>JAYKKI010000025.1:25960833-27332500 GCA_039881145.1 Druceiella hillmani
AACATAGTCCCTCGTTCGATCTTTTTCTCTGAGCATCTATCACTTGAAGCAAAATTTTTACACTTTTTTAAATAAAAAACACTTTAATAGGACAATTATACTGGAGAAAATAAAATTATATTACGTATAAACGACAGTACAACTTTATAGTATTGCGTTTTAATGCTGACTGATTCATATGCGTGTTCTGAGGCTGCACACGCTACACTATTCAATAGATCCCGGTGAGAAGAAGATGAAAAAAAAGTGAAAGCGACTAAAGCAACTACTGGCAGCTAATTCTTTTCAGTTATTTAGGGTCTCAAATATGCGAGCCTAAACATAGTTGCGAGTTCTCAAATTTTTCATAGATTTCGTATATATTTTAGTACCCAAACATCTCTTGCGCCTGCAGTGTAAGGATAGAGGGAAAATAAAAAAAAACGACTGCCCAATCACATCGACTGGTAACATGCAGATCATGAATCCGCGGGCTCTCCTGAGGTTATATCAATTGATAAACTTAGTCCAACAGATTTCGTACACTCACTTCTTTCTAGCGCCTGCACTGTGACTGAAAGAATCTTCATTGAGTAATTGAAGCACTTTGTACGTTTTAGCAAATTCATTATTGTTTGAGCTAATTCCGTCTCATATAATTTACAGACCATATCAAAGAACACTTGTTTACAATAAACGCGACACAGAGAGTACCGTAATAGATAAATACAAATGGGTCACACATGGGGATTGTTCATAAGATTCTACACTTCACGATGCCTATTGCAGACCTCAACATTTTTTTTTAACATAACTAAAAGAATTCCCCCATTTTTTTAAACAGACTCGTACATGCTGTGAACTGACAGATGGACTAATCTACTTCTTTAATTGTGATACCATTTCTGAACCCTAGAAATGTAAGACAAAGAAAATATTTTTAATACCTTTTTAAAATCTATTAGTTAACAATATATAACCCACCTCTGTACATAGTTTCCCGGGACAAGCGTTCAGGTACAAGATACAACCAGTCCAAAAACTTAGAATAGTAAATACAACAGCAAATTTAATAGCGCAGAGCAACTGGAAAGAAAAAATACAAATGAATATAGAGTGGTGAAAACTTTAATTTATGTACCTCTATTTTACCCATTCAGTCAAGATTAAGGCCTCGGAAAGGTATTTTTGATATAAGGGTGCCTAATAATCATTCCTGAAAAATATAATGGGTATATACATTTCTTTTTTCAAATTTGTAAGGTGTAATGTAGTGTCAAATGTTATTCATAAATGAAGGTTTTTTTTAAGAAAACATAGTAATAAGTAGCAATACAATGCATCTTTTACAAATCTTGAATTTTCACAAATTTTTACAGATCTTGCATCCCATGCAGGCAGTCTTCAACCCATTCGCTGTTTTACTTTTTAAACATTCCATGTCAGCCACTTCTATCTACAGGTAATACCATGACCTGGCATTTTTTGTCATATTTCAATTATTTATTAGAAAAGCAATGGATTAATGTAATTCTATATTAAAATAGTTATTATTTTTAAAAAATAAAGCGTGAGAAGTTTTAGAACAGCAGAATTAAAAACTAAACTAGCCCAGGTGATGTCGCTCATGGTGGAGGAATCTTTTCTGTTCACTCCTGTTTATAGAAAAATTCAGACAATTCCTCAGATTCTGAAGGAGAAGAGGGAGCAAATTTTGCTCAATTCATACGTAGTCAATAGTATTTGTTCAACAAATCCTGCACAAGTACTTATTTAAAAAAATACAGAGGTCTATTGAAAATAGCCCAACATCAATTCCCAGCAGTCCCATTCCATCCAATCCCAACAGAGAATCAAAATTCTTATCTACCTCAATAATATAAACTTTGGTATAGACAAAAGTAAGAGCTAAATAATAATATAGATACGGGATCTCAAGCAAATATTTAGACAAAAGTAACAACCATGTGATAACATATACCTAGTACCCCAAGCAAATAATTGGACAAAAGTAACAACCGAATAATAATATAGCCATGGGATCTTAACAAGTACTTGAACAAAAGTGACAACCAAGTAATAAATAACCATGGGATCTCAAGCAAGTACTTGAATAAAAGTAACAACCAAATAATAATAATATAACCGTAGGATTTTAATCAACTACTTGAACAAAAATAACAACCAAATAAAAACCAAACCCTAACTCAAGCAAGTACTTGGACAAAAGTAACAACCAAGAAATAACATAGACATGGGATCACGATCACGTACTTGGACAAAAGTAACAACCGAGTTATAATATAGCTATGGGATCTTGAGTAAGTACTTAGACAAAAGTAACAACCAAATGATAATATAGTCATGGGATCTTGAGCAAGTTCTTGGAGAAAAGTAACAACCGAGTAATAATGTAATTTCGAGATTTTATACAAATGCTTAAACAAAAGTAACAACCAGGTCAACTTTTGTCCAAGAATTTGCTTGAGGTCAGGAACCTAAGGGTTAAAATGCACTGGAGTTCACTCATCTGCATTGTATAGTAAGAAAGTGAGATAGACTATATCTAATGGATACTTTATGAAGGCAACCCTGCAAAATTATAATGGCTACAATATCCAAGGACGACTCGGAAAAATTAAATATCCGTCAATCTATGATATAAAGAACCCTTGATCAACCCTCTGGCGACTGATTCAACAAGAACAAAAAATATAACTTAGGCATAATCAATAAGAATGACGCAACAAAATATTTAAAATGAATCCAATAATAAAGGATGCTATCAGGATCAAAGTTAGATCCTTTGGTTGTTAAAGTTGTGAGCAAACAATTTGCTCACAACTTTAACAAATAAGATCTCACAGTCAGCGAATTTAAATTAGTTATATACGCCAATGAGCAGTTAAAAGATAACCTCGAAGTCAAAACCTCTTTGAAAAGTAATAATATATATACCTACTACTCATTTCCAAAACCCACTTCACTCATAAAAGCTACTTAGCAGTTGTATCGTCACATTATCCGCATAGATCCAGAGAAGTTCTCACTTTCACATAGAAGATAGTTCTCAACCTTATTAGTTCCGACATTAGCAAATTCCCATTGCAAGCAATTCTCTGTTTTTTTTTTCTATTTCTTTCCTTGTGATCGGAATGTTTAAGATATGGCAACCTTTCATGAATAATGTGATAAAGAGCTTCAAATATTATCCTTAGTAGTTTCAATTGCAATCTCTGTAGGGTTCGAAATTTGAATTTTTACAGAAGTACCCTACAATTGAATATAATAAGTCCAAGTTGGTTTTATGATGCACTTGTCATCGGAAGTTTATTTTTAAGACAGTATAGACTTGCGAATCAATATTTTCTAAATTGCAGATAAAAAATCTTCTACTTGTTAAAAAAATATGCTTCATTCAGGTGATATCTTCTTGCTTTATGAAGAGATGGTAATCTTTAAGGTAGAATTTACAAAATAAGAAAGGCTTATTGGAAGAATCATCTTAATTTGAAATAAGAAGTCCTTGTGCCAAGGTGCAGTCGAAGGCTTGAGAGGTAGCCAAGGATGACACAAAGCAAAAATTTTTATTTTCTGTTTCGAAACCTAAACCCAAATTGGTGATCCAGAGTAAATTTAAATTTCCTAATAAAAAGATTCAATATATCCAGGAATATAGTTCCCAGACTTTTTATAAACAAGATCACGGCACCAAGACAGAGAGGGTGATGTATGAAAACTGAGACAGCAACAATTATGGACAGCCGAAGAGCGAGATGGAGCATAGATCGAGTACCAGCGCCACGAGTTTATCAATATATCCACACCAAATGCGCCTGCTCCGTTCCGCCATCATCACCGAAGGATGTGGATGAACCAGAGCTCCATGCCTGTGCGCACCGCACTAGAATACCAAATTCCCATGTACGATTACTTTATTTAAAACGTCTTCTCAAAAGCAGAAAAAAGGGATAAAATGTGAAAAGAACATAAACATAATTTTAAAATTATTTCTAGATATATCTTCTTTCTTTAATACTATTTGATTTTTTCACATTTCCATATTAATTCTCTTATAAAAATATGGTACTACGAAATTAAAAATATATGAAAAACATCACAAACCTTAGCTTTATTTGGAAACTTTTTTTCCAATTCACGAAAGTATTTTATGACATGCCAAAACTGTAGTAATAGCAGAATATTATCATATTGTTCCAATGTGTTAGTAGCACCCCATTCGTGGCTGATGAAGAAAACTCGAATTGGAAATACGGAGATCAAATCGAGATAGAAACCAACTTCAGATATCTTCACCTCAATTATCTCAGTGAAGTGCATTAGGATCACATTCTGCATGTAAATACAGTAACTCTTCTCAAGTTTATGACTTTGATTATATTGAACAAAAATAAATTAATATTTTATGTATAAATCTGTGTAAGGGAAAAGGCTATAAAATTTATATTACGCATAATGTTCTAGTTCCGTTAATACAAGAAAATCAAATTAACCAATAAGAAATATACACTCCGAAATTGCTTAATCGATTGGATTAAAATTATATTTCATCAACTTGAATTTCTATCTCTAAATATTTAATATATATAATAAATCTCAAAATGTTTAAAAAATCTAATTTCGTTATCAAGGAACAACATTTTTTTATATATTATTTTATTATACAACAAGTTTTAAAGTTAAAACATACAAACAAATACTTTTAAAGTCAAAGAGAGCCATTTCATTTCTCATTTAATTTTTATAAAACAAAATTATTGCTTCTAGTTTTGCCTAAATTCACATTTTTTTTAAATATAGAGACATTTTTTAGAGACGGAAGAAATTTTTTTATAACATTTCTGACATTTGAATAGAACCTGGCGATTGATTTCATTTTCACCAATTCTGATATTCCTTTCAATACCTAGAATTATAAATGAGCAGACAAACATTTTTGCCAGTGGCAATTCTACAGCAAACAATAAAAAAATTTATTTTCCATTTCAGCATCATTTATAATTTCAAATTGCTTTTAATACATAAATCTTCGCTGCTCTCTCAAATTCATAACACATGGAGTTGTAGTTTGTTATTGAATTTATACCAAATGTAAGATTTCTTTAGGCATATAGTTTCAGTTGAATGTATACCAAATGTAAGATTTCTTTAGGCATATAATTTCAGACAGTTATAAATATGAGTCTTGACAGTTATAGAAAATTATAAATAAGAAAATAATATTTAAAATGCACATACTTTTCGCACAATAGCAGTTGTAAGTTGAAGATAAATGTGAAATACAAAGTAAACAGTCGCAACAGTGAGAAAGATTTCTTCAGCATGTGAATATTTCTCTTCAAATGCAACCGGAATTGGTATCACTAGGCAGGCGCATAATATAATTGAAAAGTGGATAAAATCACAAATGCGTGTCTGGAAAGAACAATGCGATTAGAAAATAAAACTGGCAATTCAATATTTTTTTCACGGAGATTCTGTTTATGATTATGAAACAATTAAATATAGTAAGGATTGAGAAAATATTGAAAAATGAAAATAACTTTTTATTTTCAATAAAGTAAAGTATTTCTCAGTAAAAAAGACTCCACCTAAAAATGTTATAAACAATTCTATAATTATTATATATATTCTATATTAATAAATATTATATGTTTTTATAATATATAATTTTTTATGATATATCATTTTTTATAATATATATAAAAAAATCCATGCCATACCAACTAAGCAATAGCTTCACATCTAAAACACAATAACACCCTAAAGATAAAAAATATCCTTATATTAAAGATAAAGCCAGTAGTGAGTTAATTAAAAAAATTAATTCAGTGTAATAAATAAAATATGAAAAAGAAAATCAAGTGTTTTACTTTCATTTTGTCTGTCTGCCTGTTTTTTTGTATAAATGAACAGATTTTGATCCTAAATATTTCGAACAGCTCGTAGTCGCAGGAGTAAAATGATGTGTGGTCTCGATACAATGTCAAAAAGGTGAGAATAATATCTATTTGTCAGTTTTTGTAAATATATTACAGTCCAGAAAAGAAACTGAAGTATATTTTATTTATTACTTCAACAATTCCAAAGAATGTTCCACACACTATTCTGAAGTTTTAACTTGCGTATAATTACATGAAATTTTTTCACACTTTTTAATACAATCTTCCTTATCGACATAGGTATATCAGAGGTCATTCACATTGGTGCTCAGACTGACGACAGGGTTTCTTTATAAGATGGCGGATAATCATAAATAAAACAGTGACCTCTAGTGATTGTTATATGTCGCACTGAACAAATACAGACACTTCTTGGGTGCGCCATTTTATATCCTTGCACTGGACAAAGTATTCAGGTACATCCATACATACACTCAAAGCTAAATTATAAGTACTGTTTAATTAATATTTACTGCGTAAATTATTAATAAACAGTCTTTACTTTAATTATTATTTATTTTCATTGGAACAAGTGTTCAGGTACGATCATACAAGTGCACAAAAACGTTACTGTGTGCATTATCAATTAGACAAAATATACTTTAAATATTTGCTCACGTTTAATATACTAGGTGTTGTGAGTTCCTTAAGTAAAAGAAATGTTGTGATAATTGCAATATCCTGATGCAATTTTCAACTGTAATTTTAGATTTTTTTTTCAAGTTTCCTGAAATATATTTTTATACCAATGTAATTTTAACATCTCAAATTTTATATTAACGTAATACTAATATATGCCTTATATTTCGTTAAATATTTTCGTAATAATGGTTTTCATAAAAGAATTTATAAAATTGAAAATAATTTTTTTCTTTGATAACATTATCCTTGTGCAATGGAGAGTGAAACGTTACTCCCGTTTATGGACAATAATAATGGCTATGCAAAGCACCGTAACAAGTGGGGCGGTCAAGAATAGTGGGCAGGATACTTTAACAAGGTTCATTTTTCAAAATTGTTCTATGAGACATTTTGACACTTACTTTATATGGGTGGTAGACACTATAGCACATTGAGTAGCTACTATGGCCACACCATTTGACTGTTCTGTAATCTAAATTTAATCGTACCTAATCTTATATTATGTATGTAGTATGTGTGCAGTAATGCAAACCTACTTCTACTAGAAAAAAACATGATGAAATTGTGTGCGAAAATCATTGACATATATCTGTGATAGTTTAATAACTATATTAAAATGATGAATACTTAAACTGCTTCCTAAGATATATTTGATACACTTATAGCCATAGAAATAATCTTCTTCAATTGTGGATAACTATTGTTTATGTCTAGTTTTAAAATTGATTGACAAAAGACGAAACAATGTTTATTATTTACTTTTTCCTTTTTTAATAGTATTTTTGTACAAAAATATCGAAAGGGACTCATTGCAAATATGTCGCAACTTTCAATGTGGCACTAAGTGCAACTACTGCATGCCTCTTATAAATATAAAGATAAAGTTTATCAAATTAGGTCGAGATGGTCTTAATATCTTATGAAGCTTTTTCTTTTTCTAAGAAAACATATTATGAGGAATATTGGATAGATAAACTTAGTTCATTACATTTTATTTGTTAATTTGTTTCTTCTATGGAAAACATAACATAAAAATTCATATGGAATTTAAGTAAAGTTAAAATGCTTATGTTCAATTATGTATGTTGTTCACGAATTGAAAAGTGAAGAGTTAAAATTTATTCAACTAATAATTGGACTACAGAATTTTTTCGTTCGACTATAGAGTCTAATATACTGCTCAATACAGTATAAACTTCTAGGTTATTCATAATATTGACGTTAGCATAATGAGCCTGTTCTAAAATTTCTACATCAATATTTTTAACTGTTATCTACTCTATAATATATACGAATTGATATACTAAACCAAATTTCAAGTTTCTGTATCAAATAGTTCTTAAAAACGCACTTTGAAATACAAACAGATGGCCAGAACTGTCAGTGATCTCATAAAGGATTTGTATTTTTTTTTTGAGGTAGGGTACCTCAAAAAATGTAAATTTTTACAAATAACGATTTCTTAACTTCCCTTCCAAAGAGAAA
The DNA here is from genome assembly GCA_039881145.1 of Druceiella hillmani. Taxonomy (NCBI): domain Eukaryota; kingdom Metazoa; phylum Arthropoda; class Insecta; order Lepidoptera; family Hepialidae; genus Druceiella; species Druceiella hillmani. Next base: position 25,968,903 of record JAYKKI010000025.1, read on the forward strand.
GAGGTCACGATTCAAGAATTTCAGCTTCAGATCAGCTTTTATATGGTGATCATCAATGTTTGTATCGTAAAGTACACTACCTTAAGGTATAAACATCGATGTAAGCTTTAAAAGATATATTTTAAAAATTTCCAGCTATGATCAAGCAACCATATTATAAAGAGGTGGTACATCGGGCTGATGCCTCACCATACTACGCTAATATACACAAAAATATTTTGATTAAAATTAAAACTGAATTATGCAAAAAATTGGTCAATATTGACACATTTTTGTAAATAAATAGAACATTTTAATTGAAACTATGAAAAAATATCTTACCTAATCATCTAAAGAAAAAAACGACAGAATATTATATTCAAACCCGGCACTGCACCACTGCAGCCATACGATTAGTTAACCGTAGTTGGTAATTTTTAAAATATGAACTGCTAAGGAACTCAAAATTTTCTGAAGAGTGCACGCTAAAACTTACATAAAAAAATCTACATGTGATCGGATGCGTGGCAGATGTGAAACATTTAAATTTTACAAACATTCACCAGACCCAGAGAATAAATATAAAAAAGCATATGTTTAAACCATGCATCATCAAAAGTCAATAATGTGTGTAGCATTGTGATAAACAATAGCACCAAAACAGATTTGAACCGTGCATTGGTCAGTTAGCTTCATTGGCCAAAAAATATTGGTACTTTAAAAATAATTTTGTCTATAAAAATAAATTTAGGTAAATAAGACAAGTCCTTGGTCTAGGAATATAATTTTCACTTACGGTGCAATAGGTCCCGGGTTCAAATCCCAGACAAGCCCTACAATATTTATGTAGTGCTTTTAACGTTTTAACAGTTTAATTCAATACACTAATATGAGCCTGAAAATGAAGTCAGAAAGACTCGACATGATGAAAAGCTGGCCGAATGGCAGATAAGATGCGAAGCTCGCAAATTAATTCGGCAAGATCCAACAATACGCGAAGCTGGCCAAATGGAAAACGTTATCAAATTGTACACATCAATTACATTGACAATAAAAACTGTATGCTGATAATACAAAACTAAAGTTCCCAGACTGTGCTCTGCACTTACTAAGGCTGAACAGTTCATCAGACTTACAAAATCTGTGTCTGGTTCCAATATCCAAGGAAAAGTTGATGTCCAACATACATGAGGCTCTTCTATCATGGTCACATTTTCTGATATTTTATACATATTTAGATATTTTGTTTGAAATTTTTCTTTCCTGTTTGAATCACTATCTGTGTAAACAAGGGAGAAAATTTTAAGTCATTAAATTCGGGAATCTGAAAAGAGTGTTATGAATAATACAATGGAATCTATAAAATATGAATTTCGAAATTGCCGATAGTCTTTTTTGGTAAGATAATTAAAATTGAAATTAAAATTAATATGTATAGAATATTTTGATTACACAAAACTTGAAAGGACACAAATATTTACACGGCATACAGTGTACGTTGTTCATATTTATGTACAGTCAAAACGTGAATGTGGCAATCTCGAAATGCAAGACGAGAGACCGTAAATTGCTAATAAAAAAGCATATAGCTAAAAAGTTCTTCAGTCGACACTATTTATTCATATTAAAGAAGTGTACGAAATTAGATGCAAATTATCTTCATAGTTTTTAAAAATCTCAGTAATTTTTTCATAAAAGGTTCTATTTGGAAAAACACAATTAAAGATTTAAAGCCAGTTTTTATTGAAAATTCAACAAATTTTTATTATTAATTAATTTTTTTTCATATCGCATATCCAATGACGATCAGCCCTAGATTGTATCATTTATTTTACTTAAAGTATACGTTAACTAATGACGACATTACGGTTATCGTAACATTACATCGATAAAGCTATTGATTGTTGGCTTGAGAGAAAAGAATAGCATTACGTATTTTACAAGCAAAGAGAGAAACACTGATTATAAATTTGATGAAACAATGATTATAAATTTTGTTAATGAAAATAAATCGACTACGTTTTTATTGGCGTTTCGGTAAATGTAAGATATATTTCATTAGATGAAGTGTGATAATTTTCAAGATACTATAAAAATTAGCCAATGATGACTCAAAGATTAGCAAAAATCTTGCTAATAGCCCACCTGAATATGTTATAATAGAACGAAACCTAGATCGTGGTAAAGAACTTAAAAAAAGTAGAAAAAATACTACATCACATAGTTTCATTTAATTGTGGATAAATTAAATTATAATTAAAATTTGAAGTGTTTTAAGATACCTTAATATTTTTGTTCTATAAACAAATTACCACTATGCATTACTCCCTAGCATACCAATATAAAGTACTGTCATTCATAAAGCGTAGTATATTAGGTAATTGCCGCTATATTTTTATATGAATATGAATAAAGAAATAAACACAACATATTATTTTTTGAGTCATTTTCCAAATTTTGAGTAAAGAATATTGTACTTGTACTCAACCGAATGAGACGAAGCATACTTTTTCATACATCTCTGTAAGTCCTAGATATTTCAGCGGGCATAAATGGCACATTTTGGAATTCATCATTGCCTGAGCCAGCAGGTCATATATGTTTTTCCACATGAACAAATAATATTCATTTAGTATTATAATAAATACATTTTTAAATCACACTACCGATAACATTTCTATATTCAATTAACAACGCGCTGCATGGGACATGGGGAAAAAGGGGGGGGGGGTAAACTGTAATGCACATAGCAAACTTTCATTATTACTCTATCTAACGAAAGCAAACTGACACAAATCAAATAATAACCTAAAAGAAATGATTCTGAAAGAAATTACTATCAATTTTGTGACACTCTATTTTTGAGCATGCTGTGTATGAAATTAAAGACCGAAATCAAAGACGTATGGACATCAAAACACACCATAATAAATATCTTACTCTTTCTTTACTCTTTCAAACCGGTTAGGGGTTAAGAATGGTTCTGCCAATAATTTAGAATCAGTTTCTTTTGAAATGAAAGTGATAAGTGAAGATTGTATTACCAATATAGCACAAGTGTGAATCCTCCATATAAATGACGTCCTCATCTTCCAGGTTGAACAAATGATTTTTCAAAACTTTCATCGGCCGGTATTGTGTACGAATTAGGCGACAATCCTTTTTCTCATATTCTCTTATATCTTCCTGTCCGTAAAGCACAAAAAATGTACATATAATGAATTATGAATGGTTTCATGTTACATACTCAAATAACAGGATATTAATTTGTTAATGTAAATATAACTAGTAGAAGTTTAAACAAACAATGAATAAGACCTGATATGTGAAAAGATATGAAGTTATCAACAGAGAGTCAATTAGTTCCAGATTATAAAACAAGGTCTTCTCTAATATGCGAGTTTTATAGTTTACAAACCTATTCACTTAATTTTTTTTCTAAGTTCATGTTTATGGATTCTTAAAAAAAGTGACTTGCTGAGCACAACCGTTGTGACGGTTCGCTTCTAAACAATCTATATTCCGAACAAATGTCATTTGTTTCAAAACCTTCTCATACAATACAATTTTTGGGTTTTCAGGATCGCTTAGAGTATAATGTTCAAAATGGGCCCGTCATGAAAAAAAAATATTGTGCATAATTTGCATGTATGGGAAATGCTTTTATTTTGGCCTGCTTTTCTTTATTAGTGGGATGTGCATTTAAATTCCACACTAAGTTTTATGACCAGAACATAAAAATTGTTTCAGGGCCCATTACAAAACATTGAAAATAGGTGATTTCTGGCCCACTGTGCCCAGTGATGTCAGTTATCATTTTGCTTAAATTCTTTCACGATATTTTGCTCCCTTCATAATCACCGTATATGCCACATTAGTGAAAATAAAATATAATAATCCGAAATGGATATTAGGTGGCTAAATCTTATTTCGCAAATGTATAAATAATTCTAGTAACGAAATGTTTATTTCATTTAATTACTTTAATTTTAATTTTTGAAACAATATACACACTATGAATGAAAACTAACTTTAAATAAGAATTTTAAAGAATTCGGAATTAAGAAAAGTATAGTATTATATAAAAGTGTATCAGAAATAAAATATTTCATAAATACATACATAATGTTGTTGACATATAGATAAATTAACACAAGAGAAAATAACTAAAATGAATTGTTAACGTAACCATATTCTCAGAAAAAAGTCTACCTCTAGTTACTATTCTCGTTGAATGGCGATACGTATCTGAATTTAAAATTAATTTCATAAAACAACAAAGTAAGAATCTGACATTTCAAAAATCTTTCTGATACTTTTTGACTAGTCAAGATATCTGCAATGATGGTGTATTAAAAAACCAGTATTTTCATATTAACTATTTGAATGTGTCAAAATATAAATAATATTTTAAATCACCATTTATATGATTATCAATACTTAGCATTGTCACAAATACACAACAGATAACATGATATAAGAAAAAAAATGAGACAAGTATTTATATTACAAAATCTAGATTAAGTACCTTGAGGTACTAGACTCGATTCCAATTTTCCACGTGGAATTAAAAGCTTATTTACAATTTAAATTCAACGCATTGAGCTCAACGCTAATCCTTACCAGGTCCTATATATTTATTTTTTATTGCTTTGAAAACCTTTATGTTGGATAATTCCTTAAGTTTGTTTGTCTGAATTGAATTCCAATTGTAGAAAAATTAAATAGTAATTGTCTCGAGCCACGTTTTGGCATGATAGACAGACTTTTGCTTCAGGGTTTCTATTCCGACGTTGTCTAAGATGAGTGTATCAATACATCTTTATCTTTTTATGAAATACTGTTTATTATTTTAATTGCTATTAAAAATGAATAATCATTAACGTTGGTAAGATACTTTTAAGATAACCGCAATAAAAATATTATCATGTCTAAATATAAATTAGGTTAATATTTAATTAGTTATTTAATTATTAGAGACGGGGATTGATTAATTAATCCCCTTTTTGCTCTGTCACTTAGTAATAACAATATGGCTCGTCAAGTGCTCACTTGTTGAAAAGTGATATTTCTATGCGGCCTATCAGAATCTACAAGGTATAGAATGACATAAGACCCTTTTCAGACCTTATCCTAGCTGGGTACTAAATTTTTTTTTAATCCTAGTTAAATAATATACTTTTAGAGTATGTTATTCAGCTTCACAGAATGTTGAAAATTTATCATTCTTTCATGACGAAAGAAATTCTTTCAAGATGAATTGCTGCTGAAAACCAACCCTACTGTAATTAAGGTCCAATGCCATGATTTAGGACATGATCATTCTTGTCAAGACCTAATAATTTCCAGTGCATCATGATATTTTTCAGATAACTTCAATAAGCATTATTCAAGAGTACAAAGGATTGATAAATGTTTCATAAAGCTACAGTTATAGTTATTCACAAGTACTGGGGAGCAATATGGAATAATGTATGAAGCAATGTGTCCAATTATTAAAGGATATGATAACATGTGCGATTAGAAGTGCATTTACTGGCAGTAATTCTAAGGGATATAATATAATACGCAAAATGAAAAAGTGAGAAAACGAACTGCTCTTCGGCAGCCAACATCCACCAAATAAAAATGTGTTAATTTTTAAAAGTTTCCTTCTTAGTGTGTTCCTTTTTTTGAACTTGAGAAATAATTAAAAATAAATAAAAATCTTCATCAAACCATAATTACCTCAATTTTCATTGCATCAAAAATACGTTTTCGCAAGTCTTTCTTAATTTCAATAAAAATACTTGGATGTTCCACAACAGCTCTCAGAAAATCTACTTTCTCCAAAACCTAGAATAAAAATATACTCAAAATGAATGGCTTTAATACATACCTTATCTCAAACCAAAACTCTGTCTGTTTAATACTCATTTCATCACTACAAACCTTTAATTCAGGGTAACTAGTAATCACATCTATTTTAAACGAATTGACCGAAAAATTTGATCAAATATTGTTTTTGTTCATCATTTTGTATCCAATAATATAGCATAAAAAGTCCAACTATTTTATTTTGAAAGCTAGTTATGAAAAGAAAAAACTGCTCTCTTGTTTAAAATATAAATTAAATTTTGTAAGTGTAATTTTTTTTAACATATCTCTTAGCTCATCACAAAACCGAACCAATGATTTCTTACTACAAATATTGATTCATGATAATAAAACTTTAACAAACTTTTTTATAAGTTTATATTTTCTCTTTCCGCTATTACAACTATCATAATTAATATTTGACTAACTGCAAATTAACATTTCCATTATCATAAGTTTGGCGAACAAAATGTTATTTAACATTTCCTCCATTATCACATTATTGGGATATATTAACGAACTTTGGTCCCACTATTATCATACAGTCATACGAAGTCCCCATAGCGCTATCGTATGAAGTCCCCACATTGTAGTCAATCAAAATTATTTGTAATGCCTAAATGTGGTGTATAAAAACATTTCAAAAATTCGCAAAACCAATACAGTGTCAAATTTTTCATAAAGCAAATCTCATATTCATTTGCGACATGACCTTTTTATACTCAATGACATTTACTGTTTTCTGCCAATAAAATATTGTGCTAATGTTGACAAATATATAATCAAAAATTCTTACTTATTTTGTTTTCAAGCATCCTCTACGCCTTTTACATGATTCCCATGTAATTCAGTTAATAAATTTAATTTATACTGAAACATTTTAAGTTTCAGTATATCTCGGAAAGAAGGATAGGATATAAAAGGTGATAAAGGAATAAGGTAGTAATAGTAAATCAAAACTTTTTTAGATGACTTTTGAAAGATAAATTAATGAAAATTTAAAATTTTGATATTAAGCTTATCCCAGAGTTTATCATCGCAAACAGCGAAGAAGTACTTGCAATAGGTTTTTCTGCGTTTAGGAATAAAGAGAGTATGGAGTGATTCAAAATATAACTAAGGATCATAAGCACTTTGAATCTAGCAATAAGGTAAAAGTTAGAGATGATTTATTTAGAATACAAAATTTTAATAACGTTACAAGATAACAACATTAAAAAATACCTGCATCTCTACATAACTTGCTGCTTTCAATGTCACTTTTGCTGGTAAACAATACATTAAGGCTAATTCACCTAGAACCTGAAACATTGTTATTAAAGGATATATTAACGCTAATTCATTTCAAACCTGAAACATATTTATTGAAGGATACATTAAGGCTAATTCACCTATGAACTGAAAAATTGTTATGAAAGGATATATTTTACTTAGAACCTCAAACATCTTATTAAAGTATACATCAAAGCTAGGGCGTATTAAGGTTAATCCTTTTAAAACCCGAATGTAAGAAAGAATATGAAGATTAACTTTCTGAAACTTAGGGAAATTATTACAGTTGGGCCTCGATAATTCAAAAACCCAAAAGTTATACCCGGTTCGAATTAGTGAGGTGTTCGGATTATAGTATGTAGATATTTTGAAAGGTTTTTTTTTAAATGAAGTAAATGCATCATCCCTCAATTTACGCAATAACATTTTTTTTCAATTGAAATATCTACTTGATCCGACCTTTCCAAGCATTCATTTAATGCTGACACAACTCTAATATGTGGAATCCTTGCAATTGCTTCAGATTCCTCTAATACCTCTTCATTTTCACTATCAGTCTCATTTAGTATTTGTTTTACCATGTCCTCATCAGTTAAGGGCTCTTGACAATCAATATAGTTATTACTTGATAAAAAATTGTTAATCTCCTCTTCTGAGGAGCCTCTGTTACAGAATCAAAGTCATCCAGATCGTGGCTGGAAGGTTCCTCTGGTTTAAATAATGAGGGCCACTTGTTGCCAACATTGAGCAAGTGAAAATACAGCATCTTTTATGGTGTTTTATTGCATTTAGATTCTTTATTGCATTTAAGAATTACAGATAATTTGCATTCAATGTCACTCCCACTATCCCTTTCTTCACAACTTGAAAAACAATTATTTTCACTCGAGTTATTTTCGTATTCCAACATTATGGATTAAAAATTTTCTTTTCCTGTATCCTTTTTATATTGTTATTATTAATAATATTATAATCGAACTTTATGTAACACGTAGAAAGATAAAAAATTAGCGATGCGTGCGAGTGACCTCCCCTACCGCACGCTAAACAGCAACTGATTTCGCGAGCGCCTTTGCGCTTTTTTCAAATTTAGTTAGTACTCGCACGAGCACGATGGCACTCGTCAGGACTCAAACGATTAAATACAGTTAGGCAGCATATATAGAACAGTGACATTTTTCTAAATCAACTGCAGATCTTCATCTAGTGGATGCGCTGGTGCATTATCAAAAGCAAAAGTGCCTTTAGCGGTAGGTTCTTTTCGATAACTATTTCTTTACTTCGGAAATAAAATGCACCTTCAACCAGTCTAAAAATATTATTGTAAACTAAGCACTTCTTTGACCTGCATAGTGAACTGGTAATTTTTTAACTAATACAAATGCACGTGGCCTTTGTGCTTTACCAACAACCAGGGTCAATTTATATGTTCCGGTTGCATTTGCACATGCCAGAAATGTGATCCTTTCCTTGGACATCTTAGAACCTGATGCACTACTCTCTGACCCAAAAGCCAAAGATTTATCTGGTAACACTTTACAATTCAAGCCCGATTCATCGGCTTTACAGATTTAATTGGCAGTTAAGTTTTTCTCCCTAATTATGTCCATGAATTTCTCCTTCTCTCCATTATTCGACAGTTTTTCACCACTAAATTTGAGTTGGCGTATACCTTGTCTTTTCTTGAGTTTGTCACCTGACAATGGTACAGTTTTCTTCCCTCTTCTAAGAACCACAAAAATAAGGCATCTTCAAGCTAAAAGTTCTCAGACATCTTTAAAGTTTTTCTAGCACCTGAACCCTTTTCTGTATTTATCACAAATGATCGTATTGTCGCCTCCTTGCTTTTGATATAAAAAATAGTCCATTTTCAAATGTTATATTGCTGCGCAAGAGTTGTTAATGACAAACCTTCTTTAATCTTGTCTAAAATCTCGCACTTTTGTGATATTCTCAATACTTGGCACTATGATGTTCTGACATGTGAGACAGTGGCAGGGGGAGAGTCGTTTGGATTATCGAAAAGTTCGGATTAAAGAGGCTATACTGTATATTTTTCAAGCAAAATATGTAAAGGACATTTCAATTTTGATGGCTCTAAATTTTAATTAAGCAATTGGTTATTAAGATCTGGATAACACACATCTGCAAAAATAATAAGACATTTAACATAAGTGGACTTTAATCAAAAGGGGAATAAATTGTTAAAGATAGTGACGTCTATGAATATGGCTGACATCGTCTACCTGGGGCTACTAAATAAGGTTTTAATAGAGCAAAAATTGATTAATATATTTCTTTTGAACCCATCGACCGATCAACTTGAGGTCTGAATGCAGGGAATTAATTGCACTATGAATATTAACAATATTGGTATATCTATAAATTTATAGATCATCTGGATACACGTCGTGATTATATAGGACGTTTTTGGCCATAGCATTAGTAAAAATTCAAAATGGAGTGGAAAAAGCAAATCACAATCTGGTACATTGGCTACTAAATGAATTGACTTGAAGCAGATATTCAATTATTAGTTGAATAAGTTATTAGAAGAGCAATTTAATTTTTTTTTTCAATACATATCTCAATAGTATTATCTTGTTCTAGATATTTTATACGAATTATTTCAAAAATATTTAAATTTAATTAGTTATATGATAAATTACACTAGTTACATGATTTCCATTTAATTTACTAATTTTAGAATCTCTCTGCCTGTTTTCGCATTTAATTTTTAAAATCTATTGATATTTGTAATATATTACGAGTACATTTTTCATTTGAAAATGTTAGTTGGTTTCGTTTGCTGAAAAAAGAAAAGGGAGTTTTCCTTAAAAAGTTTGTTCTATTATTTCAAGCAGTTAAAATTTGAGTAGAATTTGAAACAAAAGTGCCTTTACTGATACTCGAACTAAACTCACTGTTCCTTTGGTGAAAGAAATTATGGGACTTTCATCATCTTCATAAGATAACATCTCTATAACACCTGTAGATATGCATATCATTTTTCTTTTAAGAATATTCTGCGGCCACATTACTTCACCTTTCAACAGGAATTCGTTCTTCATTAAAAGGGAAATTTGACGTAAGAATGGTTCACCTGCAAGCCAATATAATACACATATAATAAACTGACATTTAACCTAACATTTTTTTGGAAAGTAAAGAAAATTAAAGTGACAATTTGCCTCGAGTAATATTAAATTTGAATATATTCATGCTAGTACATTATTTCTTTTATAGTCTTGTTTCTGGCACAAAAAATAAGCAATTTAAATATTATTTATTCAAATTATACATTTGTACAAAATCTTTATTATTTAAACTCTCCAAGAAATCAAGTACCAACATTTTGGCGTCTAAACCGAGAGCAAAACGACATTCGAAACTCTTAGTCGGCCACAAACAGCTATATGGTGCACATGTATTCCTTGCCACCGTAAGATTAACGCTAGTAATTCTTAAGCTTACGGAAAGGCAAAGGTAAGTCCATTTGAATAAAACTTTTAATAGTTCTTTTTTGTGTTCCTTAACAATTGATCTGACTTAGAAAAAAGTTATATGCAAGCATAGAATTCCTTTAAAATTGCAACAAATGGATTCACGAAATAGCGGTAATTTTATTTGTCTGTCCCCTAGTTCATGTCACTACTGAATCAAGGATATTCTAAATACATTTTTGTTACTTGTGTATTTACATAATAATAAATTTGATAATTTAATTTGAAATTATAATTAAATATAATTTAAATTGAAATTAAAAAACAAATAAAGTATTTAATTAAGTTTCTTATGATCTAAATACATTATACGTTTTGTCCACTAGAATTCTTATAATACGAGTTTGAAAGTGACCTGAATTTATATTTTTAAGGTAAATTCACATAGGTACTACCAGGATAATTTAGTTTGTTATTTGATTTGTTTTATTTATTTTTATCATGTATAGGGTAGTTAATGGTTAATTTACATAATTTAAAATGTTCTCCAAACTTGAGTGCGGGAATTTCCAAAAATCAATAATACAAAACAAGAGACTCTATTTCGTTACTTTTCCACAAGTTCATGACAGATAAATCTAAAGTGGTGGGTAAAGCTCAGACCTTTTACACAATACTTAGACATGAAATCGGTGTATTTATCTCTCTGTGTAGTAGGTGGTTATCTTCTCTTGTTCAGAATTTGCTTAAAGATCGGTTCTTTTTATCTTCCAGGGACATGTAACGTACAAAAGGTATAGTACCGAAAATTTAAACCATGCTTTGGTATCAATTAGGAATGGCAAAATGACGACTTGCAAGGCTTTAAAGTTGTATAAAGTGCCTTACCAAACGTTATTAACTTTTGGGTATGCAACAATTCTCACGAAGGAGGAAGAAGTATTAATAGTCAAATGGATTCACCACTTGGCAGAGATTGGATTTTCCGTCACAAAGGATTTTCCGTCACTACATTCTCATGGTAAATTAGTTAAAGAACTGATTAGACCCAATCCATTTAAGGATGGAATTCCAAGAAGACACTGGTACGAAGAATTTTTGAAAAGAAACCCAGATGTGAGTTCAAGGGCATGTCACTCGTTAACTACAGTACGAGTCGGTGCAACAGAAGAAAAAATACGACACTGGTCCCACACTGCTTGTAAGTACTCGGAACAAAACAACTGTTTGGAAATTCTGCAAGATCCGTCTGAAATTTTCAATTGTGACGAATCGGCTTTTTTCTTGTGCCCTAAAGGTCAAGCTATATTGACAAGGAGAAGCCAAAAAAGTATCCACTGTCGATCCGGTAGTGATGAAAAAGAAAATTTAACACTTTCCTTTGGGGCTTCAGCTCATGGAAAACTAATGAATAAGCTAATACTTGCTCTCTTGTCTTATAAGCAGATCCCAATGAATATCCTTAAAAAATATCCCAATACGTGGGTAATTGGAAAGTCTAATAATGAATGGATGACATGCCAAACATTTTATGAGTGCATCGCAAATTTGTTCAATGGTTTCTTATTGAAAGAGAACATTAAAAAATCTGTGGTACTCTTTGTTGACGTACATGTTTCACACCTCTCTCCGCCATTAACGATGTTCCGTAAAGAAAATGGCATCATTCTCGTGGCACTCCTACCCAACTCAACTCACACACTCCATCCCACGGACGTAGCGTTGTTTCATGCTTTGAAGAAATCGTGGAAAAAAGTGTTCGCGACTGGCGGATGGCTAATAACGCAAAAAAGTTGTGAAGAGAAGATTTCGGCCCAATTTTAGAAGAATGCATTCAAAAGACTCTCAAGCCTGAAATTTTTAAAAATAGATTCTGACATGCTGGTTTATCCTCTTTAGATCAAAATGCCATTAACTATGATAAACTCCCCAAATCGAGCAAGTCCACTGATGCAGCATCTTCAAGTGACTCTTGCTCTGCTGTGAGCAGGCGAGAATCCCTTTTGATGATGAAAAACTAATTCATGCTAACAATATAGAAGATGGTATTTTGAATTTTAGTAACTATAATATATTAGAAATTATTGCTGAGAATGATGGAACTGCGACTCAAACACCCCATAAACAACCCCACTTGAGTTTACCAACTCCAGTAACTGAACATACTGCAAACTGCTTTGAAAAGTCCTCCATCTCACCGTCAAAAGGAAGCGAACCAATTGAGAATGATGATGATAATTTAGCTTTCAATAATTTTAACCCTGGTTTGAATAATACTTCCAACTACAAAATCCAAAGAAGCACTAGAAATTAGAGCACCTGTTAAATGCTCTCAGTATGAAAATTTTACTCCACCACAGGAAACTTTCTATAAAATCTCCGGTCAAATCATTTCCATCAAATTGTACCACTCCTCCAGCACAACAGTCCTGGGAAACAAACGAGAATGTACTTTCTGAAGGCAATGTATCATGTTTATATAGAGACTCATAAGGAAAACAGTCATTAACAGACTCAAAAAAAGAAGCCATCAACATAACAGAAATTATGATAATCATGCTCCTAGTAACCCAAAGAAATCACAGTTCCCAACTCCTTTCAAAAACTCTTAGCTATCGCCTGAAACAGACATCATTAAAAAAAAAGGAAAAAATTCAAAAAGTCATTGAATCCACCAATTGCTACTTCTACAGAGTACATGGATTACCAGTAACGCCTAGACCAAGACAAAAAAGAAAAAATAGATAATGCTGAGGTTCAAAAGAAAGAACGTGAGGAGAAGACTAAAGCTAAGTTAACGGCTAAAACTAAATTAAATAAAGATATAAATTCTAAAACTAATAAAAAGGTCTAAGCAAAAACAAAAAGTAAAAAGACGCGCCATTCTGAACTAGTACAATCATTATAGTCTGAAAATATTACCGGAGAGATAAAACAGAACAAAATACCTACTAAGGAGATATCTTTCAAAATTGCCAAATACCTAGAAACAATTTTTCAGGTCGTATCACTAAAGTATCTGAAGGCACTTCGAAAACTTATGATGTAAAAACCATGACTATGAGTGGCTTGGACACAATTACTAGTTGTGTGAATTGACGTTGGCCAGAAAAAGACACCATCCTGATGTTCAACTGTAAGTAAAGATATTGTAAGGAAAATAAAGGCCCCGATACTAGTCAGTAAAAGGCGCGTTTATTCTGTATTATGTAGTGGATATGTAGAGCAATTTTTTTATTTTTGAGTAGGTATTGGATACAATTCCAATAATTTATATTTTTCTTCAGTTTTCATTTTAGTAATGTTATTGTTTTGTCTATGAAACAGAGGATTTATATTTTTTTGAAATGATTACTATTTAAAGTTTAATCAATTAAATTTATTAAAGTTCATTTAAGTTTATTTTTATTATGTAAGTTCGTAATCTACCAAAGAGGAAACAGTGAGACATAAAATTTATTTTATTCTTTAACAGACCAAAGTTTCAAACAAGAGAGACATTTAAATTTTCTTTTAATTTTTAGTTTGTAAGTAATAAAAGCTTTCCTCACTCTCACATATTTTTATTTAAAAACTATCTTTATCCTGTTCTTAATTATTAAACCCTTGCAACCTTTATGTTTTTTATCAATAAATTAACATAACTCGCTGCAAAATACTTTATCCTGAAACAGGGGCCACGAGCTCATGAACTTAGAAGCAGAGCCAAATCTTATCACAAAATAGGGTTCAAACCAGAGGTCCACAAATACAAAAATAAAAAAATCAAACTGAAACTACATAATTCATGCATTAAATTACTGGCAAAATACCAGTATTCATCACACAAAAGCTTTCAAACTCATCATGTTCAGTAATATATTAAAAAAAATTAAGTCTTAAGAGCCTTAAGATGCCAAAATAGGGGACATGTACCTTATATTGTTTTAATATGTAACAAAACGCTCTAATGTAAATATTGAAACTTTTATTAATGAAATGGCAGCTTACATGACCCTCAAGGCTTTCTTATTTTGTTTTTCAACTTTACTTTAAATTACTATCATAATAAAAGCGGTGTACAATAGAAACTAAATAAATTACTTAATTATATAGGCAGTGTAAACAAGTTGAGGGAAAATCTATCTTAAATTACAAACTTTTAAAATTACTTGACAAAAAAATCTTAATTTAAAACTATTTTTTTTCAAAATTCTATTTAAAATTTTGTTTGCAAAAAACTATAAAAATAATTTTAAAAAAATTTTGTCTCCTTACCTCTATTTTTAAAAAGCATAGAGTTGTGGAGATGTATTATGTTGATATCAAATATGAGTTCCATCTGCAAAGGTAACGGCAACTTATTCATGTGTTTTATATCTCTAACACCATCCTTCATCGACCACAATGTCATCATGTATTGTGTGGTGCGTCTCGTCAAATCTTTATTGGCTCCGATAATCTTCATGTAACTTAGAAAATGATTGTACTGTAAAGTGTTAAGTACATCATATTTAACTAATATTATACTGCATTAAAAAAATGTGTACAATATTATAAGAGTTAAAATAAAAACATACTTTTGCCTTAAATTTTCTTCATAAAATTTTATTACTCTCTTTTAAACTATCTAACCTAATCTTGTAGAAAAGTTTTTATAAAAATTACCCTCCCTCCAAAATAGTTTATTCCACAAAAATTCTCATACATATTATATAAAGTTTTTATGAAAATTTACGATCCAAATGCACCGTCTAACGGTTAAAGAATAAAACAAATTCCTGCAGCAGGGAATGACTCTTATTATATGCACAAAAAAACATTTAAAAAAATGATATCTCTTCTTTCGTGACTCTCTCTCGCCTTTCATACTTCACTCTTTTTCTATTCTTTTTCCATCAACGTTTGGTGTCTTCCATATTTTATGACTCCATTTAGGAAAGAAGTTCTAAATTATTTTTTGTATGGAATTCCTTTTTATACGATAGAGTGCAAAATGTTTCACAAAAAGGTATTAGAGAAATAAAGTTATGCAAAATCTTCCATCACATACACAAATATGTAAAATTATCCCAAATCAAAATAACAATAAAAGCTAGAATACTAGGAATGACTAAGAATATTTCTGCATAATCACTTTTGTCATCAGGTAAATTTTACATAAATAAATTAATTACTAGATGTTTCCTTATGTTTCTTCAAGCATATTTGAAAAGAATATGTATCTACTAGTCTCGGTCTGGTAAAATCATGATGAGTTATACGAAAGGTGAACAAAAATTATTACTAAAATTGGAATTGAAAAATTTGTTGCCATTGATGTAGTTTCGGTTTTCTTTATCTGCATTAAAGATAAATATTTTTACAGTTTCTTAACAATTTTTTGACAAAATGCATAGAACAGAACTTTACAGTTTCTGAAAACATAAGAAAAAATTGGTAGCAAAATAGTGTAGGCGCATGTGAGTGTGCACAATCCGTTGGTCTAAGTTTTTCACTTGATATGAGCTCAGGAGAGCCCATGGATTCATGATATGCATGTTGCCAGTTGATGTGATTGGGCAGTCGTTTTTTATTCCCTCTGTCCTTACAATGCAGGCACGTGAGGTGTTTGAGTACTAAAATGTATACGAAATCTATGAAAAATTTGAGACCTGGCAACTATGTTTAGACTTGTATATATGAGACCCTAAATAACTGAAAAACTTATCTGTCGACAGCTGTTTTAGTAGCTTTCACTTTTTTTTCCATCTTCTTCTCACCGGACTCTATTAAATAGTATATTACGTGTAGCCTCACAACATGCATATGAGTCAGTCAGCATTAAAACGCAGTACTATAAAGTTGTAATGTCGTTGATACGTAATATAATTATATTTTCTTCAGTTTAGTTGTGCTGTCAAGGTGTTTTTTATTTAAAAAAGTATAAAAATGTCGGTTCAAGTGATAGATGCTAAGATAAAAAACCAAACAATGTACTGTGTTTGTTTTGTATTGCACCAGGAAACTTAGTAACGGAGATAAAATTACAATCATTTCTCACAATTCAAGCAGCAGCAGATAGAAGTAAGAATCAAAAAAGTTCAAGAAGCTACATGATCCGGAAACAGGAACAGTCTTTTTCATTGCACAGAACTTGTTTTGGAACCTATGTCAGTGAAAAAAAAATAAAATGTCGCAAAAAAATATTGTACAAAGAGGAGGAATAAGCATCTACCTCAAGCTGCCCAGGTAAAAACAACTAGATGGAAAAAGCAATTCAGTGGGCTGTGACTTAGCTTTAGAGCAGTCTCAAAATTGATCATCAGCAGTTACTGGAGGCTTAATTGGGATAACCCAAAATAAAAATGCAATGCAGAGATGGCTTCTTTATACCCTGTCAAAGATTCTATTCACTCCATTCTTTTATCATACCTTCAAATCCAATCTGACACTACAGGTGACATTGCTTCTAATTTTCATAGCGAATGGAGTAAAAGTAGGATTTCAAAAAATGAACAGGATATTACAAATTTAATGTATCCTTTCAAAGTCAATGAGTATCTTTACTCTTACAGGAATCTATTACAAAATGCTTACTTAATCATAAAAAAATGGACGATCATTAATTACGCAATATGAAAGTGAACAATTGAATTAAAAACTAAAAATATCTACGCCACGATAAAAAAGTCCATTTCATAACTTCAATTATAATCCAAATATAACTAAAACTAGTGCTGTTGATAAGAAATTGCTGAATGTAACAGAAGTTCAACAAAAATTGATGTTAGAATCTCAACGTTTTTTGTCCCGATGGTATTAGCATCTCATAAAATATTAGATTATTGTAAACATCTTTTTGATTATCAAGAATTCTACAGGAATTCTCTCAAGTCGGCACTTGCCTGTGAAATTTAAAATAATCATCACGGTGCTACTTACTCAACGAAACAAATTTTATCATCAAATTCTTCCAAAACTGTCATTATTGATGGTATGTCACTAGTACATCAAATTCAAATGAAAATATTTTTTAAACATTTGCTTTTTTTTCTGAGGCATACAACAAAAAAATTACGTTTTGCTTTTCTCATCCTAGTGTTAAAAGAGATAATTTAGTCTTCGAGAGATATGATAATGTTTCCATCAAGTTTTTGAATGACTTTTTAAAAAAAAAAAAAATTTAGTAGCCTCCACAGCATTCGTTCAATCTGTATTTTTAATATCGAAGGGGAGAGGGAAATAAAAAACGACTGCTTAATCACATCAACTGGCAACATGCAGATCATGAGTTCGTGGGCTCTCCTGAGCTCATATCAATTGACAAACTTAGCCCAACGAATATGCCACACTCACTTCCTTCTAGCGCCTTGTCTAAAAGATGAGATTTATTAATTTTTGAAGCATACGTGTCATTTCCACTTTTTGCTTTGTATGCTCTCTAATATTTAATTTAATATAACCACAATTTAATTCAATAGCTCAAAGATTCAATTACTTAAAATTTTGTTTGCCTTTCTCTAAAAACTATGTGTGAATGTAACTAATAAAAATCAATAAGTCCTACGATAACTCAAGTCCATGTATCCATAAGAGACCACCTGGGAAAGACCGGTGTAACAACCCATATCCATCATGTGTGATAAAGTATTAAATTTTTTTTATACTTGATCAAAAGAGAATACTATGTTGTAACATTTTATAATTTGACCAAAAGTGAATACTATGTTGTAACATTTTATAATTTGATATTGCAGTAAATAAATATTTGAAATGCGGATACTTTTGGATACATAGATAATCTTAGAAGCATACTTTTAATCTATCTGCTTCTTATATGGTACAATAACAAACCTGTCTCAGGAAGGTGAAGCCTCTGTGAATTAATTCGAACCTCTCCCAAGAAAGTACTCCAATCAGGAAACAGTTCATTATAACATGTCCGAGAAAACTCACCAAACTTAAATCCCATTCTTGTATTGTGTTCTTATGAAAAGATGTCCCATAAAATTATTAGATAATTCAAAAACAGTAATTACTATTTTTTATTTTTAAACAACAATCTAACATAAAGATCAGTACACATTGACAAGTGTGAAATAAAATGAATCAATGAAAAAACCAAAAAAGTATAAAAAATAACACATTGTATTTTAAGAACTAACATGGCGTATCTAAATTTTTTGTTTTTTTATTTTTTAAACTTTTTTGAACAATGTCTAAATAAATAAATATATACTTATTCATTATTTATGTGTAAATATACACGGTGTCCGGGAATAAGTGTCAGACAAAGAAAGATGTTATTTTTTGACTGAAAGATAGATTGTCATTGAATTAAATATTTTTCAAAAAATTGAAAATATTGAGTATTGGGTGTGTTAAAAATAGTTATGTGCAATATTTTTTTGTACACAATTAGGAAAAGGGCGTGTTTTACATTTTAATTCAACAATAATTTATTCCTTAATAGCCATCGAACAGCGTCTTTTTTGTTCGGCATCTATTTCCAGATACCTTATATATATGTGTGTGTGTGTGTGTACATATATATATATATATATATATATATATATATATATATATATATGTATATATATATATATATATATATATATATATATATATATATATATATATATATATATATATATATTTGGTTTTGAATCTAATAAAACTTGTGGGAGACAGCTCACCGTTGGAAATCCGTCACCAAATGTGGTAGTGAAAAGTCTACATGCGGTGAAATACCATGAATTTTTATATCTGAAAAACAATTGAAACTATAAATTGAAAGAATAAAGGAATAAAAAATTGACTTCCAGTTCGGTTTTAAACTTTTTATTTACGAATATAATTTTTTTTATTCTTATTTTTTATTGTAAATAATTAAAATGTGTTCGCCCCAAAATGTTTGTCTGTTTGAGAACAACTAAAACATTTTACAATAGGAAGAATGAGAGAAATTAGCCCTGTGAACAAAAATCATAACGGCCTGTAGTTTTACTTACGACAATAATATTATTCAAACACAATTAGTTTAATATAATGTTATAAATTCAAGTGAGAACTTACATTTCAAAATTTAAAGTTTTGGATTGAAGTGCATACATATATCCTTGCGATAGGTTATGGATAGCATTCTCTCTGGGCTCCGTCACTAATTTAATCCACGTGCATGTGAATAAGTGAAGAATCAAATTTTGCAACACGAGAATTTCGATTACAAAAATCCAAAATCTTGAAAATTGTACCTTCAAAACGAGCAAGTTAGTAATTGGAATTAAAATTAACAGATGGACTAATAAAGAAAGTTATTATATAATTCAAATGTAAATAATAAAATATCAGGGAGAAATGCACATTCCAGTGATGCCAATTTAAATATCTAAGCATTTCAAATTGGTTATGTACATAAGTGTGTTGTTGCAATTATTATATATCTATTTATTTTTCTTCGTGTAAACACAATGCCGAGCAAAACTTTTGTGGATCTGAGAAAAAATATTGGGAATGTCTCAAGAATTACGGGATCTAGAAACATCGTTGTATTCCTTGTTCAAATTTTATTAACCCTGCTTTTCTCATAATTTAAACTTCAGCAGTTTTGGTGATGAGGAAGACATATTTTTGTGAACAATGTTAACGACATCTATCGATCCATCTTAGAAAGGTTCATCTTTATGAATTGGAGATTCTAGAAAAGTCAAATTGTAATTTAGAAAAATTCTAAATTCATTTAACAACATTTGTCATTTTTTGTACATTGTCTTTTATTATATTATACTCGTACACACATCTATATAGAAATGTACATACAAGCAGCCATCAATATAAACATTTCTGCTATTGATATATGCCAGTAATTAGGCAAATAAAGCAATTATTCTTAATTAAATCTTATGAAATCCCACCTCATGAATCTCCACAACAAACATATCAAGATTCCTAATTAATACAATAATAATTTGAGAGTAGTAATTGGTTTTTGGAGCTCCATATCACAAATTTCAATAAAATTGTAAAAAGATTAGTTGCCGTAAATGAAACCTAGGTTCATCACTATGGCTAAGAAAAATTTGAGTCCATCTGCTGGATAGGTTATGACTATTTAAGTGTAAAGGTTATGTATTTTTGGCCCTGTGATAAAATATTACACAGATCATTATTTACTATAATGGAAAACCAGATGATACACTAGGCACTAAAGATATACATTTTAGTTCCACACTGGTTAAAAGAAATAAAACATGTAAAATGAAAGTATAAATTGCACTATGTGGGTTCCATAGGCATATATATAAACATTTAAGAGTACATAATATTTCTATTAACCTATTTACAAATAATAATATTATATTTCACCATGTAAATATATTGCCTAGTATACCTTCACAGGCATAAAACTATGGAGAATATCTCAAAAACTAGGAAATTTAGGATCATTGCCATAGTTTCCCAGTAAACTGTAGGTAAACTTCTAGTAATATTATTTTTCCATAACTTTGACTAACAGTTCCAAAAATAAAATGAGTTTCATATTTTTTGTAAACATATTCAACATACATATCAATAACATTACACACAAAATTGAACATTAAAAGTAGTTTCGGTAACCTTATAACTTGCTGTTTTAATCAATATGTCCTTTGCCCCTTCTAATATTTATGTATGAATATTTTTGAGTCTTCATTACAGAAAAATATATGTGGATTAATATGCTTTATCACTAAGTCAAATTTCAAATTTCTGGGTCAAGCGGGTTCTGAGAAAAATTAACTTTAGAAAAATTGGCTTTGCCCAAACACATAAGGTTTTTGCAATTTCCCCTTTAGGTGCAATATCTAAAAATAAAAGAAAACAAGAAGTAATCCCCTTCTCAACAACACGCTAACCATTTATGTACACAATGACGGTAAAATATAATAGGTTTCAGGTAAAATAAATTGTATATTTGCTTGATACGAATCTAATCAAACTTATCATCGCTTATGTATACATTCACTGTAAAAAATAATAGTTTTTTAGGTCAAATAAAATTTTATACTCGCTTAACATGTTTAATCAAAAGTTGCCTCGTTATTAATACACACAATCACTGCAAAAATTATAGTTTCCAAGTTCAAATAAATTGTATACTTGCTTGACACGAGTATCATCAAACTCGCCATCATTTATATACACAATTTCTCCAAAAAATAATAGTTTTACGGGTCAAATAAATTTTATACTTGCTTTACACGAGTCCAACGAATGTTGTCATCGTATACACACACAATCACTGCAAAAAATAATACAATTGACGCAATTCTGAAAAAATTGGTCATCATCTGTATGTACAATCACTATAAAAAATAAATTTTTTACTTCCCTGACACGTGTCTAATCAAACTTATCATCATTTACACACCCAATCACTGCAAAAAACAATGATTTTTCAGGTAAAATTAATTTTATACTTGCTTGACACGTGTGCATTTTTTTTACGATCAGTAACCCCAACTTCTCAGAATTTCAGCATCATTTTATGGTTAGATAAAAAAATTATTCAAAATGTTCCACGGTTGAAAAATGACGGGACATATTATACACCACTTTGAAGCTAAATATTTAATAAATACGTGACATTAGTAAATACTTGATAAGTAAATATTTTGCAAAAACTTAAAAATTATTGATTTCAAGCGGAACCCTAATGTCATTTGAAAAATATTTACAATGACATGCCACCCTTTTGGGTGGCATGTCTTTGAAAATATCAACTCTATTTAAATAAAAAAATATATCCCATCGGAACATTTCCTTGAAATGTTCCGATGGGTATCAATTGAGATCTGTATCGTTTGCTTCCAAAAACTGTGATGCCGCACGAATGGATAAATGGCTATTGTGAAAATAAAAGGATTTCTTGTTGAAAGAACCTTAAAAATGACCACTGACTTAAGAAAAGTTCTAACAACAAACAAGTATAATATAACTATAAAATTATTATATTGTGGATGCATAATATAATTGTAAAATTTATAAGGAGGAAACAATAATCTTTACAATTCAACTCGAGAATAACATAATTATTTACCATATAATTAATCACGGAATAGAAATAATACAGTCTGTAGATTCTTAAGGTCGTAAAGGCTTCAGCCCAGAAAATTAATGTTTTCGATCCCAGATATCTACCTGAAATTAAGAAATTTGGTTAGATCTTGTAATTCCTCTCATATTTAAACATTAGTTTTAGTCTAAGTCATCTAAGTTACGTCAAATTTTGAACAACCATTATTTATATATTTTTATGTATTTCAATGTATATGACAGATTTATCTATAAGAATAATTGTTTCATGTCAAATGTAATATGGTTAATCAAGCAGTCAGCTATATTACTAAAACAATCAAAACAGTACAACAAAAATTGTTTTCAAAATAAAGTTCAGATGTATTTTTAAAAGTTCCTTGCGTTTAAAAATAATAAAGTGGGTGACTTTTCTATTTTAAATCAAATCAATCTCTTCTTTTGGACATACATTAGTCAAGCCTCTTCTTGTCGTATTAAATATAAACAACACTAAAAATCAAAGTGAAATTTTTTTTTGTTGATAACCCTTATACATAGGCACCTAGCGAGCCGGTCGACGCTTGAAATACCTTCAATCTAAACAACAAATACTAAGAGTTGGTTACTCTTTACGTATCGATACAAATAAATAAAATAGGAATGTCAGTCTACTATTTTCAACTTTTCAATACTCTTTCGTTTGCGCATTCAATTACTAAAACCAATACAGTGTTTAAAAAAATGTTGTCTGTTTGTCGGTAGAAATAATTTCAAAACGGTTCCAAAGTTATGATAATATCAGATTCTGTGAAACATTTTCACATATTGTTACTTTTTGAGATTGTGGTACCTACACATACATGTGTGGTATCTACATTAACGTAACTCATACTCTATACTTAATACTGATCAAATATGCATTCAAATACAGTGGGATCTAGAAATTTTCCTGTACAGAACCATCTTATTCTTTGATCAGTATTCAACATATTTTCTTACGTTTTCAAATATAGTCCATAGAACTCGATCTATGGCTCAAAAGCAAAATCAATTTCATAGAGCACCATGAGTGTCGCAGTGGCAAAACCTTTAATTATTTATGTACTCACATCACTTTTTTTTAAATACCAATTTGTCTAAACAAATCTAAAATCCATTCGAACAAAGTCACACAACTCTCCAAGAATAGAAATAACGTACATAATAATCTTTAAAATGAAAAATATATATCCGTTACATCAAAGTGGATGTGATTTTAAATAATATTCAAGACCACAGCCATTAAGTCCTACTAAAGTTCATAAATATTGAATATATTTGGCGTTAATTTTGTAGAAATTCATTATTCACAATTAAATATCCCACCTGAAGATGTTGTAATACAACGAAACCTAGGTCGTGGTAAAGAAATTAAAGAAAGTAGAAATTATACTACATCACGTAGTTTCATTTAATTGTGAAAGTTCATAAACTTAAAATTGTATGCTGTATTTATAAATAAATGCATATACCTATCTTGAATATATAGACACTATGTATAAAAAAGATGTAAAAACCTTGATATTACTAAAGCGCAAATTTATTCAACTGGCCCATGCACACAGTTGGGATAAAATTTTAGTCTGTTTAAAAAAATATTAAAATTATGCAGTGATTTCGCTGACGGGCCAAACATCGGTGACGGGCTTTTTTAAAAGTTTTGTGTAATAAAACAGACTTTTTAAAAATTACGTTTTTGCAATAAATTGTTAGTTCTAATTGTATCAACTTAATTTGCGATATTTTGTTGCCAAATATAGAAATTATCAAATATAAAATATAAAAGAAAAACAAACAATATGTAACAAAATAAATGAGTAAAATATTAAGCAAAAAAGCTTCAAATTTGATATCTGATGCAAACTGTAAGTAAGAAAACCACTTTTTGAATTAATTTTTATACTAATTTAATTGTCTGTAGTCATTATAACTTATAAATCAGTTATTTTTAATGAATATCATTTGATTAAAAAAAAGTGTTAATAATTTACTTTTATTAAAGTTCTCTTAATAAGTTTAAAAGCACATCAGTTGTTATGCCTGATTGAAAGTGTTAATATTAATATTGAAAATAATATGAAATTCCTCATTGTATCAATACAATCAAAATTTCAAAAATTTTACTTACCCAGAGTGACAAAGGGCAGTAACGATAACATGTCGTAAGCCAGCAGGACATTGCTACGTCTATAAATTCGTATGTTAACACGCCATGACGTACAGCAGGCATGTAGGAGACAAACGATAGTGTCGACAAAATAAATAATTTCCAACGCCAACAATGCCCTCATTACCCAGGTATCCGAAATGCTGTAAACAAACATGTCCAACAGGCTTGTGCAAAACGTACAAATTGTAGAAGCAGTAACACAGAACTGAAACAATACAAACATATGATTAAGAATTAGACTTTCAGTTCATGCTATTTTTTTAAGTTGGAGAAATTGGCTAGATCATTGCCATCCCACTAGCTTGCCAGCATTGCCTCTATCAATCCACGTGGAGCGGGTTGTAAACAATGTGTATTTGTAATTATGAGGAAATGGTAAATTAAAAAGATTATAGTGTTGTGTCCATTTACAGTTATCTACTGTATAATTACACTAATAGTAATTGAAAAACTGTAATTTAATTTCTAGAACAATTTGATAATCGTTTTGCATCTTCTGGTGTAACACTTCTTTTAATTTTCAATGCTACATGAAGTAATTCTGTCTAATCACCATGCCTAATCTTGATATCAAAGATAATATAATCATTTATGTAAATTTTATATATCAATATGTCTACGTCAAATAGACAGATGAATGACCACAATGACTTATTTCAATATGTGGGTCGGCATGAGCTCAAAGTGGTCACAAATAATGACATCATCAATGACGTTATATCGTGACCACAATAACTGCAATCGTCAAGTGGAACGAATGCTCATACATTTTGAGCATTGCTGTTGGTTAGTGAAACATACTCATTGTATGCTCTTCAGTAAACTACAAGTTGTTTGTCTGTCTCGTTGTCTCAACTGGAAGTTAATAAATAATTACTTCAGTTTCCAATCTCAGTTCAAAAGCTTGCCCATTCCCATAATGTGAGAAAATGAATTGATGACCGTTCATAGTTCTAGGAAATTTGAATTACATATCTATTAAAGGGACCCTCGCCATAATGGCCAAAAAATAGGTATTTTTCAAAATTTCAATGGAATAGAACCAAACCATTGTTCTAAAAACCACAGACTAAAAATATTCTCAGTATATATATTTAACGTATAGAACATAACCCTTGTCTTGGGTAGCTGCTAGACCAAAAAATTAAACAAACCACTTTTTCACTTTTCATTTTTAAAAAACCAGTAATACCAGATTATAGATCCTGAATAATGTAGTGGCATATTAATGCTGACAGATTTTCTAAAATTCATGAAAAATATTTTTTTGTTTAAATGGTACCAGTGATAATAAAAACCCACATAAAGACAATGCATTTAGATCTTTCAGGCTGATTATAGTATGAAATTATATTACCAACATTTTACATTTTGGCAAGTATTTATGCAATAAGTTCGTACTGACCTGACAGGCTTTATATTTTCTTCAAGCATTTCTTGCTTCTTTTGATGGGCTTATTCTGGTACAATTGCGTCACTCACCTGCTTTCAAAATCTATACTACTATGACATTCATTCTCTAATCGAACATAAGGTTTTTAAGAGGTTGCTCAATGAGAATGAGAAAAATCCTACTTCTGACATTCCTTAAGCACATTTCACATTGTGGTAAGAATCATATATTCTTTAATAACGCTTCTTGGAACCTTAAGTTCACAGTTAAGAGAACATTGATTACATAAACAGTACATCAATTTAATCTACATCTCCTCTACGACTTCACAATGTACAAACTTTAGACATCATGCAATAGTAAATAAATAAGTTGTTGTGTAAATACCAATGTACAACAATGCTATTCGTTATCTTTATTTATTCCACTTTAATGGAGAAAGGTGTAAAGACATATATAAAAATGTATATAAATAAAAATAAATAATAAAATGACATGAATTCTGAGGTATTATAAAACATTGTATATGTACATGATGGCAAACACTGAAATGGATTAAATAATAACGAAAATTTATGGGGAGCTATAACATGTCACCGTAGCCTATGATATCACCCTGCTCGGAATCTGGTCCTGCCAAGTTGGGTATCTCCTTAAAGCTAGGATCCTCAAATTCATATGCATTATGATACACACCTTCAAAGAGAGAATAAAACAGAAAAAGCTGTTTTTTATCAAATTTTAGACATTTTTTGTAATTATTCCCCAATAAATTTATATTAAATTTCACTAATTAAGTAGTAAAGGTATCCGATTGAATTAATTTTCATCTTACATGAAAATAGTTATCACAAAAACAAGTACTTTTGAAAAATATACAAAAAGAAAAGTAAAAAATTTCATTCACGCTTATATTTTAGTATGTTTTAAATAAATGTTTCTTTTAATAACTTTTTCTTTGATAATGATTAAATACTTACTTGCCAAAATATACTCCATGGTAACAGAAGAATAGACCTAGCCAAATAACCGACTCTGCCTTGCCAGTAGACTGGGGAAGGTTGCTCATGGTAGAACTTCTTGGTTTTAGCATTTACTCCTATACTGTAAAAATTATATAAAATATTGTCATATGAGAGCATTCATCTTCTATCTTGCAGTTGCATGGTTATATTGAGACAAATTTAATTTTATCACAAAATATACACATACACACACACACACACACACGATGCCAGTGCAATGTGGTGGCCAAACGTAGCGTAGCAAACCGTTTGCGCTGGTGACAATTCGAAATTGGTGACATCGCCAAGTCGACGCCAGTCAGGTACTCCCCATAAAATTTTGTATGTTTTGTTTGGCAATGCTGTTGTGAGATAGAGCTCTAAGTGAAATTTTAGTTTTCTGTGCTTAATGTCTGCACTTAGATCATTAATTTCTACAAATATGTTTAATTTTAACTTTATAAGTCAAATAATCTCTGAATATGTGTCTGAAGATTTTGTGTAGATAAGACCATAAAACACAAATACCAAACTTCTTATACAAGTTTTCTAGTTTTTTTTTCATTTAGGCATGGGTCACTAAAAATTAATTATTGAACAAGTAATGAAAGTCATAAACTGAAACAGAATGACATGTATTGATTAATAAGCAATATTTTTATAAAACAAGAAGTAGAATTACAAATCATTCGCGAAAAATTAAATTCGAATTTATCAACTTACCTGATTCTGCCAGATAGAGCGACAGATTCGCTTCTTAAACTCATTTTAGCTACAATATAAATAAAACTGATACTATATTTTCTTTTAACCCATTTGAATTTAAAATAAACCTACTGGATAAATAATTAGTTTTAATTATCATTAAACTATATGGCTGCTTTGACAGATAGTTTAAAATATTGAATTGAATTATTAACTGGGTTCTAATTTTTCAAAATTTATTGACTATTCAAATAAACTTGTTTATTTATAAATATTTAAATTCATTACATTTAGTTGTAATGAATGTTTATTCCATTTACCATAATCACAATTTAAGTACTGGAATTCATTACAGAAATGTAACAATATTTTGAATTGGAATTTGGAATCATCTACAAATTTTCTAAATGTTAAATTATGTAACTGAAAGAAAGTATTTATGTAACTTGAAGAAAAATGCTTTTAAGAGAATGATACGGCGGCTTACCTAAATTACTATATTTAAACAACCAACATATCTGTCCTTGAAAATTGATTTTGTCCTTTTGGCACCAATCACATCACACTCAAGACAACCCAAATCCAATGATAAGTCTCACATGTGAAAATTCACCTTCTTGTTAATCAACTAAGTCACAATAGAAAACAATAGGACACCAGAACAAAGCATGAATGAAAAAAAATACTTCTTAAGTGTCGAAATACATTTCTTTTCACGAGAGTTAGACAATCATATTATGTTTCCACATCTCTTTTCCCAGCTAAATCTTTACTAGGCCACCCAATAGCGGTCCCTTGAAATATGTCTACCTAATCAAAACTTTTTTTAGCCTCAGTTGCTTTATGACATTAGTAATAAAATATTATAGAGGTAGCATGTGCAAAACAGCTAATGACTTAAATTGTCAGGTGCCAACATTGCACAATTCCGAACAAAATGTTTAAAATATAATCTCTGTCTGTTCTTACTCAAATGTTACATATTTTTGAGCTTGTTTGTTATTTTAAGTAAATAAATGAAAATATTCTTCCTAAGTTCCTCTTAGTTGTAAGATATTGTATGTTGGAGCTGACTTCTTGGGCTATTCCTGAGTTAGATTTCATAGCTCATTTCATGTGAATCATGAAAAATTCGGAATATCATTATCACTTAGCTGAATCCATAATACCTTTATCTTATCTATTTTTTTTTAAATATCTGCTTCTAGTATATTGGTTCCTAATTAGTCCAACATCCCTGGGGCAAATATGTCATCATTCTTGATTCATAAATCTGATGGGATGGAAACTGTTAAGCGTAACAGAGAGAATTTCACCATAATCTCCTATTTAAAATATTTAAACATTTAACATTACATTATCATTGGATAATCATTACAGAATCATTGGATCTTTATTCTCCAGTTCTTGAGCTGGCCATACAATTTCAATACAAATAAGCAAATTTTGGATTCTTTAATACATTGTAAAAGATGTTCAAACGTTTCCACTCAAAAAGGTATCATAGCTTATTGAAAGTAAACATTCAAGAGCCATATCTGTGAATTATTTTCTTGAAGGATAATTTTTACAACGTATCTATCAGTACATAGAATCCTTGTCATATAAATGTTTGCGTTTGAGCTGTACATGGTACTGCTTTTTGTTACTATTTTAATATTATGCAACACTTATGTGAATTATGACAACAAGCTGAAGACGAAATGACAAAAATACTTTAGGTTTTCCTACTGCAGAGTAAGCAGTGTCTGCACTTTTGGCACTTTACAAAGAAAACGTAGGCAAATTTTCAAGCTGATTTGTACATATTCTAAACTCAGAACAAACTCTAGCCTATGTAAAGCACAGTATTTAAAATATTATTTAAATTGTAGTTGTAAACATAAACAGCCATTTTTGTGAAATGTACACCACACTACCACATTTCCAACTTAAAATCTGAATTAATCTTCCTACACACACATGAATTAGTGCGACACAAGTACTCACATTCAATATCACAAGCAAAACCTTTTGTTAAAATATAGAAATGTATAATTTAAGATGAACTCTCAATTATTGATTGCAGAGATTTTGAAGAGATCAGCTTAAGAAGCCATACATATAACTGCATTGGACAAAACAGAATCACAATTTTCGATAACATTAGACATTTTCAAAAAGTTAACACCTTCTTGTTAAAATGCGAGAAGTTAGATTTTTAATTTAATTTTATAACATACATAAATGGATATTCAAAAATAAATATTTTTTGAGAAATTGACGACGGCTGACTTCAAAAGATAGTTCCTGAAAAAAAATTTTTTTTTTAATTTAGTTACATTTATAGTCTTACAATAAGGTAAAACCATTTATAATGGTTTCATAGAAAAATCATATGAAAAAAGAACAATTATTTAAAAAATAACAAATTTAAAAAAACTTGAGGCGTTACTTGACCAGATTTGTACCTTTAGTGTTTAAAATATCATATTAAACATTTCAAATAAATCCCAAAAATTTGTACTTGTATTAGCAAGTCCAATAGTACTAGTTATTTCAGTGTTTCTCAACCTTTGGAAATATTTTTAAAAATTTCTATGAATGTAATTATAGTTCAACTGCCTGGTTAAGCGGTATTTGTAAATGTTTGTACAATTACAGCATACAAAAGTATACACATTGTTCATTTCAATGTTATGTATATAATATTTAGGAAATAGTTATTCCATTCAATTCCGAATGACTGAAATATACATCTGCTCATGCAATCAGTAAGCATCCATGTAACATCACCTTCATTTCAAGCCATATAATTGCAAATATCGCAACAATCTGAGTTTAAACATCAAGAAGACGGTCAGTGGATTTAGATTCTTTTTTTCAAACATTTGAAAAGCGTATTAGGGACTGTTTTAATTTTGGTTGCACAATGAACAATTTAGATATAATAAAAAGATAAATAGTCTATTTTGTGTCTGCATAGCTGTATCATTTCCACCTAAGCAGGATTTGGGAAATATGTGAGAAGCTTATAGTAGAATTTTGTGGGCAACTAGAAGTAAAATGTTAATGACATGATGGCCTATCTATATGTCTAAATTTGCTTATTCACCACTAAAAGACATCAAGCAAAGTACAGTTCTATAAAGAAGCACTAGTGGCCAACCCCAACTTTTTGGGGTTATAATTGTTATTTGATAAAAGTTTTTTATATAAATTTTCTTTTAGGAACATAGCTCTACATTTGTGATATTCTCGCATTAAGCTTGCCTATTTCTTCATGTCAGACACTTTTTAATTTCACTTAAACTACTGAACCAAATTATACTGTGTAAAGAGCAATTTTTACCTTCAAAACTGCTTTAAAATAATTAACAACATTTATTTTAATATGGTTTAATAAATCAACCAAAACTGATCTACTTTTGTTCCACACAGCACTTTTTTAAATTAAAAAAAATTGGTTGTCTGTAAAGTTGGTTTACGGACGATAGTTTTACGTGATAACGTCATAAAGAAACATTGATGAAAAAGTACATACTTTTATGAATTAAATTGAATTATTATCACTGAATTATTATTATTTTGTATAATACAAAGAAGGAGTTAATTGAAAATTACAATTTTTTAGAAGTTCTCGAAGAAGCTCGTGTGGCGGCGTTCCAGTAGTAGAACTATTCGAACTGCTAGCTCTGACATCACGCGAGAAGAGAGATAAATTTCGACGCTTGGCCCGATTGTTCCTCGCTCTCGCTTGCACGCTCAGGCTCAAGCGGAACATGACACTTTTTCATGCGTGCAGCCGGTGTTAATCGATTTATAAGACGTTATCACGTCAAAACAGTCACGTTGGCTTATCTATGATAACAATATCTGTATATATATGCTTTATCAAACTTTCGTATAAACCTTTTTATTATTTATAATTACTCTATACTTAGTGTTAACATTTATTAAAAATATTTTTAGTAATTTCCTCAGTCCTCGTCACAAAAGCACTTAGACCGATAACTTTCTCTCTAACTATGTTGACATTATTAACTTTATCTCAATAATTATATAACAAATATACATAAAAATTTAGCTTATTGCAATGTGGAGACTATGAGCTATTAAATTAAGTTGGTCATGTTGAACCAAAAAATTAACACAAAAAAGTAACAAAAGTTTTTCAGTGTCATTATAGCATGAATTAATATTCTCAGGCTGTGAATAGTTGCAGTTTTTATCAAATATTTTATTGGCTACAGTTCTAAAGACAAACGTTAACAAAACTCTATCTGTACAATATCCATTTCATTAATTTTATTTCAGCATAACATTTATAATTTTTGGCAAATGTAAGTATGATATAAAATATTTGGAGACAAGTTAATGTGTAAAAAATTAAAATATACAAAAGCCCTTACATATAATAATTCGGTTTAATATTATTATTATGAATTTTTAGCAAATTCTTTAGCTTTTCATTATTACGAAATTATCATTTCGTAGCGTTTAAATCTTTTTCATCAACAGATGACTGGCTAACTATATTTATGGCTGTTTTACGAAGCAAATGCCATAAATTAATGTGGAGATGTGTGAAATAGCGACGGAGCATTAAATTAACATAACATTTGTCTAAATGATATCCGTTTAAGACGTGTATTTAAAGTAGTGGATACATAGCTGTTATTTATTTTTAGCAGCCAATCCAGATTATATACCGCTTTACAGGATGGTTAGTCTAATATTATTAAAAAAAAGCCGCATCTTTTTTCGAATATGTGTAATGAAACAATCTATTTAAGTGTCGAGATCTTATTATCTACATTGATGTAAAGTTGAGTGTTGCCAATGTTCAAGTTTCCGCATCAGCTATTGATTCTATTTCCCCTCAGTTGCGCCAAATCTGTGATGGGCCCTTAATGGCATGTTATAGAAAATTTGTAATAAAACTATTACGTTTCTAAATTTTGACAAAACAAAAACTTTGCTTTCTCGTGCAACTAAAAGGTTTTCCAACTTCCTTTCCTTTAAAGAATTTTCTAACAATCATTGCATGATTTGATCCATTTTGTCGAATGTCGATGCAGTAATTTTGTGATTTCCTAACCGTTCTATTCTGTATAACTATTTTATGCCTGTACTTCAAAAACATCACTTGCCGTTATTTCTTTAATTCTTAATTATCGGTCAGAGTTCAGATTTGCAATATGTTTTTTCAATTAATTTAAACATGATCTTAGCAATTAATAATTGACAGTTCATCTTAAATTCTACACTTCTATATCATAGCAAAAGGTTTAACTTGTGATATCAGATGTGAGAATTTGTGTTGCACTAATTCACGTGTGCATAAGGAACAAAAATGATTGCATATTAACTACAATTTAAATAGTATTCTAAATATTCTGCATATGAAATATATACAAATCTGACAATTTGCCTGCATTTTCTTTGTATGGTACCCAAAGTGCAGAAAATACTTATTCTGCAATAGAAAAACCTAATGTCTTCAGCTTGGTGTCATAATGCAAATAAGTGTTGCATAATATTGACATAGTAACAAGAATTTATTATAGTACCTCATGAAGCTCAAACGCAAACATTTATATAAAAAGGATTCTCTATATGGTCGGGCAAAAGAAATTACTAAAAATATCTTTCAAGAAAAGAATTCACAGATGAACAATGACTTCAAAGCTTACATTGAATAAGAAATTATGCCTTTTTGAGTGAAAAGGATACTGAGAACGCCTTTTACAAGATATTGAAGATCAAAAATTTGCTTGGTTTTAGAAAAATTGTATGGCCAGCCCTATACTGAAGAACATAGATCCAATGATAGCATAATGTCAAATGTTTAAATACTTTATATTGGAGATTATGTTGAAATTGTGTTTTTTATCCTTAATACTATCAATCCAACCAGAATTACATATTTGCCCCAGGGATGTTTCATGTAGTCAAAAAACCTAAACACGGAAGCAGGTAGTTGAAAAGAAAGATTAGACAAGAAAAAAGGCGTTGTGGGCTCAGCTAAGTGAAATTGATTTTACAGATTTTTCATGATTCATATAGAATGTGTTACGACATCTAATTCAGTAATATTCCAAAAGATAAGCTCAAACAAACAATGTCTTATAACCAAAAAGAACTTGGCAAGAATATTTTTTTTATATTTAATTTTTTGACATTGAGAAGTTGAACTAGTTAAAATAACAAACAACCTTAAAAATATATAACATTTGAATAAGACCTGAAAGCAACGTTGGCACCGGACAATTTAAGTTATCAGCTGTTTTGTATGTGCTACCTCTATAATATGTTACTAAAAAAACAAGTTTCAATTAGGCAGACATATTTTAAGGCGCCGCTACTGGGTGGCCTAGTGAAGATTCAGATGGGAAAAGAGATCTGGAAACATAATATGATTGTCTGACTCATGTTGACTGTAATGTTAAATATTTAAATATTTTATGTGGGAGATTATGGTGAAATTCTCTCTGTTATACTTAATAATTTCCATTAAACCACAATTATGAATGTTAAGAATGATGACATATTTGCCCCAGGGATGTTGGATCTAGTTAGGAACCAAAATACTAGAAGCAGATGTTTGAAAAAAAAAATAGATAAGAAAAATGTGTCATGGATTCAGCTAAGTGATAGTGATATTCCGAATTTTTCATGATTCACATGAAATGAGCAATGACATCTAACTCAGGAATAGCCCAAGAGGTCAGCTCAAACATACAATATCTTACAAACTAGAATAACACACAAGGTCAAAAATATGTAACATTTGAGTAAGAACAGACAGAGGTTATATTTTAAACATTTTGTTTGGAATTGTGCAATCTTGGCACCTGACAATTTAAGTCATCAGCTGTTTTGCACATGCCACCTCAATAATATTTTATTACTAATGTCATAAAGCAATTGAGGCTAAAAAAAAGTTTTGATTAGGCAGACATATTTCAGTGGCCTAGTCAGTATTTAGATGGGAAAAGAGATCCGGAAACATAAAATTATTGTCTGACTCTCGCGAAAAGAAATGTTTTTTATGACTTTATGCAGTATTGTTTTTTAATTAATTCTGTGTTCTGGAGTCCGATTGTTTTCTACTGTGGCTTAGATGATAAAATACAAGGAGAGTTGTGTGTGTTGTCGTGAGTGTTATATGATCGGCGCGGAAAGGAAAAGTCAATTTTCAAAGACAGATTTGTTGGTTGTTTAAATATAGTAATTTAGTTAAGCTTCTGTATCAATTTCTTAATAGCATTTTTTTTATTCCTGAACTTAATCATTCTAAGTATGTAGTTACATAATTTAACATTTAGAAAGTTTTTATAGATAAGACATTTTTGTAGATAGTTTGCCACATGCAAATTTAATTGAATACATTATTACAATTCTATATTGGATTCCAGTACTTAAATTGTGATTATGGTAAATGGAATAAACATACATTGCGATTAAAAGTAAATACCTGTGTAAATACCATACATGTAATTCGGAAAACGTAAATATCGCTGAAATAAAGTTTAAATATTTATAAATAAACAAGTTTATTTAAATAGTCACGGACTATTGAAAAATTAGTAGCCAGTTAATAAAAAAATTCAATATTTTAAAGTATCTGTCAAGGCAGCCATATACTTTAATGATAATTAAACCTAATTATTTATCCAGTAGGTTTGTTTTACATTCAAATGGATTAGAAGAAAATATGGTATCAGTTTTATTTATATTGTGGATAAAATTAGTTTAAGAAGTGAATCTGTCGCGTTATCTGGCAGAATCAGATAAGTTGATAATAAATTAAATTTCATTTTTCACGAAACCTTTGTAATTCTACTTCTTGTTTTATAAACATATCATTTGTTAATAAATATATGTCATTCTGTTTGAACAATTAAATGAAAGTCATAAACTGAAACAGAATGACATGTATTGATTAATAAGCAATATTTTTATAAAACAAGAAGTAGAATTACAAATCTTTCGCGAAAAATTAAATTCGAATTTATTATCAACTTACCTGATTCTGCCAGATAAAGCGACAGATTCGCTTCTTAAGCTCATTTTATCCCCAATATAAATAAAACTGACACCATATTTTCTTCTAATTCATTTGAATGTAAAATAAACCTACTAGATAAATAATTAGTTTTAATTATCATTAAAGTATATGGCTGCTTTGACAGATAGTTTAAAATATTGAATTTAATTATTAACTGGGTGCTAATTTTTCAAAATTTAGTGACTATTCAAATAAACTTGTTTATTTATAAATATTTAAATTTGGCAAATTTTATTTTAGCGACATTTACATTGTCCAAATTACATTTATAGTACTTATCGCAAGTTTTATATAAAGGTAAGTACCTTTAGTTGTAATGAATGTTTATTCCGTTTACCATAATCACAATTTAAGTACTGGAATACATTACAGAAATGTAACAATATTTTGAATTGGAATTTGGAATAGAAAACTGCATGTGTCGAACTATCTACAAATTTTCTAAATATTAAATTATGTAACTGCATACTTAGGATGATTAAACTCAGGAATAAAAGAAAAAGGCTATTAAGAGAATGATACGGCGGCTTACCTAAATTACTATATTTAAACAACCAACATATCTGTCCTTGAAAATTTATTTTGTCCTTTTGACACCAATCACATTACACTCAAGACGACCCGAATCCAATGATGAGTCTCACATTTGAAAATTATCTTTCTTGTTTATCATCTAAGTCACAGTAGAAAACAATAGGACACCAGAACAAAGCATAAATTAAAAAAAAATACTAATTAAGTGACGACAGATATTTCTTTTCACGAGAGTCAGACAATCATATTATGTTTCCACATCTCTTTTCTCAATTAAATCTTCACTAGGCCACCCAGTAGCAGTGCCTTGAAATATGTCTGCCTAATCAAAACTTGTTTTTTTAGCCACAATTGCTTTATAACGTTAGTAATAAAATACTATAGAGGTAGCATGTGCAAAACAGCTGATAACTTAAATTGTCAGGTGCACAATTCCACAAAATCTTTAAAATATAACCTTTGTCTGTTCTTACTCAAATGTTACATATTTTTGAGCTTGTTTGTTATTTTAACTAGCTCAACTTCTAAATGTAAATAAAGGAAAATATTCTTCCTAAGTTTCTGTTAGTTGTAATATTATTATAAATATTATATGTTTGAGCAGAATAGCCCAAGAGCTATTCCTGAATAAGCTCATTTCATGTGAATCATGAAAAATTTGGAATGTCACTGTCACTTAGATGAGTCCCTAAAACTTTTTTCTTATACAATTTTTTTTTCAAACATCTGTTTCTAGTGTTTTGGTTCCTAACTAGATCCAACATCCCTGGGGCAAATATGTCATCATTCTTGACATTCATAATTCTGGTTAGATGGAAATTATTAAGTGTAATAAACAGGATTTCACCATAATCTCCCGCATAAAATATTTAAACTATTGACATTACGTTATCATTAGATAATCATTACAGTATATATATACTTCAGGTCATGAACTGGCCATACAATCTCACTACAACTAAGCAAATTTGTGATTCTTTTAAACTTGTAAAAGGTGTTCAAACCTTTTCACTCGAAAAGGTATAATTCCTTATTGAATGTAAGCATTCAAGAGCCATACCTGTGAATTCTTTTCTTGAAAGATGATTTGTACAACGTCTCTTCTCTAGCACATAGTTAGAATCCTTTTTATATAAATGTTTGCGTTTGATCCGCACGTGGTACTGCCACAATATTTTTGTTACTATTTTAATATTATGCAACACTTACTTGAATTATGACAAGTTGAAGACAAAATGACAAAAATATTTTAGGTTCTTCTACTGTAGGGTAAGCAGTGTCTGCACTTTTGGCACTTTACAAAGAAGACATAGGCAAATTTTCAAGCTGATTTGTACGTATTCCACATGCAGAACAAACTCTAGCATTGGTAAAGCACAGTATTTGAAATATTGTTTAAATTGTTGTTGTAAAAATAAACAGCCATTTTTGTTTCACCACACTACCATATTTCCAACTTAAAATCTGAATTAACCTTCCTAAACACCCATGAATTAGTGCGACACAAATACATCCGATATCGCAAGTCAAACCTTTTATTAAAACATATAAATGTAGAATTTAAGATAAACTGTCAATTATTGATTGCAAATAGCATGTATAAATTAATTGAAACAAAAAATATAGCAAATATTAACTTTGACCTAGAGTGAAGGTTTTTATTATGGCATCTTGGAGCGATCAGCTTAAGACACCGTACATATTTTTCTATCAATTTAACTGCACTCGACCAAACTGAATCACGATTTTTGATAACATTACTCGTTATCAAAAAGTTAACACCTTCTTGTTAAAATGCGAGAAGTTAGATTTTTAATTAAA
Source organism: Druceiella hillmani (assembly GCA_039881145.1). Classification (NCBI taxonomy): domain Eukaryota; kingdom Metazoa; phylum Arthropoda; class Insecta; order Lepidoptera; family Hepialidae; genus Druceiella; species Druceiella hillmani. The sequence continues at coordinate 26,007,190 of JAYKKI010000025.1, forward strand.
TTTCATAACAAACGTAAATGGATATTCAAAATAATTATTTTTTATAGATGCCTTGAAATTTTTTTTTAAATTAGTTACATATATATTCTTACAGTAAGGTAAACCCATTTGTAATAGTTTCATGGAAAAATCGTATGAAAAAGAACAATTATTCAAATAATGATTTTTATGTATTTATCATTCATAAAAAATAAAAAGTAATAAGTTTTTTATTGACGTGTTGCTTTACCAGATTTGTACTTTTAGTGTTTAAAATTATCATATTAAACATTTCAAACAAATCCCAGAAATTTACTGTATTAGCAAGTCCAATAGCGCTAGTTATTTCGGTGTTTCCCAAACTTCGGAAATGTTTTTAAAAACATCAATAAATGTAATTATAGTTCAACTGCCTGGTTTAGAGCGGTATTTATTAATTGACTATTGTTTAATCTTTTAAGCGGTATTTATAAATGCCAGTAATTAATTGCCAATTATAGCATACAAAAGTTACGCTTAAAAAGAAACAGCCAATGTTCCACATTAATTAAAGAAAAGTTTCGTTCTACCTAACCAGGGTGTGGGAAATATGCGAGAAGCTTATAGTGAAGCTTATAGTAATTTTGTGAGCAACTAGAAGTAAAATTTTAATGGTATGATGGCCTATCTATTTGTCTAAATTTGCTTATTCACCACTAAAAGACATCAAGCAAAGTACAGTTCTATACAGAAGCACTAGCGGCCAACCCCAAAATTTTTGGGTTATAATTGTTATTTGATAAAAGTTTTTTTATATAAATTTTCTTTTAGGAACATAGTTCAACATTCGCGATATTCTCGCACTAAGCCTGCCTATTTCCTCATCTCAGACACTTTTTAATTTCACTTAAACTACTGAACCAAATTATACTGTGTAAAGAGCAATTTTCACCTTCAAAAATTCTTTAAAATAATTAACGACATTTATTTTAATATGGTTTAATAAATCAACCAAAACCGATCTACTTTTCTTCCACACAGCACTTTTTTAAATTAAAAAAAATTGGTTGTCTGTAAGGTCGGTTTACGGACGATAGTTTTATGTGATAACGTCATAAAGAAACATTGATGAAAAATTGCATACTTTTATGAATTAAATTGAATTATTATTATTTTGTTAATTGAAAATTACAATTTTTTAGAAGTTCTCGAAGAAGCTCGCATGGCGGCGTTCCAGTAGCAAAATTATTCGAACTGCTAGCTCTGACGTCACGCGAGAAGAGAGATAAATTCCGACGCTTGGACCGATCGTGCCTCTCTATCACTTGTTCCGCGCTCTCGGTTGCACGCTCAGGCTCAGGCGGAACGTGACACTTTTTCATGCGTGCAGCCGGTGTTAATCGATTTATAAGATGTTATCACGTCAAAACAGTTACATTGGCTTATCTATGATAACAATATCTGTATATATATGCTGTATCAAACTTTCGTATAAACCTTTTTATTATTTATGATTACTCTATACTTAGTGTTAACATTTATTAAAAATATTTTTAGTACTTTCCTCAGTCCTCGCCACAAAAGCACTTAGAGCGATAACTTTCTCTCTAATTATGTTGACATTATTAACTTTATCTCAAAAATTATATAACAACTATACATAACAATTTAGCTTATTGCAATGTGGAGACTATGAGCTATTAAATTAACTTGGTCATGTTGAACCAAAAAATTAACACAAAATAGTAATAAAAGTTTTTCAGTGTCATTATAGCATGAATTAATATTCTCAGGCTGTGAATAGTTGCAGTTTTTATCAAATATTTTATTGGCTACGGTTCTAAAGACAAACGTTAACAAAACTATATCTGTACAATATCCATTTCATTAATTTTATTTCAGCATAACATTTATAATTTTTGGCAAATGTAAGTATGATATTAAATATTTGGAGACAAGTTTCTGTGTAAAAAATTAAAATATACAAAAGCCCTTACATATAATAATTCGGTTTAATATTATTATTATGAATTTTTAGCAAATTCTTTAGTTTTTCATTATTACGAAATTATCATTTCGTAGCGTTTAAATCTTTTTCATCAACAGATGACTGGCTAACTATATTTATGGCTGTTTTACGAAGCAAATGCCATAAATTAATGTGGAGATGTGTGAAATAGCGACGGAGCATTAAATTAACATAACATTTGTCTAAATGATATCCGTTTAAGACGTGTATTTAAAGTAGTGGATACATAGCTGTTATTTATTTTTAGCAGCCAATCCAGATTATATACCGCTTTACAGGATGGTTAGTCTAATATTATTAAAAAAAAACCGCATCTTTTTTCGAATATGTGTAATAATACAATCTATTTAAGTGTCGAGATCTTATTATCTACATTGATGGAAAGTTGAGTGTTGCCAATGTTCAAGTTTCCGCATCAGCTACTGATTATATTTCCCCTCAGTTGCGCCAAACCTGTGATGGGCCCTTAATGGCATGTTCTGGAAAATTTGTAACAAAACTATTACTTTTCTAAATTTGGACAACACAAAAGCTTTGCTTTCTTGTGCAACTAAAAGGTTTTCCAACTTCCTTTCCTTTAAAGAATTTTCTAACAATCATTGCATGATTTGATCCATTTTGTCGAATGTCGATGTAGTAATTTTGTGATTTCCTAGCCGTTTTATTCTATTTTATGTATATACTATTTTATGCCTGTACTTCAAAAACATCACTTGCCGTTATTTCTTTAATTCTTAATTATCGGTCAGAGTTCAGATTTGCAATATGTTTTTTCAATTAATTTAAACATGATCTTAGCAATTAATAATTGACAGTTCATCTTAAATTCTACATTTCTATATCATAGCAAAAGGTTTAACTTGTGATATCAGATGTGAGAATTTGTGTTGCACTAATTCTCGTTTGCATAAGGAACAAAAATGACTGGATATTAACTATAATTTAAATAGTATTCTAAATATTCTGCATATGAAATATATACAACTCTGACAATTTGCCTGCATTTTCTTTGTATGGTACCCAAAGTGCAGAAAATACTTATTCTGCAATAGAAAAACCTAATGTCTTCAGCTTGGTGTCATAATGCAAATAAGTGTTGCATAATATTGATATAGTAACAAGAATTTATTATAGTACCTCGTGAAGCTCAAACGCAAACATTTATATAAAAAGGATTCTATATATGGTCGGAAAGAAATTACTAAAATTAACTTTCAAGAAAAGAATTCGCAGATGAACAATGACTTCAAAGCTTACATTCAACAAGAAATGATGCCTTTTTGAGTGAAAAGGATACTGAGAACGCCTTTTACAAGATATTGAAGATCAAAAATTTGCTTGGTTTTAGAAAAATTGTATGGCCAGCCCTATACTGAAGAACATAGATCCAATGATAGCATAATGTCAAATGTTTAAATACTTTATATTGGAGATTATGTTGAAATTGTGTTTTTTATCCTTAATACTATCAATCCAACCAGAATTACATATTTGCCCCAGGGATGTTTGATGTAGTCAAAAAACCTAAACACGGAAGCAGGTGGTTGAAAAAAAAGATTAGACAAGAAAAAAGGCATTGTGGGCTCAGCTAAGTGACATTGATTTTCCAGATTTTTCATGATTTATATAAAATGAGTTACGACATCTAATTCAGTAATATCCCAAGAGATTAGCTCAAACAAACAATATCTTATAACCAAAAAGAACTTAGTAAGAATAATTTTTTTATATTTAATTTTTTGACATTGAGAAGTTGAACTAGTTAAAATAACAAACAAGCTTAAAAATATATAACATTTGAATAAGACCTGACAGCAACGTTGGCACTGGACAATTTACGTTATCAGCTGTTTTGTATGTGCTACCTCTATAATATGTTACTAAAAAAACCATTTTCAATTAGGCAGACATATTTTAAGGCGTCGCTACTGGGTGGCCTAGTGAAGATTCAGATGGGAAAAGACATCTGGAAACATAATATGATTGTCTGACTCATGTTGACTGTAATGTTAAATGTTTAAATATTTTATGTGGGAGATTATGGTGAAATTCTCTCTGTTATACTTAATAATTTCCATCCAACCAGAATTAAAAATGTCAAGAATGATGACATGTTTGCTCCAGGGATGTTGGATCTAGTTAGGAACCAAAATACTAGAGGCAGATGTTTAAAAAAAAATAGATAAGAAAAATGTGTTATGGATTCAGCTAAGTGATAGTGATATTCCGAATTTTTCATGATTCACATGAAATGAGCAATGACATCTAACTCAGGAATAGCCCAAGAGGTCAGCTCAAACATACAATATCTTACAAACTAGATCCGGAAACATAAAATGATTGTCTGACTCTCCCGAAAAGAAATGTTTTTTTGACTTTATGCAGTATTGTTTTTTAATTATTTCTGTGTTCTGGAGTCCTATTGTTTTGTACTGTGGCTTAGATGATAAAATACAAGGAATGTTGCTGTGTGAGGCTCATCATTGTATTCGGGTCGTCGTGAGTGTTATGTGATCGGCGCAGAAAGGAAAAGTCAATTTTCGAAGACAGATTTGTTGGATGTTTAAATATAGTAATTAAGTTAAGCTTCTGTATCAATTTCTTAATAGCATTTTTTATATTCCTGAACTTAATCATACTAAGTATGCAGTTCCATAATTTAAAATTTAGAAAGTTTTTGTAGATAAGAAATGTTTGTAGATAGTTTGCCACATGCAAATTTGATTTAAAACATTATTACAATTCTATATCGAATTCCAGTACTTAAATTGTGATTATGGTAAATGGAATAAACATACAATGCGATTAAAAGTAAATACCTGTGTAAATACCATACATGTAATTCGGAAAACGTAAATATAGCTGAAATAAAGTTTAAATATTTATAAATAAACAAGTTTATTTAAATAGTCACGGACTATTGAAAAATTAGTTGCCAGTTAATAAATAAATTCAATAATTTAATGTATCTGTCAAGGCAGCCATATACTTTAATGGTAATTAAACCTAATTATTTATCCAGTAGGTTTATTTTACATTCAAATGGATTAGAAGAAAATATGGTATCAGTTTTATTTATATTGTGGATAAAATGAGTTTAAGAAGTGAATCTGTTGCGTTATCTGGCAGAATCAGATAAGTTGATAATAAATTCAAATTTCATTTCCTGCTAAAGATTTGTAATTCTATTTCTTGTCTTATAACTAATAAATATTGCTTATTTATCAATACATGTTATTCTGTTTCAGTTTATGACTTTCATTTAATTGTTCAAACAGAATGACATGTATTGAGTAACAAAATATATGTTTGTAAAACAAGAAGTAGAATTACAAATGTTTCGTGAAAAATGAAATTTAATTTATTATCAACTTACCTGATTCTGCCAGATAAAGCGACAGATTCACTTCTTAAACTCATTTTATCCACAATATAAATAAAACTGACACCATATTTTCTTCTAATCAGTTTGAATGTAAAATAAACCTACTAGATAAATAATTAGTTTTAATTATCATTAAAGTATATGGCTGCCTTGACAGATAGTTTAAAATATTGAATTTATTTATTAACTGGCTGCTAATTTTTCAATAGCCCGTGACCATTTAAATAAACTTGTTTATTTATATATATTTATACTTGGAAAATTTTATTTTAGCAAAATTTACATTTTATAAATTACATTTATAATACTTATCACAGGTATTTACTTTTATTTGTAATGTATGTTCATTCCATTTACCATAATTTCAATTTAAGTAATAAAATTTACTATAGAATTATAACAATATTTTTAATTGAAAGTTGGAACAGAAATCTGCAAGTGGCGAACTATCTATAAATTTTCTAAGCATTAAATTATGTAACTGCATACTTTGCATCATTAAACTAACGAATAAAAGGAAAATACTATTAAAAACTGATTCAGTGGCTTACTTAAATTACTATATTTAAAAATTGCCTTTAAAAATTGATTTTTCTTTCTGCACCAATCACACGACACTATTGACGACCTCAATCCAATAATGAGTCTCACACGTGACTACTCCCCTTGTTGTTTGGCATCTAAGACACAGTAGAAAAACTACTCACCAGGACAAAGTATGTATTAAAAAACAATACTGTAGAAGTGACAAAAGACATTTCTTTTCACGAGAGTCAGACAATCATATTAGATTTCCAGTAGCGGTGCCTTGAAATATGGCTGCCTAATCAAAACTTGTTTTTTACCTTCAATTTCTTTATGACATTAGTGGTAACATATTACGGAGGCAGCACGTGCAAAACAACTGATAACTTAAATTGTCAGGATATTGATTGTTTGAGCTGATCTCTTAGGATATCATTGAGTTAGATGTTGTAGCTCATTCCATGTGTGTCATGAAAAATGTGGAAAAACACTGTCACTTAGCTGAACCCATACGTCTTTTTTCTTATTTAATCTTTCTTTTCAACCACCTGCTTCCTGTGTTTTGGTTCCTTAACTAGATCAAACATCCCTGGAGCAAATATGTTGTCGTTCTTGACATTCTTAATTCTGACTGAATGGAAAGAATTAAGGATAACAGACATGATTTCAATATAATCTCCAACATAAAGTATTTAAACATTTGACATTACTTTATCATTGGATAACCGTTATGGAATCATCGGGTCTATGTGATACATTTCTTGAGCTGGCCATACAATCTCACTATAACCAAGCAAAATTTTTGACTCTTTAATATCTTGTAAAAGGTGTTCAATATCCTTTTCACTCAAAAAGGTATCACTCCTCATTGAATGTAAACTTTCAAGAACTATATCCGTGAATTCTTTTCTGGAAAGGCCATTTTTGCAACAACTCTTCCCCAAGAATACATAGAAACCTTTTTTTAAATAAATGTTTTTCGTTGAGCTTCACATGGTATTATCACAAAGTTATGTTATGATTTTAATATTAGGCATCACTTATTTGAATTATGACAACAAGCTAAACACAAAATGACAAAAATACTTTAGGTTTTCCTACTGCAGAGTAAGCAGTGTCTGCACTTTTGGCACTTTACGAAGAAGACGTAGACAAATGTTCAAGTTGATTTGTACATATTCCAAACGCAGAACAAATTCTGGCCTTGGTAAAGCACAGTATTTAAAATAATGTTTAAATTGTTGTTGTGAAAATGTACAGCCATTTTGTTTCACCACACTACCACATTTCCAACTTAAAATCTGAATTAACCTTTCTACACACAGATGAATTAGTGCTACACAAGTACTCACATTCAATATCACAAGCCAAACCTTTTGTTAAAATATAGAAATGTAGAATTTAAGATGAACTGTCAATTATTGATTGCAAAGAGCATGTATAAATTAATTGACACAAAAAATTTAGCAAATATTAATTTTGAACTATAATGAAGGTACTTCATTATAGGATTTTGGAACGATCAGCTTAAGAAACTGTATATATTCTGTCAATTTAACTGCATTGGACCAAACTGAATCACGATTTTCGATACCATTACCCATTTTCAAAAAGTTAGAACCTTTTCGTTAAAATGTGAGAAGTTAGATTTTTAATTTCATAACATACATAAATGCACATTCAAAAATAATAATTTTTTAAGAAATTGATGACGACTGACTTTAGAAAATAGTTTCTGTGAGATGAGTTCATGAGATTAAGAAGTATTCTTTTTTTAAATTAGTTACATATATAGCCATATTATGCCTATGCATACTATACATACTATACATGTATAGCCATATTATGTCTATACATACTATACATACATACATACTATGCATACTATACATATATAGCCAATTAGTTACATATATATAAGGTAAAACTATTTGTAATAGTTTCATAGAAAAATTATATAAAAAAAACAATTATTCAAATAAAGATTTTTTTAATTGACTATTGTTTAATATTTTAGGTAGTATTTATACTCATTGCCAATTGTAGCATATAATAGTAACACATGAACAGAATCAGCCAATATTCCACATTGTTAATTTTCAATTTTACTTTGAAAAGTTTGATCTACAATATTTAGGAAATAGTTATTCCATAAAATTCCAAATGACTAAAATTACCTCTGCTCCTGCAATCAGCTAGCATCCATGTATATAACGTCATGTTTATTGGACCGCACAATGGAGCATCCAATTTAATAATTCATTAAGACTTTCATATTTTGTGGCCTCGTCGATGATATTACACATAATTTCATAACATACTCAGGGAGAACTTAACCTTCAGTTCAAGCCATATAATTTCAAATATTGCCGGTCGGTGGATTTCAATGTTTTTTTCAAACATTTTAAAAACATATTAAGTACTGTTTTAATTTTGTTTGTGCAATGAACAATCTAGACACAATTAATGAAAAGATGTATAGCCTATTTTACGTTAGCCACATCATTTCCACCTAACCAGACTTTGGACAATATGCAAGAAAATTTTAATGATATGATGACCTGTTAATATGTCTAAATTTGCTTATTCACCACTAAAAGGCACCAAACAAAATACAGTTTTATAAAGAAACATTGGTGGTCGCCCAACCTTTTTGCGGTTACAATTAAATTATCTGATTAAATTGTTTTACATAAATTTGCCTTCAGGAACATTTGCTATATTCTCATACTTAGTCTTGCTCATTTCTTCATATTCAAAAACCTTTTAATTTCACTTAAACTACTAAACCAATTTATAATATGTAAAGGGCAATTTTCTCTTTAAAAAATGCTTAAAAAAACTCCTGAAATTTATTTTAATATCGGTTAATAGATCAACCTGAACTGAACAACTTTTGTCCCACACAGTACTTTTTTAATTTAAAACAGTTACTTTGGCTTGTCTACTATATATACATATATATATATAAATATATATACATATATATATATATATATATATATATATATATATATATATGTATATACATATGTATATATATATATATATGTATATATATATATATATATATATATAAAACCTTTTTATTATCTGTAACTATTCTATACTTATTGTTAAAATACTATATGCAATAGTATTCTCAATGCTCGTCACAAAGCACCTAAACCAACAACTTTAACTCACTAATCATATATTAATATACATACATAAATCTAGCTTACCGCAATCTGAAAACTATAAGCTATCAAATTAGGATAGACCTATTGAACATAAAAAATTAACGCACAAAAGAAAGTAACAAACTTTTACAGTTTGTTAGTGGAATTATAGCGTAAATCAATATTGTCAGGCTGTGAATAGTTGCAGTTTTTATCAAATATTTTATTGGCGGCATTTCTAAAGACAAACATGTCAAAACTGCGTTATTTATTTCATTATTTTTATTTCAGCATAATATTTCAAATTTGTGGAAAATGTAATTTTTTTGTAATGTAATATGATATAATTAAAATGATAATAATTAAAATGTAATGTTTGTATTTCATTATAAAAATATTTAGATGTATCACATTTGTCAGTGTTCCATGACAGTTCACAATTTTTTTATCAACAATTGCCGGGCTAACTACATTTACTGCCGTTTTGCGAAGCAAATACCATAAATTAATTTGGACGATGTGTGAAATCATGACGGAGCCTTAAATTAACATCAAATTTGTCTATACAATATCCATTTAAGACCCATGTCTAAAGTAGCAGGTACATAAGCGATATTTATTTTTGGTGAATCCAGATAATATACCGTATTATAGAGCTATACAGGTATCCAACATATTACTAATAGCAAGCCGCATAATTTTTTCCAATATTTCTAATGAATATTTTTGCAAAGTATCAAGATCTTATTATCTACATTGGTATAAAGATGGAAATGCTCAAATTGGCATGTTGTAGAAAAATTATAACAAAATATCACTCTCCTAACTTCTTTTTCTTATGCAACTATGTTATTAAAACTTACAATGATTTGTTAGAACAAGTCAATGTACGTTTTGATCCATTTTATCAAATGTCGACTTAGTAATTTGTAGCAGATTCCCTAATCTCTATATTCTATGTTGCTATTTTATCCTTGTACTTCAAGAACATCACTTGCTGCTATTTTTTCAAATTCTTAACCGTCTAGGGCCCAGAAACTAATTAGAAAATTTATTTGGAACAAATGCAATTCGCGACAGTTGCTCTGCCAAAATTTTATTATCAACTAATTGCAGACTTCAGTGAAAACTATCTACCATATGTTTCGAAAAGGTTATGAAATTTCCTAAATGATGAATTAATTTTTTTTACTTGCAAGTATGTACAGAGATATCAAAAAATATTATCACATTGTTGAATGAACAAGTTCCGCCCAACTAACAATTACTTGGCTATAATTTTTCCACTATGGCAGATAAAAAACTAATTTTTCATCTAAAATAATCTCAAATAAATTTCCAAAAGAAATTTTATAAATCCAAATGTATGTACAAAATGTGGATGAAAAAAAAATTCATCCACATTGTGAAAAAAATATGTTTAATTGATATGTGATTGGAAAAAAATAATTACAGTGAAATTAATTATATTTTAATTTTATAACTTATTTTGTAGAATTTAGTTTAAAATTCTGAAAAAATTAATTGAAAATTCTGTAATTTTCATGAACATAAAATAATTAAAAAAGAAACATTTTTATTTCGTCCTATATCACAATAATACTACCTGAAATTGGGTGAAAAAGTATTTTTAATCAAATTTTATACCTCCGTTTGTACATATATAACCTCTGGAACATATACAAAGAATAAAAATATATATAAGAATAAGAATATATATACAAAGAATAAAAATATATTACATTCATCTTTTAAGTGAAAGTCCTCTAAAAATGATTATAAAAACATAGTTTTCTACATGGCGAAATTTTTGCAAGCATGAAGTTTCTGTTTTGATATAATTCTTTGGTTGGAAACATATTTTTTTATTATTTTATCATAAAATACAAAATATACTAATTCCAAAAAAAATTATTTCCCATCGTGAATATGTAATATTAAAATTATAATTACATTGAAAATTGAATTACTGCCTGTGCACTCGAATATGTGTGAATTCAATATATATATATCGAATGAATTGTTAGATATTTAAAAAACAAAGTAAATAATCCCAATCTCTAATAAATACAAATTATTTTGATATATAATAACATATGTTACAAAACTTACCACACAAATTGTTTCATTTCCTACAGAGATCTCACAAAACAAATTGGAGAGTTCACAAACAACTGTCAACTGATTTCAATTATTTTATTTTGTCACTTCTTCCTAACAATAATAGGGCAATATGTAATATATTAACGTTCATATTATATAGCAGAGATTACAAGGTGTATTTCCTTTACGCTTATTGTTTAAAGTCATTCGAAACATCCCGTCATGAGAACTTTAATTACAGGCACGATATCGGGCCATATAGATTAATTTGTACTGGTACCTAATTTCAGGAGCTCAGACCACCTATGGGTTAATACATTCTTTTCTTTTCACCTTTCTTGTAATAAAATTGTCTAGAAATGAAAAATAATATTGTAAATATCTGTCTCCGATAGTTTGGTATGGAGAACCGTCACGCATTCGCCATATTAACCAAGACCAGACCAGCTGAACTGCCTCGTGCAACAACCTCACAATATCTCAGGAGGCAAGTGCACAGGTGCCTCGGCCGAATGCTGCTGAGGCACCCGTGTGTTTGGCAGTGTCGATTTTTGTCTCAATAGTGCCTCAGTACGTTTGCTACGCACATCCTGGAAGGCTATATGTGGGGTATATGTTTCGACCAAGCAGATGGATAAAAATCACTATTGTAAATTGATAACCTATATAATTTACTTACTTTTACATAATATCTTTAAAATTTCATGATTGTTTCACAAACATTGGGGACAAATTTGGACTATTTTGATATGGGAAAAAGACATTGTAAACTAGTGTATATGAGTCTCCTGTAGCTAAAAACTTTAAAATAATCTTTCCTTTACGGTTACGGCTTCATGCAATTTTTATCATTCTTTCGTAATTTGTTGTTCATAGTATCTCAAATTGATCTAGTCCATCCGTCCAAAATTGTTTTCAACTCTGTCTTCAACTAGTTCTTCATATGGCCGATTCCCATATTCAAACCTCTTTTTATTTATTTTTCTAATCCTGTACGGTTCAGATTTTCTTTCTGTTTTCTTTTTTTTAGATACCTGAGCAAAATAAGAGCAACAGCTGCCGTGGTTTTCTGCCACATTCAAGTGAAAGCTCAACTTACCCACTTGCCTCAGGCAGAAAATATGTGTCAGCTTTGCCGCGCATCGCAGCCTCACGGTTACTAAATTTGGACTGAAGCTATTTCACATCAAACTGAGGCAAGCTCCCGAGGTGGCCAAACGAGATGGCTCAAGCGGCTCAACTCAGCCGACCTAGACCTTTTTTATTACTATTAAAATGCACCTCACGGCATATGAGTAAACGATCAAGAGATTTAAAGTGTTACAATAATTTGTTTTCAAATTAAAATCATATTTATTTTTTGTTAGTCTGATAGATTAATAGGTATACTAAAAACTTTCACTTAACACAACAATAAATTATAATAAAAAGCCAAAAATTTTATTAAAAAGTATCAGGTGAGTGGTCTTTTTCACGAGCTGCATTCTTATGCTATTCAAACTGGCACTGGATCTTTAGCTGTTTAGCCTGTCAGACACATCCAGATTTAAACTGCAGTTAAAAATAAGTAAGAATATATTTGACACTGGAAGAAATGTCACATGGTAAAAGAAACTACATATCCTGTAAACAATGTTAGATTCTACAAAATGTTGCTAGATGAGTAGAGCCAAAAACACAACTCACAAATATAATACAAAAAACAGTTAAAGGCACATATTCCTATACTACTACCATTTTGTGCAGAAGTAGCAGATACTAAGCAAAACTTTAATTAAAATAAATTTGTTTAATATACAAATCACGGGTAGAACAGGAATGTTTATGTCAAAGTGAAAAATGTAAGGTTTGATATAAAAAAAGTTATTGTAAAAAAATTGTATATAGAAAAAATCAAGTGTTTACTGTTCATATTAGAGATTCCACGAATATTTGGTTACTATTCGGTATTCGGCTTATTCTGCTACTTTTTTAATACTCGGTATATATTAAAAATGCTTTTTTTAATATCCAAATACTGCATGCTATTCGGCCGAATACCAAATACCAAATTATGGTAAAAAAACACATTATTCAAAAAGATATATTATTTCAATCACAAATGGTTAATTTTCATACAAAAATAATACTTTAGTACTTAAAAACTATCAAAGGTAAGTTATGATGAATGAAAACAAGTTTTTCAGCATTTGTTGATAGCAAACGATTGCGCTTTTCTTCATAAATAATACCGGCTTCTGAAAATAGCCTCTCACTATATACACTACTGCCAGGAGACGATAGATAAATCTTAGCAAATTTTGTCACGATTGGATACACTTTTGCGTTTGTTGACCACTACTTGTAAGGGTCTGCTGTCCGATTTAGGTGAACAGTTTTCAAATAAATATCAATCTCATTTGCCACAGAACTTTTCTCTCTTTTCTCAGCTCGCTTTTGCTCTAATAATCGCTCCATTAAATAATAGGACGAATTCCAGCGCGTGCTTATATCTTGTACTAGTTGGTGGTTTGGTGAATTAAGTTCTTGACAAATTGATTTCAACTTTTGTTGTGCTATACCAGAGTGGTTAAAATAGGTAACAATTCGTCTCGCAGCAGCTATCAGCTGTGCTATTTTGGTTTGATACTTTAGCGATTCTTCGATAGTTCGTTGCAATGATTGAATAAAACACTTTCCACAATCATAGTCTGCGGCTCGTACACCTTTTATCATATTGGCCCCACTGTCATGGACAAGTAAGTGGATCTTGCTTTGAAGAATATTCCATCTTTCTGCAATAGCATTGAGCTCTTTTGTGATATTGGTACTAGTATGTGAGCCAGCAAACGGCTTCATCGCTAAAACGCTATGTTCTAGAACAAACTCTGGAGATATCCAGTCCCCAGTGAAACTTAAGAAGCTCTCGTTATTGTTCTGACATGTCCATATATCAGATGTAACTGATACTGCTGTTGCTCGCAAGGTACTAGCTTCAATTTTCGAGCAAATTCTGTTATATATATCAGGAATAACTGTTTCAGTCATGTAAGTGCGACCAGGTATTTTATATTGAGGCACTGCCTTTTCCATAAGCCTTTTGAAGCCGATTCGTTCAACAAGTGAAAGCGGTTCGTTGTCTGTGGCGGTCATCTCACCGATTAAATAATTATAATTTATTGATTTGGTTTCACTAATATCCGACAACAATTTTCTTTCTGTTATTTCCTTCAGAATTAACTGTTTTTTAGACGTACCTGGTAGTGACAGTATCTTGAAGCCGGTAGAAGTAAGAGTACCGTCATTTTTGCTGCCACTAACAAAGGGGAGCAGTAGTTGAAGTAGTGTACTGCTCAGCATGTTTACTTTTGAGATGGTTTTTCAAAGAAGTTGTAGTTGTGAACGAAAAAGAAAAAAATTATTATTTTTATTAAGGTTAAAAGATGAATTGATATTGTTTTTTCACGATCGATGTTGTTTGTCTTTTATTTATTAAAAACTATTATAAATATTTCTGTTTTTTTTTAAGCTTTCAATGATCATCAAAAATATTTCAAGAATAATTTTGCAAACGCCTTTTTTTATATTTCCAAAAGATATTGTAGATAGTAACGAGTTTCCATTGGCTAGAAATCGTAGAGTTAAACTAAATCTGACTTTAACGGAAATAGGTGGTCTAAAGTTAGTGCCTTATATAGTAACTTTAGGGGCGATCATGTGTAAATAATTCTCATATTCAGACTGTGACACTTTTGAAAAGTTCTTATATTGTCCACATTTTAATTGTATTCTCAAGTTAGAAACTGTATTAAGTCTTTGCTGGTAGAAATTAATTTGTCACTGCCAAATTGCCCGATATCGTTGTGACAATACAAAAAATTGTGTACGCATTTATTTTTGCACACGAACAGAACGCGAACTGCCCCGCAATACGTGAACCTTTTTCATGCCTTGCACGAAAAGAGCGTTAAGTGCATGCGCACAGTTCGTGCGAGCATAGTATGTGCGTTCATTGCGCAATTTGACAATGTGAACGAATCTTAAGCTTTTGCTTATAGTTTCTCTCGAAGAACCCACATTAATATTCGGTCCCAGCTCCTTGATCCAAATGTGTCTAGTGCCAGGAAGGCTCAGTACAGCTAGAAAAAGTATTAAAGAAGTGGCTACGCTATTGGCAACTTATTTTTTGTTGAGTGGCCATCTTATGTGCATAGATTCGATGAATTTACAATTGGTAGGCTTTTTTATTTAATATATACTTACAAATGATTATCTTTAAAGCTACGAATAATCTCAGTTTGTAAAAATGAATAAATATTAAGAAAGAATAAGAAGAAGGTATTTGTGCATGTGTGTGTGTGTGTGTGCGTGTGTGCCTGCGTACACACACGTGTGTATGTGCAGGCACACATGCACGCACACATACACACACATACATGCGTTCATAGATACGGATTATAAATCGGATTCCCTCTTTTAGTTACAATGCAGACACTGCTTCATGTCTATATATACCTGTACATATTACCTACGTCCCAACTGATATCCAAGTCGCGTATACTTTTTTATATGTCTGTATATATTTACATACTTACCTACTAATTTTCTATTTGTTTTATATCTTTGTATATACCTGTTTATATTTACTTACCTACCGACTTATTGATGTTATAGTTACTTAATTCATTTGTTCATATTTGCACATACTTATCTACCTACCTATTAATATCTTTGTAGTTTCTTGTCTATATATACTTATATATATTACCCACCTCCCAACTGATATCTAAGTCGCGTATACTTTTCTATATATCTGTACGTATTTACATACTTACCTACTAATTTTCTATTTGTTTTCTGTTTTTGTATATACCTGTATATATTTACTTACCTACCGACATATTGATATGATAGTTACTTAATTCATTTGTTCATGTAATAGTTTTGCACATACTTACTTATCTACCTACCTATTAAGTAGTTTCAGGCCTTTGTATGTACCTGTATATTTTTGTCTATCCATTTTGTTACTTCCTTGCTTATGTCAAGCCAAGTCGAATGAGTTTAAACTCTATGAGTTTACTCACTCTTAATTTGAGACAAATTTCTGTCTCCCCCTTCCGGTTCCATTATTGTATCCTGATTTTGCTAAAGGGCAGATTTATGTTGCCATTAGTGGTGTCAAAACTCTATAGAATTTATTATTATTTATTACGGCCAAATTCTAACCATATTTTCATAGGACTACACTGGCGGTATACTCTTGCATCAAATAAACAAAATCTTTGACGAATAAAAAAAAATACAGTTCAATTAGAGGTTCTCTCAAGGAAGAGGTTCTCTCTTACTTTATAAGGTCGGTTAAAAATGAGATAGATTTATTAATAAGTTGAAAGAGATGGCAATAGTCGCTGGCGTGTTGCCTTTCAGTGCAAGCTGTACATGTCTATTGCTTTATTAAATTAACCGCATGTAATAAAGTTTATCGAATTAGAAACAGATGGTATTAATTTTCTAGAAATCGTTTTTCTTTTAGTGATAGAACGTAGACAGTACTCGACAGTTGGTGTTAGTTTTCTACGATTTCTTTTATAGGACGATATGTCATACAAAATCATGAAAAATTTTATTGAAATTAATTGTAATGCTACTTCATTCAAAAGTAAAGAAAAAGGGTTGAAAATGTTATTTTTATTATTTACTGATCTATGTAATCCCAACTACGATGTTGCTCTGAGACCAATCGTAGAGTATTATCACGGTCATATTATTATTATATTGCTCTCCGAAGCTCTACGAATGTTATCTTCGTGGAAATATGTGTTCAAATTGATGCCTGTGCATCATACTTTCGAAGTGACTCCCATTTAATGTTTGGTAGATATAGTTATATCTTAAAATTTCAAACTCTCGGTTTTTGAAGCGCGCACACATGTCACTGGTGAGGTCTTGTCACTACCTTCCAGCCCTATTAATAGACTCCTCCCACCGTTTATGACCTAAGGACTCACCATGTAAACCAAACGTCCACAGTCTCGGTGAACTTGCTCCTCATCATTGGGAAGTTCCTGTCGCAACTTTTCCGGTTTAATATCAGACTTTGACCACTACTTATGACCAAAATACTCGTTAAGAAAAGTCAAGCGATAGTAAACATCATGAATAAATTCCTCGCCATTGAGGAAATTATTATCATCTTCCGGTACCATCATTAGAATTTGGTCATCGTTTGTGAGCGAGACTCGTCAAGATAGGTTAAACGAGCCCGAACTCGATGAATCTATTTTTCACAATTTAGCAGTTTTTGTCACCATATTTTAGCTCGCTCATCCCATCCTGGCCATCACATGTGACTATAGTACGTATATTTTTTAGGAAATCGCTATAGTCCTGATGATATTTATACGGGACCTATTCGAAACGACTTTTTTCAAACAAAACGGTAGAATTAAGAATCTCCTCCATTTTAGAGTCAGTTAAAATTCTCAATCTTGGCTGCAAACCAAAGGCTCTTGTAAATCGACTTACATCTTCGTCTCCTAAAAACAGTGAAAAAAACTATGCCATTTTTTCCGACGTTCAGTTTCTCATCAAATTGTAAATCCTAATTTGAGGGATCTACTTTTATGTTACGTTCACAAGTAGTAGGATAGCACTAAAAGTTCTTAAATTTAGACATTTGTAACAACGGTAATAAAAAATATGTAAATTTAACTTTGTGAATACATTGAAGTACTTTGCTTGAATTTGCCATTTATTCTTATAAATTTGAAAAACGTGTAAAGATGAAAAACGTGTAAAGATGAATTTAACACGAGAAAATTTTGATTCGATGAGTTTTCTTTTTAATCAACAAGAAAGTTACGATCGACTTCGATTGACATTTTATGATGATGCCCCATACCAAGCTACTGTTTACAATTGGTTTAACGAGGTCGGGCGTGGTCGTGTCTCAATCTCAGTTATGACCTGCGTGAGAAACGTCCCGCAACAACGACAATTGATGATGGCATTGGTACTGTGCGGTTCATGATAAAGACTGAGAGGAGAGTTTAGTCAGGTACAGATTCAGACAAATTTAGTCAGGTACAGAAAATACTACATGAATTTTTTAAGCGTCAGGAAGCTTTGTACTATGTAATTACCCTATATAAACACCATCTCGTTGATAGGTGTCTATAAACTTTAGAAAGAATCGACAAAGGTCACTTAAATGCTGTATTCTACATTACCACGAATGATGCAAGAAGGATATAGTGTTGAGAGCCAGAAACTAAAATAAGGTCTGCGCAGTGGGTGTTTTCTTCTGAATAGTTGCCTGCAAAATTTAAAATATGAAAAAGTAATGAAAAAACAATTGGTCGCCCCGTTCTTTGAACCAACGTATTATTATGATTGGTATACCAGCAATTATTTGCCTGTTGTTTTGGAAAAAAGTCCAAGAGGAAAAGTTCAAGTCTCCGCGTTTTCATTCAGAGGAACTGTATAATATTTGACTACATCGGGTATAGAAATTATGCTGTACGGCCCTGAATTCTGACCATGAGGTTTCTATTTATTACCAAGAATAATAGGTAAACTAAGAGAAATAGGACTTTTTATTAGAAAAAACAAAAAAAAATTATAAATTTGCTAGTTTATATTCTAAAGAAAACAACAGAGCTGATAAAACTTTAAAGCAGTATCAACTTGGTCACAAGTCGAATATTGGTATAGCTCTAAGACTTTGTATGGATAAACAAAAATGTTTACAAAAGTTGCTTTCATATATCTCTTTCATATATATATATATAATATATATATATATATATATATATATATATATATGTGTGTGTGTGTGTGTGTGTGTTTATTCCTTTCAAGTTCCTAAGGTAACCGAAATGAAATAAAAACTTTTAACTCTTTTATATAGTTTATTAAGTTATAAAATATATGCATTATTTACGAAAAAAGTGGCAAACTCTAACATAGCTTTTCCATAAAAGTAAGGAAAAAATATTTTCCGCCGTCCATAAGGTAACAAAGTAGTTCATTTCACATTTTCAGCTATCGCTTATGTTTAATTGATTTTTACAACTAAATTGTATTCTCGGAGACAAACACAGACAGAATAATACATTTATTAATTATAATATTAAACAAAGACATTTTTATACATATTTTTCAATTCTGATATTAAGCGAAACAGTTTTTATCACTAGTAAAATACAGATGAACATTACACATACAAATATTATGTGTACGTTTTTCTGTGGACTTTTTAGCGTAATTTATGCATCTTTTCGTTTTCTCGCCTATTAGCCTGTTATAAGCAGTTGAATATGCTTTACCCCAATACGGTTTTTCGCCTTTGATCAAGTTTCTATCTATGTGTACCTGTCAGTGAGTAAACTCATTGGTCAAATTTCCAACTATATGTTGCCAAAATTCAAGGCTGCTCGATGTAATCCCTCTACTCGACGAATTCCATGACTTTTGCTATTTCCATAGCAATGCCAAATTTTACTAGATCACAAATAAGCACGAATAGTATTTTATTTTTAATTTACGATCGATTTCAAAACAAATTTTGCACTGTCCATATTCTCCTTTTATTTTATTATAATATATGAGCACGTCTCGTTCAATTTTTCCGCATAGTCTGCCTTGCTTTCATTTTACAACAGATGTCAGAATCGGCGATAAAAAGGTTGTAGGCATGTAAACAGGTTCATTGTCCATCTATTTAATGAAAGGACTTTATTGAAAAGTAATCCTCCGTGGAAAGCAATCGACTAAATATCTACGCATAATTTTGTTTATTGTAAATAACTTCGGAATATTTGTTCTATTCGCAGGAACAGTACCACATGGTTTGTATTCAGTGTCACTAATTTGTATTGCAAAAAGTGAGACGAAAAAATTTTGCAATTCAATTTTTATAGTAGACGTGTGAGACTAAGCATGATATTTCCCCGAAACCATTCTCTGACATTTTCCTCGTCAGCATGAAGATTAAACTGAAAGAAATATCCCGTAGATAATTCAGCTCGCACCACGTCTTGAATTTCCTATGTTTGTACTGTTTTATGAACTTTAAATTTCATCATATGCTCATCAATGGATTGTATTTTTGAACTATACAAAGAATTCTGAAAACAGGAATTGCAATGATGCATAAATTGTCCTACTTTACATAAATTTTCGAACGACGAGTCTTTCATACTACACTGATCATTGTCATTATAACAAAGTAGGTTTTCGTGTACTACCTCAAATCTGGCTCTCGAAATTACATTAGTAATGCAAAGTCTAGACATGTCTTCATCAGTTGATCAGCAACTCCCGATAATTAGTAACAACCACCACATGACATAATTAATTCCAAAATATATTTTCATTTGGTTCTGACAAATACTAAAATATCTCTTGTTCTATTGCGCGCATGGTTTTGATTCTTGTATAAGTGTATTATTTATTAAACATAAATTGTATCACCATTTAATTGTGTCACTTCTATAAAAATTTCGGCAGGCAAAAGTGTTTAATAATATTATTCTGAAAACACATTTAAATGATAAATTTCAAGGTTACTTTTAATGAACTGATGCGGGAAATAAGCATTTTACTTCATTTGCATTTAGGCGTTTCGGGTGTCTCTTCATCGGCATGTAAATCTGAAATATACTTGAACAGATTTTTGCATTACACTCTCAATCATCCCTAAACTGATACCGCTTTTGAAATCCTGTGCTACGATCCGCTGACCTTCTTCGTTTAATTATAGGTTGTTGTTTTTCCAACGCTGTTGTTAGCTATTTGCATTATATAATATTTCTGCAACTGAAACTTCCTACACCCTCTTTTAGCCATTTCCCTGAAACAATAGACGTTAAATACAAATAAAATAAATAAAAACAGTAAAATGAAGAACTATACAATTTTGTAGCAATATCCTTTGTGACTCATTCGGGAAAATATTTCCTCTGCTGTATTTTACTGTATAAAAAGACTTGTGAAAACTAAGGAATGAAGAATACACTATGCTTAAATAAAATAATTCCCCAATGTAATAAAACAGCTATATATAAATAAATAAATACACACACACACACATATATACACACACACACATATATATACATATATATACATATGAGGTCAATAAATTATTGGCTTTCACATAAGTAAATCAGATAAAACCGCTTTTTGGCTTGACTGTCCAAAGCTAGACAAATTTTTGTATAAATGTCTGGTGCAAAATTTATTGATGTTTCATATCAAAGATGTTGAAAATACACCATCACCAGCTAATCATGGGATTCGAGTTAAATTTCACAATCATTTTTCACCAATAAACTCTGACGAAATAAATTCATATCGGTTCGCTGTATATAGGCTGTGTTAAATTGATACCAGTTCGGAATTTGATAGGACTGAAGGTAGAAATCTGTATTGGTTTCCTGCGAACATAGACATACTTTGTTAGTAACACATGCGGCTTATTTATTTTTTTTATTTTAATAATTTTGGTGGAAAGAGTAGGAAGAGGAATGAGCAACCTATTTTTTCAAAGGTTTTAGCTTTCTTTAAGATAGAACCTATTGTGAGGGTCAATAAAGTCTTCCATCACAATTTTTTTTTTACTCATTCGGGTGGCAAATTTGAGTTTTGTTAAATATTTTCGGAATCCACCTCAATTTAACTCACCGTCTATATCTCATCTATGTTACAATTGAGTAACAAAGAGTTAACACCATTTTGAGGGGTTAAAAAGCATTTTTCGAAGATTTTGTTTTATTTAATAAATTATTTACAGATTAGGCAAAAATGTTAATAAGAAATAGAAAATAGTTTAAATTAACAATATTGTACATAAAAGATTAATGATAAAAAGGAAATTGAGTACTAAATTCACACTGTAGAAGTTAAAACTTTGGCAACCAATGTAATTCATGCATTCACTGGGCATAGTGACGAAATAAAAATATAATTACTTAATAGCTTGGACGCTCTATGTTCTTTCTTCCACTCGCAGTCAACCTAGCGCCGAGTATACCCGAATTCGATTCATCCGGCCACATTCGGGCAATCTCGAAGCAAACCAAAGCGAAATCATAAATCTTTTTCTATTAAACATTTTGGACAATCTGAGTTAAAAGAAGTTTTTATTTTAAATATCGCAACTACGGCTCGTTTGAAAAACTATTTTTTAACCATTATCAGTATGTTAAGGTTAGCGAGTTGATTTTTTTTAACAAAGTAGTGGTATGTTAAACATAAAGTATGTTTTTTTTTGGAAATTTTTCCCCTTCAAGGCTATTAAGAAATTATAATTCCCATAAAAGATGAATGTGCTTAATGTTGATAAACCGAACTCATACTTAGGGTGCAATTTTTTTGGATTAGCACGCTATAATATTGACATAAATTTGTTATCGGAATAAATTTTCATTAATATATAATTTATCCAATTAAAAAAGAAATAAAAAATCCATGTCTTTGCTGAAAGTGGAAATGTGGTAAAATAATGCATGCGGAACGGCTTGGAAAGTTTAAATTTTAGTGGACTTCTTGTATGTAACGACCTGTAGGACAACGACAGACATTTGCCACGTCAATCGTTCGTGTGCCACGCTCAAATACGTCGCGCCTCGGGCGTATCGTGAGCATCGCCTTTTCCAAATTTGAAATTAGCCCAACGAGATCGTAGCCGCGATTGATACACAGCCGCCCTGGCAAAAACGCGCCGCCTGCGGATATAGACTCATTGACGTCAGATTACACACGGGAAGATCTTTTCCTAGATCCGGATCGCTGTGTGATAATCGGAAAATATATTGTCAGTGTTGGAATAAAGTTCAAGAATTTTCCTTTATTTTCATAGATATCCTTACATTTTCAAGATTCTGTAATGAAATAAGCCGTATACGTAATTTCAATATGTTCGTTAGTTCGCCAGGCTCTTAGGTTTCAACAGGGTCAGGCTTATGCGTGTATCGTCTTACAACCAGGTGCTCCAGGTGAAGATTATATTAAATAGTATAATCTTTAAAAAAAATAAATTACCTCCCCAAACCTGTAATGTTTGTCTTCTTCAAAGTGATTTTTAAATGGTGGATTTGAAAAGTCTGAAGAAAATTGCAGATATTTGCATTTGATCATGATTTCCAATTAAAATTTCCCGTTTTCATTCGCAATTATGAATAATTATGAGTGACATATGTAACTATGAAACCTTATTTTGTCCGTGTTCTGATACTGTACGGATAAAATAAGGTCTATGTCTCCCATAATTATTCATATATTTATGCATACATATTCCGTATATATCATACATCTCATAATTATATATATATATATATATATATATATATATATATATATATATATATATATTATATATATATATTCCGTAGTTATCTATATCTTTCATAATTATTTATATAAACAAATGACAACGGAGAATCATCTTACAATGTATGGATAAAATAAGGTCTATATCTCTCAAAATTATTGACATAGCAATAAGGTTAAGGTTGAATTTCATAAACTTTATTGCAAATACTGTAGTTATTTATTCACAGAACTGTTTGTTTGTATATGTGAGATGTGTCAATTAAATAACGAGACTGTGTGTCTATTTACTAAACAAAGCAGTCAGCCCAGTTAAAACTGGATGGGTCGTGACTTTGAATATGTCTGTCTGAACCTGCATGACAAGTAGCAACACACTGTTACGTTCAGTTGGTTGTGAATCGCCATTTAACTTGGACGTGTTTTCTGTAGTGAGCCTAAAATGGTAAGTTCAACAAAAGTTAAATAAAGCGTCAAATAACGTGACAAAACTTGGATTTTCAAAAATATACATGAAAGAAAAATATAATCAATGCACTGAAAATCACTGTTGTTACCTCTTAAATAAAAAAGCTTCTCAAAAGAAATGAACATTAAAAACAGTTCTAATTATCTTTTTCAATATGAACGGTGTAATTTTGAAATACTGGATTTCAGAAAGCACAACAGCATTATTATAAGAAATGTTTGTTAAAGATGAAAGAATAAGTAAATGAAAAACTGCTGAAACTGTGGAAATATGTTTCCATTTTTCACCAGGACGATGCGCCTGCTCATATCATAAAGTTGCATCATTTTCTGTGAAGCTGTTTTTGACCGAAAGGCACATTAATACACTTAAACTTCCTCCATATCAGTCCTATTTAGCATCGTGTGACTTGCAGCTTTTTCTAAAATTTAATTACTGCTTAAAGGAACACTTTTTGGGTAAGTTGATGCTCTAAAGAAGAAAATAGTAGATATGTTGAAATAACCGATAGAAATTAATTTTCCCCATAACTTTGACCAGTAGAAAATAAGGCGTACAGACATTGCATCTTAGTGTAAATGGTGAATACATTGAAGAGGATGCGCCGTAAATTTGTAATAAATATGAATAAAGATGACTTACTAGTCTTACTATTCAACAGACTTACTCCGTATACATGGTAGGCTGACTAAATCGGTACTAAGAAACAGCACAGTTTATACTATATGTTAATACTTTTTACCTTATTACTTCAAAGATTAAAGCTGAAATTTTGCGAATTTAATAGAATCGAATAGAATTAATTGTATTTTCTCTTGGAACTTATTGGTAATTATAGTTTTCCGATTCAATATTCAAATACAATTTTGGCCCCAAAATTATGAATGCAAGAAGTTATCTAATCGAGCTGTCGTTATAAAAGTAATATAAAGCAACTTAAAAACTGCATAAACCATCAACGAAAAAATATAATTCTATATGAGCAGTTCACAATGTCTTCTAGTACGTGCAAATTTTATCATAAACTTACTTCACAGTATATTTTTGGTAATTCGTACGCCTAGGGAAGCAATCATTGACGTGAGTAGGTTAGCTCCCGCATAATTTAAAATATAAAAATCTCAAGGTGTCTCTTTTACACTAGACAGAAATTTTCTTAGAGCTAATGACAAAATCAAAATTAAAAATTAAGTTACACGCCTTAACCTCCAATTTTTCAATATTTTATCCACAAGAAGGTAGCTCGGCTTGTGCAGTTATGCTATAAGCATCACCGACACGGCCGGTTTACAGCTAGCACCTCTTGATGTACTCATACATATATACATATTCATACATACATATACTCTCACATACACATATACACATATACTCGTACACATATGTACACGCATACATACACACATATGTACACATATACACGCATGTACATAGACACGTATGTATATACATATATGTATATATATATATATATATACACTTTTTTTTTTTTCCATAGAGGAAAACCCATAGAGGGAACATAGCACAAATAAAAGAAGTAAAACCAAAATTCCAAAAAGCAAGAAAAAAAAGAAGGTAATAATAATAAACATAGCAAAATAAATTTCAACTATAAAATTATTGTTTACTTCTTTCCATTAATATATATATATATATATATATATATATATATATATATATATATATATATACATATTTGTAGCGAAATATATTAATTTTTATGGCTCGGTATTTCAAAAGCTAAAACGCAATGTTTCCAAGATGACCACACCGATGAATCACTCCGTCTGTCATTCCTGTATTTCTCAGAAATCGCTTAAGGTAGACACTCGAAATTATACACGGTAATGACGTGTATTAATCTGTATACGTTCCAATAGTGAAAACTCAAAAATATTTAAAAGGAATTTTCGAGAGGAGTCAATTAAATTCTCGGAAAAAATTTTAAAATTTCAAACAGCGGGCGGGGGGTTGTATGGTTTGAATGGGTTAGTTATAGGCCCGAAATTTTTTTTTTTACAATTTTGGCTAGTTTTTCTTTGGAAATATATTGAAAAATAAAAAAAAAGTGTCCATTCCCTCTTGTTTCCTAAATTATTAAAATATGTTTATTATCATAAAATAAGGGTTTAGAAGTATAAGCAATAGTTTTAAGAAAACTATTACAATGATTCTGTATATCGTATCTCTTGAGATGTTCGCTACAATATATAACTAATTATGTTAGATATAATTAAATATTTATTACGCTAGGAAGTCCACATTAACGATGACTTTCGATTTATACAATAATTTCACTTCAAACAGGCCAGATTCTGCGATGCGTGAGCCAGACTCGCTAGTTGGTTTTTTATATATTTTGCTATATAGACGCAAGCACTTACAACATTTTATGAACATAGGTCTATTAAAGTCTATCAAAGGTTCCTTATTTCATAATATAATCACGTGATGCAAACTATATAGAAACCGTGCGAGAAACATAGAAATATTGAAAACGTTCGTAGCGCCATAAGTGACAGAAATAAAAACATTTGATTACATGTTTTCAGATATCAGTGCAGTGTTTTTGTTTTTAAGACATTGATGGAATACTGTTTTCTACTATTTAACGGCCGAATACAATATTTGACCTCTTTTGTACTAGTACGCTCGACTAGCTATTTAAAATGACAGCTATTTTTAGTACCTATTTGAAGCGCCGCCACGAATGTCCCAGGAATTCATATCGTAATTAATTAAAATATCATTTTATTCGATATTTTCTATTATTTTGTTAATCTTAGAGGTAAAAATGGAATAAAAATTAAATAGGTTAACTCTATATTCTGCAAGTTTTGATAAAGTCATTATTCCGCTAAAGCTTATTTAACAAGCATAACAATAGCAATAGTAAACCTCCAATCGAATTAAACTTTCCGGTAGTATTAATTGCGAAAGTACTTATGGATCTTATATATAAAACCTTTTTCCTTGATCAAGATATCAGTTTAAGAAATCTTTGGTATGGTACGAGTAAAAAAGTACAATCTTTATTTGTAATAGTAATAGATAATTTTAATAGATAAATTAGGTAATAGATAATTTTAACAGCCATTTTCATATACCAGGAAAACAAATCAACTCATAATATAGAGATATCTATTTGAACGAAGCAACAAATAAAATTTTTCTTTGTATCGATGTATTATATCGTAATTAATTGTATCTACGACTACAGGAAAATATCATTTTATTCGATATTTCCTATCATTTTGTTAATCTTAGAGGTAAAAATAGAATAAAAATGAAATAGAATTAAACTTTCCGATAGTATTAATTGCGAAAGTACTTAAGGATCTTATATATAAAACATTTTTTCATGATCAAGATATCAGTTTAAGAAATCTTTGGTATGGTACGAGTAAAAAAAGTACAATCTTTACTTGTAATAGTAATAGATAATTTTAATAGATAATTTAGGTAATAGATCATTTTAACAGCCATTTTCATATACCAGTAAAACAAATAAACTCAAAATATACAGATATCTATTTGAACGAAGCAACAAATAAAATATTTCATTGTATCGATGTATTATATCGTAATTAATTGTATCTACGACTATAGAAAAATATCATTTTATTCGATATTTCCTATTATTTTGTTAATCTTAGAGGTAAAAATAGAATAAACATTAAATAGAATTAAACTTTCCGATAGTATTAATTGCGAAAGTACTTAAGGATCTTATATATAAAACATTTTTCCATGATCAAGATATCAGTTTAAGAAACCTTTGGTATGGTACGAGTAAAAAAAGTACAATCTTTACTTGTAATAGTAATAGATAATTTTAATAGATAATTTAGGTAATAGATAATTTTAACAGCCATTTTCATATACCAGTAAAACAAATCAACTCAAAATATACAGATATCTATTTGAACGAAGCAACAAATAAAATATTTCATTGTATCGATGTATTATATCGTAATTAATTGTATCTACGACTATAGAAAAATATCATTTTATTCGATATTTCCTATTATTTTGTTAATCTTAGAGGTAAAAATAGAATAAAAATTAAATAGAATTAAACTTTCCGATAGTATTAATTGCGAAAGTACTTAAGGATCTTATATATAAAACATTTTTTCATGATCAAGATATCAGTTTAAGAAATCTTTGGTATGGTACGAGTAAAAAAAGTACAATCTTTACTTGTAATAGTAATAGATAATTTTAATAGATAATTTAGGTAATAGATCATTTTAACAGCCATTTTCATATACCAGTAAAACAAATAAACTCAAAATATACAGATATCTATTTGAACGAAGCAACAAATAAAATATTTCATTGTATCGATGTATTATATCGTAATTAATTGTATCTACGACTATAGAAAAATATCATTTTATTCGATATTTCCTATTATTTTGTTAATCTTAGAGGTAAAAATAGAATAAACATTAAATAGAATTAAACTTTCCGATAGTATTAATTGCGAAAGTACTTAAGGATCTTATATATAAAACATTTTTCCATGATCAAGATATCAGTTTAAGAAATCTTTGGTATGGTACGAGTAAAAAAAGTACAATCTTTACTTGTAATAGTAATAGATAATTTTAATAGATAATTTAGGTAATAGATAATTTTAACAGCCATTTTCATATACCAGTAAAACAAATCAACTCAAAATATACAGATATCTATTTGAACGAAGCAACAAATAAAATATTTCATTGTATCGATGTATTATATCGTAATTAATTGTATCTACGACTATAGAAAAATATCATTTTATTCGATATTTCCTATTATTTTGTTAATTTTAGAGGTAAAAATAGAATAAAAATTAAATAGAATTAAACTTTCCGATAGTATTAATTGCGAAAGTACTTAAGGATCTTATATATATAAAACATTTTTTCATGATCAAGATATCAGTTTAAGAAATCTTTGGTATGGTACGAGTAAAAAAAGTACAATCTTTACTTGTAATAGTAATAGATAATTTTAATAGATAATTTAGGTAATAGATCATTTTAACAGCCATTTTCATATACCAGTAAAACAAATCAACTCAAAATATACAGATATCTATTTGAACGAAGCAACAAATAAAATATTTCATTGTATCGATGTATTATATCGTAATTAATTGTATCTACGACTATAGAAAAATATCATTTTATTCGATATTTCCTATTATTTTGTTAATCTTAGAGGTAAAAATAGAATAAACATTAAATAGAATTAAACTTTCCGATAGTATTAATTGCGAAAGTACTTAAGGATCTTATATATAAAACATTTTTCGATGATCAAGATATTAGTTTAAGAAATCTTTGGTATGGTACGAGTAAAAAAAGTCCAATCTTTACTTGTAATAGTAATAGATAATTTTAATAGATAATTTAGGTAATAGATCATTTTAACAGCCATTTTCATATACCAGTAAAACAAATCAACTCAAAATATACAGATATCTATTTGAACGAAGCAACAAATAAAATATTTCATTGTATCGATGTATTATATCGTAATTAATTGTATCTACGACTATAGAAAAATATCATTTTATTCGATATTTCCTATCATTTTGTTAATCTTAGAGGTAAAAATAGAATAAAAATGAAATAGAATTAAACTTTCCGATAGTATTAATTGCGAAAGTACTTAAGGATCTTATATATAAAACATTTTTCCATGATCAAGATATCAGTTTAAGAAATCTTTGGTATGGTACGAGTAAAAAAAGTACAATCTTTACTTGTAATAGTAATAGATAATTTTAATAGATAATTTAGGTAATAGATCATTTTAACAGCCATTTTCATATACCAGTAAAACAAATAAACTAAAAATATACAGATATCTATTTGAACGAAGCAACAAATAAAATATTTCATTGTATCGATGTATTATATCGTAATTAATTGTATCTACGACTATAGAAAAATATCATTTTATTCGATATTTCCTATTATTTTGTTAATCTTAGAGGTAAAAATAGAATAAAAATGAAATAGAATTAAACTTTCCGATAGTATTAATTGCGAAAGTACTTAAGGATCTTATATATAAAACATTTTTCCATGATCAAGATATCAGTTTAAGAAATCTTTGGTATGGTACGAGTAAAAAAAGTACAATCTTTACTTGTAATAGTAATAGATAATTTTAATAGATAATTTAGGTAATAGATCATTTTAACAGCCATTTTCATATACCAGTAAAACAAATCAACTCAAAATATACAGATATCTATTTGAACGAAGCAACAAATAAAATATTTCATTGTATCGATGTATTATATCGTAATTAATTGTATCTACGACTATAGAAAAATATCATTTTATTCGATATTTCCTATTATTTTGTTAATCTTAGAGGTAAAAATAGAATAAACATTAAATAGAATTAAACTTTCCGATAGTATTAATTGCGAAAGTACTTAAGGATCTTATATATAAAACATTTTTCCATGATCAAGATATCAGTTTAAGAAATCTTTGGTATGGTACGAGTAAAAAAAGTACAATCTTTACTTGTAATAGTAATAGATAATTTTAATAGATAATTTAGGTAATAGATCATTTTAACAGCCATTTTCATATACCAGTAAAACAAATCAACTCAAAATATACAGATATCTATTTGAACGAAGCAACAAATAAAATATTTCATTGTATCGATGTATTATATCGTAATTAATTGTATCTACGACTATAGAAAAATATCATTTTATTCGATATTTCCTATTATTTTGTTAATCTTAGAGGTAAAAATAGAATAAACATTAAATAGAATTAAACTTTCCGATAGTATTAATTGCGAAAGTACTTAAGGATCTTATATATAAAACATTTTTCCATGATCAAGATATCAGTTTAAGAAATCTTTGGTATGGTACGAGTAAAAAAAGTACAATCTTTACTTGTAATAGTAATAGATAATTTTAATAGATAATTTAGGTAATAGATAATTTTAACAGCCATTTTCATATACCAGTAAAACAAATCAACTCAAAATATACAGATATCTATTTGAACGAAGCAACAAATAAAATATTTCATTGCATCGATGTATTATATCGTAATTAATTGTATCTACGACTATAGAAAAATATCATTTTATTCGATATTTCCTATCATTTTGTTAATCTTAGAGGTAAAAATAGAATAAAAATGAAATAGAATTAAACTTTCCGATAGTATTAATTGCGAAAGTACTTAAGGATCTTATTAATAAAACATTTTTCCATGATCAAGATATCAGTTTAAGAAATCTTTGGTATGGTACGAGTAAAAAAAGTACAATCTTTACTTGTAATAGTAATAGATAATTTTAATAGATAATTTAGGTAATAGATCATTTTAACAGCCATTTTCATATACCAGTAAAACAAATCAACTCATAATATACAGATATCTATTTGAACGAAGCAACAAATAAAATATTTCATTGTATCGATGTATTATATCGTAATTAATTGTATCTACGACTATAGAAAAATATCATTTTATTCGATATTTCCTATCATTTTGTTAATCTTAGAGGTAAAAATAGAATAAAAATGAAATAGAATTAAACTTTCCGATAGTATTAATTGCGAAAGTACTTAAGGATCTTATATATAAAACATTTTTCCATGATCAAGATATCAGTTTAAGAAATCTTTGGTATGGTACGAGTAAAAAAAGTACAATCTTTACTTGTAATAGTAATAGATAATTTTAATAGATAATTTAGGTAATAGATAATTTTAACAGCCATTTTCATATACCAGTAAAACAAATCAACTCAAAATATACAGATATCTATTTGAACGAAGCAACAAATAAAATATTTCATTGTATCGATGTATTATATCGTAATTAATTGTATCTACGACTATAGAAAAATATCATTTTATTCGATATTTCCTATCATTTTGTTAATCTTAGAGGTAAAAATAGAATAAAAATGAAATAGAATTAAACTTTCCGATAGTATTAATTGCGAAAGTACTTAAGGATCTTATATATAAAACATTTTTCCATGATCAAGATATCAGTTTAAGAAATCTTTGGTATGGTACGAGTAAAAAAAGTACAATCTTTACTTGTAATAGTAATAGATAATTTTAATAGATAATTTAGGTAATAGATCATTTTAACAGCCATTTTCATATACCAGTAAAACAAATCAACTCAAAATATACAGATATCTATTTGAACGAAGCAACAAATAAAATATTTCATTGTATCGATGTATTATATCGTAATTAATTGTATCTACGACTATAGAAAAATATCATTTTATTCGATATTTCCTATCATTTTGTTAATCTTAGAGGTAAAAATAGAATAAAAATGAAATAGAATTAAACTTTCCGATAGTATTAATTGCGAAAGTACTTAAGGATCTTATATATAAAACATTTTTCCATGATCAAGATATCAGTTTAAGAAATCTTTGGTATGGTACGAGTAAAAAAAGTCCAATCTTTACTTGTAATAGTAATAGATAATTTTAATAGATAATTTAGGTAATAGATAATTTTAATAGATAATTTAGGTAATAGATAATTTTAACAGCCATTTTCATATACCAGTAAAACAAATCAACTCAAAATATACAGATATCTATTTGAACGAAGCAACAAATAAAATATTTCATTGTATCGATGTATTATATCGTAATTAATTGTATCTACGACTATAGAAAAATATCATTTTATTCGATATTTCCTATCATTTTGTTAATCTTAGAGGTAAAAATAGAATAAAAATGAAATAGAATTAAACTTTCCGATAGTATTAATTGCGAAAGTACTTAAGGATCTTATATATAAAACATTTTTCCATGATCAAGATATCAGTTTAAGAAATCTTTGGTATGGTACGAGTAAAAAAAGTCCAATCTTTACTTGTAATAGTAATAGATAATTTTAATAGATAATTTAGGTAATAGATAATTTTAATAGATAATTTAGGTAATAGATAATTTTAACAGCCATTTTCATATACCAGTAAAACAAATCAACTCATAATATACAGATATCTATCTGAACGCAGCAATAAATAAAATATTCGCTATATATTACAGGTGTATATGGAATTTCGGGACATGGCAAACTTTGGCTCGCTAATATTTGTAATCAATTAATTCTTACTCAGTGTTACTGGTGTCTTTAATTTATTTTATTCCCGGCCGTAGAAAACATTCATTTAATAAAATAAATGTATGAAAATTCGATAAACTAGATACGACTTTAAATTATTAAAATTTGTATCGATTTATTTCGTTACAGT
The DNA here is from genome assembly GCA_039881145.1 of Druceiella hillmani. Taxonomy (NCBI): domain Eukaryota; kingdom Metazoa; phylum Arthropoda; class Insecta; order Lepidoptera; family Hepialidae; genus Druceiella; species Druceiella hillmani. The sequence goes on from JAYKKI010000025.1 coordinate 26,040,422, forward strand.
GTCTCATCTCTAACATTAGTTCCGTGGACGCTCGCTAGGTATTGTGGAATCACATTGACAGCGCCAAAATGGCGAGAATCAAATTAATTTATTACGACGTTGTATAAAGCCAGTCTAGGTTATTAGTATCTTAGAAGTCAATGCTAATTAGGAAAAAGAACGAGATGAAGAAACTATTTAAGGTTGACCATATAATTATTGTGCCAGAATTTGATTCCTCAACATAAATTACAATTTCCATCCATTGTCGTTAACGTCAATAATAAATACCTTGTTAAAATGTAATGTCAAAAGGAAGTCACCATAGATTGTGAAAATTGCAAAGCAAATGTTATTTATTTAAAGTATGATGAAAAAGGTTTCATTGTGAACCAAAACAACAATGTTCGCATTAAATATAGACTTATATGATACAGACTTGCCTATACGGGACAAATAATAGCAAACGTCGTTAACCGGAAAGTAATTCGTGTTACGAGTGAACATGACATTAGATTTTGTAAAAACTAAACAATATATTGTTTTTAAGAATTATTAAAAGTACTTTTATACTAGACACAATACCACATTTAGGCATTATAAATAATTTTGATCTATTACAATATATACGATATGGGATTTTATACGAAAAATACTTTTATATTAGACACAATACCACATTTAGGCATTATAAATAATTTTGATCTATTACAATATATATGATATGGGATTTTATACGAAAAATACTTTTATATTAGACACAATACCACATTTAGGCATTATAAATAATTTTGATCTATTACAATATATACGATATGGGATTTTATACGAAAAATACTTTTATATTAGACACAATACCACATTTAGGCATTATAAATAATTTTGATCTATTACAATATATACGATATGGGATTTTATACGAAAAATACTCTTATATTAGACACAATACCACATTTACGCATTATAAATAATTTTGATCTATTACAATATATACGATATGGGATTTTATACGAAAAATAGACAGTAATATAATCAAATCTTTATTAATTTGTCACCGGGTGTCATTGACAGCATTTTCAAGATTCTTGTAGTGATGTTTCTTGTAGTTAATAATTAACCTAATAAAGGTAACATGAATGCAATGCTTCTCCGCCCATGAGAATGTTTTAAGTATTGTGACTGCCTTTCCTAGGAAGTGTCACTAAAAGGTCAATGTATGTCTTTGATTTTCAAAGGTATAAGTAAAACCGAGTATGAAAATGTTAACGAGATCATGTCAAATAGGTATAAGTAAACGAAATAGTACTTTATAATATATTTAGTTAACAATATTTTTCATTTAGGTAGATTGTTCCAAACAAAAGCGAAATCGAATGAAAATATACAGCAAAAGATAATTGGATGGATAAATTTAATAAGTCGTTAACTATTATGGAAATTAAGTGGATTCCAAAAGAAATTCTATTGACACCGGGTGTCGGGATTAGATGAAATGGGACATTTGAAAAATATGTGTAGATACAATTTTCAACAACATTATGATGCCGTAAGAAGAAAAGTAGAATTTTCGGAAAAAGTTTTTGTTTAATTTTGTTATTTATACCAAATTATATGTGCTCTCTGTACCCATGTATCTGTACCCTTGTTAAAGTATTTAGGACTTGAATTATAGATAATGGTTGTATTTAATGTGTTTGTCGTATTCTACATGGGAGAGGAGATATCGATTCCCCTAGCTTTGTTACCATTATTCTTCAGTCAAAATAGTGGAAAATTGGGTTTTCGGATCCCAATTTTAACCAGGTTGTCGGTTATAGTAAAGTAGAAAGAATTTTATTGTGATATTTGTATGTAGCATTGATTCAAAGTAGATGCTGTAGATTTAACACTTAGAGCGAGAAAATTGTCTATTTTTGCAAGGTCAGGTTAAGTCAGTTTTATTTGATACTGTTAATGCAAAGTCCCAAGTATCTGAGGCGTGATCTAAAAGGTTATTCTAATTTAGTAGGCTGATTCGGTATAGCCTGTCAGACCGCGTTTAATTTGGCAAATTATTCGGAATTTGAATCTTAATAATGTTGTAGAAAAAAAAGGAAATTATCTTTAACAGGCATTACGAAACCATATTTTTGGACTATTTTACTGGATTAACTCACGCGTTCTTAAATTTAGATTCAACATATTAAAGACGAATTCAAATAAAATATATACTTTTCATATAATGTGAAATTTATTAACATCGGCAAAAACAAATTTAATGACCTTAACCGTGGAAACTATAATTTTGGATGGTTTTACTGCACTAACTAATGGGTCATTTATATTAAATTCATCGTGTAAAATTTTAATTAAAACATGCAATATACTATTCGTATACCGTAAACTCTAATAACATGCTAACACTTTAATTAGCTTAACCAAGCATTACGAAACCATATTTTTATTTGATAGTTTTATTTGATTAACTTATAGATCATTCACATGAGATTCAACACATTAAAGATGAATTAAAACAACAAAAGTAATGCTCATATTAATAGCTTCAGGAATAATTAAGGTATATAATATGCACATAATCCTTTTAATTTTTAATACTGACGTCATTATTGATAAATTAGATGAAGAAAGAGAATATGTGAAGAGCAAATCTGAAATTATGAAATGCATAACTTCTTATATTATCGTATTCTGAATGAAGATGTTTAAAGTGTATTATCTATCTCGTATGCAAGATCCCAGCTAATTCGAAACACGGCCATATTAAAACTGAATTAGTATTTTAAGAAGATATCCAAAAGTATGATTAAAATGCTTGATATTCAAGGTAAGAGGGGAACAAAACCACGCATTTTATTGATTTTAACGGGTGCCTATAAAATTTATTAAAATTTTTCCACATGAAAATTACAATTTTCATAATTATAATAATTTGTAAAACCGAAAAATTAATTAATATAGTATCAAACATTAAAATGGAATTTACTCAACATTTCTATAATTTGTCAGTATACTTCGCTCGTTAATTAAATAGGAGTAAAAATGAACACAGTTGCTAATTGAAAGAGATAGTTGCTAATAAATTGAACATATGATCCTTGGTTTGTTAATCATCTAATATCCTTTAGGCGTCGACGTGAATTGAGCTTTTACCAAAAGCTCGCGCGCTAATAAAAGCTTTTGCGAATTCAATCGATGGATGTAATTATAGAAATAGTCCCGCACGGACGCGTTCGCCGAAATCGAGCCTTTAATAAAGCTTTCGCCGTCCGCAATTATCACCGTCAAAGCTTTTTCAGCTTTGTTCCATTATTTTGTAATTTCCGTTCCATTAAAGCATTATCGAAACTATTCAAGTGCTGGAGGCACGGCTCCGGGATGAAATTAGGTTTAGAGGGAGGGGACGGAAATAATCATAATATTCGATTCGTCGTTAGATATTCGATTTTATAATTAAGTCTAAAGTTTTAATTAAATTCTTTGAGATATTTTCATTTCGAATCCCATTGGCAAAAGTGGAAAATGAGCGGTTTGAGAATTTATTGATTTCTTTTTGACGGAAACTTTAATATTCGGCCTTTATTTAAAATACGATTTCCAACTCACGCCCAAACTTGTTTGATATTGTGCTTTTTAGTTTTATGTAATTTCTTTATTTAGTGTAATTTAAGGGACTATTTTACTTTTTACTTCATCTACCATGTTATTGCGTAATGCCTGATTGATGGATGGTGGGGTGCATTCACACCTTGACGCACGAAAATAAACTTCATATAAAAAATGTGAAATTATATATAATATTTTTCATATCAAAAAATAATCCACAGGGAATTTGACAAAACATTAGGTATCTTTCATAGAATCGTAAAGTAATTACATTATAAGTTTTATTATTGTATAAATTCATTTCCGAGGTAGAGCAGACAGAATGAATACAAGAGCATCTCCTGTGAAATCAGCGGAGAATAAAGTTTATTAGGGAAAACAATAGTTACCGTTGACTATGGATTCAATGTCAAGAGTTAAGCAAGGCTGTTAATTCTAAATAATTCAGAAAAGAAGTAGCCGTAAATATTATTGTGGAGGTAAGAAAGCGATTTTGGGATAATTTGGTTTCGCTCCTTCTTTTATGATTTTAGGAAGAATGAGAGATTGTGAAGAAAAATATAAATGGAACAAAAGGTATGGTTGTAAAAGAATTAGTATATTAGCTTAACTCGTGGAAAGTGAAAGACTCCTAATAAATATATGAAAGAAAAAGAAATGTGAGAAAAGGAAATCATCGCCCAAATAGTGATCATTACGTAATCTTTGCGGAAAGCTTTTTCGTGACAGTGTAAAAAATTATGGTTGTAAAGATACAAGTACGATTGTGAAAATAAAGAAAGTATATATGTATAAATATATATGTATATATATATATATATATATATATATATATATATATATATATACACATACATATATACATACTAAAAGGTAACAAACATCAAACGATCGCTCAAAGATTTAAAATCCACCGTTAAGAAAGTCCTTGGCCCACGTTTCATGTCCATCATCAGACCCTGACACCATCATCATCATCACCATGTGTCGTCACAGGAAACAAGTACGTGTACCAAATTTAAAGTCCAATAGGAACTGGATGAAATATCGATTACACAATTTTTTGCAGCGAATAAGTAAGGAAGCATTTACTAAAATGACTGCATTAAAAGACGTATAAAGCTAGTATCTAGTATTTGTCAATTGGTGATACAACATTGTATATCTAAAGCTCAGCGATCGAATTGTATTCCAACTATCAATTAGGATTAATCCTGATTCGTCTCTGCAAGAATTGATCACTGCGGTTCTATTTGGCGATGGTAACCACGATCGTGATCGATCTGAATCGTTTTCAAAGGCTGCCGAGATTTGAAAATATTGATTACTTTCCTATAACTGAACAGAAGTCTGGTATCAAAAATCAAAATCGAATAGATTTACTAGGTATATTGAGTATAAATATTTCGTTTAGTATATTTGTATTTTCGATGTTAATTGATGTTTATAAGACATTCGTTAGTTTTTATATTTTCCTCGGTTAAGGGAAAAGAGTGTACAAAGTTAGTCCTAGATTGGATTTACAGGGAAGATAATGGTTTATATGAAGTTATAGCTGAACCGGTTGGAAAACAGCATTGCTATAAGGAAAAAGGCAAATTTCTCATTTAATATTCAGAAAATTGGAATAATATTTTTATTCGTTTCAACAAATTGCTCTAATTTTTCTTGACTTGCCAAGGAACACGTTCATATTTTTTTATAAATGATCTTTTCGGGAAAAATAATTTTTGCGATATTTTCAAATATTATTTTTTTCAATTTTTAAACAGCATTATATAAAAATATATGAATTGAGAAGTGACTAGTACAATAAAACGTGGAAGATTAAAAAATTAAAAAAAGTGTTGTAAATCGAAAATGATATAAAGGATTAAAATGTACGAAACAAACTTCGTTTCTTTTCTTAGTGAAGTTACTTTCACAATGGGCATCGATGAGTGATATTTTTAATAATTTCAGGAAATAAAAAATAATTTGAAATGCAAATAATTTTGTGTCAGTCTTTCTCTTATCTACGCATATATAAATAGATCGATCGAGAGTGAAACAGGCGATTATCTTTTCCGCTCTCCGCTAACTTCAAACCCTCTCCGAACTGTTGACGTAGTACTCGTATATATTTTTATCGGTGGCCATTCCAGTACGCACGCAGTGTGCCTGCAGAAGATAAAACCTCTATGATTTTTTACAATTTGGTTGCTCGTTTAGTTGACATCGAACATAACAATACAATGTAAAAATTTAATATATTATATAGTCCTTTCAATTTCAAGAAGGAATGTTTATAAACAATTGAATTTGACAGTTAAAATATGTTTGGCTCAAATATATACGATCAGCTGACAACAATTTATAAAATTCATTGTATTATAGCTAGAGTATTATAAAACTATAAATATAATCAAAACATTAACTTCAGAAAGTTTTACTATAAAAAAAGTGATAAATACATGTAATACACTATTATTTTACTAATACGAATTTTGAAATTTTATACGATAAAAATGACAACCCTCCATTTTTTTGGCGGATTTAGCAGGCATTTCAAACATTTCGTAAAATTGATCCAATTTCGACGCAGAAAAAGCCTTGAGTATATATGCTATTCATTAATTTTTTAAGGCGTTAGAGTGAGATAGCGACAATGTGCCACCTTACACTGCTGTATTTCTAGATTTGATGGCATTATATTTATATATACTTATGTATAGTTAATTAAACAAACATTGTGGTATGTTATTTACTTTTGAAATAAGTGTTGGTGTTACAATATTTTCTAGTGTAGCCTGCAAATTATATACGTACTTTAGGTAAAGTTTTTATAAAAATTAAACTTTTACTCTTATTTCGATATATATTTTTGTAAATTATTATTAATGTTAGAAATTTTTTTTTCAAAAACATTAAAAAAAGCTTTAATGTTAATATCCATTATAAGCCGGCCGCTCATTAGATAAGATGGCCATTTAATTTCTGGGTAATTTTTCCTATTCCTTTGCCTTTTTCGTTACTTTTTTCCTTTTTCTCGTGTAAATTTTTCTTTTCAGTTTATTGTTTCTTCATTTTTTTTTCCACAAGGATCGCAGGAATTGTTGAACGGAGTACGATTTTCATTTAAAAAAAAGACATTGCAGTTAATCTTTTATTTTTTCAGTCTCGTAGTAATTTTCGCTGCATCACACGCAATCATATATATTATCTTCGGGACCAGAATTTTTACTGGCTGATGCCATCGTTTCTTCTTTCTCAGAACTTCAATTTAATTTAATTTTTTGCTTTTTAATATTGATTTTTTTTCTTCATGATTTTGTTTTTTAGTTTCCTTTTCCTTTTTTTTCACGAATGTAATCTGGAGATGTGATTACCTTTGCTAGTTGCTTGGACCTTTTCCAAACGTTAATAAGCCGTACAAATCAGTAAGTTCTAAAACTAGGCACGTGTAGTTAGGTATTTTTAAGGCGTGTCATTTTGTAATGTCTTTTTGTGAGCATCGTTATTAGATCTTGGTGTTGAAGGCAATGTCGGTGATATATATATATATATATTTTTTTTTTCCTGAACCCGTTCAGATGTAGGAGTCTCAAGGATCATCGAAACCTTTTCATTAACTCTGTCATTTTTAAGATTATCAGATATGTAGGCATAATTAGGAAAGTATACCCTGGAATATAAATTTAGCGTGACTTATGAATTTTTTATTCGATTTGAAGTTATATTATCGACTGGTCATTTTATTTTATGAGAAAACAGTAAAAACAAAATAAGTTTTAAAATATTAACACTGTAATATCAAATATCAACTTACTAAAATTTTTAAATTCAATAAAAAAACGTGCACGTTCGAGTAGCAATCACTCAACAATCTAAGCTCACGACATCTAGAGCAAAGACAGTGAAATTTTTCGGTTGGTCGTTTCATCGAACATATCATACTGAATTGTCCTATGCCAATACCCGGAAACGCAGGCTTGATTATATTTATATATATTATAGTACATTCGCAGTGATCCCTTATGACGTATTTTAATAGTCTTACAAAAATAAAACGCATTATGAGAGGCATGGTGTACTAAGCGGAAAATAATATAATAAATGAAACATTATTCTGAAAAGAAAACATATATCTACGATTCTGCTTCGGACAAGTAGTTAAAAAAAATTTATGTATGTCAATGCTTGCGGGAAATGTAACCTCATATTACCTCATATCAAATGTTACCTCATATCAAAATCTTCGACAATTAATTAAATATTTATTTCAAATTGACATATCTATATTAATTTTTATATTACTCGTATAATCTGAAAAACATTTGAACAGATATTAGAAAGAGAAGAAATGTAAAACCCATTTTTATGGTCAACACATCTTGAGACTTAGTTAATAATATTATTTTGAAACCGTGAAAATTTCGTTCGACCTTCACAAAATCGTCAATTTATCAGATAAAAATTTGTGCTTATGAATTATGTATCTCCGGTAAATCTAACTTATTAGTTTTTGTTTTGAGGACAATCAATGCGTATGATTACCTATCTGTCTCCCTGTTGCACAAACACGAAACCTAATAATTGTTTTGAAGTGGCTATATATAAATTTGCGTATGACCAACAAATCTTAATTAATCCGAGGGCATAGTTAGTATATTCATTTGCGACATTCAGCATTTATATCTTCACAAGGGACACACTTCTCGTCCAAAGGTATATAGATTCAGGAAATAAATTATATTTTTTTGTTTACTGTATGCCCCCGTAGGGCAACTTATTCGTACAACATATATTCAATGCTTGCTTGCCACACTCATCGTCGTAATGGCGATTAAAACCGCGGGCGCACGAATATCTCATTTTCCAATATTGCTCTCTAAATTTTTGGCGTTTAATAAAATTATTTTGTATTACATTAAGTTTATTATATTATTATGTGTTTTATAATGCTAAATTAGTTGTGTTAAATGGGTAATATTTTTAAGTATGAGTGTAATTAAAATGGCGAATGTTCTTCTAAGGACCGTACCTATACAGCTGTTCAAGAATATATATCACCGTAAAAAACTAAGATTCCCGTTATATTACAGTAAAACAAATACCATCAAAATGATCTGGATACAAAAGATATGATATGTGGCGAAAGAAAACCCCACTTTTAAATTATTCGATATCAAACGATTTCTACTTGGAGCAATGTCCTTTAATAAGCACCGCGGCATATGTAAGTAACGAATGTGTACAGTGTGTGTATGTATACGGTTAATAAGCACCGCGGCATATATAAGTTACGAATATATACAGTGTATATATTCACGCTAATCAAAACAATATATTTTTTAATCACAAATAATAAACAAATCCACATTCAATTACTAACGTGAATATAAGAAAACGGTTTACAATACCTGAAATGTCAAATCTGATTGTTTATAAACATTTTCTTTTGAAATTGTAGTTAACTATAACTATATAGAATTCTAATTATTTGTACATAATTCCACTTCTGCAGCTAAAAACAGTAAATATATTGGATTTTACCTCACTACATGACGTCTCCGTCTGTACTGTCAGTCAGGGATATATTCGGTTATAAACGTAAGAATCAATTAGTTATATGACAAAGCTCGTTATTGGATATTAAGGATAAACGGATCTTTGAACCAATGAGGGGTTAATGGAAAGAGCTTAAGTACCAATAACGTTGATGAGAAACTGCCATCGCTTTATTGAACTCGCAAGTAATGAATGCGACATAAATATGAAAGGTGACAAATCTAAAGAAGTAATGTTTGATTGATTAAATTTTCCGATTGTTTTTTTCCCGTTAACATACAAGTTTGATATTTGATTGTTATTTATATTAATTGCAATTTACTTATTTTTTATATAACCCTTATTGCTAATTTCAATCTGATTATTTTGATTTAATGTTAAGGCGAAGCTTGGAAAATTGCGGGTATTTAAGAGAGAAAGTAAAGATAATAATACTATTGCTTTTGATATTTATTATCAACAGCAATTGAAATTAAAAAAATAAGTAATACAAAGTAATTTTTTCAACAAATTAGACATTCTTGCTGTGCGTAATATCGATTGAGGTAATTGCGACTTGACTTAAAAAAATGAGTTTAAATGTGTTCACTCATTTGAAGTAAAATCATTATTATTTATGGGATCAACCATCAATAATTTTAGATCTTATTTGCGATTATTCAAATGGATGTGATTTTATATAAAGATTAGTTGGTATCTACTATAAATGTTTTAAGTGAACGCTAGAATAATTTTTAGAAGATTTTCCTTTGCAATGGTGTAACCATCTTTTATTTTCCGTTTGGTATTGGACACTCCAAAAACAATGGTGTGATGGTATGCAAGAGATAGGGAGGTGTGAAACTACTAAATACATAATTCCAGCTCTCATCTATTTGCGATTGTACTATCAACGCCTCCATTCTTGGATGTGAATATACTATAAGCTGGACGTCTTTATGTCGACATATTGAAGAAGTAGATCTAGGATTAAATTCAATTCGTCCCTGATTTTTCTGTCCATTTGGCAGATGTAGCTAAATATCATACATAAGGCTCGGATATGTGTTGGGTAATGCCAGGGACTTCTGGCGTATTTTCTCAATCAATACATAATATACATCTCCATTATGAAGCAAATTAGAAGTTTATTATATTATTTGGAGCCCCATAAAACTAAATACAGCCTGATCATTTACTTAACAAACTTTCCTTCCATAAAAATACATAAACGATAAAGTTATTTCCCTTTTCTATATTCTCAATTAATACATATAACTTCATTATGAACCAAGTCAGAAGTTAATTCTTTTATTTGGATCCTCCTAAAACTAAATACAACCTGATGATTTGACATAACAAACTTTCCTTCTATATAAATACATGAAACGATAAAGTTATTTCCATTTTCTATTTTCTCAATTAATACATTATATATAACTTCATTATGAAGCAAGTTAGAAGTTAATTCTTTTATTTGGATCCTCCTAAAACTAAATACAACCTGATGATTTGACATAACAAACTTTCCTTCCATATAAATACATGAAACGATAAAGTTATTTCTATTTTCTATTTTCTCAATTAATACATTATATATAACTTCATTATGAAGCAAGTTAGAAGTTAATTCTTTTATTTGGATCCTCCTAAAACTAAATACAACCTGATGATTTGACATAACAAACTTTCCTTCCATATAAATACATGAAACGATAAAGTTATTTCTATTTTCTATTTTCTCAATTAATACATTATATATAACTTCATTATGAAGCAAGTTAGAAGTTAATTCTTTTATTTGGATCCTCCTAAAACTAAATACAACCTGATGATTTGACATAACAAACTTTCCTTCCATATAAATACATGAAACGATAAAGTTATTTCCCCTTTCTATTTTCTCAGTTAATACATAGAGAAGCGAAGTTACTTTTAGCAGAGAAGTTACTTTGGTAAAATTTATTTTTCGATTGTTAAATTGGAAAAAGATTCATGTGCTATTATTGGAATATTTTCGTTTGTCGTACCTGAAAACTAGCTGCGCTCGCGTGTTTTGAACCGAATTGTATAAAAATTTCTCTCATTATACAATTGCTCAACAACCTGATCGCAATTGTCGCAGAGTCTAGTACAGATAATTTATGTTATCAGTTGTATACAAATATCATTTGTGTATATATAAATCAGTTGCATACGGATATTGGGAACGTACAAAGGATAGATGACATCTTTTTTAATATACTGCAACTTATATCAGTTTCTCATATTTTTAATTTTTTTTCAAGTCCATGGTCAAAAAATGAAGAAGCGAGAGGCGAAAGCGTTGTATAGGCTTAATATTTCGCAACTGAAACTTAAAAATGGTAACGAAAACTTAAATTTCGAAAAATCTGTCCAACGGAATGAAATTCCAGTTATTGGCAAGCATTTTTCATTTAAAATATAGGGAAAAATTTAGTGATATAGATATTTTGTATGTTTTAGCTATTATATAATATATAAACAAGTTGTACTTACAGAATAAAAGAAAGCTAACTCAAAAAATTGGAAAGTGAATTAATATAATAAAATAGGCCAAATATGAGTCTGACCCGAGCACCGACAGTTACGTAACACGTTAGAAGTGAATTTACTTTATTTATAGTAAGTAATCACTAACTAACATTAACTTAATATTTAATTATATCTAACATAATTAAATAAAGTGGGTATGTCCACCCCATTTAATGTAATCTTTACACAGGATTCTAAAAATCCTGTTTTTTATAATTCGGAAACTAGGCGGGGGTGGAGGATAGGAGGAGGAGAGGGAGACGATAATTTATTTGCATACTTTTGAGTGTAAAATATACAGCCCCCCAAAATTATGAAAAATGTTTTTAAAACCCTTAAAACTAGTCTTACAAGTGATACCTGACACTTCATGTGGAATGGAAAAAATAAGTTCAGTACATTATTTGCCTCCTTGTGCTCCTAAATTTGACGTAAACATTTTTAATTTTTAGCCATTGAGATATGTGCCAATTAATGCATTTTATTACTGCACCAAATTTCAAGTTTCTATATGAAACGATTTATGGGAGCTGTGACAGACGGACAGACGGAAATTTTAGTTTTGTATTCATTCTTGTTGTTTTTTTTACAGTTAAGGAACGATATATTAAAAAACAGTTTTATATCCCAGCACAATTAATCAGCGGGGATTACTTTCCCATACCTTATTGCCTTAAATTAAAATTGCCTATAAGGAAAAGTTTAAAATTGTATCGATTTATTTACTTTTTATATGTTCATTTAAATTTAAATACGTAACCATTTAATAGAAATACTGTGTATCCTCGAATGTTTATAAACGCCTAAATGTGTATGAAATCCCCGTAGTATCAGTTTTACATGTGCTTGTTAAGTTTTCTATAGTTAACGAATGATATATTAAAAAAAGCTGTACAAAAATCAGCGGAGATTTTCTTGAATTAAAATTTTGTGCAATGAAAAGTATAAAATTGTATCAATTTTTTTCTGTTTCATAGCTTCATTTAAATATGTACGGTTGGTTACTTAAGCAAATCTTGATATAACCAATGTGCAACCTACATCATTAATTTTTTTTTCTTTATTATTTCATCGAAATAAGGATTAATTTAGCACCAAATTAAAGATAAACAGTTTGATTTTATTTACATTGATCAAAATATTCGCGAATCAATTTTAAAGTTGTATTCCATCCCACTGTGTTGTATTCCATAATTGTGGAGTATTCTTAGAATGTTTTCTCCGTAGATACGGCTGATCAGTCACATCCGCCGGAGCGAAATCTTCATCAGTAAACAATTCATTAGTTAATGGCCAAATACCGCAGGATTCAAAAGGCCTTTTTGGATCGTTCATCTAAAGCAATTGTTGAATACGCTATGCGGAATAGTCTAGCAACTTGAAATTTTGTAATAGCATACCCAGGATTTAAGACTTGCTAGTTATCACAAGCAATAGCACATGCTTTTTTGAGTGGTCCAAAAAACCATGTATCCAGTGTTTGCATAGGATGGCTCGTGTTGCTAAACTGGTTAGAACTACTACATTAGCTTGTGCTAACACAAAACTAGCCAAATTCAAATGAAATAAGTGGTTGTCAAAAATTAAAAGGACATGAGTGTCTTTGGATGATCTTACCAACGTAATTAAGTGTTCCAACCACACTAGAAATAAACCAGAATGCATATAACAAGAATCTGAACCAAGCAGCAGCTCCATCAATGAGTTCTTGTTTTATTCGCTTTCTTGGACATATTAAAGCTGGTGAAACAAATATTCCAGTAACGCTGATGAAACATACTTTTGTCACTGTTTGCCCCTTTTCCGCATAGATTTCGTTGATTATTAAATCTTCATCAGTAAAATTTTCATAAAAATTATAAATTTGTCTGCCGACAAATTTATATTTCAGCATAACCTGTTTAGGTTATTATAAAACTTTTCCCTTTGTACATGATTAAAGTCAGCAGTAAGTACCAAACTGGTCTTTTCTGGCTGGCAAAGACTAAGTTGGTATTTTGCAGCAAAACTTTGCTGGTCTGTTTCGTATCTTGGTTGAGTTAAGACCGTTTTTTTCGGTTGGATCGTTTGTTATTCTTCTTAGTTCCTTCTTCGTAAGTCCATCAATACATGCATCTGATTTTCCGGATTTAGATCAACGCCAAACACGCCCTTAAATCTGCTGCGAGATTCGAATTCAGATTGCAAGAGTGCCCGCTTTTTGCCTTTTCTTTAATGAGGTTTTTGGAATATTTAATGGTTTCCTAATAGACCTCTTGCTTTGATAATTTACATTTTTTTCTTTTACATCATTTAGAACGTCCTGACCTAAGAATAACTTTCTGTCCAATTTTTTTTATATTTTGCTATAATCTTAGTCATGTGAAATAATTAAAAAATAAAACACTCATATAATACAAGCAATATATTCATTTTTTTTCATACAAAGTAAAATACGCGCGTGTACTCTTTGGGTACGTACTCTTAACAAATACGTGTTTTTGATTATGATCACTATTATTTTCGACAGCAAATAAAATGGTATCAAATTTCTTAATGAAAAGAAAATTTAGAATTCAAAATTTCAAGTATAATAACATTCTTTGGTTGTAGATTAATCTCAAACCTTACAAAACGCGGTTAAAATTGTTTTAAAATAAGATCAAATAAACCGATATATATTATAAAATTGCAAATGAATACCTTAACGAAGGGAGTTGTTGTCCAACATCTTGACGTGACATATGCAACTGACAGATTAGGTGGTGTTGCCAATACAAGAAAAATAGAATAATTAAAATTACTGCGTGCTCTTTGGTAGTTTTTCTTAAAGCTCTTTGGCAGCTTTTCTTTAGTTTTGGTGGATCGATCTACTATATAGGCATCTCCTGTAAAAATAATTATGAAATTTAATATAAATATTTTCAATTGTTCAATCTATTCAGAAGATTAATTCAATATTTAGTGAGACGTTACACGTTAGAATCTAGCAAAAGTCTGAAAATAAATGGTAATGTCATGGTCCGAAAATAACCTATGAGAAACGGTCATTGGCTATTTCCTATACTTGTTGGCATAACCGAACCCCAACAAGTATAGGAAATAGCCAATTACATACAATACAATACAATATTTATATGAGCTTTTTACAATATTTAATTTTATGCATCTTCATAAATTATGTAAATATTAGAATTGGTCAGTTAGTTTTCTCGATATCTGTGAATTTATTAAAGTTGAAAGTTTACGTATTAGTATCGAAAGTCAATATAAACAAAATAAAAGAAAAATAGAAGGCATTTGTGTCAAAGTCATTTTCATCACAGAATTCCGTAATGCCTTTAGGTTGGGGAAGTTTAAAAATTGATTATAATTATGAAGACGAAACCAGTTCTGGATGCTTATGTTGAAACACAAGTTGTATTATTGCAACTCCTGATTATAGATGATCTCAAATTTCATATTTGTCAATTGACTGAAATAGTGCAATTACAGCATAACCGAAATGCATTTGTACAAATTAGAAAAAAATTCAAAATACGGTACTTATTTATCCTATGTGGTAATAAGTGGTGGTTAAAAATTTATTAGCTTTTTTATTATAATGATACAAATTGAAATATTTATTTACATTCCCTAAAGAGAAGTTATATTCAAAATTGTTACTGTGTAGCCATTTTGATTAATGGTACGCTATATTTCGGATTAATAATTTATTAATGTTATAGTGTACCATGCTTACAAAACAAAATCATGTGAATCTGTAAGATTTCTAGATTATAGTAAAATGCCAGCGGAACCATTACCGGTATCGAATAATTAATCACCGGGATGATTGAATGCGGGTCAGCCGAGGCTTAGCGTAGTGATGCAGCCCATTGTATCGGTCCAATGGTGGTTATCTTGGAGACCTACTACTTGCATGCATTTGTGCTACACACACGACGGAATTATATGTGTATAATACTGTAGGTTCGTGTAGCTGTTTGTATGTAATAAAGATAACATAATTTAGTTAAACTAGATTGTTTTAATAGATTATTGTAGTAATTGTCTCGTTCAATTTCATTTAGATTCAGTCTTGCGTTTAGAGTCTGAGACAGATATAAATATTAAGCTATTTATTAACTTATAAATGAAAGGGCGCTTACAAGTTTTAATTTTTTTTAATGCAGGTTTTTTGTTCACAACACGCCACATCTTATCAAATCGGTAAAAACTTTTTGTTTTGTTTTGGGCATATATATTTTTTAACTTGGTTTTGGCTTACCTCTTTAAATTTGTTTACAAAAATGATTATCATCAGGCCGTGGTGTATTGCAATTATGTAATACATATCAAAACCTATTCTATTTTATGCCTTAGTTGTGATTATAATTCTAAAGAATTCCATTTCAAAAAATCGCATTCAGAACGAGGTATTATCCATTATAGGATATGTTTTGTAAAAAGTATTTTTTCTTGTATATATCCTAAAAAAGAAAAGCATCATGTGATCTACTTCAAACGACGGCTTCATTGAAAGCTGCCGGGAGAAAAATAAAGGAAGTTGCAAGAAGTTTTAATTTACGTGACTTCAATAATATGTAGATTGAAACAAGGAGAGCATTACGATCCTCGGCTGAGGCGACCCGTAATGTTTCGATAGAATTCATTGGTTTCTGAAACGCTTGATTCTGCGTAAAGTCGGTTAAATCTCTTTAAGTTCATTTTGGCCACATTATTTTAAATTTGATATTTATATATATATATATATATATATATATATATATATGTCATATTTAACAAACTTATCTAATGCTATGATTTTATACCGATGATTATTTAAAGTTTTCAAATTAAATGCTTATTTTAATCCGTTGTTTTGCTTTTATTACGTTGGAAGATATATAAATTAACAAAAATTTTTTTTGGTTGACTAAATAAAATAAAAGGGGATCTTAAGTTGCACATAATGTCACTAATAGTATGGACTAATCTTGAACCAGCTTTCATTTACAAAAAAAAAACAAAGTGTCGGTAAAAAAGTGTCGCTATCGTTAAGAGTAAACATTTTTTTATACATTCCTGGGATTTTTATGCATTCCTAGTCCCATAATTCTTCCATAAATATATATGAAAATTGAAATTTTTTAAATAAAAAATATGGCTAAGCTTAACAATAGCCATTGCGACTACAAAAATTGTAGAATTTCAGTAAAACGATTTTCAATCAGGAAACTGGTGTCAAAGTCATCGTGTCGATTAGATTGGAAAAGTCATTTTGAGAAAGAAAACGTTTAATGTTACGACTGCAATATCATATATGTTATCTTCCAATTCATTATACTAATATTATCAATATCATAAGAAAGTTCCATTTTACCTTTGTCATTGCCATTGTGCTCTGTGAAGGTGACGTTTTCTTGATATTTTTACACCAACGATTTTTTCTTTGTAGTGAATTGCTACATATGAATACTATCGTATGAGTACCATCACATGCGTTTCAATATTTATATAGATTAAGATTAATTTCTTATTGTAATACTTGGTGTGCTGGGGTCTAGGATACCTTGTGTGATTTCATTGATTATCGTTGATAAATTAATTTATATTTCACAAACGACATCAAGGTAAGAAGATTATGATCACGGTAAGGTGATTTAAATTCTAGGTGCCATAGTAAACAATGGAAGCACTCATTATTATTTTATGTATACTTCTCCAATAAGTCAGGTTCTCAAACATCTTTATACATAGATATAATTGCTTCAAAAATATCTTTAAATAATGGTGGTTTATCTACGAATGTTTCCAGTCTGCCTATGGTTAAAGCATTCTGAAATCTGCTTTAAGACTCTACACCGACTAGGCATAAGTAATACCGAGAATTTCCTAGCTTCAACGTAGATTTTTAGGACAATAATCCCAAAACAACAATTTTCAAGCGTACAGAAATAAGTTCAGTGTATGAACGTTTAATATAGACTATTACTATTACTATAGACTAAATACTTATTTCAATATTTCAAACGGATACTACTCAGTTTCGTTCGATACCTGAAATAGGACCCATAAAAATCCAAGTCCCGTCTCGCGTCGTTTTGGGTCCCTACTTAATTCCGTCCGATGATCAGCTTACTTGCTCCATAAAATACATTTCCCCCACCATTTAAGGTATACTCTCTTATAAATTTCTATGGACTGAGACAGAGAGGAATGGAAATTAAAGTGGGGTAGCAAGAACTAAATTTGAAAACGTGAAACCGAGAAAAAATGATAAACTGGGGTAAAAAGTGTAGCTGCAATAAAATGAAATATTGTGGACAAATGGCTTTCCATTTTTTAACATCAATTTATTAACAGTATTTGAAAAATTTTGTAAAGAATATTAAAACTAACAACTAAAAAATATTTCTGAACAATTTCGTACGTTTTTGTTTGTAAAATATTTTAATTGCAAGAAATTATTTATTAATTTATACAGCTTAAATGATTATTTTTTAATTTTTGTAAAAAGTTGCATGCATGTACCAAATCCAAAGCAAGAAAGCTTTTATTGGTACATAATGGGACGTGTTACGATTGGCTGTAAAGGTCGTATATATATTTATACGTTTTTTATTAAAAAAATGATCTATTTTTAATATTCAGGATAAATTGACAATTTAGAATTCAATTTTAAAAATGTATTTATATTTTATTGTCTTTTATCCTACATATGTAATATTCGCAGTGTATTTTTTCTTATAAATATTAAAAAAATATTGTTATTTTTGGAATACGTGGTGAAACCGTCCGTTTGCAATATCCAAATTTTTTTATTCGTATTTAAGTCACGCCATGAGAAAGCAGTTTTAGTGCGTTCGGAGATCATAATAATATATGAATTATTTTAGACGGTCGTGTGAATATATCACCTAAAGCTTCCATTTTTACACTATTGCTTATTTTTTGTCTTTATAATGAACATTTTTCGTCCTTATTACGGCTCTGGTACTCGAAGATAGAAGAGAGCATAATATTCCTCCATTCATTGACCTTTAAGAAACATTTACGAGTTTGGAGTTTGGAGTTTGGATGCAGGCCCAACGTTGTATATTTTGATGTAATGATGAGTGGGAGCAAAATTTAAGGTCATCAATGACAGTTTTTGTTTTGCCCTTCTCACTGAGCATAGTTCCGCATTTTATGGAACTCATCATGTTGTGTATTAATGAGTATAAGGTAATAAAACAATAATAAAATACATTTTTCACTATTATACACTATACTGTTATATATTACTAAATATACTGTTTCACAATTGGTATTCATTGCTCACTTGCACTAGATTTGTTCACCTAGAAAGCAAAACTGTAACTGATCGAATTTATGGAAAGACTAATTATTATAGTTTATTGAGATAATGGGAATACTTACTTTTAACCTTAAACACCCTTACTCCTTAGTCCTTTTCACCATTATTATTAATTTTCCCCCCACTGCGTTGAAAGTCCCTTTAGTGAAAGAAATCGGATGCAACTTCTAGGTATTATTTTTGACCGCCGGACTGAACTCGGATTTTCTACTTTAATCCTACCCCGGACGGAATTCCATACTTTTAATGATCACGAGACGGAATTTGATAACTTAGTTTAAAACACAATAATTTTGACCAGAAACAGAGTCTTGAATACTTCGAATACAATACCGGTTTGGTTGGAGCGCTCTTCGGTCTCGGTTGCTTTTTCTGCTCCTGCTTATAACGCCAGAACTTTTTCATATTTACAAATTTAAATGTACAATTTTACACAAATAATTTTTAAAGTATGTTTCTTTACTTACAAGAAAGATCGAATATTAAACACAGATGGTTTGCAAAAAATAGAAAGCTCAATGGAGTGCTCTCCGCTTATTTTTAAATGGATGATAATATTGTGCCAAAAAGATATAACAGTAGACGTTTACAATTATCTTTGAAACCCGACGGGCCGCCAATCTTGTTGTTGTATAGCCAGCTAGGTGCTAAAATGGCGGTTCAGTTTTTAGTAATTTTTTATAATAATTTATTATGTTTGAACAAATCTAAAGCAAGAAAGCTTTTATTAGTACATAATGACGCGTAGTTACGATTGGCTGTAAAAGTCGTATGTATATTCAGCAGGAAAGCGTCGCCAACACATCTGCCCATTGCTAATTATGTTTTACGATTCTACCAATATTTACAACGACAGATATCTGATAACTTACGATAGACTGACTTGCGAGCAATTACTGTTCCCGCGAAACCCTTCTCCACGGGAATACGGAGTATTGTCTGGAATAACAACTCACCTGCCGAAGTAATCAGACTGGAGATATCCCATATTAGAAATATATTATAAAATAAACTAAATAGAGTATATCAATTAAAATGTAATAAGCAATCAGCTGTAACGTTAACTGTAATTTAATTATAATACATATTTTAGCGAAATTAAATATATGAAATTTAACGTACTTTACAAAGCTGTACGAATTTCATCATCAATCGATTATTTGTAATGATAATTGTTATACAATATATAGTTTATGTTAATGGTATTTTACAATCACGGATGTTGGTGTTATCAATCACAAGTTTCCATAAGATACGCAACTAAAAATATGTGGATAATCGATTTGAAACGAGGCAATGACTGGTTTCCTACAGCCTGCTTGAGAAAACGTATAATAAATATATAATATTATTTCCATATGTATGTATATATATATATATATATATATATATATATATATATATATATATACATATATACCTAAAATATTATTTATTCCTTTCCAAAATAATAAAAATCAGTACACTCTTTCACCCTAAAAGGTCAAACAAAACGTGGCCTTCAATGGGCGCGAACAAAGGGAAAACCAGGAAAGGCTTTTAACTTCCGGCATTCTCCCCGACTTTAGTGTAATATTTCATTTTGTTCCAAAACCGGTAAATCTCGACGCCTGACCTAACCTAACTCTTCGTCATTGGGAATTGATTTAGTGATACCCAAACTCAACTCTTCTCTCCGAAGGAGTCACAGGCAGATCTCTTGCGGATGCTGGCTGAGGCTCACTAGTGATATATCTCCGACTAGTGTATAATATGAAAAGTGAAAACTAAAATTTTGCAATAGTTTATTTATGTTGTGATAAGTGCTTCAAATATTTAGATTCTTTTAAACTTTAAAAAATAAGCGGATGCATGGTTTATTCAAAAACTAAAAAAAAGACGATACGAGATTTCCGTACGCATTTAGGATCTTACAAAAGTTTAAGTGTGTGTAGTACTTCTATTAAACTATTTACAAATTATATTATTAATATTGTACTATTAATATTTTGCAACAAAAATATATTGCCACTAGGTTTTTCACAGAAGTAAAAACTTGGTGGATATTTAATAAAATTATGGTTTATAGAATCACCCATATAGTTCTCCCGCAACCGTGTCTAAAAACCTATATTTTGTTTTAATTCTAGATATCAGTTTGGGAAATATGGCGGAATTTATTTTCTTGTCTACTTTTCTGTATATCTCCGAAGGTATACTGCCTAAAATTATGAAAAATGTATTTTGAAAACGCTTCTAACTATTTCCTTTGGACGATACTACACTACATATAGAATTAAGAAAAACTTAGTACTTACTTTGCTTGCTTACCCGTAAAATTTCATATGATTATATTTGAGCTATTGAAATATGTATGGATTAATATGTTTTATGACTATGCCAAATTTCGAGTTTCTATTTCAAGCGGTTTTTGAAAAAAAATGGATGTGATAGACAGACAGATATACAAATATAATTTAAGACAGTTTTTGACATCATTGTTAATTCTATTTCGTTTATGCGATTGTCTGATTTTTTTTAACTTTTATTCTATATGCTATGGGCTGAATGAAATTAACTGGAGTAATTAAAATTAGCCACAAAATTGCCATTAACAATATACTTTATGCTAATATTTGGAGCATTACTAAGTATAGCTGCTCCTATCTTCACCTTTAATGGCCTCTGAAGATTGAAAGAGTAGACTGCGGCAAATGAACGGACAATCCGTGTGCGGATTTCAAAAGTTTTTCCCATTTTTATATTTGGTACGTGACAATAAAAAGTGAATAATTTGATATAATGTTTCAAGAGCAGATTTTCTTAATATTTTTATTAAACTATCTCCAAGATCGACTAAAATTGTAACATAGTGGACGTTCTTTTCTTTATCAAGGTAATAATAGGAAATGAAGAAAGAAAACAGTGGAGAGTAGATAATAAATGAAAATACAATAGGCCAGTTAAACATTTTAATTGACGAAATACCTAAAAAATAACCAAAAAATGACCAATTAATTCATATTAGAATATGGGTAAATGTGATTAGAGCTAGACCACGGTGGGAGTATATTAAGCTGAAGTGGACAAACCTTAAGGGGATATAGGAAACGGAGACAGAGGACGGTGGAAAACAGAACAAATATGGAAAAAGTAAGAGAGTCGAGTCTTAATTAAGAATTAGCTTTAAAATAATTTTAAGTATTATATGAGAATATGTGTAAATGATGGATTGTGATGGATACAATATATTATCTTCCCTTATACTTTTTATGTGGACATTTTAATTAATCACATTTTGGATTTATGAAATATCATCCAAAGACCAAACGTACTTTTCTCTGTCAAAAATTAACGTAGAAATGATATTGGAAAATAGTAATGGACGGTCCGATTCCTTTGCTATTCCGGCACTCAACGCGACGTATAAAATCCACAAAAAAATAAAACCAGAAAATGCTTTCAACTTCCGGCTTTGGGCGTCAATCTCTGTGTAATATTTCATCTCATCTTTGCAAATTTCGTAAAGTTTCGGAACTGGTTTAATCTTGACGTTTCGTTGTTGGATATTGATTTATGGGCGCCAGAACATAGCTCTGCTTTTAGATAAATCTGCAGATATATCCCTTGAGGATGCTAGCTCAGGTTATCGCGCGGGTTGCATTTGGTTGCCTTCGGCACGAAATATGTCTGCATTGTAAAATAAATTGTTTTAAATGATGGGAAAGAAATGTTGAATATTGAAATATATAAAATATATTTCAAAAAGCCGATTTCGAAAACAGAATTTATTAAAATGTAAAAAAAAAATAATTAACTCAAAATGGATACTTATTTATTTGCAAAAAATTAATAAGTTACTTATTTTTGAGGTCGGTGCCAGCACTTTCGACTAATTTAAAAAAATTTCTAATTTAATTTAATTTGTAACTTAAATTTAAAACCTTAATTTCTAGTGTACTCATAACAGGAATTATTTTCACAAGGGGCTAATTTAAAATGTAAAATTCACACATTTAAGTTGATCGGTGGTGCTGGTACCGACATCAAAAATAAGTAACTTAGTTATTTATTCAGAATAATTAGGTACCTATTTTGAGTTAATTATTTGTTTCTTTTTAGTACCTTCTTTTTTTTTAATCCGTTTTTTAAAAGATATTTTATTTTAGAATTTTTAGTGATTAATAATATTAATCAGCATACTATAACCAAAATTCAACTATTTTTTTTCTTATAATATTATATAATTAATAAATGTCACGGGACAAAGATAATATATAGATTATTTTCTATTTGTTCTGAAGTTGGTTATCAACAACACACAGAAACGAAGCGACAGTAGTAGCTGCCAATGGTTAGCCGTTGAGGAGTTTCTTTCTCTATATCCGTAGTCCAATATTAGATTTTGCAAGATAATGGCTAAAGTAACACTAACCAGTAGAAAATATATTGAATGAGGATTAATTTACTATCATCCGTTAAGGAGCTGCATTTTTCATCTTCAGAACTCATCACCAAACCCTGACCTGGTCGATGGTGCAGTTATTTTGCAAATTAAAAACTACCAGTAGCAAATATCTTGAATTACGTTTGATTTACTACTATCCTATAAGGAGTTTCATTGTTCATCTCCAAAACTCATCATTTGAATCTGACTTGGTCAATGGTGTAGTTATTTTGCAAAGCAACAACTATTAGTAGCAAATATCATGAATCACGTTTAATTTAATAACATCCGTTAAGGAATTCCATTGTTCATTTTCAGAACTCATGATCCGACCGTGTTGTTATTTTGCAATGTACCAACTACTAGTATTAAATATCATTAATAACGGTTGATTTATTAACATCCGTCAAGGAGTTCTATTGTTTATCACTAAAACTTGTCACCAGACCCTGACAAATTACAACTACCCGTAGCAAATATCTTAAATCATAGTTGCTTTACTGCCATTTGTTAAGGATTTCCATCGTTCATTTCTATCGCTGAACATACATAAAAAAAATATTCCGACAAATTGACAACCTCCTCCTTTTTTTGAAGTCGGTTAAAAATAAGTTGTTTGCAATTACATTGTTAATCTCACCAAAAAACAATTACATTGTTTGCAATTACATTGTTAATCATTAATTATATTGGCGACGAAAATTGTATTAGGGGAGCTAGTGTATTGAAATCGTATGCCCAATTATTTTGCTAAACAATAGTATCTTCTCAATTTTTGAAAAGACAAATAGTGGGAAGCTGCAATTTTTCTGTATCACGTACCACCAGTTAAATACCTTTATTATAATCATGACATAACAATAATTATTGGAAAGGTTTTTCTTCAAGTAAGTACGCTTTTTATTGAAATTTTAAAATTAATATATTTTCACCAGTTCCATAAAATCCATAAGTAAAACCTCATCTAAATTACCTTTGTGGTTATGTCGGCAGTTTGATGGCGTGACGCGTGAACAAATAAACAGTCTCACAGATAACAATAATAAAAATGTTATTATTTTTATTATATCTCCATGTATATTTTTGGTTCTAAAACTAAGGCACGAAATATATATATATATATATATATATATATATATATATATATATATATATATATATATATATATATATATATATATATATATTTATGTATATATGTGTGTGTGCATGTTCTGTGAAAAAGTACCGATTGAAAGGCATCGGTAAATTTATTTTTCTTAAGTTGGTAGAATCTTTCTTAATTACGTAGCCAAACTTGAGCGTAATTTATCAACTAGTATGTTTACAGCAGCTGTCGTATTAAGACGACTTCAAAGTTGCTCTGCTAATTTTATTGTGGATAAATTAGTTGAACAAAGACTGCTTTAAATATTGTGATTCGAACGGAATTTCTTGTGTCGAACATATTGACCACAGTCAAACAATTGTTACAAATTGTTCAAACAGGGGCGTCAAGTGCTTGAAGATTTGCCACATCCCGGACAGTTTTCAACGTCTACCACTGACGATAACATCGAAAACATCAAACAAATCTCGAAAATTATTATTATTACTATTTATTCATCATTACAGCATTAGAGTTAGCTCGAAAGTTGCACATTGATAAAATGATCGTTCATGGAATTTAAACCAATATCTTGCGCAAGGCTGGTTCCAAAAGTGCTTAATTTCTTGTAAAAGGAGAGTCGATTAATCGATTGAATTGAATGAATCGAATGAATGATTGAATAGAATGAAGACATTGACTGATCGATTAATGGATTGAAGACTGGATTCTTCAATCGAATCTTCAATACGTTAAATGGAATTCGCAGCGGGAGCTGAAGGCCGTACCACTTTCTTTGTCTAAATTGAGGGAGGTCGCTATAAAATTTAATTTTTTTAGGGTTGAGGTAGTTCTGCAAAACAGGTTTTAGAAAATTGAGTTCAAAAGTAATGCTTTTTGAAAAGTAAAGCTTATATTATGAGTTTGATATAGTATACACATATGTGATGTTCTGTTTTTATTAAAGCCTTTACGACGAATTATACATTTAAACTTTCCTAGTGATTAAAATTAGTTCAGGAATTATTGAGAAAATTGCGTACTATAGAAAAATAGTTAGATCTATAGGTATTGTTGTACATATACACCATCTTTACATATTTAATTATTTATATAGATTACTAGGTTATACTCTCTTGATAAATGGAGAAATTGGAGAAAAGGAGAAAGTATTTTAAGAATTATTTAGGTTCGCTTCATTTCAGATTGTATTATTTAACTCTTTATGTGATTTTACTAAATGTGGTACAATTAAACAATAAATTAGAATGGCGACTTAAAATGATGTCAAAATACTGTGCCCATATGACTGGGAGATTTAAAAATAATTAAACACTATTACTAATGCTCTCGGATGTGTGCTTTATTATAAGATCAGAGCGCCAACTTTGAGTTCTGATGGTGGAAGTAATTATAATTTGGTAATTTTACAAGTTATCAAATTTTTATATAGCTCTTTAAAAAGAGTAGATTTTCTAAAAAAATAAACGAACGTTTTCAGTTTTTTTAAATATAAAACGTAATAATTCTAAATTTGCATTCGAAAAATAACCTGCATCTCTGCCCGTTGGTCTGACATATATATGTATCGGGATACGTTCCAAACCGTACTCCTTGATCTTGACGATTCTTTTATCTGTCGATTGATTAACTATCAAAGCCGAAGCCTATTAATTTTAACAGTGACATTTTAAATTTTGTAAATATTTTCAACAAAATCTCCCTTTTTTCTTACTCAGCGAAATTTCTTGACCTCCATTTTATTATAATCTTCTCATCGCTTCTCTTTATTCCCTACCATTTATAATTATTTATTTACATTTTTATTACTGTATATAATTTTTAAACAATAATTAAAAACAGTAATAAAAATGTAAATAAATAATTACAAATGGTAGGGAATACGAAGACTGTTGCTTCTACTAACGATATTCATGTACTATATATCAAAAACTAATCGACTGAGTTTTTAAACATCTATTCAAATAACCACAATGCCGTAGCTGCAATGCGGTAGCAAAGCCCGTATAATTCATTACCACGCGACCACAGTATCCGGCTGCGGTCGGTTTTCCTGCAGTGCATTGTTGAAGTCCATGTACTTAATTACACGTTACAGACTAGCCACAAATGTGCTAACGTATTTAATGAAGTTTTGGTCGTGTAGCATTTGAAATAATGGATGAGACCAGAATTTTTGGGAAATTGTGTACACTCACTCAGCAATTAAAATAAAAAAACAGTCCATTCCTAATTATTTGTATCCACTTAAATTGTTGATGTAAGTTGACTGATGTATCGATTTGTATCAATATTTTAAGGGAATATAAATAAAAAGGTTATTTGGGCTTTAAGGGAATATCGATAACAAGGGAATGTCAATAATCACCAGTTTTTTTAATGAAATTATATCAGGGTTCGCTAATGTGGTGGTACTCGGTTCGAATAGACAATGCTTATTTCTAAACTGCTACTTATACACCATTTCAAACAAATATTGAGGTTTTGTCTGGTATGCTTGTCGTTGTTATGAATGATGTACGAAAACCCGCGCATACGATGTTGTTGGACAAGGTTCTAATCAAATGTTAGCAGCTGGAATTTTCCCAGATTATTCTAACTCTAGTTGGACAGACACGAAGATGGGAAGACCGGACTTAAAGTCAATAATATTAATTGAAACCTCAAATTCAAAACTTATCTTCAAAATCTACTAAATGATATTCAATTCGATGACACATGCGAAACAATTTTCCTCCTTCTGGCTCTACTTGAATGAGGAGATACATTTAACATTTTTAATACGCTTTCATTACGTCTATCTGTAACTAAATAATTAACTGGCTACCTAATGGAATCTACAAAACTAAATTTTATGCAGTGTTGACGACAACACAATAAAATGTTACTATCAGACTGATTCAGTGAAAGAGAACTAGAAGTCATACACTGAACTCGATAACGCGACAGTGTATTCTAACCGTGTTTAGGTTTCTAATTGTCGTGTCATCATTAAACTTGGAAGTAGTGTGTAGTTCTGATGAAAATACAATAAAATGTTACTATCAGACTGATTCAGTAAAATTGAACGGAAATTTAGAAGCTGAACTTGATGACAGAACAATGTATCCTAACCGTGTTTGAGCTTCTAATTGTTGTATCATCATGAAACTTGGCAGTAGTGTGTAGTTATAATGACAACACAATAACATGGTATCATCGGAGTGATTCAGTGAAATAGAACCAGAATTTAGACACTGAGTTTGATAACAGAACAACGTACCCTAACCATTTTTGGGTTTCTAAGTGTTCATGATCATGTTACATGGCAGTTTTATGTAGTTCTGATGACAACACAATAAAATTGTACCATCGGACTGATTCATGAAATGGAATGGGAAGTCAAATCGGAGAATTGGATTGTTTCAAGCTTACTGGACTAACGCCTTGCAATGCAGATGCATTGGCTAAAATGAAAAGGATGCACGCTTAGTGGTCCATACACACAGAACCATGAAGAGAACCCTCAATCTAATCAACTACGTTGCTCTGTTATTTTGAATTCTGTAGAAGTTTTCTAATGAAGTGTTGAAATTTGTTAAAGTAACACTAAATATAATATAAAGCAAATTCAAAAAATATTCTCTTCTTTAATGTAATACAAAAAAAAAATAAAAAATTAGTTTAAAAAAGTAAAAAAAACTCCATTTTATAAATACTGCACTAAAAAGCAGAAAATAATTGTCGAAGTGATTTTCTCTATTTTATAAAGGCTTTAGTGTAAGCCATGTTTGCTACTGAGTATAATATATAAGTGTAGCTATAAAACATGTCCTATGTGATCCTTTTTAAATAATTAATTATATTTTAATTGAGATATCTTTATATAGTATTCAGTTTTAAAATTTCTTGTATATCGGTCTAAAGCTCTAGAAACTACAAGGATGTGACAGACAGGGATGGAAATATAGACCAACAGACAGATATGGCGAAACTATTGAGGTTTCCTTTTTGTTATTTGCTTTAGGAACTACAAAATGTCAGTTAAATGTGAGTGAGATTCTTTTATCGATATTCTTATACGTAATTAAACATGAAAGTTTAAACGCTTCGTAAAGCAATGTTATACATCGTCAATTAAAAACAATATCACTTAAATGAAATTTCGGTATTGTACAGTTTTTTCTACATTCTTACAATTTAAGTAAGGCAACGTCTTACTGTCTTTTTGCTTTCTGTCTGTTTATAAGTACACTTTAATTCACGAAACACTATTTTTTTTTGATAAAATGGCATAGGTGGTAGCTTATGCGATAGCCAAATAGAATACTTCCCCAAAGCACGGGGTTGTTTTTTCTATTATATTACCAGCAGGTCAACCTCGCTTCAAGTAATAAGTAAATTTGTCTACAAAGTTCGGGTGCAAAGCTCATTTCTAAGTTGCTACTTCTTCTTTTTATATGCTCCACATTAAAACATACTTAGGTTTTGCTTGGCATGCTTGTTGTTTTTTGCTGATACAATGATCAATGCATGAAAATTTGTGCATATAATATTGATTATTAAACACTGTTAACAACTTCACGATTTTGAAACTCTTCGTTAGAAAATTACGGTTTATAAGAAAAATTCGGACTAAGTAAGTTGAGAAATATTACTGTAAAATATAATTTGATAATAATTAAGATAGTTTTTCATAATTAGCTCTAGAAAGTTGGGTTGAAAAATTAAGCTTTTTATTCAGTAAAACTGTCAACATGTATTTTATGTAATATACACAAATATGCTGTCGCGAGCTTTATTATAGAGCTTTCTGGAAAGGAAAATATTGTATTGCTTCACAAATACAAATATTGTATCCAACGATTTAAATAAGCGCACTAAGATACCTCTCTGACAAATGCTTCTTTTCCGACCTCGTCCATATGCGTCGTCACAAGTCGGATATTTTCTCAAAATATTCATAAATTATACATCTAAACCTTTCACGTGAATTAATCTATCGGTTAACTAGAGGAAACACTAAAACCCGACTACGGAAAAAATAACTGAAAGCAAGAAATACATATAAACATGACCTGTGAAATTCATAATATTATATACTCTAGGACACTCTCTGGATCATAACGAATCGAAGGACATCTTATTTATTGAAATCGCTTTAGTAGCTTAGTTTATATGAGAGAATAAATTTATTCACGACATTACGCGATCAAGACGAATCCAAGAACACCTCATTTGTTGAAATCATTTCAGAAGTTTAGTTTGTACGAGAGAATAACTTTACATACATATAAACATATATAAATACATATCCTCTGAAATTCATAACGTTATTTACCCTAGGGCATTCTCTGGATCATAATGAATCTAAGGACACCTCATTTGTTGATATTACCTTAGTCTGCAAGAAGTACCAACATTACTCACATACATACGTACATGAAAATCTCTGAAATTTATAACGTTATGTACCCTAGAATACTCTATAGATTATCATAAATCTAAAGATATCTTATTTGTTTTAATCACTTTAGTACTTTAGTCAGTACAAGGAAACAAACATACTCACATACATACACAGCCTGTGAAATTCAGAACTTTCCTCTGTCGTATTCGGGTAATAAAAACAGAAACACTTGTACAAACTATACAATAGTTAGTGAGAAAATACAGACTAAGACCTGGCGGGGGACTTTGTTTTAATAGGAATAGGCGATCTCATATCTGCAAAATAACGTAAACTTAAATCGGGATTTATTTCAATAGGGCTTTTTAAAATTTCAATAAGGCGTTTTATTATATCAAAATTTGAAAATAGATTAGATCTAGAGAGCTTGTACGAGGTTTTGAGTCAATCGAAGCATTGTTTTTTTTTCATACACACTTTCGCCTTTGCAATAAATAAATATACAGCAAGTGAATTGGAAACACTTCCTAAAAGGTGAGGTCAAAAATTTCCCAGAATGGGGTGGAGGGAAAGTTGAAAAGCGTAGTGCCACTTTTCTTTCTCAATGTATTCCTTAAAACACTTCCGGGATCTATCGATTAACTTATTATTAAAATCTCACCTCACCTCCCTTGTGGTGTTTTTCCTTGCTTTGTCAGGAACTTGTTGACATATCTAAATTCGATTTTCTTCTAAGTCGATGATTTCTTCTAGTATGAGTCGCTTTGTCGATGATAGCTTAGTGGTTAATGGCACAATTAAGCTGAAACTAGGTATGTGCATTCATAACGAGTATTTCATTAGCCATTATGTGCATAAGCAACCTCCAGCCTTTGTCATCCTCTCCTTACCGCGAGTTTTTTGTCACTCTTTACCCCGAATTTTTGTGTATGATTTTGACTTTTCGTGACTATGGTCAGAATCTTCATGAAAGAATTATGAGTTTCAATTTTTTCTATGGAATAAAAATCGTATTCCTCAATTTTCGAAAGAGTTCGGTGTGTGTGGACTATAGGACGTTTACCCTTAAATATGAATTATGTATATATATATATATATATATATATATATATATATATATATATATATATATATATCACAATATCACAAAATTGATGGGATGTGCTTGTATCAGGTAAATAAAAGGTGCACAATTTACAGGAACATTTTCTATATTTTGTCGTTTGAGCCTATTTTTGTTCATCACATATATCCTCCTTGCTGTAATTATGCTAAACGATGCCCGCATGCATACTATTTAATTTTTTTCCTACCTATTTACATTTAAAGAGAGTTGGAAGGTCGAACAAATTAGCATAAGGTTCTTGTACTATTTAGTACATGAACCTTATGCTAATTTGTTCGACCTTCCGACTTTAAAATGTAAATAAGTACTAAAATAATTAAATGGGAGAATAGTTTAGCATAATTATGGCAATGAGGATTTTTGTAATGAGAATGAATATTGCTCGCAGAGAAAATAAGGGTTAATTTAGTTATAAAGTGATATTGTCCAACGAGGAGCTGTAGGCAGACATAATCATGTGAAATATTTCTTGGCCAGGATAAATACCATTTATTCCTACGCCTTTAATTTTACCTTTTTTAAGATATTCCGTATGCATTAAATAGTTTTAAAATATGCTAGCAATTCAGCCCAGTCGTCAAGAGGAGAAGGTTGCACTATGTCTGTTCTGTACGGTTGTACGGTTGTGCGCTATGTACTGTTATGTTCTACACGTGAGATATCAGTCCCTGCTTGAAAAATAAAAGGATTTTTGTATGAGTGTTTGCTGTGAGTTTTTTTTGTATGATATGTACGGTTATGCTATGTTCTACACGTGAGATATCAGTTCCTGTTTGAAAAATAAAAGGATTTTTGTATGAGTCTTTGCTGTGAGTTTTTTTGAGTGAGGATTTTTGTATGAATTGTCTATGTCTAGTGTGTAATTTAGAACTGATTATGTGAATGGTACTTTCAAATTAGATCATCAAACTATCATAAAAGCAAAGAAGTGTCTTTGCTCAGATCGGCAGTAATACTTGTGTTGTAAATACATTCAAAATCTGTACATTAGTCGAGTAGAAGATGGCAGAAACTCACACAGATATATAGATGCATACCACATTTTCCTAAATTTCTTGTCAGTCTCTTATTATTTATTAGTCCTTTTTGTAAAAAACGAATGTGATTAGATGAACCTATGTTTCCAGAACGGGGTATTTGCAGGCCTGTGCGTAATTTATCTATACATATAATAAAATCGTAAACGAACCGTGTCCGTTCATTAAATATTTTTTCAAAAAAACAATTTATACATGTTGTGATTGTTATCGACGACAAAACAATTATTTTTAGTATTCTTGTCTGTATATTTGTTTATCTGTACGTTTCTGCGCGTTAATCTCAGAAATGGCTTAATCGATTTGAATGCGGTTTGTGGCAACGATGTATTGTGGCAAGATTCCCATAACATTTAACGTTTATTTTATTCTAATCAGTGCACAAACAAAAACGTCATGTCAATTGAAATAATACGCGCTATTCTAGAAACGCGCTTCGGTCGATTTAGCTAAAACTTTTGTTAACTTTAGTTTGTAAAACCATGCTTGAAAGTTTATATGAACATAAATATAAAAAAATAATTCACGGTTTCACAATTAAAACTCCCAAACCAGGAAACGATCATTCTATTAGAGCACCGGGGTAGCAATTAACCCCATCATAAACTGTGATGGCGCCTTTATCAGTTGCCAATCTAATATTATAACAGATTCAGTTTAAATAGTCTCATAAAGTTCTTGCACAGATTCTTTTACGAAAGTTTTCTAGAAGGGGTTTATAGAAATTCATTTAAAATGGAAAACCCGTTTTATATTATGTTGTTCAAGTCAATTAATAGATGTACTCTTGTATTTCTTGCTTTTGGGTTTCCGTAAGATGTAAAAAGAAACCCTCGTAAGACCACTCACGTGTTCGTCCGTCTGTCTGTTTTTCTGTCATGTCTTTCACAGAAATCTATAGAAACTTGGATCACAATAATCAATATTCGAAAACTTTTGAATACAAATTTTGATAAGATCAATGAAGAACTCGATTTTTTTTAAATTTCTACAGTTTAACTTTAAGTTTACCGGAAAACTATAGCGATGATTTAATCTTAATACTTATAGACCTATGAAATATACACCAGGTGTACATATAAACGTACATAATACTACACATTTATATAGTTCAATCAAATTATATAACTTAAAATGTTTAAAGTTATAGAATTTTAAAGAAATCTGGTACTTAACAGGTTAGTAATAAAGTTAGAGTAAAACAAAAGTTTGGTTTTAAATTTACTTCGATGGTAAGAACCGGGACTGAAATAGATTTAACCTTGAGCAATGGAAGGCATTAGATATATTTTATGTTATTTATTAGAAACAGAAGGCATCTAAATGACTTCATTTGTAATAACAAATAGAAAGAAAAGGAATGTCACCAAAAGTTTCATCTAAAAAAAATATTTTGTCTTTTTTACTTTTTAATACAAATTTTCATACCAATTAATGATCGATAAAGGTATTAAAACTCCCCCAACCAGGAAAAGATCGTCCTATCAGGGCGCCGGGGCTGCAATTAACCCCGTTTCATAAATGAAATTACAAATTCGTTTTGCGAATCCCCCAATCGCCATTACGCTCCCCAATATTCATCTGCAATCCATCATAACGCTTGTCTGTCTACAGGGATAGGTGTAGAGCCTTTTTGTGGATACCTACTGTATTTCTCGTGATATCGTGGGTGCGCTCAAATAATGTCATATATTTTACAATTTATGCCTACTGTTAGGAACTATTTTGGAATTTTTTTGGGTAAATTTTTTCTAAGGCCTACAATAAATAACTATCTTATCGTAAGATCCGATGAAATAGGGATTACATTAAAAGCTAATAATCCAATCAACATCTAGTTTTACAACATAATAACTTATAGTCACCAGGGTATAATAAGTTATATGATATGTACATCTGAAGCTGCAGTTAACGTCGTCGGTCTCGGCACTTTCGACACACGAAGTGTTAATGTTTAAATTATAAGCTTTAAAAAGGTCTACACAAAATTTTCGGATGGCATATATCTACTTTTATGGATAAGTCAAATTAAATTAAAAGTTAAATGTAATAAGTTTAATTTAAAAAAAATGAGAAAAAAATGAGAGGTAGACAAGAGAAATAAAAATGTTTCTGAAAATGGGAGAAAAGAGAGGGAAAACATATAAGCTTGGCGCTGGAAAATCACAATATAATGCGCTTGTGATTTTCCCGTGCCAT
The DNA here is from genome assembly GCA_039881145.1 of Druceiella hillmani. NCBI lineage: Eukaryota > Metazoa > Arthropoda > Insecta > Lepidoptera > Hepialidae > Druceiella > Druceiella hillmani. The sequence goes on from JAYKKI010000025.1 coordinate 26,074,695, forward strand.
GCATAGGCGGATGGTGGACGTTTATTAAACGATTATTAATTATATTTTTGTATTCCAGAATAATACTTGGACGTGTTTATTTTAAATAAGTCTTTTAATCGATTGTATTGTTAGCAGGTTGCTTTAGTTCTTCTTCTTTCTAGATTTTTGAACATTTACATATTTATTTTTTTTAAATTTCTTTGTAGCGCCGATTAAGTTTTTAGATTCACCAATAACAATATATTACCATTTCAAAATTTTTAAATTTATTACTTTTTTGTGTTAATATATTTCTTTTTGGTAGATTGTGATTGTTCGTTGTAATGCATATTCGTACATATTAAAATATTTGGACTTTAGTTTTATTCTTTGTGTTTCTAGATTTTTGAATATTTACATATTTATACATTTTTCAAATTTCTTTCTTATTTTGATAGCGTAGATTAAATTTTTAGATTCACTGATAACAACAAATTACCAGTTTAAAATATTGAAAATTATTACTTTATCGTGCAGGTATATTTTTTTGGTAAATTCTGATTGTTTAGTTTTAATGCACGTTCGTACATATTAATTTATTGAGACTTTAGTTTTAGTATAAGAATAATTTTTATGTTGAAGAGTAGATTATAGCATTAGGGTATAGGATTATAATTATGTTAGGATTATATTTAGTTTTAATCATTATTTTGTTTATATTATTTTAATAGAAATTTATTTAGCTTATTACATAGTTTTTATGTTAACTTGACTTCAAAGTCAAAGTTTCACACCGAGAATGTTTTTTACACACGATTACCGACAGTATTTATTTTAATGTCCTAAAATAAACGAATAAATGTCGTACATAGACGAGTACTTTAAAATTCACAAAATTATAACCATTTACGTTTAAATTTATATATGCTATATGACTGATTTGAATGAAGGTAATGTTTTTATATTATTATATTTTTGTTGAGAATAAAGTTAAAATTACTTAATCATATTAGCATGAACTCGAGACGAGCCAACATTTGACTAATATTTGAGGCGGACCTAATGTTACAAGAACAACTTCTTTCAAACAAGCAAATGATAAACTACAAATAATAAACTACACATACATTATATGTAGTGTAAGACTTGTGAGTAAAATTGCAAAATAGAATAAAAAAGAGAGTTAAAACAATAAGGAATTAACTGATGAAGTAATAAAAAATAAAAAGTAATTAATAAAAAATAATACATAAAAAGGAAGAAAATTAATATAAATATGAGTATAAATATGGATATATACACCTATATATTATATATTGACAAGAATAATGGAGATGTACAGGGTTCAAGAGGTAAAATGGAGAGGGGACGATGGAGAGTAATTATGAAGGTTTTTTTGAGATGACTTGAATTCGTGACTTGACGGCGCATATCAGGATTCTACTTATTCTACAGCGTATATCAGGATTCTACTTATTCTACAGTTTGACTGTACTGACAGTGAAGAAATATTAAAAGGAGATATCATATTCGGGGTATAGTAAAGGGAGGAGATTTTCATAGTGACATTAAAGGTCATGTGCATCTAAACCTGAGAAACTAAACCTAATATAGCCCGGAGTGCCAGAATCCATCAACACTTTAAACGTTTGAAAATTCATCACCTAAATCAAAAATGGCAAACAAACACACAATATGATTTTGATGACAGTGTGTTCGATATCGTAAAAATTACAAATAACCTTTCTCAATTTGTACCATTATTGCACCGAGTGTGCGATTTAGCGGGTTACATGTTATTGATCAGCTGTCAATTTGTATCGTGTTTTTCTCTTTTTTTAATTCAAAACGTGGACGTTTCCATATCCGGACGGAATGGAAGGACCTTTTTATTTCATAAATTTTGTCGAAATAAATTGTATGTGTGACGAAATAGCGAGGCAGTATTGCAGTTCTTCGTTACGTCATTATAATATACATAATTCTACATGAAGGTTTCCTACTTTGTGAATCACATTTGCGGTGGATTGAAGATGTGTTCATGAATTTCTGCCATAACTTCACGTACTCGTGTACCTTAATCTTATTTATGGTTGAGGTATTCACAGCTTTGTTATTAGTTGCACTTTACATTTCAATCACTTTTCTTGATAAGATTCATAAAATATTGTATAAAATATTTAACATTTTTGACATAAAACTCTCTTTTTCCAGTTCAGAATTGTATCGTTTCCAGGCTTGTTGCAACGAAAACATATCATATTTCGAACGTTTATATTATTGAAACCAATAGTATAAGTAATAACCGTATAGTACTAAATAAATTGTGCCGCCCAATTGATAATAAAATCAATAAAAATCTAAAATTTTAATTGCAAATGAATCAAAAACTGCATAGTCCTATGTTAAAAGTTGCGATGCAATTGTTTTTATATTCCTTTTGGTTCTTAAAATGTCCTTTTGGCAAGAAATTATTACCTTGAAGTATGTACAGACTGTAATAAAGGACGTGTTTATTATTCATAAAGGTGATTCTTTGCATCCAACTGAGTACATATGATGTGTGATTTTGTAAAAAACTTAAATATTTTTTCGTAGAAATTGTACCATTTATTCAGAAAATTTCGAGAATATTCATATGGTTTTATAACATTATCTGCTCAGTTTTATGAACAGAGTTAAGTGGTTGATCAATAGACACATTCCTTGTTACATCCTGTATAAATATAATATGTTATGAAACTATTGTATATGTAAGTTAATTACTATTTTTATTCATACTAAATATTGAATATATTTGGCGTTAATTTTGTAGAAATTCATTATTCACAATTAAATGAAACAACGTGTTGTAGTATTATTTCTATTTTCTTAAAATTCTTTACCACGACCTAGGTTTCGTTGTATTACAACATCTTCAGGTGGGATTTTAGCAAAGATTTCTTTGCTAAAATTTATATTATAAAAATGTAGGTATCGATATGAAATTTAAGAAAGTAAGTTTTTTGGCCTTGTTGCTCGACATCTTGAAGGGGGAAATTATAGTCACATATCTTAATTGTATTCGTATGTACGTATGAAAATCATTTTCTTTTGAAATGTATGAATAATAATATCTATGGAAGTTACTTGAAAATATTTTCTAACGTAGGCCATTATTTCACGAATCTATCCTTTCAAAAGTTAATCTCCACATTAAAGTTGTGCCCAACTTTTTACGTTATATCTTTTACATTTCTGAAAATTGTTGTAAATATTATATAGAAGAAGGGACTTTTCCGAAGTGCATTGATTTGCTGACGACTTGCATCACACTGCAAGTTTGCGTGGTAAATTTTGGAAAAGAAAAATAGAAGTTTCCCTTCACTTGATTTTAGCTGGTAAACATAATAATATGTAATTGCGAAAATTTTTTACTAATGTGCTAAAAATATAGAAACAATTGAGATAAGACGAAAAAGTCACATGCATTATTTTAAAAATATAGTGATGTACCGCGACATGATGACCTCACGTCCGTTGTCTCGCTCCATGCGCGACATCGCACCGAATGTCATTGAAATATGTATTTCCACTTTTATTTAATTTCATAAATCTCTTCATTGCTAATCCAATCCATAATAAAGTGCGAAAGGTCAATATCGATATCTCGGAAGGGCTTAAAAAGTCTTTGATTTTATTTAAATGAAGACTAATAAATTTATTTAAATATCGCCGCTTGCACACCACACATTTTTTTTATTTTAACTGTGACCCTGGTTCATCTATGAAAGATAGAAAATGCTACTACATATCTTTTTAGAGCTTTTCAAGATCTACCATTTCTCAGTAGTCAGTTTTAGTGTGCCTGTAATAGGTTTGCCAGCGTTTATCACGGAATTTCCCAGACCGTTGACTTTTTCTTTTACTAATTAACGCTATTAACTACGTCTCATATGCACATATTCTATAGCTTAATCAATATTATACTAATAGCCTTCATATTGCGGTGTACATGTTGCATAAAGGCGTATATCAATAAGATTAGTAGTTTTTGAGCGAATGCCCAAAACAATCCATCTTATTGCAAACAATTCTTATTTGTTTTTATTATATTCGTAGAATTTCTTCCTTATAAAACCAGTGGAAGAAAATGAAGGTCTTGAAATTTTTCATTTCAATTTCTTGCATTGTGCGGTATATTAAATAAAAAAGTAACTAGACAATTATTAAAAGTATTACTGAAATAACCAAACAATTTTTTCTTAAAAACTGTTCACATTCAAACTTAAAATTTGGCATTGCAATAATACATATAAATTCGCATATATTTCAAATAGCATATAGTTAAAAAAATATCGGTAAGGAAATTTTTGAGAGAGCAACTAAAGTTAATATATTTTTAAGGTTATACTTCTTTAGGCGCGTTATGAAAAAATTATAAAAATGAAATTTTACGACGCACACGCATGACGCAACAAAAATCGACAGGATGAAGTTGCGTACTATATATGCGTGTAGTGATACTATATTCATGATAGTTATTGACGCCTATGTAAATATACAACACGTGTTTTATGCTCATAAAATCTTAGTCACATCTGTGTTTTTAAATAATATTTTTTAGTATTTGAAATTTCGTAGTGGTCTGTATAATAAAAAAAATATTTATTTATTTTGAATATTCGTGATAGACTAGTACTTGTAAGCTATTTTAAATATATTTTAAGTGTATCTTTCTATGTGAAGTAAAGTTTCGGTATAATATAAAAATTATATTTGCATTATCATTTTTATTAAATTTGAATATTTGATTGAATCCGGATGTTACTAACCGTCTTTAATAATCACGCTCCAGTCCTCTTAATATTTTATTTCTATTAATTATTTGCGCGCTAAATAAAATTCTTCTTGTATTATGCCAAAAAAAGTATAAATTCTCATAATTTTTTTCTTTATTTCATGCATCATGAGCAAAAAAAAAATTATGCAATAATAGGCATAAGGATTTATTTTATTCAGAATTTTATGCAAGATAGTTCTATATATATTGTGGAGAATGACTGCAAAGTATATACATAAAGCAAAATATATAAATGCATCGGAAAATATAACATAATTTAAAGGCAATAACAGAACGTAGTTCTAGCGGAAGTTTTTCATTTAAATATAAAATAACACTCCCATTAACGGGCGTCGAGTGGGATAGTTATTCGGCGTTAAGCTACGCGAGCTTTAAACTTCCCATTCTGGGAGCTTTACTTGATCCTCCGGATTGTAAATATTTGAGCAGAGCTTTGGACGCGAAACGTAATGCAGATGTGTCCTAGCATAATGCAAATGCGATTGGTGATATAATGGCGTTTGAGAATGCAGAAATTTAAACGATATTTATTATTGCAAAGAATCCGAGGATTGAATATTTGATACGATTTCGTTTCGTTGCTCCTGATTCAATCAAGTTGGTACCTTATCCAAAAACAAGTTTTTAAGGATTTGTTTGTAAAATCGATTACGAACTTTATCGATTAACTTATTCTCTTAATGTCAAATCTCTACTAAAGATTTTCTAATTGATCTGGTCTTACTAACAAGTATGAGCCAAAATTTATAACAACAACACGATTAGTTCCATAACATGCAACGATTCTGAAAATGGAAGTAAGACCTACAATTTACCTCTACATAGTTTAATGTAGTTATAATACATTTGCCAGCGTTCATAACGGAAGTGCCCAGACCAGAGACTTTTCCTTTCATTATATTGAATCTATTAACACCTCATAAATAGTCCTCATAACAACTGTTAACCAAAATTGATAGTAACAACACGATTAGTTCCATAATATGCAACGATTCTGAAAATGGAAGTAAGACCTACAATTTACCTCTACATAGTTTAATGTAGTTATAATACATTTGCCAGCGTTCATAACGGAAGTGCCCAGACCAGAGACTTTTCCTTTCATTATATTGAATCTATTAACACCTCATAAATAGTCCTCATAATAACTGTTAACCAAAATTGATAATAATAACATGACCAGTTTATAATCTTTTCAGAATATGAAACTAGTCGCGTTGAATATTTGAATGGCTGGGTTTGTATATAGACTTCTTACATCCTAAAATATTTTTGCTTACAAAGAGCTTTTCTAGTTGAAGTTTACAAATTGATTAACGCACTGCTCACAATAATACAATACAATGTGCATGTATTTTTTTTCGTTATTGCTGAATATTACCTTTTATAAGATAAAATCTACCTTAGTGGAAAATCAGTGGAAAATTGAAAGTTTGTCTACATAATACGTAATGTTCAGATTTCCACAAAATGGACATATGCAATACACATGTGCACTTTGTTCAAAAAGATAAATGTGTTGATTAATATCATCACTAATAATTTTATGTTTGCCTTATGGGTGATATAAGGTGAATACATACACACACACTTATGCGTATATATATATACTTATATTGTAATATATTTTTTAACAAGAAGATAAACCAGAAGACATTACAAGTAATAAGCCTATAACTGATTTTTTGGAAAACGACTATATAAAATAGTTTGTTTGACAATAAGGCGGACAGCGTTCTTTAAAAGAAAATCTTAAAAATAAGCAGGTACTTTATCGGAAAAAAATGCTCACTTCTTGTTTTAAATAATGAGGTGTCTTGTAGTGTTGTAAGAAGTATTGCTTTTGTAAAAATCTGAAGGATACCAGTGATACCGATTGTCCCTAAATTGTAGATTAATGAAATAAATGTCATCACTAATGTACCTATTTACTATATTACCTCGAAATAATGTAGATTAAATTTCTCGTCACAATTTAATAACGAAAAAAGTAATCTCTGCAATTTTCTCTTTCGTTGTTTCCATTTGATTACAATTACGTCGAATGATCTTAAAATTATTTTCATCTGAAATTACTATCGATTATTGAGGTGTGATGTAAATTATATTTTGGTACTTCAAGTTGTGAATATTATATTGTCGATTTAGAACAATATTTTTATTAGTTTCAACATACTCTTTTTGTATAATTATTAAGAAGTTATATATATTTAAAAGTATATTATAAAAAATACCGTTAAAAGTGACATACTTAAAAGTACACTCTAAAGAATTAGGCAACAACCCTATCAAAAACAATGTCCTAAAAATGTAACGACAGTGTGTCTAATAATACGAATTATTGTTTACTTAACTCATAAATAAGATATGGTTATGGTGTTTATTGTATGTGTTGTTTGTTTTTATTTCTCGTATTAGTATTTCTCACATCCATCACAAACATTTTTAGAAACTATGTTCTATCACAAAAGTTGTAACTAAGTAAGCATTTTCATTGTTTTATACTTTCAGTGCGCCTTTTATTCAGAGGTTATTTGCAGTCCGCTTAATTTTTATATTAAAAAGTTTTATTTCTTGATGTTAGTGCCTATGATATTCTATGTTACCAAAAATATCACAAATCTACCATGGATTCAACATTATTAATATCTCATTTGTTGAAATTGACATAGACGTCTGCGGCATTACTTGTACGTACAGTATGTCTAAACTAGCTACTTCATGCTTTTGTATGTATCTGTATATACATTCTTGTTCCTTCATGCTTTTGTACATATATCTGTATATACGTACTACTAACGGGCTGGTTGTTACATGTTTTGCGTATACCTGTATATACCTTCTTATCTACCTACTTGCTCACCTGTACTTACTTATCTATCCATCTACAAATATCTAAGTGGTTTCACATCTTTCAGTGGCTTCACTTGCAGATACTTACTTACCTGTTTACTTTGTTATTTTCTTACTTATGTCAAGACAAGTGAAACGAGTCTAAACTCGACATGTTTACTTTTCGTCAGTGAAAAATTCCTGACACCACATTCCGGTTCCATCATTGTGTCCTGGTTTTGCTAAAGAGCACGTCTATGCCACGTTTAGTTGTATGAAAACTTTATGGAGATTTTGAGATTATCATTAGACTTATATCATCTAAATTCGATAACGTCACCTGTGCTGTTCATTGTTGAGGAATTGTATGGTATACCTTCAATTCCCAGGGCCAAATTTCAACAATTATTCTTTATGTTGTAATGCGGTCATTCAAGTAAAAAATAATCATCCCAATCAGGTAATTAAAGCCAGAGGCTGTATCCTATTACGTTTTATTTTGAACTTAGTCATATCTTACTAGATTATCTTTAGGCCCATATCAGCCAAACTCGATCACGGAATTTATGCTTTTCAATGTTTAGGAATTCTATAGTGTGTATTAAATTTACAATGTTATATTTTACGAAACCATACTGAAGTTATATTTTTCGAAATAAAAACGAATTAACCAAATTGTTTGATAAATATCCGAGATACGACTTCTTTTTTGAAGTCCGTAAAGCATAGTGAACGAGCATCGCTAACATTGCTCGACTTCGATCGTCAGTATCGAATTATCCCCAAGATTAATATAGAAATATTTCTTTTATAATATATTGATTGAACATAATAAAAAAAAGACATTTTCATTCCTGCAAAAAATTACTTTTGTCACGGTACTTTGTTCCATAGTGGTGTGGGCATTCCATTTATGAGTTATTGTTATTGGAATAATATCGTTTAGTTTTAGTTCAAATTTCCACAAACAAAAAAGCCACTACTGAAGCATCCACAGTGTTCAGGAATTGCGTAATGTATATTTAATTTACAAGGTATTTTCTATGGTCATGGTTTTTTATAGAATCATACTGAAGTTATATTTTTCGAAATAAAAGAGAATCATCCAAATTGTTTGATAAATATCCGAGATATGTCTTCTTTTTTGAAGTCGGTTGAAAATAGTGAACGGCATCGCTAATATTGCTTATCTTCAATCCTCAGTATTGAATTATCCCCAAGATTAATGTAGGAATATTTCTTTTATTTAATATATTGATTGAATATAATCAAATAAAGAAGTTTTATTCACGCAAAAAAATACTTTTGTTACGGTACTGTGTTCCATAGTGGTGTGGGCATTCCAATTGTAAGTTATTGTTACTGGAATAATATCGTTTAGTTTCAGTTCAAATTTCCACAATCAAAAAAGTCATTCCCAAAAGTTTTTTTTCGGAAGTGCTGTTCATATTCTTTTTATAATTGAAGTCCGCAGTGAGTTTCATCGTTGCTAGAGAAACTATTATTTCGTGTTGTGATATCAAATATTCATATACACATACAAATAAATTAATTTATATTTAATGTAAAAATGTAATTTGCATGGCGTTCGTTTTTATCAGTGAGTTGCATGACATGCGTATATAAAATCGTAGGTGTATCTGCGGGCAATTTATGTACAGCATTTACTTTAAGTGATATTAACTCACAATTAAATGAAACTACGTGATGTAGTATTATTTCTACTATCTTTAATTTCTTTACCACGACCTAGGTTTCGTTGTATTTATATCTTTGCTAATATCCCACCTGAAGATGTTGTAATACAACGAAACCTAGGTCGTGGTAAAGAAATTAAAGATAGTAGAAATAATACTACATCACGTAGTTTCATTTAATTGTGAATAATGCATTTCTACAAAATTAACGCCAAATATATTCAATATGTGATATTAACTGTCACTTTTTTAAATGCTTTTGTGAAATGTACAGCCATTCATTTTGGAAATTCAAAGTTAATTAAAAAAATTTGCAATACGCTTCCTCTTTTTTGTATTTATTTATTACATGAAAGAATTGTTAATACTTTAAGTGATATTAACTGTCACTTTGTTAAATGCTTTTGTGAAATGGACAGCCATTCATTTTGGAAATTCAAAGTTAATTAATAAAATTTGAAATACGCTTCCTCTTTTTTGTATTTATTTATTACATGAAACAATTTTTAATATCCGTTTGTAAACTTTATTAATTAGAAGAAAAATATAAATTACACAGAAACGACGACATTACGAAATTACAAACTTACGCCTCTCAAATATATTTTGACGTTTTTTTGGAAAGGTAAGTTATTAAAGAATTAAATAAGTTAGTTCAAAGAGTTGATCAAATTACAAAATGAAATGTGTTTCATTACTTTCGTATAAAAATGAAGTTCACTGTTAACGAAACAAAAACTGGTGTATTGCGACAGTAAATTACATCAAAGGTGTTTCACATAATAAAACCACACAATAATGTACAACCTCTTGGGTATGAGTAGAAATCGCGCTACGAGTGTCTCGTACGTATTTAAATATATGTAAAATTAACATTTAAGGGTTCATAACGTTTTCATTTGTATTATTTCTAATTCGTGATTGGTATTGTTTCTACTTTATATAAGTTCTTTACCACGACCTAGGTTATGTTGTATTAAAATTTATTCAGGTGGGCTATTAGCAAAGATGCTGAAGATGTTGTAATACAACGAAACCTAGGTCGTGGTAAAGAACTTAAAGAAAGTAGTAATAATACTAAATCACCTAGTATCATTTAACTGTGAATATTGTACATTTCTCAAAAATATTATATTTAATAATTTGTAACTTTTTCACAAGGTTAGCTCTTTTTTTTTGTATTTAGCTCTTTTAAGTATTCATTGTTAAAAACAAGATTTAAGAAATTATAGAGAAAAATGACTGCTTTCGCCGTATTTGAGTTAGTTTTGGTAAGAAAATTTGTCTAAAAATAGCAATTTTATGATTCAGGTTTATTTTTCAGTTAAATACAATTTTAAAAACAAAATTTTATTTTAAATAAAGAGCTCTTTTTTTTTACGTACTTTTTGATTACGTTTAGAGTTTAGAAGATTTTAATAGTTTCATTCGGTCTCATCGTGGACGGAAGTACCAAAAGCATGAGTTAGTAGAAAATATTACAAATGGTTTTTCAAATGTTTTCATGAATGATTGTATTTTCCTTAAATACATACAATTCATTTCGATAAATTCGGCGTCCAGATGTGTTTGTTTCTCTACCTGTCTGAATATTTATTTTCACATGCCTCGCATACAAAAAAAAAGCAATTAGAAGGAGACCGATAGTTTTTTTTTCAATATTTTATAGTTAAGGGTCGGAGTGATAAAATAGTTTAGATATGATGTTGAGAAGTTGACGAATATAAAAAAAGTGTCGGTTCCGCAAACAAAATTTGCTTGCTTCAAGTTATTTCTTTCAGAAAAAAATTCTTTTACTGTTATTTTCTGTCTTTTTTATTTCTTCGTATTGTCATTAAGCATAGAAAACGATAAAGAATTATTAAAATATATTAGTGAAATGTTTTAATACCGCCAGTCTGGCTACAACAGATGGCGTTAGATGACGAGCGCCGATAGATGTCGCTAGAGATGACATTGAATCACGTTATCAAAATCAGTCCATGCATTAATTGTCCACGCGAGCGATGTCATCAGCGAAAGTTAGTTTAATTAAGGATTTTAATATATTTATATGTTTCTGTTTGCTTAATATTGTTTACTTGAATTTCTTTTCAAATCTTCTATAATTTTTCTTACACGACTCTTGTGAAAAAAATCGAATGCTTTTATTCTCGTCAACTAATTGTTTTATGCAATTAGCACCACTAGTTAGTTTCAACGTACCATAATTAAATTCAACAGGATCTTATTCTAAGTTATGCATATTTATATTTAAAACCTTTCGCGGTATTTTATGCCACACGACTTTTTATCATTTCTGCAGTAGCCAAGGAAAAGTTGATTAAATAAAATGGAAAATAGCTCACAAATAGTTGCGACGCTTTGAAGTGACTCTCACCTACTTCTATTCACCAGTGCCATTCATAAATCATTGACATGTCTTCCGCAAGCAGTTAAATAAATCATCGCTACTAAGGTTTATTACTGCTTTTTGATAACTTCGATTGAGGATATGGACATTTTTAGAGCCATTTATTTTGTATACTTGAGAAAATGTTGAGAATTTATGAACATTTTATGTTGATAGAAATTTAATTCTCTGAGTTTGTTTGTGGTTACTTTAAATACCAATGTAGGTTGGGCAAGTGATAAAATGTAACATATTTTAAATTTTACAAAACTTCTACTTAAAAAGAGCCCCGCAGATGTAGAAGATTATTGATGACTTCGCAACTGGCCTCTAAGGTTTTCGAATAATATTTCACCGATTTTTTTATCTTCCGTTTAGTTAGTCACCTTACGTTTAAATAAATTTTTATTAGTTCGTTTATTAATAGTCTTTCAATGTGTCAGAGTAGTTCCATCAAATCTATCTTAATTATTTCAATCACCCCTTATTTGTTTTTTTTCTATTTACTTTAATTTTTTAGATTCCGCAAGATGAAAAAAACCTGATCCACAATCGAGAAAATTGGAAATCATATATGTATCGCAATAGTTTATTAATGCTTTTTCCATGGAAATTTTTGGATAAGCAAAATTAAACAAAGTGTAAATTATATCCTATTATATCGTCCATACATAGGTGTAACATACTAATCCCAAAAACTTGCAGATCCAAAAGGATCATCGAAATAAACCACATAAAACTCAATTTAAGTTGTATTTCGTTAGATTTTTATTGTTATGTTTATTTCCTATTAACGATTCTTGAAATATTAAGAATTATGTGAATTTATGAAGATAGCTTTTTTGGTTTTGTTTTATAGTTAGAAATTGTTTTTCTTTACTTTTTGTTCATTTCCTACTATCAACATATGAATCGTTTCGTTTTTATGTTTTAAAAAACATTCGAGTTTTGGAAAATCATATTTTATTTTTTTAACAACATACATATTTTCATCGATCTGCTTCGTTTATTTGACAATGGGAAAAATAGGATAAACGAGGTGGAAATAATTTGTTGCAGTAGCTATGCGCTTATTTTCGAGTTGAAAAGCTGTGAAATTTACAAGAATCATAAAGCTATGAAATTGTCGTTTTTGACTTTGCAGTAAAATTGTATTGTTTTGTTCTATTGCCGGGTTTAAAAAAATATTTGTATTGTAGACAAAATTAATAATTGCACACTGGATATAAAATATTAATGCTTGGAGAACTGCACCATCTTCTCCGCTGTCATTCCCTGCTCTCGATGTATGGAATGCGGAAAAACCAGGTATGCCGGATTGATAAGGTAATGAAAATATGAAACGTCTGAAGAGCTTCGATTGAGCTATTTTAAAATTAGAAAATTAGCGTAACATTTTTCTTAAGCGTTAGTAAGTTTACCATATGCTTTAGAATAATAAAACACGTACATTTCTATCAGAAAAATATCATGATTTTGTAATACGGTTATTTTAATTTTTTCTTTTTTTCCTTCGAACAGTTAATGGATGTTTGTTTCATGAATTGCGTAGTTGTATGTTTTTGGTAAATTTGATTTTACACATTCTAAAAAATGCTAGCTTTTTTAAAATGACATTACATTTCTGTTCCATTTTTGCCGGTCTCCTTTCTATTTTGCGAATAAAATTATTGTGCACGTGAAATTATTGCAGAAATAAAATTATTATGTAAATGAAATTATTGTGCACGTCAATTAGAAGTGAAATTTCTAATTAGAAGTGAATTACTCAATAGAAGTGAATTATTCACGTTCATTACAAGTTAATTATTTTGGAAATGAAATTATTACTAAGAATTTTGTGTTGTGATTTAAATCGTTATATGTATTCATATTAGTGTTGATATTTTATTTAACAAATGTTCTTTGGGAAGCTGTGCTCCATTTATAAAATGAGAATGAAAATTAATATGATTCATGACGGACATTTTTCAATAAAGTATTTTTTTAAAAGTAACTATTATCTGTAGCTTTGCTCGTACGGACATTGATCTTTCGTTATAGATTTAAGTCCTGCTAACCCGCATTCTAGGATAAGCCATACTACAGACTATATCAACATACAGACAGATAAACGTTGTCTTTTATATTGTATAGATAGATGCACCAGATTCTAGTTTTAGTGTTAGTACTAAAAATATGAATTGAGTAGTTCGATATTATCGTCTATGGAAATTATGCTCTGCTCGTGTGGAAATTGTGATGTTGATATTTAGTGATAGATTAAAATCCTGCTAGCCTGTACTTTAGGATACGTCAGACTACATGATAAGCGAACATACAGATAGACAGACCTCGCGTTTTATATAGTATAGATAGATGCACCAGATTCTGGTTTTGATGTTAGTATTTAAAAACTATGAATGGATTAGTTCGGTATTATCTTTTTTGGAAATTTTGCTCTGCTCGTATGGAAATTGTTATATTGATCTTTAGTGATAGATTGTCTATTAGTCTGCTATGTAGGATACGTCATACCACAGGCAGACGTCGCGTTTTATCTTGTATACGTAGATGTATTTGATTCTGGCTTTAATGTTAGTATCACAAAAATGCGAATTGATTAGGTCTGTAATGTTCTCTGTAGAAATTTATCCCGTACGTAGGAAAAGGAAAAGCAGTCACATTTAATACTTAATATTTTTAAAAACATACTATATAGTTAAGTAAATATGAAAACAAGTATTTATAAATATATTTGTTGAATATATTTTTTTAATATTTTATGGGTCACATAACGTGTTGTTTGGATTCTCTTTCTGTTACATGTTCTTCAATTATGAAATAACACACTTTTAATCTAGTTAACTATGTTCCTTATTAAATGATCCAAATCTGTACGAACCACAATTATATGTGTGTTCGCGTATTAGCTTAGAGGGAAGGTTTCTCACCGATATTATTAATGTTTTTCTCTTAGTGTAGTCCTCTTAGCGGCCTCAGTGCCCGCTCCTAATTGAGCGAGCGGCGTGGCGGGGCGTGCAGCGTGCATGAGCATTTATAGAGTGGCCTCAGTAACCGCTCTGCGTTCGTTTCGTGTAGCTGTGTTGTTAAGACTTCCTACGATATTACTTATATGTACTTCAGAAAATTCATAGTGGAAATATGAATTAACTAATGAAATAAGACAAGGTGCAAGTGATATTGTTAAGCAAAGAAAGCAACTTGGAGAATTTTCTACTCTATATGAAACCTTGAGACTGAACGAAGATAAATTCCACGAATATACAAGGATGTCAATAGCTACCTTTGATTACATATTAGAAAATATATCACCACGTTTGAAATTAGATGCAGTATTAGATGTTGTAGGAGGTTGTGAACAATATCCTCGAATGGGATAGTAATTGCGTTCGTTTTCTGTTATAGCTTCTAATAGCCAATCATTGATTTTTCCTCGAAAACGTAATTTTTGCAAATCTGTTAGTTTTTTCATAGTGGGCAAAATAGTTTTCAGAAACAGAAAATCATCGTCGTTATTTAATTTATCGATTTCCTGGATTTGCGCTAAACGAGATTCCATCAATTGCAGTTTCTTCTTCTCGATATCTAACATAGCGTCTCTGTTTATACGTTTCCTGGATAGTTGAGACGTAGAAGAGCCGGCAGGAGATGGCGGGTGCGGAGATTGTACAGTCTGTTCAATTGTTTCACATAAGAGAGTTTCATGCCTGTTTGATATTATTTCAATATCATGGGAATCCAAATTTTCAAACTCTTTTTTATTCACTAAACTGCCGGTAGTTAGCTCAGGTATCATCTCATCTTTTAAAAATAACATTGATCTGTAATATTGCCAATTTGACTGCCAGTCATCAAATTCTGCCCCAGATCTAAGTATTGTTTTTTTTTCAGTTCCTTTCTGAACTGATCTTTTAAATGTCTCCATCGTCTTTTTAAAACGTCTTCTGTAAATTAAAACTATATTTATTCATTTATAATATAAAAATCACATTCAAATAGACATTTTACTTATATTTTTAATAATCATCCTCCATTTATTTTACAGGTATCTTGCAACGGGAACCTCTTTTTGCTCGTTGGCTTTTAGTTTTCGAATGGGGAAAACAACAGTAGCAAATATAGTATATGCAACTTGTTCTGCCATTTGGTTAGAAATGGTTAATATACACATGCCACATCCAACTTGCGAAGACGTAAAGAAAATTGCAAGAAATTATCACAGACTGTGGCAATTTCCAATGAGCATAGGATCCATTGATGGCAAACATTGTAGAGTAAAATGTCCAGCTAAGTCTGTATCTTCTTTTTACAACTACAAAAGTTACTTTTCTATAATACTGCAAGGTGTAGCAAATGCAAATAAAAATGTTATTGCTATAGAAGTTGGAGGGAAAGGTAAACAAAGCGATGGAAGGACTTTTCATTATTCTACACTTAATACGTTGATAGAAAATGGGCAATTAAATATTCCTACACCAAACCAGGGACAACTCTACGTTCACCATATGTTTTAGTAGCTGATGGAGCGTATCCTTTGAAATAAAATATAATGCGTCCATTTCCCACAAGGAATTTGGATAATAAAAGTGAATATTTTAATAAACGACTCTCACGAGCACGGAAATGTATAGAATGTGCTTTTGGTATACTATGTTCAAAGTGGCGTATTTTAGATAAAGCTATTGAAATCAACGTGAGCCATGCTTGCCTTATTATAAAGACAACATGCATTTTACATAACATTATACGAGATCTCGAAGGTACTACTAGTGATGAAAATTATCAAACAACTTCAGGGAATGGACTAACATTTAATCACCTAAACAGGCGAAATAACGATTCATCTAGAGCCGCGAGAAATGTTCGTAATCAATTCTCCGATTATTTTTGGGAAAATAAATTAATAACATGACTTTGTATACGTAACAAATATGTACTCACCTTCAATTCCGAGTTTAGTTGCCAATTCCAACCACAGTTTTCCCTTGATTGATCGGTTTTTATAAGATTTATGAGAGGACATCCATAATTCAGGTTTATTTTCCATTTCCGATATAATATCCTCGAACGACATTATGAAACGCTTGACTCGACGCCGTTAAAACACAAACAGGTTTGAACGCGTGAACAAGCGTGCCGCCGACGCCCCGCCAAACGCAAACATAGACGCTCTCCCCACCGCTCGATCGGGCGCCACTCAGGACACCATAATATAAGAGTGCGCGTTTGTCATGCACGTCGCACGCGCCGCCACGCCGCACGCTCTATAAGGGCACTGAGGCCGTACACTTAGTCTATAGCAACTTGGTGCCTGTATAATCGACTTATTTATTACGAATCCAACCATATTTTATACAATAAAAGTAATTAGTTCCGCTCATCTGTGTTTTTTTTAATAAGTTAATTGGCATGTACTCGTAAAACGACTGATATACAGGTGTAAAGTTGAATACGATAGAGTCACAAAGAGATAATTCTATTTTATATCACAAGGAAAAAATGCTTTTTTGAAATTGAATTATGGAAAAGTTGTGACCGTTAGAAAAATAAACAAAGTCAGTTGTCGATTCGGGGATTAAATATATAGTAGTTAACTGATTTATGAAATAGACAAAATACATGCTTCGTTCCAAACTTTGAAACAGTTTCTGTTTCAGACCGCAAACATTTTATCTTTTATTGATAGTATTGAATTATATATTATGATATAAGGAAGAAAAGTGTGGAAAATGAGATAATAAGTTCATAAAAAATTCCAGTTTGATCTTGAACAACTCCAGAATCACCTTGTATTTAGAAACATGGTTTCAATTGCCTTTTTCAGGAGATTAAAGAGAATTACCCTCTCCATAGTTTTGTTAGTTTTTGAAGGGCCTACAAATGCCTACGCGAGAACCTATTATACCTAATTGTCGCCTGGGATCCATGATTTCAGGGTAATATTTAGCGGATAACTAGGTTTTGATGAACGCATCGCTGTTGTTAAATTGGTGTAGAAAGTCAACTCTTATAGAGTTTTAAGTCGTAAATAAGACGATCATAATCAATAACTTTTTTCGTATTTGATTCCCTTCTCGAGAAATATACTTACTATTTTAAGGTTACCGCCAGGTTTAGGCGTCCTGCAGTAAACGCACACCGAGCGCCGCTACGCAGCGCGTAATTTAACCCCTTATTTGTCCTTGAATAATATTTTTTGATCGGAAACAAAATTAATTTTTTGATGATTCAGAGCTCCGTTTTACATAGACGTCAATTTTTGATAATGCAACTTTAAATGCAATTATTTATTAAGAGAAAGTTTTAAATATTTTAAAAAATAAATATTATATTGTTCGAAAAGAAATTATTTTTCCGTAATAATGGTGTGAATAAAAAAAATGTTATGATTTATTTTCGCCTTACATTTTTGAGAGGGTTCGGAAAAAAGTCTCTTCTCTTTAAGATTATATACGTATTGATTTTTCCTGCGCAATACGCGCCAGTTTATTAACCTTCCATATATTAATTTACTTTATAACTAACACATTTACTGTCTGCAAGATGGCAACGTTTTCCTATCGATAACTTATACCTATATATTTCTATATTTAAAAAAATATTTTTATAAAACACAAATAAATACTCGGAAACCGTGCGATATAATAACTATTAATTATATATAATATAATTCATTTGATATAATTCACTTAAAGCAGAAATTCGATTTTTTGTATTAAATCCAATTATTCAATCCATACAATCCTACGGCAATTACCACAGAAATCATTACACCGAATAAGGAAAAATGTTCGTCAGCGCAATGACGCTAGTTACACGTAATTAAAAACTAGTTTAATTGATTAGACGAAAAATACTTTAAAAACCTTTTTTGTTTTTATGATTTTATTAACACACGTAGTCAAAACTTTAATTATGGAAACAAATATTTTTGAATTGTATTATTTCGATTATAGCGCTCACCATAAACTAAGTAAGGTTAATTAATAACCATTGTTTGAGAACTTTTTTAGAAGAAAATTATGAAAATTTTGTAGTTGAAAGTAAAAGTAATAGATTATTTATTTATAAATATAAAAAAACAACTTTTGATAATGTTTATAATAGATATAAGGAAAAATAAAAGATAAAACGATAATAAATATTGAAAAATGTACAAAATTATTTTTTTATCTTTTATAATTTGTGGTTTGAGACAATTATTATACATAATAGCCACCAGCCCCACATGGTGTATCTCAGTGTAGTCACAGATAGTGACAAATCTGGTTGTTATACACCACGTCGTATATCACACACGAATATATCGCTCAGAGGTATCACAACAAATAAAGCATGTTTAGATGTTACACCTGATGCATACGACTAGCCATATTTTAAAAATGAAAATCAGATCATTATCATTTATTTGGTACTTCTTATTAATATTTATTTTACATGTATTATGCTGACGTAATTTGAGCTATAGCACCGAAAGCGCTTTATTATTTGAATAGCAACTTATATTACTTCGAGAAGCACTCTGACTGTATGTATATGTTCATTATGACAAATAATACCACAGCGGCAAACTCGATAGATCGAACCAGATGGATGCGCCTTGCTGGGAGCGATCGTTCTTATGGAATTACAGGGCATTGGAGCGAGTTTGTTACACTTACTCAAAAGTACGTTTATAAAATCTATGTTAAGAATTTGAAAACGATTTAGTTTTTTCCACACCCTTCAGTTGAAACATTTCATCACAGCCTGTTTTTTGATCATTTGATTTAATTTTAATAAATTGATAAATGCCGGAGAGATTTTTTGAACTGATTAAAGCAAACAATCTAGTCATAAATAAATTTTACATAGCTCTATATATGAAGCAACCTCAAAGACGATTGATCTTTTTGCAACTTCGTTGTTATAGGTCTGAAACTATACACAAAACATTCATAAATTGTTCACGTAAACGTTTCTCGGGCATAAATCTGTTGATTGGTTAATAAAGAAAAAAAAACATCCTAGAATTGCTTGGATTAGCCTCCTCAGGTAGACAAACGCAACGAGGAATGTTGTTTATGGCATGTTGTATTAGGTCTGATCACTATTGAATTATTGCTTCAAATAAATTAGTATGGATAGCTATATTTATCTGCTTTATACACCAAAAGTTTAAATGCTTTAAAATTCAAATCTAATTGTTCAAGAATGTTTAAACGCAAAATATTGTTTTACATAGCTAAGAGGAATAATGTTTCCATATCTACATTGTTTTTAGTATTGCTAACGGTTTGCCCAGAACATGCTAAGAAAACATCCTGATGGTTTCATTTTTGCAACTTTCTTGGAAAAAATCGACAAAGGTCGGCTAATTTATAAAACAATTCCTACAAGAGGCTCATAAATTATGAATCTAAATCTTTCTCGGGAATCTGTCTATTCATTGGTGAAAATCAGAATAAAATATGTTGAGCTGACATAAATATTACAGTCAGGTCAAGTGTATAAACTGGCTGGAGAAATTAGAAAAAATGATAGGTCATGAAATAAAAAAAATCAAAAGAATAATAACTTTGTGATATAGATAATAACATTATAGCCTTAATTATTAAACATTATTTGACTTCAAGAGATGATTATAATGAATTATAATAAGAAAAATGAATATCATTGAGTTCTAAATTTATATATATACTTCCTCCGATTATTAACAGCTCCATTGCTTCTGAGTATTGTCGTGCCCAACAATTAATTTAACTCCACAATATGAATTCACTGCAAAGTAATTTACGACTATGCTAAGCATAATGGAATGTGCTTTTACGGTACGCTTTTTATTTAAACATAAAATGACTCGCCCATTAACATGCAGCCAGCGGGATGTTATGAACGTCAAGCAATGTGGATTTTAAGCTTTCTGCCCAGAAAGCTCTATCTAATCTCTGCAGTGTAGCAAATATCTGTGCTGAGCTTTAGGGCGGGATGCATATATGTCTGCGCATAATGTAGATGCTATTGGTGATGTAACGTCGTTTGGGGGAGTGAGAGAATATTAAATGGTGTTTATTACTGTAACCGATCCGTGGACTGGATATGGACCTGATCAAAATGGATTTTTATCTACTTGAAAACCATTGATAAAATGAAAAGTATGCAAGTCCAAGATTTTTCCATATTCAACATGAGCTTCCTCTAAACCTCTCCATCTGCTTCTATTGGTTATTTGTCGACCCTGTCTAATCTTATTTAGGTTTACCAGTTCTTTAGTTTCTGGTTCAAGATTTCCGTTCTACCCGACTCTGAATCTCTGCAGATCGTCAATGTTTAGCCTACTGCCATTTCAATCTGGCAAATCAACTTTCGATATTAATATTGCCAGTATTTTGTCTTATGACCTCGTTTTGGATATGATCTTGAAGAAACACGTGCGCTATAGCTCTTTCCGTAGCTCTTTAGAGGATTTTCAGATTCGACACCAT
This sequence comes from Druceiella hillmani, assembly GCA_039881145.1. Taxonomy (NCBI): domain Eukaryota; kingdom Metazoa; phylum Arthropoda; class Insecta; order Lepidoptera; family Hepialidae; genus Druceiella; species Druceiella hillmani. The sequence goes on from JAYKKI010000025.1 coordinate 26,095,887, forward strand.
TTGAGTAGCAGGCATTGTTTTTAAGATCAAAAATGGCATGGCATATTAAATTTTAAAATATGCTTCAATGTGATGAAGTTAGTGCATCCGCGTTTAATCGACCGGTAGATTCATTTGTCCATATTGTTCTCCAAGTTAAATATCGGCCCGAAATATGTATAGATATATATATATATATATATATATATAAATATGAATATATATATATATATATATATATATATATATATATATATATATATATATATATCTTGAGAAGTCTCCGCAGTCACCAGTGAGAGTTTAGGTTAAATTTTTTTTCTTGATGGATGTACTACGTCATAAACGCTCTTCTGTGAAGGTTGATATCGCTGATATGAACCAGTAACGTCTATATATCTGTGCTAAGTGTAGATAAATATTTTATTTTATATGAGAGTTTAATTTATAATTAAAGTACGTATTTTTGGCGTTTGTATCATTTATTTTTAATTTTCGCTCTTGACGTTTTTGTTTCATATTCAACAGACCTTTATTTTATTGTATCCATTGGTAGAAAATGTGAATGTTTTAACTGTAACTATTGTCTCAAGTTTGCAGCTTCCTATTTTCAAATTTAGGGGAAAAATATTAGTCACTCTATCGCACGTGGTTATGTAGAGTTTATGTTGAAATTTCCTTTTATTCTTCACATAACTTTTATTTGAGGAAAACGTTTATAATATGATCTAACACATCAGATTAGTTACGAGATATGATTATGCAACCGTGAATTTTTCTGAGCACAACATTTTAGCAATCGTCATATAGCACGTTATTATATTATTCACACACCAAATTGTAGATCATAAAATACGCTGTCAGAATTTGTAGAATCGAATCAATAAGTTCCGCAGTTGGCAATATAGTAGAAAGAATCTCGTGCTGTAAGTGTAGTAACAAATAGCGGATCATGAATTTAACCAACTGTTTGACTTTTACATTTTGTTAGATGTATTTTACGTACCTTTGAACCCTGAAAGAACCTTTAGAACCAAAATTACCTTCTTTACAAAACTCAAAACGTTTTTTGTTTGTAGTCGGACTGGTAGTTAACAGTGGCAGAAATTCAACATATATGCAGTAGAATTTCAATAAAGAAGAATAATTGAATTTATAATTTTTGACACAAAATTTAGTAACAAAATAAACATGAAAAATAAAACAAAGCAAAAATTAATTAACCTGCATAAAGATAATAAACCACTTTCAATATAGGCAATTATTTGACTTTTTTTAAATCATTAAATAGTTCGTTATCATCTAAATATTTAAACGAAACTAAAGAAATATTTGTCACTTAAGGAAATTAATGATGCTAATATATAAATCATTAAAATATTTAATGAACATTAAAGTCTCTTGAACATAAAAAACGATTAAATTCAAATTCATTTATATTACAATTCTCAAAATTTATCAACGGGAATGGCGTGTTCAAAGTTGGTGGTCGTTTCAAGAACGCCGATCACAATAAAAGGCATCCAGCTCTTCTTGATAGTGATCATCATTTTACGCAGCTATTGATGGAGCATGAACACATATGACTGAAGCACGTCGGTTTACTATTGATTCTTAGATGCTTATAGCATATTGGCCTTTAAGTGGTTCTAACGCGGAGTAGCAGCATTGTGTTATGAACGCGTTTACGTGGTTAACCACAAGAAGGGGGTTTTAACCGGAAGTGAAGGAAACTTGAATGCTTTCTTCTATAGCGGAAGTGTTCATGGAGGAACCGGAGATGGCTGAACTAATTTATTACCCTATTAAATTACGTCCGTTGTAAAAATGGACCATGTGAAGTTTACCCCGACGTAATCGTAATCTACGTAAACACAATTTAAATATATATAAAATAAGGTCACTTACTGATTACAAATGTATCACCTTCGTCAAGAAGCTTATAAATAAACTAATCCAAAAATTTTCCGAATTTAGGCGACTTTTCTTGATTCCTATTTGAAATAGGCCAGAAAAGTCTTCGCTACATAATTGAAATGGCAAGCCTGGTTTAAGCCTAACAATGTTGTATGTCATATACTTCATGGACTGTTAATTGTAGAAGCGATCGTTTTTATTTAGATCACCAACAATATCTCATATTTTAAGGACTTTTTTAATAACAATATTCACCGACGTAATATATATCACGTCATAGATAGAATGAACATTTATCTCCTTAAATAGATGCGGTAATGCGGCTATTCACCATATTCTCGATAACTGTAAATTTTCGAGGATAATGAACGGTCTGGAACAAGTGTCAATTTCCGAAACAAATCGTTTGTCGGCGAAGCACATGAATGATAATAACACGGAACTCGGTATCCATTTTAATTAATTTCCATTACGGTGAATGGGAATGCGCCGATTGCAGCCGCGGCACGGTGGCGAGTGGAGCTTCGTGCATCTGCGCTACGCGAACTGTAAACGTTCGTCCGCATTGCATTTAATCGAATCGACTTCATTTATTATTAAAGCTGGGCTAAAACGGGACTTTGGCCTTTTATTTGTACATGCATTTATTATTCTATAGCTTTTTAATGCATCACCTGGTTTTGATTCAGTCCCCTCACGAATGTTTAGCTTTAATCCGTTAACGATAGCTGAAAATGAACCAGAATTGTATTTGTTCTACCTTTAACTGCCATCACACTGGACGTGTTGCCAAAAAGAAACTAACCTGTATTTTATCAAAACATTCGTAGTTTTGATATTATATTCCATCACGGTAAGGTACACATATATTATATTGTACTACCTTTTTCACCTTTAATGCCTACTTGGTTTACTCGGTATGCTATTTAGATTTATGCTACACTTATTTTATTGCTATGCTACACTTAATTTATATAGGCACTATATGCTTCTCCTATGAAGACATGACTATATTTACGAGTTTAGACCACGTCTTAACTGAATAATATGTAACTGGTGCAATTTATATATTTCGTGCCTTATCTTCAATACATTGAAGAATCCATATATTTAGTCTTATCTCCATTCTAAACTTAAAATCCCAGGCGCTCGTGGCTTTGGAACAAATTCCTCTCCGCTCTACGAACACTTCTACCAACATTTTTCACAATACATGCGTAACACTGGAATACATTTGATTCTAATATTTGAGACGATTACGTGTTTATTTACGTGTTAATTAGCTACAGTATATTCATAAGTCGTTTATAAATTCTATCCTGTTCTATATATGCTTCTTATTTTTTATATTTCCTATCATTACTCTATTTCTTCTAATCCTATCCTATCTCTTTTCCCATCCTTGTTGAATTTTAAATAATTTGGTAATTTAGTTAGCATTAAGTTAATATCTGCTATATGGTTATATTTTTAATTTTTATGTTGTAATAGATAGATAACATTATAATGTCTTTTTGATGAGGAATAAGTGCAACAAATATATATTTGCCTTGAGATTTAAATATATAAATGCATTTAGTAAAATATTTTTGTTTTATGTATGCAATGTAACATTTATCCTTAATATCTTTATTATTCGTCAAAAACTTTTTTCTATTTATTTATTTTTTATATATAATTTTTTGTGTCCTATATTCAGTTTCAATGGATCTTAATTGTAATGCAATGATATTATAATCTTTAGATTTTAATAATATTTACGAACTTTTTATTACCCTTCTTAAAGCGTTCTTAATTTTATCTCACGGAATTAAATGTGATTTTGTATATTTAGAGAATGCTAAATGCTCTTGTGCTGTATTTAACTTTTTCATACTTCATCACTAATTATGATATCTACTTTTTTATCTTCGTAACGTTATTGATAAAAGTAACGATTTATTTCCTTAAGTTTGTGGAATACTATTTTTTTCAAGAATACATTTTAATTGATACTTTAATCAAAGTTTCATAAGCAACATATGACTGAAGTTACTTATTTTGGCCACTACTACTACTACTACTAGTAATCTCATATACTTATAGTTTAATAAGTATATAAGATTACTAGTAGTAGTAGTAGTAGTGGCCAAAATATTTTTCTAAAAAAACATGGTGGCAAAATAAGGAAAAAAATATTTTTCAAATATTTAATTCGAATTGCGCCGAAATATTGGAAATAAGACCAGAGCCTCTTAAAACATACTAAAACAAATAAAAAACCTCACAAATCATACGTTTAACAGGTTTATAAAAATGTCTATTAACGCATAAGAATAAATCTCCCTCAATTCCATCTGCCAATGATAATAATAATACGACAAAGCTTACTCTCAGTATGCGAGTACCTGCGCGTTTATTTTTATACGTTGCTGCACATCAAACTGTCCCTATAGATAGACCTGCTTCGTTCCAGTGTCAGCTTTTACGGCAACTAAATAATTAACCAGTTCGCTGATTGAATGCTTGCTTCGATACAGCTAGACTGCATAGAGGTGCATTTCAATTTGAATGCAGCCAGCGCTATCCTTTGAAAGCTTATAGTTGCGTTCATACATAGAATTTAATTCCAAAATGTAATATTGAAATCAATGCACATTTCGCACAAAGAGAAGTGTCGTACTATGTTATTACTGTGAACAATAAAATGAGTTGTTTTTTGGTATTAATTTCAAATTTAAAATAGCTTACAGGAAAATAAGATTAAATAGGGTTCTTCTCTTCTTTATCCTAAGTTTGCTTAATACATTTTAAGGCATTTTTCGAAGATTTTTCAAAATATAATAATATTTCAAATATAATTTTTAAGGGCACACTCTAAAGCATCTCCAAGTCTTATTTATAGAAGTTTTTTTCTTAACTTTGATTTTATTCCACAAATTTATAACTTTGAAAATTGTAAGGGTCAATGTGACATGTATTTGATTGAAATCTCTTGTTTCCATGTAAAATGGATTTACGATATTACGGCACACAGATCGATGAATTATGATCTGAATGATGATCTGCTTTGATCTGAATGATGATTTGAATGATTATCTGCTTGAATTTCGTGAAATACTATGTATTTTCGGAAAGGCTATTAAATTTTAAAGCTTGTAATTTTGCCATGTCTACATTCTGTTTGTAGGTCACAAGCTTATAAAAATCTCATTGAGTTATATTTTGCAAGTTTAACATTTTTATTTAACTCCCTGACAGACTTGAAGTAGAATTACGAGACAAGTATCTTTAGGACGACTCCCCGTTTGAAAAGTTGGCTGTTGTTGGATCGGTCTTTAGAAATGAAGTATTTGAAAAAAATATAATTTCATGTATATTGTGTGTTATCGTTTGAAAGAGTTGGTTACAAGCGCCTAACAATATTTTACGTATTCAAAAAAATTATGAAACAGAAGTAAAAAATACATTTTTCCGTTGTTTGTATATATATATATATATATATATATATATATATATATATATATATATATATATATCCACACATAACTATGAGTATGTTTCTTCAATGAATAAAACTGGTCAATGACGGAGTTGAAATAGAAAGAAACGAACTATAGACTATGAATGTTTATTCTTGGATATATAAAAGATATAACGCTGCTTCTTTTGATAGCATTATCAATAATTTAGAATTTTAATTTCGGGATTGTTCTCTTTGCATCAAGGTCTATATTTATATCAAATTGTTATGGATTTACTTATTACCACATGAAGTAAGTGTAAAAATATTCAGAATATATATATATATAAATATATATATATATATATATATATATATATATATAAATATATATATATATATATAAATGCTGAGCGGGTCAAGGTAAGAAATGGCACTTGGGCGGGTGTTCTAGAGGTTTTTTATTACCCTGTTTGCTTTGTGAAAATGAAAGAGCTATTAAAAAAACTAGCCATTTAATGAACTGCGATAATGATTGTTCTTATTTAAAATTTTTCAAACTAATGTTCTTCACTTCTATTTCACACATTTATTGTGTTTTTGAAAAATAGAAATATTTTCCATAACTTTTTCATTCGACTTTAGTCTAATGATCAAAATATTATGGTCAATAGACGGGTCCTATTTCACTTACGCATCAGTTTTAAAATTGTTTGAACTGAAATTTATTAAATTAAAAGACGAAAATTGACAAATAAAATTGAAATTGATGAAAACTTCCTCCCTGTCGTTGGAATATATGAATTTATTGCTCGTTTTAATTAAATTCCAACGTTAAAAAAGCGAATACCTCTGATACATCAGCGGTATATCATCACCCGTGGCAAGCAACTCCTATACACTAAACTGGGTTTGAAATTTCATTAACACAAGTTGAGAGCTGAATATATTTGAAGCAAAAATGCGATATTAATAACATTTTTCAGAAAATCTTCCACCAATTTAATTATCTCGTACATTCTAGTTAATGAAAGGTGTAAATTTTATGACTATTTTTGAATTGAACAATGACTATAAACGCATTATCCTGAATGCTAATCAGTTCGAGGGTAAATTTTTCATTTATGAACAAATTTTTTTATCTAATTAAAATATAGGTGTAAAATCGTTTTAACGAACGAAGGTAAATATATGTGACATAAGTATATGACGAGGGTTCCCTAAGCATTTGCACTATAAAAACATTTAAGGGTATACAAACCTATATGCATTTTCCCATTGAATTGTTTTTCACGAAGATAAATATTATTTGTCAAAATCTAAATATATTGCTTAGTACATATTTCATAGGCGTAAAATTATCGTGAATATCTCGGAAACTATTATATTTAGAATCATGACTATAGTTTTCCAATAAACTTTTGGTAACCTTCTAGTAACATTGTTTTTTCCGTAGGTAGTAACTACCGTAATTAAAAAATGGAAAAACAAATTTTGGTATTCCAGTGACTCTCTTTCCAACCATAATCCTTACGATACACGAAAAAAAAACCTAGTGCTTTATATGCTTGCTGTATAATTTCGGAAATTCTTCAGCTAAATATACCGATTAATGTGACTTATTATTTTGTTAAATACCTTCAGAATTCTAAAGGAAAATTTTTGGATTTATCATTTCGCATGATGCCCTAACCGATATATAAAAATTAACATAAAAAGTATCGGGTGTTTTATTTGCCTCTCCAAAATATTCATACGATTATCTTTGAGGGATAACTATTGAGATTAATGTGAGTTAATATGCTTTAGTCATACTATTTTTTTTGTAAAATAACCGTAAATTATTTCATTAAGTTTTCTTTTTTTCCTATGGATTATGGAAACAACTATTTTAAACGATGTCAGTTGTGTGTTTCTTGGTAAAGCCATATTAACAACGAACTAAGTTTACTGCGTCCAAACTTTATAAACACCAATGTTACACAAGTCTAATAAAGAAATATTATTCCCACCGGTGATTCCACATACTAAACTAAGTATATGAAAATTCATAACAGTTCTGGAATAAAAACACCGACAAAGTAGTGATTTTAATTAAAAAATGTACGCTTTTACGGAAACACGCTTCAAATGTGTTTAGTTTTGTGCATAGAATCACTGATATTAATAATAGACACGGTTTTTTGTTGTTGTAAGCCATTACAAAACATGTACAGGTGTAACAAAAACCTGCGTATTATTCATACAGGTAATTCTGAGTATGTATTTGAGTAGAAAATATTAAGGAACTGAATTACAATTTTCTACAGTTTCTGAAAATATCGCCGTTAAAGTTGCGATTCCAATGAAAAATAGGAAGGAAAACTAGTGTTGAATGACATAAATATTCTTTGTTACCCTTGTACATGCACCATTACTATATATACGTGATTTTCTATAGGAGTTTAAAAAAATCATAAAAAGATTTCCCAACAACTTCCCGAGCTTTTTATTTTACCCAGTTTTGCATCATTCTGTGAAGAGAGTAGTTTGTAAATTTTAATTTTGAATTCTCCTAAAATCCCTCAATGATGTTGAAGGGTTTCGTGTTGTGGGTTTTAAATTTGCTGCAAAACAAAACGTTTTTAATAAGATTGCATGCGGTCAAAACTTTCTAAAGTTTGTACAACTTTTTAAAGAAAACTTATCTAGTTAACTGAAAGCCTTTTGTTGTCTTTTAAGCATGTAGATTAATGGAGTTCTTTGTTACAACTATTGGAAAAATGGTGAAAAACTTCTCTTCAGTATGTCAAACTGTTTTTCCAAAAATTTCAATTTCGAACGCAAGCATTTGCGCGAACGAGTGTTTTCACTGAATTTTTATAATTATTATCAATATTAAAAAGTCACGAAGATACATGATACAATAGCAATCTTTTCAGATGAAAGTTCGAAGAGCCAGAAAAGATATTAATATTTGTGTGTACTGTTTAATCGCCAATACACCAAATTTGAAAACTACAAGTTAACTACACATTTTGCAGCTCAATCACCAGCGTACCATGGCTTGCTCGGTAATGGTGCGAAATTTCAGCCAAAGTCTTATTGGTAGGGCAAGAAAAAGAGCTAGAGAGAGATTTACTTTAAAAGCTACACTGTACTATTGTAAATTATTTGGCTATCGTGTACTTAGTTTGTATTATTGCGAAGAGTTCATGTAAGGCATTGAAGCTAATGAAAATTGTTTACGCTAATTTTCTGAATATCATTGATTCATAAAGACCAATATACGTTTTACCACGATTAAGATCAAAATTAAACTTAATTAAAACTCACTTAATATAAACAATTAATCGATTTACTGGGTATGGGAAGCGGAGGAGTAAATTATATTCATCGCTTGCTTTCCCCAGTATCGAGAAGATTTAAAATTTTCATTACTATCGTATTTCATAACTTATGAATTTTTTACTACCGTAGCTTTTTCGTCACCTTTCAGTTTAAAAACGGTTGTTGAACTAACTCGTTTGAAAAGCTAAGTATAGACATGTTGTGTGTTAAGTACATAAATTAAATAAATCTGATAATTTCAGAATCATAATAGTGTAGTGTTTGAAGATAAAAAAATATTGGATAACACCGATTTTTCTGAAAATTTGTATGTAAGCTTATTTTACTTCAGGTACGCTTTTTGTTTTTAGGGGTTAATACAACCCCTCGTGATGAAACATTTCAAAATGATAGCTTTAAGCCTATTATAAATAGCAATCATATTTGCATGTGTGCAATAAATACTTATTTTTTTCCTGTTCTGGAACATAAAGTATAATTTATTGCAACTTTTGAATCCTTATATACCACTCCCTTATGACTCCAATGTATCGGAGAATATTTCGCAACTTGTATTGCAAAAAAGGTCAACTTTCCGGCAGGTGCAAGTTGACTCACATTCTTTTTTACAATTAAAAAAATGATTTTCAAGAGAACGTCCGGCGCAAGCTGATTATGCATTTTGACTGGATGCGAAAATCCTTGCACTTTAATCCATCCCCAATCTATTGCCCGAATATTTTTAGTCCCAAGTCAGGTCTGGATTTGTAACTACACCCTCTTCAATGCTCATTCCAGCTCGGATTCAAGTCAGGTCTGGATTTGTAACTACACCCTCTTCAAAGCTCATTCCAGAACGGATAGCTCCCTGTTGGGAATAAAGATCATAATTTATCGGAAATATTTTTTGTTATTGCCTGAATAAACGATTCACATCGTATGCGCATGTGACAGATGATATGTTTTTGACATGGCTCAAATTGGTCAGTGTTCCAAAAAATATATAAAAATTATTTATGAAATTAAAATAACTTTAAAAAGGCAATTACAATCTTCTTGATCTCCGTGGATTTTTACAAGTCAATACATTTTTGATCAGAATTAAATTATTTTTCGAAGATAATAATTACGGAAATACTTCCGAAATTGAAATCGTACTATCTACTAAGAGAAAAGTGTTTAGACATATACAGGCCCAATGCATATCTGTATATATTAAGCTCACAACATCTATTGCCAGCAGGTGCTCAATATATTCCGTTATGTTTTTTATATTTATATTTATATTTATATTTATATTTATATTTATATTTATATTTATATTTATATTTATATTTATATTTATATTTATATTTATATTTATATTTATATTTATATTTATATTTATATTTATATTTATATTTATATTTACATTTATATTTACATTTACATTTACATTTACATTTACATTTACATTTACATTTACATTTACATTTACATTTACATTTACATTTACATTTACATTTACATTTACACTTACATTTACACTTACACTTACACTTACACTTACACTTACACTTACACTTACACTTACACTTACACTTACACTTACACTTACACTTACACTTACACTTACACTTACACTTACACTTACACTTACACTTACACTTACACTTACACTTACACTTACACTTACACTTACACTTACACTTACACTTACACTTACACTTACACTTACACTTACACTTACACTTACACTTACACTTTCACTTACACTTACACTTACACTTACACTTACACTTACACTTACACTTACACTTACACTTACACTTACACTTACACTTACACTTACACTTACACTTACACTTACACTTACACTTACACTTACACTTACACTTACACTTACACTTACACTTACACTTACACTTACACTAACATTTACATTTACATTTACACTTGCACTTGCACTTGCACTTGCACTTGCACTTGCACTTGCACTTGCACTTGCACTTGCACTTGCACTTGCACTTGCACTTGCACTTGCACTTGCACTTGCACTTGCACTTGCACTTGCACTTGCACTTGCACTTGCACTTGCACTTACACTTAGACTTACACTTACATTTACATTTATATTTACACTTACACTTACACTTGCACTTGCACTTGCACTTGCACTTGCACTTGCACTTGCACTTGCACTTGCACTTGCACTTGCACTTGCACTTGCACTTGCACTTGCACTTGCACTTGCACTTGCACTTGCACTTGCACTTGCACTTGCACTTGCACTTGCACTTGCACTTGCACTTGCACTTGCACTTGCACTTGCACTTGCACTTGCACTTGCACTTGCACTTGCACTTGCACTTGCACTTGCACTTGCACTTGCACTTGCACTTGCACTTGCACTTGCACTTGCACTTACACTTAGACTTAGACTTACATTTACATTTATATTTACACTTACACTTACACTTGCACTTGCACTTGCACTTGCACTTGCACTTGCACTTGCACTTGCACTTGCACTTGCACTTGCACTTGCACTTGCACTTGCACTTGCACTTGCACTTGCACTTGCACTTGCACTTGCACTTGCACTTGCACTTGCACTTGCACTTGCACTTGCACTTGCACTTGCACTTGCACTTGCACTTGCACTTGCACTTGCACTTGCACTTGCACTTGCACTTGCACTTGCACTTGCACTTGCACTTGCACTTGCACTTGCACTTGCACTTGCACTTGCACTTGCACTTGCACTTGCACTTGCACTTGCACTTGCACTTGCACTTGCACTTACACTTGCACTTACACTTACACTTACACTTACATTTACATTTACATTTACATTTACATTTACATTTACATTTACATTTACATTTACATTTACATTTACATTTACATTTACATTTACATTTACACTTACATTTACACTTACATTTACACTTACATTTATATTTACATTTATATTTACATTTATATTTACATTTATATTTACATTTATATTTACATTTACATTTACATTTACATTTACATTTACATTTACATTTACATTTACATTTACATTTACATTTACATTTACATTTACATTTACATTTACATTTACATTTACATTTACATTTACATTTACATTTACATTTACATTTACATTTACATTTACATTTACATTTACATTTACATTTACATTTACATTTACATTTACATTTACATTTACATTTACATTTACATTTACATTTACATTTACATTTACATTTACATTTACATTTACATTTACATTTACATTTACATTTACATTTACATTTACATTTACATTTACATTTACATTTACATTTACATTTACATTTACATTTACATTTACATTTACATTTACATTTACATTTACATTTACATTTACATTTACATTTACATTTACATTTACATTTACATTTACATTTACATTTACATTTACATTTACATTTACATTTACATTTACATTTACATTTACATTTACATTTACATTTACATTTACATTTACATTTACATTTACATTTACATTTACATTTACATTTACATTTACATTTACATTTACATTTACATTTACATTTACATTTACATTTACATTTACATTTACATTTACATTTACATTTACATTTACATTTACATTTACATTTATATTTATATTTATATTTATATTTATATTTATATTTATATTTATATTTATATTTATATTTATATTTATATTTATATTTATATTTATATTTATATTTATATTTAAATTTATATTTATATTTATATTTATGTGTGTGTGTTTGTGAGCGTGTGCGTATGCGTGTGTGTGCGCGCGTGCGTGGTGTGCGTGTGCGTGTGCTCTCTGATCTATTTACATTCTACTCTGATCTATTTACGAATTTCACTTAGTTTTTGAAAAAAAATTAAGAAAATTAGAATAAATTGCAAAATGTAAATAATTTTTTTTTTCAAAATTGAACATTTTAAACGGGTCAAATTTCTAGAATGTTTTACTACTTCGATAAAGACATTTGCAAATAGATTAGATTTAAATTTAATATTTGTTGAAATGTCACGGGTTTAAAAATGATTTTTCTTCGGAAAAGCGAGTAAACAATTTTATTTTCATCATAGCTCCGTTAGTCTTTGTGCTAACGACTAAACAATTTTGAAGATTTTTTAGGTATTTTAAAAAAAGTCTGAAGAGTTCTCCCTGAATAATGCTTCGTTTTTATTCAGCATTAAATGCTTTCATTTTAATATTCGGCGAACGAGAGTTACCTTCTACGAGCTGTAACTCGGTTAGATTGCATCTAAAGAAAAAACATACTTCTTGCTTTTTTAAATTTTAATTTTTTTAATAACACTTTCTTTATAAAATATTCAATTTTGGAATCATTCATTGAAACCATTGAAAACATGCATTTTTTATGAAAAATGAACATTTCAACAAAAAATAACACAAAAAATTTTGATTATCGAAACATTTTTATAGACATTTTTTTCTTAAAACCTACTTACTACTACTTTTGGGGGTACTACTACTTTTGGGGGTTACTACTTTTGGGGGTAAATAATTTTCATATTTTACCCCCAAAAATTGAGGCAACGAGCCCCAGCGTAAAAGTACACATCGGCCATATATAACTTTTGATCTTTGGGTCATTCCGTACTTATTGTGAAATTTCACGACAATCGGTGTTTTAAGAATTCGGAGTTAAAATACTTTACTTATAACAGGTGCTTAGATCTAAGCTAATGTAAATTAAGTAAAATTATGTGCTAGTTAATTGCAATGATTTATTTTGGATTAAGCAGAAAGTAGGTCACGGAGTATGTACCTCAAGGCGTAAGCACTTATGTTCCATATATGCGATTGCGAGCTGTCATTTGCAATGTGGGAAATGCAAGTGTCTTTAGTGAGGTAGTTGTCTCAACCTGATGTGGAATGTATGTCAGTTCAGCTTGGTTGCACTGCAACCGCAGTGCATTCAGTCAGAGAGTAGTTTAATTATTCAGTGTCAATAAACTTATCACTTAGGAGAAGTTAAAGTAATGGCTATCGTATTCTTAAACGGAGCTTAAGTTAGACAAACACTTTTGACACTTAGGCATATGGAAAATTAAGATATAAGTCAAAATTGTAATGATACAATTAATGGGACAACATTTTTTGTTATATTTTTTTGGTTAAAATTGGGTACGTTGTCTTAAGTATTCCCGCTATACGAACTTTTTTTCTACGAGTCAAATGTTCGTGGTGTATTAGGGTTAGGAGTTTCCTTATATGGGTTAACACAAGGTGTATGTTATAATTTTTTGTAATATTTGCAGTTAATCGATCAGAAATATCGTTTTAAACTCAAATTATTTTATATCGTTTTCGTATAAAACTTTCCCACACCATTCGAATCGATTAAAATTTTTCAATTTATAGTAAACTATCATAATAATTCCAGATGTCATAATATTTAAGCCCTATTACTTATTTAGGTTTATTATTACATTAGTTGTTATTATATAGTTATTGCACTAGGAAATTCACATTAGTGATTGATTATGACAAAGTTTGAAAGAAAGATTCGATTGATTATGACAAAGTAGATTCACTTCAAACTAGATATGGAACCTTCGAAACACCAGCCAGTCTCGCATTTAACTAGTTTCTTATTCTGGTATGATTTTTTAGGAAAAGCATTAATTATAATTTAATCTGCTCATTATCTTCCCTAGCTTTGGTAATTGTTGACTTGCAGGTGTATTGTTGCATTGGGTTGTTCGAGAAACCAAGATCTTTTAAATGTCCACTTACAGTGCATATCGTATTTGATCACATGATTTGTCAAACGTAATGGAAAAGAAAATAGTAAATAAGTAGGCAGTCGTAATTGACCCAATATAAATTAATTTGTAACCGAGCTGTAGTGAAACAAGAGTATTTGTGATTACTAATGCATACATTCATTTGAGATAAGAAAGTAACCTAAATAAAGGTATGTATTTCATTTCATTCCATAATATTTCATTTGATTCCATAGATTCCATAATAATTAAAAAATAAACATCGCATTATTATTTCGTATTTTTAATACTATAGACGTCACCTATTTACGTAGCAAAAAATTATTGCATTTATTAAAATGTATTTGATCTATTTACCACTAAAGTAATCATCACAAAAATCTGTTGCTTATTATTGATATAGTTCAAAACAGTAAGAAGTTATTTAATTATTCAGCCGTGACAATACAGATATAATTAATTAAAGATACCAGGATTTAAATGTTTAATAAATGTCAAATTGTCATTCTAACTTCATTACTATCCTCAACATGCATAATTTGAAGTGAACTAAGACAAAAACGTGCAAAGCGTTGGTTGCAGGAAGCTGATGTTGGCGACAAGAATTTTGTATTTGAAAGAATATTATTTTAAACTATTATTTTGCAGAACTGAACTTGTGATTTTTTTTTGTAATTTGTTACATGAAGTCAGATACTTTGTCTGATTCTATCCATTTAGGCTTTTCAGTCAAGCTGGCAAACGATTCGTCAATAATTGTGACCACATCACCAGAAGAAATTTTGCTCGTGCTTAAATATATATTTGTATAAACTTTTACACTACTTATTTTGTCGAGTTTTGTTGTATATGATCGTTGGCACTATCTAAAAATGAAATATATATATATATATATATATATATATATATATATATATATATATATATTTATACATATATATATATATATATATATATATATATATTTAGTGCTATTTTTTATATTTGTTTGAAAAACTTGTCAAATATTAGTAAGACTCGCACTTTGAAGTTTCGCTACATATTCAGGCACATACATTTTTGAGATTAATAGTATTTCATTTTTCACAACGTAAATATTTTGCTGACTACATCTTTTGTACGAACATTATAAATATTTAAAAAAATGTAATATCTAGGTAATCGCTCTAGTTTTCTTGTAATTATCTAGTCAGATTTTATTTTTATGATTTTGGTTTTGGGCGTTTAATACACATACATAAAATTAAAAGTACAAAAATTTTGAGTATTTTATTTCTTTTCTTCTTCATCATTCATCTCTAGCTGAGGATCGGCGAAGGAAGGCGATTTTTAAGTCAATACATTGCTGGGGGTGTCACGCGTTTCGAAACCTTGTTGATTATCTTCTTCTAAAGTTGACGATTTTAGGTGAAGGTTCTGTCTTCTTCTAGAGTCACCATTGGTTTTGAAGGTATTTGCTAATGTGATTAATCCATAACTTCTTCGGTGCCGAGCGTTGAATCTTCCAGATGGTCGGTGATTCCCGTTACACGCGAGTGGTAAACGATTCAATTTCATTCGACAAAAGTGACCAAGCAAAGAAAATCTCTTTTTTTGGATTAGTTGGCTAATTGTTGGCTAATTTGCACAGTTCACTTGAATTTTCACGTTCCGGATGAGGTCGTATTGCGATACATCGAGAATTTGTCGAAGGCAAGACAAACCTCGAGATTTTCCAAATCCGAATTTAATAACGTCCAGGTTCCAGATGGGCAGGATAAGTACTCGGAATGGGCAGAGCATCGTCTTAAGTGAAATGATACCTCGCGTCCAGAGGGATTATTTAAGTGAGGCAAACGCTATTGCTGCTGAGTTAACCTTGTTGTGGATCTCATTTGTAGCCGTCCTTTTCTTTGGCCATACCAAAGACCAGGGATATTTAAATTCCAAGATTTGCTTCAATAGGGCTCCTTCGAAGTGGAAGTTGAATAAGATAGCTCATACTATTTTTTAATTGTGTCAGTTTATAATTTTAAACTAACTGATGAATTTATTAATGTCAGACTTAATGAAATCGGTAGTGTAATTCGGACTAATGAGTTAAGAATTTTGTGGTAAATATCTTAGACCAAAAATCTGTTCTTATTTCATAGTTATTATTTTCGTTGAAGAAAAATTGAAAGTTATATACAACATATTAGAATAGTCGAACGATAATAGAATGAATCCATATATAAAATTAGAGTAACTATAGGATATATATTTATAAGGGAAATAAATTAAATGAAAGAATTAAAAGAACGAAAGGCTGAAAAAGAGCCATATTTTTATCTAAGAAAATGTCCGCCCGTAATCGAACGGATACAAAATGTGATTGTTGCTAAGGGTTATATTTATGGTGACCTTTAACGGGTATATCGATAACAAATGGTCTAATAGCCTGGAGACAAGCAAAAATCTTTACAAAGGATTACCGATTCAGGAACAGTAGTATGAAAAAGTCTTTCAGAATGTCTGTATCGATAGTTGAGATAGTTTTATCGGCAATGAAATATTAGCTTTTTATTTTAAATTATATAACCTAAGGAAAATACATCAAATGACCTAACTTTATGGACAAAATGATTACTTTTTGGAAAAAAAATGACTTGAATTTGTGATAATATAATACAAGTGTAATTCGGAAAGATCTTTCACTTGTCATTTCTCATTCGGCTCAATAAAGGAATACAATGAATATATTAAGAACTTACCAATTTTTGATACCTTCACTGTAATAAGATTTGTTCAACTTCAAAAAATAAATTTTCAGCATAATTTAGAAAGAGATTTTCAAAATAATTTAAGTTTTATTAGCTTAAATTTCATCATTTAACGCGAATCTGGATGAAGATTAGTTTCCGCGAAGTGTTTCTTTTGGTTTAAGAAGAGAAAGTAATAATTAGAAGCCAAATATCGTTAATGTAAAGCAGTGAAAGTATATCAAATTCTACATCGTGGAATTTTGAAGCAACAGTATCAGTCCTACATGCGAGGACATTATCGCGGTAGAAAACCATTTATTTTTTAATCAGATTTTGGTTCAAATAGCAACTCGGAAATCAAAAGTATTTTGTTTGTCCGTAGGAGTTAAACTCCTTAAAACGAAGTACATTATAACCGCTCAAACTTAAATTTTATACATTATTCAGAAAATTTTAAAATATATTTCTTTTAATCGATCGCCGAAAACAAGCAATTAAATACACTCACATGAAACCGCGCAGCCGTTCGTTTAAATGATCATATTTGGCAAATCTTATAGTCATTTG
Organism: Druceiella hillmani; assembly: GCA_039881145.1. Taxonomy (NCBI): domain Eukaryota; kingdom Metazoa; phylum Arthropoda; class Insecta; order Lepidoptera; family Hepialidae; genus Druceiella; species Druceiella hillmani. Next base: position 26,113,599 of record JAYKKI010000025.1, read on the forward strand.
GTCATGTTTGCACCATTTGTGGATCAGGTCAAGAAGCGTTGGATCTTCAAAAAATTTGAAATTTTATTTGATTTTTACTTTAATATTTTAATGTCAAAATGATGTAAAATTATTTTGTAATTATTGAGTAACCAATTTATGAAATTTAAATTTTTTTTTAAATTGCGAACTTTTTTTTCTAATATTTTGTTAGATGTACCATTTACAGGTAAGTAGCTTTATTAAACTTTTACTTCTGCATATTTATCGATAATAGGTTGATAATATTTTGAATATGTAGAATATCATTAAAATTTTAGGTCTCTAAGCATTCGGACTCATTTGAATTGTCTTCTTGGTTTACTGATATCCATTGTTTTATGTTTTCTCACATTTGAAAGATCTATCTGGTTACCAGGTAAACATATGATTTTCAATATAGTGAAGTTTTTGAAACATTTTTGTTTGACTACCTAATCCGACTAATATTATAAATGAGAAAGTCTGTATGTTTGTATCGCAGTTACACCTAAAGAGATAAATATATTTTCGCAAAATTCCATATAGATTTAGTGATTGATTCAAATTAACTAACATAAGATTACTTTTTCTTAAAAAGAATATAACTTGTATGGAATGAAAATTGATATTTCATTCGATTATAAAAATTTAGTATTGCAATATATGAGCAGATGTATAAGATGACCTATGTATTTAACTTGTCGCTTGGAACTCAAAATCTGCAAGTAAATCTCGCCGCCTTAATTAAAAATTTGCCCTGGCGATGCCGGTGCAAAAGCTTGCAGCTTAAAATTTTTTTATCCAGTTTATAAATCATAATATAAATCTACGTCAATAAATTTTCAGCGTCCTAAAACACCTTTCCGCTTGTTTTTAAAGAGGAAAGTAACAGAAGTGAAACATGTGCTCAATTCTTAAGCTGTACTATAATAATATGTATATTCCAATAGATAAAGAAACCTAAGATCAAAGAACCAACTAGATTCAGACACCAGGAAAATAACCTCGACAAATATTTTCAAGGATGGATTGAAAAAGTCCTACCTTTCCTAAACACTGATTCTTCTGTGTCCTTGTCCTTCTTAAGTCATGTCAATAGTCTGAATTATATTTTTTTGTCTTTTTTTACGTGCACGCGATTATTAATAATTTACATTGTAATACCTCTTACAGTCTACCAACCAATTTTTAAAAACGTGTTGTTATGGTTGGATGGAAAAAATGTTCTTATAGCAATAAGTCTGCCATACGTGCCTGGAATTAAAGTCAGTTTTATTGCATCTGAATAATAGACAGCAATCGCTTAAAAGGTGTTTTCTCAAGACGTCACAGACCTGGGCGTCGAACGCTTTTAAAATACATTAACTTCCACCAGCAGTAATATAGTTTTATTTATCATTATGGCTTTTAATTGATCTCTGTGAATTTTTTAAAAATTTTTTCGTGGTCAATAGTGTCCAGTTATTAAAAGGAGAAAATTTTATTTGATATCTCAAGAGAATCATGCTCGAATTTGGAAATTTGGGAGATGTGGTGTAAGTTGGCACATGCTAAAATCAAAGTTAGAAAGTTTTCTTTACAGGCAATTGATAATTAAGAACCTAAGGAACACCATAAAAGAAGGATGATGGGGACAAAAAACCTCCATGTTAATCCAAGCTATAATCAATTTGCATGATAAATTTCTTGTGGATCTTTCATATATTACGGATTTACAGAGTAACAAACCTGTATCCATCCATCTAAACTTTCGCATTTATGACATAAGTTATGATTCATATTTTTTTATTAGTTATTAGTGGTTATTTAGTCCTTTATTCTGATGTAGAACCATGTCTTCCCTGGTATTAGACGACAACAATTTGTCACATCTTGAGCTCTCAAAGGACATATATTACAAAATTTGTATCATTGTAAACAATTACTTCTCCGTTACAGCTAATAATTATTAAAGAGTAATTAAAAATATGTCATTAAATACAATGTTCAGTTTAATTTAAAGTAAACATTTTTAGATTTCCTTTTTTAACTTCTTGAATCCAGACCATCACAAAGTTTAACGCACAAATTGTCATACAATATATTTCTGCAGAAGAAATAAACTAAATTGTGACAAATTAACAGTATCAGACATAAATGTAGATTAGTACCAATGATAATTTTATTTTTTCTTTTTGCAAACGAAATGAAGGAAATAAAAAAACAAGATAAGTAAAAAAATATTTTCGTGTAAGATAATTGTTATTACTGTCATATTGATTTGAAAAGTGACCTTTTTATTAAGAAATTGCTGTCAAATGTCAAATTTATAATCTTCCTTTACGCACTTCTTTTTGTTTGTTAATTTCTTTGGATTTATTTTCCTTTAATGTAAATTCGTATTTGTATTCGTATAAGTATTTTGTGTTTTTAAAAAACGGCAATTAAATAGAAATAACAAGTAATTCAAATAATTTTTTTGTAATAAAATAACCGCGAGCAGAAATTATTTTTGTTTCATGCAACGTTTTTAATGTTTGTTATTTTATTAAGTAACCATTAAAAAAACAAATTTTGACTGATAAAGTATATTTGTTCCCACCACCGATATCATACATTGATAGCACTACTTTCTGTTATACGAAATTACTTAAACTGTATAGAAACATTGGCATGTTCAATGATTCTATATAGTTTAAGTAATTTTGTGTAACAGAAAGTAGTGCTATCAATGTCGTAGTAGCAGTAGTGCTATCATGTTCAATGAAATTACTTAAACTGTATAGAAACATTGGCATGTTCAATGGTTCTATACAGTTTAAGTAATTTTGTGTAACAGAAAGTAGTGCTATCAATGTCGTAGTAGCAGTAGTGCTATCATGTTCAATGAAATTACCTAAACTGTATAGAAACATTGGCATGTTCAATGGTTCTATACAGTTTAAGTAATTTTGTGTAACAGAAAGTAGTGCTATCAATGTCGTAGTAGCAGTAGTGCTATCATGTTCAATGAAATTACTTAAACTGTATAGAAACATTGGCATGTTCAATGGTTCTATACAGTTTAAGTAATTTTGTGTAACAGAAAGTAGTGCTATCAATGTCGTAGTAGCAGTAGTGCTATCATGTTCAATGAAATTACCTAAACTGTATAGAAACATTGGCATGTTCAATGGTTCTATACAGTTTAAGTAATTTTGTGTAACAGAAAGTAGTGCTATCAATGGCATAGTAGCAGTAGTGCTATCATGTTCAATGAAATTACTTAAACTGTATAGAAACATTGGCATGTTAAAGCATAATAAGTCAAGCACTTGCAGTAGATTGGTGAATTGTTTGTTAATTATTGTCTTGTTTTTTCTTCCGGATAGTTGTTTGATAAATTAATTTTAAATAATCAAATATTAAAACAAAAAAAGAAATGAGCCGTCACGGGACGCCTGGAAGATGTGAAACATCGTGTTCGTACAAGTAATATGCATAAAAGACACGATTATTACAGGAACTAAATATAGCAAAATGAAAAAATAAAGTATTACGAAATTCTTACAGAAAATGGTGACTTTATTTAATAAATATTTATTTACAATTAATACAAAAATAATAAAGAACAGGTTATGTGTACCGTAGTAAACAACAGCGTCGAACTGAATGAGGAGGGGGTCGCGTAGTCGGTTGCGCATGGCGACACGTCGCCATACTGTACACTCTACTACATATAGACTATATATATACCTTAGTATAGCGTGGCGACCCGTTGCCACGGCAAGCGTCGCCACGCCAACGATCCGGTTTATACCTACTATATAGATGTTTCACATCAAATGGAAACCCCTGACACAGTAAGAGATTGGTAATATTACTACCCCAATTGAAGTAATCATCTATCTGGTATACCGCCATAATGATGTTAAATTATAATGTTCATCGTAAACTTTTTAAAATTATGAACTTATATTTACATACGCGAATATAGTGGTTGCTCATTGCTAAATAAAAGTTTTGTTCATTTTAAAAGACTTGTATTCATATTGGGCGGCACGACGGGTGGGAAAAAGCTCGATCGATGGGCGGAGTGTAGCTCGTGTCATTAAACTCCATTTCATTTAATCGCTCGCCACATTCAAAAGGGAAAGCTTTTATATTACATTCAAATTGAGGGTTTACAGCAGGCCTGCGTATTTATTATTATATTTTTAATGTAAACATTGTATACTGGTTTAGGATATATCCTCTCTGCTTATATCATATGTCAATCCCTTGAAATGTTATTGGGTATGAAATGTTAATACAAATATTTGTAATTAAATTTTTAATTACCAAGCTTTGCTATTTAAAATTACATAATATTTTCTGATGAAATAATTCATTAAATGTTAGAAATTTTTTTACTAACTTAAAACAATCATAAAAGTTATTTAAAAGAAAAGTGAGGATATTTGTAACGAAATTTTTATATTTTAAAGATTGATAAAGATGTCTTTTTATTCATCATTCGTTTCTTGACAAGTTTTTTTAACACTTTAAAATCTTGTCACTTTTTATCTTTTTAATGCACAGTAGATAAAAAATTATTCATTTTGTCATCAAATTTAAAGTTATCTGAATAAAAATATATTTGTATGTATTTATTAGCACATTGCTATACGTAAATTTGTTTATATTTTGGACCTTTGTTTATAATATATTTCTTCCAGACCTACTTAAATGATTCATAACGTTTTAATTATCAAAATTAGATGTTATGAATATAACGAAATGAGCAGTATACATTAGCTAGCGACAACTGCAATAAACTCAAAAAGTTAGCACATTCCAAATTCCAATAAGTATGTTGTTTATAAATTCATTTGGTACATATTGGAACATGTTACACTTTAATTCGATGAGCGTATTCCCTTACCGGTATCCTTCAGAATATAGATAACATCAGTCTGGCTCGAGGGAAACGTTGCTTTTCCAAATATGCTACAGATAAAGTGAGAAGAGATTTCTTATAAATTTATAGGTTCCTTCTTTTATGAAGCTTATTTTTTTAAATGCTATTCCCTCATGTAACTTTTAATCATAATGTTAACTTGCCAAACCATTTTGCGTACTACCTGATTGTATTATACCAATCGTTTTGAATTAGATTTTTACGCCCTTTTATCGAAGCTTATGTCTGGATATGTTATTATATATCAATTGCAGAGTTTACAATCATTTCCATAGATTTTTTTTTGTTCTTATTCTTATCCAGTTATAAAGTTTTGCAATTTGACCGTATATGCTATGGGCTCATTGTTAGTAAATTTGAATGTATAGAAGATGTGTGGGAGATGTGTCTAGAGTGCAAATATCTCTATGTCAAGGAGGCGATAGAGACAGACTTTGTAAATATTTCAGTAATATTATTAATTCTTGCTCAAGTAAGTATTTATTAATGTAGCTAAATAAATTTTAAAATTTATTTTTAGTACCCAAACCGTAAAGTACCCTAAACCACAACACATTAATAGAATATATTTAATGTCAAATGTTGATAAAAGCGCTAACGTAACACCAAATTTTAATAAAATACTATTAATGTGATTATATTTAAGTTGAATAAATATGAAAAAATATACCACGTGTAATTTATTTAGCTATGTAACTATTTATAATTATCAACATTTATGTGATAATTATTTATTTATTATATACTTTAATATATAGAGTTGATATATATGGCGGATTTCTTGCTACGAGACAAATCTCTTACATCAAACAATTACAAAATAATTAAAAACAACGGAACTTGTTGGAAATATACCAAATTTATATTTTTTTTTATATGTCTTTTTCTAGTTCATTATATATTCACTGTCTTGACTCATTTTAAATTGTTTGTTTATAACCCGAATTTTGCTTACAATTGAAGGTGCGTGGTTGATAGAAGAGCCATTTGTTTCTAGTTTTATCCGCAGTTAGCATTGTCGTCGTTATGGTTACTCTTCGCTTCCGTTAAGAATGTCGTGAATAGATGCCATAGAATAAAATATGTATTGTTATTTTATAGTTACATTAAAGAAAAATCCAGTTTTATATTGTATTTATTTTAAAAGAAAACCTGGAATAATCGAACAAAAATAACTAATCTATATCAAAATTTAAGGTAAATCTAACTAACTAAACCAAACAAGAAAATTGAAAGGTGAAAAAATAGAATCTACTTTTATGTGGTTACAACTAGTGACGGTTGATAGTCGTGACATTTATGGTGATATACAATAGTACGATGGTACGGATACACTAATAAATTTTCATAAACTAACGCATATCCTTTGTGAATATCTATAAGTGTAATCAGAATAGTCTTATGAAGAATCCCCCCGGAATGGCAAGTTTATCGATAGTTTACGTAGTCAGTTTTATCAGCAATGAAGTATTTGCTTTATAATTTTCATCGATATATTTAGGTCAATTGAGCAAAAAAGCTATTACTTTACATAATAAGTTGACTTACATTTAAGTCTTGAATGCATGTAGGACCTTGTTTAAATTCAGTAGCTGACTTTCTTTATATAATAAAGATAAAGCACCCTGAAACTGAAACTAATTTATTATTTAATTAAAAACTATGTTTTATTTGTATGTTCGGTGTCACTAAGAATGTAAAAAAATTTATAACAAACAGTCCCTTGTAAGAATATAATCTACGTCTGTTTTATTAAAAAAAAAAGATTTGAAATATGCTCTCACTACGAGGAAACGGCTATTAATTAGTTGTTAAATATCAAATTCACAAAATTTACAATTTTTGCATTTATCAGGTTTGTTTTTTCTGTATAAATTCGCGACTTAATTTGCAAATTGAGTATTTAAAGCTGGTGTGGACGGTAACTAGGACGGAAGAACAATAACAAGCAATAACAAAAACCAAAACAAAAACTTCACAAAACATAAGTCTTATTTAAGTTTAAATTATAACGTTCGTTGGAAACTTCTTAAAATGGCGGTCACATATGACCTTTATTACACACGTAAATAAACTCTAAATAAAAGTTTTCTTGATTTTAAAAGTTTGCCTTAAATCTAGATGGTTGGACGGGCGGGAAAAAGCTCGATGAATGGGCAGAGTAAAGCTCGTGTCACTAAGCAACATATCATTAAAGTGCTCGCTACATTTAAATGGGAAAGCTTTTACATTATATTCAAATTGAATGTTTACAGCAGACCCGCGCACTTATAATTTTAATGTACACGTGCTGGATCATAACGTGTGCTTTCCGCTAGAGTCATCTGCTAATACTTTGAAATTTTGATAGGTATGAGATATGAAACTTTGTATAGATACTTAAATTGTTTTCTTTTAGGTCGATTTTGGTTTGTAAAACTTCAATAATATTTCCTAGTAAAAATTATATTTATGATAGCAGTTTTCTATAATTCAGAATTAAAAAAGATTATAATTTAAAAAAAGATAAAGAAGTTTTATTACGAAATTTAATGTCGTAAAGACACGCAACAACGTTTTTTTATTTATTTAAAAAAGTTGTACATAGTTTTAAAGATGTAACAACTCTGAATTTAAAGCAGTATCCATCGATGGCCTACTAAGAAAATTGGAGCTGTGTACTTCGAGTAATATGAGAGACTTACATCGTTGCTAGTTCACAATTCAATGATATGATTTTCGAAATCTTGTACAAAAATTATGGAGATGTTTATATTCAGATTCGCCTAACTACTTTCATATAAAAGGGTTGAATTTTGTTTTTTATTGTTCATATAGGTACTATTCGTATATTAGCTAAGTTTATAATCTTAAATCTAGAATTGTTTGTGGAAAATCGTGATTAAATTTCAGGTTATTGGTAATATGACAAGCGTGTTGGGGTATTAAAAGTGAGGTTATATTTAAATGACGCTAGAAAACTATAAAATAAACGCTAAGTAATAAAATTGAATAATTAAGATTTAACGAGTTATTCAAATTTGATTAACCATCGCTTTTTTATTCATAGTAATACGTGAAACATTAAATCATGTGACAGTTGCACGGTTAAGTTATCAATATATAACAACAATTAGTTATATGGTTAAATTTCCTTTGTTGTTGCGTTTAATAGGAAAACGCGTTTACCAAGTGGAGTTGCCAAAATGGATAATTAGCGCTAAATTAGCGCTAAATTAGCCACGAAATTTGGCCACTTTGCATATTTTCATTTCGAAATCACTAGTCTTGCTATTATGCAGTATAACCGATGTTATGTCTCTTTTGTTTATATTTAATTTGATAAATAAGGTAATAAATATTTTTTTAATTTATTTAAAATTATTTCCGTTCCAGATGTTTTTAGTAATGTGACTCTAAAAGATTCTTTGGGAGTTGTTTTAAGAATTTTCAGTGGAGTAACAAAGTTGGATTTTGTAACTACATTTTGAAGGAGAGACTTTTCACATAATGCATTATATATTCCTCGAATTTATTGATTTTTATATATCCACATAAAATTTTAATAAGTCGGCGTTAATTATAAGAGCAATGAGTGAGCTAAACATTTGACAGATGCTACGCCGTACATTTGCTAGACCTGTATGGTAGCGAAATCTATGTTTCCAGCGTTATCGGAAACTACTCAGTAAATTCCAATCATAAAAAGTCTTGTTAAAATATATGCTATATTGATGTTATGTTAAAATTACCTGCATATATTAAAACAATACGAGACTACTCGGGAGAATTCGGGCAATAGCTACTTCAACAATCGCTGATAGCCTACTTATTTATTAAATCCCAAAACCCATATTCCATTCATCCGTCGACGTAGATAGCTATTTAAGATAGCTGATAACATTTCATATATCTTTAGATTCCTTCCCATGAGTTTTTTTATGTTTTAATGTCTGTCGACAATCTAGGTTCCTGTCCGTGTATTCCAACGTAAGTGACGCTTTCTATTAATACATATGGCAAATTCGCTGTTAGAAATATATACGCAATGTAATAAATAAATAATAATTAAATGAAAATATTTTACCTATATATTTTTTATAGTTATATCTTTTTTATAGGTATATATATTTTTTAAAGTTCAAAATCAAAATTAATATGAATAAAAGCACTCAAACTCGTGCGCAGTTGTTGAACGCAATCAGTCTGCATTCCATTCTGTCAAGTGTTAAATTTGGTAAAAGCCAGTATTAATATAACGCTTATAATTCCAGGAAGTAATAAATTATAATAATTATGTTATATTATAATAATTCAGCAGCAGAACTCTCAATAATTAGAAATATTTGTTTCCTCAGTTATAATTGTAATATAGCTCTCAGGCTTGAAAAAAATATATTTTTCAATTGTATAAGACGTTGTTGGATGAAATAATTTGTCACATTAAAATAAATTATAAATGCGTCTCATTCTACATATTTCTTCTGCTGAATTTCCTTCAGGTGAGTTATTTTTAATTTAACTGTGTGCTAACTGATTATAAATTTAAGTTACTCAAAAATTACTTGTTTTTCCGTCAAAATAAACCATCAGACTGTTATCGCGGTATCGAATGGTTTTATTAAATAGCCTTTTCGTCTCATTTTTTACAAAGTAAAAGATGAATATACATTCGCATGGCAGTCGGTAGTAATTGTTCTAAAAATAACAGCATTTTTTAAGTCACTAGACTAAAAAAAGATGCTTCTAGATTTTTTTAGCACTTCATCTTTCTTTACTTTTGGTCTTACTTAGATTCATAATCTTTAGGTTTTCTTTCAGGTTCATAGTGAAGTCCGTATAGATTAATCATCTGTACAGACTTCATTCTACATTACAATATTAATTATAGCAGTTGTGTTAACGTTTTATTTCGCGATATACGTCTCAACGAGGATATTTTCGGGATTGTCTGTTATTTGCATTACTTGATTCGTATCAGTACCCAATGTAGTCCGTATTTTTGTCTGCTTCTAACGTGAGCCGCACTGTCCGTTTTCACTATTATGTCATTGCTATCCCATAATTTATTTTTTCACTAAAGACACTACTTTCAGTAAGATCAAGTCCGAATTCATTATTTGAGCCGCAAAGAGTGGTATCTTCATCATAAGGCACTAATAAAAATTAATCGCATTTTCCTTGCTGACCAAATCAATAAAGATACAAAGAGACGCTGAACACAGTTTTTCTTTCAAAAAATTAAATTATATTGAAAATAAGTAAATGTCATACTATTACACAAACTACAATTGAAGTAACATTTTTAAGGTTTTAAAATAAAGTGACCGGTTTAAGACTTTAATTAGAATATTGTAGGTAATATTTACAAAGAAAAGTTGTTTTACTCTTTCGAACTTGATGATTTTTGTTGACAATTCAGTAACAAACAATTCTAAAACAAATAGAGTTTCATATTTGTAAGCTATTCGAGAATGATAACTACTAGTTAACCATTCTCATAGCAACAAGACATGGATGGAGGTGGAGACTAAATTGTTAAATTCAATTTATTGTAATAATGTTCAGCGATGCATACTCGATCTTACCCAAATCGATCGTGTTAAAAGATAGTGTAACGGCGTGGAAAAAAATGACTTTTCTTTAGAAATTCTTTAGAAAGGTCCGAAAGAGAGAAAAGTTTGTTGAGTAAAATCCGTGAAGTGTGAACTTTATCGTCAGCAAATCATTTATGGACTGGTTGAATGGTGAAGTATATACATATTCATATTCATATTATATACAATAACTTTTTCACGTGAACAAAATTTATATGAGAATGCCCAGTTTGTATGGAGTACATGGCCTAGTTACAAACATGAATGACATGAATGTTTGCTAATAGCCCACCTGAAGATGTTGTTATACAACGAAACCTAGGTCGTGGTAAAGAACTTAATAATTGTGAATAATGAATTTCTACAAAATTAACGCCAGATATATTCAATAAATGACTGATGTATCATATTTTAGAGTATCCTTATAAAAACTAAAATATATGAATTTTGGCTCAGTGGAACAGTTTAGGTTTTCAATAAGGCCATAAATATGTTTAATTTTGAAGTTATGATTATTTGACAACTATTATGAGGAGAAATATTATTGGTCAACAGTAAATTCATTGTCAATGTTATATTTTAATTTTATTTCATTTTTTATTAATTTCATTCTAAATATTCATTTTTAGGCAATTTACCTGTCCGAATTTACTGTCAGCGGGACATCGATAAAATAAAAATAAAAACTTTTAATTGACGTTAATTATATTTATTTACCGGTTCTTATTTCATATAAATTTTTTATTAACCTTTTAAAAAAAATTACTATTGTTATACTTATTGATAATTACAAATCTGCCTAATTGTCCCAATAGCTGTAAAGTTATTGTCAGTTAATAAGTAGAGAATGAATGAAGTAATTTCGTTTGACATTGAAATAACTTGATTTGATATTATTTATCATTATGTATGCATGTATAAACGATATATTTTATCTATTAATTTCTGAAGTTTCTGTTAGACATCATTTACATTAATATTTGACTAGCTGACCCGTGCGAAGTCTTCGCACTATATCGCCATCTAGCGTGTTCCAAGCATACAATTTGGCTAAGATATTTGATGTGTCGCCCACAGATGGCGCTCATGCCAATTGTTATAAAAATTAATTTTTTTATTAACAAAAAGATTTTTTTCGAATTTTTTTATATTTTTCGCCCAAAGTAGAAAACATAAGCTTTAAGTGGGTATTGTTTTTATTTTTTTTGGTGCAGTAGTTAAAGAGATCGAGCCGCTCGACCAAAAAACACCTTTTAGAAATAATATATTTAGATATAAATTAATATTCGACACTTTCATGCAAGTATTTAAACAGTATCGATACTGGCTTGTCAAACTAAATAGTGACTGCAAGTATCGATAATATGTGATTTATAATTGTCACTAACTCGTTTCTATTTTTAAATTACAGCACAGAGAAAACTGTGCACACTGATAGATATACTGCCATAGCATACAGCCGCACAGAACTTATAGATTCACTACTTCAAGGAAAACCTTATCAGTGGTCTGTCATACTAAATATTTAGATGCGTGTTTTTTGCTCTAGGGAAGTTCTAAGAGCAAATAAAAAAGGGACAAAGGGGCAAAGAATAATTATTTATATGTTTCGTCTTTGTACACGACTGGGCCGAAATTGGGCATTCTTCATTGTTTACATAAGTAATTATTAGTTTTCGCGGTGGGCATTCATAAACACTATGTTCAGCAACAAAGCTTGTAATTGTTATTAAAACACGTAGAGTATGTTAGCTATTGGCGATAGGAATAGGTCGGTAGAATTTTTTTGCTTTAATTTCGGTGGGCATCAAATTTTTCATGTGAGGGTGTAATATTATTTATCCATTATTTTCAATACTCTGCTCCGGTAAATGATGATATAATCATATAGCCTCTATTTTAATATAGGATTTATTTTATTCATATTAAACGTGAAGGAAAAACAAGCAAATAAATAAACCAAAACCTTATATATGCACACATACGTATTTATAGTCTGTTTTATGGAGATGAACATAAAATATTTTGCTTGCAGATAAAATAATTTTTTCTGTAATAAAATAATAATCCCATTATGAATAAAACAATGAAAACAAGTAATAATATGAAAGTAAATATAAAATAACACATAAGAGCAACACTTCAGTCTGCGTCTACTTACTGCGAGGTACAGACTTCTTTCTTTTCCGGTCATTTCAACAAATCTGTGCATTTCAAACTACTTACCCGTTTCTAACACTCTCAGTAATATTTAAATGTTATTTTTAACTTTCATCACGGTTTTTTCCCATTTTATCTTTTCGTATTTTTTCTTGAAAATGGAACTCCTTAACGGATGGTAGTAAATCGACCATGATTCAAGATAGTTGTTACTTCGCCAAATAATTGTTACCGATAGTTGTTACTTCGCCAAATAATTACATTATCTGTCAGGTCATGGTCTGATTCTGGAGTTGAATAATGTAATATCTTAACGAATGGTGGTAAATTAACTGTGACTCAAGACATTTGCTATAGTTAGTTATTACTTTGTAAAATAGCTGTACTATCGACCAGGTCAGGGTCTGATGATGAGTTCTGGGAATGAATAATAGAATTCCTTTAACGGATGGTAGTAAAAAACTATAATTCAAGATATTTTCTACTGGTAGTTAAGTTAGGTAATTACTAGTAGTTAGTTTTCGGTAGTTACTAGTAGTTAGTTTGCGAAATAACTATACTATTGATCACGTCTAGGTCTGGTGATAAGTTCTGGAGATGAAAAATGGAACTCCCTAACGGATGATAGTATATCAAACGTGATTCAATACATTCACTATTAGTAGTTATTATTTTGTATAATAACTGCGTCGTCAATCAGATTAGGGTCTAATGATGAGTTATGGAGATAAACAAAATAATTCCTTAATGAAAAGCATAAAATCAATCGTGATTTTAAGATATTTTTTGCTACTGGTAGTTGTTACTTTGCAAAATGACTACACCACCGAGCAGCTCTGGATCTGATTATACGTTTTGGAGAACAATGAAACTCCTTAACCGATAATAGTGAATTAACCGTAACTCAAGATATTTGCTAATGACAGTTGTTACTTTGTTGTTGCAAAATCGCTACACCATCGACCAAGTCAGAATCTAATGATTAGTTCTGGAGTTGGATATTAGAACTTTTTAATGGATGATTGTAGATAAACAGTGATTCCAAAACACTTGTTACTTGTAATTGTTACTTTGCATGACCTGATTTTGGACTTCGGATATTGATAAAGAAGCTCCTCAATGGCTAACAGCTACTACTATGGCTTTGCTTTTGTGTGTTGTTGGTTTTCTAGATTTTTCCGGCGAATTTTATTACTTATATAATATTCTAAAAACGAAAATAGTTGATTGGTAGATTAACCACTAGAAACCCTAGAAAAAAAATTTTTGAAAAATCGATTTCAATAAAAAATAGGTACTGAAAAGTAAACAATTTTATTTCAAAATAGATAACCTAATTATTCACAATAAATATATTATTTATTATTTAAATCGGCTCCAGCACTGCTGACCAACTTAAATAAACGCAAAATTTTATATCATAAATGCGTCCTTTATGAATATATTTCCTACTGTGAGTTAGAAGTTAAGATTTTAAATTGAAGTTATAAATTGAGTAAAATTATAAATTTGTTTAATATGGTCGATCGTGCTGGCATCGACTTCAAAAATGAGTATCTCACTTAGTTATTGTAAATAAGTAGGTACCTACTTTCAGTTAATTATTTGTAACTTTTTAGTACCTTCTTTTTTTTGAAAATATTTCATCTATATGAGCAACGTTGGCCATTAAAGCTAATTACATAGGTTTTGCCTTCGGCTTTGGTCGCGCGGATATTGAATGCTGCCTATGTTATAAGCAAATGAAACTTGAATCAATATATTTTGATGAATATTGCATGATCATTATTATATTTTTATAACATTTTTTTTCAATTTTCGTTTTAATTTTTAAATCAAAGTTTAGTTAAGCAATTCAAATTTATTTTGTATGTTAATAAAAAATTTAAAATTCTACTTTCCGACAGTTTTTTTGCACTTCTAACATAGCCAGTTATGCTTTATAATTTTTAAAGAAAAAAAAACCGACTACGGTTCTTCTCGTAAAAAATAGAAATAGAGATGGTCCACCGAGAGCAGGGAACGGTTGAGTTATTTGTAAACCATAAATCCAATATTACAAAGTTTTTTTTTGAACCGTCAATATACACTACAAAACCCATACGCAATGGTAGGTATTTTCACGACGGAGTATGTATAATATAACTGTTATTTATTTTCTGATGTTTATATCACTCACATAGAAGTTAGTAGTTATTCTGCTCTTCTCCGCGCGGTCGCTAGATTGAACCAGAGAACTTCGGTAGGAATATTCGGAACGATAAGTCAATAAATAAGTGGGAGTATCTTTGCAACGCACCGTTTAAGAAGTGATCAAAGGATTGGACATTTGTTTGTTTGCTTCTGCTCCCGCCATGTTTGTAACTTCCAAGAGATGATATTTAAACTTGTTACTGAGTTTGTCGATTAATCGACGTTTTCGGTGTGCGATCTATTCCCATGGGTTAGCTAATTAATCTAGTGTATCTAAATTATTAACCAAAATGTCAGTCACACACACAACCATTTACATAATCCTCGCAGAACTAGACTAACTGAAGGCTAGATTTTGCTATTTGACATTTGATTTTGTCATTTATCTGCCAATTGATTTAAGAAATAATTGCTCAAAACTATTCAAGTACATCATGATACGTTTTTTGATGAAATATCCAATGTACTCTTATTACTTGCGTACGTATTTGTGTCTTCTTATGGCAGAATTTGTCAGTTTATAAGCAAAAATCTGGTATATTTGAAAATTATTGTACAAATTAAAAGTTTATCTGTCATATACTAGCCCACATAATAGGCAATTTTCTTGATTTTTTCAATATACATAATATACACGAGCATTTACACTTTTTCAAAATTAAAAATGCAATACGTTTCGGAATTACAAATGCGTTATTTAATTTTATCTCTGATCGTTTTATGTCACTGATCTATTGACTGACTTTTCTTTGTTCAATATTTTATCACATATATTTATAAACATGATTTTATTTTCTCCATCAAGAAAGTGTGCACAAGCAATAAATAAAAAAACTTTATTAAATAGTTTGAGATAAAAACAAAAAAAGGTGAGAGGATCGACTTAATAAATGGAAGTCCATAAATTAAATTCTCCTTAAACAATTACTTTAATACAGATACAAATTTTATTTCATTAATGGATAACATTATTATAACCGAGTGTCCTAAATTAGGCGTCGGAGGTGAAAGCCTGTTATTACAAAGACTTAATTGGCATTAGTAGATATAGTGAATTTTTCCATGCTTACTGTTGAAGGTATGTATATTTGATTTTATTTCGAATTAATTCTTGGTATATTGTTTCTATATTTTAAATAATATTTTGAAAAGACCACTGTAAGAATTGTTCACAACTTTTAGAATCTAAATTTTGACTGATACTAACTTTTTTATTCATCTATATTTAGTATATAAATTTATCTTGTTAGTATAATATCCACCTTTACTGTGTCGTATATATTTTATATCGAGATTACCCGCAACTGTAGTTTTATTGTTTTTTTCTAGAACGTGTATAAAGTGTGAAGGAATTGAGTTTTTTGAAGGATGGTTCTAGTACGAATTCAATATAACCGGTGTTTGTGATGAATTGGTATTCAATTTGAAACTGCAAGTTTCTAGTAATTCGTCGATATACGACAAAAGTGCCTTATCTGTGGTGACGAAGGTTTGATGTACATCCAAATGCAAAAGTTGGTTCGAGGGAATGAACAATCAGTTTAATGTATGTACATAAACCAATAATACATAAAAACTAGGAATGTATACAAATCAGCCATATCTCTCCATTTAATTAAGTGATAGTGGGTATGTAGGTAGACTAAAGGAATCTTTTGCAGATTCGTCTTTGAAAACAAAGAAAGCCTATTAAGGCTTTCCTAAGGTCTAGAAACGTTATTAGACCATTTGCGTGGTGCGGCAAAATTCATCACACATGCGGAATTAGGCAATAAAGGAGAAGGGTATTTTAAGGTAGTGAGACAAATGAAAGAAATTGATCAAAGTTCACAAAAAAATGTTATGCTTCAAATGAAGTACTGTGACGTTGCTATGCAGTAATATAACGAAAACTAGATAGTCGCAAAGAACTTAAAGGAAGTAGAAATAATACTACATCACGTAGTTTCATTTAATCGTGAATAATGAATTTCTACAAAATTAATGCCAAATATATTCAACAAATATTGACTTATTATTATTGGAGTAATGAAGACTCCAATAAAAATAACAAATGTTGAGTTATTGTTGTTGAAATAATATCATATGGGTAATAGTTTAAGTTTGAACAGTCAAAAAACCACTGTTCCAAAATGTTGTATGTGTCCATTTGAAAATTAAAAGTTTTAAGCAAAGAATTTCAACAATGTTAGAGCCACTAATATTTCGATACGGAGTATCAAACATTCATATGTAGATGCAAATAAATTAAGTTACATTTGATGTAGAAATGTAATTTGCAGCGCGTTCCAATTTGCATTAGCGAGCTGCATAACCTGCATACATAAAGTCCAAGGTACATTTTACATAGAGCATTCACTAGAAACGACATTAACTAAATTACTGGCGGACTTGCGTTGTTATAATTAGTTGTCACTTAGTCAAATGGTTCCGTCAAATGGACTGCCATTCAAATTGGATATTCAGAGTTAATGAATAAAATTGCATGTTGCGTGATTTGTATTTGTCAATTAAAGTATGGAATTCATAGTATCTGGTCGCAAAACTTATTAAATTGAAATAAAATTATATTTTTTATTTAATTTATATTTTTCATGAAATATGGCGAATAGAAAAATATTTGCCTCTCATATATATTTTGACGTTTCTATTCAAGGGTATAATTATTTTAGAAATTCCACAACAAATCCAAAACCTGATAAATCCAAGCAGAACTCGCATAACGAGGGTTCCGTACATATATGGACACATAAAAATTAAGTTGCATACTATTGTTGTTAAATTACACATAAATATTAATTCTCATTGCGTAAATATATTGCCTACTAAATTATTCACAGGCGTAAAACATAGCGTATATTTAAATAATATTATTCTTCATCATGTACATATTTAAACATATTGTCTAGTGTAGATTTCACAGTTGTAATAAGTATACATTTTATAATACAAAGTTAATTTTCCATTTGATTTACACCACTTCCTTATATGGAACTTCCATGAATTTTTTGCAATCCCCAAAACATGTTGTAAATTAGTCAATTATTACTTCTGAACTAGTAAAGCCTACACTTAGCTGTAATAATTTTCTTTTTAAATTTGTTGCAATAAATATTACTGTGAATACTTTCAAAATATATCTAATATTATTGTAAATAATTCAACTTAATATTTCCTCAACGGATTTCTGAACAGAAAAGTGTTTAGGATAAACCCTAAATTTTAACCTAGTCGACTTTGCCCTACATAATGGGGTAAGTGAAAAAGAAAATCATGGAGGGTTCAGAACAGGTTCCCCAAAATATTTTATTTCATTACTGCAGGTTATAAATATGTATAATCAAATAAAATTTCAGCTTCATAGCATACAAAGTCCATTAGTAAAACGGCTTTGATATACAGACAGACAGATGGATGTCCTGAACAAAAGTATGAGGGTTAGTGTGGCTATAGAATCCTAAAAGGAAGTTAAATTACAAAATGATGTTTTATTAGTTCGCAGATAAATTTCTTTCTTTAAAAAAAAACGCGTTACGAATGTAACTTGTATCCTACGTATCCCATAAAAACCATATAGTATGGATAAATAAACCTGTCAAGTATGAGCATAACTCGCACTACGAGGGTTCCGTACATAATTAAGTTTACATATGATTAAACATTTAAGAGTACACTTTATTTCTATTAATCTATTTGAAAATCCTAATTTTGTTTTTCACTACGTAAATAGATTAAACATACTTTGGTTTCTAACTTAAATATTTTCCACTTAACATTTAGCCCTTACATTTCCAGCGAAATGCAAGAAACAATAACATATTCTGGATGAATTGCAGCTTTCTACGTAATGACGTTTTTGAGATAGACCTGGTGACAAAATGGCTCTAAAAACGGTAATTCTAATGTTTCATTAAATTGTGTAAAAAATAAATTAAAATTTTAAAAACAGGTTTATAATCTAATTAAAGATCTCCTTTCAACGACATCCATTTGCCAATGAAGAAATTTTGTTTGGCACAACTACTACATGTGCGGGTGAACGTTGAAATATAATTTCAGGTACAACCATACAATATAAAACATTAGGATAACGTTAGAAGAATCATCAATATTATATAGTTTAGGGTCGATAAGTCAAATATGTTTTAGTACAACGTAAAAGTTTAAGCAATATCACCATTTCTACGTGAGGACGAGCTGGCCCACGAGCAAAGCTAGCTATTTTATAAAAAAAGTTTAACATTACAATGTCCATGCGAGAGTAGCTACGACATAAAGCTTTACGTTTTATGTAAAAATTTTATCGAAATATATCGAATGAATTTTGTTAACTTACCAATTCTTATTCTATATCTAGAGCCTCTCTATCTCTACCGAGAGGTAATGTTTTAGGACAACTACCTCTCGGTAGAGAATTAAAAAAAAATTCAAAATTTTGGAGAAATAAAGGACGTTTAATTGCTTCAGGTTTTCGTATATTTATTATAAAACATGATGTTATATTTCGCATTTTTATATTTTCTCTTGTATGAAGCCTGTAAAACGATTAAAATAATAATAAAATTATAATAGTGTTAGGATGTTTTAATACCAATTCTGATTGGCTTCATGGCGTTAGATGATGGTGCCGATAGACATAGCTAGAGGTAACGTTGATTAACGTATTAGAAATGGGTAATCAATTACTTTTAATGTATTTATTTATTCCTGGTTTCTTGATTTTTGTCAAGATTGATTTTTTTACTGATTCTGGATAATTGAAGTAATTGTTTCGTAAGATTAGTATCGTAATCAATTTCGATGTTGTGCCATAATGACGTTCAAGAAGGTTCTTTTCTTAATTATTCATTTTTTTATTTAAAATTTATCGCAATCTTTCATATCATACCAATTGTTATCGATTTGCGCTAGTTAATAAGAAGGTTGCATTGAATAAAATGGAAGACAGTTCTCAACGGGGCCTTGAACTAATACCTTGTGTTCGTCAGTGCCACTAATAAATCGTTATCTTTTGCGAGTAGTTGGACAAATCATCACGCTTAAGGTTTACTACTTCTTTCAGAAGGAATGGAAATTTTTAGACCCATTTATTTTAAATACCTCAGAAAATCTTGAAAATTTTCGAACAGTTAACGGTTGTTCAAATTTTATTCGCTGACTCTAAAAATACCTTAAAGGTTGTGCTTATCTTAAGCATTCAATATTAAACACCAGTGCAGGTTAGGCAAAAACGATAAAATGTAACATTGTTTAGTTTTTATTCACTCGTACTTTAGAAAGACCCTCGCAAATATTTCCGCTTACTGATGATCTTGCTATTGCTATCCAATGGAATCAGACAATATTTTTCGGGATTTTTTATTTTATGTTCAGTTAGACACTTCATGTTTAAATTTATTTTCATCAGTACGTTCATTATAAGTCATTTAAAGTGTCAACAATTTTTCATCAAACATTCCATAATATTTTATATCGCTCTGTATTTAATTGTTTTTTATTTACGCTTTTATTCTTTAGATTCTGTATCACGAAAAGAAAAACAAATGAAAGCGATGAAGAGAGGTTTCGTTTGTTTTTCCAAATTTCACAGACCTGTTTTTTTTAATAATTTATAACATTTCAATAAAAGGGCAAATAAAACTTTTGCCAATTCCATAATATTGTTGATTTTAAATATGACAATGAAAATATTTGACATAATGACAAGGTAATAATTATTCTGCAGCGTGTCAAAAAACCTTCACCGTCGCCCAGCGCCTACGTTTATACCAATTATAAATCTACGAATTTGTTTTTCGTGATGTTACAATAAAATTACATTGAATCATTTCATTGTCACGTTTATATAGTATTTGCATTGTTGGGCTCATAAAAAAATATTGATTGCACGGCTGCGCACCACCACATAAAAATATAAAAATATGAATAAAAATAACAATGTCGTACATTCTCTAACTTGCACAACCGCAGGGTTGTTTGTAAAACCGCAGGTTGTTGATAAAGCCTCCACATTGTTATCATAAATCCATCAATGCTGTCTACATGTAAAGCGCGAATGGAGGATTCAGTTAAAGGATCTCTTCAGTATGTTTTTACATTCCCCAGTACTCAACTTTTCCGCAATCTGCACAGCAATTGCTGAAATTTGGACTGAATAGAGTCTTAAATCTCGCGATATTCTCTCGAGACAACGGTTTTCATTTTGAATTAATTTAACGTGCTTTGAGGTTACTTTGTTATGCAAGCATTGGATTTCTTGTAAAGTGAAATATTTTTAATAATATATCTTACTGTTGGAGTTTCTAGGTTAACAGTTACTTATTTCTTTGAAAAGAGCTTGGTGTTATAATTTTTAGAGAGTACGCATTCTTACAATTTTCCTTTCAAAACAAAAAATATTTCGAAATGTTACATAATTCATCTGAGCTGAGTTGACTGCCGCTCTGTACGAAAAGGAACTGGTAAAATTACAGGTAAAAATATTAGAACAAAAACGAATGTACGTGGTTTCTCAATAAACATGTCGGATCCGTAATTTTCATAGATTAATATATCAAATCTGAGTAGAAAGGATATAACAGGACAAAATCTGCATTTTATTTTATATTGTAGATTCAAATAATTCCTTATAAATACCTTTAATAAGAAATATAAGTTTTCTTATTTGCCATATCAGTTTTTGAATTGCTTAATTTTTTGGTTTACTTTTAAGGGGCTTAACTTTTTTAGTTCAACTATATAATGCTATCATTTTTAATTTTGTAATACCTTATCCTATATCATAAGAATAAAAATGATACCCGTATGTAGTCAAACTATAAAATTAAGCGATTTAAAAACTAAAAAGGCAATTGAGAAATCACGAATTTCTGGTAAAAGCTATTTATGAGGAATTATTTGAATCTACAAGATAAAATAAAATGCAGATCGTGTACTATTATATCCTTTCTCCTCATATATAATATATTAATCCATGAAACTCGCGGATGTGATAGGTTTATGAAAAAACCACGTAAAATTCGTAAAAAGCTTTTCAGATAAAAAAAGCATTTTGACAGTAATACAGAATAAAGATCAATGTCAGGTAACAGTTAACATTTTTAATTTCTTTAGATAATGGCTACTCATTTTTAAAGCGATTGATTTTAATTATAGTTTGAAAAGACTTATTATCCTTAGATTTCGATTGTTATTTATTTCTCATTTAAAATTCTTCGTATATTAGAAATAACACACCGTGTTTGGGAAGGTAGTTTTTTTAGGTTTCTTTCAAGATCAGTCTCAAGTCTCAAGAGATCAATCGTTAAACGTATCATTTTCCGTATTCTAAAAGACATGAGCTTTTTTAAAATCACATTACATTCGTTATTTTCACTGGTCTCCTTCTGTTCTGGAATTAAAATTATTGTGCACGGCGCACGTCCATTCGAATTGAAATTTCTATTCACATTCAAATCGTTAAAAACATCGTTACATTCGTAATGATGTTTTATTCCCTATTTCACAAATTATTATGTACGATCTTGGCTCTAGATATAGAATAAGAATTGGTAAGTTAACAAAATTCAAGACCGATATATTTCGATAAAATTTTTACATAAAACGTAAAGCTTATTTATTGCGTTTATTTCGTAGCTACTCTCGCATGGACATTGTAATGTTAAACTTTTTTTATAAAATAGCTAGCTTTGCTCGTGGGCCAGCTCGTCCTCACGTAGAAATGGTGATATTGCTTTAGCAGCTTGCCTGCACTCCAAGATAAGCCTTTTAAATATTACATGCTGCTGTAACCTTAATACCTGTACTAATACAATTAAATGAAATTATGTGATCTAGTATTATTTCTACCTTCTTTAAGTTCTTTACCACGACCTAGGTTTCGTTGTATTACATCGTCTTCAGGTGGGCTATTAGCTAAGATTGCTAACAGCCCACCTGAAGATGTTGTAACACAACGGAACCTGGGTCATGGTAAAGAACTTAAAGAAAGTGGAAATAATACTATATCACGTAGTTTCATTTAATTTTGAATAATAAATTTCTACAAAATTAACGCCAAATATATTCAATACTTTTACTAATACTTTATACACATAAACTTTTCAGAATAAACAACCTCTACAATGACGAAAATAGCATCAAAATCATAATAGTAGAACTCAATTTATAAGCAAACCTACGAAAAGATAGAAAGACGGACGTTTATATTATACATATAGATGTGAGGTTGAGGATTTAATGATGGTACCAAAACAAAAATTAAAAAAAGAATTAAAACTGATTAGTTCTGTATTATCTTCTATACAAAATTATTCCATATATAGTAATAGGAAAAACAGATACATTTGATATATGTTTTTAAACGTTTTTAAAGTATATAAGTAAATAGAAGAACAACGTATCACTATATTTGATGATTGTATTTTTTAATATTTAATTGTTCACTTAATGTATTATTTGGATTCACACTCTGTTATATGTACTTCAATTATTAAAGCTACTATGTTGCATCCTAATCGTAGCTTCAAAACACACTGAAGTGTAAACACGAGCTTATTTTCATATCCTTCGTACACGAGAAATTACTTTAAATAAAACTCAGTGTAGTACAATATAATACAATCCACTTTTTATATAATAATGGCAGAATATTATTGAGTTCGATTAAAAACCGATGTCTAAAGAAGTTTCTGAAAAAGACGTTCAACAGCTAGTGATCAGCAAAAATAGCATTTCATAGTGAAAAATCGGAAAATTAGTAAAAATTCGGGGAATATTTGTGGCATATTTATGTAACTGTAAGATTTATAATATTTTTCCAAATTCGGTAAGAGGGACTAGTTTTTCATCGATATTGTTAACATTTTTTCTTTTAATATATGGCGATAAGGTGTCAGTAAATAAGATTTATTATATCGGATCAAATTCTATGGATTTGATAGACTCTCGAGAGTAATCTAGAGTTTAGAAGTTAATTTCGTCTATCTATACTTTCTTTAACTTGATGTAGAGATCGAGCCTCGTCATAGAGTGTTTAAGTTTTTTAAGCAGTTGCAGCTTAATTTAGGCAAATGGTGAATGAATTACAGTCACTCTCGTGAACCTGTTGGCTCCAATTAGAATATTCCGTTGTCGTCTGGAAATGATGAATTTGAGGGAAAAGCTTAGCAAAAGCTTAGCTTTGATGAACGCACAGCACTTCTTAAATTGGTAAAGTAAGCCAACTTCTATATGTTCCTGAGTATAAAATAATACTATTATAATTAATTAATTTCTGTGTCGACATTGTCACGAATATTCCACATCTAACATCTTATTTGACCTTTAATGGAAAGCGTCTGAAATATTATTTCTTAGAAAGATAAATCGATTTTACTGCTTGTTCAATATTCTTAAGTTCTTTTATATAAAGATGCTGTTTAGGATAAATTCCACGAATTTGAATTTCACTTCCACTTTAAGCATCATATTTATATTTATACAATTCTGCGGCGATTATCTGGGTAATTATTGTGCTGAGTGCGAAATAATTTGTTTTAATGTAATGCGTGGATTACACTCAATAAAAACGGGTGTTAACCTTAATTTACTATATGAATCACAATCCTATGTGAATTTATGAATATATGAAATAGGGATGCTGTATATTGTTTTCTCCTCTGTATGCGGCATATGGTTAACAAGCGAAATAAATACTTTTTTTTTAAATCAAACAGTAATTTGTTTGTGTTACATTACGTAATTTATGTCATAATTTTTTAAACTTTTTTCTTCAAATTGCTCTTGCGAGGTAGTTCGTCATTCCTATAAATTCCAGCAATACAGGATACTCGTTGTTCCGTATTAGGACATTTAACATATGTTTAAAAATACAGGTTTTCCCATAAAATACTGGACACTTGGGAAAGCTAATATGAATACCAAAAAAATTATGTTCTCGTTACCAATTATAGTTACATAATTCAATTTAGGGAAAACATTTTTTTTTCGAGTTTCATTATTTCGACAAGAGTACTCAATGTACTCAATTAAGATAATTAATTCTCCATTAAGATACTCAATTAAGTACTCAATTAAGATAATTAATTATTATTTGAAAATTAAACATCGAATGGTATTTTGAGAAAAAAATAAGTAAAAAATTAAAGTTGTGGTAAAAAATATAGAGAAAACATAAACAAATATTTATTAACAAATATAAATAATCATATTAATGATATACATAACAAATATAATAATATAAATCGAAAAATAAACTATCGGCACAAATAACCAAAAGTACATAACATAAAATTTTAATATTTCATAACTTATGATATGATTGTGACAACTAATATATTAAATTTTTACAAGTTTAAGCAAGATGGTTACATTATGCGAAGAATTTAAAAAAAACATTAATAACTTTTCTTACCATTACCTTGAGCTTAATGGAGCACGGTTCTACGTTTACTACGTTTTTTATTTATACAAAAATGATGCAATACAATTATTAGATCAAGATGTAGGTTAAAGTAAACGAACATATGATATATTCATCTAGTGTATAACTAACACCTTTACTGTCTGTAAGGTGGAAAAATTCTTATAATCGATTCACTTCTTTATTTAAAAACAAGTTTTAAAACGAATTTTGATAAAACACAATTAAATATTCAAAATAACTTGATACAGCGATTGGAAATATATTCACTTGAAGCACGAATTCCACGAATTTGGATTTCATTTCTACATTAAGCATTATGTTTATATTTACATAATTCTACGGCGATTACCTGGGTAATTATTGTGCTGAATATGAAATAGATACAGCGATTTGAAATATATTCACTTGAAGCGCGAATTCCACGAATTTGAATTTCACTTCCACTTTAAGCATCATATTTAATGGAGCATGGTTCTACGTTTACTACGTTTTTTATTTATACAAAAATAATTCCCTCTGTGACGTACAACACAAGGGATGTAATACAGCGTTAAGCTATGCAAGAGCTTTAAGCTTATCCAATCTCCCTGGGACTAGCAAATATTTGAGTTGAGCTTAGGAGCGGAATGCAGATGAGTCTGCGCATAATGCAAATGCAATCGGTGATGTAGTGCATTTGGGGAATGTAAAAATGTTAAATGATATGTATTATTGTAATAGTTCCGAAAGTTGGATATCAGTGTATCTATATACAAGGTGGATTTTAATCTACGGATAAACATCGACAAAAGGAAAAGTGTGTATGATACCGATTTATTATATTTAGGTTATTTATTATATTTATTACATTTTATTTAGGTGCAATACATTTTATTTAGGTCCCACAGAGACGCGTTTTATAGCTCTATCCATTGCTATATGTATGGCTTTCAAATTCGGTATGAGTATATCAGTGAACGCTTAGGTTTTTCATCCGTCGATTTGGCTTGTATGTAATAGATTAGAGTTTGCTTTTTGAGTTGTTACGGTATATCAAGCTTAAAGGAGCTTTTCATCATGCCGATGCTGGTGCATCCAAGTTCAATCCGAAGGTTGGTTGATTTTTGTGCACAAGTTATCCTCCATATTAATGGTTTGGGGCAAATACATTTACTCAGTCACTATTTCCTTCGAGTGTTGCGAGCCTTCTATGAGGGTCCTTCGATTGCATGGAGAATCGGCAAACATTAATTGGAGGTCACATGGTTTTCCGAAAACTATCACTATGTTGTCAGGAAAGTGCAGATGTCAAAGAAAATTTTCATCAGCTCTTCTACCCAGTTCGCTCCAATCCAAAGTTCCGAAGATATCCTACAAAACGATGCTGAATATTTTTGTGTATATAGTGTCTCCTTACCGTGTCCCTCTTTCAGTAAACTGTTTTCCTGTTATATATGACAATTCTTATATGTTATTCAGTAACGTAACAACCCTGGCCTTTTACTTTCAAGAAGTTTCCCGCTGGCCCCTTTCTAAACAATCCATATATCGGAAGCTGGGTCCTTATTTTTTTTAACACATATAGGTATTGCCAAAAACCTTTCTCTTTTTTCTTTCTTTCAGTCTAGGTAATATGCTAGGTATCCCATTTCCTTCCCTATATTTTTAGGAAGTTTTTAACATCGGGTTTTTAATATGTTTCTGTAGCTGAGAATTCGTTCCTGTTCTCCACATGTTATTCTCAGAAGTGTCTCTTAGTAAGGTCTTTCAAATTTTCTTTCAAACGTTGGTATGGATTCATTCACTGATAGGGAGTTCATGTTTTAGAATCGTATGTTAAAATAGTTAGTAAGTAAATATTATAGGCATTTGGACAGAAGAAATCATGTATTTCTTTTTATCCATCTGGATTCGAGTTATTTTCGTAGGTCATAAAAGGGTCGTCACGTAGCAGTGTTTTCTTTTGGGTTCAAAGCATTTTTTTGAATTAATCTCTGAATCAAAGTAAACAAAACTATATATGTTTTATAATTTATATGTTTCTAAATGAAATTAATATGTTTTGTACGGTCAAGATTCAACTACCTTGCTTTATCTCTATTGATTGGCGGATTCATGCATCTTTCCTTTTTTTTCAAATTTCATAGGAGGTCTGGCCATCATATTAATATCATAGGTTACAAGTTACCTGATATAATGTACAGTGTTCCTGATTTCTACAAAATGAATAGTTTTTAGCACTGTATATGATAGGGGAAGAAAATTTTCTCATTTTTCAGCAATCAAGAAAATTGGCAGAGGCTGTCTGAAAAAAAACATTGTTTTAAATGATAAAGTTATTGTATCAATTTTGGTCATCAACGACAGATAAAATTTTATAACTTGAAATTTCTAATTAATATTGATCAAAAACTTTCACTTGGCAAATGCTCCGTTTGTCATTATTTTTTATTGAGTATTTGAATATCGGGACATTTGTTTCCGTTTTGTTCTTTTATTACCATGAATGTTAATGCAATTTATAAGGTATATGCAATTAAACACCGCTTTATTGAACGATTTTGCGTGAAAAATTACCCGTGATACAATCTCTGAATTCTAGGATGATTGTAAAAAACATGACACATATAGAGAAAGTAATTAGAGAAGACAGATAAATATGCTACCGACTATTAGAAGATATCTTACATACTTTTATATTTTGGTTACCCAGAATTGTAAATAAGTACTAAATGTAAAATGAACTGCAAGTTTTTGGTACCCTAATGGTGATGATTGTTTTTTTCTCTTACCAGGATTTACTAAGATCTGGTAAACTGATATTAGTCTGCTTATTTGGTTTGTGGAATTGAATAATCGGCACCTAAATTCAAGACTCTGACTTGGTTTCTCAACCACGATAATGTATCTTGCAAGAGTTGACTATACCACGTAGTTTTGAAAGGCGCTGTCATTAAAGTTTTAAAATATCCTGCCTATAGTTTTGACTTTGCAACTTTTGATTATGGGTTGTTTTCTTCCGACAAATACAAACTGTCCCATGAAATATTGCAATTTTTTTATAAAAAAGCTGTTAGTCGGGTCATTTGAGGAAGAACTTTCATAATTTCTAAAAAAAAGTGGAATGAATTGTTTACTAGTGATTTTAGGGAACCTATTAATTCAAAGTCAGTACATTTGCATAGATACTCTTGATTTTGGTATTTGGGGTTACCGTATTCATACGAATGTCTCTTATGTTGATATAGTGGCCTGAAACTATGGCTAATATATTATCGTGTTTAAAAAATATGTATAGATTAGGTTTTATAAGCTATATTATTATTCATATAAAAATAAAACGATTTAAAAACAAGAAAGTATTTTGTTTTTAAATCGTTTTATTTTTATATGAAAAGCAATACTTAAAATTAATTTTCTACGCAATTTTTTAAATTTGGGGCATTTATGATGAAAGTGACTAGCATTCAGTGATGCATTGTCAAAAATTAAAAAAAATAATTAAGATGGAAGTATATTCACTGGGCCATAATTTCTACCTTCTTTCAGAAATAGTGTGTAACTGGATGTCTTTCAAATTCTTTGTTTTAAAATTATAGGCGTTGTTAAAAGCCTTATCGTTTCCGTTTCTGCCGTGGGTTGTTTTCAGATTTTATCGCTTTCAAGAGCAGATTTATGCAAAATAAATTCTGGTGGTGTTGTTGGTACAGTACAGCAAACCGATAAAATGATAAGAATTAATTATGACAAAATTCAATACTGTGTTATATAAAACTTTTCTAATTAGCCGTAAAAAGTGCCGTGTCCGGAAATGCGGCCCGGAATTTGGTGGTACACTACCGTTCACTCAGATTCACATAAACCTGAATCAGTTGGCAGGAATGTTCTGCAAGATATTAATTAGTGTGTTCTGTGGATAATTCAAAAACATATATTCAGATACAAATTTATAAGAGACAGGTTATGTCATTATTAGTTATTAATATACTCTACAATGGCCAATCGATTCAGACCTTAGTGCGTATATAAAGGGTGGTATGGGCCTTTTCATTTATTCCTTCCTTTTATTCATCCATGGTACTTTCATAACTATTAGACCGTGTGCATATTCTGGAAGATAGTGCGAACGTTTCTTGTTTGCCTCAAATTTTATTCTACAAATTCTAAAAAAGGATTAGGCGAAGCGCCCGAATGATAATAACACGCAACTTGGCGTCCATTTTAATTAATTTCCATAACGAATGCGCCAACTGCAGGTGCGGCACAGCGGCGAGTGCATCTGCGTTACGCGAACTGTAAACATCCGTCCGCATTCCATTTATTCGAATCAACTTTATGTATTATTAAAGCTCAGTTGAAACAGGATTTTGGCTTTTGACTGGTACATGCATTTATTTTTCCAAAGCTTTTGAATGCATTACCTGATTTTGATTTAGTCGGCTTTTTATGAATTTTTATGAATGCAGTTTTTCTGAAATCGGTGCGAAATTAATTTTAAATGTTAGTACCAAATAAGGCACAATTGCCGTGATGAAAGGATCAATAAAGTTTTGACACGCAGGCGCTCATGTTTTAGCCAAAACAATATTTAAATCCATTTATTCATCTACATTCAAATTTAGTTTCAAACACTTAAGGAACCTTCCAGAATCTTCAAAATAAACCGGTAAATTTGTCACGCGTCTGGCTACTGTTTATGAGAAGATTCTTGAATCAAACATATAAAAGGTATATATGATAATCATTCTTACGTTTATAAAAGGAATGCAAATAACTATCGGAAATTTTAGAAATTTTGTAATTGGTGTAAAAGTAGTGTTGTGTCTGCGAATGTCGATACGTTTTTATTTCAAATATCAAATTGGTCATTGTGGATATTTATCAACCAACGAGTTATATCAGTTGATTTCATTTTCATTATTAGGTGACTTGTTTGATCGCTTTATATTCATCAACAATTTTTATGTAGTATCTGAATTCGAACCTGTCATCTGTCTTTAACTTACGTATACATGTTTATATATATATATATATATATATATATATATATATATGTTTGTGTATATATATATGTGTGTAAATATCAAATATTTGAAGTAATTATTTTGTTTTTATTTACAGAAGTCTGCATATTATGTGAAAGCTGTGTATTTATTCTTGAATATTTAACCTTCAATGAATATTTCTGGGTAGGCTGACTCAAGGTTAGAAGCGATGGTTGGGCGGGCGGTCTAAATCTTATTTTTTTATCTCGCTAACTGAAGGCAAATAAAACGAGCTATTAAGAAAATTATTGATTGTAATGATCAACGTATGATTATAATAATTTTAAACATTTTTTATAAAACTATTATTGGCCACTATTTCAATGGTTTCCGCGATAGGAGAAAAAAATAATATTTCGCAGGCAAAATATTTAATAAAGTTTTTCAACAGCAAAGGTGTTTAAAATATGGTATTTAAAATATTTTAATTTTTAATTTAGTTACGGGTAAATAACAGTCTTTATGTTGAGACCTTATGGGTTAGAGATATATGATTTGTAATTTCCTTTTCATCAAAGTATAATTTTTATTGAATTGTTCCACTGGCAATTGATATTTGGTTGGATGTTAATGATACAACTTGTGTGATTCTAAAACATATAAAAAATTGTCTCAATTTGTGGATATTGTTGATTAAATTAATCAAACATGTTAACTGCAATTAGAAATCGCACTAAAAGAATTTTATACACACTTAGATACAAACAGAAGTGTGAACATTAAATGTTGGAACATTTAATGATGATGAACATTTAATGGCATGTTGTATTTCTCTTAAAATATTCGGCAATATTACTATTATTTTCCGTAATTCACAGGGGTGGAAACATCGTAATTTGACACAAATATAAAATCACATCTGAAGTTTCCCTTTAAACTTTAGCTAAGCTTTTTAGATCTATAAATGTTTATATTTTTATAATTTTAAAATTATAAACTTACTATAATTTTAAAGTTTTGAACGCCTGTATCAAAGTTTTCTAACGAATATTTACAATGTTTTATTAAAATTTTTATCCATAGTTTTGAAGTTGCCTCTCCTACTAGTGAAGCTTCGTAGTTTTGTCTTTGGTAATTTGAAAGAGTTAAATGGCACTCGCTATCCCTGTCCATCCTCGGATATTCTGCAACCAAGACTTTCTTTTACGATCGGATTTTCTTCTTCCATTATTATTAGTTGCGTGAGCACGTCTTTCTCATACCTGAGCATATGCCACAAATATGCAATTTTACGTGTTTTTGGTCGTCGTAGAACTCGTCGTAGAACCTCCTCCTCCTCCTCATTAATGACTTTTTTGGTTCAAGTTGTAGACATCATGCGTCTGTAAGCCCACATTTCGAATATTTCTATACGTTCCCTCAGATCTTTCTTAATATTTATGGTCTAGGCCTCGCATCTATATAGTAGTATAAGGTATTGACCAGATATAGCACTGGACAAGACGAAGTCGAAATGGGATTTTAAGGCTGTCATTGCTGGGTATCATATTTATTTTTCTAAAGGCACCGTGTGCTTTATTAATACTAGGTTTGATCCCTACCTCACTATCCTAGTTTTGAATAAGCCAGGTTCCCACTTATTTATTCACCTGTTCTGATTGTTGACCAGCCAAAATATATCGGGGTTGTTAGAAATATTTATAAACTTTGTCTTGATAAAATTCATTGTTAAGTCGGCTTTAACATTACATTCTTTAAGCCGATTGATAATATTTTGTACCTCCTCTTCCGAAGACGCTACGAGAACTATATCATCAGCGTACTCAAGTTGTTGATAAGACATCCATTGATTTTAAAAAATGCAACTGTACTCGCCTTTCCTTCCATATTCTTCCCCTTCAACTCTGATAGTTTCGCCTATTACTCGGTTTTTCTTTTTACTTTGAAATCCTAAAGGTCGTATATTTACAAAAATAATATTACATAAATCACCTATAATCAAACTGCTTTAGAAAAAAACACACCTTTTGAACAACATCCTAATATTTCAACATTATCTGCATCTCTATATTTTCTATTTCTCAAATGAGCTTTGTGTCAGTGCACCATATCTCCCTTAATACTTCATAAAAACGAATGATGGAGTTACCGTTTTCAGAGATTACCTTCACCACTAATGACGAATAATAAACAAACAATTCAAAATTAATTTTTTAATTCATTTTTGATTCACCATATATTATTTCTCAAAGGTATTTATATCGTAAACAGCGCCATCTATTGACAAACATGCGCGTCTCTCGTTCAAATAGTAATTACATAAACGAGTGACACATATTTTTATATTGAGACATTTATTATTACTTTTCAAAATAAAATACCTTTCATTAACTTGTTGTCACATTATATTACCATTCGGCGACTTGGGGATTACTTGCACGGTCCAACTAGTCACATTTGAATAACTATACTCCGTTTGCTCACTAATCGGAAAATAATCCTGATAAATACCTCTGATACTCCATTACCTTCAACATAAGTATACTGAACAAAAACTTATTCCAGTAGATTAAAAAAGCCACAAGTGATATTTTGTGGATGTCATTAATAGTAGCCTATTTTAAAAGCTATTTTAGCTTAGATTTTTTTATGTAACTTAGATGTTACTATTGCATTTGCCTTAATTTTTTCTATATTGCAACTGAATTTAAATAATAAACTAATATGTGTTATCTTGCTCGGTATATTTTTATATAAGGAAAGAATGTCGGATCTTTTTTAATTAAAAATACTTTATATTATTATCCCGAATGGAAATTAAAGAAAAATATTAAGTTCCATACTAGAGTATATTTTTTATTATTTTTCTGAATTTACTCATGAAATTCGTAATTCCCTTTTGTACTCCCTACTGTATTACACCAGCAAAATATTAGCTTCGGATTCAAATATTATTTAAATGCACAAACGGATCAAAATTGCCTAGAAAAGGTTCATCTAAATAGCGCACGGCCAGTTTTGCATGAACTCAGCCTACACACTACTGTGCGATTAGATTGTATTATTCCGAAAGGTTCACGTGTGGCAATGATACTAACGAAAAAATACGTAAGAAACACTTGACCAAATTCTAATCGCTAATTTTACTTTACTGAGAGTCCACTATTTTAGATGTACTGAGTAATGGGCAGCGTATGGAGAAACTTTGAAAAACGAAAACGAAAGCCGATATGTTTCACTTTTCGTTATTTCCTCATTTGTCAACATATGAATTTTTCAACCGCTGCTGTTATGCCTCGTTTCAATTTAAAAACGGTTATGAGATTAATGTAAGATGTTAATGCAATCAATCAAATAATGTAAGATGTTAATGCAATCAATCAAATAATGGGTTCTCAAATATAATAAAATGTGAAATTAAAGGACCAATAAGTTACGTTAAGGGTAAGTCACCGAGTATGTTCGTTAAAGTGTGAGCACTTAAGCCCCGTGCATGTTACAACGAAGCAGTCATTAGCAATGCGGAAAATGCAAGTGCACTCAGTGAACAGAGGTTGCTGCAACCAGAAATAGAATGCATTTCAGTGCAGCTTGGATTCACCGTAACTGTGTTGCATTACGTTAGAGTAACCTGATTATTAACTGTTAATAAATTCATCACTATCGAGAGTGCTGTGATTTCTTCGAATGATGGTATTTATAACGTTGATTTTTTGCAAAGAGTAATTACTCGCACAAAAAACTAAATAATACAAGTAGCACTCGTACTATGAGGGTTTCGTATCCATTTAGCCTTTTATAAACATTTAAGGGTACATAGTATTTTTACAAAACTATTCACAAATATTATTTTTTCACCACATAAATATATTGTCTACTATGTTTTTTCAAGGTATAAAAAAAAACGATGTATTGAAAAATAAAATAAATTTTTTTTAATAAATCTGAACAAAATAATTATAATTAAAATAACATCTCCAAAAATTCTCAAGATGAAACTTCAAATATAATTTTAATAATGTGCGTCGGTTTCCCTAGCTCTGATTAATTCTTATAAGTGGTTGAAGATGATTCCATGATATTCTGGGTGAAACTGTTTATTTTTATGGATTATTTTACTATTTATTTTTATTTGGGTTCTCGATTGAAGTCACCGAAGTCATTCGATCTGAACGGTGATTTTTTATTTCATAATACCGCAACTCAAATTCTTAAAATCCAAAGTTTGAAATTTCAGCGGGACACCCTTTTACAATATTGTTAGGCATAAAATATAAGCATATGATTTTTATTTTATTTTTTGAACTAAGTTTAGTGGTCGCTACCGAATTTCAAAAGTTTATTTTTTTATTATTTTTTCGAAGTGGGTCTGATAGTTCTGATACACATTATTATTAACCTAATAACACAACGCTCACAAAAGCTACACTAGGAACACTTCAAACGTCATAAAAACTCACCACCCTTCCCCTCGCCCCTCCCTCAATTCCTGTTACCGGTCGCTGGCACCCCGCTTAGTGCCGAAATTACTTTCCAACAGAGCTCACGTCTTTTATTTTGTGACTCTCCGATTTACTGTGTATACGTAATTTTGCAAGTGTGTTCCATATTAATTATGGCATCTACAAGTACTGGTTTAATTTCTACAAGAAGCAAAACAGTTCTGTGGTTAATCGGACAGATATCACCAGTTCTAACCGAAACCAAGTTGCATGGACCAAAGAAGTATTGCAGTTATTTTTCTAAAACATTTGAGGAAAAATTAACAATGCTCCTGCGGACTCTACTACTCAAGATGTCATGGCTTTGTGAGAAAAAGCAAGCACACCTACTAGGAAAAAACAATACGTAAAAGAGAAAAATACTGAAATACTTTAAACAATGGCAATGTTTCATACATTGAAAGAAAGAATAAAGAAAATAAAACCAAGCGGTCCGAAGCAATACAACGAAAAGAAAAAACGTGACAGAGTCAACTTGAAGAACTTTTTGACACAGCACATTCTGATGCATTGAAAATTATGAAAATTGAGGAAAACAAACAATTCCTATTAGCTCAAAGACTGGAAAAATTGGTAGCTTAGATAAACAATATTCAAAAAAAGTTACCGAAAAACAACGGTTGCAAAAATTGAGGCAGCGAGAAAAAGAAAGTGTCAAAAGATTAACGGAAACATGTACTCTGCCTATTTTATCATCTTCACCACCTGCAAATGGAAGTAGTGACGATGAGACGTTAATTGTTTCACCGCATCCACAGTCTTCGATTCATGCAGTAATTGTTTTGTAAATTCATAGAAACATTTTTTTTACACCTCGGTATTACCACGAGATAAAAAAGTTCCCTTACTTCATTTTTAAACGATAAACCAATTTTTGACTTTTTACGATACCCAAGGCTTGAAATACTATTACTTTCATGTTGAAATAAAACTATTATTTGCCTGATAAATAGTGCTGATTATTGTGTATTAAAATAATAATTGGTTATGAATGTGCCCAAAAGTATTTTTACAAGATTAAAACTTATTGAACATCGTTAATTAATAATCTGTCAGTAGACGCTATATCAAAATCATTATGCCTTTTGCACTCGTACAGAATGAGAAACAAAAAATTGTCCACCGAACCTGTAAAAACTGTTACTTGTACTTTAAACAAAAATATAGAAAAACCCAGTATGTATGCCATGGTAGTGACAAACTTGTCTATTGGCAGTGTTCAAACCGATTTGTTATAGATATGGTTAAAAGTTTCTTATTAAGTCGCTAAGTGTTATAATTTGTTTTCTATGATTGGGTTATTATTTAAACCTTATTACTTTAATATTTGTGACTATAATAAGTTTATAACTTAAGATTTCTAGCTAAAAGAGGAGAGCCTGCTTTTATTTTAATTAATTTTCTCAAGTCTTTAAGATAAAAACATATTTACGTTTACAAAAAATATTTTTAAAAAATGAATTGTATACCTAATAAAGTATTAATCTAACGAGGTATAAAGTAAAGTAAATAATTTTATAAACTATTAAATATAAACTATTAATTTTTCGAAAAATTATGCATCGAATATGTTGGAGTTATTGCATGTAAATACACGCCAGAGCTCAGGGTTCGTTTCATCGTTGCCGAAGAATTGATTGACAGAGTTTATTGGGTCTCCCGATATATTGCAAAGTAAAGAAAAAATGAGAACAGGTAATGGACTAAGTAAAATCCAGTGTTAACCCTCGTAGGTACAATAAAACTTGAAGGAAACATTTTATCGTAAAGTTGAAAATGAACGCGGTCAACACGATCTTGCGTAAAGTTGGAAATGCGTTACGTTCACGTTTTATACCTGGGGTTTTGTTTATGTCCGCCTTGAGCAGGAGAACATCTAAATGTAATGCCATTGGACTTGTTGTTGGACTTGAATGTAGAATGAGGCATTTTTCTCAATTACTATTTCCTTTCTTTCAGAGTTTCTGTGTACGAAAATTTCGAGTTTGAAAATTAGTTTATTTCATTTAAGGAAGTTATTTATTCGTTTGTAATAGTATTAACTTTTTTAGAGTTCCGTACCTCAATAGAAAAACAGAATCCTTATAATATCAGTCATTTGTCCATCTGTCCATCTATCACAGACACCGATTTAATCAGAAATTATGCGACGTAGGTACTTGAAATTTGGAATCGTAATACATTTTAGAACTCACATATTTTGCACTTCCTATCTTTTTAAACATATTTACACAAGAATTGAAATACTCAATGGTCATATGTCATTTGAAAGGGTTTGCTATGAAGGACTTAAACATTTTTTCATCAATTTAAATTGCATAGTTAAGAAATATTCTATAAAATATGCAAAAAAGGGCATTCCTCCTGCTCCCTACTTTCATAACTATTTAGCCGAAAATCATGAAAAAAGTAGGTGGGTGAAACCTTATTAGGAAATTACAGGAGAACTAAAACTATTATCCTAGATGTTCTCATTTTTTGAATATGTACCCTTTATTTATGGCTGTGAACGATATAGTAGGCAATATATTTATGTCGTGAAAAATAAATATTTTCAAATAATTTAAGATAAATACTGTGTATCCTTAAATGTTTGTAAGTACGTAAATGTGTATGGAATCCTTGTAGTGAAAGTTCTATTCGTGCCTCATTGTTCTTTTTTTTTATAAATATCATTTATCGCATTCGGATAAGTGTAATTTTTTAGAAAACATGATTTTTCTTTTTTTGCGTAAATATTTAAAATAAATGCTGTTTTAAAAACTTCCTTTAGATTGACAAACGGCTGTCACATATAAAATTAGATTTCTTTTTCTTTTTACGAAATTTTATTCACGTTATGCAATCAAAATTTATGTCGTTTTTTACGTTTTGCAAGCAACAAATGTTTATAACGTACAAACTGGTGTAAATTTTTATTTCTCTTTGTACTTTTAGTATCTTGAAAAATGAAAAATGACAATTAAATTGTAAAAATTGTAACAAATAATTCACTTTCATTCACAACATAAAAAATAAGGTGAATCATTTAATTACATACGTTTTTATTATTAAATAAACAGACGAAGGCGGTTATAACTATTCAAAACAATGTTGTTTGTATTCAGATTTCTAGATATCACCTTGTCAGCAATTTCACTATATAATAACTAATGTAGCCCATTTTAAATTAATTGTTTACAAATATTATTTTGAAACATTGAATATATTTGGCGTTAATTTTGTAAAAATTCATTATTCACAATTAAATGAAATTACGTGATAGCTTTATTCTATTATTATTTTTTATCTTTGCTAATAGCCCACCTGAAGATGTTGTAATACAATGAAACCTTGGTCGTGGTAAAGAACTTCAAAAAGTAGAAATAATACTACATCACGTAGTTTCATTTAATTGTGATAGATTAATTTGTTTGGGAGAAGAGCCATATTTATATATAGTGAGCGTTGTCATAGTTTGGGCTACCAGGCGAATAATCAAGAGGTATTTTCATACAAATACTGTAACTATAATTTCGTTTCTTAAAAGCTGTTAAAACACCCCTGCGTATTCGTAATGATTTTTGCCACATCACCTTTAACACGTCACGATTTTTGCATAATATTTTTTCTCTGCACTACCTTTATGCCCTTATACCCTTATAAATTTTAATTTAATTGTTTAATTTATTCATGTCTGACTTTAAAAATTGGTTAAATTTAATTGTTTAATTTATTCATGTCTGACTTTAAAAAATAGGTTTAATTTAATTGTTTAATTTATTCATGTCTGACTTTAAAAAATGGGTTAAATTTAATTGTTTAATTTATTCATGTCTGACTTTAAAAAATAGGTTTAATTTAATTGTTTAATTTATTCATGTCTGACTTTAAAAAATGGGTTTAATTTAATTTAACTAATGAGATATTCAGTCAAAAAATATTTGCACAATTACTAATTGATTTATTGTAGTCGCCTTAGTGTATTGTCAGAAGGTATTTGACGTCGCGGTGCACTGCGGGGACCCGGGTTCAATTTCCGGTTGTTCGTCGAGCAGGGCTGGACTGGTATTCTGGTTGGCTGTAAGAGATTACCCTCGTAGTGATAAGTCCATATGTGTCAGTTAGATGCATTAAAGTATATACTCGCAAATAAGTAAATAAATAATTGATTTTGAAAGTTAGGGTAAATAAAAACAAATTATTTAAAAATTAAAATAATGACGAGCTGAAAAAAAATTCACATTTTATCCAAGAAAGAATCACATTTTTATCCAAGACAGTTTTCGCTCGTGACTGGACGGATACAACGAGCGACGATTACTAGGGTTGACATTTATGGTGACTTACATCCAGTATGACGATAAAAATAATCTAATGGCGTTGATAAAAGAATAAACCTTAACAAGGGATAGGCGTTCCGGGAAATATCATATAAAAAAGTCGTCCAGAATTTCAACTTTATCGATAGTTTTGTAAGCAAATAAATATTTAAATTTTAGTTTATTTACTCCTTAAGAATCGATTTTCATATATAGCGCCCAGTATGAAGTTTCATGAGGAGTGAAATAAGAAGTTCAGGGCGTTAAAATAATGTAATAGTTTGTAAGTTTGGATGTAGGAGGATATCTTCAAAAGGACACATCCGATTTCAAAAATTCTTCCACCAATATTTAAAAAGTACCATCAGAATTGAAATAGGTTGTGTATTATCCGGTTGAAAATAATTTTTTTCATATATTATAAATAAGTTAAATTTTGTAAGTTTGGATGTAGGAGGTTATCTCCGAAACTATTCATACGATTTCAAAAATTTTTTCACCAATATTTAGGAAGGATCCTCCGGATGGACATAGATTGTATATTATCTCGTTAAATTTTTTTTTCTTGGAGACCAGTTTTGCAACGTGTGAACGTTGCCTCAACGGTAAGAGATATATTGCTATTTATATTTACATATAGTGTTCCCTATTTTATATATACAAGACAATCGTAAGTAAGCAGTAAACCCCAGTCAAAGCTGACACGCACAATGTTTTATTTTAATCAACTTAGCCTAAGTAAATTGAGGATCTATATAGATAATATTTTTTAGTCTATTCGCCAATATTTTTATAAACTTGAGTTTTTGTTTGTTTTTTTTTTATGATATTAAAGTAATACAAGCCTAATAGTAATAGTTTTGGTAAGTATGGTAAGTTTTGATAGTAATGGCTCTATGAAGAAAATAAAGTAGACCAAGGATTTCTCAACAGTTTAATACCCTCTCTATACCGTCATTTATTCAAGCTAGCCAAAGAAGCGGTTTGAACTAAAATCTATTTCAACAAATTTAAATTTAACTGTAAAAGTAATATAATTTTTAGACTATTGACCAATTCTGTGAGCCGTACCATAAAAATATTGATGTTGAAATAGGCAGAGACCTTACTTTCTAAAACTATTTTATATCAGTTTTACTACTTTCGAATAGTCTGTAGTAATAATTTAAAGCGTGTTTTATTATGTGAGTCCGTTGGTCCACAAAAGCTTTTATAATGATCTCTGAAACGCTTGTATAATAGACTAGTCTCAACCGACTACTTTCAGTCGGTTGGAGTAATGCTGACTTTGTGTCAATCCAGGTTAAAATATACCTCTATTTAACTTTTTTCAAAATCCGTTCACATTCAGTAATCGGAAAATTCAGAAAACATTTTGCATGCTATGCTATGGAAACCACATTTGGGTTTTGCGATTCAGTACACACGTTATAGTTTTGTTACGTTAATACTTGAGGGATAGTTAATACATACTACAATAAAATCTATAGAATTTGTCTTACTGACGATACTATGTGATCAACTAGGAAATTAATGAGTATCATAATTCGTACTGACGACATTATGTGATCAAGTAGGAAATTAATGAAAATCATAATTCTTAGTGACGATATGATGTGACTAACTAGGAACTTAATGAATATCATAATTATTACAGACGATATTATGTGATCAAGTAGAAAATTAATGAATATCATAATTCTTAGTTACGATACGATGTGATTAAGTAGGCAATTAACAAATATCATCATTCGTACTAACGATATTATGTGATCAAGTAGGAAATTAATGAATCTCATATTTCTTAGTGACGATACTATGTGATAAAGTACGTAATTAATGAATATTATATATGATGGACGATACCATGTCATCAGATGAATGAATGTTATAATTCTTAGTGACTATACTATGTGATCCAAGTAGGAAATTATTGAATATCATAAAAGATCGACGATACTATGTTATTAAATAGAAAATTAACGAATACCATAATTCTTACTGATCATTTTATGTAACCAAGTAGGAAATTAATGAATGAATAAATGAGATAAATATAAATCTAGACGATAATATATTCGTACGCCTAATTTCGTGTTGATCCGTTCATAAATCAAAGAGTTTGAGAGAAACAAACACCTATCCATATAAATTTTTGCCTTTTTAATATTAGTTAGGGTTTTAAGTTTTAATTAATAATTAATGATCATTCCTTCATTTATTTCGATGTATAACTATGTCTCCCCGGCATTAGACCACGTAATTCCTAAAAATTTTAAACAGCAAATAATTGTAACATTTTGAATGCTCATGTCTCCGTAAATAAGAATTATGATAGAAATAAGTGTGACAAAATAATTGTCTATAGATATAATATAGATTTAAATTTAAAGTAATACTGGCGACCCCCCTGAGTTTAGCAAGGGTGGGGAAAGATTTTTTGCGAAACGACACGCCTTCTTTCAATGTATGAAAACCAATGCGCATCATTTTATTACATAAAAACATCGGCAAAATTTTTAAACTATTCATTAAAAAATTGGGGTCCACAAGAGAAATATGATCCAAATAAGTTGTCTCGGATCAGTGTAATATTTAATTTTATTTTGGCAATAAAATATTTTCCGCGGATTTTATGTAATATATAGTGCACATATACAATCCCGAACTTTATTGCGGAAATTTTTGGAAGAATAATGTTGCCGTACATTGTTTCTACGTATCTTTAACTCTTTAGACACTTTATGCTAAAATACCTCTCCGACGAATGATTTTATCCGACTTCATCAAAATGTATCGTCATAGTTCGGGTAATTTTCAGAAAATATTCATAATTTATATATTTCAAACATCCTCGTTAATTAATCTATCCATTAATGAAATAATAGCCGTTCAATATTTACTGAGAAAATCGCGTGCAATCAGACAAAAATATTCGTTGATGGACTTTGACTTTGACATAATGTGTACTGATTTTTCAATTCTCCACATTTTACTTCTTAAATCCAGTGTCTACGTAAATTTGAATTTCTTCTAGAAAAGAAATAAAAAAAAACTTTGTCGTAAAAATCTAATACTGTCAATATCACACATTGACCGCACTCTCATAAAAAATACCTAAAACGTATAAGAACATATGTATATATGTAATAAAAACTACTCAAAGGATATATAAGTGGAACGGGTGCAGTAGATGAGCAAGTTTTGTAAGTTTTTTCAGCGATCTTATTTTTGTGTAATTTCCTGTGAGTGACAATTGTGAATATTTTATGTCAATTAGTTATTTATAAATGAATTTAGGAATCAGTGTAGTTTAGCGTTAATAAAAATATATTTTGAAAACAAAGTTATTTAACAAAAAATAATTTCAACTCGTGTTTCTTTCACTAAAAAATAGTTTTCATGAAAACTGTGTTTTTTCAAGAAACTGTTTCACGTTTTTTTTATTCAACTGCCATTCTTAGTAACAATAAATGTTACTAAGAATAGAAATGTTAAAAAAAACGATCACAAAAAATCCAAAATCCAAATAAGTAAAAAGGATCGCACAAAGAGTGGTTATAAATTTTACGTTGGACAATCAATTGACAGCTGTTTCTTCATGGTACAAATATTTATAAGTCATTTTTTTCATTAAATACTTTGTTAATAAAGTAAAATTATCGTCGGTGTAATCTTAGTTTTAAATATTAAAAAAATAGTGAATACACAAAAAAACCAACACAGTACGAAATTTATAACATTACCATCCCAACTGAAATCATCCTTCGGGTCTATCGTCATTTTAAGTTTCAGTTATAACGTTCATTGTACACTTTTCAAAATAATGAAGGTACATATGTGAATTTACTGGTAACACGTTGATAAATAAAAGTTATGTTCATTTTAAAAGGCTTTTATTAATACTG
The DNA here is from genome assembly GCA_039881145.1 of Druceiella hillmani. Lineage (NCBI taxonomy): Eukaryota > Metazoa > Arthropoda > Insecta > Lepidoptera > Hepialidae > Druceiella > Druceiella hillmani. The sequence continues at coordinate 26,156,547 of JAYKKI010000025.1, forward strand.
GGTGGTTGGACGGTGGGAAAAGGTCGATGGGCGGGCGGAGTGAATCTCATGTCACTAAACACCATCTCATTAAATCGCTCGCTACGTGCAAATGGAAAAGCTTTTTTATTAAATTAAAATTTACACCAGGCCCGCATACTTATTATTTTTAATGTACGCCTGTTGGATTATAATATGTGTTCTTTGTTTAGCATCATTTGCACATCTTTTGAAATTCTAATGGGCACTGTGCGAAATGTCGGTACAGAAATTATACTTGTATATAATAGACACACAACAATGTTGTTTTTATTTATTTACAACGAATCGATATATTCAACATTTAATATTATTATATAACTCGATTATAACTCAATTTTGATAGAGATGTGTTTAATAAAAAATTATAATTTTACATCCATTAAAATTTTAACAAACTTTTTCCGCTTTTGATTTTTTTTTAATTTTTTACTGTGATATAACACATAATTATTTACTTGAATTGAAGAAATCTGAAGTAAAATGTGAACACGTCTTAGTTTTATATTTTTAATTAAATTTTATTATTTTTATGCATTTTTTCATGTTCTTTTCATTACACCCTGAAGTTAGTAAAACAAAAAAATAAGTTGTCTAAATTTACTGGCACCTATCACAAATTTCGAAAATCGTTGTTAAATCTTACAGTTTGTGTTATACGGTTATTAAATCTTGCAGTTTGAGTTATACAGTTGTTAAATCTTGCAGTTTGGCAACGTTGGATGTTGCAACGCGCTCATTAACGTACACAGAGAGGAAGAGTGCAGATGTTTTTACGCTGAAGGAAGGAATGAGACAGACTATGTAAATTGTTGCTTAGATGCACATGATTTTAAGTAGGCAAATGATTTTTAAAAATTTAATAAATTGTAATACATGCGCGTAAAACAACATTCAATTTTGGTGCTTTGCTTTCGTTGTTCTTTCATCTAATTGGATAATGCGATTATCAAATGCTGTTGCTAAAATTTACAAGTATCAATAAATTAGCCACGAAATTTAAATCTTGCTTTACATGCAATTACGCGGTTATGTAGTTAAGTATAATGTAAGTAAAGTGATACTTATTTCTTTTTATTTGATTTAAAATAACTTATATTTGATCGATTTTCAGAACACGACTTCAAACTTGTTGATTTTTATGTATCTCTTTATGAGTTTGATTTGATAATTAAAAAACATTTTAACTTCTAAGACAGTGTTGAAACAATTTGTCAGGTAAAAAATATAGAAAGAACTCATTCTACGAAAGGTCTTGAAATATTAATGTTCTTTAGGTAAGTGTTTGTAGTTTTCAGGATAAATAAATTAATTACCTTACGAAGCGTGGTTGGAACTGTACGATGTCTAACTCATGCATTATACTCTGAATAAATTTCAGACATCATTTGTGTTTCTGGCTTAAAAGGTCCTGAATATTGTTATTAATAGGTATTTCCATCAATTTTTTTACAAAGCAAAATGTGAACAAACATTTGCATACCAGTATATATTAATCGTTCTGTTATATTAAAAAAAAATATTAAGGTCGTCATCTGATCTTTCACAGAAAGATACTCTTAAATTTTCTGGGAATTTCATTCTTTCGTTACTTTTGTCTTTGTCCGAATTGTCATTTTATTTTAAGATTATGATCATCTTTATGTTTTTCGTTACTTGTTAGAATGTCAATTATAGCATTTGCTTCAACATTTCCTTTAGCAGCATCGGTCTACCTGAGGTTATCATTGGCTCATATGATATTTGTCGTATTTAGTTTGCATCAATGCCGAATGTAATCCGTATTTTTGTCTACTTTTAATACGAGCTGCACATTTTTGGTACTGTATTAAACCATCACAGAATCTCTTTCTTGAACATAAACACTAGGGCAGGTCGCTCTTGTTTGAAAAAAATTATGATATTTATTTTTAACAGCGATGGAAAGCGTCACCTGTTTGTCACTGTTTTACCTTCAGTAGTAAAAATGTAAACAAAAATGTTGTTATTAATTAATCTCTTTCTACCCGCGCATCGACTTTGAATATTCGAGCTTTTGAAATAGTTTACACTTTGTTTCGATACTATTTTTTATGACTCAAAAGGAAAAAAGAACACAAATTAAAACATAAAACTACATAATTTTTTAAATAAGAATTGACATTAATTATGAAATTATTATAATATTTATTCGAGAATTACAAAATAAAACATTTCAATAACATTAAGTTTTCTCTTGCTTTCAAACTGTTGCATTCGAGAACGAATTATATTTTTTATCAAAGCTTCTCTGGAGTTTTTACGACAAAATTGCAATGAACCTTAGTGACTGTCTTTACAGCCCGCTAACCGGTTTGTGTCTACTAAAAAATGATGAGATTCATCTGAAACTTGGCTTAATATAGATGACTGATAATATGTTTGCTGCCAATCAATCAAATCAATATAAGATGAAGCTTAATTAATGTAAATAGATTAATCATTATTGATTAACTTAATTAATTTAAATAGATCTTTGGCACTTCAAATACTCGAAGCCGTTTAGAGTTCGGTGTTGATCTTGCCTTTAGAATACGCCTGGCAGCGAGTTCTCTTACATGTTTCTGTTCGTCAGATAGCATAGATAAAAGTAAGTTTTCCGGGTGTGCGAAAAAAGCATTGCGTTTAATAACAGGATCGACTAAATTCTTTAATTCTGGTGGAAGGTATCCCAGAATAAAATACCAATTTCAAGAAATGTCTTGCTTCATCTGTGCATAACAGATGTCGTTTAATTTCAAACCAAATTGTTTCAGCTCGTTCGAAGGTTTGCTAGTTGAAACATATAATCGAAAAATCCTGTTGGCCTTAGTTAGCTATTTGGTATGGTCTTCCTAGGGAACCATAATTCAAATCAGGAGGACACTCAATTGTAATAATAGCCGTTGTGATATCATAAAGGTAACATTGGTCAGAACTGAGGTACTTGACTTCTGAAATATTTGGTAACATGCCCTTTATCCTTTCAAATAACGCAATAAGGTACTTTTTACAGTTATCAAGTAATTTTCCGATAGCACCTGAATAAATCGAAGGTTCAGTTGTGGTTTCATCGAATTTCAAAAACAAGTGTCTTAAGGGAAATTCATTTAAGGCCAAAAGACAAATGATCCACTGAAGAGATCTATTAACTTGTTTTTCTAATAGCCGTATAATTCTGCCATATTTACCAGTAATCGTTACTGTTCCATATAACCTATCGCTAAAAAATCTCTTCAAATAATACGTTTTGTCGCTTGATTGTCTCTTATATTGGAAACCCTTTTGCGGTTCCTTGACTTAAAACAGCATAACTGACACAAATTGAGCCTGGTTTCTTGAGTATTGAAATGTGTTCTTTAACTACTAATAATCAATATTGTTTTCCCCCTTTAGTTACAATTTTTAAAGTATTTTCCTTACGCCCATCAAAATACATAGCAGGAATATTACCAACTTGATCTTGAGTCAGAGTGTCTTTTCGTAATTTCTGTGTCCGTCATACTCTTGACTTGTCAATTACGTCGTCATTACTTTTATAATCTTTCAAAACCATAGAAGCGACAGCAGCAGAAGCTCTATCGGATATTTCGTACCCGTCGCAAATACTTGATAAATTCTTTAGGGACTGTATTTTTTTATTGGTTCTTTTGGCATTAAGAAACATTGATGCAAAGTTTCTTCTTCGCTACCATTAGACTTAAAAATATTAGGATTTTCGTGAGAAGGACCAGGTTCACAACTTTTCTATGAATCATAACAGGTTTTCAATTTGTTTCTTCTTTCAATATATTTCCTCTTTCTTTTAGTACTCAATAAACCAATATTTGTCATCATCATTTTTCTGTTTGTTCTCTCATCGATTAAGGAAGCTCGTTCTTCTTTGGGAACCCTCTGATCTTTTAAACGAGTACGTATTTAAAATTGTTTACACTTACATGAACGCAAATCAAACAGTTTTTCAGAACTTTTGTGAAATTCTTGGATATTTTCTTCTGGCAGTTGCTTTAAAGATTTAATTAGATTTTTGCACTTTGCATAGTAAGCTTTAAGTAATTGTAATAACTGATTATGTGACAAAATGGGAATGGAAGATTTTTGCCACAAATTTTCAATATTTGTTTCTACGATCTCAGAAATTTCATTGAGAGGTGGCTCTTTTTTAAATTGTACTGTACTCAAAGACGATATCTTATTAAATTATAATATTTCATTACTTCTTTGTACGTGGGCAGTTGATTTTCACTCATTTCTCTAGAAGCACCAAAAATAGGACAATTTTTGGCTTTTCGAGTACTATTTGAATTCCCTATATGGAACAACAATACTTTCTGCGAAAATATAATCGACAATAGCAATAAAGTTAAGTAAATGTGCTCGACTTTTCATCTGTAACTTATTAGGCGTACTGACAATGCATGCGTGCGCGATTGGTGTTTTGCTCAACCTCTCTCCTCTCACCCTGCACTTCGTGTTCTATTGGCGTGGTAATTGTGTTCACTTGTGATTATATTCAATATAATTTAAGCCACAAAATATCACTTTAAGTTGTTTATTTTACGACAAAAACATTTGAACAAAATTACGAATTTAGGGCAATTCTTTAAAAATTCAAAGGCAATACGCGGGTTGTTAAAGACGTCCAAAAAAATAAAAAAATGTACTAGGTTTCTAGTTTTTAATCAGGTCATCTATTGGAAATGTTCTTGATAAATGAGACGATAAATTCATAAAAATCGCTTCAAAAATATTTTATGGCGCAGAATTAGTTTACCTTAAATGCATAATTTTAATACATCGCTGATACGGTAGGGTTGTAATCCTATGCGACAAAGCAGACTTAGATTTTTCTTTTCGCCGCGAGACAAGGTCAAAGAATTTGAACATCCGAGATTGTACCAAGAGCGATAAATGCTGACTACTCGATTCTGAGTTCTTGGAATATGGAGATACTAGTGGGATTTCAGTTCAAGACGTTACCCATAGCCTACTCCAGCGTCACATCCTCTGTTTGTCTATCTACTTCTTCTCGATTTCTCGAAATTCTATATGTCTGCGACGTACAGAAACATTATTTATTTATTTCTTTGTGTATTTTATTGTATACGGTTGATATATATGTATATATATATATATATATATATATATATATATATATATATATATATATATATATATATATATATATATGGCGAAATTATTGCTGCGGGAGCAACCCCTTACAGCTAACCAGATATTATTCAGGCACTGGTAACTACCTTCTTACCAATTATTATATCAACCAAAATGTCATTGTAATGTTGTTCAATGATGCATACTCGGTCTTGCCACACCGCGCCTGTTAACAGATATCGCAACGACGTGGAAAAAATGACTTTTCTTTAGAAACCTTTTAGAATGTTATCTCAAGAAAGGTCCCGAAATAGAGGAATGTTCGTTAAGTGAAATCCCTGAAGCGTGAACTTTATCGTCAAAGCATCATTTATGGACTTTGCGAAAATTGAGTAGTAAAAATTTACGATTCTTCGGCATATGAGCGTGGCACTGGAATTCGGCTGTCTCCGATGGAGTTAGGTTATTAAATTTTAATGGGGATTAAAATGTTTAAGGAAGCATATTTAATGACCGCAGAAATTACAAAACACAAAATCAACATCTGTCTATCTGTCTGCCTCTCTCTTCAAACTTGAATTTTATTAGATGAATTTTGATGCTGTTTTCATTGTCACAGATATTTATCCTGGGAAGTTATGTACATGGTACTAATGTGGATGCTCTATTTATAGAGCTATGTTAATATTTCCGAGGTTTATCCTTAAATATGGATAGGTGCGGAGTTCCGTGGGTGGTTCTGTAACCTGGGCATCTAGGTTAATTCTATTAGATGAACTTGAATTCTGTTAAATGAATTTTGAAGCGTTTTTCATTATCATAACTGATATTTATCCTAAAGGGTAATGTATGAGATAATAGTGTAGATGCTCAGATTATAGAGCTTTGTTAATGTTTGTGAGGCTTATCCTTGAATGCGGATAGACACGAAGTGCTGTGGAAAACGCGACGACGGCAACAACACGGAGATGTGATAGAAGTTATTTTATCACAGAGATGTTCAATTTAAATCTCCAATCGTGGAAATTGTGAACATTACAACTTCTACCATGGCAGGGCCGCAGGAAAAGCTAGTAATACTATAAGTGAGGAAGTGAGGTTGCTTGTTTGTTTATTTCTTTTACTTTCATACTTTCTAGACTTATATATTTTGCATTCTCTGTACTCTGATAGTTGGACGATATTTGCAGTTAATTAAAATTCTCATCAGCATGTACAGAATCATATTCAAAACAATAACATCCTAGCTAAGTATATAATAGGTCCCCATTATAAGGTCGACCAGATTTGTTCATCATTCGATTATATTTTCCAGATCTGCTGTCGCATCTCGACACAGATTTGTATATTTAATTTTCCCATTTAAATGTTAAGTTAATCCTCGTTGAAGAATTAATGTTTAATTACTTATTATTTGAAAATGAATAAGTTATTTATTAGCTATAAAGTGTTAAATTGTTAATTATTAAAATATTAAAAAATAGTGTGACTCCTCTAAAGTCGTCAGAGTAAAATAATATTTTTAAAAATTTCCCCATCCCATACCGGCAAACATAATTTGCGCAGTCCAGTGGATTCAATCGGGCAAGTTTTTATGAACTCGAAAAATTTGTCTTTTTTTCAACAATTCAACGGCGATATCCTGAATCAAAATACACTACATTTTCAACTAACATCATACGCATCTTACTTTATAGTAGTTTAGATCAATTAACACATTTTTTATAATTTATAAAACAATATTCTAAACGTTGTATTATATCATGCGGCAAAAATACACCGAATTTGAATGGCGATGCGAACAAGTTACATAGATATATGAAGACAGGTAAAGCCGTCTTAAAATAATATTAAAATGTGGATAAACTTAAATATTTTCACAAAATAGTAATTTTATATGGAATTATAAATGAACTTGAAGGAAAAACAAAAGAAATGATTAGCGAAAACTCGGGACGAAATATAAATAACTCTCATACAAAATTTTGTTGGTGAACCATGATTTAATTAATTATGCGTCTTCATTATTTTATGAAAGCCATTTAAACTTATTAAATAATGTATTAATTACATAGATCTTCATAACACGGATAATAGTCTCAGAAATTGCAAAAGTATTTTTTTTCAGTACGCAACCAATAAGAATATATCTAGCAGATTTGAAAGAACCACTAGGATCAATGTCTGATAGTGTTATGCATCCGGATAGTTTGCTCGTAGTTATCCAATTAACTAAACGGAAAGAAAATATCGCCCACATTAAGAAAACAATTCAAACGATCATACGAGGAAAATACATACGGATTTCGATATTTTATCACCCACAAAAATAAAAATGAAAAATGTGCTTAATTATTAAACCATCTGACAAAGTCGTCGAGATAAACAATATGTCTCTAGTAAACTCAACAGAATTTCACTAATTATCCGATATAGAAGATGTCCTTCCGGAAACTAAAAATTCAGATAAATAAACTATTTGAAAGCCTCAAGTATTAGATATCTATATATCTTTTAAATAATTCAATCAGATAAAAATAATTTTCGTTTACCATTATCCGGCTAAAAATCATAGTCATTTCACATAGGAAAGCAAATTATTTCACAAATTAGTATAAATAATACAAAAAAAAATGTAATTAATTTCGCTATTTAAAAAAATTAATTTAATTAAGTATTATATACAGTACGTAGTTATTTGAGTTGAAACCATATTTCTAACTTCCTTCCAGAATAGTTTTAAAAATTTAGCATATAAAGTAGCATTTTGCAAAAAGTTTCTGATAGATGTTAATAACACGGAACTACAATTAGAAATAATAGAAGTATATCACGACGGAAGAATAACCACGGAGTACATAAATTAGAATAATACATTAAAGGCAAATATTATTGACGGAATACAAATCAAAATATTGCAGAATGTTAATAACACGGAACTACAATTAAAAATAATAGAAGTATATCACATATGTTACTACAATTAGAAATAATGGAAGGAACTACAATTAGAAATAATGGAAGGAACTACAATTAGAAATAATACAAGAACACGGAACGACAATTAGAAATAATAGAAGTATATCACGACGGAAGAATAACCACGGAGTACATAAATTAGAATAATACATTAAAGGCAAATATTATTGACGGAATACAAATCAAAATATTGCAGAATATATAAAAAATTGCAGGATTAAGCAACCTAACCAATACTAAAAAGTCTTAATAAATAATTTTTGCACATACTACAAATTCCTAAAAGACCCTTCGAGGTAGTATATGTTCGTACTTTCTTAACTTTCCACCAAAAATTACTAGTTATGTCAGATACATTCTTCAAATTTGTGCAAACATGTTCCCTAGAAAGCCTCACAGCAATAAACACCGTAAACGTATTAACTATTTTATGTCGGACCACGGTATATCCTAAAGAATTTGCAAATTCACATAAAATAAATATTCTTTACGCAATTGTCAACAACCTCCATTGTAAAGGAACAATAAAAATATTGTACTTCATATTATTAAACCATATCCGCGTACTTAAGGAAAAGAAGCCCAACACCCCCACTAAGTAACAAATAAATGATCCATTAATAACAAAGAATCCTATTGAGGTAACGGATATATAGATAATAGATATCCATTTGACATATATTGAAGAATACACAGATTTCAAGGTTCTCTAGATCCTTCTTAACGAACACTTAATTAGAAGACAAACAGATATCATGGGAAGGCGCATTAGGAACCGTCACAAACCAATAACTTACACAGAATAAACCTAATTATATAAAGTAATCGTAACACAAAACTAACCCGCGAAATGTAACGCGTAAAGTAGACGAAGATATGAAATTAAAATAAATAGTCTAAAAAAGGAAAAATAATGCAGAAAAAATGTTTAGGAGACCTCTGATTAAACAAAAGGAACTGTTGACCAAAATTTTCTATTAAAAGATTATTTTTAAAATATAATATTATTTTTATTTTTTAGTCTTTGTCCTTTTAAGATTATTTTCATTTCCTTTTTTGCAGTTATCCTATTGTCCTCGTTCATATCAAATGTGTGCAAAATTTTAAATAAATAATTTGGATGTCTGGAAATGGATGAAAATTTAATTGAAAGTTTCCTTTATTTTTTGTAGTTTTTTCTGTTTTAAGACTAAAAAAAGGTATTTTTATTCCATGAAATGATTTTATTTTCATTCAGTTCTGGATAAATGTGCAAAATCCTAAATAATGCGGACGTCGGGAAGTTGATGAAAATTTAATTGAAAGATTTCTTTATTTTTTAGCCTTTTTTGTTTTAAGACAAAAAAACAATTTTTTTTATTTTATGAAATTATTGTATTGTCATCGTTTCTTGACACGTGTAGCAAATTTTAAATAATTGGAACGTCTGGAAGTTGGCGAAAATTTAATTGAAATACTCCTTTATTTTTTTAGTCTTATTTGTTTTAAGATTAAACATAAAAATGTATTTTAGAAAATTATGGTATTATTATCAAATCTTGACACAACACATTCTTTAAAATAATTGGGACGTCTGGAACTGAATGAAAACTACAGGACGTACAGAATTCATGCTACGACGGTTTCGTACATTTTAAGGCACTTACATATATTTAAGTGTAATAGTATTTCTATGAAACCATTTACAAATTTAAATTCTTCTCTACGTAAATATATCGCATGCTATATTTTTCACAGGCATAAAAACTCGTACATTGCATATGGTTTTGTAATCACATAGGCAGGTTTTAATAAGTCTGTTCTTACCGTGATTTTTGGATCAGTATTTTTAGAAATTTAAATAGATGAAAAATATTATTCGTTACATGCTTTTGCAGTTGACACCGCACAGTATATATACAATGATAAAAGACATTTTTATACTTGTATGGCTGTGTTTCTTCCAGGCTGTTGGTTTAGTTGTATGTCAATGAACGTAGTCTCATATTCCCAGTATTTTACGTATTTTATTACTGAAAACGATATCCCATGTAATGTACTTTATTAAAAATCGCTTGATTCTCATAGCAATGTAACAAACTGCTAAAACTTATAAAAATAAGGAAAATATAATAACCTAACTATAAAACCGCTGCATAAAAATTTTAAAAAATGAATGGAAGGACGTTCAAAATTAGCATTTGATAGCCCTTTGTCAGTAGCAAATGCACTTTTTTCAATTTATTTGTTTACTAAAAAAATTAGAAGGGGTGTTTATAATAGTTAAATGTATTACTTTTGTAAATATTTATTGACGTGAAAAAAGTGAAAAAGTCCTTATTGCTAAAATATACTTATTCGAAAAAAAACCTATTATGAATGTACTATTATGAAAAATATTAAAAATTTTTGGACTTTATATCCATGTATTTGGCAGTACCAAGAGATTTTTGATCAAAATTGTATTACTATGATCAATGGTAGTAGCAATCAGAGTAGAATCATATAGCTTACGCACCATTACGATCCAGTTTAGAATCATAGCGATATCTTCTGTTTTATATCATCGAATTTTCGGGTGCCTTAATAAGTGGTTGTAGCTTAATAATAGGGTGGAGTTAAGAATGGAAACGCACACATCACTATTTTATATTTGTTATCCTCGAATAATTTAGTAAAAGATCTGATAGCAGTTCAATTCAGTAAGTTAATTTCAAATTACCTCTTTGTTTCAAATATAATACATTGGACAAAATGAACAAGCGATATTCGCATATTGAGAAATATGCATATGAAAGTTTTCAACCTTTACTTTGCATCTCTTATTGATCGTCTCTCTCAGAAATCTACTTTCTCGTCGTCCTTAAGTTTCATTAGCTTTGAAACAACGAGATTGTTCGCGCAACGGCGAAAGTATTTGATAAGTTTGAATTATCGCAAAGAGGTAAGTTGTTCCTGAGTTTAATTTAAAGTTTTGATTGAAAAATAAAAAATAGAAACAAAAATTGAAAGAAAAATTAAGTAAAACTAATACTATGTTTGGAAAAGTGAACCGACTTCTTAAAAATGTTCTATAACAGATTAAAATTAATTTGTGCAACATTTACGAAACTAATCTATTCCCAAAATGAATATGTTATTTAAGAAATTAAATACAAATCTACATTGATGAGAAGGACAATTAAAATAAGTCACAAAATAAGTGCTTAAAACAATATCAAACTAAATTATTAGGTTGACATGTATAAAATTACGTAATTTATATACTTTTGAAATGTGTGTTCTTCTTTAAATATTGCGTTCACTTGGCAAGTAGGTTAGTTGTATAAATATTGCAAAATATAGCTCTTGGGTGAGTTGCAATTATTTAAATTTATCTTTCTAATATTTTTATAATTGCAGATATTAAGCGAGGTTCAAGCAATCCTGATGGAAAGTTGTTTCAATGGTCGCGACACGCAAAAACTCAAATTCTCTAAATATCGGCCAACATAGGATAATCTTCATAGTTATGTAGTGCGCCTTGTTTTTTTTTATATTTTTAGGCCGTTTTTTATTAATTATTTTTGTTATGTTATTATTTATTTATACTTTCTATTTATTTTTTACGTTGCATCCATACTTAATATATATGCATCTTTTATATTTGGTTTCATTCACTGTTAGGCATATTTATATTTTGACCTTCCTACATTCATTTAATATTCTATTTAATTATCCTCTGTATAATTTATAATCATACAATATTTTAGAGAAAGAAGAGAGAAAAGAACAATCCGGCTGGTACTTTAATTTAAAACTGAAGAGTTACTTTAAGTAAAATGAAGAGTAAGACATGAACTGGATAAATTAAATTAAAGAAAATGAATATTAATTATGATGATATCGTGATATATAGAAATTTTGAATTAGAAAATATAGTCAACAGATCAAATTCCAATATCCGAAAATACTGGCTGTAGTGAGATTTGCTTGTATATTAATAAATATATTGAGTGAATTAAAAAAAAACTATATAACGTCTCTGAATTTTACATATACTTAGTAAATATTAAACAAGTTACTGTTATATTCACTTGTCACAACGTCGTAGCTCATATTCAAATTAAGCACTGACTATGTTTGCAACTTCGTTCGCTTAGATCTTCTTGACTGTAAAGTTGCTTTTTATACGATAACAATATATATACATACATATATATATATATATATATATATATATATATATATATATATATACATATATATAATACGTAATCAATGTAATACCAATAATTTTTTTTGATCAAAAAATCTAAATCGCAAAACTTTCCAAATAAAATTCGTATCAAGTAACATAGAAGTTAATAACATTTAAGTTAGTAATATAAATAAAGAGTATTTAAGCGCAGTCAATGGCAGAATCGGGAGGAGGGGTTGTAAAATTAGGTTACGTAAGTACTTTTTGTACGAACTACTCGCTTATGTGTTTTAAAAATGAATAGCGCCATCTGTTAAACTTATGAATGAAATAATTATATAAGTAGCAGAAAATTAAATGAGTAGAATATTATGGCTGAAAAGCGGTGCACCGAGATCGCGGCCCTAAATATTTTGCTAATATAAATTCGTTTGCGTTTTAAAAATTGAATAGAGCCCTCTGTTGAATTTTGGGGCGAAGTAATATTGAGAGCTAAGTTTTTTTCACATTTGTTATACTGCACCGCTAGTACCTATAGCAATATCATTAGCAAAGAATCTTTGCTAATATCCCACCTGAAGATGTTGTAATACAACGAAACCTAGTTCGTGGTTAAAGAAAGTAGAAATAATACTACATCACGTAGTTTCATTTAATGTTGAATGAAACATTTTGTTCCCTTTTTTAAGAAGGATTACGAAAACTAGACTCATTTTCATTTCAATTCATTGAATATAAATTCAAAGTTAGCTGAGAGTAACCTATCTTCAGGATACCGTGATGTTCCCACTGTTTCTAAATTTTGGGAAGCCATTCAAAATTTACAATTGGGGAAGATATTGTTGGGCATCTACCCAATTATCCCAGATCTTGTTCAGGGATTTTTTTGATAATACGAAAAGAAATATAAATGTTGACCAGCCATGAGCCGTGCTAAATTTATAACAAAACTTAAATTAACTATGTCATACCTGATTTTAAAGAAATGACCTTTCGCAGTGAAATAAACTAATTATCTAGAAAAACAATTTCAGTTGAATTCACGTCGCATTTGTGACTTTGGATTTTCTATTTTATAAATGTTGAACCAATTTATTATCATACTTATTTAAAATACCAGTGGTATATACCATATGACTTGTCATCAGTGATGAATTCATTGAATAGAATTTTAGTATGTGTTCTGCGTGCTCTCAATCAGGTATGATATTATTTCAAGAAAATATGTTAGAAATTTGGATGTCGCCATTTACTGTTAAACATATTGGACCAACAATTTTAATAGAATTTACAATAAATTGCATAATTATACTAATAATACCCAATAAGTATAATAAAAACTCCATAAAAGCAAATACTCATAGACATATGAGAGGGTGAGTGTTTTACAAATTTATAGGCTATTCTTTATATTATATATTCAATATTATTTGTTTAATTTTACTTAAAATTGGATAATATTATTTGTATGCATAAACACTACTTTTATGGTATGCTCTAGGCTACAGAGCTTTTCCTTAGTCTGATGCATCTTTAATGTACCGCTCACAGCATCCATCTAACGCTATGTTGGGCGGCCGGTCTCAAAGTCGCCTGGTTACTAATTAAAGCACACTTTGCTAATCATCCTTTCGCTCTTCTGCTCACTGCGCGCAATGTTAGTGGGGAGAAAGATATTAAAAAAATTGCGGGTATGTTTTGTGAGGCAAAAATTAACTTTCGACGAATTCATTATATTTTTAATTTGAATTTGTTATTACAATTGCAATATGAATAGTTTAAATTTAACAAAACGTAGGTCGTGAAGAACTTAAAGAAAGTAAAAATAATACTACATCACGTACTTTCATTTAATTATGATAATGTTATTTTAAGACAATAACAGTGTATTAATAGTTAAAAAGAGACAACGTGCAGATAAATTTTCTAACCTAATCTGAGGTGAAATTAATTTAGATGATTTAGTGTGTGAAAAGTTGCGTCAAGGAAGAATGAAAATTTAGAAATTGCATGATGACGTAGAAAAAACCTATTATTGTCTTTTCAGTTGACAGGATATTAAAAATTTTATTAGTAATAATAAAATATTTATTAGTAATACTTATAAAAAAATGTTATATTTGTATTCAAAATATAGCATTTTGAAGTTGATACAGGCGTGTAAAATACATAAGATCCATATTTAAAATTCTATCACCCGTACTCATTGCACTATATGGATGAGCGCTTGTGTAGAGGTTAATTGACTCTTCATTAAATGAAAATAAAACTAGCGACGTGAGGGTCGGAAACTTTTTAAGTTAGGTTTCCGTAGGTTTTGAAATTACCACGTGTTATACTCGTTCTCTTTTGGGGTGATGATAACTAAATAATTGAATGTAACTCAACCTTGCAATAAAATTTTTAAAAAATGTTATCCGAAGGAACAAAAAACAATGTATAAATTAAATCAAATAGAACATTTGTAAAATTATAGATTTAAAAATATAGAATTATATAAAAAGTAAATATTGATGACATATTGAAATTTAAAACTTGAATTTTGATAGCAAAATTTGTTAGTTGCTTATAAAACAGTTTGGAGAAAATAAATAAATTAACGAGTATAACAAATTAAAATAATTGTTATATTTATATAAAAGTAAAGATCTAATGTGGAAAGATGGGAGGAAAAATGACTAAAACTTTTATCGCGTAATACATGTGCACAGCATCTAGACGTTCGTGTTTAAGTAGCTCTCGGTTGCCTCTCGCTTTACTGTCAAATTGATTTATATGCTAAGTGGCTTGGACAGTGGAAGTACCGGGAGAGAGAGTGGTCGATGACGGTGGTTTTCTACATCTTTCCGTTCCAGTATGTCGCACAACTATTGTTGTGAAATGAAGGGCTAAAAGTATAATTGTAAATAGGGTTAGAGTAAGAATCCTACTTCTGTGACTTTAATTAAGTTTTCTTCTCATCCTTTTTATTTTTTATAATATTTTATTGTTTTATAAAGAGGATTTAGGAATTTTATTTTTTTTTTGTTGTTGCTACGTATGATGTACAACAATGCAGTTTTCAGTTTCTGGGAGCAATAATTTGTGATTTATTACCCTTATATGTAAATAAACATTGCACGTTACTTAAAACAAATAGGAATAATATTTGAATTCATTATTTTAATATATGTATCAGGTAGAAATACAATGTATTGTTATTTAATTTAAAATGGCGTATATAATACAGTTATATATTTCATGATCACCCAACTTGAAACAAAATTTTATTGTCGCAAAAAATATCCACGCCAACCCACAAGATGTATTTTATGACAACGGATTTCAACGTATAAGCACTTAAGGGAAATTGCCCGGGAAAGCCAAGTCAAACTGTGCTCTAAGTCCCCTGAGAGATGGAATTTTTTATTAAAAATTTCAATTGAAATTTTCGTAAATTGACAAGTTAGTTTCAGTGACAACTGGGTTTTAAAAATTTGGTGCTGCGTTATTTACAAGGCCGTGCGCAAGAACGAAAATACTCGTACATTTGTTTTTAGATTAAAAAAGGTATTTAGCGATTTTATTTCAACTCTACGTTTTAGATGTAATATCTTCATTTCAATATAAGTTTCAACTTGCAACTTCAATAGTGTAGAAAGGGAAGAGAACGAGGGTGTAATTTAAACTAAAATTCTTGCAAAAATATTGAATGTTAGTATCAGTGTGTCAGCTAAAAATTATGTAAAAAAGATCATACTTATTTACGATATTAATTAAGATTAGGATCAAACTCACTTATAACATTAGTTAAGATTAGAATAAAATTCACTTATAATATTAGTTAGCATTAGGAAAATTGTATTGTATCTAATTTTATCATGAAAAGAAAATAATTTCCATATTAGTTTCATATATACATGAAAAAGTATAAAATGGTGTTTTCCAAAGCCATATATGTTTAGAATATTGTAAGTTACAGACTGATGGGCTGATCGTATGATATCCAATAATACGACCAAATTACTATGAAATTGAGTATCGTGAAACTTTAAGTGTTTTTTTGTTTTCTCATTTTCAAAATAAAGCTTCAGGAATGAAGAATGCTTTGAAGAATAGAAAAATGCTGATGAAAGCTTCAGTAAGAAATTTATACATTAGATAATAATGTCTATGAAATTTTAACTATGCGAACATTTTTATGCTTTACGTGTGATGTAAGCTATATATTTAAGTAATTAGTGTATTATAATCGATAAAGTACTAATATTTAACAATTTAAAAATGTATTAGTATTAATTTATCCTGAATTGATAACACGCTTAGATAGTGCAGCGAAGAAGAAAGTATATGCGAAACTTTTCAACAAACTACTCCATTTTTAAATAGTCTTTAAATGAAGTCAAACATGAAATAATACGTTTTGGTTACTAGACTTTGCTGGTATTCATTTATTTTAGTACAATTATTAGTGTGTGTTGAGACATCATATGCAAAAAAAGTAATGGAATTCTCTCCATTAAACTTTTGGCTGCTTTTGATTTTTAAAATGATCAATAATTTATATAATTTTGAAATTTGTGCATTAAATTTGGAATAAATATGGATATACTTTTATTTAAGATTTCCTTTATGAAAGAAATTGTGATCATAATAATATGAGCGGTTGACGTTTATACTTGATGCAACAGTTTGGAAACTTGTTGAGAATTAAAAAAAATAAAAAGAAGCAAAGTTTCTATATATTAAGTCCTATTAATCAACTTTGCGATGCATGAGTCCTTTGTTACTACTGCGGCCCTTTACACCTTTAGAACGGTTCTTTTGCTTATAATAAAATCTTTTTGGTATTAATGTTTTATCATAAGTTATCATTTAGGTCGCCATTCAATTTAAAATATTTGGTCTATGTATTTAGAGACTTTGGCAGAGACTGTGGCAGGTAGTTTTTGATTTTCTTTTCCGATTTTTAATGTCATGTTCCAATGTTCATTTATTTAGATATATTTAAGAAGAGATATAAATTCATTTTTTCTCCAATATAATAGTCGTTTTCGCAGAGAATGTCTGATTTCAGAGGACATGACTTCTGTTTTCTTCCACTTAGTGGAAATTATTTCCCAGTTTTCAATATCGATTTCAGAGTTTATACTCCGAGGCTTTATAAGTAGTATGTCAAATAAAATGTTTTCAGCTCTCTGCTTGCACAGTTCTAGATTGTTAGTGAAGTGTAATGTACGATAACTTTGCACGCTCTTATTTCAACTACAAGTGGGACCGGTGTACAGTGGATTTCTCATTTAGTTTCCCCTATTATTATATTAAACAGAAAAATATAAATAGAAAAGAAACAAGATAATTTTTGAAAAATATTTTTATTTAAATAAAGGTAATTTGGTCATATCTTTCACATCCAGTATTTATGGCCAATATTTTTTTAAACCTACAAATGCAATTTCCCAATCTTGCCTGACTACAATTTTTGACATATCTATAAGTTTCATAATGTTCTTTAAACCACCAATGAATTAAACAAAAAAAAACCATCAAGTGCGAGTCGGACTTGGACACAGAGAGTTTCGTACCTCATTTAAAGTAATATAATTTTTTTTATCATAATTTTTCAGTAACACGGACTTCGTTAGTGCAATAGATATCCAATATACTCTTGCATTATATTGATAAAAAAATATTAAGCGTAATAATTGCAATAATTTTTTAAATCATAGTTCATTTTAGTCACTCTTGCGCATTTGTTATCTATTAATTGCCTACATGCAGATAAAGTGTGGATTCCTTCGCGTAAGTGAAATTATTTTATATAAACAGATGAAATGCTTTTTAAATAAAACATGTGTCATTGCTGTACAATGGTATTTTTGCATCATTTGCCAGTCCATTTATATGAACACTCTATGTGTTACATTTTTCCTAGTGGGCTACGAATCCCTGAAAATAAACCGTCCTGTATAAAAATAATGAACGAAAAAGTAAATAATGAAACATTTTAAATGATATTTTTTATATCGACCGCCGCACGCAGTAAGACATGGGACTTGCTCGGTAAAACTAATAAGCATATATCAAGTAAGACCCTCACTGGTTAAAAGAGTGTCGATTCGACAACTAAATTTAAGATAACCTCATTGCCATCATCGTAGTTGTCCACATCACCTCGTTTAGGACCGCTTTAATAGATGAATACATAATGGGAGGCGATGGTGACCCAATTGGAGGCTGCAGTGCCCTGCCTGCGTGACGGCCGCTCATGCGAATCGGCCCGAGTAATTACACGCATCGATTGAAGCTCACTGCACAGTGTGAGGGAAAGAGTTTTAGATTGGCGAATTTAAACATAAAATTTTAAATTAAATTCTTTTTTATGTGTATAATTTTAATTTTTCTTTCATGATTGCTATTGGAAATTTATTGAATGTAAAAATCACTTAATCTTTTTTTTTGTTATGACTCCCTTGATATTATTAGCGACCTATTATAATTTAAGATTCTTAAAATATTAATTGGGTACTTGTTTTTATGGAAACTTATATGTCTTGCAATATCAGAAAAAAATATCGTATGAATTTTATATTTCCAAAGATTTGATTTTACGGCAAAAATCCCAAATAATTTCGAGGTACTTTCTTTTGAAATTATTATGGATTGATCATGACTTGTATCTCCTCCTAAGGTATATATCAAAAATGTTATTTTTATTTACTGTGATATGACCTCACGTTATGTAAATTAAACTCCTTAGGCGAATTTAATGGCGAAATCAAAAGTTGCCAAGTGGTTAAATAGCCGTGCGGTAAATAACTTGTCCTGTGTAGGTTTTAGTGACGTTATCGTTTTCACAGAAATATAATTTTTTTATATTTTTATTTACTGTGATATGACCTCACGTTATTTAAATTAAACTCCTTAGGCGAATTTAATGGCGAAATCAAAAGTTGCCAAGTGGCTAAATAGCCGTGCGGTAAATAACTTGTCCTGTGTAGGTTATAGTGACGTTATCGTTTTCACAGAAATATATATTTTTTGATAGTTTACGTCATAAATGTTGTTTTTATAATTGTTATGTCGTTTTATAATTGTGCTTTAATTTGGTTCAATAAATTCTTTTGGAACAAGTCAACATAGGCATATAATTTGGTTTAACGGAAAAATATAAGTACATATGAAACGACGTCTTCCACAAAGAAAAGGATCCATCCCAATTATTTTTAACCAACTTTAAGAAAGGAACAGATTCACAAAGTCGATAGTAATTTTTGTGTACATATGTGTGTATATATTTTTCTGCAAATATTTCTGCTTCATATTTCCGGTATTTATCAACAAATCTGAACCATTCTCCTTCTATTTTAGAGAACATACTTTCAGTTTAGGAAAATTGATTAGAATCTGACCATGGAAATTAAAGATACACCGTAGAATTACCGTACTGTAAACCAGTTTGAAAGATCTAGATAAGCATAATGGTAATGTCATAGGACAGAACCAAAAGCCATACAAATTTGCTTTATAACAAAATCAGGTTACAAGTCGGTGGAGTCTGAATAAGATGACATCAACTCTTCAGTGATAAGAAGCAAACTCATCGAATTTGGACTCGTGTCACTTGTAATGCCATGGCAAGAAATTAATAAAGTATGTAGGTAGGCAGTATTACAAGGATACATATAAAAGCACGAAGTCGTATTTTTAAATAATTTTGTTTATTAAAGCTTCAAGTTCCGTATGCTATTTTTGATTCAATTCTTGCGATAGATTTTTCAACTACTTCCATTTAACCGATTCTAATGAAACTTTTGGGCAAGTATTTAGTCACTATATAATATATAATACAATATAAGGATAATATCAACTTTTGATTTATAAATATTGATGACTCCATCTGTTCCCTACCAATGCTATAGGGCTATTGCCTGTTTGAACTAAGAAAATTGATGATCTGGTGTTTTTAAATTGGTATTTGGATTTCAAGCTGAGGCTACCGAATGTCTAAATTCTGGGTCTTGAGGGTCTTCTGTTTTTAAATTACTATTTTGGATCTCAAGGAAAAACTCTGTCACTGAACTACGGTTTTCAACTCTCAATAATAAGATTGTGGGGGTACAACCTATTTCATTTGTGAGACTTGAGAATTTGCTCTTTTTAAGTTCGCATGGTGGGTCTCAAACAGAGACTTTGTCATTAAAATCCCAGAACCCACGACTTAATTCTGATGTTATAGACGTACATTCTGCTTCAAATGTAAGATTGAGGATCTACAGTTTTCAAATTATTAATATTGTGGGTTTCGAGTTGAGACCCTTTCATTGAACACTGACTTTGAATTCCTTAGCCCGATATTGCAGTAATACGGCTTCTTTTGTTTATATTAACTCATATCTTCCGGCATTAATAAAACAACCTGGATGATTCTTTTTTATTTCGAAGGCTCTAATGTTGTTTTATAAAACAAAATGTTTAGAAATTCAACATGGACATTAGAGATATATCACAGAGTTTTCAAACAATGAATATCACTGGTCGGTTGACGAATATGTATGATGTGGGTCTAAAGATAAAGATAGTTTTGATGCACCTAAGGAAATCAACGAATTAGACAGTGGTGACCGAAATTCTCCATTGATAAGGAATAAATCCACCGAGTTTTGATTTTTAGGAATTGGAAAAATGAAAGAACCTAAAAATTAATAATTTCAAAGCATAGTATTGATGTTTTGTTTTGCCCTGTTAACATTTCTAACTCTAAGTTGATTAAAGAAGTGAAATTATGTATTCCAAATCTAATCATTGCTGACTGACTAGTCCGGCGAGGAACTGACATATTTTTATATTCATTTTTTTGGTGGCATTTAATTTGATATATTCTAATAGCTACGCTATACCTCGAAGTTTCGTTTAACATTCCAATAGTATCACGACTATTGTTTATTAGATCTTCACATAGGTTATAATGATTCAGATAAGTTAGTGAATAACGTATACCGAAAAGTTTAAGTGTGCTCGACATAGCGTAAATATGGCTGAGGTAATGCAGGAATTGAGAGGAGACTGTGAGTTTTTTACATGGTTTGAAATAATTTTTCGGCTTATTCACGTTAGCTGCATTACGATGCGGTTATTATATTTTGAGCTACGGAATTCCGAAAGAAATTATAGTTAATATAACTTATGTCACATAATACCTATTACGTATGCTAATATTTATAAATTTCAATGTACAATGTCGTTGAAGTTGTTGCGCAATTTTTTTTCATAAAACTCGATCCAGGGACAATATATTCCTAAAGGCGTGCACATATGAAGCACTTGTGTTTAAAAAATATGATATATAGGTATTTAAATTATATCGATATAAGTAAGGTGCAATATTTACTTAGTTAAAAAATGAAATAATATTTAATATAAACAATTCTCAAACGCGACTCAAACTCTTCCCCAAGTATGTCAAATTGTAATTGCACCTTCAATTTGATTGAAAATGGATGTAAACTAAATTAAATATGTATATTTTGCAATTACTTTACTAACTTTTAATTATATTTCCCTGTATGTACCTATAATAAGGTATAAGTTTGGTTTATATTTTAAAATAGGAATTAATCTTTGTAACAAAACCTGTTATTGATTTTTCCTAACTTTTCCAGAAATCCACCACTAATATAGTTTCCACAAAACTTTTAAACAAACTGTAACAAAGTAGGTTACCATTATCCGTTGGTAATTCTATGTCAAACTGAATGCATTTGAAGTGTGGTTCTGTAAAGAAAATTCTTATGAAAAATTGGCAATACGGGAGTTCCGTACCTGTTTAGGACTTTGTAAACACCTAAAGGTATATAATATTTCCATTAAATTACTTATAAATATTAATTCTTCACAACGTAAATATATTACTTGCTGTTTATTTCACAGGTACAAAATTAGGGTGCATATTTAAAAAGAATATGATATGTGGGGTAATCGTTATAGTTTTCCAACAAGCTTTGTGCAGGTTTCTAAAAATCTGACTATTCATAATTTTCTCAACCTATTGTGTAGTTTTGGAAATAGGGGGATGGGGGCCTATTTTTTGCATACTTTTCAGTATAACGTGATAAAACAATTTTTTGAGGACCTTATTATTTGCACTTGCAAACGAAACCCCATACCATACATGGAAATAAAAAAACCCAAGTATTTAATTTTTCTCCCTAAAATTTCCATATACAATAAATCTTTTTTAATTTTAATATACTCAAGTTTTAGTACAAATATTTTTTGTTATCTGTGGGTTAATACGCTTTCTTATTCTGCTAAATTCAATTTTTACGGCAAGTGCTTTCTAAGAAAAACGGTTGCGATAGACGGAACGGCGGTCCCGTGAATCATTTTATGAGGTTTATTTTTTCTTTTAAAGGTACATGAACCTACACAGGACAGCTTTTATGTGATTTGGAACTTTGTAAATGATTTTATTTTTAGAAAAATTACTTAAAAAACGTTTGAGAATTGTCACATAGTTCTTCGATATTTTTTATTCAGTCCCATGTACTGAATCACATGTATAAAAATAGAGAAGTTTTGTTACGAACTGTGTATATATATATATATATATATATATATATATATAAACATATATATATATATATATATATATAAATATATATATACATATATATATATATATATATATATATATATATTAATATATCCTGCATACATTTATACAGGCAACAAAGAACGTATATATTATTCATAAAGAGTAGTACGTTTGAAGAATTTAAATTCTTTTTTGTTGAAATAAAAACTTTTGCAATAATTTTTTTCAGAAAGGATTGACAATTGTCATATAGTTCTTTGATATTTTCTATTCAGTTTAATGCAGAGAATCACCAGTATCCGGTTATATACAGGCAATATTTACGCAGGTAACTGGTTATATACCTGCATATAACCAAAGAGGTGTTTAAATTATAACCAATTATTTAATGAAAACTTTCAAGTTTAGAAATATGCTTTAATGTAAACTTCTTGACCGTAAATTATTGGTATCTTTTTCTTTTAAATAACATCGGTTGAAATAAAATAAAATGACGACCACATAATTTCGATTTCAACATAAAACAAATTATTAACGTCTCCATAAATGCCGTACAATGTTCACTGTGCGCCTGCCGCCCAGTAGCCTTTCGTGCACAGCGGCGCCCGATACAATCGCTTTGGCTAATTTCGTGTCGGATAATCGGACTTGTATCGCGCCGAAATAGTAAA
This sequence comes from Druceiella hillmani, assembly GCA_039881145.1. Lineage (NCBI taxonomy): Eukaryota > Metazoa > Arthropoda > Insecta > Lepidoptera > Hepialidae > Druceiella > Druceiella hillmani. Next base: position 26,180,059 of record JAYKKI010000025.1, read on the forward strand.
CGGCGTAGAGCTTACGTGGAAAATTTGTCAGTGGTAGTTATCGTATTCAGATGTCAGTAGATGTTTTCCAATTTACCCGCATATGATGAGTTTTCAGAATACAAGAGAAAATGAGAATATGGCAGGTGTTTTTATTGATTTTATTTGATTCTTTATTTGAAACTTTAATGTACATATAAAGTTATACATTAATTTAAGATTTTTTTTGGAATATGAACAATTTCTTCCAGTTACTACAATGGTTATATTTGAGAATTTAACAATGTGGACGACTGTAAAAAATAATCACAAATCTTCTTAGTCACAATATTTATGTAGATTGTCCCAAAATTCAACGTCAAGCCAAAAAAGGAAATAGGTCAGGTTGTGAAGGTTTTTGGGAAAATCAGAAAAAAAATCAAAGTTAAATACTTTAAAAATTATAGGTTTGTTTGGAATTGTGGTGGTATTCATACATTATACACAACCATGCGTTCAACGACTGAAAAGTCAGTCCCGAAGAAAAATAAGTCCAAGTCACAAAGCGTCAAGCCCAATATACAAAGCCACATTCTAATCAATTTTGCTGCAATCAAGTCAAGTTTGATAGAGTCAAAGTTGTTAGTACGAGAGCAACACGAATACGGAAAGACGCATTGTAAACAAAGGAGTTTAACTTATGCAGTATTATGGCGTGCGTGCATGGGCCACTACTTGACTAAGGTGCCATCTCCATCCGTCTCACTCACACTTAGAAAAATAGCGTTTGAGTGAGAGGGATAGCCTCTCACTCATACTTCGCAAAAGTGGTGTCACTTCGCGCCACTTTTTCAGTTAAAATTAAGAACTTAGAGAAAGCCTAGCGTTCAATGATAGCATTATCACTAACGGGAATTAACTTGAAATCAGAATTTTTGGAAAAAATTAATAATTTCTTTTAAAGAAATAAACGAGCATGTTCATACCATTTTGGAATATTAACTAAATGCGCCAATTTTCAAAGTAACTGGTCAAAATAGCGTAGTATTTTTTTCAGTACGAGCAGCGAAATTTAGATGATGGAAAATGTTGAGTGCATGATTGGGCAAACAATTTTTTAAAACTAATTCACTTTTGTTTTTATTTTAAGCTGTCATTAATATAATCGTTATTCAATAATAAAAATGAAAATTCATAGTCACAGTGCTTGAAAGAACATTGCAGGGCGGCAATTTTTTCGATTTCGATAAAAGTGAAGACCTGAACGTTTTTTTCTAATTTTTTCAAGAACTGTTATAACCTGGTCTATCCCTTCTTTTCGGCTTGACGTTTAATTTTGGGACACCTTTATATTAAAACTTAGAGTCTTCAAACAAAAATCAACACATAGCATTAAAAATAAATCAGTGAATAATATGATAAAATATAACAAAAATATAATAAAATAATTATTAATTACTACTTTCGACATGGCGGAGTTAAGAACAGGAGAGTAAAAAAGAAAAAGGGTATGGTTAAGGGATTATGAGATGAAGGACTTTCAGGCACTCTTATATAACATTTACTGATGTCACGTTCCTAGTATTTAGATACATTTGATCTCAAAGTTTTGCAATTTTGACTGTGGTAATTGTGTATTAGGGCAAAAGATGATTTTATTTTGATTTTAGATTGCATTAACCTACTTTTGAAAAATTAGAAAGGTTTCATTACTCGTGTGGTTACATTAGGTGTCATATTTGGATAGTGTATAATGAAACATTAAAAATACATCCGGATGTATAGAAACGACTCACGGATTTTACATAAGAAGAAAGTAAAATGCAGTGGAAATTATTCTAAAACTATCTGTAGACAGTTTTGAAAAAGTCTTCAAAAAATGTTAGGGGAGGTTGAATTTGAGGATATTGACTATGCCTCTTATTTCCAAATGAAATATAGGATATTTTAAATTAATATATTTGTTAAGTTTGTGGAATAGTCAATATATATTTTTACGAAATATATAAGAAAAGATATTCTGGCTTAATAACCTAAAAACTATCTCCATCAAAAGCAATTTATTTTAGAACTTGATTTATAATTCCTAAATTTAAATATTAATGAATATTAGTTACAATGAAATTATAAATGACATGGACTGGGTAACTGAATAGAACTGTGTAGAACTTCAACCCACGGGGATTCCATCTAGGGTGTACAAGGGATGGGAAATGCCGGAATATTTGTGAAAGGCATTTGCTGTTGAGTTTGTCAACAGGGCTACATAAAGGGAAAGTGATATTTTGAAAGCCGAACCATATCATGGAGTATCTGGAACGGTTCTGTGTAAGCGATCTGTTTAGAATAGTACGAATGATCAGCGAATGCTTTTCTTCTAGTACAATGATTGTGATATAATTTTTAATTGTAACAACATTTTCATTGGGAATGGATGTTACACAATGGCAGCATAAATTGAGTGGATGTAACTTTATAGATGTTTGCTATAAAGCATTGCTGGTACGTATTATTTTTTACTCCGTTCTAAGAGTTCGTAGTACTAATCAAGTATTTTTGATGCAGTCAATCGATATTGCTATTCATGGCTTTTGATAGGTTTCGTATTTGCGGTATCAAGACTAATCGTTTCTTGGAATCTGAAATTCGTTAAGGGCAAAGACGAATGTTTTGACTTATTGGTTCTGTTGGTCAGGGACTTGCACTATGTTCGTTCCGTTTACACTTAGGTGCATATACACATTGTTTTTTTCTTTAACGTTACGAATAGGAAATTTGTAATTTATGATAAATAAATAAATAAATGTGAACGTTTAAGTTTAAGTTAATAGTATTTTTATTAAACTAGTAACAATTTTAATATTATTTTTCATTTTTAACTAGTATATCTTACAGAGATAAAAATGTAGCAAACTTAAAGACAAAATGAGATTTAAAATCGTCGCTAGAGTTTTCCGGAAAAGGTTAAGTAAATTTTTGGTAATGCCATTTTTCCTGCACAATTTTGACTGGAGCAGTTTCAGAGATTGGGGGGGAATGAATTGGTTTTTTTATACGTGACAATAATATTCCTGGAACTATCTCACATAAAATTTTAAAAACACAGTTTTTGAATACTCGTCACATGTTATATAATTTTCCAGGCGATAAATGTAATTTAATTTTTTTTTTCAATTAATTTTGTGTGCATTGGTTGGGCAAGAGTTTTTGAAATTCCTACTCAAATTTATTTAAGCATTAATTTTTACTAAAATACGATCGATATTGATCCAAATATACCCTTAAATATTTTTAAGCTTTCACATTTTGAGCATCGAAATCCTATAACGTTACTCACTTCTCGGTCTGTTCTATTCGTCCCGCATATCTGAAGTTATCACCACGAAACGGCGTAATTTTAGAACCAACATATATGCATGTGGTATAAGTAGTCTCTAAACATAGATGTTTTCGAGAAAAACAACAAAAAACCAAACATATTCATCCCCCATCCTATATCTGAAATGGCAATCAAGAATCTGGGATATTTCTTAATTTGAATACCTCTATGTGGTTTTCTGAGAAAATAGTTACATTCAAAATCGATTATAATTTCATTAAAATCATTGATATTATCATATTTGTAGTCACTAAAGATATTTCATGTTTCCTTTCATAACTGTTTGTTCTTGCTTAGGCTTGTGTTAGAATAGGACTTTAGAAAGGTAATTTATTCAGTGGCATTTATGAGTTGTAATTTAATCAGTTTTGAATTCAAGCGTAACTCAAGTAACTTTCTTATATAATATTTTATACGAGGCTTTATTAATATAGTTTCTATCTTTTAATACTATAAATGTTATGCAAAGATGTTCATTTATCAATTATTTGTTAAGTTAGAAAATAATCTTTAAAAGCATTTCAATCGATAATACTTAATTTATTAAGTTATCTCCACTATTTTCAGCACATTCTCCCAACAGATTATTGTTTGATATAACCTTGATATTCTTCCACTTCTGTTTAGCATTTTGAATAATTCAAGTAATTCTTCATAACATGTCCTCAATTTGCATTTTAAAATGATTCCTACTCTCCTAGTCTCCGATCATACCACCTTCTATATAGCAATCGGTTCGTCACGTGTATCAACTGTGTACATTAAAATCTGTAAATAAATAAACTAGTAAATATACTAGTGACGCTAAGAATTATATATATACACTCACAAATATACAAATAAATCACTATAATTAATTAAATATACTAACATCATGAAAAACGAAATATTTTTCAAATTAAAAAAAAGAATTTCTGAAAATTTAAGCACCGTTGAAGGTATTGTAATTACTTCTTTTATCAAAATCAGAAACATCAATCTCTTGTATGACGATTTAAGTAACTCTAAACAACATGAGTTTTGACAAGCTTCGACGGCGTCTTTTCTTCGCGCGACCTAATTTAATATTCAACGCCGGCAACTTATTTCCCGCCACGAGCCTTCCGCTCGTGGAGTTAACTGCCCGGGGTTAATGCTTTCCCCCAGTGTTCAGTTAACTGCAGATTAAGATGTAAATAAATAAGGAGCAGGCTCTAATACTTCGGGTAACAGCTTGAGGTTTTCATCAAAATTTTCAACGAACTTTTAACATCTGTTTTCTGAAAAATCAGTTCTTTTATTTAATAGCCTATGTTATCTGTGGCAGACCATGTAAAGTTAATGCGAGTAATGTATGGAAAAAAAGATTAAATAGTTAATGGTCATTACGTCCATGTATCAAGTATTTAATAAATTGTTTATTAAGTCCATGTATCAAGTATTCAATATTTTACAATTACATTTTATTGTCTGTGATTACATCTTGCGAATAAAGGGAATATAAGGATTTCATTTTTGTCTTGAAATTTTATCTTACAAATTTTGATTTTGTGTTCTGCAGGTTCAGGTACATAGGTTCTAAAATATTCCGTACTTTTTGATTTCCCTGTATGTAGTACTTTGTAATTTCAGCGTTTTCCGTTTGCAAATTTGATTTATGAAATTTATTCGAAACATACCACATTTGTTATGAGAGACTTGTCAAGAATGTAAGATTTAAGAGATTTGGTGAATTCTAACCGTTGTATGGTCACATTTCCTTTAAATTTTTTCTGTATATAATCTTGGATTTATATACTTCCCTAGTCTTTACATTATTATGTCTTTTTGCGATACAAAATGTTGTACGATTATCAGTTCTAAGAGTGATGCTGGATATACAGGTGTCCCAAAAGTTGGTGTCAAGTGACCATGAAAATGGACTCTATGTGTAGTAAGTGGAAAAGTTATAATTTTCGTGAGTATTTAAGGAAGTGAAAATTGAGAAAGAATAGTAAATTTTGAGCCATATTTATGATAAAGAGTAACAATATGACTTATGACTTAATACGATATGATATAATGACTCCTTTTTAGAGTATACCATTTGTGACAGTCAAAGTAGTTATTCACTCATCTCTATATTTTTGAGCTTATGGTTACGCTATATTACGCTATATATTGTTTTATTTTCTTTAAAGATTTTCCGATTTTTTCCCGGACTTTGAAGTGTATAACTATCTGAATTAATGTTATTACATAAATTGAAATGCTAACATTAATGAATAAGCCTTGATATTATCTGCCTCTGTATTTTTGCTTGAAAAATAGTATTTTTTGGGACACTTGTACATTGCTGATTATATTTGTCAATAATTATAAAAATTATATATATATATATATATATATATATATATATATATATATATACATATATATATATATATATATATATATATATATATATACTATGATGGAAATCCTATAGAGGTTTTTCAATCACAAGTGGAAAACGTGAAACTGAGTAAAAATTTATTGTTCCGATTTATGAAAACGTTGCTGATATATATTATTCCTGGCATAGTTATATTGGTTTTAGGATATACAATGATATTATTAGGCTGTCATTATTTGTTCTGTTATTTAAATTCTTAATAAGCTAAATAATGAAGTTTCCATTCTTTGGAACTTTTGAGTAGCTGAGTAATGATTGTTTTTTTTTATTTACCGTTGGCATTGCACATTTTGCTTGCACTTTGGCTGGAATATATTTATATTTGGACTGTACAAAATGTGGCTACATGAATCTTATAAATTGTCTTCTTTCTAAAAAGAGAACGTGTTTTATTTTGCAGCTAGCATTAGGCCAACGCTTTGAGGTTTCAGGGGCAAAAGTTTTCATAAATTTTTATTATGAACATAAATTAATATGACGTTTAGCGATAATAATTTTATTTATTATGAAAGCTCTAACATCTTGACGATGGCTAACTCTGCTTGCAAATTTTTTTTATAGTTTCGTCAGCGTATTCATTTATTAATAATTTCTTAACGTTCATATTTATTGCGTTGCTCTTAAAACTGTACGTATGCATAGCCCATATCTCAATCCAGAATACATGTTATAGAAATACCAAATTTCATTGAAATCATTTAAGCTGCAGAAGTGTGAATGACAAATAAACAAACAAAGAGACTTTAGTTATATCAGTAATGATGTTAAATCTTTGTTGTTTTAGGTTCATCAAGTCCCAAATAGTTCTTTTGCTCAATTAGACTTCCATTAAGCTCAGCAAAATGAGCTTATTAGCTGCAATGTAAAATATTGGAATTAAAATCATACAAATTAATTATGATAGATGAACAAAGTCATAATAAAAGCTTTTTCATTTTCATTAATGTTTTAATAAACCCTTGTAAAATATTTAAATTGGAAAAAACGAACAGTTTTTTATGAATGAATGCCACGTGAAGCCCATCACACCTTATAGTATATACCAGTCTTTGATATATAATTCTAGCTTACGGCAGGAGTGCAGGGAAGATTAATAATATTAAGATATGGTGACAATGGAATCGTAAGACGAATAGTAGTACTTCTGTAACAGTAAGAATAATATGTATTAATTAACCACTCGGGTGTGCGCGTTACATATAAGTAACGAGGCGACTAACACCACTCATCCGTAAATAGTCAGGTTAGAATGAGATAAAAATGCTTTTTTCCAGATCCGTGCACGCTCCAGATGTTAAGAAAAGAGCCGAAATGGTTAATTATTGGAACGGAAAATACGGTTATTTGTCATATATAAATTTAGCACTATTTGACTAATCGTTACTAAATTTTACATACGTATAAATGGTATTAGGGACTAATGTGTACAAGTGTATTTTACATCTAAAAGTCAGGAATTTCCTTAAAATATAATGAAAAACAATTGTGTCAATAAATTATGCTGCCACATTTGAACTTGATAATATGACATTTGTTGTATTATCCAGTTTTTTTTGCCTGATAGTTTTGTGCGTTTTGTTAAATTAACGATTTTCAAAAGTAACGCAAACGGCTTGTAGATTAATAAAAAAGGATATTATGTTAAAAGAGATTGGCAAAATATTTCATAAGATTTGGTGAATTAGAATAATAAAAATATAAACTTTATTTAACAATCAGTGGATGCAAGGTTTTTTTATAGTTATGGTATTCTCTATCATAATTGAGTTTATAAAGCCACAAAAATACGGAGTTTATAGCAATCAAAGAAATTTGAAATGACAATACATAATGGAATATTAAAAATAGTGACGTTTGTAATCGAATCATATATAGTAAGATCTAAAATAACAGACTTTATAAATTGAGCTTGAAAATAAAACTGGAAATTGTTGAGATCTGCGTTTATTTTAAGAAGAAATTAAATAGACGAGAGTTACGGATAGATCATCTATAGTGGATGTAAAAATATTCCAATATAAAACTTGATTATTCATTGGACGTTTCTCCATGGCGGAGAATAGGTTGTGTATTGAACCCAATATTTCTCCAAAAACAACTCATAACAAAACAAACTGAAAATGTTCTCAATTTCAAAGCAATCGAAATATTGATTGTTGCGTTCATTCGGTATAACTTTCCGTCCCACGCATTCGGGGAGCCAGACTTGCGCCCTGCACCCCCGCCAGCAACGTATCGTCCAAGTCCAATATTTACCCTCAGGATGATCCGCGCCGTGAACAATGCGCTGCGCGTTATCACGTGTAATGCCGTGATTGATGTTTTAATTAAAGCAGCTAATCCAGCTGCGCTGTTTGAGCGAGCTAAGCCGCGTCTCGCTCGTTCATTATTAGCTTTCGAGCCGGTACAGGGTGACGCAATATGATCTTGAACGGAAATTTAAGTTAATCTTCATTTATTGTAGTATAAGAAATTAAGCCCCCACCAGAATCGTTGAACTGACATTCAAGTTTTGAATTCAGATCAGAAAAGCGTCGTCTGTCTGCCGATTCTTACTTGTATATCACAGCACCATAACTTGTTTATTTAAAATCGACTATGGTGTGATGGGAACACGTAGTTACCTGAACGTGGAGAAATAAATGGTTTTTAATTTTTTTCATCAAACTTGAGAATGAAACATAGTTTTCTACCGGATCTCATCGAGTATGATATGACAGAAGATACCTTTTAAAATGCGATCGAATATATCTAATAATAATTAATTTTGTTTTGAAGACTCATACAACGGAAAGGAGAAACCTTTCCGTTGTATGAGTCTTCCAAATGTGCTCTAGTATCAACTTCCCTCTCTCCAAACTTTTACTCACGTTTACCTAAAATATCAAAAAACTGTGTAAGTATATTTACTAAGTACTTTAAAGAATTAACCATTATTTTGGCCTATATGTAATAATAAATTAAAGATGTTTTGGCAACAAAGCTATTTATATTGCGTTTTTAAAGACGTATTTTACATAAAATATTTTGAAAATTATATCAATATGAAACAAAGATAGAACTTCTCTTTTATTCATAAATGTGATTCTGTACCAAAAACTGAGTCTATTTGAAGCATATTTCTCTAAAAATATTTCTGTTATAGAAATTTCGATTTCAATATTTACTTTATCAGAAACGGTTGACATTATTTTGCCATTTATTTCCTTAATATTTTTATTCAATTTGAGACACGGAATCACCTGTTTGAATAATGAACACGTTTAGTTACACTGCAAATTTGTGTACTGTGACAATATAGGATATTTCTTTTATTCATTTAACGTAATTCTGTGTATTAAACGTGAATATATTTGTAGTGGGTTCGGTAAAAAATGTAAATCTTTTTTGTTGAAATATAAATTTTGATATTAGTTGTTATTTAAACTATTATGGATTGTCATATAGTTCCTTAACATTTGCCACTCATTTTAAAGCATGAAATCATATATATGAAAAATAGACACTTTCTTTTTTACATCTTGTACAAAATGGTTTAAGAAGTACTATGTATCCTATTAATAGAAATATATATGTGTACACATGTTCGTTTGTGAGAAAAAAATTGTACATGTACACAGAAGGTAATGAACAACGTATCTATTATTCAGAAAGTGCATCATGTGCGCACTAAACTCGATATATTTCCAGCATGATCCTGTAAAAAGATGTAAATTTTTTTCGTTGAACTTTCGACGGTGATTTCTTCAGAAATTACGTGTTCTTTAATATTTTATGCACTCAGTTTGATTTATAAATACCTGTATGAATAATAGATACTTTCCTTGTTATATAAATAGTTTAAGTATACTTATATATAACTTGAAAATAAATAGTTTATGAAAATGGTTTAAGAAACACTATATACTTAGAAAAATCTCGTGTGGAGTTCTAATTGTACTAAATAGGGCAATACAATATGCGATGATGTCATAGAAGGTAATTTGAGACTTATTGTAATTTATCAGATATAGGCCATTGAATATTTTTCATCAAGACTGGTCTTTACGTGAAAATTGGTTTTTAAAAATACAATGTACATGATGGTATATATTTTATTTAGCATATGCACTTTGAGTGTAGGAATTTAGTAAGGCTGTGGAGGCAATTTGGTAAGTCAAAAGTTACTTCTGAAATATTCGTAAATCTTTGGTGATTTATTTATGATTCTGTACTTAGAATAAATTGTAGTCCATTGTATATGTCATTTTTTACGCATCAAACTAGGTCGTATTAGGAAATAAACTTTATAAGACGGATCATAATTTTTTAATAGATTAAAATGTATGGACCCTGTTTGGTTCGTAATATAACATTTAATTTATAATACGATATATTTTAGTTATAATATGATTACGAGTAGCATGGACAAAAGCAGAATACGACTTAAGCTTCTATTGCAACGCTGGTTATGAAATCTCTTAAAATGCTAATTACCAGAGAAAAATTATAGAATAACAGTAAAAGGGTAACTTAGGCACAATGAGAATTTGATTTTCTAGTGTCGTTTCTTAACATTATTGTGACGTTGTTGATTCATTGAAAAATTCCTGAATTCTTAAATGAAGAAAACTTCAGGTCCTATTCCTACTTTCACCGTTACATTCGTAGTAGTTCTGAAATTTTGATAATGTTCATACATGTACGTAAGGCATGGTCATTTTGATCAAGTTATAGCTTACGTAAAGGAGAAGAATTTGAAATAGCATAAAAGATATGTAAAAATGAATGAAAATGAAATCAATTGAAATTTATGAAATTTAAGGGAAATAACCCAACCAAAAATTATTTATGATATGACTTTTTGTTACATTCATAATTGAATTAAAAATAAAATCGTCGTATTGTGGGTATCCCGTAGTAAAATACGCTCGTACAGACTTTTAGCACTACTGAAACTGATTGTCATTAAAAAGCCAACTTGTATGCACACGCGAAGTGTCCGCAAGTAATGCACGAGCAATATTTGTGTCGGAAGTGTCCGTACACGAGCAAACTTTGTATTCAGCGTATCATCTATGAGAAAACTTTATACTTTCAGCATTTGATGCGTGATCAGTATTTATGTCTAAAGCGGATCACGCACAAGCAAATTTTGCATGCAGCGTATGATGCATGAGCAAAATTTATACTTACAGCATGTGATGCGTGAGTAATATTCGTATCTAAAGCGTATCACGTACGAGCAAACTTTATGAGTAGCGTATGATACATGAGCAAATTTTATAGTTACGGCATGTGATGCGTGAGCAATATTTGTATCTAAAGTGTCTCTCGCACTAGCAAACTTCGTGTGCAGCGTATGATACATGAGCAAAATTTATACTTACAGCATGTGATACGTGAGTAATATTTGTGTCTATAGCGTATCATGTACGAACAAACTTTGTGTACAGCGTATGACAAATGAGCAAACTTTGTACTTACAGCATGTGATACGTGAGCAATATTTTTATCTAAAGCAGTCTTTGTGTAGCGTATGATGCATAAGTAAACTTTATACTTACAGCATGTGACGCGTGGGCAATATTTGAAGGCAACATACGACTTTATAATGTAACAGTACTAGCTGGACTCCATAAGCGTGATATATTCTACGAGATTTCCTTGTGATTCTTCATTGTCTTTAATTATACTTGTTATTAGAATCAATTAGAAAAACAGATAATAGACGATTATTCATTCATCATAAACGAAATCTTTGTTTTATTTGTATAAAAATGTCAAATTTGATAGGATTTAATTACGATTCCATAATAATTTGTTCAGTCTCTGAGTGATTTCTTCTGATTCACAAAAATTCAATTTCTTTTGATGTTAAATATGCCAAAGAACTTCTTTTGCTTTTTATTTTCTCTTATTTTATTTTATGGAACGACATTTTAATTTTTACCTGTTTGTTCCCATGAAAAACCTTCTCGATTTCTTTCCCCTGCTCTGAAGAAATGCGCTTCGCTATTTTGGTATTCGTGAATTTCTGAGTCTTTTTTATGCTTATTTTTTCTTGCCTATTAGTTCATACTTTAATTCGTAATAAATTTTTCTTGCAATCACCTTCTTATATTATTTTTCTGTAAACCTGGCTTATATATTTTTACGTTCATAAAATTTCTTAACAGCAATTTATTATGTAAGTGGTGGAAGCAGTGTGTTTTAGAAAAATTATATAATCACAACAAGTGATCAAAAATATCTTTTGCATTTGACTGTACGAGAAGAGTCAGTATGCTTTTCTGCTTAACGTCTCTTGTGTGCGTACAGCGGCCTGTACGTGCGCTTGTATTAGTAAGTCTAAGGGGGAAACCAGGGTGCGAGTGCGCGGGCGTTTATAAACGCCGGCAAATTCACCGCAAATGCTCGCGTTTAATATTTATACCGTAACATTGTGGGCACTGTATAGGTCCATTACGGACGATTAGTTTTAATAGTTCAGTTTTAAAGTAGTCTGCGTGGAACTATTTAGATTGTGACTAGTTTACAAGGAATGCAGTCATACCGTTTGTTATTTTCGCTTGCGTATTTAAACTTAGCTACATATAATACGAATATCATAATTTTAAAACCGCGTCTCCTTTCCGTTTATATATCTGTCAATTTAGTCACGCGTACTCTCGCGTTTTACTTCATTAACAGATGTAAGCGTCTTGAATTCAATGCGAAATGAAAAATTGTTGGTCTGCGAAACGAAAAATTAGCAATTTATCGTTTCGCGGACTAAATAAATGTTCAAACGAATATTTTGATGGCAAAATTATTTGAAAGAATATTAGATTTCGTACGGTTATTGCTGTCATAGTTATTAAAGTGTGACAAAATGAATCTAACGCATATTAAATGTGTAAGAATCCATAGAATTTAATCGTCATAGGTTTCTTCTTGTTGCTTGTATGATCGCGTATTGTTTTCGACTGAGTGTAGTTTTGAAGTTGTACTTTGTTCCGAATCGTACGAATTTTGAAGTCAGCTAATCATCAGGAGTCCTTCACAAATAGAGAGAGAGAGATAGAGAGAGAGAGAGAGAGAGAGAGAGAGAGAGAAGAGAGAGAGAGAGAGAGAATAGACAGAGAAAAAAGAGCGGGAGAAGGGAAGGTTAGAGGAAGAGAGATAGAGAGAGGGTGAGAAAGGGGAGAGAGGGAGGAAGGAGGGAGAGGGAGATGGGGAGGAAAAATGTATATTATTTCTTTTTTTAATTGTTAATTAATTTATTCACGTTAATTTTACTTAAATAATATTCAGCGTCAGGACTTTTTTATACGAATAACAATTTATAAAGATTTAATTTGACATGACGTTATTAACTCTAAAGATTTTAAAAGGTGGATGGATTTTTGAAAGTTGTTTGTTACCTAAAAATTTTAAACGTTAAAGTTGGTAGACTTACTACCCTGTTTTTCACAGGATTTTAGTGCAAAAATACATAGTTAGTTTCTCGTCATTTTTATCAAAACAACGTTTAGTTTTGATTGGATTTGTCACGTTTGACTACGTAACATTTAGACCGTGCCTTACTAATATAAACCTTTGGACATAAAAATAAATTCTGCAACAAAGTAAGAAATTGTGGGGAAATAATTGATAAAACCTTATTTTAATTATTTAACAAAAGTAAATAAAAACAAGATGAACATAACCACAACTGCTATATCGTAAGTCAAATAATTACATTACAAATTTGAACCACTATGGAAGCTCGATACATCAAAGAATATTGTCAAAAGGACAACATCCATTAGCAACAAAATTAAAAACTAAAATCAGACGTTTTCATTTCAATAGTGTTTTATTTAAATGTACCTCTATTTTTACTACATACACATTTTTATAAAGTGGCAGAATTTGGTTTCCAAGCAGTAGATTTAAACAAAATTAAGTAGACTCGGAAAAGCTTCGTATCACCAGCCTTTTGTACATTGTGCAATAGGCGGCACCGCATGCAGTTACGCCATCAGCTCGTCTCTACGGAGACTTCTCGTATCCTGTGCTGAGGAAGTTTTTGAAATCAATACCAAAGCATTCAAGCAATGAGGTATTATAGTACGAATCTTTTCTTTATCCAGTGAGTGATATTTCTATAGACAGTATATACATACTCTTTCAAATTGATTCTTGTTTCATGTTTAATAAATTTATGTAATTGTTAATTTTCTAAACTTATATTATATTATATTATATTATATTATATTATATTATATTATATTATATTATATTATATTATATTATATTATATTATATTATATTATATTATATTGTATTATATTGTATTATATTATATTATATTGTATTATATTGTATTATATTGTATTATATTGTATTATATTGTATTATATTGTATTATATTGTATTATATTGTATTGTATTGTATTGTATTGTATTATATTGTATTGTATTGTATTGTATTGTATTGTATTGTATTGTATTGTATTGTATTGTATTGTATTGTATTGTATTGTATTGTATTGTATTGTATTGTATTGTATTGTATTGTATTGTATTGTATTGTATTGTATTGTATTGTATTGTATTGTATTGTATTGTATTGTATTGTATTGTATTGTATTGTATTGTATTGTATTGTATTGTATTGTATTGTATTGTATTGTATTGTATTGTATTGTATTGTATTGTATTGTATTGTATTGTATTGTATTGTATTGTATTGTATTGTATTGTATTGTATTGTATTGTATTGTATTGTGTTGTGTTGTGTTGTGTTGTGTTGTGTTGTGTTGTGTTGTGTTGTGTTGTGTTGTGTTGTGTTGTGTTGTGTTGTGTTGTGTTGTGTTGTGTTGTGTTGTGTTGTGTTGTGTTGTGTTGTGTTGTGTTGTGTTGTGTTGTGTTGTGTTGTGTTGTGTTGTGTTGTATTGTATTGTATTGTATTGTATTGTATTGTATTGTATTGTATTGTATTGTATTGTATTGTATTGTATTGTATTGTATTATATTATATTATATTATATTTATTATATTATAATGCTTTGTATTATTGTAATGGAATCATTTTATTTTTAGTGCTCATTCAGAGGCAAAAGCTAGTTTGTCCGCTTATTGTTCGTTTTTATATTTCGTTATCATAACATGTTAAGTTATGTTGGTTAAAGCCAGTTTGTGATCTTTGTTGTTAGTGCTATTATTTTAATATTAAACACCCGTATACATGCAAAGAATTTACACTACAATGACCGATATAGAGGTTGATCTAAATGCGCCTAGAAAATGCATTACTAAATTAAGCGGAAGCCAAGAAAGGCTAAACGCATTTCTAACCAATTGTCGAGACATGATAAGTCATGCATCACAAGCGAAAGAAGGCTTCTATTTACAATTAGTTCTTAACCAATGAACCGAACAACTGGAAAGCGAGTGTTCAATAAAAGCATTTGAAAACTGAGCAAAATTAGAAATATTTTAATATCACAGTTCCGAGGAAGGAAACATTATGCGGCTTTGTTCTCTAACTTGCAGGATCGTAAGCAAAACAGTAACGAGATGGTAAATCAATACACTTTACGCGTCGAATCTTGTTTAACAAAATTATTAACTTATTCCTTGAATGACTGGCCGTGTTGTATCAGCACCAGCCGTGTCTGGACTGAAGCAAAAGTTATCGACTATAATCCTAAGTAGAAACCTTGAACAGTAAATGAAGCGATTAATTTCGCTTCTTTTGAAAAGAAAGTTCCTGAAGTATCCGTTAGGAAATTCCTTTCGTCTCCATCTATAATCAACTTAAAAATAAGCGAAATCACTCTTATCATTAATGATAACCCTATCAGTAATCTTGTCGCATCTCGAAACTCGAATATTACGCACTCACCATTTAATATTATTGTAAATGGTTTTTACATACCAAAAGTAATGTATGGAACAGCAGAACGACATGGATCTTAAAAACCTGGTAAAGTAGACACTGGCAGGATTTCTTACCCATTAAGGTTCATATAAAATTTAAACATTTGGGACATAACATAATATTTTTATTGAAATTTTACAAACGTCAGCATTACTTTTCACCGAGTAAATACTTTTCTAGTCTTTCACATATTGATTGACAGGAGTTATCGTTACTCGTTTACTTATACTTTTTGATCGTATCACGTTCGGTGAATATATTTAAATAATCTAAAAACAATCTCTGTGAATTTAAATTGTCACTGATGCAATTCTTGATTGAATTACTCACTTAAAATTGACAATTATTATACATAGACAAATTATTTGATTAGTTATAAATAGGCAAGTGATACAACGGGATCCCTATAATAAATACCCGTCACGTTATGATTGACTTTTTATCGGTATCTTTAATAATAATCACATAAATACCATCGTGAAGAGGAGTTTGGAGGAGGGAATCTCTAATTTGATGAGTAAAACAGTAATAGAATTTATTTGCAATAGTATGTCTATTAAAATAACTATAGGCAGTAATGGGGTCCGTTGACGAAGTGAAAACGTAAAACTATGAAGTAGAAGAAAATTCAATAATAATAAACCATAAATTTGCCTTGGCATATGGTTATATTTTCAGAAATCGACATATAAATCTAAATTATAAAATTTTATAGGATTTACAATTTTAAAATCCGCGACAAAAATATTATCGAACAATTGGAAATCTGTTTTACCACGCTAGTAAAGTAATTCCTAAACCATTATGAAATACTCATTGCATGGTACATTGCAGAGGCCAAATATTGAAAAAATAAAAAAATACATATTACCAAGTTTTTCAACGCAAATATTGATACGAATATAGGAAATATTTGAAAATAAATGCTTTGTTTTTGTTATTCATTTTTCTATATCAAAATATTGACATATTAATACACGCTGTTGTACTGCACAGTGATTCTACAATTACACAATTAATCTCTCAACGCGTCTAAAGAAGTTTTTACCTCAAAAATGGTTAACCCAAAAGAATTGAATGTGTATAAACAGAGATAATAAAGAGTAAAAAAATTCTCTGTGGTCAGATTGTCGAAGGCGCTCGGTCTTTCCGTCGCCAATCGCGTGCCGAGAGACCATCACCGAGTCCCTTGCTTGTGTGGTCTGCGAATTTGTGGCGTCAATTCGATTGTACGTATACATTAGGGTCCATTGTTCAATGCGGACGATGCAGAAAGCGTGTTGACATGTGATTATGTTGTTCTTTTAAAAACACTTTTTTCGTTAGTTCCATTATTAGATCGGTAGTGTAATACTCGTATGTACAATTACAGCTTCACGACTATCCCACAAATATTAAATATACACAGGTTTGGAAGCGTAAATATTTTTTATTTTATAACGTCTAAATTGCTGAAGAAATTTACATGAAACGCTGTACAGAAATAATTGTAGCATATAGGTCAAAACGGGAAATTATTTCTTAATCCCAAGAATAGCATAGTTTCCATAGAATGAAACTCTGTGTGTTTTATTTGATAATAAACATTTTCTCAACGTGTCAATGAATTTTGCAGTCTTTCTTAAATTGACAAACGTTTAACAATTTTTATTGAGAAGCGTTACAATAAACTCGTAAGGGTTGCAAATTTCCTAGGAATGAGTTTCGGTGTCTTTATGAAAAACCTTTCCGAGCAAAGTCGCGAATAAAAATTTTTAAATTATGAAATGAAATTAAAAATTTTTTTATAAATTTATTATAAACTGTAGTAATATTACTAGTGCAGGAGTATACTGTAATAGTCACAATAACCCCTTTAATTGCTGAATTTACAGCAAGTATCATCTCGATATTATCTTCTTAAGGGATTGTTGATTTTATGTGTTATGTATATAAAATACATAACACATAAACTTAATAAAATGGTAATCAATAAAATTTGTATATTGAAGCGAATATTGTAAAATTATGCAACCCCTTAACTCCACTCAAAATTGTTGTCATGATTTTTATCGTACGATTTTTTAAATGTTATCTGGGTGTATTTTTTAATTTTTATACGTGATAGATATTTTGTATAGAAACCATAATTAAATCATAGAGAAATTTAAGAAAAATTGAAAATTTAGTATTTAATTGCACAAAATTTTTATATAATTTTAAGAAATTGTAATTAATGAAATAAAAAACAACTGTTGCATTTTAAAAAGCAATTGCTGTGAATCTTGACAATTTTGAAAATTATTAAAACAATTTCATTACGCAACAGCTGGAACAACGTCTTTTGTTCATTTTATAAGGTTATAATGTGCCAATTTAAAATAAAGTAATTGCTGTCTAATATTTTTTAAAAATGCATTAAAGCTTTTATGAAAGAGGAAAATTATTGCATAAAAAACTGTTTTCTTATTCCAATACAGAATCAATTTCAGTTAATCGCTTCAGCGGTATAAATTACTTCGTTTTATCTCTCAACTTTTCGGTTCGTTTAAGAAAACAAATATCGTTTTTCAATCGCTATTTCGCCGTACGTTCATTTACAGTCGCTGGATACTAAGTAATCGCATTTAAAACATATTGCAAGAAAAGTTTAATGTACTTTGAAATGGAGGAAAATTGTTTTTCCGGGAAGCGCTTTCAAGCAACAATGTGGAACTGGAAAGCTTTATCTGATAAAGGTTTTATGCTGACTTCTATTGTATTTAAACGAGCACTCTATCCAGACTTTTGCAATCTATTTATTTCGTTGAAATATCGAACATGAAGTGGCATGCCGTTTATAAAACATTTTGTTCCAGATTTTATTACACTTTGGTATTATAGGAGTAATATATATTTAAGGGGTAATATATTTTCGATCACTGTTTTTTGCCACATTTAAATGAACAATCATCATAATAGTTCCTTATTTGCCCTTGGAGGCAAGGAATGTTACAAATAAGCGATGCATGAAAAAAAATTAAATAACAATCTTTGATCGTAAATTTTAAAAATTCTATAAGATCAGAGACTACTCCATATTTATATAGCGTAATAATGAAACGTGAAAACGATTTTGTAGAAGATCACGCTCACTCATTCGAAGTGGAACGCTCATTCGAAGTGTAACGTTCATTCGAAGTGTAACGCACACTTGAAGTGTAATACTCACTTGAAGTGAATGTTTTAAAAGTTGATACAACATAACTTTCCATCCGGTCACTCATATATGGAGTGAATGCGTCCGATATTGTTTAACTTCGGTGATCGAACAATATGCCCGTTGGTCACCCGGGTGACCATTAGCGGGTGACATTAGTATTTTATTACAATTGTAATTTCAATTTATTTTAGAAAGTAAGTAGATTCTGTTCAAAATTAAAATAATTGTGCAATGTTAATGTTAGGCAAAATAGAGAAAAATATATACATATCACTGCTTACCAATTATATTTATTTAATTTCTTGGTGATATTCTATCAAAATCTGCCAAATTATCTTTGTAGTATATACGTACGATACAGGTAGTATATACGTATGTATATATGTACGAAACGATAAATGCTGTCCAAATATTATCATGTACAATAATGTTCGCTCTTTGAAAATATTGTGGTCAATAAGTATGGCCAATAAAAATTAGTGGCGTTATTAAAGCGCAATATGATGTAACTTTTAATATTCCGTCTTTCATTAAAATACAAGTTTCACACAAATTTCACAGACTTTTCACTAAGAAATGAGGTGATGTGTGAATAATACCAATAAAAATGTGACATAGTCACAATATTAAACTAAATCAATTAACTTCGTATTTTATTAAAATAATGGTTGGACGCTGTCACATTAAAAGTATTAGTAATAATGGTTGGATGCTATCACATTAAAAGTATTACGCATAGTTACAACAAAAAAGTAATAAGTTATGGAATCTGAGCTATCCAACAACGCAACCAAAACAAGGATATGAACGCGGCACACATTTTTCCACTTCTTGTACGACCTGCCAATATCTTTTGTAGCGTACGGATAAAATAATTTTTTTCTTTACCCCCTAGATATACTTCTCCGATTATAACTAAAGACATTAGGTATCGTACCTATTGTCACACTAGGTATGGTACCCATGCTTATCCACTAATATTTTCTTTGAAAACGTCCTTCATTTTCTACTTTTATTAATGTCTCTGGATATTAACGCAATATTTTTGTTATTTAATATAATAACAATTATGAATTTTCAAATAATATTTTAGGAACATTAAAACGAAATGGCAAGATATCTGTAGAGAGTAGGCAATGACGATAATCTTGACTGTTTCTTATCATTGGTTTTGTTATCTTTTGAGAACAAATGATCGAATTTCAAGCCCCTTAGGGAATATTCGATCAGGATAAAAGTTAGTTTAGATTCAATCTGAATTTTATATTTAGTAGTTCATTGTGATGCCACATCAGTAGACAGAGAGATAAAAAGTTCTTCAAGGAATATACAATGGAGATGAAAGTACTATAGGTTCCAATCTAATCTTTAAGCATAATCTCAATGAAAATCGGTCCATTAGTTTTTACACGTTGCTCTAACAAAGGGATAAATATTTTAACTAAATTTTTTTGACTCTTTTTTGGTATTTGAGAAGCTTCTGAATAAAAAACTACGAAAGTGAATAAAGTATGAACTCACAGAAGATCGAACATTTCTACTGTTTTTGTGGTATTTAAACCACAAATTATATTTAATTTTCCCACTACAGATTTAAATACGAAATTCATCAAGTATTTCATTCGAATTTAAGTTACTAGAAAAGTTCATAGCCAAACGACGTTCTCACAGTACTTCCTTTCATTCTTTATAAAATTGTTGATGAATGATAAAGTACCTATATATATGTAAATATATACTTTGTTAGAAATCCTTCTTCTGTGCCTCAATTTGCACGTCTTTTAGGCCTCATTTCCTAGTTCCTTATCTTGATCCACCTTCCTGGCGAAATTTAGTCATGTCCGGATCTTGTCCCATCATCTTCATATACCCTTTCCACTTTTCTCATCCAGGTGGTTAGTAGCCTGCTACGACCTCTTTTTGGTTGTTAACTCCATAGCTTTCTTACTTATTCAGCTGGGCTATCTGAGTATCTTCAATTAAGTTATGAGGAGTTTCTGCTCACCAGATTTTTTCAAGGGCCAGCATTCAGATCCATAGAGTAGAGCTAGCGATATTGCTCTTTAGTATGTGTTGCTTTTAATTTCCATAGGCATTCTTGCATCCCACATAATTCCTGTTAGATAGCTCTACTTCAACCAGCCGACATTTATCCCATTTTCAATGTCATTCCCCACGGATAAATCTGCTGTTATTACCGAGCCTAGGTATTTAAAATTGCTGACTAATTTCAAAGGGATTTTATTGATTATTAGTGGCTATGCATGGTCAGTCGATCCGGATAGCTTACAGTGCATATATTCGGTTTTGATTCTGCTTACTTGAAGTCCTTTGCACTCTAGTGCAGAGCACCACGTTTGGAAGTCATTCTGTATTTCTCCCAGTGTCTCTTTTATTAGTACTATGTCATTCACATATAAAAGATTCCACGAAGCTAGTTTTTGCAGGTGTTCTGTGATATAGTTCATGACGATCTTGAACAGTGGGCTGAGCGTTGAACCTTGGTGAACACCGACAACAACCTCGAACTCTGGTAATCATTACCGGTAAGGTTTATCACTTGGGTTTTTATATTCCTATACATGTTTTAAATGATAAGGTTATGTTGCACCGGAACATATTGCTTTTCATATAAGTTTCGTGGCATCCTATCAAGTGCCTTTGCTAGATCTAGGAACACAAATTACTGGACGTCATACTTTGTCAGATGTTATAGTGATTTATGTAAAATTGAGTAACAAGGCGTTTAGAAAGTCCCTAAACCATTATATAAATTATATATGAAATAAATTAAAAATAAAACGTATACTTGTGGTTGGAACCGGAGATAGGTTTTAATGATCTCACTCACTGAGAGCGAGTGAGTGCGAAAATCAAATATTTTTGGAGATCTACATCCAGATTTTGTTTCTGCTAAATTCAGTGATTCTTCGTAATATTTTATGCTTTTTATATATGCTTTTTATATTTTTGCATCAAATTATTATTTATGGATTTTAAATGTTACCTATATACATAGGTTTATCAACACTGGCTTGAGATGGTGATTCGTGAAAACAGAGCACCATTTATGCGTGATTGGTTTTGCAAAGACTTGGCTCGATTTCTTAAAATTTTTCATTTTTAGGATGAGTTGAGTTAGAAATATTTAGTACAACATTAATCAATTTTGAAATTGAAAAGTTTTCTGCTAATTTTATATGTTTTTCTTTATGTTTATATGTCTTTATCTAGACAGGCGGCACTATCCATGCGGAAATAAACGGGTGAGTGGATTCATTTTACTGTGAACGAGAGCCTCGAAGAGAGCTATTGGTCATGCTAATATGCAGCCAGCGTATCAATACCAAATTTGTGTGACGAAAAATGGCACAGGTTATCATACGTAATTTCCAATAAGTGGAATGTTTGAATGTTTGTTACTCAATCATGCCTGAACGGTAGAACAATTTTTGTGTATTTCGCTATATTTTTATAGGAACCTTTTATGAATCAAATGAATATAAGATTGCTTTTAAACCGGGAAGTAATGTAATTTCGATGTGATGAAACTCATTGGTTTTATTCAATATTAAAAATTTATTACGCATCAATGGTTTACCATTTCATATAGCTGGATGTAATGCTTTCTCACGACGTCAGAGAAAAATCCTGTTGTATTAATAAAAAAATCCACGCAGCTGAAGCAGCTGTCAAAAAGCTGGGGTAATTAACTCTCGGTAAGCTTGAATCTGGAATATAACAAATTTTGCATTTGCAAATTTTTACGACTTGACCCAGAAATGAAAGGCAAAATAATTACACAATTTTTTACCCTTAGTTATATCTATATAGCAAACAAATATTACTATGAAAATGAAATTTTTGTAAATAAGAACACTTTTATCAAAATGTCATTTACAATAGTAGTTATCCATATTTTTTTTAAATATTAATTTTAGCGAAAAATGTTTTACGTAAATCTTGTAGAAAATTTTAGAAGAGGTCTTAACAATTAAGAAACCATTTTGCAAAATAGAAACCATTTTGCAACTGAATTGTCTACCGCGTTAGTCTAAATCTATGCTCAGTGAACTCATATATAATCGCCAATTCGGAAATCTCATATTTTGCATTATGGACTTTTATAAGCTACCCTCTGATTACTGTATTGTAGAGATAATAAATCAATATATAAAGCGTAAAATATAACATATAATATTGGTTTCACTAAGTTTTATTTTGTCAAATGAAAGTCAAGTTACGTTTTTTTCAATTAGGTCACATTAAATTAAATTACGTGTGTTGAATTAAGTGAAAATAATGTAAAATAACGTGAGCTAAATTAAAGAAAGTTATGTTTAAAAGATTTGTGTAAAATTAACTCAAATTAAAGTTAAACTATGTGTGTTAAATTAAACTAACCTTAAGTCCAATAATACGTGCTAAATTAAGTCAAGCCAAAGTCAAAGTAAAATAGAATAAATTGAAAGAAATGAGTTTATATTAAAACGATTAAAATATAAAGTGACTTGTAATCCATTAAGCAGCAAAATAAACACTCCTATTTGAAAGAATATAAATAAAGTTTATTACAATTAGGAAAAAATGATTTACGAGGAAATTTAATTAATATCTGGCAAAGTAATGGATAAAAGCCAAATACCAAGTTTTTTCTGGGATTTACAAATTCAATAAGAAAAGATCTTTTGAAATTAAATCCCAAAGATTTGAAGTTGTTTGAGAATTTTCAAAATAATTAAATATAAAGACATGCAAATTTGTATTTAGATCCTTAGATAGAATTAAAGAAACAATAATTTCAATGTTTTCGAAAAATCATTAATAGTAAATAAATGTAATATAAAAAAAAGATTGGAATGAAATGCAGTCATAATTAATTCTTCTAAATAATTAACTCTTATGGGTTATGTAATTAACCAGTTATGATAACGTGTTAAATATTTTTGCATCCACTTTGAATTATATTAAAAGACATGCTTCAGCTTGGAAATATGTTTGTAATAATTCGTGGCAAATTTTCCAGCAATTTGTCTTGTAATACGATGAAGGATAAGTTTTTCCAATTGTGAACTAGACTGCGCACAAAGCTTCGAGTCGCGAGCGTGGAAAGGAAGACGCAATCACTTAATGGAGACGGAAACAGTTCTAAAGTACATAATCTAATTAAAACTTTTAACAAAATGGCAAACGTCGCCTCCTTTCCATTTATAAATAAGATGCGTACTCTCGCGTTTTACTTAATTAACAGACGTAAGCGCGGTTTAAATTCAATTATTAATTTTGCCGAATAAATTGTCAAACCAATGATTTCTTTGGGCTTGAAATTATTTGAAACTATATCTGCTTTCGTACGATCGTCATTGCGGTACTTAATAAATGATGATAAAATGAAACTTACAGATCATCAGTCTACAAGAATTAATAGATTTTAAACTTCACACGTGTTCCCTGTTTGTTATAAAGTCGGGTGTTGTCCCCGACTGAGAGTCTTCGTATCTGGACGTTGCAAAGCCAATCAACAGGCGAAAGGAAAGAGATAGAGAGAGAGAGAGAGAGAACGATAAGGTTTATTATTTCCTTTCTGTGAATTTTAAATTAATTAATTCACGTTGTAATTTTATTTTATACGACACTCTGCGTTAGGACTTTCATTCCTACCAACAAAAATTTTAAAGATTTGGTATTACCAAACCTAAGTTGTAACTTAAGTAAGTAGAATAAAAGTGAAGATGAGTTTTGGAATTTACACACTGAATTACAGAAATTTCAGAAAATAAGACATGGGGAGAAATAGAAAGGACTTTTAAATTAGTGTAAAAAATGTTCATTTGGGACATGAAGGTTATATTTAAGCGATAAAAGGAAATTACGTAATTGTCCTATTTTGTTTCTTTGTCGAGGTGACCATTTTGCAAAGGAATTTAAATTAATTTTATGTTAAACTGAGTCTCAATTAAATTTCTGTGTTAAAATTAATTTAGTTTGTGTGTCTAATTAGACTACCGCTAGGCTTACTATCTAAGGCGTACAAGTTATAATGAACACAAATGGCTCACCTACAAATTGATTTGATAGATGATTCAATAGAATCGTCAGATTTTTAAACACGCATTAATATCTTGTAAAAAAGTTTTTACAGTATAACATATGGCTTAAAACTATATAGCTTGGACATATAACTTGAAAACCATAGGGTTCTTAAATCTGCATTTATATCTTGTAAAAAGTTTTTACAGTTTAACATATTCTTATAAAATTATAAAACTTGGACATATAATTCGAAAACTGTTGGTTTTCCAATCTACATTTATACCTTGTAAAAATGCTTTTATAATGTAATATACCGTCATAAAATTATAAAAATTTGACTTATAACTACTTAATAACTTGTAAAAAGTTTTCGAAGTGTAAGATATGGCTATAAAGTTATAAAACTTTCACATGTAACCAGGAAACCTTGAAATTTTCAAACCAGCATTTATATCTCGTAAGAAAGTTTTTTCATTGTAAAATATGGTCAGAATGTTATAAAATTTTAACATATAATGAAAAAACCGTAAAATCTTCACATCTGCACTTCTCTAATGTAAAACAAGTTTTTACCGTGTAACATATAGTTATAAAGCTTTAAAACTTTATTACTCTAAAACTAAGGGATTTTCGACCAAAAAATTCTGTATTTCAATGTCTAATATAAACTACATTTAAGTTTGGACCATTATTTAGAGAATACCTGTATTTAAATATTATAAGCACATTTTTTATTCGTTTAGTTAATACAAACATTTGTAGTACAGTCATAAAATGTTTGCATTAATTAAACAAGAACACCATCCAAAATATTTAAAATTACTTTGTCGTTTTTAGTAATTTTTTAACATTTTACTATATATAGTATAATGGACGAGTTACTGATACTGATAATGATGACCATAGTTCTATTAATTTCTAAAAAAATAATTATGGAAATTGATACAAGCAAAATTTTTGTCCCATTATCATATTATATTATGTGTCTATAACTGGAAGTTCAGTAGCCTGTATATTTAAAACACAAATACTCTTCAGATCGAAAACTTGCATCCATTTGTAGAAAGTCTAGTTAAAACTGGCGCGCTAATTGGCGTTAACTGACAACCATTCGGCATGCCGTAAATCGAGTGATTACCGTGTACTAATTGAATTTCACCTATTTTTTTGTAGCTATCAACTACCGTAAAGGACGCTGTTAATTAGCGTAAATGAAAATTATGCTTCTCTGCGCTCAACATGTACCATTGATGGCTTCGTTTCATATTGTGGTTACAATTCTCATATGCACGACTCCCTTTTAATTTTGATTATGGCTGGCTTTAATTCTCTGCAAGTATGAAAAGAGGTGCACCTACCCGTGCATCTATTTAATATATTAACAGGTTACCTTGGCAACCCATCTGTGTTGTGATTATAATTTTTGTTACGGATGGCCATGCGCGAGTCTGAAAATAGCTATTATTTCATATGTAGCATTCGCGTACCAACATCCAAATTGCTTTGCGCACTTAATTTACTTAATACAGTATTCCATACTCGTTACTAAATTTTCAAATATTATGTTAAATTAATAAAAAATATGCAAAAAATACTTTAGCCATTTTTAATGTACCAGTATGAAAGCGCTCGTCTGTGGACTACATATTTTTTTTATTTATTCGCATTTTTAATGACTGAAGTCGATATTTCAATAATAAATAACAATATTTTCATCATATCGCCATATAAAATGCATCAAATAATAATAAAATAACTCTTACATTGTTTATTCCTATAATTGCCCGTTTTTTTGCAAAAGAGTATATATATATATATATATATATATATATATATATATATATATATATATATATATATGTATATATATATATATATATATATATATATATATATATATAAGGTTATAAAGTCGTTTATTTTATTAAACAAAAAAATTGAACTCTAAAATTTAATGTAAATACTTAACCAATATTTAAAGTAATGCTCTATAGCAATCATGTTATATTCTTCTATTCTGTGTATCTAAAACTACTTTGCAGTTCTAATGTTAATATACAATATTCTCGCACGACCATTATTAGTAGATTAAACCACTTTTTCTCCACATTATACGTGAACGATTTAATAATTTTATGAGAATTACAGGCATTTCTCTCAAAGATTTTATCAATTTTGTTTATATTAAAACTTTATTTAATTTGTAGCTGCACAAATTTGTTGACGCCGGCTAATAAATAGGTAACAATCAATTATTCCGAAAAGATTGTACGCGCCAAGCGATGCGGACATCGTAGCGGCTGGTCTAGGTAATACGCTATCTCCAGTCGCGAAGCATGCAGAGTCATCCACTCAGCACTACGATCAGGGGCTGAGACTCGCGAACCTACGACGGATTGGCTATATACCATTGTCCTGCTCTTTTTATTTTCGTGTAAGTGTTTATTTTAGAAGTAAAAGTTCCTTTGGCTAAAATTGTCTAATTTCTTTAAGGGGAAAAAACTACGAGTAGAAGTCACGCCACAAGTGTAAAGCACTTTGGGTACACTCGGCGGTAGGTACAACTACGACCGAGCGAGAGCGACATCGAGCGGCCGCAAACAATACTGTACTTATTGTTTGCGGTCAGAAAAAACCGCGAGTTCATATCAGGCAGTTTGACGCGCCTCGTGTATATTCGAGGACGGGCCTGATATATCCGAACGAGAGAGTAGCAGGGCAGTCCCTCTCCTGTGCTTGGGGTATACTTTTCGTATAAAGTTCACGCTTATAATGAAGACGTATATTTTCTTTCTAGACAAATGTATTTATTGAATATTTATCATAAGATTTATTAATAATTGAGGAAATTCATTTATTATTTATTTGATTAATTCACATGATATATCATATTTATTACGATATTATTCATTTAATAATTATAATGTTCTTCGTTCATTAAATTTTGGTGTTAAAAATTCCCCACCTATATAGAACGATTACATTAGTTAACAAAGTTTTATTTCTACCGTGTTTAAAGTCCTCGATCCATTCTTTTATATAAGTATTTTTGTTGTTATGCCTAGACACACCGTGTAAGTAAAATTTATTACATTCCTGGTCTACACGTTTTGCTCAACCAACCTCACAGTTCACAATATCCTACTCAGTGTTGACCACGTTTTCTTTTCTCCTAATTGGGTAAATGTTACCAGTCATGTAACAATTCTTATTCGTTGCAAAACAGTTACAAAAAGTTACCATTACTGTGAACAGAAGCGAAAAAACTGAACAGAAGCGAAGAGGCTGCAGAATTTTCATTAGCGCTAATTAAAAACAACCACAATGGTAGGTGGCAACATAAAAAGAGACAATGGCTGGGACGTAGCCAGCTGGCATACGGCGGAAACACGATCTACGGAACCTTGCATGATGTTTGCTACTTATCTCTAATTAGCACTAGTTTCAAGTTAAATATCTATTTGTGTATAGATATGTCGGTTAGTTTTAACCTAGTGTGAAATATTAGCTTTTATGTTGATATGTGGTGACGTTTACAATTTTAATATGCGAGGCAATGGGGCCTGGTAAGGGTGGTTTGATTTTTGTGTTTTCGAAAAGTTTTGTAATAAGCGCGTTAGTTTGTTTTTCATAAACAGCTGCTTTGGAGAGTAATGAAAATATTGTCGGGAGTTTTTATGAATGAGGATAGATCCTCATTCATAAAAAACTATTATACTATGTACAGGATATAAATATTTATGAACATGCCTTAAATACTCATAGTTTTTGTGTAATTAGAAAATCAAAATAAACATGAAATAAACTTCAAGATTATGAAGAAATGGGCAGAAATGTTGTTTAAAATTCTCTTACAATTCTATATTATTTCTTGGAAAATAGAAATCCAAAAAATTCAAAATTGGTCTATCAGGGACTAAAGTCTTATTATTTTTTCCGGTCTAGACGTATGTTTGTTTGCGTGTCAAGATATTCATGTTTTCTATTCCGCCAGTCACTAAATACTTTCGCTCCCCTCGTGAAACTAAATCTCACATCGGGGTGGGTCAGTCAACATATGAGCCTGATTCTACGTTGCACCTTTTAAGAAGTGTTCACCGATTTTTGATAGACTCTTCATCACCATTTTACCTCTAGTAATTTTGTCGCCTATAGTATATAATATTTTAAAGTGGGAAATTCCTAATACAATAACGATTTTTGAAATCGAATATGTGGTTTTAGAAATAAGCTTGAATAAACTAACAAAGCGGTCAAAACATTTTTACGCTTTATCACTTTTCCGTTCTTATGAATTGTAGTGTGAAGATATATAGATTATAAATTTCCTCGAAGTAGATAATAAATTTCTTCGAACTATAATTTCTAATAAAAGAATAAGATTTGTAGTCGGATACTTGATTCCAGTGATTAGGGGAAACAAACAATAGACAAACAAACTTTCTACTTTTGTATTAGTTACGGTCGATCGCATCTCTGACGAAGCCTGCTGAAACCAATGTAATAATTGGGCGACCGCGCAAAGAAATCAAATCGTATATAGGAGACTACATAAATTAATTAGTGTTCACGTTCAGTGTTCGAGTACGTAACCCAGAAAAGAGTTCTAGTATAGAGCCTTCAATAGCACAGTAATCAAGATAGCCAGTTAGTGCTTGCTATTTAACAGAGCCCGCAACGATATTATAATTTTAGATTCTTTATTGAAGGTTCTGGAACGATTAGGGGCGGACACATCGAAAAAACATTTATTTGTTATTTAATCCCATTCATTTCTATAAATAGCTTACAACAGATTTATCGGTATAAATTATTTAATGCAAAGTTTGTTTTATTTTTCATGCGATAATCTAAAATTTTTTAGTCACCATAACCCTGTACAATAGCCATTTTACTCACCGAGAGTTTCTTTCCTGGTTTGAAGTGAAATTACTTTATTTGTTTCATATTTGAAATTACTTTATTCATTAGTCATCGGTAATGTGAATTTCCTTAATAATTTAGGAGAGACATATAAATAATTTTGAATATCTGAAATACCATGATATCTAGAATTATCGTTCTAAAGCGAGATGGGCTTGCGCACCGAGAGTTTTTCTGAAGTGAAATTACTTTATCCGTTTCTTATTTGAAATTACTTTATTCATTAGTCGTCGGTAATATGACTTTTCTTAATAATTTAGGAGAGACATATAAAGATTTTGAATATCTGAAATACCGTGACATTTAGAATTATCATTATAATTTTTTTACATCTTTCATATAAGTTTTTAAAAACCTTTCTTCTTCATAATGTTAGATTCAATAGTGTAAGAAATTAGGGAAGGTCGAATATATTATTTGTGTATTTTTTAACACAATCCCTGGAAATATTCTCTCTAAAATTTAAAAAAAAACTCAGACTCTTAAAACTGACCTCCTGAAACTATACTTTTAATTTATATGGAATTTAATTTTTTTATTCAACTACATAATTTGCCCCTTCCTTCCTGAAATTTTCCTGTCAATATTTGCTATTATTACCCATTGAGATATATGTAGGTTAACATACTTTATTACTGTACCAAAATTTCAAGTTTTTACGCCAAGTTTATGAGAAAAGCAGCTAAAACAAATGGACAGACGAATACGTTAGTGATCCTGAAGGAATTCTATTTTTCGCTTATAAACATCGAACCCTAAAAACGAATACATATAATTTCTGTATATCCATGTAATATAAGTACATACCATTGTAAAATATTATCATACTCAAGACAATTATATTTTGACATAAGAGACACCAGAACCCTACAAATTAGTACAAATGAACATTTATCTTTCAAAGAAAACAACCTGATAAATTCTTGAAATGACTATGATTGTGTGGCCTTGTTTAATTATATTAGGTATTGTGAAAAGTTTATCGCGATAGGAAATCCATATTAGTGTTAAATTATGATAAATAAAATAATATCATTTGAAATGAGGTCCTCAACCCTCGATAGTCAAGCCAGACTCGTTTGGTGGGGCAAGCATGAGACACTGGTTTACATATTATGAAAATTAAAAAAAAAATATTGAGCTTACCCCTTGAAAATTGTAAGAAAAGTAGCTTGAAAAAATATAATTTTAATAATAAAATTGATCGAAGTGTTAAAGGATGTATCTTGTTCTATTCAATATTTTCCAATTGACTGAAAATTTTCTTCGTTTTATGACAATAGATAAGTAAGTAAGAAAACTTCAGTGACTGATCCACCCTGTACTTCATCTAAGTATACACAATAATTTTCTGCTCTACAGCTCAATATAGCCCCAATCAAAATACTAAAACTTTTCCGATGGCTGAACACAGTTTATTTAACATAATGTATACATCGCCAGAGAAAACAAAACCTTCAATTTTTACTGATAATTGGAAAACTATTTTCATTTACTTAAAAAAAGGAGACATGTCACGTCAAATCTCACAGCGTTTTCTATTTAAACGACCATTATTCTATATTGGTAAATATGTATCATAGTTGTCGAGACATCCAGTAACCCAGCGAACAAAGTTTATCTGAAAGAACTATATATGTTTAGAAACAATTATTTTACGTTCTATAATTATAAATACCATTTAGGTCTATTGATTTTCAAACACTTCCAATAATATAAAAACTACCAAAATTCTATCAAAGTAGACCACGCTCTATGGCATATTACATTTTTATAAGAAGATTGAAACTCTTTTCACTGCAAAACATAAAGCATTGTTCTCAACCTATGTCTCTATATAAGAGTGCCAAAACATATAATCATGTCAACTTAATGACATTAACGGGATTGAAAAATCGAAACACAAAACTAAAAACTACACTACTGCAAACCCAATTACAGAAACAACAATTCCAATGAAATTACCTAAGCATGTTAAAAATAGTGACCCTAAAAATGGTATTCTTTGATAGTTTGGAGGGTCAAAAATGTTTTATTAAATTGATTAGACATTATTTATAAAAAATATTTTAAGAGGGGTATAGACACAGAAGGACCACAGAAATTACCCATGCATCGCAAAGTTTGTTAATAGAACTTAATACATCAAACATTTTGTTTATTTTTCACATTTTAACTTCTCAAAAATTTGCAAAATTCACACTGTATTTAACTAATTATAATTTTTATATTCTTTTGTATTTTTTTACGTTCTTTTTTTTGGTTAATAAGGAAGTAACAAGCGTCAGTAATGTTTTAAAAATTTAAATAAATGATATTTATTTCGATTGTAAATACAAAGTATGAATTTAAAAAAAATTATAAGTTAGTCAGAATTTTAAAAATTAAATGGTAAACTTTTATATAGGATATTCCGTTAAGTTACCAATTTTCAATTGCACGAGTCTACTTCTATTATCAGGACTCTTCTTTTCTCTGAAACCTTCCTGTGATGATCTTAATTTTTCTTGTCATTAGTGTATATTATTTAATCATTATTAGATTGTTACAACACTGGCGATTTATTATATAAAGATGCTCATAAAGAAACGGATTATTTAACCTAACCTTTAGCTTATAGAACCTGCTCAATGTATGCGTTGCCCGTTTTGGGGGGTCTCCTTCCTGCCGACCTCACGGTCGCGGAATGCGCGGAAAATTTCACGAAGTAAGAGTTTGGATGCGGTCCGTTGCATTTTGAGTATTTGGCTGAAGAATCTCTTGTTGATAGAAAGAGGCGTATTCTAGGGATCATGGTTGCACTCTGGCAGTCTAGATGGTCCTCCCCCGATTCCAAGAGGGAAACGACCAGGTTGTTTTTCCCCGACGTCTCCGAGCGATTGATTAAGAACTGGCTCGTCTCAGACTTTTATACATCTCAGTTTCTGACGGGGCATGGCGTATTCCGCGCCCGATTATTTGGATTTGCTCTTCGAGAAAACCTGGCGTGTACCTGCGGCTATGAGACGCAGGATATGAGTCATGTTTTATTCCACTGCAGTGAGCACTACGATGCGCGTAGAGTTTTGGTTGAGAGCATACTTCTAAATAGTAGAGTAGAATCATGTGGTAACTTAGAACATGGTATTTTTAGTTATAGAGACTTGGTTGAGAATGGACCGATCTTTGAGTCATTTAGAGCGTTCGCCAAAAGCGTTCTATAAAAAATGGAGGTACTAAATGATTCATTGAGGAGGGACAGACTCTAACCCAGTTGGGTGGAAGTGCCGTGATTGTAGATACGGGAAAATATTAGGGATTTTCGAAGGTCTCCTTTTTGCATGAAGTTGGACGTTACGGGCCCCAGGAGGGGCCTCGAGACAACTCGGGTTGAAATGGCGGGAATAGTGTTAGACTGCCAAGATCGAAGTATCGTTTAGAATTTTTTTTAGATATACAGAAAATATCGTTGCTTAAAATAACATTGAATTATTGGCTAAAAATCTCTTAAATCATCGTGGTGGCCTGGCTACTTGACCCGCCTTCAGGATGGTCAGTCCCTTGTAATACATTTTATTGCATATTATGAACAGCAAAACTAGCGAAAATAATACATAATATAAGACAATACATGTTTACGTTTGCCTTTCGGTCTATACAGATATTAAGTGCAGTAGGGTATTCTAACTTCTTTACAAATAATGTTTACATAGAGAGTTTTACAATATGTTTGTAAATTTGAAATATTTTAGAGAATACAATTCTTACCAGTTTTAGAAACTAAAATGTATTATTTTATAGTAAACTTCATTGAGATAATATTTAAAGCTAAACTAGTTTGAATAGAAAATCGGTTTTCCTCTATTAATTCCATTATGTGACCATGCACTGAATACGTTTTGCATTCATTTTCCTCTTCAATGCACTATCTAAGTGTGCTACTATTTCAGAATAAATTAATACAATCTCTCCTTTAGATTGAGTGAGACATGGATTTAATGAAATACTTTTTAGATGGTTAAAGGTTGGCATCTTATTGATTATAACGCAAAAAATAATTCTTCCTGCATAATCAATTTCTACGCATGAAAACTAATTGTACTAACAAATTTCAAGGCATGAAACACCTTGATCAAAACCGAACTACGTAAATATTTTCTGCTTTAGCATTATACGTAACTCCATAAATATATTACTGCTATCGCACGAAATAATAATTGGTTTAGATGAAAAAATATTGAGAAATTTCTCCATTTGTTAAATATTACCCACAACTAAGGAAGTGCATAGATTTATTACGTATACACTTTCCTGAAAATATTTTAAAAATGAGTGAATAAAAATAAATACATCAAGGCTCACCAAACACAATTCAATAGTAATCTCAAAAGAAACATTCCATATCATACCGAGACTTAAATTATTATATTTTCATGAGAAATTTGCTCGTGATTCAAATATCCTAATTCTAATTAGTCTTAAATGATGTTGTAAATGAGTTTGTTTGCTTTTTCCATTGCCTCGCTTTCACGCCAAAGATGCTTAACCGATCTTAATGAAATTCAGCAGAAACTTTTTATCTTAGAATAGAATTTATAATTATTTGGTAAATAAAAAAATTAGTCATAGAAAATAATAACAAGAACTAAGCACAGACATAGTGTACGGATAATATCTTCCTAATTTTATTATCTTGATATAAAAAAGCTCAAAAAAATTTAAAATAAATGTTCATTAATTTGACAATTAGAGAAAAATAATATATTTATAATTCTTTTTCTGCTTGTGGAAATGTGACTTAAGGTAAGCAGTGCTATCAGCTAACGGATTCAATATGATGGAGGGAAAATACAATATCGAAAATCTCAAAGGACCAAATACTAGTACACCCGTCAAGTTAGAACTCTAAAATCACCTCTGTGGACTTAAAACAAGTACATATACTTTTTAGTACAAAGGTATAAATCCACAATTCTGGTGTCTAACTTACCCAAGGATTTCAAGTCACAATATTTATGGAGAAATGTATAAAGCTGCATCTGGAATTGGTAACAATATCTTACATTACAGAACGAGGCATACTTAAGGGGTAATACCACGAGATTGTAAAAAGTTTTTACTGCAGTATTTAAAGAGATGGGAGGGTTTAGACTGATGGTATTGCTGATGTTTATAATAGTGGGATTTATTAGGCTTCAAAAATATTAGCGGTAAGAAGACATCTGGAAAAGAGGGAAAATTGATAGTGACATTGAAAAGGCAGCATCAACGATGGCGTAAATATTTTGAAGAGAGTTTTGGTATACTCACATCTTTAATATTTACTTTTAACAATTAATCTATCATCAATATTTCACCTCGGCTTCTGGGTATAAACAATTAAGCGCCAATTTTAAACGAAGTGGCATAAGCTATTTCCTCTTCTCAAATTAGCAAAGCCCCGGGAACAGACTTGATAACAGCGGATATATTTAATTTTATATTAATTGCTGCCATTGGAGTCCTAACTCCCTTATTAGTGAATATGTGGGAAACGGCAAAAACTTCCGGACGACTAGAGTGAAAGGCTTTTATTACCGTACCAAAAAAGTAACCTTAACCAGTATAGCAACTGCCTAGCCTTTGATGCCTTCCATCAACAAATAGGATAGCGAAGCACTATTGATGCGCTTATACCCCACAGATAGGATAATGGACATGAAGGTAATAATTCCTGTAATTAATAATTCTTGTTTCACGGCAATTCTTCCATTCTGATCATCTACTTAGCGTATCGAAAGCCAACATCCAATACTTTTATAAGAATGTTATTTTTAAATTATACTGTCGTTTTTTTCCTTTTCTATCTTATCATAGTTGCGAGCTGAAATTAGTATTGAAATAAAGAAATTACATCCAAAAAGAATACTCGGAATAAGAAATTGATGAAGACAATTTTCAAACAGAGAACATCGTATTTTCATTTGTAGGCAAGGTTTTTTTTAAATAACGTAACACTTAATTTTTAAATCCCACTTGTCACTGAAACTGAGTTATCAAGGTGCGAAAATTTACAATTGAAATTTCTGGCAAAAAGTTTCGTCTCTTAGTGAACTTAAAGCACAGTTCGACTTCGCTTTAATTTATTTTAAGTGCTTTTATGTTGAGGAATCGGTTGTCTTAGATAACATTTCGTAGACCTTTATTACGTAGATTTTTACAGAATTAATAGGTTTCCTAACGCTGGTAGATCTTAAATATATATA
Source organism: Druceiella hillmani (assembly GCA_039881145.1). Classification (NCBI taxonomy): domain Eukaryota; kingdom Metazoa; phylum Arthropoda; class Insecta; order Lepidoptera; family Hepialidae; genus Druceiella; species Druceiella hillmani. The sequence goes on from JAYKKI010000025.1 coordinate 26,216,059, forward strand.
TATATATATATATATATATGTGTATATATATATATATATATATATATATATATATATATATATATATATATATATATATATATATATATATATATATATATATATATATATAAATATATATACATATATATATATATATATATATATATCTATTTTGTCGAGACAAAAATCTAATACATTGTGTTCCTAGTTGAAAAATCACTTAATTTTCAAGAGGTCGCGCGACACCGAATCAACTATACTTTTTATATTTTCTCTAGTAACCTGTGATTAGTTTACTGTGCACGAAATAAAATTATTATTTCCCCTCCTCGCAACCCCCCCCCCCTCCACCGAAGGCGTAGATCGCATTTGTGTAAGTTCAAAAGGACGCTATGCGCCTAGAAAAGTTACGTAAGACGTACAATATAAGATATTACGTTTTAAAATATCAACAAATACTATCACATTAAGCTTGTAATAGTGTTTTTTGTATAAAAATGACTCGTCGACTGCTAACTACGAGGTGTGATCAAAAAATTAGGTGAATTAATTTTTATAACAGCAACTGCTAACGCTACATCCATTTGAACTAATAAGTCCGATAGCCTGATCCTTTACGATAGCCAGTGTCCAGTTTGAACAAGTTGTGACTTGTCAGTTGGCCTCTAGAGACGGAAAAGTGAGGTCATTTTTAATGTTTGTCGCGCGTCACGAATTTCGAACAACGTGTGAATATTTGGTTTTATTTCAAGTTGTAAAAAAATTCAAAAAAGCTCATGAAATGTTAAAAGAGATATATGACGATAATGTAATGACTCTGAAGACTGTTTACAAATGGTACGAACGATTTAAAAGTTGAAATGATTCGGTTCAAGACACCAAAGGTCGGGATATCCTTCTTTTTAAAAAACGAACGGACTTTCTTGGATCAAAAAACGTGCAAGAAGTGGTGAAAAAGTCTCTTTCAAACAGGCGATTGACTACTTGAGAGTTTGCTGAATATCTGAAGGTATCGTACTGGTCCGTGCAAAGCATTTCAACTAATAATTTGCAAATGAAACGAATGAGTGCGGAATTTGTTCCCAGACTCTTGACGGAAGAACAGAAGAAAAATCTTGCGTCAGTTTGCATGGGATCGAAGGGTCGTTTTGTCACAGATCCGGATTTCATGAAAAAATTATAACTGGCGACGAAAGTTGGGAGCATGAGTATGATCCCGTGATGAAAATTTATAGTTCGCAATGGAAAACGAGTGATTCTCCTCGCCCTAGGGAAGCACATTAATCGAAGTCGAACGTGAAGGTCATGTTCATTGTTTTTTGGATAGACAAGGCATAGTACGGTCAAAGTTCATTTTAAGGGGAACAATTGTAAACTCAAAATATTACAAGGAACTGCTACAACGTTTGCGAAACGATATATGAAGGAAAAGACCAAAAAAATGTGCCAGTAACTTCTTCCTTAATCACGACTACGCCCTGTGCAACACCTCGCTTCTGATGTGAGAGTTTTTGGCCAAAAAAAGGTCTCTGTCTGTCCACATCCACTTTAAACTCTCCAGCATTATGCAACTTCTATCTATTCTCAATAATTAATACTATGCTAAATGAAAAACGTTTTGACACCATTCCTATATTAAAAGGCCACAACAGAGCAGCTGGAGGCTCTTCCGAAAGAAGACTTCCAAAAATGCTTCCGATCATGGAAATGCCATTGCAATAAGTGTATAGTTAGCCAATGAGAGGGCTCTGAAGGAAATTAAGTCGAATTTTCTGTAATTACTTTGTTATAATTTTCCTCACCATATTTTTTTATCACACCTCGTTGAAGTGAAATACGTGCGCAAATACAACGAGAAGATGAAGAGAGTGAATCAGAGCTCAGCGACGAAGGTTCAGAAGTTTTCGATCATATTATAGTTCCAGAGGAAACTGAAGCTTTCAAGTAGAATCACATGTTTTGTAGGGCGCGATAAGATAACAAAGTGGCAGAAATCTAACAATAATAGAGTGAAAATATTCTTACGGAAGATTTGGATACTCCTAGAAGCGGCGTGGGGGTAATAACATTTTTGCAAGCGTGGAATTTATTTATTACTGATAATATTATTAAACAATTTTGATACACACTAATGAATTTAAACAAAAAAAAGACGTAAATTTTGTAAATTTTCTCTCCAATTTCTGAAAAATTTACTGCTCATAAAATACATTTTTTGTGTAATTTGCAAATACCAACACAGACATCCCCTATTATTTCATTATGTGGATAATAATTTGGTAATTAAAATAAACAGATAAAGACATTTAAATTATTAATCACATAAACATTGAAATTTATGTGATGTTCACACGTAAATTTGCAGTATTTGCGTTAAAAAAATACATTTGAAAATATAAATATAAGGATGCTGTCTAAGTTATTGTTATGTCTGTAAATTTTTACTTATTATTTAAATACCTTTTTTCTCCCTGACATTACCGCAGCGACCGGAAAAAGTTGTTTAGCTAAGTGAGCTTTAAGTGGCCGCCAAGCTACGTTCAGTCCGCCCGCCCGACGTCGCATTAAATCGATGCTGTGAGTCGTACATTAAAGATACTACGGAAGTTATGTGGACTACGGAAGTGTGCGGTATCGTAAGGCATATCATTTAAAATGATGTTTATGGAGACAATTAACATTTAATGTATGAATATCGGTATGTAGATTTTGGAAAGCATTCACTCTGTATAATAATTTGTTAATGTCCCTTCGCATTCGTGGCATGTTTTATTGCTCATTTAGTTTTATTAGTATTATGTAGTTTATTGTGCATTCGCTTAAAAATGTTTACCAAGTATTTTGAATTATAAATTAGAATATCCATTACCAATGTTTTTTATTAATGTAATACCATATTTGATTAATAGTACGTTGAACTCGTATTGAAATTAAATTCAATGAGTTCTGTCTATTGTCATGTCATATATTACATCAATAATTTAATTAAGTACGACAAAAATTATAGTAGTGAAATTCACAGAATAGAAAGATCAAAATCATAAATACAAAATAACTGAACTAATATTATGTTTCAAGATAATTATTTCCCGTTGGAATATCATTTCCACGAACGTAGAAAAAAAATTAATTTTCCGTTTTTTTTCTTAAATTTAGTACGATCCATGAGTGGCGAATATTGATATTTCATTTGAAATAATTAAAAAAAAATTGGGGCAGATGAATAGTTGTACAAGAATATTTCGACGTTACATCCATTGGTGGCTTTTGGACAGGTACCTAAATATAATATTTACAAACAATTAAAACATCGGAGTATACTAAAGACATATTTCGTTGAATATAAATGGAAAGGATCTATTAAGTTAATACATTACCTATATGAAAATGTTTTCAGCTGATATGAATTTAATAAATTAAACAAAATAAATTTAGTTTTAGTAAACTTTGCCAAAAATGCAGAAAAGCACACTCAGTTCAACGAGGAAAAAATTTCCTAATTTAAATTAAATTTTGGCTAATTTAAAGATTTTTAATTTAAATAAAAATCGAATGAGAGCTATAAAGTTTATCCAATTAAATTTTTCCATAAAAATATTTTCATTAAACGTAATTTTTCTCAGCTCTCAGATTAAATATTAATGCAAATAAATTAATATCATGTTATTCACCTAAGTGTTGTCACCGATTTTCTAATTCTTTTATAAGTTATTATAAAAGTTTAGGCAGAATATACCTATTAAGTTCGTTTTCCTTTTTACGACTTATTTGATTAGCGTTGATATATATACTTAATAAAACTAGTATTGACGTGTTTATACATCGATACAAATATTCAGATACACACACTCACATACACACACACACACACACACACACACACATATATATATATATATAAAATGAAATGAAAAGCGCACTCATATAGAAAAAGTTTACTTTTACAATTTTTGTAAATAGTGTTGTGCGTATCCCACGCGTATGGGATACAGAAAATAAAAAAATAATATATGTTCCCAATATCACTTCGCCCTAAAATTCAATGGATTTGGCTCTTCAATTTTTAAATACGCAAGTGCAAAGGCACTAACAGCCATCTCAGTACGCCTGTTTTCTGAGATCGCGTCCCTAAGCATTTTGTTAATGCATATTCGCTTGGGTATTAAAAAATTTAACAGCACCATCTATCAACAGATAACCTTGCGTCAAGTAAATACGACAATAACTTGAATCAGATATGCTAAATATATTTACTATTTCAAAGCGTTACCTAGTGTTTTTGTATTGATTCAAAATTTATCAGAATCTCAGCACAGCCAAATATTCAAATATTTCACGGGAATCGACCTTGGAACCGGGGAAATATCGTGATTACATTTTTTATTACAATTAATATTTATTCCTTTTAATTTAATTTACACAATTAATTTTTACAATTTTAATTTTATTACCAGGACTGCCGTTCTTATTATTAACGTAAACTGTGCAAAAAAGCAAAAATTTATTACAATTAAGGCAAACATTTCACCAGCTGTACTTTTTCTTTGCCTCTTCCTGCATACAAAACGTTAAAGTAGGTATATAATAAATTAAGAAAAGAAATAAGGTAAAAAACATAAGATAAGTAGGTTTTAATAGAAATATTGCTATTTTATACAGCACACACACACACACATATATATATATATATATATACATACATGTACATGTACATAGAATATAACTATAAAGATTAGCTTTAGGTAACAAATTTATTATGTCATAGACGTTATATTTAAGTCAACCTTCTATCAAGACCTCATTTAATTTCAGCAGAAAAAGAGATATATTTTATTCATACAACTTCAATATTCCTCTACTATGTGCTAAATTTTTAAACCCACATTGTCACAAAATCTAACTTGTCAAAATCTTGAAAAAGCTCCCCGTCTCTCGGAGCTTAAAATTGTCTTTGCCAATTTTCGTTAAGTGCTTTTATGTTGAAATCCGTTTTCTCATTACATCACGGAAACTGACGTGAATACAATTTGCAAGACTTAAACAATTTATTTGAGTCCTCGACCTATAAGTCTGAAAATAAAACAGACGTACTCGTAAGGTTAAGATGAATTAATATATCGCAACCCTCTTGCGTAAGCGGCAAAAACTGATTAAATATAATTATTAATTTTTATGAATAAATGTTACTGAAAACCTGTCAATATATGTATATACATATATTGACTTCATAGAGTTTATAATAATGCTATTAATATGCCTCAAAAATTTCGATACTTTCTTAAACCAGTTCCAATTTTTTCCATCATTATTTTATGAATGTAACCTGAGTCACGTGTTTTGTTAATGTACACTGAAGTAATTACCCTTGTAGAGAAATCATTATTTCTGAAAAAATTTTAAAGTATGCCCTTGTAAATTGATTTACGACATACGATTTCCTTTTTTATTACTTTCGATGTGTAAATGCTTCTTAAGAAAAATGATAATATACTGGTGGTTGATAATCGAAGCCACTTGTTTGCTTGTCCTGTCACTGTAGCTATTGAAATGTTAAGGGAGATTGAACTTTGCGAGTCATTTTCCATCTTTACCATAATAAAAAAAATGTTTGAAAGTTCAGTGGTTATTAAGAATATAAATAATGGTTTTCGGATTCCTTATATTTCGTATTTCAAAAATTATCCACCACGCACTAAACTGGCAATTGGTTTAAGAATATCAAAGATAATTTGGCACACAATTTACACAATAAGAGAGGATATGCTGTACAGCACTACTGTCAGATATTAAATTATATACGCACTATCCATTCTACACGTCCAGCAGAGAGAGAGAGAGAGACTACTGTCAGATATTAAATTATATCCATTAGAGACTACTGTCAGATATTAAATTATATACGCACTTTCCATTTTACACGTCCAGCAGAGAGAGAGAGAGACTCCATTATAAGGAGAATTGGAAGGAGAGACTAAAGGGTATTTCCATCTCGTATTTTTATATGGATACCTTTATGCTTTTCGTGGAAGATGGACGGTTTTAATGCGTAAACTTGTAAAGTTGCGTTTCTAGTAGCATTAGATGTCACAATATCGGTTCATTCAATTAAATTCACATTGATTAAAATTCTACTCAAAGTCAGAATGAAAAAATTGTTACAGCATATATGACTTGTCTCTCGTTACACTGAGTTTAAAAGAACGAATTGTTAAATATTAAACCGAATTAGAACGAACACAAGTTACCAATGATCCAGAGAAATCACTGTGATGTTTACAATATTCAATTTTAATTTTTATATTTTCAAAATTGTGAAAAAACAACACTTCGCTCTATTTTACAATCACTGCCAAAATTTACTCCAAACTATTTCAGAAAACCAAAATGTTAATCTAGAACTCATTATAAGCAATAAAATTCAATTACATACAATACGACTGTGTTTTGAATACGAAACAACCTGCCTCGGCAGTTAATCCTCAATTTTAATATAATTTAAAAGCTGAAGGTATTGAGCGATTTATTGAGATGGTGTTTGGAGACATGAGCATCAATCAGATCACCCAACGAAACTTTTCCTACCCGTCTACACATAATACAAGCTTTTTACAAGATTGATTGAGATGGTGTTTGGAGACATGAACATCAATCAGATCACCCGATCAACGAACCTTTTCCTACCCGTCTACACATAATACAAGCTATTTACAAGATTGATTGAGATGGTCTTTGGAGACATGAGCATCAATCAGATCACCTGATCAACGAACCTTTTCCTACCCGTCTACACATAATACAAGCTTTTTAAAATGAACAAAATTTTATTCAGTAAGAAGGTATCAGTATATCCATGCGTGTACGAAAATGTTCGTTATTTTTGAAAAGTTATAATTTAAACTTAATATGACGACAGACCCGAAAGATGTGGGAATCAGTTGGAATTGTAATGTTACAAATTTCTTCCTGTGTTAGGTTTTTTTTAAATATCAGTTATTCTTTTTGTAACATATTATTGTATTTGTAATGGAAGAATAAACATTAAAAAAGATATACTTAACCAAAATATAGATATACTTAACCAGTCTTAAAAAAATTATTTGGTTATGAGAAATTTATTTGAAAAATACACATACGCAGTAAGTGGGTTTTTCTATAGAAAGTGGGTTTTTCCTAAGAACCAATTGTTATAATTTCTTCGACTATCGCAAATCTTAGTAACGCTAATCACTGAATTTGTAGATACGAGTCCGAATTGAAATTGAAAAAAACGCATTCGAAAATTTAAAAATGAAGGTGAAAGCCAACAAATTGCGTAAACAGATCGTGAGAGTCGTAAATTTAATTTTTGACAACATATCAGTCAAATTTATTATTAAAGTAATCACGACTAGATTTTTTTTTATTATATTCGGTATTTTAAAGAAGATAATAGTAAAAACAATTATGGGTACTAAACTGCAGTTACGCTCATTGTTTATTGGTTATTAAATGAAAGAATATATATATAATTTAAAATATTTCCCATGTAAATTGCGTTTTTGCAATAAAATATTTGTTATAATTTTTTCGACCTAATTGCCATTCGTTCTTACTAATATTAAACAGATAATATTTAAATTAGGACGTAAATTTATATACAAATTAAACACTTAAAAAAATTTAATCGACTTCAAACAGCTACTAAATAATAAGCGCACCGAAAACTATAACATAATGAAAATACGAGTACTCTGTCGAAGCTTTTGTGCTGTACAGTATCGTTTTCGAACAAAATAAATTTGCAAAATACTGTTACTGTTGGTGGTTTTTTCGACACTTGTCTCCTCTCTGACATTCACACCCGCTTCTGACATTGTCTGTGACATTTACAACGCCGCTCTCCTCATTCACAAATATATTCACACCCACACACAGATGAGTGCCATATTTCACTTATTTTATATTTCATGTTTGATGGTTATTTGAAATTAATTTGTTGAATATATTTGGCGTTAATTTTGTAGAAATTCATTATTGATTATTAAATGAAACTACGTGATGTATTATTTCTACTTTCTTCAAGTTCTTTACCACGACCTAGGTTCCGTTGTATTACAACATCTTCAGGTGGGCTATTAGCAAAGATTGCCAATCTTTGCTATAATGAGATCAGGAAGAGCAAAAATTTAGAGCTGTGACAAGTCAACAGATGTCGCAAATTGTATGTCAAATCTGTAATAGACAGATATTGAAAGTACGAGTCTAATAAAATTCTGGACCTATCTAGCAGTGCAGAATCTTGATAAATATTTGAAGAAAATATCGTAATTAATAAAAATATAAATTTCGTTAAGTGTAAGTCATTTATTCAATGATTATGAATCAATTCTATTTTCTTGTTACAAGATACTCTTCAAATAATAATGTCAATATCGAGAAAACCACATATTTTGCAAAATTGCGCAAATGACACAATACTCTGGGTCCTTGGTTTAAAAATATTGATTTTGTTTACTTTATTAAAACTAGAACTTTGTTAATGACGCTTGTATAACGTGAATCTCATGAAAAAACGAACAAAAGCTCAACTATATAAAAACGATAGTCGGATAAATTTATAATTGTTGATTTATCTCGCTTTCTTTAACTTAATGGGCATCGTCCATATTTTCATATTTCACATAAGCGGCCTAAAACTGAGTGAAATCTTTACATAAATAATGTGAAGATTTATTCTTGAATCAATGTCATTAGACCATTTCACATTGATATACCGGTTGTACGTCATAAATACCGTCACTAGCAACAGTCACTCGTTGTATCCATTAGATTACATTTTTGTATATAAAAATGCAACTTTTTTCAAATCATTGTTATTTTAATTCTTTTGTTTACTTTTAACTTATACTTATTTGACTTTTTTTAGTGTAAATATAGCTACGAAATAACAACAGATATGTAAGTCCACGGTATCTATTTAGTGGCCTTCTAATGAATTATTTGGAATTAAACTATATTCATTTTATTTAGTCTAATAGGAATAAATTCAGGGATAAATTTGAAATTACAGCAAAAGAAAAAATGCGCAAACTTGTTCATCACCTTTTATTCATTGATACTCTAACTAAAAGAGTATTTCCATGATAAGACCTCTTGGTTATTCAGCGGGAAATAAAGATGGATGTACAGATTTTTTGCTGCGGCCTAAGTGCAACCAAAACCACGGTAATGCACACTACGGATAAAAAGAGAAAGAAATATGGTTCTTCTCTCAAACACATTCCGTCGCTTGTAATCAAAATTGAGTCTGTAAACTTCGAAGAAATTCCATTGTATTCGGCGATTTATAATTATCAGAAGATGGCTGATAATTATAAATAGTTGAAACAAATGTTTTTGTAATTTACATATTTTCAAGTCATCGGTATTTACTTACTTTTATCAAAGTTTACAGGTACATAAATATTAAAAAATAAACCAATATGATTAAAATTTACCATTATTTAAAATCAAAATGTTTTCCTTCAGTGTAGAATCACATGTACTCTTCCTATATGTATGGAGAGGAAAGCCACATTCCAATTGAATGACAACAAGGACGTTGCACGTATTGTCCAATTGCAAGATTTACCGCAGTCTGTTTGAATATGAACAACCAAATTTCAGTCCATAAAAATAATTATAAGCTCTATAAATCATATTTAAAAACATATTCAAATATAGGTTTTGATAAAATGACGTAAATATGGAGAATATAATAATTTAGTTTATTGCAACTGAACAGCATGTCACGCCAAACCATTTGACAGTAAGATTAAAATTTTTTAAATTACTGCCAAATGGTACAAAGTTAGCCGGATAAAATAAGTTAATTTACTCTAAATTTCCCGAAGCACACTTGAAAATGCAACATTCCTCGTCAGCCAGACTTCTCTAGTCGACATACGAGGTTTGATGGTAAGTAAATATACTCAACGCCTTCTTAAATTAAAAAGGATCTGCAGATGATAGTACCAGAGAGCACACATTATGATCCGGCACGTTTATATTAAAAATAATAAGTGTGCGGGTCTGTTATAAATCCCAATTTGAATATAATGTAAAAGCGTTCCCATTTGAGCGTAGCGGGCGACTTAATGAGATGGTGTTTAGTGACACGAGCTTCAATCCGCCCGCCCATCAAGCCTTTTCCACCCTACATCCGCCCAGTATTAATCCAAGCCTTTTAAATGAACAAAATAATATGTATCAGTATATTCACATAATACTACATAGTTTCTTTATTTTAAAAGCTTAAGGTGAATGTTACAATTTAACCTTAATACAGCTGTTCTCATATGATGATGATTACTCTATTTCGGATTGTAATTTTAAAAAGTTTTTGCTATAATACGTTTTGTTTTAATATTATTTCCTCGTATTAGCATTGGAAATTTATTTATTAAATAATTAATTGGAAGAATACTGGAATATCATACAAATAGATAACAGCATAAATTAATACACTTATAAGAAATCGCACCAAAATCAGAATTCCAACTGACAAAAAACTTGCTCATTTACTGTGCGCGCTCAGCTTATTTATCCTTCGGAGTTAAACCAGCTACTGTTTTTAGCATATTTTAGGTAGGTCTTAGGCCGGGCCTAATTAGGCTGTGGTTGAACGGGTGGACTCGGTGCAGCTCGCTGGCCAGCAGGGTCTGAGATTTTACTGTCCCTCGGCTGGCTGATGACGAACTAGGGGTGGGTTTTTTCTAGACTGGGTTAATTTTTTTATTAACAAAAATAATTCACGCTCGTAATTGTTTTGTCCTAAAAACTGATTTGAATAAGATTTTACATGCAAATCGCGTTTTAACTGACTATGCAAATGCAAAGGCGAAATTACATATTAAATAAAGCTTGTCAAGCACGGGTGGAACTCGCGCTACGGGGGTTTTGTACACATTTAGGCATTTATAAATATTTAGTGGTACACAGATTTGTATTAAACTATTTACAAAATTTTAATTTTTTAGAACGAAAATATGTTTCTTTCTATATTCTTCATAGGCGCATATTTAAAAAAAATTGTTTTATTTGATATAACCACAAGTTAATGATTTTCGGATTTTTTCCTTTACATGTACTATGAATTTTTTCTTTGCTTCTTGTCAAATTTCATGATTCTAATTAACGGGGAGTATACTACATGTTTTGATTTATTTGCGAGCATCAAAATATTCGACATAAATGGCCGTATTTTCAGGGTTCTTCTTGATTCCGTTGACTTAGAAACTTGTTTTTTTACAACTCTAAGAGACTGTAGACCTATAAGTATTTAAAATTAATTTTAACTACAAATCTCCTCGCATTCTTGAGAAAAAGGTCGTTATAGACAAACATACAGACAACGAAGTGATCCTATAAGGGCTTCTTTTTTTTCCTTTTGATGTAAGAAAACCTAAAAAAATGAACCCAAAAGATCCAAAAAATTAAAGAAGCAAAAATAATTGCGTGAAAAGAAGTCATAAATTCAATATTTCCTAATTGACAACTTTATTTTCACAGTACGTACGAGCACTTTTAATTTTTTTTAATAGTCACGAGCTGATTTTTTCAAATACAATGCGTTTTAAATATAATCTTTAATTTGCAGAAAGAAAAAAAGTAAATTTTTTAGTGTTGTTAAACTGCATTGTGTTATTAGTTTAATTTAATTATAGTAAAATTTAATTATATTTTGTGACGCCATTGGATTCCAGAAATGAAAGTGCGCAGCTGAATAATTTTGATATAAATCTAACTGTAGAGTATATCTAAAAATATCTGTTTTTATTAGTCGGCAATTATTAGTTGCACTGATATAATGAAACCAAGATGAAATAAATGTTTACTGTATCGTACTTTGAGAGTTATGCCATCTAATGCTGGAGAAAACATAGCTCAACATCAAAATAAGTGAAGTAATTGGTTATAATGAAACCAAGATGAAAGAAATGTTTACTGTATCGTACTTTGAGAGTTATGCCATCTAATGCTGGAGAAAACATAGCTCCACATCAAAATAAGTGAAGTAATTGGTTATAATGAAATCAAGATGAAACAAATGTTTACTGTATCGTACTTTGAGAGTTATGCCATCTAATGCTGGAGAAAACATAGCTCCACATCAAAATAAGTGAAGTAATTGGTTATAATGAAATCAAGATGAAACAAATGTTTACTGTATCGTACTTTGAGAGTTATGCCATCTAATGCTGGAGAAAACATAGCTCCACATCAAAATAAGTGAAGTAACTGGTTATAATGAAATCAAGATGAAACAAATGTTTACTGTATCGTACTTTGAGAGTTATGCCATCTAATGCTGGAGAAAACATAGCTCCACATCAAAATAAGTGAAGTAATTGGTTATAATGAAATCAAGATGAAACAAATGTTTACTGTGTCGTACTTTGAGAGTTATGCCATCTAATGCTGGAGAAAACATAGCTCCACATCAAAATAAGTGAAGTAACTGGTTATAATGAAATCAAGATGAAACAAATGTTTACTGTATCGTACTTTGAGAGTTATGCCATCTAATGCTGGAGAAAACATAGCTCCACATCAAAATAAGTGAAGTAATTGGTTATAATGAAATCAAGATGAAACAAATGTTTACTGTATCGTACTTTGAGAGTTATGCCATCTAATGCTGGAGAAAACATAGCTCCACATCAAAATAAGTGAAGTAATTGGTTATAATGAAATCAAGATGAAACAAATGTTTACTGTATCGTACTTTGAGAGTTATGCCATCTAATGCTGGAGAAAACATAGCTCCACATCAAAATAAGTGAAGTAATTGGTTATAATGAAATCAAGATGAAACAAATGTTTACTGTATCGTACTTTGAGAGTTATGCCATCTAATGCTGGAGAAAACATGGCTCCACATCAAAATAAGTGAAGTAATTGGTTATAATGAAACCAAGATGAAACAAATGTTTACTGTGTCGTACTTTGAGAGTTATGCCATCTAATGCTGGAGAAAACATAGCTCCACATCAAAATAAGTGAAGTAATTGGTTATAATGAAATCAAGATGAAACAAATGTTTACTGTATCGTACTTTGAGAGTTATGCCATCTAATGCTGGAGAAAACATAGCTCCACATCAAAATAAGTGAAGTAATTGGTTATAATGAAATCAAGATGAAACAAATGTTTACTGTATCGTACTTTGAGAGTTATGCCATCTAATGCTGGAGAAAACATAGCTCCACATCAAAATAAGTGAAGTAATTGGTTATAATGAAATCAAGATGAAACAAATGTTTACTGTATCGTACTTTGAGAGTTATGCCATCTAATGCTGGAGAAAACATAGCTCCACATCAAAATAAGTGAAGTAATTGGTTATAATGAAATCAAGATGAAACAAATGTTTACTGTATCGTACTTTGAGAGCTATGCCATCTAATGCTGGAGAAAACATAGCTCCACATCAAAATAAGTGAAGTAATTGGTTATAATGAAATCAAGATGAAACAAATGTTTACTGTATCGTACTTTGAGAGTTATGCCATCTAATGCTGGAGAAAACATAGCTCCACATCAAAATAAGTGAAGTAATTGGTTATAATGAAATCAAGATGAAACAAATGTTTACTGTATCGTACTTTGAGAGTTATGCCATCTAATGCTGGAGAAAACATAGCTCCACATCAAAATAAGTGAAGTAATTGGTTATAATGAAATCAAGATGAAACAAATGTTTACTGTATCGTACTTTGAGAGTTATGCCATCTAATGCTGGAGAAAACATAGCTCCACATCAAAATAAGTGAAGTAATTGGTTATAATGAAATCAAGATGAAACAAATGTTTACTGTATCGTACTTTGAGAGCTATGCCATCTAATGCTGGAGAAAACATAGCTCCACATCAAAATAAGTGAAGTAATTGGTTATAATGAAATCAAGATGAAACAAATGTTTACTGTATCGTACTTTGAGAGTTATGCTATCTAATGCTGGAGAAAACATAGCTCCACATCAAAATAAGTGAAGTAATTGGTTATAATGAAATCAAGATGAAACAAATGTTTACTGTATCGTACTTTGAGAGTTATGCTATCTAATGCTGGAGAAAACATAGCTCCACATCAAAATAAGTGAAGTAATTGGTTATAATGAAATCAAGATGAAACAAATGTTTATTGTATCGTACTTTGAGAGTTATGCTATCTAATGCTGGAGAAAACATAGCTCCACATCAAAATAAGTGAAGTAATTGGTTATAATGAAATCAAGATGAAACAAATGTTTACTGTATCGTACTTTGAGAGCTATGCCATCTAATGCTGGAGAAAACATAGCTCCACATCAAAATAAGTGAAGTAATTGGTTATAATGAAATCAAGATGAAACAAATGTTTACTGTATCGTACTTTGAGAGTTATGCCATCTAATGCTGGAGAAAACATAGCTCCACATCAAAATAAGTGAAGTAATTGGTTATAATGAAATCAAGATGAAACAAATGTTTACTGTATCGTACTTTGAGAGTTATGCTATCTAATGCTGGAGAAAACATAGCTCCACATCAAAATAAGTGAAGTAATTGGTTATAATGAAATCAAGATGAAACAAATGTTTACTGTATCGTACTTTGAGAGTTATGCCATCTTATGCTGGAGAAAACATAGCTCCATATCAAAATAAGTGAAGTAATTTGTTATTACTAAAAAAAATATAAATATTATCTAATACTAGAAATATGAAAGTTTAGTTGGATGAATGCGTGCTTAATAATTCATTATTCTGTAATTTATTAAATGTTTTAAAAAATGTTTTCACAGAAAGGAATTACAATCTAGACTAATATACCGGTTTTTATCCCAAAATCGGAAATAGTTCCTTACTTATAATTTCCATTTTATATGGTGTTCCTTTGTTTTCTACTTAATCACATAATATTGCCTGTAAGGAATATTAATATTAGCAAGTATCAAGTCGTGACGCGTACCCCGAATTTACGAATTCGAACATGGTTTCCATGGGAAAGCATGGAAAAATTTCTCCTTTTTTTAACTGAATCATGATATTGCCATTGAACACGGACGAGTTTTGAAAAAAAAATTAACAACGATAAATTAAAACCCAGATTGAGAGATATAAAAGATTAAGAAATATGTGCTGCACTCAGCGTGAATGAAATTGCGGTTAGAAGTTAATAATAGCTAGCAGAAACAGACGAGTATGTACAGAAGAAAACACGTTTTGAGTCATCATAGCTGACTATTCAGAACCAGTAGAGCTAAAATAAAATAATTATAGACAATGATGATGTCCTTGATATATCAATCAAAGGTGAACACTGTCTACTCCGGGAATGCGAGCGAAGATGATTACCAAGTTAAAATTTCATTTTAAATGTCTTGTTGTATGCACACTGTAACTAAACAGTAAATTGTAAGTACAGGTGGAGGAATTCTTTGGGTATTTCCTATTAAGAAATAATGTGCGAAATCAGTAGTCTCGTAATTATATTATATTTCTATTCCAATGCCACTTTTGGGTTCGGTGAAAATTTATTGAGATAAAATTTTGGTGTTGGATAATTAAAATAACATAAATATGTTGAATTATAAACTACAAGTAATTACACCAATCTCACCCGCGTAAATGTTTGATTAATGCTAAGAAATTTACTTGCAGATTTTGGGCTCTGAGTAACAGATTTAATATACGGATTGTGCCATCTGTTGCTTTATTATTTCTAAATTATACTACTTTTCAAGTTTGAAAATAACCTATATATTCATTTGAGTCATTCACGAGATATTTATAAAATTTCATGAAAACGTACTTAGCCATTTAGGCGTTTTTGAGTTACAAACATCTAAATATAGAAACTTTCTCTTTTATAATATTAGTGGGACCGGGAGTCAAACAAAAATATTTTGAAAATGTTGTTATATAAAAATATAAGTTTACCTTTTAAAAAAGAGTTTTGGCAGCCGTGAAGAAATATAAAACTATGGATATTAATAATCCAAGAAGACTATTTAATTGAATTTGAGCGTGTAGAGAATGTGTGAGAATTTAAAATTAAAAACCTGTGATCGATAGGTATACACAAGCACAAAGTCTAAAAAGTTCCGCACCTGCGACTATAAAATATTGATAATTAAAAAAAAGTTTAAAAACAAAACAAAAATAATGGCGAATGAACTAAAAATTGTAGGTACATCTCGCATTCGCATCTATCAGTAGACATTTTCACGTTTCCCGTACGGCTTAAATGCAAGTCAACTTTTTCTGTAAAGTAATAACTTTCATATTCAATTGAATCAATTTTTACTTAAGTTAAATATTCGATTGAAATGATAAGCGAATAAACTTAGTTTATGTCGATTGAAATAAAAAGCGAATATTTCGTTGCTGATAAAACCGACAACGTTAACTATCGATAAAATTGACATTACGGGCGACTTTTTCTTAAGACCATTCCTAAATCGCCTATCCTTGGCGAAGATTTATTCTTGCATCCTTGCCATTAGAACATTTCTTATCGTTACACCGATTGTATGTAACCATAAATGTCACACTTAGCAACCGTCACTCGTTGTATCCGTTCGATTACGAGCGCACATTTTCTCGGATAAAAATGTGAACCCTTCTGTCCCTCGTTCTTTAATTCTTTGATTTAGTTTATTTGACTTAAGTTACTTTGAATTTTGACGACATTGATTATTTCGGTTTTTTTAATTAACATCATTTAAATTTAGAATTTCCTTTAAGGACAATAAAACTATGAAATTGCAACGGATTTTTTATACCATTATTCACAGAAATGTTGACTCGTGATACACTGTATTAATTTTTGACATCAAAATCTAGTACCCTATAATGTATATTCTTATTTTGTACTCCTCTAAATATTATAATTACGTTTGTATTATTTATAAATATAATATTTTATTTATATTTTCGCTTTATTAGTTTAATTGTCATCTTCTTCTTGTTTAATTTTGGTCTGCTATTTACATAATTTTTTTTTGTTAGCAAGCAAAAGTGATAGGTATCCTGAATTGGTTTTAGTTAGTAGTGCCTAGTCACATCCTCTAAATATAATATTGGCAAAGGTTTTCTCTTGAAAAAATGAACGCCATAGAATTTCTGTGAATTTTTCAGAGTAGATCCACCTGCTCTCTTTCAGCACATATTTCCGCTCTGTATCACAATTGATTGAAAATGAACGCGTAGTACATACGGTAAAATTGAAAGATTTAGCAACCAAATAAGTATAAAAACAAACGAACTTCAATCTGTCATTATAAATACAAACTACAATTCATTTACAGTATATACCGTCACTAAATTATATTACTTCAACGATATATACAATTAATCGTTTGTGATCTGGAAAAATGTTATTTTTTTAAAAATTGTATATAATCATAATTATATGTATTGTAAATTGTCAAACATTAAAATGAATTGTTATTTATCTGTTCGGAAACAAAATCAGGAAATAAAGCGTAGATTTCGTTCTTAGTTAATTAAAAACGAAACACTTCGCATATTTCACTTGAATATTACAATGGTAATGAGTAATAAATTAACGAAATAATGCACTTAGTTTGATGCATTTGCTTCTTTTATCATTAAATAATTTAGTAAGTACGGTGTTGTACGTAGTTTTGTTGCATTCAATGAAAATTATTTTGTGCACGCGTAAACAATAATTACAATTCATATTATTTTGCTTTAGAATGTATTGTGCTTACCTAAATTTTAAGTTCGTTTCGGATACCGCACACCATACATATTAAGTGTGACGTTGAAGCATTTAAGTTGAAGCTTTCACTCGCTCTCTAATTCCACTCACTCGAATACGTATGACAAAATTAAACAAAAGGCACTGATACGCATATATATATATATATATATATATATATATATATATATATATATATAAATACACATTTTACAAACTATAAACACGAATCCACATTTTCAAAACTATAATTAACTCTAAAAAAATTTAAGTTTTGATCGGTTTGTAACATTTGTGAATGTTGCCATACTAAATAATAAAAAACCCTGTAGATTTATTTTGGAATCCTAATTAAAAGTAGAATAATATTATTAGTAAGAAGCAAATAATAATTTATCTTTATAACAAATAAAACAATATCGCATATATATTTCTTAAAAATAAGTTTATTTTTAATGTTATGGTTCTGTTTTTATAATCTTAGATATTTGGGCAAAATGTGGATGTTAAAGATTTTCAAATGAAAATAATTTTTATTAACGAATTATAACCTTTATATTGAAATAAAATTGACTTTGAAATTAAATAATGACGTTTAATGATAAGGATTTAAGTGGATCTAAAACTATTATTTTATTATATTTCGGATCTAAATATATAAATCAATTTGGAGAAGATAGAAGAAGAGAGACAGAAATGTATAAATCAATTTGGAGTTAGACGCCGGGGAAAGCGGGGAAAGCGTGTGTTATTGTGATCTAGAATCGTTCGGTACTGACACATTCTTAAAAAAGTTTTGGATAACACTGGAGGGATCATAGAAAGAGCAGCTCCCATGTATGTTAAGAATTTTCCCTGAAATTCAGGTAACACAATATAGGGTAGGTGACCTTTGGAATGGTGATCGAGATAAATTATATTGCGTTGTTTATATGTATAAGTTGTATAATATCGTCCTGTTAATCTTCGGGGTAATACTCCTGATCATAATTATATACCTCGCAGTAGTTTTCGTGACTTTCTAACGTGGTTGGTGAAATAATTCTTCAGACGTCCAGTCGGGTCTGGGTTGTTTTGCTTGTCAATCGCTTCGTAATATTCGAATTAATATTTCGTGAGGATTGAGGTACATTGTGGTGTTTTGTACCTGTTGTGCGTTAGAATTTGGGGAGAAAACTTGATTCGGTTTATTTTTCCAACATAGATGAGATTGAACCTGCAGAGTTCTCTGTTTTTTCGACTAGCCATTTTACTGTGATACAAAATGCCGCGTATTATTGTTGTGGTTACTTTTACTAATATTAGGGTGATAATAAACTACTTTAAAATTTGAGTTAAAATTTGTTTTATGTTCTGGTGTAGTGTTTCGTGTAATTGGTGAGTTTCTGTTTATTGATAACATAGCTTCTCCTAGTCGCGCGTAGACTATCGCTCCTTCGAGTTTGTATATTTTATTGCAATTGACAGGCGCTGCTATAAGTGATTAATTTATATTGATCTGTAGCCATTTCTTCACAGTATTTTTGGTCTCATTCTTTGATTTCTTCTCTGTGTTCTTTGATTTGTTCCTTATCATATTAATGAGTTCCTGCATCATTTCAATTGTATTACGCAGATAGCCTAAACGCGTAAGGGAAAGAAAGGTATTTATTCGATAAATTATTTTTAATTAAAAACAGTGTTATTTTAGGCTTTCTGTTCTCTAACACAGTTATTAGGCTAATGCTCACTGATTAGAGTTCCCATCGTATTTAGGTAAATATCCATTATGACTTTAAGATTAGTATTGTGTAGTTGAACCATATTCCCTAGTAAGGTATATAACTGATTCTAATTAAATACACCAAATAGAAGTCTATGGAAATATTAGCAAATAGACGGAGGTCAACACAACGAAAGTATATGAAAGGGATTCTCTTGAAAACATAACAGTTTTATAGAACTTATCGTAGGATTTGTACCAAATTCCTGCTAGTAAATTTGCCGTATCGCCAAGCTGTTTTCCTATTCGACAGTTTGGCTAGGGTTTTGTAGTTCGGCAGTAAGGGGTTGGTACCCGACATTATGATTGGACGATTCGTAGCAGCGTGATTGCTGGTTGATGCTTCCACACGAGTGGTGTTTCTCATCGTATTCTCTGTTGATCCTACCGACTGCGGCCAGTTATGTAGCGGGCGCCGCGAAAGCTCAAAAATGTATGTATTTAGTTATTACAAAAATTAGTTACTTTAAAATATAATTAAAGATTACGAATTTCAAGTAACTATATATACAAGCTTTGCCTATACGCGAAAGGGTGAGTCTGTTACCAGCCGTCTGTGACGGCTGGTAACAGACTCATGGGTTATGTTCATCCGCACCGCTTGTGCATCAATTAGCATTTCTGCACGTGACTTGTTTCATCTTTCTTTTGAATGGTCTTATATCTTAATGGTTATGGCTTATAATCCATCTGTAGAAAGTCTGGTGCTCCATAAGCGTCTGGTGTTGCGTAAGTGACTATTATATAGTAATTGAATACCTACTTAACTAATAGCGTGCAAGAAATTAAGTAAGATAAAACAAGGTAATTTATAACAAATTTGCAACATGCAAGCAAATGCTGCAACACACCTGGAAGCGCTACGTTTCTCGTTAGCCAGACTGCTGTAATTGATAATTTAAGATTTGAAGATGAAAGAAAACCTTAATTGGGGAGGAATTGGCTTAATAATTTTTATTGCACTACAATAGCTTCTACTAGGCCGTTTATTTTTTATTTTATTGAGTTTATTTGTGATAATTAAAGCGTGTGATAATTAGATTAGGGGAGTGTGATAATTAGATTAATATTTTGCAAACAAATTCTCTAAATACAATTTAATTTGAGTAGAATAATGATACTATGATATAAATATGGCAATGGTTTTATTTACATCAATTTGGATTAGAGGATGAAACATTTTTTCCACTACTGTAACCTTTTATAAAAAAATAAAAATATTTAAATTTTTGCACAAAGACATTACGTGCCTTTACGATATATTAGTTTTGTAATGAAATCCGTATCTATCTCTTAAGTTACTTTTTATAATTTGAAATATGATTTAAATTATTTTGTATAAATTAAATATTTTTTTCTACTTACTCACCAAAGACACAAGAAAGTAATATAAATATAATATTTGTAATGTCAGTCCATAGTTCTTTTCCATTAAAACTTCAAAGGATTAGCAAATAATGTTAGAGGGCACACATTATGATCCAGCACGTGTATATTAAAAATACTAAGTGGGCGGGCCTCCTATAAACCCTCAATTTGTATATTATGTAAATGATGATGATTCCCATTTGATCGTAGCGAGTGATTTATTGAGATGGTCTTTAGTAACACGAAATTCATACCGCCCGCCCATCAAGCCTTTTCTCAACCATTTAACCGCCCAGAATTAATACGAGCCATTTAAAATGAACATCATATTAGTTGACAATGGGGTAGCAATATATTCGCATATATGTGCTATTATTTTATATACATTATAATTTCAACTTAATACAATGATGCACTGGCTAGATGATTATTTTAGTTAGGACTGTAATGTTGCCAATTCCTCGATATATTGTTTTTTTAAATATTGACTACTTTTTAAATATTTGACATTTAATTATTAACTAACTAATTTAAGGGATACTCAAGACTATCTCCAATATAACTCATAAGAAATTATATAATAATCAAAAGAATGACTGACTTGATCTTAGTCATCTTTTGCATGCGTTCGGTTAATATATTCGTTGGTTTTGCATGTTTAATTCGAGTACGTTTAATTGTACTTTTATGGTGATCGATTAAAATAAAAGAAATCTCACATTTCCTGAATAAATATACTTTGAGGTATAAAATACATTGTTCCAAAAATTTAGTTCCCATTTACAAAAAAAAAAATTAATTACACTTTACTTTTTAAAAAATTATGTCCCCTTATATTGTCTATGGCAAAAAAGTAAACTGCTGAATTTGAACAAGTACTTCATAAAAATCTACAATGTCTATTAAATAGTCATTCCATGATACGTTAACTTATTCAAATTACAAATAAATTGATAGGTCGTGTCCATTCATTTTACAATATCTTTTGAACATGAAATAGCCTGCACTGTTTGTACCTCTCCATATTTGCTAAGGATCGACAAAAATGCATTTAAATAGACTCTTCCAAGAGAGTGAACTTATTGTAACAATATTTATTTCGAAGCAATTTTGTCAAGTTTCTGAGTTGTTTTGTACCAATGGAAGCAAGTGATAAAACGCCGAAGGAAGTTAAAACAGTTCCATCTTCCAGAAAAGCCGTAATTATGGTTTCCTGGGTGGGGTGGGGGGAAGTTCTGGAAAAAGAGGAAACCATCAGAAGTGAATATAATACTTCGCTTCTGGGTCAATTTAAGAGTGCTATTTGGGCTAAACGTCGACATTTGGTCAAAAAGCAAATACACTTTCACCACTATAATCCGCTTGCACACAGGCCTGATAAAAAACTCTGTGATCTAGGCTTCGAAGTGCTTCCACCCACAACTCCTCTTGTGAACCTGACGAAATACTTTGTTTTAAATGTTGGAATAAATTCTGAGAAAATGGTATATTTTGTGCAACTGGACAAACCATATTACACTGACGTTGCTCAAAAATTGTCCTTGGTCTAAAGACATTGATTAAGTATTCATTGCAAGGTCGACACCTTTTTGAATTAAACTGTATTATGTTAACGTCATAAAAAAGACAAACGAAAACTCTATTTCTTAAAAACTACTACAGTTATTACTTCAGTATTGTAGATATATAACGCGTTCTTATCTGACTACAGCAAATATCCACTTTTATTGTCCACTAATTCAAACGTAATATGCCTTTTAAAAAACCAAAATTTTACATTTATCTTATAGTACCTTAAATGCGAATTTCCTTCCAAAAACTTGTGCTGTAAGGTAGATTGACCACTTGAAATATCGATAATAATGTCAAATATATATATATATATATATATATATATATATATATATATATATATATATATATATATATATATATATATTATATATAAAGATATTGAGTATCATCATAAGTGTCACCCTTAGCAATAGTCCTGTTCAACGGCTGTTACGAAATGAAATTGTAGTTAGAGTATTTTCATGTACTTACGTTAGGTTGCATGACAACACCTTTTGATTACTGACTACTTAAAGTAACCAAAACGATCACAATGCTCACTGTGGATAAAAAGAGAAATAAAGATGGCTCTTCTCTTAACAATATTCCTTCTTTTGTAAAGAAAATAACCTTTGTAAACAAATAAATAAAAATGGGCTACATCAGGTTCTGTGTAATGGAATGTTAAAATACTGGAAGAATTATTAAAAACATGTTATACAGATTTCCAACAGCTAGTTATTTGACGTAAAGAGAAAAATTAAGCTTCTTGATACTGAATACTATATAGATTTCATTTCAAATTATTATCAAATGAAATTGTTTTTGGTGATTTATAACAAGTTTACGTCCTGAAAGTATTCTGAATTCAAACAATATTGTTTTGCATAGTTACAACCATCTCTTATCGTTCGTTTAGTAAAAAACTCATTTAATAAATAGTTTCTCTTAAAAGTTATTATTTTTACAGTAAATTACTTGTTATAATTTTTTTATATTTAATTTATATTTTTTATGCCAACAAGCACCATATATACAAAGAGAAAAAAATTTAGAAGTTAAAAACCTCCATAATTAAAAAAAATTCGTAATATACGTTTCGATGTATTGCGGCCGTTTATGAGTAGTAAAAATAGTTTTTCAATCAACTTTTTTTAAAAATCATCTCTAAAGCATACCCGAATGCCGTAACCTGGCCTCTTCCAATATTGAAAAAAACTGCTCTTCCAAGTCAGTTACATTTATTTTTCTTCAACGCAATGAAAAAAAAAACTCGTTATGTTTCTGCGTATACAATTTGAAGGAATATGAAAAAAAACAGTAATAACAATTTGATATTTTAAATTATTTTCCAAATATTTTCATAGTAAATAATGATAACACAGCGGACAAGACGCTAGATGGCGTTATCGTTGTGCACATGGCGTATAAACGAATCGGTAGTTAACATCAAGGCCAGTTGAACTCCACGGTACGCCGAAAAGCCAGAATTCACTATTAAACAGTTTGGCCCTGATCTGCACAATTTGATGAAAGACCTAAAATACTACACATAATTGAAGAATCATCTAAAGTACACATCCTTAAAGAGAAAATTAATTTCCATCAAACAAGGCAGCAATCATTAGGCTAGGCATATATGATTAAATTAAATTTGATTTCACAATTATTTTAAAAAACAATGTATATTTCAAATAGTTAGTCAAAAAAGAAAAAGAATACACTTATTCCAATGCGATAAATTGTAATTATAAAAAAGAGGTAAGTATGAATAGAACTTGCACTATGAGGATTCCGTACACATTTACGTGTTTATATACATTTAAGGGTACATAACATCCATATTAAACTGTTTACAAATATTAATTTTTCAAAACGTAAATACAATTCGTACTATGTATTTAACAGGCATAAAAACGAGGTATGCATTCAACAATTGATACGGTCAAGGCCTACCGCTATTCGTTTCCTATAATTTTCTATTTCCTGTATTCGCTTTCCTATAGTCAGGTTTTGTCAACTGTATTCTTTCATGACTTTCGTAAATAGTTTCAAAAATAGGAGGCGGGAGGAATTCCCTGGTTATATGTGCATATTTTTTAAAAAACCTTTTAAAATATGTAATTCAGAATTATGAACGAATATTATTATACATTTTATTTCTCATAACAAGCCCTTTCAAATGATCAAAATGACCTATATGAAAAAAAACAAGTTTAAAAATTTGAGCACTTTAGTTCTTACATAAAATTTCATTTCCCTACGTCGCATAGTTTCTGATAAAATCGGTCTCTATAACAGACAGACAGACGTGTCACTCATATTTTAAGCATTTCTTTTTTACCTTTGAAGTAAGGAACCCTAAAATATCGATACTGTTACAAACTAATTATGACTTCTTTAAATGAAATAATCTAATTTTAAACTCAGAATTTTCATGCTCAGAAACTCCAAAAAGTTTTATTTTACATTTACATCTAACATGAAGTCTAATTGTATTACATTAGGTCTTTTTTTGTTATTTCAAACATAAAAAACCTCCAGATATAAAACGTGAAGTTACTTTCCAACTTTACGCTGAAATCATCTGACCACGTTAATTTTCAACTTTACGATAATGTGTTTCCGCCGAGTTCTATTATGGCTACGAAGAATAATAAAGAACTATGGTTAGTCCGTTACTAGTATTCAATTCTGCCTCTATGTTCTGTAGAACTCCGTAGAATGTAGAACGTAAAATTCCGTGGACCATATGTTAGTCGGGGGCCTCAGTAAATCCTTTATATTGATTCTTCAACAATGTAAAATCATAAAAAAATAAACTACCTGTTACTGGTTAAGTACAGGATTGCCTGTTACTTAACCGAACGAATAATGAAATCATTTTAGTATGTTTATTTTTAACCTTCAAAGCAGCCCGGTAAGGAGACATACTTAACCAAACTTATTTATGTATATCAATGGAAAACGATAAAAATGTATGTATTAAGACTGCAAAAACACATTTTAATTAACCTTAATTATGAGCGCGTAATTACATGCATTAACTTCGACGGACGTTAGACATTTGATTTTTCTTTGAACACAGTTAGTAGTTATTTTTGGTTATAGGTCAAAACTTGTAAAACCATTATGATCACAGATATGGCAATAATTAAAAATATAAGTATTGAATATATTTGGCATTAATTTTGTAGAAATCCATTATTCACAATTAAATGAAACTACGTGATGTAGTATTATTTCTACTTTCTTTAATTTCTTTACCACGACCTAGGTTTCGTTGTATTACAACATCTTCAGGTGGGATATTAGCAAAGATCTTTGCTAATATCCCACCTGAATATAAGTATTAATAAAATTTAAAAGCTAATAATGTCACTTAGTAACTAAACAAGGAACTTGTTGACAGTATCTACTACAAAATTATTTTCAACTTACCAACAGACGAGGTTTTTACAGCCACGGCATAATTTTGTATCCGAGATTTTGGCTGTATTCATAGCCAATTGTTACTTGAATACACAAAATTAACATTAGTTAGACATGTGTTAAGATAAAAAAATTCTAATAAGGATAATTTTGTTTACATGGCAATCCAGTCATTACAAATATGTACAGTATCCCATAAATTTAAGATATGCCACCAATATATCAATATAATCAACAAATGAGCATGTTTAACATGCAAATCAATTCTGTCCGCTCTGGTGTAGAAAGTGGGCCTATTCTTCCCGATTTTCTTTGCGTAGTAAAAACTATACATTTAAGTAAATGGGCGAGACTGTGTTTGGAGTTTGCATCAATTAAATATTGAATATTTTTTTTCATGTGAAAGTTTTTTTACTATTGTGATGTATATTAGTATGTTAGGAACAAACGAAAGTACAACACATTGGAAAAATTGGAAAAGAAAGCAAGAGATGGATAGTGTCTCCATCTCTGCTATCAGTCACAAAAGGTGTCAGTGATTGGCAGACCTCCAGTATCGTTTTATCCTCAAGTTCAATGCAAACGATGAACAATAATAGATTCGGCAATAATCGAAGAGCACTTTATATGATATTTACTACTTTAACAGACTGTCCTCCTATACTGTCCCTAAAAATCTATTCCGGCTAGAGTTTCTGAGTTACTCTGACCGCTTCTCGCCGATACGAATGTTACGCTTTAAAAACGCACTAATGGAAAACAAGATAAAATATACTACTGATCATATGCTAACTGAGGCGGCAGACATTTAATCAGCGGCATCGTATTGTGCAGTAAGTTGATTGTTAATTTTGTCTCAAAAAACAAGGCATTTTGTAGGTGTTGAGTCGGTCGCCGACACAACACTTACAAAAGTTGTTCGTATACCTTGCACGATAGTTGCAATAAAGCGTATATTTACCATTTTGTAAAAATATTATGCACATAATCGGTGCAAACGTTTATGTTATTATTAGTACGTTACATACAACACTTGATGATAATAATATATCTCCTGTTAAATTTTTTTAGTCCTCATTTACTATAATATTTTTATATCCTCTCCTATTATTGATAATACGTAATAATTCTAACGCATGTGGTGGCCGCGCATCCTTACAAAAGTAGTTCGTATACCTTGCGCGTTAGTTGCAATAAAGCGTATATTTACCATTTTGTAAAAATATTATGCAAATAATCAGTGCAAACGTTTATGTTATTATTAGTACGTTACATACAACACTTGATGATAATAATTTATCTTCTGTTAAATTTTTTTAGTCCTCATTTACTATAATATTTTTATATTGATAATACCTATTATTGATAATACGTAACAATTCTAACGCACGTGGTGGCCGCGCATCCTGTTATTTATTTAAAATGTTATCCCTAGTGGCAAATATCAAAATCACACAAACATATCTACCTGAATTTGATTCCATTATAACCATAAAGTAGCTTAATTTTCCTGCTTATAATCGTAGTACAGCTATCATGTTGCTACGTCCATGAGTTAAGCTATAAAAAAGAAATGTTTGAAAGCGATAAGTCGTCTCAACTAATTTTACTATTGATATAATCATAAAAACGCAGTATGTAATATTTTGCGTAAATTTCTGTAACTAATAGTTAATTCTAGACTAGGTTTTTAGAACCAAAACTTGTTTATAAATATAATATGTCTTGTCCCAAAACCACGCGAATAAAGCTGGGACAAATCGTTAATGTTAAACAAATTAGTACATGTATAAAAACTGTAAACTTTGCATGTTTTTATATGGAAAGTATTTGCTAAAAAAATTATTGAGGGGATAAATGATAATTGATAGAATGGGATAACGTAATTTTTCGAAGTTTTGTTTGTTTATGTATTATAATTTGTTTGTATATGAAATAAAAAACCGCTAAACTGATTTGAATAGGGTTTTCAGACAGAAACGTATGGTTCAATTTAAAGAAACGTATATTTTTATTTCATCGCAAAAAATTCCCTCAATCAGAGATGTAGTATTATATTTTCAAAAAATCATTTATATTACTTTAGTACAACAAATAGAAATGCCTACTTGACTCGTAGTAATTACACAAATGCATAGTGTGCATATGCTAGGTATATTTTAAATGATGCAATAAAGTTTTCCACCCGGACATATATTGGCGAAATGAGCATAGTCAAAGCAGTGAAATATGAAAAAATACTCTTAAAAAAATGGCACATTGAGTAGATTTCTACTATAAAACATAATAAAAGCATTTAAAGTTAAATTGATTTTGTTTTTCTGAAATAAATGAAAGAACGGTGGAGAGCCATAAAAATAGAATTGAAATGGAAATGGAAATGGAAGTGTATATAAGCAAAATGAGAAACAAATAATTACATTGTAAATTTTATTTACATATATACACGAAGTGGGAAAAAGACAAGTGTCGAACTATTTTCGCAAAAAGACGGAATGTTTCACAATTCGAGTCACTTAATGAACCGATTAGCAAAATAAACAGTTTATAAAATTTCTCAATTTCAAAAACGTGATTTTTAATAAATAAAACTTTACAAAAAAATGTATCACCACGTATATTTGACTCGCTGTAATAAAAAAATGAGATATTTGTGCAGCGGGATATGCTTTATACCATATTTTTACGTAATAAAATATAACAAAACATATGTCCACATTATTGATGTCATACAATTTAGAATTATATCTTAATTTCGCATATCCCCAAAACTGAATAACGTTTCATCTAACTAAGAATACGACAGTCATAACTTTAAAGGATTGACAAAAATCGTAAGGTTATTGGCTTAAAAGAATTCTTCAATTTTTATTTACGAAAGTCTAAAAATACGTCAAATTATAAACGATTTTTAAAGGTTCGTCTTTTGTATCCCTACCTTCTGAAGGCTTTGCTGGCTGGAGGAACTTTAATAAGTCTACTACTTCTTCTTAAGAATCTTGAAAGTTTCGTGGAAATTCTGTTTAGAATAAGGCATGGAACTAACTTTTGGTTCAAGGTACATGAAAATCTTAGTTTTTTTGTACATTCAATTGAAAATGAAACTGGAGTAGCCAACTCTGCGTTTCTTATCAACTAGGGGATCAATCAAAGTTGTGTTGTTTGTATATTCGATGTGTTCTAAACCAAAATAAGGGATGCTTTCAGACGCTTTCCGGAGACCGGTTCGTGCACGCATAGTCTAGATCAAAGAATATGCACATCGACTCGTGTTAGCTCATTTATTGTTAAAAATATTTTAAGATATTTAGTCACTGCAGCTGTTGGAGCTCGTAGCCGGTTGTTTTGCTGGTGAAAAAACCGCGAAAAGAAGGTTGGGTAAAAATCTCATGTACTTCTGGAGCTTGAGCCGTGAAACTCCTTTCATATTTTATTGAACAGTCCAACTTCATTCCACTCGAGACCTTGTTGATTGGACAATCGTACAATGGAAAATGTTCTTTTTTTAAATATGGCGAGAATCTTATTCAATGGTTTAGACGGTCGTCAATATGTCTACCAATGGACCAATAAAATATGTTTTTCACACTCTATAGTGCCGATAACGTCGTTGGCATAAGAAAATACTATGACAAACCTGTAGTCTTCAACTCGACCCCATCGAGCGGATATACGAAAATTTAAAAAAATATGTTGGAGGTTGGAACTCTGTGCCTACTAGACTGCATGACCTGAAACTTGTGGTTGTACAAGAATGGTACGACGTCTCATAATTAGACATCCCAGATACCATGGATAGCATCTCTAACTAATTGCAAGAAATCTCTAATTACTTACATCCCTAACTACTTGAAATCAGAGCAAGGGGAAGCGATAAACATTATAACAATTATGTTGAAGTATTTATCATAGAGTTTTCGAGGTTATTATTGAATTTTTTTCTGTTTTATTAAAAAAAATTAAACATTTTAAATTGTTTTTAATAAAACAGAAAAAATCGTTTTTTGATCCTTTATACTTATTTTTCTCAAATAAAAAACATAAATATTGAAAACATATTCATAATATTTGAAATATAGAGTATAAACTGAGTGAAAAATTAATTATATCTGTGAATATATACTATAAAATAAGAAATATTTTGATTCAACAACAAACATTTTTTTATAGCTGAGATTGTTCAATTAAGGCTCATCACTTCTTGGTTAAATATTTATGACGAAATCTGACCCACTCCTTTGCGCCATATTTATCGCCTACCAAAGATATTTTGGGCAATATATCTGAGTTGGAAAAAATTAATATTTGTAAATAGTTTAATAAGAATACTGTGCAATTTTTAAAGTTTATAAGAGCCTACATGCTCATAGTGCGAGTTTCACTCGTAACTGATCTGTTTTTTAGTGAAATGAATTTTTCTTCGCCGAACTTTAATTTTACAAATCTCACCAATTCAAGAAATTAGGGCTCTTTCTTGGTAGTGATACTTTCATTTACATTGAATAATTAAGCTATTATCTAATGTTGTAGATGCAGTTATAGTGCATCCAAGCTGCATTGAAATATTCTACTACAGGTCGCACTTACTCCATTCACTAAGTACATTAGCATTTCCCGCGTTGTAAATGACCTTAACGAACGTACTCAGGGACATATTTAAAACTTAATGCAAAGAGAATCCTCGCAATTCGCGTAATTTACTGCTCACCTATTTTACACTTGATTAAATACGAGCACCTGTTATGATTCTAAAATTATTTAACCGGTTGCACTAATGTTAAACACACAATATCACTACAGTCTATTGTTCAATACTTTAATCCCACAACCGTTTTTAAATTAAAACTTGGCAAAACTGCAGTAGAAATATTCATATGCCGGGGGCAGAGACAACAACGAAAAGTAAAACATTTCGGTGTTCACTTTTCGATTTTTAGAATTACCCCATCCGCTGCTCGTTCCTCAGTAGATCAATGAGTGCGAACTGTCAGTAAAATGGTTTTAGTTTGTATAAGTTTTTGTTTTTGGGTTTTGTATAGGTTTTGGCTTTGGTATGGGCTAAGTTCATGCCAAACTGACTGTGATTTATTTACACAAACCAAGGGTTTGTGACCCAATTTTCGATACCCATCTGTAACTTTAAATAATGATTAAAACCAAAACCTTAATATTTTTGCGGTGTAAGAAAGTAGACAGCATAATAGTGAAAAATTAATATAAAGAAGTTTAAATCCAAAAGCCCTTAATTTCTCTATATTCTTTATTTATGTATAAATATATCGAGTAAAACATCACGTGTTATTAAATTATTTAGATTCATTTGCGATACAGAACAATTTATGGAAAATTGTACAGTAATTTAAAATTATTTTAACCGTGCACGTTTTAAAGTAAAAATATAATTTTAACTTTCTCTGTTTGTCTTTCTCATTTCTTTTGTCTCACAATGGAAACCCAAAAATAAAAGCATTAAAATTTAATTATATATTCGTTGAGTGTTACCTGTACAACACTTTTAAAAATAAAATCACTAATGTAATATTCTTTTAAAGCTCAAAACTGTATTTTTTCCATATTAGCTAAAAACAAAGTGCAGAAAACAAAATAAAAACCAGTTTTGTGGACCTTTTTGTTAAAGGATGACAAAAGATATTAAGTTCCTTGAGAACATCAAATGACTCCGTATTAGAAGAAACTAAGGGGTTATAGATGACGTCATTATAGATTTACGCATATTGTGCTGAAAAAATTGGAAGAACTTGTCACTAATATCGACCTTAATCTTGAAATCTTAACCTGGTCAATTTAGTATTAAAACCATTATTTATATTCGATAATATAAATTTTTCGTAAAGCACTGACAAATTTTAGCTACAATACGAGCCATGACCATGCAAGCAATTAACTTGTAATTTTTATACGAAACTCAGAAAGAAAAATTAATACCTTATTGGCATTAATTTTTTAGGTATTAATTTAATTAATATCTGTCACAGCCGTTTTCTTAATAATAATGTAACGCAGAAACTTGAAATTCAACGTACTGCTAAGGCATATTAACTAAGATACTCAACTCGGCACTCAACACTAAAAGATACTAATATGGAAATTATAGAGGGGGTATAAAATACTCGAATGATTTTATTTTAGTATCATGTATCCGGGTTTATTTTCGGTTTCATATGTGGGGTTCATCAATTGAAATAGAAAGTCATAAAGATACTAAAATATTATTTTTCTAAACTTTATGTGACATAGTTCTAAATATATCGTACAAACAGTAAACAAACAATATGTATAATAATATAACTAACTAAATATCACATCATTAATAAACAATTAACTCTCTAACTGATTGCATTTAGGGACGTGGGTCATCGCTTATAAAGTTTTATCTGAAAATCTCGAATGAAAAGTTGGATTAATTAAAATATACTAAATAAATCAGAGATATATATTGTCATGTATTTTCTTAGCATTACAATAACGGTGTAAAGGTTTTCAACTTGTAACGTCTTTATATTCCAATACCACTACATACTTTTTATTATTCTTGGAATCTTTATAAAATTGTCACGTCTCTGTCCGCCTGTCTGTCCAACACAGCTATTTTTTCAGAAACTCTTTAGTATAGAAATTTACAATTTGTTATGTTGGTAAAGCATATTAAACTGCATCTTACTTAGTTTCATCCAAAAAGAAAAATTCACAGTGGCATTACAAAATACAGCGAGACTTAATTATTTAGAATTTTATTTTCCACCTTCTCTAAAAAAATATTAATTAGAAAGTTAGAACTGTGAGTTTCATCAATTTTTCAGTTTGAACTTTGTGTATGTACCTTTGTGCGAGTCGACCGGTAGTAGTCACAGCCCCGTAATTGACTGTTGCTAGATTGAAAGAATTTATTCGGCGTTCATCAGATCCGTCGTTGTTGACTACGAAGTCTAGAGAGAGCTCGCTGTGGCAGTTAGCAATAAACAGATAACATCAAATATAAGACATTTTTTTTATCATAACTCTACAAATTTGACTATTACTGTTGAACTATATATTCAAGGAAGGTGACCAAATGGCGAAGTCAATTCTAAGTCGAGAGAACTGAACTGAACTAGAAATCAAATGAACTGAGCTACTCACTGAATTGAATTTTGCACTGCCGTAACGTCTCTCTTGTGTCGCCATGTAATCCCTTTATGCGGCCGTCGGTTTCCATGTCAGGAGTTATGAACTCGAGACACCGTCGCGTTAGTTATTGCGGTTGTCTGGAATATTTACGTTTCATATTTAATCTTTAAAATGTTTGCCGAAAACGCAAGACCCATTATTCGTTTTATTAAATGATTTATATAGGGGAATGGGGAATATATTTGTATGTTTTTTTTCAACTACGAATGAAGACTATGTCAAAAAAGACTTCTTTCTTTGTAATTCAGGGTAAACGGTTTCCTTAAAGAACTTATATTGTTTGAATCTGTAACAGCCTTATTGCTTTTACATTTTAATTAAATATAGGATATTACCTAATTTTTCATGCGATAACATAAATTGTACAGCCAAATTTTCTCCAGCACCATAGTACTTTCACACAGAAAAGTAATACTTGGATACGACACCAACGTCATCCATGAAAAATCGTTTCATTGATGAAAATGAATTTTACAAGTAGTGAGGCGTAATAGAAGGAGTTTTTAAAACCGTACAAGTAAAACAAGTAGTAACGCACTACGATGCTTCCTTACACATTTAGGTTTATGTAAAATTTTAGACATTTAGCAGAATATAGTGTTTTATATTAAACTTTTATAAATATCAATATTATTTTTAATTATCCAAATACATAATATATAAATATATACATACATACATACAAATACGTACATACATACAAATACGTACATACATATATACAATATATACATACATACAAATACGTGTTTCACAGGTATGAAACGCAAATAAAATTTGGTTGCCTATATTGATCCAACTTGTTATTGCAACTTAAAGGAAATCATTTAGCATTAGTGTATTTACGAAATATTGTTATCCTCATTTATTTCGGATTGGTGATACAATTATAAATTTTGAAAACCCATTTCGCGGAAAAAGGCCATATATAAACTATTAGTAAACGTTTTGATTGCATTTCCAAAGATTATTTCATCTACATTCCACTCGACGGAGTCGGTGGGAAAAATATTGTTGCTCCCAATTTCGATAAATTCAATTCATAGAAAGGTAATTAAAATAATACGTTGACCAAATATTAGTTTAGTTCAGCTTTATGGCAGTTTTGCACCTCATTTGAAGTAAAACTATTTTACTTATTACAAGTCAACAATTATTTTAAAATTCTGTATAATTTTTGATAATTGTATTTGTGCGTGTGTGTGTGTGTGTGCGTGTGTGTGCGTGTGTGTGCGTGTGCGTGTGCGTGCGTGTGTGTGTGTGTGTCTTGAGTCCCGACAAGGATACCCTTTCAAACTATACGCAATAAAAATTTAATTTTTTTCGGGTACTTATTTTGCTCTTCACTCACAAATTTTAATTTCTGGGTTTAATCTATTTCATTTGTGTGGGTTAACATGTTTTTTTACCATGCCCACTCTTTAGTTTTTATGTTAAATGCTTTTTGAGTAAAGTGGCTCTGACAAACGGACATGCGAGTGATCTTGTAAGGGTTCCATTTATCTTCTTAAGAGGGGCCTTAAAAGTAAACATCAGTTTTTTTCTACGTATTCATGTAATTGAAGAACATCTTTTTGTAGAACTTTATTACAATCGGTGTTAAACATAAAATGCTATGATTCTGTCATATATAGATGGGCATGTGGCTACTTATCCTTAAAGTGAGTGCAAATGAATACTTGTCTGACAGAAAAGGCAACATGTAGAAGCTAATGGATGAAGAAGTAAACTAAATTTTAGAAAGAGGATGAAGGAACAATAATACAATAAGATAAGAGAAGTATTCTTGGAAGGCAATATACTATAGAAGATAAGGAATTCTTGGAAGGCAAAATACTAGAGAAGATAAGGATACGTTACTCTGAAAGGTCTCAATAAGTCTTTTCACAGCAGATATTTTGGTCGCATTTGTCAGAAGCGAGTCGAGCTCGTAGGTATTCATCAATTCTTTAAAAATCAATAAGTTTAATGGTAAAGTGTTAAAAATTTTGACTTTTTAGTACTGTTCTTGGTTATATCCGTTAGTAGAAGAAATTGTAAAACAAGTTTGTAAAGCGTTTCTTAAAATATTTTATTTTTTACTTCATTTACTAAGTTGTATTATTAAAAGCATGATAATACATTGAGAAACGTTTTGATAATGGGTGACTTTAATTATCTATATCAATTGATTTGTATTGCTTTTCGTCAAAGTGAGAAATGGTCCATAAAACGGAATTATTTATAATCGATTTACATACGTGTACTGTCTATCACAACATGTAAGTGATACACAATACACAAATGTAAATTAACAACTAAGGAAAATCTTCTATTGGTGTCAAAATAAGGTTAATTTCGTTTATTTCTTTATATTGAATTTAGATGCAATCTGAATAAGATTAACGCAGATAAAAACCCAAACTGATTTTTTATCTTTGTACAAAGTCACCATGGGTTTTACATCAGCTTCCGAGGAAACCGTTTTTTCAGCTCTAGCTATCCCTTTTTTCATGATTCGACACGAGGATTATATCTGTTGAAATATCGTTTCACATCTTCTCAATACATCCTATGTGACACCTGCCTCAGGTCGGCCGCACCAACCGACACATCAGACGCGATACACTCTATTTGTGGGCTGTTTTCGAGCGCAATGTGCCGAAATGACGCACGATAACAGTTACAGTTCATTGTTTGACTCTGTATTTATCCTTCCTCTTTTAAATGTGAACAATTTATATTTGGTTATTTATATATATATATATATATATATATATATATATATATATATATATAATATTTCGTTCTACATTATACTACAAATAGAATACAAAATACTAAAATATACAATATATTACGAATAATAAATCTAATATGTCTTCTCATCGATTAAGATGAGAAGATTCTGTCATTCAATATATTCGTTCAATCAATAGAATCATTTTTATCCACCGCGTTATTTATGGTAGCGATATGAACATGCTCTGTGGATGATCGAATGGAGGGTCAAGCGGTGGAGAGTACTTCGAAGGTAAGCAAAATTTGACTGTCAGTCAGTACGCGGAACATCCGAAATATCTCCTTAATGGACGGTTAGTCTCACTGAGAGCCTTGACTGCGTGTTACGGGCGTTAGGCCTGCACAACTTCACGAGGTTTCACCATTGTTGGCTTTCTTCTAAACATATTCATCTCGTTTTATATAAGTATATTTTCTTTATAAATAGAACAGAAGAGAGTTTATTTTTTGTCAATAAACGTAATATCAATGTGTCCAGTGATCTCACTTCTACTCATAAAATTGCAGTCTTATTCAATCAGACTCGCAGTGTAAACATAAATTATTAATAAATAACCTTATGGGATGATTTTTTGAAATGAGCTGGGTAGCAAATACAAACTATAAACGTAAACATGAAATTAATATTAAAAAAAGAGGCCAGAACAGAAAAAGAGTACCCCGTATCATTGGGTAGAAGCAAACGTGAAATCGGCATCAGTTGGATATTATGCACACTGAACTTTTGAGCTGTTAATGTAAACATTATTTTCCTAATGTAATAACTTGAATATCCAACAGCCCACCCGCTTAGTTAGTGGCCGGATATTTGTGGCAAATGTTACAGCTATATAATTTAAAAGCTTAAAAAAATTTAAAAAGAAGATAGCCTTAAGATTATGTAATTTAAACGCAGTAATAAACAAAGGGTCAGTCAAATCTTAATAAAAATTGAAAACCTTGAATGTTATTAACATGTAACCTTGATGTTATGCAAAGAAGTTGCAAGTAGTTAGTAATCACCCAGTGGTGGATTTTCAACTGTAATTATATAATTACTCCGAACTGAAATTAGAAAACATGATTCACTTTAGATAATAAAATGTACTTATAATTTATTGGAAACACTAACAAGTAGGCGAGAGCAAGTCAATTCAGACTACAAAATTTTCCTTTTGCAACAGACGTGTATCAAGTAAGTTGACAGATTTTTGCTTTCGCAACAGGTGTATATTAAGCAAGCTGTGTTTCACTAATATATAAGATACATTAATTGATTACACACAATATAAATCAAACGCTTTTATGCCTTGACTTTTACTCTACAAACTATGGAAAAAAGAACATCTGAAATCTCACGAAATTTACAGCTCGAAATTCTTTCAATCCATCTGACAAAATTCTTTGCTGACAATTTTTAGTCTGTGATTGTTTGACCATATATTGTTTTATGTTTGACATTGACAGGATGAACGTAAACAATAAACGTTTTATTGAATTTAAACCATGAATCTTTTAATGTATTTGTAATAAAAAATTCCACTTATTTGTAACACATAATATATATAAATTTTAGCTTTCTTTATTCCTTCTCCATATAAATTTTAACTATGCTAAATCTCACTCTCCTCCATGCGCGCAATATAGTTAAAAGGAGTATAAAGTTTTCTCTTTCCCTATTTAAATACAGATTTTGAAGATAGCTGTAGAATATTTACCTGCGTCAACTGATCATGTTTTCAAATTGTATCCCTCCTTAGAGTCAGCAGTATTGCAAAAAATAATGTAAAAACTGGAGAGCAGCTAGCGCGCAACAGGCACTCAACCTATAAAGCACTGCATGACGGCTACTTGTCGCTAATTAGTAGTAATTTCACCCAGGCTTGCTGTTGCGTGCGTACTTTTTATCTAGAGCTTTCCGTAGGTAGGAGCAAAAGCTTTTGCGTCGACATGCGACTAAGCTTAAAGCTTCAAGTACTTCAAATAATGATGCGCACAGAGAGTGGAAATTTTTTTTTCGCTTGCGTTGCGGTTAATTTCAATAGAGGATGTTTCTGGAGATTAATGCAAACATGATCGAGTTTCCAATATTGATGCGTATTCCTGTATTCTTTATAACGAGAATAAATTCTCGTGAAAAGTACCTATGCAGGTAGTGTAATATTAAAAATAACTTTCTTTTGTTATATTTTATCATTATAATCGAAAAATAATATTTTTTCACTAGACCCTAGTGCATAGAGTTTTCATATATATTGGGACCAAAAATAATAGTTCGTGTCAAGTTTTATTTATCAATGTAGAAATGTCTCCTAAACTACTTAGTTAATTGATCCCTTTACAAAAACTAAATTGAAGATTCGTTTTGACTGTCCTAAGGATTCGATTGAGCTGTAGAGCAGTATGTCTATGACTTACTGAAATTTACAATAAACGTCGAAAATTATTTCGGAGGAAAATAATATTTGCGCATGAAAGAAACTGAAAATTGATTGTTTTGAACCACTCATCTATTATAAAAAAAACGTTTGCCGCGGGAAAAATTGTGTATTGAGAAAAATTATGCTCATTTGGCTTATTTCGTTGTCACTAAAACCCTTACGCATGTCAACTGAATTTGTAAGATAAAATATTTTATTGTAGTATGGAACGGAAGCCAAAGAGTTTAGTTTCAATTTGATTTATCAAAAGATTATCTAATTATAAACATATTTGTTTTTAATAATCTAATTGATAATATAATTGCTTTTAGTGACCTAAACACTATCTCTGTGAGTTTAGACTATTGACACTTTAATTTTCAATAGAGTTCCTCTCATAGAATTAAGCTAGGTTTAGTATCTTATTTGCTTGAAGTATTAAAATATCGATAGATTTCTTAAACAAATAAATCTATTAATTTTAAACAGATAGGTGATTCTAGGGATTCTTTGCTGCTCTATTCACTATTCGCGCTTTAATTACCTTAACTTAATTAGTTTAGCATGGGAGAAAAATTGATTTGAATTTAATCTTACGGGATTGATATATTGTTATCTTTAACAATAATGACAGTAATTCACAATATGAACTGGAGTTTGGAAGAGTACACCTCCTTTTCAATGAGTAGAAATAGGAATAATATAGAGGAATAGATTTCATACGTGAAAGTGCGACTATTTATCCAAAAAAAAATTATCTGTTATATGCGATAAATATTTTGGTATTAAAGGATAAACAAACACATTTCCGCGTTTATAATATTGGTTAGTTTTATAATATCAGAATAAAATTTATATGCGTATAAAAAGTAACCAATTGTATATCCTTGTATGTGCATAAAAATTACGCTGATCCTTTGTTTTATTACAACGTAAAAGGGCGACAAACGAGCACACTTGCATGTATAATATTAGGATAAATCAAAGAAAATATAGAGTTGGGATACAGGATTTAGGATAAATCAAAGAAAATATATAGTTGGGAAACAGATTATATTTCTATAAAATTAACGCCAAATATATTCAATAGTTGGAATATATAAAAGCAAGTTACAGTCAGAACATTATACTTAATTCGTAAGTGTATACATGTTTATAAGAGTACACTTTTTTATAATATTCCTGTATAATTGTTTGAAATTGTCCAGAAGGTAGGAGTAAGACACCAATAATGAAATACAAATATTTATTTGTTCTTGTCACATATTTGATGTATCAAAATTGTGACAAGGTCAAGCTGAGTTATATATTTCTTTATGGATTAGGATAATATGTGTCCTTAGGAAATGGGTTTATCCGAATTGCTTTAAAGTAATGTTATGGCATTCTTGTCTACGTCGTACTTTCTTATCTCTAACATAAAATCAGGCATTTTCATAATTATAACCATATCTTTTTTATATGTGCTTTATATGACTGAATTATCTTTTATACATCTTATTCAAAGCGTGTTTTAAATTTCACAGTTTTGTGTATATCATAAATGAAACTAAGTCTTTCGTTCGTTTTGTGAAAAGTATGACCTGTCCATAAAATATAACATAATTGCCCTTTTTAAAATTAACGAAAAAACATATTCTTGGACAACGTTTTTTTTCGTTATTTAAACAAAGAAACATTTCTGTTAGACTCTTTAGCGGTAAAAAATTGCCTCGGTTTTTTCTTTAAAGTTTTCTGTTGATTTGAGTAAAGAAATATTACTTTCCTATTACAATTTTGCCGGAAGTTCATTCACAGTCGCTGGATACAAAGTAACCGCATTCAAAACACATTACAAGTTTAATGTACTTTTAAATGGAATAAAATCGTTTTTACGGGCAGTGCTTCCGAACAAAAATGTGGGGCTTGAAAGAGTTATCTGATAATTTTTTTATGTTAACTTTATCATTTACTTTTTTGACTTTGCCCATTTATTAGTTTAGTCGGAATATTGAACTTAAAGTGGCGCGCCATTTATAAAATATTTTGTTTCATATTTTATTACAGTTTGGCAATTCCAGAAATAGGGATATTGTATTTTTGATCACTATTTCCTTTTCCGTAGTAAGATGATCAATCGTCATAAGTGTTCCCTTTCTTCCCTTGGAGATATTGAACTTAAAAAACACGCAATAAATGACAAAATTGTAAATAACATTTATTAATGGTGACTTCGAAGTCACCATTAATAAATGTTTTTTTTTAATGGTGAAATTATCCCAACGCATTTCCATATATGCATTTGTAGATTATGACTGTACACGCGATCTTATTTGTACCCAAAAATAAGAAAAGTGCCACATCTATCGAGTTAATGGATTGCAAGCAGAATTGCGTAGAGTTATAATCGCTTCGCGTCGCGCGTAATCGCACGCGAAATTACTTTCGCATTAGTTAGAATTCATCCCTTTTATTTGCTCGCTCGTGTATTTTACGCCGAAGACAAAAATGGCAATCAGAGGTAGCGCTTTGTAATATCGATTTCGAGAATGGAAATATTGGTTTTTATTCAAACATTTGTGTCTTATTCTTATTGGCACTCAATAAATTTGTTTTTACGTTCCGTAACCATATTATATTCGCTTTGTATTGAAAATTTATAAAAATCTCTAGTGCAAAATATAATTAATTAATTTAAAAACATAGATTTTTTGTTATAGAATTGTTTCCAAAATAACTTTAATTTTAAAATTTATTTTGCTATAATTATTGTGTAAAGTATATAACGTTACTATATTTACACAAAATATTCTGTAAAATTCGATATTTTGCTTATAATTGTCCCAATAATGCTTCAATATAAATGTCGCAGTAACATCGTGTTTCATTATTTCATTTTGGGCTCATAAAGTGTTAATTATCCACCTCTCATCTCGTCACCCCACTACGCCTTGCCCACACTGCATGATCAGAACAATTCATTAAAAAGACTAGAGGTAGGAGTAGAAATTGCGCTCTGAAAGTTTTCTGTCGTATAAGTCCTAGTTATTAGTTATTTTACCAGTATATAAAAAAAAACAAAAATCGAAAAACCAAATTTTTTTCAGCGTTTTGGATAAATAATTTCTTTCTATTTGTGCTATGACAATTTGGTGTCAAATTTCAAGATTATAGATCGGTATAATTAGATATAATCTGAATATCCTTAATAGTTTTGATGAGTGGGTCAAAATGTGTATTGGGTTAATATACTTATTACATTGAGTTAGAAGGTACAATTTTAAAGAAGTTTGGAGCCCTTGCGTTGTATTTGATATAAATTTAACTTGATGCCTCAGGCTATTTCTAAGAAAAAAGTGTCTCGACAGATCAACAAAAAGGCAGACAACGACGTGATCATAGAAGGTTTTGTTTTATCATTATTTGTTACTGAACCCTAAATGGAGGTAGATATATAACAGGAAAATTTGTATATAAAAATTTATTTATTCACGTGCCATTTAAATGTATGCCTTATAATCTGAAATAATTTGACTGAACAATCTCTGAAACTATTTCTCA
The DNA here is from genome assembly GCA_039881145.1 of Druceiella hillmani. NCBI lineage: Eukaryota > Metazoa > Arthropoda > Insecta > Lepidoptera > Hepialidae > Druceiella > Druceiella hillmani. Next base: position 26,257,795 of record JAYKKI010000025.1, read on the forward strand.
ATTTTTATTAGGATTAACGTCTTAACATAAGGTTTACCTTAGCTGACGATTTTTGATCAAATTGTCCAATTAAACAATTCGGTCCTCCGAACAATCCGTTTTTATGGTTATTGCTTTATTAAAGTAAGTCTAGTAGTTAAGACGTTAGAAAAATTAATAATTTAAGTAGTTATAGAAAAAACTGCCTATATCAGACAGACAGAAACCGACGTGATTATGTCAGAATTCCATTCATCATCTCTTTTAGGATTATTTCGTCGTCCGTCTATCGTTCTTACTCTCAGAAACATTTGGAATAAAAAGTTTAATATTAAATATTTAGTTTTATCATTCTTGTTGTAAAAAAAATTAAGTTTTTAAGTCAACGCAACCAAGAAAAACCCTAAAAGTACGGCCCATTTTTGCCGCATATTTTGAAACTCGCAGGTAAATCTAAATCTATAGGGTATTTATCATTGACTTAGAATAATGCAATATGGAAAGAAGCAAGGACTTACAGCACAAGTAAAGAAAAAAGTCGGAAAATCGTTAATTTGAAGTTATATCATATAAAAATTAATTCGATTTTAAATATGCGCTTGCGGAACATGTTGTAGGCAATAAATGTTCGTTATAAAACATTATAATATTGTAATTAGTTTAATAGGAATATTATGTCCCATTAAATGTTTGGAAATGCTTAAGTGTGTATGGAATCCTCATAGTGCGAATTCCGCTTATATAAATTTGATTAGATTTACTCGAAAGGGTTTTATTTTTGGAAATGGCATTCGGGATGAAGTTTGTTTATTTATGAGATCGCGTGATTGCTCGAAAATAACGGTATAAATTAGGCTAATATTTTATACATTTACTTTCAAACAATCTTACGGGAAAATCTACGTAAAGTTAATTTTTTAAATATCGGAAACTTTTATGGGAATATTCTGAATAATTACGTAATTTATTTTTTATTTTCAATTGAATGCTACTAGTTGAGTTACGAACTTTAAACTCAACATTTTAATAGTATAGTATAGTAGTTGCGGATATATTAACAATTGAAGATTTAGTTTAACACATCTTACCAATTTTTTACCTGATCACCACTATAAATTAAAATACGAGAAAAAATACGTAGTATGTGTTAAATACAACAAAGAAAAACAACAAAGTGATACCTTTCCCTAAAAATATTCTAGAAATGCGTACATTTTAAGAAATGAGTATTTCTATAATCTATAATGTTTCAATTAACGATCCAAAGAGCCGCATTTGTACCAAAAAAGTCTCGAATATACTGCAAAATTATATAATTGAATTGTTCTAATTATTAATGATCTTTTTCATTTCGAGCCAGAACAGTATGCAAAGTGTTTTCTGAACGGATTTAAAAAGTGAGTCGATAAAAGAAATAAACCTGCATTGATGGTAATTTGTAAATTAATGTAAATACAATTATCTCATTTCACGATTATTTGTTTATTGTTTGTACCGTTAAGTTGTAGAATAAACAAGGAACCAACGTAAGAAATTCTTCGCCAATATGCACATTTAAATGTCCTCTCAAAACGTGATAACTCTCTTAGACACATTTTTACTTTCTGCGTATATCCCTCTTGCCTTATTTCGTTCTTCTTATTCTTGATTGCTTTCTTGTTTATTTGTTTTTTATTCGAAAATTTCGAGTCAAATTTTGTTCTTGTGTTAACGTCGTCTTGTGTTAATCCGTTCGTCTATCTGTCTGTCTCCCAGAGGCTTCTAACTTCTCAATGTAATAAGGCAGAAATTTTACATTCCTAAATGATAAGTATTTCTCTGTCCCAAAATTTAAAATGGAATTTAAAATGTCACAAAAACATATTTCCTTGAAATATGCTCCAAAATAAATAGACACAGACATTTGGGACATCTTTGAAAAGGTCTCTGCTAATAATCCCGATTGATTAATAATACCGATTTGGTTCAAAATTGAATTTGATATTTTTTGATACGTTTTGAGACAACATCTATCTCAAAATCGTCATTACCTTGCTAATTATAATTCGGCTATCCCTCATTTTCGGTTTTGTCCTTCATATTTTTGTAATTAAGATATAATGAATACATTACGACCGTCAAAACCAAAGAATTGTTGAAAAATTCACTATATTTTTACACCTCTAAAAAACATGTATATAATATAATTTTAAAATGAAAAATAAACACAATTAAATGAAACTACGTTATGTAGTATTATTTCTACTTTATTTAAGTTCTTTACCACGACCTAAGTTTCGTTGTATTACAACATCTTCAGGTGGGCTACTAACAAATATGATATCTTTGCTGTTTCATTTAATTGCGAATAAAGAATTTCTACAAAATTAACGCCCAAATATATTCAATGTGTGAAAAAAAAATAACATTTGCAAATAATTTACTAGAAACACTATGTCTCAGCAAATGTTTTATTAATTATGTGTACATAAGTGTGTATCGAATTATTAGGGCGAGTTCCACTAGAACTTACAGGCTTATTTATCTTGCACTTACCTCGTGTGTTTGTGTCATTGTCAATTAGCGCGCCAGACTCTAGTTTTAATGTTGGAAGTAATTATTATTTAGATAATTTTAATACAGTTTTTTTCGAAGGGGTAGATCTTTCTTTAATTAATATTACCAAATTTATAAATATGTAGTGTGAGAAATAAATTTTCATAGATATGCAAATGTAATGTTACACCAATATTATTAGAAGAAATAATGGTTGTGGGCGCACTTTTTCTTTTACCAATGAGTTATTTGTATCTTTTGTGCTTAAAATTTAATTTATTAATTCATATAATTTACAGTTACCAAGAAAGTTTATTTGTTCGGTCAACCAAGGTGACTGTTCTTGTAGCCATAAGTCTCACATATGTACGTTGCTAGGACTACCTATGTGCATTGTCATTAAAGAAAATAAGGAAATAATATGTATTTTTTTTAGATATCATTCAATTTCCCAAGTTTTTCAAGTTTCGCCTATTACGTGGAGATTTATCTATTTTTGTCGTTTTTTTCATAAGGAAATACCTTTATTTTTATTAACTGTCACTTTTCTTTGGTATTACTTGCAAATGAAGGAAAGTAAAATATTTTTCTCTGTTCTATTATATTAAATATTGTATTTTTCCTATTATATTATACGTTGTATTTTTTCCAAATAAAAATATATTAATTACAATTACAAGTCTTGAACTTTTGACTGTTCAGTTAAAATAGAATTTTTAAAAATTCTAGTAATCTCTTATTCTAAATTAGATCTCTCTTACAAATATTTATATCTAAAGTAATCTGTGAAATTTAAAATGGTATTTATGCAAATTGTTTTAAGGTAAACTCTATGATTAAATAATAAAAAAATTCTCAAGGCTTTATACTGACTTCAAGTTAACATTTCGCGCTTATTAAAAATGTTCTATATTTATTTAAAAAAAATTATTCCTATGCAGTTTGTGAAGAAGGTAATGTATATTTTCTTGCTTTTGAAGATTTTTGATAAATGTGATAGAATTCTGGTAATATTTCCATGTTGAAACCAACTTTGATAAGCTTAACAAAATCTTTGGAACATTGTGGTAGGCTCGACAATTTTTAGTCATCAGTTCTTAAGATCACGAAATTTGCTCTTATCATGTGAATACAAATCGTCTTTTAGTTAATATTTGATTGGGATACAAGTTTCTAAAAGATTCTAAAAATAGATTCTGAAATTTAGTAATTTAGCGTGATGCCTACACAAGTAAACCGGTATCTGCAAAGTTCGTCAAGAACGGAGAGAAAAGTTCCTTCGATATGAATCGGATGTTCAAGCCTTATGTCAACGAAAGTCCTATTCAAATCGATTCAGAAGTTTTTGCACGTCACTTTAACAAATAAATGGACAAAAATTCCAAACAAATTTCTTTCGTCTCGTTAATTTTCTAGAATCTAGTACAGAATAATTAAACGGAAAAATATTTTCCGGTTTCCTACTCTAGATTTCAACAGGAAATTGACACAGCTTTCTTATTTGAATTCAGTTACCCTGAAAATTTCATCACAAAGCGACGCACTCATAGCGACCCTTATGATGACATTTATCAACAGACTAGGGCGGGCGGTATACAGATATAGACGATGAAAATACCTAGATAGTATAAAATTTTGTAAAGTATACTAAACTCGAATCATGTGTATTAAATTAGGTTTAACTTAAATTCTATGATATAAAATAAAATAAATGAAATTAAATTTACGTTAAAATAAAAAAAATAAATGGAATTTACGTTAAAACCAAAAAATTATAAATTTCTTAAACTAATTGAAAAATAAAAATAGTTATTTATACTTACAAAAAGTATAAACAAAATTAATTGTAATTAAGTAAAAATTATATGCGCGATAATTTGATAATCCTACTGTAACATTATAAATAAAAGCCAAAAATCATAGCCATAAAATAAAGTCATCAAGAAATCTCTAGAACTATAAAGCCAACAATTTGGAAATTGATTCACACATGACTTGGAAGACATGATTTCAAGGTGCTAGCTAAGAAAACAATTCGCAAAATTCAGCTCCTAAAAGTGTAAAAATAATAGATTAAGATTATACAAAAATTTGAAAATATTTAAAGATACGACAGTTTATGTTTAGGCACTTGTATAGAAATAAAGAAATAACTATTACAATGTACTTGGAAAATTCGTAGTTTTAAATAATAATTATAGAAACAAGCAAATAAAACAATATTAAATAATAATTATAGAAACAAGCAAATAAAACAATATACAGTCATGATCCGTTTTTGTCCAGGAAAAGCCGCATCGGACAGATAATATTTATAAAAGAGGTGTAAGTCAGTTATAAAAACGAAGTTTAACTAATAAACTGAATTAAATAGTAAAATTTAAAAACATTATAACTTTCGTTTTCTCAAAATCGCTACAAATAATCAAATTCAATTAATAGGTTAATTACTTTACTTTTAGTTATAACCTGGTAAACATTTTAACTTCCAATTTTGGAAATTATCTTCGAAAGACATGCGTCAATCTTGAAACATTTTACTTTTGCTTGGAAATCTACCAGCAATTTATCTTCTAATACGACGGCGACAAATGGATAAGTTTTCCAAATTTCGAATAAGACTACACAAAAACAAAGCAAGAATTAGCGAGCGTGGAAGAAAATACATAATCACTTAACGGAGATGGAAACAGTTCTGAAGTACACAATCTAATTAAAACTTCTAACAAAAATGGCAACCGCGAATCCTTTCCATTTGTATATCTGTCAAATTAGCTGCGCGCGCTCTCGCGTTTTACTTCATTAACAGATGTAAGGGTCTTTTGAATTCAATTACTAATTTTACCAAACAAACTTTCAAACCGATTGTCTTTGATCATGAAATTATTTAGAAGGTTGTTGTTTTCATATCGTTATTACTGGGTTGTTTATTGTGTTAAAATAAGGCTAACATATATTCAATCGACAGGGATCTATAAAGTTCAATTTTTATAGGTTTCTTCTTGTTTTCAATCAGATCACGTATTACTCTCGTCTGAATACCAATTTGAAATTTTGTTTTTGTTTGAGATTTCGAGCTTCGAAGTCAACCAATCACTGTAGAAATTGTAACTTTATTTAAATTACATTTAGCGTCAGGAGTAGAGATAAATTATTGATGGTACGTATAAAGTACCAACAATAATTTATCAATATTTCATTTAGTATGCAGTGTTACCAACCCAAACTTTTAGAAGGTAAATGGGATAATAACAATTGGTAGTATCCAAAAAAACTCTATATGAAAATTTGCAAGTCTTATTTTCTTGAGGTTTCTGACAAAAACTTGATTATACAAGCCCATAAAATTAGAGCTTTTTTTTATTATTTTTAAAAGAATATATACATGTGGTACCGTAATTTTTAGCAATAATTCGTTTTCATAGGATTATTTGAGTTGCATCCGTCCCTCAATCACTGATGACACTAAAAACAACAGTCAAATGTTGATGAGGAATGACTGAAGGTTCTGCTAAATAATAATGTGGAAATATATTTAATTAAAGACTAAAATAACCTGGTAAGTCCTAGGAATACTTAAGATACCGACATTTCTACATAACTAATTATTTAAATAAAATATCGTAATGGCAACTTCGGCATTGACCTGGATTTGTTAAGAAATATTTATAAACTGAAGAATAATTACTTTGCTAAACTATGAAATAAGTTGGACCTTGATATCTGGAGTGTGCTACCAATCACTCCTTCAAGGATCTTCTAAAAAAATCCTTTTATGACTCTTTTACGTTCCTTCTGTCATCCTGTTCTTTACTTTTGTTGATAAGATGGATAGTAATGTGCATATATAATATATGTGTACATATTTTTATGTATGTTTTGTGTTAATTTTTTTTTTCGTTTTTTTGTTACGTTGTCAGCAAACTGTCTATTGTTTTAAATATTTTTCTTGTTTTGCATTTGTATTCATAACCTGTTGCTGTTTTCCATAATACACAATATATTTTATCCCTTGGTTCATTGGTTGAGAGGAAGTTCCCAATGCACTTATGGTATTAATATCGCTTTGTGTATTTGTGCATTAAAAACAATACATAGATCTATAAATAACAATGAAAGGAAAATGAAGCCATGATTTTAAGTGACTATTTTGAATAACAATAAGGAAATAACATTTATGGTATTACATATACTGAATTCATAGACCTCCCGTTTATGAATTTTATTACAAAATTAGCCTGCTGGGAAATAGAAATTACTTCTAAAATAATTTCATTCTTTTTATATTTGAATCTCGTATAAGATGGTGTAATATAATTATAGCAAAGCAGCTGAATGTCCAATTACGTTATGAATGTTTAATTCTGAAGGCTATTCCAATCAATATGTTTTATAATTTTAATTTAGAAATGATCATAAATTTTAATTTATAAAGACTTAGATTTTAGTAATATAAAAAAGTTAATATTTCAAAATAATTTATGATCGTTTATAAATTAAAATTATAAAATATATTAGCCGGAATAGTCTCTGGATTTCAACAATCATAACGTAGCCAAATATACAGCTGCATCGCTACAATTATATTATACCATCCTAAACGGTTGTCAAGTATTAAAAGAATGAAACTATTTTAGAAGTAATTTCTATTTCCCAGCAAACTAATTTTCTTACTAAATTCATAACAGAAAGGTCTATGAATTTAGTATACATAATACCATAAATGTTATTTCCTTCTTGTTATTCTAAATAGTTACTTAAATTCGTGGCTTTATTTTCCTTTCATTGATATTTATTGATGTCTTTAATTGGCTTTAATGCACAAATACACAAAGCGACTTTAACGTGATAAGTGTCTTGGGAACTTCCTCTAAACCAATGCACCAAGTGGTGAAATATTTTATGTGTTGTGAAAGATTGCAACAGGTTATGAATACGAATGCAATATAAGAAAAACATTTAAAATAATAAGAAGTTAGCTGGCAAGCTAACAAAAATAAGAAAAAAAAATGATTAATACAAAAAACACATACATCTTATATACACATTGCTATTCATTCAACAAAAGTAAAGGATAGGGTAACAAAAGGAACGTAAAAGAGTCACGAAAAGTTTTTTTTTCAGACAATCCTTGAGTGAATTATCATCGCACTCCAGATATCAAAGTCCAACTTATTTCATAGTTTAGCAACGTAATTCTTATGTTTATGAATATTTCTTTAAAAATTCAGGTTAGTACCGAAATCGTCATTACGACATTTTTATTTCAATGATTAGTGATATGGAAACCTCGGTCCTTTAGTTCTTCTAGCACTTACCGGGTTACATAATCATTGATTTAATATATTTTTAACCTTGAATCATTCCTCATCGCCAATATGTGCGTGTTATTTTTAGTGTTTTCAGCCATTGATCAATGGATGCAACTCAAATACTCCTATTAATACTTAAACGAATCTACTGACATACTCTTCGTTAGATGTCTAGCTATAGTCTGTTAAAATGAAAAAAAAGTTTGGACATGTTAGTAGAGTTACCAAATCTAACAAAATGGCGATTGGTCTATAAATTTTAGGTTTCTTGCTTAAGTCTGCATCTTCGAATTCTTACTTAAGATAAAATTTTCAGGTAAAGTTTGTAAATAATCTGAATAAAATCTGTACGTAGTAAAAAATGACGATACTAATACAGGAAAATTAATTAACAACGAAACAAACAAGTTTTGTCAGATTTGTGTGTTAAATATAAGTCTTTTGTCAACCTTCTATAACTTTCGAGCTTTCATAGTGAATGTGAACCTTAATATAATCGCTCAAATTTGAATCGATTATATTAAGGCTATTTAATTTATTCTTGCTGAATAGTTATATGGTTTCATTAATTACTTCTCACTAAATTCGAACTTTTATATTTAAATATTTATTGACTACGACTACCTAGTTCACCATGATATCAGTATTTCACACCAAACAATTTATTGCTAAAAACAACGACACCACATGTATGTATTCTTTTAAAAATAATTTAAAAAACTTTAATTCTATACGTCTTTTATAATTAGGTTTTTGCACCAAAAACCTAAAGAAAATAGGAAGATAGACCGGCAAATCTTCATGTATAGTTTATTTTAGAAACTACCAATTTTTAATACCCCACTTACTTTTTAAAAGTTTGGGTTGGTAGCACTGCATACTAAATTAAATATTGGTAAATTATTGTTGATACATACAGAACCTGACGCTGGATGTTTTTTAATTAAAATTACAATTTTTAAAATAATTGGTTGACTTTGAGGTCGAAATCTCGAACAGAAACGAAATTTCAAATTGGCAGTCAGATGAAACCAATACGTGATCTAATTGAAAATAAAAAGGAACCTATAAAGATTGAAGTTTATAGATCCCTGTCGATTGAATGTATGGTAGTCTCATTTTAACACTATATAATAAACATCCCAGTAATAACCGTACAAAAATTGACAATATTCTAAATAATTTTACGATAAAAAACAGTTTGGTTTGAAAGTTTGTTTGGTAAAATTAGTAATTGAATTCAAAAGACACTTAAATCTGTTAATTAAGTAAAACCCGAGAGGGCGCGCAGCTAATTTGACAGATTTATAAATGGGAAGGAGACGCGGTTGCCATTTTTGTTAAAAGTTTTAATTAGATTGTGTACTTCAGATCTGTTTCCGTCTCCGTTAAGTAATTACGTCTTTTCGCCCACGCTCGCTATTTCTTGCTTTGTTTTGTGCGTAGTCTTATTTGGAATTTGATAGAACTTATTTATCCGTCGCCGTCGTATTAAAAGACAAATTGCTGGTAGATTGGTAACTGACGCATATCTTCGAATATAATTTCCAAAATAATTTTATTATAAGCCAAGTAATTAACTTTTTAAGTGAATTTGAACATTTGTAGCGTTGTCGAGGAAACAAACGTTTTAATGTTAAAATTTTTAAGTTTAGTTTATTAGTTAAACTTCGTTTTTATGACTGACTTACACTTTTATTATAAATATTAACTGCCCGATGTTGCTTTTCCTGGACAAAAAAGGACCATGACTATGTATTGTTTTATTTGCTTGTTTCTATAATTATTATTTACGACTACTGATTTTCCAAATACAATGTATTAGTTAAGCATCTGAACACAAACTTCTATATGTTTAATTATATCGATTATATAATCTTTAACCATTATTTTGACACAACTAGGCGCTGAATTTCGAGAATTTTTTTTAGCTAGTACATTTAAATCATATGTCGCCAACTTTCGATTTGTAGGCTTTCTAGTTCTGAAGATATTTGATGACTTTATTTTATGACTACGGTTGGGTTTTTTGGCTTTAATTTTTAAAATTGCTGAAGGATAATTAAATTATCTCGCATATAATTTTTATTTAAATTTAATTAATTTTATATATACTTTTTTAATTATTAATCTTAATTTTATTATTCATTTGGTATAAGCGTTTTCGTTTTTTTTCGTTTTAACACAAATGTATCCATGAATTTATTTTATTTTATTTTACAAAATGTTGTACTCTATATGTCTCTTCATCGTCTATATCTGTATACCGCCCGCCGTAGTCTATTGATAAATGTCATAATTAGGGATACTATGAGGGCGTCACTTAGCGATGAAATTTTTAGTGGCTCTGAATTTAAATAAGAACGGCGAGTCAATTTTCTATTTAAATATGTATTACGAAACCTAAAAATATTTTTCAGTTTAATTGTTCTGTACTAGATTCTACAAAATCAACAACGTGACAAAACAAATTTATTTAGAATTTTTGTCCATTTATTTGTTAAAGCAGCGTGCAAAAACTTCTGAATCGATTTAAATATAATTTCGTCGATATAATTCTTGAAGATCCGATTCGTATCTAAGGTACTTTTTTCTCCGTTGTTTATTTCTTGAATAATTTTTCAGCTACTTGTTCACTTATTTTGGCATCACGCTAAATTACGAAATTTCAGAATCTATTTTTAGATTCATTTTAAATCCATGCTAACTTTTATTCCAATCAAATATTAACGATGAAACGATTTGTACTCACGCGATAAGAGCAAATTTCGTGACCTTAAGAACTGATGGCTAGAAATTGTCAAGAATATCACATTATTCCAAAGTTCTTGTTAAGCTTAACTAAGTTACTTTCAACATGCAAATATTACCAAAATTCTATCATATTTATCAAAAAATTTCAGAGCTAGTACGTAAATAACAGGAACAATTTTTTTTAAATTATAGGGAAAAAACTCTCTGGATGTAGACCTGGATTATGGAAAATTACTGGAAAATCTCGAAATTTTAATGCCATCCTATATGAAAGCAAGAAAACTTTATATTACCTTCTTCACAAACTGCATAGGAATAATTTTTTTGAAACAAATATAAAATAACTTTTATAAGCGCGAAATTTTAACTTGCAGTTAATCTAAAGCCTAGAAAAATTGTTTACTTTTTAATTATAGAGTTTACTTTGAAACAATGTGTATAAATACAATTTTAAATTTTAGAGAGTCCTTTAGATATAAACATTTATAAGAGAGATCTAACTTTAGAATAAGAGATTACTAGAAATTTGGTAAAATTCTATTTTAAACTAGAAAGGCCAAAACTCAACATTCAATACATATTAATCAAGACATACATGAAATCAGCATTTTTTATTTAGAAAAAATACAACATCTAATATAATAGGATATTAAACAGAGCAAAACATTTTTCCTTTCCTTATGAACTAATGATACCAAAGGAAAGTGACAATTAATAAAAATAAAGGTATTACCTTACGATATATTCGCAAAACTTAGAAAATTTAAGAAAAACTTAGAAAATTTAAGAAATACTTAGAAAATTTAATGATATCTAAAAATAATTACGTGTTCTTTATTTATTTATTCTCTTCAATGACAATGCATATATGTAATCTTAGTGACGTACATAGGTTAGATTTATTGTTAGAAGAGCAGTTGACCGAACAAATAAACTTTCTCGGTAACTGTAAATTATATGAATTGATAAAGAAAATTTTATGCACAAAATATTTAAAGAAATCATTGGTAAAAAAACGTGCGCACCCCATTTTTTTCTTTTGTTAATAATGTTTTAACATTATATTTGCGTGTCTATGAAAATTTATTTCTCATACTACGCACATATAAATTTGATAATGTTTATTTGAGAGAGATCTCCTCTTTTGGAAAAACTAACTAAAATTATCCAAGTAATAATTACTTCCACAGTCAAAATTAGAGGCTAGTTAGCTAATTGACAATAACTAATACACCCGCGGGGCATGGAAGATAAATAAACCTATAAATTCGAGTGTATCTCACGTCAAGAGGTCAATACACACTTATGTGCACATAATTAGACATTTGGTGAGACATAGTGTTTCTATTAAACTATTTGTAAATACTAATTTTATTTTTCACTTTAAAACTATATTATATACACGTTTTTTACAGGTTTAAAAATATGGTGAATTTCTCAACCATTCTTCGTTTTTGACGGTCGTAATTTTTTTATTACATCTTATTTATGAAAATATGAGAGATGTCACAGCCGAATTATAATTACCAACGTAATGACGTTTTTGAGATACTTGTTGTCACAAAATGTATCTAAAAATATTAAATTCGATATTGAACCAAATCGGTATTGTTAGCAAAAAATAAAATACACATTTCCGCTTTGTTAGCAGAGCCCTTTTCAGTGATATTCCAAATGTCTATATCCATATATTTCGAAGCACACTCGAAATATGGTTTTGAGTCATTTTAAATTCCATTTTTAGTTTTGGGCCAAAAAATTACTAATTATTTAGGAATTTAAAATTTCTGCCTTATTACATTAAGAAGTTAGAAGCCTCTGGGAGACAGACCGATAGACGGAGTGATAGGTGACGTTACCGCAAAAACAAGATTTCACTAGTAATTTTTGAGTAGAGAATCCTAATACATAATAAAGAAAAGATAAATAAAAAAAATTTAACGGGAACGAGAAAGCAATCAAGAATAAGAAGAACAAAATAAGGCAAGAGGGATATACGCAGAAAGTAAAAATTCATCTAGGAGAGTTATCACGTTTTGAGTGAACATTTAAATGTACATGTTGGCGAAGAATTTCTTATATTGGTACGTTGTTTATTCTACAACTTAACGGTATAAAAAATGAACAAGTAATCGTGAAACGAGATAACTGTGTACAGTAATAATAATTGTATGCACATTCTCTGAATATTGACATGGACTATGAACCGGTAAGATGTGATTTAAGAAATGAGATAACAACGATTAAGAGATTATTTGTGAATTTAAAAATTAGCAAAACGATATACGACTGGCGTTTATCTTGCTTCTCCATCGGCTTTAATTGCCATGTTATCTCGGAAATACGATTATTTTTTCTGAAACTAAATATAAAGATGTGACTGGAAAGGAAGATTCTATAAACACTTTTTATATTTTCGATATATTTTCTTCATTACACTCTACTAGAAATAAATTACTAGAAATAAATTTAATCAAACTTGTGTATTCCTTACATGGCAATTTTGGCAAAAAAATATAATATTAAAAAATGTGTTTTCAGAAGATTCGCATTTCTTAAAAACAATCAAAGAAATCTCGTAATAATTATTTGTAATGAACTTTTTTTGTGTGCATCCTTGATTCTTTCTCCAAGACATTCTTCAATTTACAAACTATCCTCAAAGCAGGTTTATTTCTTTTATTCACTTACTTTTTAAAATCCGTTTAGAAAACACATTGGATACTATTCTGACTAGAAATGAAAAAGATCATTATTAATTCGAACAAAACAATCATATAATTTTGCAGTGTATTAGAGACTTTTTAGTACAAATGCGGCTCTTTGGATAGTTAATTGAAAAATTGTAGATTACAGAAATACTCATTTCTTAAAATATACGCATTTCTCGAATATTTTTAAGGAAAGGAATTACTTTGTTGTTTTTTTTGTTGTATTTGACATTGGAATATATGCCAAAAACATTTTTTTTTAATTTGTGCAAAAGGAAAAATAAAAGATTTATTTCAAAATTTTAACCCAGTACCGTCAAGTTCAGATTCCAGTTTTTCACCGCTTCGCTAATTACTCACTTAGGAAAGTAATTAAATAAAGTATACATACTGCGTATTTTTTCTCGTGGTTTAATTTATTGTGGTAATTAGGTAAGAAATTGGTAAGATCTATTCACCCAAATCTTCAATTGTTAATGTATCCACAATTCAGATACTATACAAATGTTAAGTTTAAAGTTCGTAACTCAACTAGAAGTATCCAAGTGAAAATTAAAAGAAGATTACGTAATTGTTCAGAATGTTCCCATAAAAGTTTCCAATATTTAAAAAAAATTGCTTTACGTAAATTCTCACGTCAGATTGTTTGAAGATAAATGTATGAAATATTAGCCCAAATATTACCGTAATTTTTGGGAAATCACGCGGTGTCATAAATAAACAACATTCACCACGAATGCCATTTCCAAATATAAAACACTTTCGAGTAAATCGAATAAAATTTAAGTCAAAATGTTACGAGTCTGGGGAACAATACAAGATGTAATCACATAAGTGAAAACAAATCTAAGAGCTGATATAAAATTAGAAAATATACCGATGTGTTCCAAAATTGATAGAATTACACGCAATAATAAAATTTACAACTGGGAGGACTGCATTTAATTTTTTTTTTCTCACGGGCTTTTCCTAAACCCACTCAATCAAAAGAGTTCGCTGAGTCTTTCCATAAAAGTAACCAAAAACAATTAGTAACGTTCTATTCCGAAATTGGAAAAAACCTATCAAGTATGAGTGGAACTTATACTACGAGAATTTCATGCATACGTAGGAATTTGCAAACATTTAATGGTACATAATATTCCTATTAAACTAATTACAATATTTTAATTTTTTAGAACAAAAATTTATTGCCTACGATATGTTTCGCAGGTGCTTGTACTGTGAGACTTTACTTCTTGCCAAGTTTCAATATTCTAAGTCAATGGTAAGTACCCTATAGATTTAGATTTACCTACTAGTGTCAAAATAAGCGGCACAAATGGCCGTACTTTTAGAGCTTTTCTTGACGGCCTTGACCTAAAAACTTAATTTTTTTTACAGCAAGGATCATAAAACTAAGTTTTTAATATTAAACTTGATATTCCAACCGTTTCTGAGAAAAATGGTCTTGCCAGAACGACAGACGGATAACGAAATAATCGTAAAAGGGTTCCTTTTTTACGTTTGAGGTATGGCATTCTGATATAAACACCTCGGTCTCTGTCTGTCTAATATAGGCAATTTATAGAAATATAACTACTTGAATTATTAATTTTTCTAACGTCTTAACTGGTAGACTTACCTTGATAGAGTAGTGATCAAAAAATCGACTGTTTAAGGGACCAAAATTTGTAATTATACAATTTGATTAAAAATCGTCAGCTAAATAATATGTTATGTTCAGACGTTAATCTTAATAATAAATTCAAAACGTACGGAGGAATGGTTTCAGAAATTGATTAGTCAAAGTATTTCAAATTATAGATCTGCACATAAACGGCTCGTGAGTCAGTAAATTTTTACATTGAAATTTTCCTGCCAAATATCTGTATCTATTTAGGGTTTAGTAACTAATAATGACAAAACAAAACTCTTATAGAATCACGACGTTTTTCGTTTGCCTGTTTGTTGATTTGTCGAGACACTTTTTTTTTTAAATAGCTTGAGGTATCAAGTTAAATGTATATCAAATACAACGCAAGGGCTGCAAAATTCTTTAGAATTATATCTCCTAACTCAATGTAATAATAACATTAACTCACTACACATTTAGACTCACTCATTAAAACTATTGAGGGTGTTCCGATTATATCTAACTATACCGATCTATAATCTTGAAATTTGACTCTCAGCACAAATAAGGAAATTATTTTTCTAAAATGATGTGTAAAACAATTTCGTTGCAAAAAATAGGTTTTTCGCTTCTTTTGTATATTGGTAAAATACCCACTAACTAAGGCTTTCGATATAACAACAGAAAACTTTCAGAGCGCAATTTCTACCCCTACTTGGCGGTTTTTTTATTGAATTGTTCTGATTGTACAGTGTGGGCAAGGCGTAGCCGGGGTGACGAAGTGAGAGGCGGATAATATATATTTTATGAGCCCAAAATGATATAATAAAATACGACGTTACTACGACATTTATACTGAAGCATTATTGGGACAATATGTAGTAATATTTTGAATGAATATAGTAACATTATGTACTTGATACAATAATTATAGCAAAATATATTTGAAAATTAAAGTTATTTTGGAAATATTTCGATAACACAAAAATCTATGTTTATAAATATATAAATAATATTTCGCACTAGTATTCGTTGATTAGGTTCAAACAAAGAAATAATAAGCCGAGATTTTTGTAAATTATCAATACAAAGTGAATTAAATTTGGTTACCGAACGAAAAAACAAACTTATTGAGTGCATATTAGAATAAGATACAAATGTTTGAATAAAACCAAAATTTCCATTCTTTAAATCGATACTATAAAGCTCTTCCCTGATTGTCATTTTTGTGTTTGGCGTAAAATACGCGAGCGAGCAAATAAAAGGGATGAATTCTAATTAATGCGAAAGTAATTTCGCGTGCGATTACGAGCGACGCGGAGCGATAAAACTCTACGCAATTCTGCTTGCAATTCATTAACTCGATAGATGTGGCACTTTTCTTATTTTCGAGTACAAATAAGATCGCGTGTAAAGTCATGATATATAAATGCATGTATTGAAATGGGTCATGATAAATTCCCGATTTAAAACTCTAAAGTATAAACTAAACTTTATCATGCACACATATATATCTGACTATATTTGTACAATTATTTCTCTTATTATGCCTACCTAGTTCTCTTACTTTCTATGAACATCTTGTCGTTTTATTATTTTATTATTAGAAAATTGTTTGAAAACTAGGAATTTAGGAATAGTTTCCATACGTTGTTTTGTACTTTTATGAAAATTACCAGATTATTAGCTTCATGTGAAACTTCTATTTTATTGATAGGCGAAGCACTAAAGGAGTACATGGCATTTCACATCTCTTTATGCTATAAATAAGCCATCTATTGTCATTGAACATGCTTATTGACCACAGCATTTATACAGAATTTAGCACTTCTCGTGTGTAACTACCGCGACGATTTCGTAGCATTTATTTTAGAATATCGTAAAGATATAAAATATACATATATCATTGATCAGACTATACGTAATAGATGTTATTTTATTGTATTACAATACAATAAAATAGTCCGACGTAAACTATAAAGGGTATATTTTTATCTTTAAAATTACAAATTTATTTTAATTTTAAGCAGAATTTATTTACTCTCCAAAATTAATTGAAATTCAAATTATAATAAAATTATTGGCCCATTTTCGTCTTTTAATTCAGATCAGTATTATTTTTACGTTGATCCGTTTCTTTGTTACAACGTGCACATATATAGATGGTGTAGCAGGGTATAAAATTGATTACTTCTTATCCGGAAAAATGTTGTTCTAACTGATATTATAAACTTACCTAATATTATAAACGTGGAAGTGTGTTTGTTTATCCTTTAATACCTAAATATCTGTAACATATAACACATAAAGTATTTTTTTTCTACAAAATAATAGCACTTTTGCATATGAAATCTATTCCTGTTTTTTATTTATTATTATTTTTGTGTTTTTATTCATTGAATTACTCTTCGGAGATTTACTCTTTCAAACTCCTCTTTATATTGGGAATTACTGTCATTTTTGATAAAGGTAACAATATGTTGATAAGATAACAACAATATATTTATATTATCCCCATAAATTTTGAAAGTTATTAACATACAACCTTAACACTATGGAAAGAAATTGCAACTACGGCGATTGATTAGTATTAGTGGTCATCCAAAGGTCGAAATTCGATATTAAATAATTACTTCGGACTGAAATTACGAAACAGGATTTAATTTAGATAATAAAATGTACTTACCTACTTACTTTGTCGGAAACACTAACAAGTAGGCAAGAGTAAGTCTGTTCAAGCGACAACATTTTTCTTTTGCAACATGCGTACATAAAGCAAGCTGACAGATTTTCCTTTTGCAACAAGTGTATATTAGGCAAGCTGTATTTCGCTAATATACAAAATACAGTTAATTTATTACACACGATATAAAGCAAACGCTTTTTTGTCTTGACATTCACTCCATAAACTATTGACAAAAGTACATTTGAAAACACACAAAATTCACAGCTCGAAACTCCTTTATTTAAAACTATCGATTTTCAATTTGTTTAACAAGAATATGAAATGTGACAGAGATGTAATGATAAAACAATTATAATAATCTTAGCGAAACTTAATTTCCAGTTTCATTCATGTGCAAATATTATTTTCTTTCGAATTAATTTTCTGCGACTTTGCTTGTTGTTGATATCAGTTACTTATAGACATATTGCTATATACCTCAATCAAATCCTCAGAAGTCGAAACGAATCTTCAATTTACTTTTTGTAAATTTATCAATTAACTAAGTTGTTTAGGAAGGGTTTCTACAATTATAAGTATAACTTGACGTCCATCACATTCTCCTGGACATATTGTAGCCAAATGAAAACACGAGCTATTACGTTTTGGTCCCAATGCATATGAAAACACTATGCACTAGGGTCTAGTTAAAAACAATTATTTTCGATTATCGTGATGAAATTTAAAAAAATCATACATAATGCAACAGTTATTTTTAATATAATACAACCTGCACTACTTTTTACTGCACTGCGGTACTTTTCACTAGTATTTGTTCTCGTTATAAAGGATGCACGAATACGCATCAATATAAAGGATGCACGAATACGCATCAATATTGGAAGCCTCGATCATATTTGCATTAATCTCCAGAACCATCCTTTATTAAAATCAACCACAACGCAAGCGAAACAAAACTTTTCCACTCGCGGTGCACATCATTGTTTCAAGGATTTGAAGCTTTAAGCTTAGCTGTATGTCGACGCAAAAGCTTTAACTGCTGCCTACGGAAAGCTCTAAATAAAGAGTACGCATGCTACAGCAAGCCTGGGTGAAAATATTACTAATTAGCGACTAGTAGCCATCATGCAGTGCTTCATAGATCGAGTGTATGTTGTGCGCTAGCTGCTCTCCAGTTTTTATATTATTTTTTAAAACGCTGTTGACTCTAGCGAGGGATACACGTTGAAAACTTAATTAACGCAGCTAGAATTTCTACAGTTATCTTCAAAATCTATATATTGATGCGAGAAGAAAAAAAATTGTATTGATTTTAAATAGGTAGGTGATACTACGAAATCTTTGCTATTTTAATTACTATTTGCGCTTTAATTGTCTTAACTTAATTAGTTTAGCTCGCGGGAAAAAAATATTCAAATTTAATGTTATGGGATCGATATATTGTTATCTTTAACAACAATGACAGTAATTCCCAACATGAAGAGGAGTTTGGAAGAGTAAATCTCCTATTCCATGACTAGAACAGAAATAGATTTCATATGCAAAAGTGCGATTATTTTGTAGAAAAAATACTTTATCTGTCACAGGTTATGGTTACTTTTTATCCGGAAACATTTTATTTTAACTAATATTATAAACTTAACTAATATTACATATGCGGAAGTGTGTTTGTTTATTCTTTAATACTACTACAGATAAATATTTTTTTCATACAAAATAGCCGCGCATTTGAATATGAAATCTATTACTTTTCTACACATTGAGTAGGAAATTTACTTGTCCGAACTAACCTTCATATTGTAAATTACAGTCATTGTTGTTAAAGGAAACAATATATCGATCCCATGATATTAAATTTAAATAATGTTTTCTCGTAAACTAATTAAGTTAAGACAATTAAAACGCAAATAGTAATTAGAATAACAAAGATTCCGTACCATCATCATCTACCCATTTAAAATTAATCGAATCATTTGTTTAATAAATATATCGATATATTATTACTTCAATCAAATAATCTACGATATTAAAGCTAGACTATTGATGGTTTAAACTCACAGAGATAGTATTTAGATTATTAAAAGCAATTCATATATTTACTAGCAATACCGCTCCATTTACCATTATACAAAAGATAATCTTTTGATAACTCAAATTGAAACTAAACTGTTCACCGTCCGTTTCATACAGCAAAATGATACAGCAATAAAATCTGTAGTCTTATAAATGGCATGCGTAAGGGTTTTAGTTGCAACGAAATAAGCCAAATGAGCATAATTTTTCTCGATACACTGCTTTTCTTGTCGCAAATATTTTCAATAATAGATGAATGGTTTAAAACAATCAACTATCAATTTGTTTAATAAGGATATGAAATATAGCAGAGAGGTGATAATAAAACAGTTATAATAATTTTAGCGAAGCTGAATTTACAGCTACATTCAGAATAGAATCAGAATATAATTTTCTTTCGAACTAATTTTCTGCGACTTTGCTTATTGTAGATATCAGGTACTTATAGACATTCTGCTTTATACCTCAATTAAATCACCAGAACAGTCAAAACGAATCTTCAATTTACTTTTTGTAAATGAATCAATTAATTAAGTGGTTTAGAAAGGATTTCTACAATTATAAGTAAAACTTGACGTCCATCACATTCTCCTGGACATACCGTAGCCAAATGAAAACACAAATTACCTTTTGGTTCCAATACATGTGAAAGGAAAAAATATTATTTTTCAATCATGAAATTTAAAAAATATTACAAAATGTAATAAATATTTTCAATATTATACTACCTGCATAGGTACTTTTCACTACTATTTGTTCTCGTTAAAAAGCTGCACGAATACGAATAATAGCGGAAGCCTCGAACATATTTGCATTAATCTCCAGAACCATCGTTTATTAAAATCAACCACAAGTATTGTTCTACCACATTAGCTTCTACCTACGGAAAACTCTAGATAAAGAGTACGCATGCGAGAGCAAGTCTGGGTGAAATTACTACTAATTAGCGACAAGTAGGCTCCATACAGCGCTTCATAGGTCGAGTGTCTGTTGCGCGCTTGTTGCTCTCCAGTTTTTGTATTATTTTTCATAATACTATTGACTCTAGCGAGGGATACACGTTCAAAATATAATTAGTTGACGTAGCTAGAAATTCTAGAGTTATCTTCAATACCTACATATTGACGCGAGAAGAGAAAACTTTGTACCCCTTTTAAGCATATTGCACGTACGAAGGAGAGTGAGATTTAGCATTGTTAAAATTTATATGTAAAAGGAGTATATAAAGCTAAAATTTAAACATTATACCTGTTACAAACAGGTCAAATTATATATTACAAATATATTTAAAGATTCATTGTTTAAGTTCAACAAAAAAACGGTCAATTCGTACAGTCAATGTCAAACATCAAACAGTATGTGGTCAAACACTCTCACAGAGTAAAAATTGTTACTAAATGATTTTAAAATTTTAGAATTACCGAACGAGTTCCGAAATGTAAATTTAGTGTGTTTTCAAATGTACTTTTGTCAATAGTTCGTGAAGTGAACGTCAAGGCAAAAAAGCGGTAGCTTTATATTGTGTGTAATAAATTAACTGTATTTTGTGTATTAGTGAAATACAGCTTGCCTAATATACACCTGTTGCAAAAAAAAAATCTGTCAGATTGCTTGATATACACCTGTTGCAAAAGAATAACTTTTAGTCTGAATTGACTTACTCTCGCCTACTTTGTTTGTTTTTTCAACAAAGTGACCGCTCGGTGACCACTAGCACTTGTAACTTCTTTGCAAAGTATTAAGGTTGAATATTGATAACTTTCAAGATTTTCTAGGTTAAATAAGATTTGACTAACACTTTGTATATTATTGAGTTTAAATTATATAATCTTAAGATTATCTCGTTTTCAAACTTATTTAAAAATAGTATAAATCAATATATTTTATACCAAATCCTGAACTTTTAAATTATTTATAAATTAAATTATAAAACTAAAAAATAGCCACAAATATATTGCCACTTTTAATTAAGCGGGTTGTCTGTTGTATATTCAAGTCATTACAGCATTAGTAAAATAACGTTTTCATAAACAGCTCGAAAGTTCCATGTGCATCGCATCCAAGTGATGCCGATTTCACGTATGCTTCGATATTTTTATCCAATGATACGGGGTAATCTTTTTCTGTTCAGGTCTCTTTTTTTGTTATTAACTTAATGTTTCCGTTTAGAGTTTGTATTCGCTACCCAGTTAATTTTGAAAAATCATCCCATAAGGTTATTTATTAATTAAGTACGATTACACTGTGAGCCTGATTGAATAAAACTGCGACACTGGACACATTGGTATTACGTTTATTGACAAAAACTACACCCTCTTCTATTCTGTTTATAAAGAAAATATACCTTAGATAAGTAGATAAATATGTTTAGACGGAGACCGACAATGGTGAAACCTCGTGAAGTTGTGCAGGCTAAACGCCCATAACACGCAGTCAGGGTTCTCAGAGAGACTAATTGTCCATTAGAGAGATATTTCGTATGTTCAGCATACTGACCGACTGTCAAGTTTGGCTGACCGTACCTCAAAGCACTTGAAGCGACGGATTAAGACAATTATATTGATCGAACGAATGTATTGAATTTTATAAGAATAATGACAGAATCTTCTCATCTTAATCGATGAGAAGAAACGTTAAATTTATTATTTATTATATATTGTGTATTTTGGTATTTTGTATTCTACTTGTGATATAAGTGGAATGGAATATTATATATATATATATATATATATATATATATATATATATATGTACATATATATATATATATATATATATATATATATATATATATATATATATATTTGTTTTTGAGGAGGTGAAAAATTAAATTGTAAATATCCATATTAAGTCTTACTTTATTTTGTAATGCCAATGTGAATTTTTATTTTTGGGTGAAACTAAGTAAGATGCGGTTTAATATGCTATATCAACGTAACATCTTTCAGATTTATATATTATAACGTTTCTGAAAAAATGACTGGTTGGACCTTCAGTCGGACAGAGACATGACAATTTTACAGATATTCTATTTTCCTTTTAACATACGGAATCCAAAAACTATATAGTAATATTGAAATATACAGATATTACCTGAAATTTTTCAGTCGTCTTCATTTCGATAATAAGTGAAAGAGTCCTGTTTTAGCCAAACATCGTTTTAAAATGGTTTGAATTTAAATTTACGACACAAACAAAGCTTAACAAAATAATTATATTGAAAAAAAAATTGATAAAAACATAGGGAGAAGAATCGTTGGAAAATGTTCATTTATTTCTTGTTTCAATTAAATTCCGCAGAGAGAAAAGTGAATACTTCGAATACATCAGCGGAAAAACATCGCCTGTAGTCAACCTGTAGTAACTCGCTGTTAAATTAACTGATATTGAAGTTTAACTAAAACATATTAAAAGCTGAAAATATTTAAATCGATATTGTCATGCTAACAAAATATATAAGAATATTTATCCCTGGTTAATTGTTTTGTGTATTTTATTAATTGAACTTTTAATTCGAGATTTTAAAATAATACTTTGTGAGCGATGACCCATGGCCCTAAATGCAATCAGTTAGAGAGTTAATTATTTATTAATGATGTAATATTTATATTTAGTTATATTATTATGCATATTATTTGTTCACTATTTCTAAGATATATTTAGAACTATCCTACATAAAGATTAGGACTAGGCCGAAATTCGCAGATTTTTAATTGAAAATTAAATAAGGGTAATTCTCGTGTCTTTGTAAATAAAATGATGTACATACGCAGATAAATACATATGGTCATTACTTATGTCTGCGACACGATTAGATATAACTTACGTAAAGTTATATGAATACGCCATATACCATCCACCAATTTACAAAAAAATTCTCAATATTACAACTCCTTCTATAAAATGCTTCAAACTGCCACAAGATTATGACTACAAAATATTTAATCAGAAATATAAGCGAAATAAAGCGAAGGTTTTCATTTTATTTTCATACGATTTTAGATAATAACGATTAGAAAAATATGCTTGATGTCTTATATCAAATTAAAGGGATAATTTAAATAACAAAAAATATTTGAGGATTCCTCGACCCCACTCGACTTACTTCTTTCAACTGACAGAATTAAAACTTTTGATAATATTGTTAGAAAATTATGAAAAAAGTCTATATTTCAAAAATATTTTATGAATAAATATACGTACAACTCACAAACGTAGTAAAATAAATTTTCCTATGCCTTTTGTAAGGATGATAAACGACTTTTTTTTTATTTTATTCAAATTAAAGCGGATAACACATTAAATCTTAGCGTGCAAGTAAAACGTACACTCGGCTGATTTATTATTAATATTTAGGTTATTTGTGTCTTCAATATTTAACTCCCTTACAAACCAAAATTCACTTGTAGTAAGCACGACTATTGCCTATACTAGACTATGAAACGCGTGCTACTTTGATCTTTCAGGACAATCGCTCAACAAACTTCAACATCTTCCACATTAAAGTATTATTTACCTTTTCAACTTTATACAATTTTATCACATCTCTGATTTAAAGTTGCAGATCCATCGCTGGCACATTTTTTACATCATTTCACCTCTTTACAACATTTTATAACGCCTTTAGAGTCCGTTGTAGCTGGAATTACAAGCCTATTCGCTTGAGTCTACTTACTGGCAATCTTCTTAATTCCAAAGTTAATATTTCTTTCTACAAGCATTCGTTCACTATTTAACTTGCTAACTTTACCTTCTACATATTTTCTTTCACATCTCTCTGGTTTATTCCTTTCCCTCTATTTTTGTTCCCCTCAATCCTGCTCTAAAGCTCCTTCCGATGTATCAAAATTAGATTGTTTATTTTTGTCTTTTGTCCTTTTCAAAAATTAATTTTTCATATATTGTTGTCACGATATTATGTTATCTGTCTTGCAACATTATCAATACACTGTAATTTTGATTGACTTGAAATTTTGATTCCCATAAAAATAATTTCACCAGATGTACGTAATCGGGAGAATCAGTGACTTTACTTTAGATTTTATTTTATTTATGATTTGTTCGAATTAGTTAACAAGAGCATATAATGTAGAGAATGAATAATCGATAGTTGCAGCTTTATTTAATTGTAAGTTAATTATACGTCTTTTCCCAATCGATTTTATCTCTTCTCCAAACAAAATATTGTTTCGCTTAATTAAGTTAACAAAGTCACGGTTACAGTTGTATCTAATTGGATATTTTAGAAATGTATGTATTTTCCTTTGTTAATTGTGCAAATGTTACAATTAACACAACTGTATTTCGTGTTTAAAGTTTACAGAATCTTTCAAATTGTTTGTATTTGCTTTTGTCTCTTTACGTAAAATAAAATAAAATTATCAAAGAAAATAAAAAAATATTTCCGAACCCGGTGACTCCTTTTATTTTCACGATCCTATACATAATACATTTATTAGTTACATATTTATCAAGTACAAGAATAATAAATTCGAAAACAAAGTAATGAACAATTGACGTTGGCACAGGATGCAGAACAAAGAGAGCTCAGTCACTGTGAGAGCCACGCCTGGAAAAATCCAGCAACAATTAGCGGAGCCTTTGTGCAACACGGTACCTCTGCGTAAGCGTCGTTTAACAGGAAAATGAATCGAGCGAAACTCGACGTTTGGAGGAAACTGTTGAAAGGAATCTTTTTATTACCACGCAGTGCAATGTAGAAAATAGTTAAATTTAATAAATTCAGAGTAAAAACCACAAAAAGTCGTTATAATTTCCATTATATTGACAATGGAAGGCTGGCTAAATCTAAGTAAAATGCATAATTTTTGTAAATAATTATGAAAATCAGTAGTTTAAGGAAAATTTGAAGAGGAATGATGATTTAGGTATTTAAAAAAGGTCATCTGATGAAAAAAATATATATACCATATATATGTATATACACTCTTTTGCATAAAAAACGGGCGGTTTAGATTTTGTCATATTATTAACGAAATATTATTTATTATGAGGTTGTATTAACTGTAATTGTTACTGGCAGATATGGTGTATTCTGGCGCATAAAAACGAACGATTTAAATTTGAAATTTATTCTTTTTGAATGAAAATTCTCTTTTACTGACAAAAACGTATTTTTGGCGGAAAATGAAATCCAACTCTTATCAAGTTTTTTTTTCATTTGTTACGCTTTTTATTTTAACGAATAAATTTTAATTAAATTTCTGCTGTTTGCTGCATTAATTCACTTCTGTTTGCTGTTCTCAGTATGGTTGAAAAAACTATAAAAGCTAGTAAAATTATTGGGCTGCTTGATGCCAATGTGTCTCAGCAGTATATATATATATAAAAGGGCGAGAGTGAAACTTATGGCATTCGAAAGGCGCTATGCCATGGAAGTGCATCAAAAAAATATGTATGTCGCCATTAAGGCAGGTAAAATAATGTGAACACACATGATTTTCCCGTACAAAACGCTTTAACACTTAAATGAAAGCATTTTAATCACATTCATGTCTCTATGAATTTAGATCCATTCGATTAATTCGAAAAGGAAATATTTCTACGTCGTTTTTTGATTGTATAAAGAATAAAAATATTATAATATCTGGGAGAAACAATTGGTGGCACCCCTAGAAAATATTCCACCAAAAAAGCTCTTTACAAAGCCAGTTTTTGAATAAATTGTAAATCTTTAATCACAAAAACCCTAATGAACGATAATATTAAAAAGATATTCGTGTAAAAATGCTCCATACAATGACACCAGACGGGAAGAAATTCATGGAAAATAATGTAAAATAGATCACATTTTTCTATGAGAGCTAAAGATTATTAGCATAGTATTCCATCGCAAAAATTTACGGTTAGACATACGTCAAGGCTTTTTTATTAACTTTGCAAATATGGGAAATCAATTAAAAGTTCTTTTAATATTATACAAGATTTAAATTGTTGATTTAAACTGTAAAAATGAAAAAAAATTTATGACGTAAAAATTAAAAAAAACAGTTTGAATGGTCAAAGAATAAAAGAAAAAATGATTTAGTCTACTTAAAACTCCTTTCATCAAAGAATATATTTAAATTGGTACAAATCGTAAGGTCAAAAATATAACAAAATGACAAATTAACTACCGCAATGCCCTTCAATTACTCATCAGTCTATAGGGTAACCACCCGCACAGAACAGTGATTAGCTTTAATTACTCAGCTCGCCACTGTCATTTGATAAATGTGATCATTAGGGGTACGACTGAGGTGATCGAACTGCTGTAAATTACCACTAATTGAAGAGCTTTCCTTTCACACTGATCGAAATGAAAATGTAGAAATATTAAAAAAACGAAAATTTTCTTTAAATTGCGAACACGTAATTTTCTTTACTAAAAACAATTTTCACTTCCTTGAAAAACTTTAAAAGTACACGCCGTATATACGACGGTCATTTTCAGAGTTCAAATCTATTACCAGTTATAATAAGCGAGATTTCACTCTATAAATCCTGTGAGAAAGTAACGTTTCTAAAATTTTAAGATATAACGAACGATTATATTAGATCATTATACAGATATAAATCTATCAGTTACGAGTAGAAGTTGCACTGCGCACATTCTTAGAATGTTCAATATTAATGGTGTATCTTAGTATTTATAATGTAATAACCAAAGATGTACTTTAAGTATTTATATTCAACTAATCATAACATTAATATTTATGCTTATCCACATATATTGCCAACTATGTCTTACAAGCATAAGATAAATAACTTGGTTATCGTAAGAAACATCATTTTTCATTGAAGTACTTACTAAGAAAACAGAAGATCTAAAATTTGAAAAGTTATTGTGAGGATGTTTCGTCGTATTGATTCATTTCATCCACGCCTTCTTCTAGAATTTCATCACAATCGGGGTTAAACTAAAAGAGTTATGATTCTATTACACATAGACGGACAAATGTGTTGAAATTAATATTCCATTTTAATCACTCGCTTAATCGACAATTAAATGCAAACTTTTTTATTTCAATCAAATCATTGCGCAAAAAAATATAACACACTACTCAAAATAATTAATGAAGAGAAATTATTTGTAGTTCTGGTACAAACAGAATAAAACACCCAATTAAATTAACAGAATGAGAACATTATTTCAACAGAAATTTTTCTAAAACGATTAGTAAAAATACTGAAAATACGATTGGATTGGCAATCATTAATATTGCACAGGATAATTTCCTCCTAAAATGATTAATTTCCCAAAATAAAGAAGTTTGAGTGAAAATCATCCCTTATTCATCAATGCCGCCTTTAATAGAATCTTTAGCAGAGCAAATTGCAGGAGCACTCAAGTCCTCAATAGAAACCCATGACAGATCGCTCTTTTTTCATTCGCTATAGGAAATATTCGATCCCATTTAGTTGCGTACATATTATTTAACGAAAGCTTAAAACAAGAAAGGAAGAAGTAAGTAAAATGAGAGGAGAAACTTATTTGGTTTGGATGTCGTTTGTTTTATTTTTTTTTACTTCTGTATTTACTGACTTCAATTCTAATATTCCGAAACTATAGAATATATCATTCCCTTCTTTACTTTTTTTCCTTTATACAATTTTATCTCACCATTAGGTTCAAGGAACTTATATTTATTGAGTATGTCCTACCGGTTCTAATATTGTGAAAAACTTATCTAGTTGCGTAGTTAAAAATCACTAAAATTTTAACAGAATAATGTGGAAAGAATTGGGCAAAATATTTGTGGTCGTAAGAATAATTAGTTGTTGACCATCTTATGATGGATGTCCAATATGAGGAGGAAGAAATTTTAATTAATGGTGCTATTTGATAAAGTGGCCCCAAAATTATAGCCTCAATTCTTGAATATCCTTATATATACATAAATCATATTATAAACTCTAATTGAGTTATACATAAATCATATTATAAACTCTATTTCAGTTTAATACTAACAGTGCCACGGACATATAGGATGATATACTGCGTAGATGTAAAATGGAAAATATCTCATTTGTATGTTACATGAATACTGGATTTAAAAATGTCTTACATACTAATAATCTCATAACGAATAAATTACTACACATGCCGTATTAGATGAATCGTCTCGGGGCAAACACGATTGAAGCAAAAGCCAGACAGCCTTGACGCCTCAAGCTTTGTTGTCGCGTGTTATGACCGCATCATGTTACGTTTTCTAGAAAGTTTTTTATGTTACGTATCAAGAAAAAATGTATTGCTCACCTATTCATCACATCATGGTTATAGAGGACATCTTTCATCAAGGTCAAGTATTCCACATGTCGACTTAGCACATCGCAGGATATGAAAGCCATTTTGACAAGCTCACGTGTACAAAACATTGCTAAGTTAACAGCTCTGTATTGAGCACCTTTCTGTAATAATATAAACATTTTAAAATTTTTGTTTCTATTTTTAACATCCAAATTTCATCAAAATATATTTCGCGATATAGTATCTTCCGAATGGTTCCTTGTGAGATATTCTAGGCCTTGAAAGAAGTATGTAACATCATAACGTTTACTCATCTACTCCAGCATGAATTAGTTTGGTCTTAGTGTAATATCACTTTATAGTTTATGGGATTTAATGTAATGTCACTTTATAGTACAAATGAACAGATTTTCAGTCTAATGTCAATTTATGAACTGGTTTTAGGGTTTCGAAAACGGAACTATTATAATTTCGTCATGTTTTTTGTAAATCCCTTGCCACACCCTCTTATGTGGTTTCTCCAGTTTTATACCAATATGATTAAAAATGAAAATTAAAGCCAAACAGAAAGGTCGCATACGTGACCATTTTATACTACTAGTACTTGTATATGGAGTTGAAATATTTATGTTTACAGAAAAAAATCTCACTAAGCTGAGAGAGTTTCAGAGGGCAATTAAAAGGAACTGGTAGAGGTCAGACTGAGAAGCCAAAAAGAGACGAGTGGCTCCGAGAGAAGAGTAAGATCGCGGACTTCATCACACCTGTTGCGAAGCTTAAGTGGCAATGAGCTGTCCGTGTCTCAAGAAAGCAAAATTTGTGGTGTAAAATGCTCGTAGAATGGAAGCGGTGTAGCGCCACGCCAACAAAAACCAAATATGTGTTGTTACGATAAAATCAATAGAACAGCTAGAGTAATAATAGTGTCGTTTCAAATAGTGGGAAAAGCATAAAATTGAAATGAGTGGTGTAGAATAAAGGAGGTCTACACCTCTGTGGTAAAACATAGCTAAAGAAAAAAGAAGATACATACGTAAAGTATTACAAACAGGTAAATATATCTATTATTATATACTCGTATGTAACAAAATAATTTTTGTGGTAACTCTCGTTACTAAAAACTGAAGACAAAAAATTTTTTTAAGTATAAGTTTGGGTTCCATTTACTGCTTTTCTGTTTTTCACTCCATTTCCAATATATTAGGCTCCAAAATAAGCAACGTACCTTTAACCCCACTACCAAGACTATGTGTAAAAAAAAATAAAGTCAAGGTCCCTTACCTTGACCTTTTTTTCATCTTATTTATTGTTCAGTGGATAAATTGCCAATACGGGAAATTTATGGAATCACTTCTGTGTCCATCCGTCTCTTCTGTCACGGGCGATTCTCTTGGAAACTATTCGATGTGAAAATTTGAAGTTTAGTATAGATATAGAGTATAGTGGTAAAATTATAAACGTGAAATATAAAAATATGAATTTTAGTCCTGGAAGTTAATTTCAGGGTGTAAATTGAAATATAAAAAAAAATTACAATCGTCTATATTTTTGATGATTTTTTTTAAAACTTTTTCAAGAAACGTGCTTTAAAACCGGTATTGCACTTTTTACTGCAAGTATCGCTTAGAAAGTTCTGAAAATATTCAAGAATGTTGGAAATTATCTACAAATTGAACGAAAATTATTAGATTTGAAAAAGTCCATCGCAAATAATTTTTACAAAAAGTTTGACAGCTTATTTCCTTGTAAACGCTGAATCATTGTATTTAGAAACAAAATTGTTGGACGAAAATATTTCTCACGTTGTTAGGAGCAACTTCTGTCCTTACCCGTTTTTCACAGTTTTCTATTCAGCTTAGCCGAAACGCAGCTCTGAACACTCAGCTTCGCACATACCCGATGTGATAGAGAGGTCGACGGAAAATAGCACGGCTGATATGCTCCGTTTAATCACAAAGTCGGAGTGTATTACTAGTAATTTTAAATGAAGACTGATGGCATATAACACTAATTGTGCAAGTGCAGCTTGCACCTGAATAATTCGTTTACGTAGAATTATTATTTATGAAGTTTATTTACGGTGTTATAAATGGTTTAACTATTCATTCCATAATTTAATCAAGTACAGAAACATATTCAATCTTGTAACGCAAGAGTTGTTATTATAAGGAATAATTACTCACATACACCCTGAAACTTTATTGTAGCGTTTATTGTCATGTCCATTTTTTTCTTACATCATTTTGACATTTATGACATTCATTTTGACATTTGTGACCGTTTGCAATTTAGTCGGTTTAACTTAAAATATTGCCATTTTCCCAAAACTGGTCATATAAGAATAACTGTTATAGATTTTCGGGTTACCTACAATATTTTGTGCATCATTTTAATGTAGTATTTTAATGTTATCTAGAAATGTAACCCAATTTTAAAATGCACTTGACATACATTGATTTCCTTCAAGTAGATCGTTATCAGCCATGACACATGCGTTCTAAAAAGTATTGCAAACCCCATACGCTTTGCATAATTTAAAGAAGGTGGCGGTAAAAACTTTATATCTATCTGATACGCTATAAAATTATTATGATTATTTGAAATTTTTCTACATATCTTTTTGACGTTCTTCAAGTTATAATTGCTGATAAACCATACGTTCTAAAAAGTATTGCATACCTTATATGTTTTATAACCAACATAAAAAGGAGGAGGTTCTCAATTCGACAGAATCTTTTTTGTATGCATTTTCAGCACTACTTCCTTACTGAGTGCACCGATTTCAACGATTCTTTTTTATTTATAAGAGGGTACTTTAGAAGTGGTCACATATAATTATGATGGTGATCTGATGACGAAATTCAGAAATGAACGATGGAACTCCTTAACGGATGGCAGTAAATCAAATATGATTCAAGCTGTTTGCTACGGGTATAGTTATTTTTTAAAGTAACCACACCACTTACCAGGTCAGTGTTTGATGATGTATAATGGAATTCCTTAACGGATGTTAGTAAATCAACTGTGATAAGATAACGGATTCTAGTAGTTGTTACTTTGCAAAATAAATACACCGTCGACCAGGTAACAGTCTCATGATACATTCTAGAGATGAACAATGGAATTCCTTATCGTATGGTGGTAAATCAAACGAAATTCAAGATGTTTGCTACTGGTAGTATTCACTTTGTAAAATAACTACACCATCGACCATGTCAGTGTCTGATGATGCGTTCTAGAGATGAACAATGGAAACCCTTATATGATAGTAGAAAATTAAACCTAATTCAAAATATTTTCTATTGCAGTTTTTAATTTGCAAAATGACTACACCATCAACTATATCAGAGTCTGATGATGCTTTCTAGAGATGAAAAATAGAACTCAATATCGGATGGTCGTAAATCCAGCGTAATACAAGATATTTACTGCTGGTAGTTTTTAAGTTCCAAAATAACTGCACCATCGACCAAGTCAGGGTCTGATGATGAATTTTTAAAATGCCTTAACGGACTCAATATATTTGCTCTAAAACTCTGACTCTGAAAACTAATAACTATTAGTTTTCACAATCTGATATAGGATTTCGGATATGGAAAACGTAACTACTCAGATCGTAGTTATTACTTTGCAAAATCTGATATTTTATTTGGATATGGAGAACGGAACTACTTAATGGCCAACAGCTCTCCGCTAATGGCTACTACTGTCGTTTCATTTTTATGTGTTTTTGATAACCTGTTTAGACAAAGAGGAAATTATCCATACACTAGCTTTTGCCCGTAATTTTTAATAATTATAAAATATTCTAAGAAAGATAATAATTAAATATTTAGTTATAGTGTGATGATTAATATAATGAATCACTAAAATCTTAACTAAAATTTATTGCAGTTGCAGACGTTTGGTTGTTTGTTACATAATAATTGTATAAATAAGCGAGTCGTTGCTTATTTATATAATTATTATCTAACAAACAACCAAACGTCTGCAACTGCGATATTAATGTTATATAAATGTGTACTATACACCTATATTATTTCGGTCTTCTTGTTTCATCAGTAGCTGACAGCCGACTAAGGAAGGCGATTCCTTAGCCGATACATTGCTGTGAGTGCCGCGTTAAGGAGAATTTCGGACACTGTCTCGGTAGCTGCAATTATAAAAAAGAGCGAAATTTTGTAATTAGTATCTGGTTTGGTTAATAAATTTACTTCAGCTTCAAATGAAAGAATGAGTTATAACAAACATAGTCAAGTGTTAAAACTTGATATAGCCGAAGAGATTAAATTAACTGAAAAATATTTCTCCCATAAATATAAAGTAAATTTGTGCTCTTTCCCTTCATTTAAATAGTCTCTTGGTCGGATTATTTAATTTGTTTAATGTAATTAAGTATAAAGTGTTTACGAAATTAATCCTCAATTGGGCATAATATGAACATTTTAACTATGCAAATGCAGCGATTGCACTTCGATGTAATCAAAAATGTCATCTGGCTAAATTATATTCGTTGGTACTTATCCTACATGTTTGAGTCTATCTGGGACTTTGGCGTATAACCATCTCAATTAAGAACATTGTCAATTGTTGACATTTGTTTTATGTAATTTGTTGCAGAGTTATTATATTCACTATGGAACTAAATGTGCAGTGTGACCGCAACGGAAAGTACCGTGAAAGGGACACTGGTTTCAGTATTTATGACAATAAGTACAGAGTATTTGCTCAAATTTTTATTAATTCGAGTTATTTCGCAAAATTGTCTGCCTTCCGATTATTTCAGAAATTGTTGACGGGCAAACTTGAAATTTGACGTAGTGATAGATCATATTAGGCTGCATAGTTTGCAATAACATACAAACTATGTAGCTTAAAATACTTTAACAAAGTAAAATACTTTAACAAACTTTTGTACAGCATTTTTGAAAGAGAAAAATGAAGTCTTCAAAAAATCTCATTTATCGTGTCGTCACTATTTGTAAGAGTTAGTTTAAAAAGGTTGACCGAATCTGACTGGAAGATTACTTGAAAGTAACATGTAGAAATTATTTTAAGTCAAGTTATTGTAAGACCTTTAATTATTAAGAAGCTCAAAACAGCTTTACGCCTATAAATGACGTATTAGGCAACATGTAAATACTTTGAAAAACGATACTGACACTCACACACGTATATCATTAATAATAAATTGCATTTTTTTTGTCGTATAATGGAGAAAGTACATACGGCGAGAGTGTAGTGTATCCATACTTATGTAATTATTTAGTGTTTTGTAGTATCTATGGTGCATATATAGTCATGAATAACAACATTATATGTTTTTATAATGAATGTCATTTTAAGCAAATAGTATGAAACGTGCATGTGAAAAATATACTGTTATTTCAAGAATCCCCAAAATCCCTCGTAGTGAGAGGGTACACATACTTAACAAGTTATTTATTATTTAGTAGTGTCTATGATGGTATAAGTCGTCATAAATTACAACATATGTTTTTACAGTGAATGTAATTTTAATGTAACAGTATGAAATATGCACATTAAAGATATGTACTGTTATTTCAAGAAGCCCCAAAATTCATTGAAGTGAGAAGGTACTTTATATTCAACAAGTTATTTATTGTTTAGTGGTGTTTATGGTGCTTTAAGTAGTCATAAATAACAACACTATATGCTTTTATGGTTAATGTCTTTTTAATCAAATATTAGGAGACATGTACATGTAAAATATACACTGTTATTTCAAGAATCCCCAAAAAAAGGTTTGCGAGAAATTAATTCAAATAATAACCTCAAAGAAGCACTTTTTTAAATTATACCAAGATTGGATAATTGTTATTACAAACTTTGGAGGTGCTCTTGGATTTACTGTCTGAGGACCATGTTTAATGAAGATATAGTAAAATCGCCTCGACATTGAAAAATCAAGAACTCATTCTACTAAATACACCTAACATAACAGGTGTGTTTAGATTTTGCCGTTCAGCTGACACAAGACACGAAAAAGTTCCTTTCCTTGAAAATTTTAATTATTTTCTTTGATTTCTTTCTTTATGAATATTTGAAACCGTTGGCATCTACGTGAAAAACAACAAAATGTTGATAGTTGAATTGAGGAATTATTTGTGAAGGAAATCTCTCAAAAAATGTGGGATGTGGGATGATTTTTTTATGGAGTGTCGACTGTTTTTTTATTACGGTAACCAATTTCATCCAAAATGTTACGCTTTCTTTATTAATAACATCAACTACTCGTTAAAACGTCACACCTTTAGGATGAAGCAGGTCTAACTTTAAAAAAAAATGGGAAACCGAGTTAACATAATAAAAGGGTACCGAGGTAACCGAGTTAACATAATTAACGTAATAACATATTAACCTGTTAATTATACAATTTACTTATTTGTGATATAATAAGAAAAACTTAAACCTTTGTCTCTTTTATACTGACCACTTCCCGCGCCGATTATAAATAGAACACGGTGAATGTTAGCTCTAAAAAATGCTGTTTCACGAAAGTTGTGATTTTTGGTTAAGTCACTTTTGTTCTGAAGGTGAGTAAGCAGCAGATTTGGTTTGATTTTGTGGAAGGTACAGATGCACACGAAAGTTCAGTTATAGGATATTCGAATTATATGTACAAAGATATAAAAGAAGATAAATAAAGCAATAACCGAATCTACTGAAAAAATTTAAAAAATATACTGAAATATTAGTTCTACATTTGAGTACTTATTTGCATTAAAAATTTATAGACAAATATTTATTTCTTTAAAAGCTATTCCGAACATTTTCGTCTTTTGTACTTTTATCAAAATGATGTAAATATTATGGTGGCACAAATAATTGCTGCAAGATATATATAAATATAGTTCAGAGTTCTTTCTTTGCACGTAGATTGCGTGATTCTATTATTATTTTGTTTGTACGGTAACCATTTTTTGTTTATTCTGACTAAATAAATCGTAAAAAGTTAAAGTCACTCCTTAGGTTATATTACTCTTATTCGAATATCATTTTATTTCCAATACGTCAGATTCTTTTTTTCTTTTTTTGCCTGGCAATCAACTTTTAGTTGTCAGTTAGTTGAGTATTTTACAAAAATTAAAATTATTCAATTTCGTTTCTACAAGGTTAATAAAGGTAAGGTAAAAAGGTGTTTCTAAGTAAATGTTAGAGAATAAAAATTAGTCGCGATGGAATATATATGTGTGTGTGTGAATCGCGATGGAGTATGTATACGTACAGACTTACGTATATGTGCTTTCAAGGGCTCATAAAATCTAGAGGGAGTATGGACTTGGACTCATGGTTTATGGACTCTTTTATTTGAGTGTGCCTAGCGGAACGCCCATAATACTAATTTTCCGAACTCGGAGATCTGTTCCGTCACTGTCGTAACAAAATTGTTTAATTTATGTCCGACAGAAAAAAAAATTAATTGGGTTGGAATAAAATATATGGCAGGATATTTACATTGGTTCATAGATAGAACACATAGCTTTTGGTTAAAATAAAAAAAAATTCCAGAGGTAAAGGCAAAAAACTTTTTCAATTCACTAAAAAGTTACTGACAAGGCAAAGTAAACAAAGATGACTACTGCGTCAATGGTTGCATTGTTTGACAAATCAGATTCTATAGTAATTTATAACTCAGATAGGTCTGAAATTCTTGATGCAAAATCGTTCAATCCTGTTACTTATTTTTATATTTAATAAACAGTTTGTTGATTTAGCAGTCGTTAGATTTAGTAGTCACATTTAACATTGCGTCACAAGTTAAATTGTGAATGTGTCATTATATTATTTGTTTGATAGCCTTATTTTGATGAAAGTTTTGTTTTAACTTCGTTCATTACATTATTTGGTCTGCAAATCGATTCTCTATAAACTCGTGTTCCAGTTCTTAATTTCTTTAATACTCAATTATTTTCTTCATAGAATTTCAAGATTTATTTGAAATTTAGCATAAATTATCGGTATAGCTTTTATTACATAACAGTGTACTTGGGGGTAATACTTAATACCTCAAAAATATTAAACGAGGTGTAAGTAATGAACGATAGTAAACAAAATATGAATAATGACTGTTTTACTATACACAGCGGATAACGACGCTGTTTAAATATCTCAGTGAACTTATTGAGAGAAGTATAATATGAAAAGAAAATAAAAATCTTGTTGAAAACAATGCTGGAATTAAAAATGTTTACGATTACTCCGAGAAAAAAGTCACAAAAAATCAATCCAGTGCATACAATATATTCATATTAATATTACTCTTTTTTGCTACTTGGAAAAATTATTTATTTACAATAATATACAACGAGAATTAAACTGTGATGTAATATCTATAATTCTAATTTAAATTTATACCGCTTATTCCGACTTTTATAATGAAAGTAAAGATTACCGTGTAATATTTAAATATTCATTTATTAACATGATTCATTGTTAACGTTCAAAAAAAGTTTGCAGCTGCCCTGTTCAGTTTTAAATCTAAAATTATGAATGATGAAATATTATTTAGAAAAATAAAATTGAAGATGATATTTTTCGTTATGACAGTTCTTTCATCAAAGAAGTTTTTGACACATACCTAGTGTAATAGCGAAATAATTACCTGAACTAAATTTAGTTAACGCTAAAATTGTAAATACGTAACTTGGTAGATGTTCTTGTTTAAACTTTGCAAAGTTGTTCGGCAAAGGTTTGGAATATTTTCCTTATATTAATTATTCCATAAAACTACTTTTACACTTCGGTAAATACGTGGATATGATCAACGAAGTTGGTACTTGCAGAACTAATATTAGTTTTCGTAGCTGAAGTTTCGCATATAGGAAAATATTCAATTATTAACGAACATTTATAAAGCAAACAAAGCTTGCAAAACTTTGTTATGTTTATTGTTTTATTATTCATCCCGGTATTTGGTTTAAAATGTAACGAGTATATTTAGTTAATTGTAATGTTATACACAATTTAGCTAAGGTATTGTTCATGTAGGTTATTGTAAATAAATTCGTCTTTTTATGGGGTTATTAGATAACAAATTTCGTTTTCTGTTTACGAAAACATGAAAAAAAATTACAGTACCTACATAAATATTTTGTTGAATTATATATTGACCATTTTAGTACAAATTATTTGACATCTTCCGGGTATATATACCCTTCCGGGTATAATAGCAAGTCGACACTAACTTACTTGGCGACTTATTTGGCAGCTTATTTGAGAGATGCTCTTATTTGATTTTTATCACCTTCAACTAACCTTTCATAACGCGGTGCACCTTGAGTATCGAAATTGTCAAAACGAAATTTTTTGAATCAATTCTGATGTCGATATTTTGATAAGATATTTGTAATATAGGAAATCTCTCAATATCGGATATCTGTCAATATTGAACGCATATGTTGTTTAATATGATTCCCTACCTTGTAGTCAATAAACAATATATTAATTATGAGTGAAACTCGCTATAAAAGGGTTTCCTACGTACTTTGACATGTGCAAAAATTGAAGTTTACGTATTATTTTTAATATATTATTTACGAACTACAATATCAGTTTTGATCCTGTAAATATGTTATCAAGTACAACTCTCGCTAATTAAGAATATTAAATTTTTATAAAGCCATGAGGTATTTAATATTTGCTATAATTTTTGAGCAAACTTTAGGTAAAATTCTCATAAAGAATAAGCAGTTCTTGTAATTTAATCTTGTCTGTCTGCCTTCGGTCGATCTGTCACAGCCTTACGATTTCTATAATTCTGTCCCATGTCCACAAAATTTTACGATTGTATGTTTCATTTGAATATCTCCATTAATATGGGAAAATAAATATATTGGATATATTTATTTTCTAAAATAGATTGGAGGCGAATATTTTCATGAAGACCAGTAATTGAGACATCACAAAATCATCTTGAAAACATCAGAGATAAAGCTCGATATGTCTTGCACGCCGCTACATCAAGTTTTATCATGAGTAGTTAAGAAATTGTTGTAAATAGATATAAATATATGTATGAGAAATTATGAAATAAGTCTGCGTTTGACGCATTAATGAATATATGCAAGATTGTATTGACTAAATATATAAGTTAAATGATATCAAAAAACGTCCACTTGTTTAAACTAAGGGAGCGTAACTTTCTTCTTGCACAACCCAAGCGAATGTCATTAGAGAGCTCTTTCAAAATGTAACTAGGTTATATAGACGCGGAAGATATATTAGATTAGCAAGTGTTTCTTAGTTGTCACTGTCTCATATGGGCATGATTATGAGATAAGCAAACTTCAAGTATCCCGAACATTAATTTAATATATGTCCAATACGCACTTGGTCAGATTTTGTTTAAATTTTATACATCAGTGTCCGCCGCTGTGATAATATAAATATCCGATAAATGCCTGATTATCATCGGACATGTAAAGTTTTTGCATCATAATCACTAGGATGATAAGCTTGAACTTCAGTTAGCTAAAAATTTAAATTACGTTTATGACATATGAGAAGTTGTGCAGATTTGCATGCGAAGTTACGAAACAAACCTGGGTCAAAGTTTGAACGGATAATAATTGAAGAACAAACAGAAGAGGACCACCGTTAGCCATTTTTATGACGCAATTTGTTTTATTTTTAGTATTAAATCAACGTGATTTTTATAATTATTTCCTCTACCTTGTTTTATTAATATATTAACGTATAACTATATAAACACAAATGAAGTAACGTAAGGTCAATTATTGTACAGAGCTGAAAACAAAGAGAATGCCGACGCTTTGAGCGGTCGCAGACGAGGAGAGCGTGGCTATCAATTAGGGGCTCCTTTGTGAAACGAAGCGCGGCCTTCATCTACGTCATCTAACGAGGATCTGTATCACGCCCCCGGCTGGGTATTATTGTAATCAAGCAAAAATAGGGTTGAAATCTATTCAATATTCCTTTTGATCACGTACCATTTACCTTAATCTTCCACTCGATTCTTTTGCAGCTTTTTCAATTTTTCTTCTGTTAATATGATGAAACAAAATGTTAAACATTGAATTTGAAAATAACGTGAATCTAAATGTTAAAATAGTTCAGGCACAAAAATATCTGTTTTTTTAAATAAATAAATTGTTTAAATAAATAAAAATAAACTACGAAATAAATTTGCTACCATCTACCTCAAAGGAAACAAATTTTAAGAAGTTCAGTAATTTAAATACCTCGTATCATTGATGTAGGGGAAGGAAGCAGTGGCTATTAAAAAAATATATGACAAAATTGCCTAGACAACATTAGTGTTCGCCTGGCTCAAATGATCCACTTTGAAGCGAGGCAATATTTTCCTCAAGATCAATCTCAACCTATTCAAAGCACTTATTTCGACCGTTTTTTTTCACGGGTCTGAAACGTGGATATTGCCAAAGTTGGATTTGTGAAAACTCAGAGTTTTCTAAATAAATTGTTTTCAATAAATTCTCGGAGTATCCACATCAGGAACCACAAGATTCGACGGACCTATGAGAGTTAGCCTACAATCGGGCAATTAATCCAAAGACGACAGGTATATTGGTTTGGTTAAGTTTATCAAATAAAATCCGATCGCTTATGACTCGAACTTTTCCGGCAGGACAAACTGAATGGTAAGGACCAGGCATAGTTTAGCATACAGCGCTAAGGAAGGTATGATCAGAACCAGTCAAAATCAACATTTGAAAAAGATCGCCAACAAGACTCCGAACCTCATGGAGCCCACAGCGGCCTATTGACAGTTCAATTCAAAAATCTAATTACATTGAAACATTCCAAACTGTCCAAATAGGTCGTTTTGTGCGACAGCCAACAACGATCTCTGTCTTGACATATCTGTCCGCATTCGAATTGCTTACTCGGCAATATTTCCATCCATCATGCAGCCTTAAAGATAACCTCACGGATATATGTGATAATCATTTTATTTTTAGGATACTTGTCCTTGCATATTTTTATTTCACTTTTACTCTCCAAATATCTACATTAATATGGCTAAGAAATGAAGAAATCGGAGGTGGAAAATGATTAAAATTTTTATTTATTTCTCAAAAATTACAGATGTCTGAAACTTCGTTTTTTCCTTTCTTCTTCGTTATTTATACTTCAATATATATAAAATCTTCTGTTACTCAAAATCATTTCAGATGTTTTACTATAAAATTTTAAAGATAAGTGGAAAAAATGATACCGACGTTTTTGATCACGAGTCAAAAACTTTGCTCAATATTAGAAAAAAATACTTTTAGAATGTGTAAACAAAGGTCTTTCCTATGATACATCATTTAAGTCTACTGCTCTTCTTTTAAAGATCAAGTTTTTATTATGGCGTCAGTTTTATGGAAAAATATATATGTTATGTAAGTTATACACTTATACCATTTTAAGTTGATAGTAATAGCAGTTGCTACTACAAATTGGTACAAAAAAAACTATACTTGTAAACATGTACGCGGATTTGATGTTTTCTACTTACGACCATAAATCTTAATTTATGGATGATAATTAGTTTCTAAGACACTTAAATCTGCCGGTTTTGATGACTGGCAACTTTGAGTCTACTGTCCATATCGTTTAAACAATAAAATATTTTAAAAAGATATTTACTGTAAACGAATATTTACTGAATAGAATGTGATCAACTCACCTTTTACATTGTGTTTGTAAATACCTTCCTTTTTATACTACTTACGAACATTTAAAAATACGATCGGAAGATGGAAGACCATCACCACCGTCCTATCGAAAATAATCCATATTGATAATGTTATTTAACAAAACCGAAAATGTTTTTTTATTCTATATACATGAACATATAAAATTATGTCGATATAATATACATGTATATGATAAAATGTCATATCATATAAAAATATATCTGTAAACTATGAACTCACAGGTCCAAATTAATTTGAACTCAATTGATATTTCGGAAATTGGATCATAATCACATGTAGCAAAAAATCTGAATAGAAGAGGGACGCGGTAAAAATTAATTCGTTTCAAATTTATTTACGATTTATTAGAGGAGGAACAATCGGCTGAAAATTTATATATATATATATATATATATATATATATATATATATATATATATATATATATATATATATTATGTATGTGTGGCAGAATATGCATTCGCAACAGGATAACTTTCGTCAAACTCAGCAGAATTCAACGAAATTTGGTAGAATTTTCTTTATGACATTCCTCCATCCAAGCTGGAATTTTG
Source organism: Druceiella hillmani (assembly GCA_039881145.1). NCBI lineage: Eukaryota > Metazoa > Arthropoda > Insecta > Lepidoptera > Hepialidae > Druceiella > Druceiella hillmani. Next base: position 26,299,977 of record JAYKKI010000025.1, read on the forward strand.
GAAACAACTGCTATTTTGCACCACCGTTTCAAAAATTTTGAAAAAATTATTTGAATTGTTACAAATTAAAAGTTTTAAAGAGTGGTTATATATATATATATATATATATATATATACATATATATATATATATATATATATATATATATATATATATATAACAATGTAAACAATTTGGAAAATTGGCAAAAATATTTTGATTGCGACGTCAAATTAAAAGTATTAAAGAGTAAATTGTGAATATTAACAAAAAAAAAATATTGAAAATATTAGGCGTTAATTTTGTAGAAATTCATTATTCACAATTAAATGAAACTACGTGATGTAGAATTATTTCTAATTTCTTTAAGTTCTTAACCGCGACCTAGGTTTCGTTGTATTACAAAATCTTCATCTTTGCTAATAGCCCACCTGAAGATAAGTAAATGTTAGAGAATAAGAATGAATCGCTATGGAGTATATATATATATATGTGTATGTACGTACAGACTTACGTATATGTGCTTTTAAGGGCTCAGAAAATCTAGAGTGAGTATCCGATTCATTATGTGGACTCTTTTATTAGAGTGTGCCTAGCGAAATGCCCATAATACTAATTTTCTGAGCTCGGAGATGTGTCCCGTCACTGTGCCAACAAAAATGTTTAATTTATATCCGACGAAAAAAAAATTAATTGGGTTGGAATAAAATATATGGCAGGCTACTTACATTGGTTCACAGATAGAACATATAACTTTTGGTTAAAATAAAAAAAAAATTTCAGAGGTAAAGGCAAAAAACTTTTTCAATTCACTAAAAAGTTACTGACAAGGTAAAGTAAATAAAGATGGCTACTGCATTAACGGTTACATTGTTTGACAAATCAGATTCTATAGGTTATTATTGTAATTTATAACTCAGATAGGTTTGAAATTCTTGATGCAAAATCGTTCAATCCTGTTACTTATTTTTATTTTTAATAAACAGTTTGTTGATTTAGCAGTCGTCAGATTTAGTAGTCACATTTAATATTGCGTCACAAGTTAAGTTGTGATTGTGTCATTATTTTATTTGAAACAAAACTTTCATTTTGATGAAAGTTTTGTTTTAACTTCGTTCATTACATTATTTGGTCTGCAAATAGATTCTCTATAAACTCGTGTTCCAGTTCTTAATTTCTTTAATACTCAATTATTTTCTTCATAGAATTTCAAGATTTATTTGAAATTTAGCATAAATATTCGGTATAGCTTTTATTACATAACAGTGTACTTGGGGGTAATACTTAATACCTCAAAAATAGTAAACGAGGTGTAAGTAATGAACGATAGTAAACAAAATATGAATAATGACTGTTTTACTATACACAGCGGATAACGACGCTGTTTAAGTATCTCAGTGAACTTATTGAGAGAAATATAATATGAAATGAAAGTAATAATTATAATACAAAAGGAAAGTAATGATCTTGTATAAAACAATGCTGGAATCAAAAATGTCTACTATTATTTCGGAAGAAAAAATTCGCAAAAAATCAATCAAGTTCATACAACAGATTCAGAGTATTATTACTGTTTTTGCTATTAGGAAAAGTTATTTATTTATAACATTATATAACGAGAATTAAACTCTAATGTAATATCTATAATTCTAATTTAAATTTCTACCACTTATTCCGATTTTTATAATGAAAGTAAGGACTATCGTGTAATATTTAAATAGTCATTTATTAATATGATTCGCAGCGGTTAAAGTTAAAAAAATTTGCAGCTGCCCTTTGCATTTTTAAATCAAAACATTAAGGTTTATATTCTTCGTTATAACAGTTCTTTCATCGAAGAAGTTGCATAGTTTTTTCATCGAAGAAGTTGTTATAACAGTTCTTTCATCATAGAAGTGACATATACCTGTAATAGCGTAATAACTGCCTACACTAAAACTAGTTAATGCTAAAACTGTAAATACGTAACTTGGTAAATGTCCTTGTTTAAATTTCGCAAAGTTGTTCGACAAAGATTTGGAATGTTTGCCTTACATTAATTATTCTATACTTTTACACTTCGGTAAATGTATGAATTTGTTCACCGAAGTTGGCACTTGCGGAACTAATATTAGTTTTCGTAGCTGAAGTTTCGCATATGGGAAAATATCCAATTATTAATGAAAATTTATAAAGCAAACAGAACTTGCAAAACTTTGATACGTTTATTGTTTTATTATTCATCCCGGTACTTGCCTTGAAATGTAACGAGTATACTTTGCTTTTCACAGTCGATGGTTTAATTTAATTAACTGCAATGTCATACACAATTTAGTTAAGGTATTGTTCATGTGGATCATTAATTGTAAATAAATACGTCTTTTGATGGGGTTATTAGAAAATAAAGTTCGTTTTCTGTTTACAAAAACAGGAAAAAAATTTATAGTATCTACATAAATATTTTGTTTGATTATATTTTAATTGCCATCTTTCGATTAATAGCAAGTTGACGCTAAAAAACTTCAGGGCTTTTTGTCGCAAACCCTGAATCAAGTGGTATTTCTTATTTAAAATATATATTGTCACATGTAGAGCTACTAACTAAAAATATTTAGTCACCGAAACAATTGATAACTATAAGACGCCAGTTCTGGTAAGTATTCGGAACCGTTTTCAAGTTGTAACGAAATCAAGTCATTTCAAATGACATTTAAAAATGGAATTCCTAAACTCAATTGTTTGTGATAATTTATTGTCTTATTATTTAGTAGTTTATGTGAGCGATGCTTTTACTTGATTTTCATCAAGTTCATAACATGATGCACCTTGAGCTTCGAATTTGTCAAAATAAAAATTGTGGAATCAATTCTGATGTTGACATTTTGATAAGATATTTGTAAACATAGGAAATCTCTCAATATCAGCTATATGTCAATATTAGAGGCATTTTTTGTTTAAAATGATTCCTTATCTAAATATATTAATTATGACTGAAACTCGCTATACAAGGGTTTTCTAAGCACTTACACATATTGAATATTGAATATATTTGGCGTTAATTTTGTAGAAATTCATTATTCACAATTAAATGAAACTACGTGATGTAGTATTATTTCTACTACTTATACATATGTATACTAAAAAAATACTTACGAACTCCGATATTAATTTTCATCGTGTCAATATGTTATCAAGTACGACTCTCACTAATTAAGAATATTACGTTTTTATAAAACCATGGGGTATTTAATAATCGCTATAATTTTCGAGCAAACCTTAGGCAAAATTCTCATAAAGAACAAGCAGCTCGCGTAATATCGTCTTGTCTATCTATCAGTCGTTCTGTCATAATCTCACAGTTTCTTTAGTTCCAACTCATGCTTATAAAAGTTTACGACTGTATGTTTCATTTGAATTTCTCCATTAATAGAGAAAAATAAATATATATTTTTTAATGTGCCCCATACGTCCAAATTGGAGGCGAATGTTTTTTTCATGAAGTCCAGAAATCACAAAATCATCTTGATGACATCAGAGGAAAAGTAGTTCTTTCGAGATATCTCACACGAGGCTCAATCAAGAAATATCATGAGGAGTTAGGACAATATTATAAACAGATGTCAATATATATATATATATATATATATATATATATATATATATATATATATATATATATATATATATATATATGAGAAATTATGAAATAGGTCTGCGTTTCACGAATTTCTGAATATATGTAGGCTTTTATTGACCAAAAAGAGAAGTTAAATGATAGCAAAAAACTTTAAACTACACTTTCCATTTGTTTAAACTAAGGGAGCGTAACTTTCTTCTTGCACAACCTGAGCGAATGTCAGTAGAGAGCTCTTTCAAAATGTAACTAGCTTATATAGATACGGAAGATGCATCAGATTAGCGAGCGTTTTTTAGTTGCCACTGTCTCACATTGGCGATGACAGATGAGAAAACTTCAAGTATCCCGAACACTAACTTAATGCATGGCCAATACGCACTTGGTCAAATTTTGTTTAAATTTTAAATATCTGTGTCGGCCGTTGTGATAATATAAATATCCGATAAATACGTGAATATCATCGGAAAACTACGAATTTTCGCATCATTGTCACTAGGATAAGATTGAACTTAGGTTGGCTAAAACCTTAAATTACGTCCATGACATATGAGAAGTTGTGAAGATATGCATGCAAAGTTACGAAACGGACCTGCATCAAAGTTTGAACGGATACAAGTTGAAGAACAAACAGATGAGGACCTTCCGTTGGCCATTTTAATGACGCAATATATTTTATTTTTCGTATTAAATAAACGTGATTTTTATTATTACTTCCTCTACTTTGTTTCATTAATATTTAAACGTATAACTATATAAAAAACACAAATGAAGTAATGGACGGTAAATTATTGTGGAGAGCTGAAAACAAAGAGAATGCCGACGCTTTGAGCGGTCGCAGACGAGGAGAGCGTGGCTATCAATTAGGGGCGCCTTTGTGAAACGAAGCGCGGCCTTCATGTACGTCATCTAACTAGGATCTGTATCTCGCCCCCGGCTGGGTAATATTGTAATCAAGCAAAAATAGGGTTGAAATCTATTCAATATTCCTTTTGATCACAAACCATTTACCTTCATCTTCCACTCGACTCTTTTGCAGCTATTTCAATTTTTTATTTTGTTAATATGATAAAACAAAATTTCAAAGCTCGAATTCGAAAATAACATAGTTCTAAACGTTCAATCTTAAAATTGGTTAACAGGGACTCAAAATAGTTTAGGCACATAAATATATTTTATTTTAAAATAAATGAATCACTGAAATTAAAAAAAAATTAACTAAGAAACAAACCTGCCACCATCTACCTCAAAGGAACCGAATTGGAAGAAGATCAGTAGTTTAAATACCCCGGATCATTGATGCAGGGGAAGGAAGTGGTGGCTATTAACAAGATCCACGGCAAGGTTGGCTAGGCAACAGTTCACGGATCTGAAACGTGGATGCTGCTTAAGTCGGATTTGTTAAAACTTAAAGTCTTCTAAATACATTGTTTTCAAACAATTCTTGGAGTGGCCACACCAGGAACGAGAAGGTTTGACTGGTCTATAAGAATTAGCCTATAATCGCGCAATTAATCCAAAGACGACATGTGTATTGGTTTGGTTAAATTTATAAAATAAAATCGGATCGCTTATGACTCGAACTTCTTTGGCGGGACAAACTGAACGCCTGATACCTTTAATACACAGCGCTTAATAAAGCATGGTCTGAACCAGTCCGAACCAACATTTGACTCTCGAAGAAACTAAAATAGCCAAAGATCGACAATTAGAGAAGAGGATCGCCAAAAAGACTCCGAACTTCATGGCGCCCACAGCAGTCTATGAGCTAAAAAATCACTTTCCACCACGGTGACGACCCGTTACCGACAAAAGAAGATGGCTATTACCGCCCTTGTTTAACGCGACATTAGGTACAATCATAAGTATTCGTAACAATTTTTCAATGAATTATTGAATTATAATTAATTGTCTAATTTTAATTTTAACACATGCAGTATCTAAACGTGTTTTTCTATATTTACCCCATTTCGGGGATAATAGTAAATTAGCCTCCATCAGCAACAGTTTATCTCGTGATGCAACACAAATATTTAGTAATTTATGTCCTATTTTTCATAAAATTAAACTCCCAATGTACATTACAAGTTGAAAATAACAATACAGATAAAGAAGATATTTAAAATAACGAGAAGTTTAGTTTCCCTGTGAGATTGCAATAAAGTAAAATTCATTTCAAAAATCTAATTACATTGAAACATTCCACAATGTCCGAAAATATCGTTTTTTGCGAGAGCCAACAACGATGTCTGCCTTCATATATCTGTCCGCGTTCGAATTGCTAACTCGAAAACACTTTCATGCCTCTTGCTCTAAGCTAGTCGACATATCCTAAGGATCACACCGCAGCCTTGGTACGGATATAATAATCATTTTATTTTTAGGATACTTGTACTTGCATATTATTATTTCACTTTTACTCTCCAAATACATGCATAAATTTGATAATAATTACATGTAACAAAAAAATGTGAATAGAAGGAGGACGCCATAAAAATTCATTCGTTTCAAATTTAAATACAATTTATTAGGGGAGGAACAGTCGGCTGAAAATTTATATATGTATTTATGTATGTGTGGTACAATGTGCATTTGCAACAGGATAACTTTCGTCTAACTCAACAGAATTCAACGAAATTTGGTAGAACTATCTTTATGCCATTCCTCCATCCAAGTTGGACTTCTGGCAAAAAAGAGCCATTTTGCATCACCGTTTCAAAAATTTTGAAAAAATTATTTAAATTGTAGTTACAAATTAAAAGTGTTAAACAGTATTTATATATATATATATATATATATATATATATATATATATATTTATATATATATAAAACAGTATAAACAATTTGGTAAATTGGCGAAAAATTGTGGAAAATGCAAGAAGATTTCGATTGTGACGTCAAATTAAAAGTATTGAAGAGTAAATCGTGAATATAACAAAAAAAAATATATTTCATAAAAATTACGATATGCCCGTTCTTTATCTGAGATTCTATTATTTTTGTTTATTATTAATGGATGAATAAAACAAAGTTCTAGACTTTTACATAATTAGAAAAAAAAAAAATAGATTAATTCCTATTGAAAATCGCGCGAGTCAAAGCAATGTTAGGAATTAATTATTTTCAACACACTTTTTTTCGGCGTATATAACTTTTTAAAATAACGCGTCTTATGAATAATTCCATTTAACCGAATAACCACATATTATTTAAAATGAAGAAATTTAAAAATAAAATCTCTGTTAGTAGTGCAACAATTCTATGATCGTATTTGTTAAGAAGAGGCAAGGACACAAGAAAATATTCCTTAATTCTGAATATGTATTCAGAAACTCTTTCGTAATATAAAGACGTGAAAATGTAATATAATGATAAGTTAGTTAAGGTTAAGTTATAATTTTCAATTGGCCATCAATCTGTATTGTAGCTTTTTGCCAACTCAGTTAGCCCGCCCGCCAACATCGTGTAGTTTCAGAAAATGCTTTACATGCAACGGGCTTATGATTAACCACAAGTACTGACTTGTTGCTTAAATAACAATTAATTGTATTTGCCTAAATAATAATTAAAAAGAAGAAAACTCTTTGATTTCAATAACAGCTAAATAATAAAATAATAATTGGACAAGATCTAGGCAAAAGTATAAATTTTATCTCACCCTCAAAATCAAGGAATATTTACATGATAATTACATGTTCAGTACTTTTCTACCCAGCTTTTTTTGAAATATGAGAAGTGAGGTCAGTCTTATATTTTGCGTGTTATGAGTACTTTTTGTGAGTATTTGAAATTAAAATATCATATGTTTAGAGCCATGTGAACAATTAGAAATAGATCTGTTATACATAAATAAAACTCACTCTACGAGATCTACAAGACCTCATGTGGAGATACGAGGGAGATAAATACTTAGTTAAATATATTAATTTAATATTTGAGATTACACAATAGTTTTTTCAAACGTGTTATAAATGGTGATATTAGTGTTAATTATATATTTCTCAATTAAATTTTCCGATACGAAAGTTACATAATATGGTTGCCTGTACTTTTTAAATTTTGTTAATTCAGTTTGATCATAATAAATGTGCAAAGAATTACCTTATTAATAAATACAATTATTTTGGTTATATTAAAATTATTGACATATCTGGCTTAAAAGTTAGGAGCAAAACTAAGCTACAGAACATCTTGAATGCCTATATTTTGCAATGGCAACGAATATTTTGCAACGGCAATTGAAGAAATTACTCGGTATTTACGATTATATTTCAAAAAGAAATTCATGTATGCCATGCTCCATAGGGTTTAAAAAAAATTGAGTTCCGAAGGTTGATGAATTTAGATGTACAAATTTTAAAAAAATATTTTTCTTATTTTTTTTACGCTCATTTGATTCAGTTGCGTCTTCCCATAATATTTCGTTAAATCGGTCTTAAATTAAAATAATTATGAAGCTGTGACAAATAAAATAACAATAAAATCTACAAAACAATAATATATACATAAACCACGAGGTTTAATATCAATACTTGGCGCTGTGTCTTCAAAATGCAACAATCAACATAAGGGTGTCTTTACTGCCATCGTCATTCTCTCGCTTGGGTCTTTCGGGTTTAAAAAGTTGTCTTTTTTGATACCAGTTTGAAACGATAATAGAAGACAAGTCTTTTTTTTTCATATGATAAATGTTTTAAATTGTCAATCGTATACTTGTGAACTTTTATAAAGAAGAATTGAATCCACAATGCACAAAGTTATATGACTGAATTCGTATAAACTTTTTCATTTTTATTGTCTAATATCATTACTCCTCTACTATTATTTTATTTTATTTTGTAAAAAGTTACATTTATGCTCCATGACTATGTCTAGGGATACTGAAAGCCCCTTCATGTAAAATTTTAACACAAAATTACAAATTATATAGGGAAAGTATTAGGACTTCACAATTAAATGAAACTACGTGATGTAGTATTATTTCTACTATCTTTAATTTCTTTACCACGACCTAGGTTTCGTTGTATTACAACATCTTCAGGTGGGATATTAGCACCTGAAGATGTTGTAATACAACGAAACAATACTACATCATGTAGTTTCATTTAATTGTGAATAATGAATTTCTACAAAATTAACGCCAAATATATTCAATATTAGGACTTCATGAAACCAAATAACCCAAAAAAATAAAATGGCATCTAATGGAATCCATGCTCATGTTCCAGTTGAAACATTACTCCACAAGAGACCGTAAAGAAAACAGAAACAAAAATAAGTTAATAGAAGGCTAATGATTGTGCAGGGCTGAAAACAAAGAGAAAGCAGGCACTTTGGACGACCGACCATGAGTGCCAAGAAAAGCGGGATTATCAATTAGCGGCGCCTTTGTACCACACGGAGCCGCCTTCATCTATATTATCTGACGAGTAATTAGGTCGAGTTCCTAGCTGTGATTGTGCAGCTATCAAACGGGGTAACAAAACTGATTCAGTTTCCTTTAGTCCGTTGTTGTTATTTGAAAAATATTTTTCTTCTTGTGTGCCAATTTTCAGAATTTACTTACTTTTGTTACCCATTACAAATTACAATTTTGTTACCCATTACATTACAAATTTACTTTGCTTGTTGTATAAAATAAATTTATATGTTTGTTTACTTCGATGGATATATACATTTAGAAACATGTCGTTAAGGGAGCAACGTCTTCTAATCAAATAATCATGGACGATGAAAGTTTTTTATCCAAATCGAATATATTTCGTAAATGAAAATTATGACCGTAACTAGTCGAGCCGATCAAACTATCGAACAGGTATTACCCATAGAATTACTCCAAACTGAGGCGCTCTACCTACTCTCTCTTCTTCCCGCTATACTTACCACTTCATAGAGAAAGAACAAATATATTGGACAGGTTCTAAATACCCGTATACAAAAAAGAGACCGGTATGTTCTATGGAGTCTATGTGATTGAAGCACCAGGTGGAACCAGTGGCGATACCAGTATCTATGTAGGCGACTACATAGCCCTGTATAGGGAGATAGATGGCGTTATAGGGAAACGTTGATTTGTACTTACTATATAAGAATATTTAATAAAAATATACGGGTATATATATATATATATATATATATATATATATATATATATATATAATCATGTATTAATGTAATAAAATTATTAAATGAAATTTTACAAAATATAAGTCTTCAACGCTTTTCAGATTAATTATTTTTGGAAGCTTGCAGTATTGGGTCATGATTGGTTTATGTATAACCTATAGTGGAAAATAAACGTACAGTGGAAAATAAAAAAATACATACACAAAGCTATGATTTTTCTCATAAATAATATATTTATCAATGTCGTTATATGTCCACTAGAGTTTTAAATAAATGGGAAAAATTTATTCTAGATTTTGATGAAACTTTCAATTAAAATTTTGTATTTATACAATTACTACGACATATATATATATATATATATATATATATATATATATATATATATATATATATATATATATATATATATACATATATATATTATTAGTCAAAGTGTTTTCACTAGAAAATTGTGCAAGAACATTTTCAAAAAAAGTGGTCATTCTTTTAACAAGCCATATTGTTTCCTCTACTCGGAATTTCGTACTGCAATTTGGTATAAGTTATATATTAATTTTACATTGAAACTTCAAGCTATTGTCAAACTCTGGTTGTGGAACCCTTTGTTATATACAGTTAGTTGCCTTATTGTTTTAATAATAATTAATACCTTGGCTAAATTAACGTTAACTAGGTATGTACATATGGAGTAAAATTATTGAGTTGGTTATATTTTCCTTTATTAATTTTTATTCTTTTCAAGTTACCAGAATTTATGTAGATTATTGCAATATTTTTAGTTTACAATTCAGCTGTTCAATCATCTTTACCATTATCATCTTTGCGATATTGAAATTAACATCTCAATGTTTGTTTGTCGCATCTCTTTGAAATGCCGAGTCTGGTAAAATCTGCTTCCGGATTTATGCTCCCCTCTTATCATAACCTATCATGAACACACGTAAAATTGCTAAATATTATTTGGTGAGTGATGTTTAAATTTAAAATTAAATGGATATTCATGTTATTGTCTGGTATTGATCTTATCTGAGAACTGGACGACTATGTGACATAAATATAGATAAAAATGTGAAATGAGAAATTGTGGGGTAAGATACATTATTTGTAATTAATGTAGTGCTTGAAACATAAGTTATTCTGTATATATATATATATATATATATATATATATATATATATATATATATATATATATATATATATATATATATATGGTGAAGTTTAACATTTGTATTTGATATTGCAATGCGTTGCACCGCTAGTTTATATGTTAAATATAATGAAACCGTTACAACGGTTATTCAACATATTCACATGAGCACGAATTTAAATATATATTTTATCAAGACTAAGTATAATTTACAATAAATTTTAATTGGTTTAAGTTGAGAATATTGAAAGAAAAACTTTACTGATTGTATTAAATTAATATAAATTATCTCAGATATCTTTTTATTGAAACAATGGTCGTCTTGCTTGAAATCTTCCACTGTCACTGCGCCTGAACTGGTATTCGGTTGATCTCTTCTCCTCTCTGGTTTCATTACAATAACTTTTGTCGATGTCATCAAATTAGAACTCTATTTTGCATTTAAATGTTACAATTTCCTAGGAAAAATAGTTTTAAAGTATTGAGTTACAAAATGCTTCTCGCAAACTGTAATTCCAATCGATTGCCTTTTCTACTAGGCAACACAATTTGAGTCATTCGACTGCCTCTGCAAAACCGAAATGCTTCTTGCAAGCTGTAATTCTACTTAATTGCCTTTTCTACTAGGCGGGATAATTTGAGCCATTCGACCGCCTGTGTAAAACCAAAATTACGTATTTAACTTATAGTTATATAAGATTCTTGGTTATATCTGCTAAATGTTTAGGTTCAAGGAATTTACTTCGCTCAAAAGTATTACTATTTCTTATATTTTACGTAAGAATTATTAAAAAAATATCATTTCAATTTAAAATTAATAATAACCTATATATACGTCTATGTAAATTTCTGCATATTAGGTAGCATCTACTGCACATCAGATGGTCAAACAAATGTTACAAAAGACAATACTTACCAAGCTTGGCATTTTGGACAATAAAATGTATTCTTTGGGTTTATTTGCAGCTACGTCATTTTGTAACACTTGCAATATAATTTATCAGTATTTAAACTAATGTAGAAATCTTTATGAAACAGTTGTATTGAAAAATACAAGACGTAGAATATAATTGTGAAATTAAGACATACAATTTTCCAAAGAATACTTTTTGTCGAGTATTTTACAGATGAATGTAACGTAAAATAAATATGGTACTGAACCTTGCTTTGTTCGACAACATTCAGAACCAGTATTTATAGTATTTATAGCGGGTATCCACCCAATGCACTCCATCTCCAATATTACCACACTTAGCAGTAACAGCAATATTACAACGTAAGAGACAGAAGCTTACTTTAGCCATGAGTGGCACTCTGTATCAATTCTAGTCTTTTCTTTTGAAGGGAAGTAAAAGATACATATAACTTTCTCGTACCTATCCATTGATCCGTCCGACCATTCGTCTATTACAGCCGCACAATTTCTATAGTTCGAAACCTACGTACATGAAATTTTGTAAATTCATTTAGAAATCTCAATTAATATGTTGCAATAATATGTTGCCCGATACTGGCAATATTTTTTTTAATTTACTTTATGCAACAGCATATGTAAACGGGGTGATTTTTCTTTACACACCACAATAAATATGATGTTATTAGATCGATCTTTCAAAGAAAAGTTTACGATTTATTTATCATTACTGTATACCACGGGAGTGTCTTATTATCGACTAGTATGATAGAAGTGATTACAATTCAGACAATTTTAAAAGTAATAAATTTCTAATATAGTTTTTCGTAAAGAGGAAATCTTGTCCCAAATTTTTGTTTAATGTTGGTGATTTCTTCTTCTGTAAGTTGGTTAACTAATGTTTAATAAGTTTTTATTTTGATAAAAACTTATTGACTTTTTTAATGGTTTATCCGATAGTGTAATTATTTATGAAAATTTTTCTAAAACTTTTTGGTGACAATCATCGGCTTTCGTTTTATATGAGTCTTCTCGTCTATCTTCTTAAAAGACGTAGAGATTAGCTCTAACATATAATATATTATATATTAGCTCTACGTCTTTTTGACTCTACATCTTTGTTGATGTATATAATGAACATCTGTCCTCGTCTATTCAAAAATAATTAAGGTCCGAAAATATCATTCCAGATTATACTAATAAATGAACTGGAATCATTTTGTGAGGTTTGAATTTTTTTAATTACAGCCTATTCAGGAGCCAAGTTAATGACATATTCGCGTCAAATTTTATTTTTAACAGGTAACTCTCTCTAACTTTTTAAGTAAAAAAATATGCAGAGAAACAAATTGACGTCAGAAATGTTGACGTCAGAGTGACTAATTAATTGCCGCAATACTCTTCAATTATTCATCCAATCCATTAGAGTATTTCATTTTAATTACTTCGCTGGCCCCCGTCGTTGAAAAATGTCATCATTAGGGGAAGGAAAGAGTAGCACTAGATGTACTGTGTTGGCGTCACTCGTCGATGAACTTTTCTTTGCCCCTGAAATTAAATTAAAGCGCTGAGTCAATTTCATATTTATCTTTAATAGGGAACTTTAAAATTATTTTTCGTTAAAAAATGTAAAACGAAATTTTTGTACAAAATCGTTTAGGGAAAATGAGTTGAGAGGAATTGATTGAGGGAGTTTAGAAAGAAAACTACATTCACATTTTCATACTTGCATGGGTAAAATTTTTCAGTATGTCACCAATATAATCCATACATCTTTATCATCGACATAATCATTGATCCCATGTTAAGCCTTTGCAATAACCACGCGCCTAATATGCGATTTAAATTTCGCTGTGGGAAGGTTTATTTTATCCTCAAGTATTCTATTAAAAAAGCGGATTCATAAACTAAATTTATGATTATTAATTTCATTTTTGTTAAGGGCATAATTGTAATACCTTTTTATAAAGGAACTTAAATTATTTTCAAAATAAAATAGGTTTTTATAAATACATAACGAGGGTAAAGTCAGAATATGTACCTCTATAAAAATACCTCATTATCATTTTCAAGATGTCATGCGGATCGGAATGTTTTCTTTAAAAATATCGACTGCACTGGCTCATAGAACAATACTATATGACATAACACGACGCTGTATAAATAAGCAAAATAAACAAATATGGCCCTAGCTTTATGTGTCAGCTACTTATTTATTCTAACAGTAAACGTAGGTAAACTTAACCTAATAGATAGTGTCCGCATATGAGCAACCCATTGTAACTTCTGATTTAAAGATGGTCACTAATTCGTTTACTTTGTTATTCAAAATTATAGTGCTATTAACGTGGAGTAAATTATGCAGTAAATATTTAATATATTTATTTTCCTATCATTTAAGGACAAGTCATAATATGAAAACTATTTATTTACATTATTTAGCCATTAATTTAAGCAAGGAACAAGAAGGGATCAGGTATATGAAACAGAAGTCCTTGAAGCGCTTGAAGAATTTCACAACAGACCCTTTAAAACTAGTAAACTTTATACTGACCCATTATTCCTGATTTGATAAATATATTTCTATAATATTGAGTGTCTTCCGCTTCCTCAATACCGCAACAACTGAGCTTATTACTAAGGATATTGTGATCCATTCATTCAAAAGCCTTAGAGAGGTCGCAGAATGGCATTTTGCGAATACTCCCAGGTTATATAGATAGTCATAATTAGAAATATAACATCTTGTGTGGATTTTTCTGTGGTAAATCCAAAGTCTAAATTATGTAAATTTAATGTTTATTAATATGGTACATTAGCCGATTTAACATATGTTTTTCAAGAATTTTATTCAGAATAGGCTACACTAAGACTGGACGATAATTTACACTGTCGTTCGTGCAACCCGTCTTAATAAGAGAAACAATTTTACTGTGTTTCAACATATCGAGGAACGTGCCTTTGTCGATACATGTATTAAATCAAAATGAAAGAAAAATAACGTGATTTAACAAAAGTTTTTCATAAATTTTATTAAGAATTGGCAACAGTGAGACTGGATGGTGAACGTACCTTTATAAATAAAAGAGCTCAATGAAATGATGAAATGTTCACGATATAGACCCAGTGGCTTCAACCGTCCTCATAAGGCTTTAGACCTTTCTACTTTTCACGATTTAATTTTCTTTTGTAATATCTCTGTATATTTTATGATTAAAATTAAAGTTAGACGAATTTAGTTTCCGATTATGCCTTAAGAATTTATTAGCGACATAGGTATCAGAAGCAAGACCTCGTGCAGTTAGAATAGGAATGTTCTACAAAAAGATCTTCAACTCAATAATTATCAATTTGTGACCTAAATTCAATAGGTCATTTATTTTGAATGTCTGTGTTTTGTCAATATATTTTATTTTATTATTTCCGGAATGGACCATTTTCCATGTATTTTATACATGAATAAACATTTTGCTTGTAAGCATACTTGTTTAAATATCTTTCAATATTTTGTAATATAGTTATGGAAGAATATCTGGTGAATTCCTTACCAAATATGTAAAAAAAGAGTCAAAGGCGATATTTGAGACTTTTGAGTCAACGTTGAAAATATTTTGTATAGTTTTAATGTCGGAATTCAATTTGTCTAACCTGTATTTATTCAAAGGTCTGCACACAAAGCTCCGCTTTAATTATTTAATCCTTCTACAGTATAGTTTAATAAGAAGACATTTGTGGTCAGATCTAGGACCACATATTAATTTGTTACTTATAATTACAATGTCATTATATTGTCCATACAGATTGCTGATCTGGGAGTAACTCTGGTTCATTAAATATATAATCGAAATCAAGTGATATACTCAAACCGAATAAACTTTGTTTTACAATATATTAATAAAATATAAATATTGGATTCCCCACATACTATAAAAGACTTATTATTTTTTGCTTACTTAAGATATCTTCATTATTATTCTATATCTTTATTAAGATATCTTGTTTATTATAGGCAAAACATATGCAAAGTTAGATGTTAGTGGCTTGTATACACATGCGATAATATACTTCTTTATTTATGCACATGCAATCTCACTCACACTTTCTATAAAGCATTGCATGGTAACTCTCATGTCTTTAAACTTGAGGTTACTTTTATATAAAATTGCGAAATATCTCCCTCGTATGACACCTGATGAAAGTATTGACTACTTGTTTATATGAAAAATTTATATTATTTGCTTTTAACCATGTTTCAGTAATACATAATATATTAGCATCGCATTTCATTGTAAATTTTTCAATGTCCAAAACTTTGCCAGAGAAGCAATTATTGTTTTGATAAACAAATATCGAACTATTAAAATGCTTGCCTATTTTTCCTTATGAATATTGTATCATAATTATGAACCTATGTTGCAGTATGCATAGCTGAATCAATTCGATCAGCTAGAAATCTAGCAATTTTAACTAAATTTTAGATATATACATAGTATCTTGGAGAAATTTGAAATCATAAATAAAATTATTAATATAAAAAAATAAACACTTGTCACCATGTCGATAGGTGGAAATATGTTTAATTATATACAGGAAATATGTTTAATTATATACAGGAAATATGTTTAATTCTGTTTTTTAATAGATCATCTCACAAAACTTGATTAATATCAAAAATAAAGTTGAAACTGACAATATTGTTTTTATTGTTTACCGTAAGTTTCTCAAGGCATGCCGAAGCTTTAATAAATGTTCAGTTTACCGCTTCCTGATAATCGAAGACATTTTCCTATTTCTTCCAGGTAAATTACAATGTCTATTTTATCAAAAAGAATATTGTAACGCAAGTCACCACCGGTAATGCTTCAGGCTGAGAGTAAAGGCGGTTTGAGTATCATTATATCTTCACTCATTATTATTAGTCGAAGATTCAAAACGCTCTGCTAATGGACTTGCAGCGGGAATGTGCCTATCCATTTCTTTTGGAGCAATGTCATTGCATTTACGTTAACTCAATTTAAAGCCGTTTTACTTTAAGTAAGCGTGCTCTGCACTCACAAAATGGTTTTAATTTTCGGTTATTTCACTGTAAAAGACTGGATTTGCCTTTGACCTTATTGACCCTTGTCTTACATTACGTATTTTCAGAATTCAATATTCCCAAGGTTAGAAACAGAACTGTTTTGAAGATAGCTCAAAAAAAAGTAACCGAAAACGTCACATCCTTTTTTCTGAAAATATCAAAGATAATTAAATCTGTAATCAAAATTTTTATAAATAGCATGCTAGTTTGATATTCTGACTATGCAAATACATTGCAAAAGACCGCACAGAGTACTCGCTTAAATACAATAGAAGTCAACATAGAATCTTTATCAAATAAAACTTTCTATTACCGCGTTGTTATTCGAAAGCGCTTGCCGGAAAAACAATTTTCCTCCAGCTCAAAGTAAGTTAAACTTTTCTTGTAATGTGTTTTCAGTACGATTACTTATTATCTAGCGACTGTGAATGAACTTCAGGCGATATTACGATGGGAAAATGATATTTGTTTACTCAAACCAACTGAAAAGTTCAGAGATGAAACGATGTAATTTGTAGCGTTGAAGCGATTAACTGAAATTGAATCCATGTTTGAATCATAAAACCGTTCTTCGTCCAAGTATTCGTCTTTTGCGAAAACGCTTTATTAAATTTTTAACGCTATTACACAGCAATTACGTTATATTATATTGATACGTAATATCATTATAAAACCAACAAAATACGTGATTCCACTATTGCAAACAAAAGGCTGTAAAATTTTATACATCTATTGAAAATATGGGTAGAAAAGAGGTGAGACAAAAAAGGATAAGTTATGATTATGGAGGATATAAGTTATGATTAGGATAAGTTATGATAATTTTATAATTTTTATTACATGAAAGCAAGTACAACATAGGTATAAATGACATTATAATGCTGTAAGGCAAATGAGATTAGCCCACTTCGAATGTAGTTCCTAATCCATAACAAAGAATATTCCTTGGTTTTGTTACATTTATTAATGCACTATATCAATCGTGTGAAAAGACAGCTATATATTTTGTAGTAAAACTGCTTTACGCACGCTTTACTCGGGGAGTAAGCCGGTGAATGCGTGACGAGAGCGTTACGAAAAGTGTGATCGGGCGAAGCGAACGGAAGTTGAGAGGGAGATATAAGTTAGTGAATACAGAAAGAGAGAGAGTTATGTTTCGTATATTACTGTAGGGACAAGAGAGAAAGGCGCGAGCACACATTTTCTTTCTCTCTTTCTCTCATAGCCAGTTATGTTTCGTATATTTAAGACACAGTGCAAGCCTATTGTCTGTATCACACTGTAGGAGCAAGAGAGAGCAGTGCGCGCGCACATTTTCTTTATCTCTTCCTCTCATAGCCAGTACATGATATATATATATATATATATATATATATATATATATATATATATATATATCAGTTAGTAGTTCGTTTGCGAGTGTGCTAGCGTTACGCGAACGGTGATTTTTTGATTATTTTATAATTTCATTTCGTTCTTGAACAATTTTATAAATTATTATTTTGTTCAATGCATTAAATATTCTACGTTTAGAGTGAATAAAATTGTAAATTCATTTTAAAGTTCATATTTTGTGAATTTGGAGTTTTACTTCAGTCGTGTGGTCTAAAACACACTCGTTTTTTTTATTTCACAATGGTTATCTTGCCTTTTAGATAACTTTAAATAAATACTATAAATATTTAAATACCTTATAAGTGTGCTTACAAATTAAATATGATAATCAAATTATAACTATCTTTGGTACGTATAAAACAAGACAGTGACAATAAACAATAACACTTTCAGTCGCAATTGATTATAAGTGATCGATAAGTAAAATTGTGATCAGCTCTCTTACATTTTAAGGGCTACTTTTCAAACGCTAATGACAATTTTTTATAATATAACGTCTTTTTATATTGTTACATCGTTTACTTTCATAAACAATTGTTTCCATCACCATTGATGAAAAATTGACGTTGCGAACATTTTCTTATTTAAGCATACCTATAGGTATAAATATGTATTATTTTAAAAATTTAAGTCATATTAGACGTGGGGCTTTGTGATTATCCTAAAAAGAAACAGTTATGTCTAAATTAATTTACTTTGACTGGCGTAAATTCTATTAGACATGAAAAGGCGATAGTATTATCAGGATGGGCCTTCATTATAATTTTTCTACCGTTATATTACCCCGGCATCTTGAGAGAGTTCCCTTTCACGAATAAGATTGTATAGCAATTACCAAGTGCTACTTAGTCACTGACACGTATCGCACGATCAAACATAAAAAGACACAACTCAAAAATTTTAATTTTATGTTTGGAACAAAAAACTATTTCCCATTTACGACTGTTGATTGATGATTTATTGATTTAAATTTTGATTTTTTGTTCAGAAATTGCTTTAACATAATTGTACTTTTAATTATGAGATTATAATTAAATATCATTGAAATAAAATATTTCTCAAAACCAATATTAAATATTTGTTTTTTTTTTTCATTTATTATGATGAAAATATAGCTTCTGTACAAAATATAAATAACGTGTAAGGGATAAAATATGTCCGCAGAAAATATTTAAAGTGACAAAATAATGACAAAAATTGTAAATAGAGTTAAGGATTTTTTTATAGCTAATATTTTTATTTGCTTAAGCTCATAAGAATTCATTACGATATATTATTGTTATCGATTACCACAAATGTATAAAAAATAAAATCAACAGGCTTCTTTGCAAAAAATATTGAGATAGCACTTAATATAAATTCAGCTATCGAAATGTTATAAACACTTAATTAGATGTGGTTCTAGTCAACTTGTTTTCAACTGTGTTAATCATTACAATTCACTAATATTTCTGACTTGTTGCAGTATGGCTAACTGTAAAAGATTGCTCTCGTGGCAATAAATTTGCCATCAGTATTCTTAGTATCCTAAATTTTGCCAATGCTCGGACTTCATGATGTTCCTGATTTACAAATTATATTTTTTTAATTCGAAAAATGTTGCTGAAATAATTTTTCAGAGAAATATTTGACGGTACATCCGCTCAGTCAAACGTGCGTTTTCTTTAGTAAAAAGTGGGTCTCCCATGCCACCTATCTATCTATCTATCTATTGACATAGACCACTAAAACCATATATTGCGAAATGCAATGAGCGGAACGCATTATACATATTCTAAACTTAATAATTATCAATAACGGATAATAAAATATTTTCTTTACTTTAACGGCATGCTATAACCACGCAATTATTTGGATATGTGAATAAAAATACACATATACAATAAAACACAGTGTTTCTTTATAAAATAGAATTGTCGATTAGCCTCAGGATTTGGAATATAATTTTGCTAATTTATTTATCTATTTCATACCGGAAAAAACAGATATAAAGATATAAGCCGTGACGTAATAAAAATGTGTAAGTTTTATACTAGACAGATCTATATCCTAACATCCCCACGTTCAGATACTAATTTACGTTGAAAATATATATATATATATATATATATATATTTATATATATATATGTACATATTTATATATATATATATATATATATATACACATATATATATGTATGTATATATATATATATATATATATATATATATAATTATTACCATGGGTAATAATAATGCTTTATAAAATAATAGTTATGATTTACCAACATAAATAGAAGATGATTAAAAATAGACATAGATAACGATAATTGAATACCATGAAATGGCAACAAAAGTTGAACAATACAAATAATAATTTACCTAACAATCACAAAATTTAAAAATTACCATTAATTACTTTTACGCGTGTTCAATAAAATATTAATAATAATAACAATAACGACGTATAAAACTAAATAATAACAATAACGATAACGACGTATAAAACTATAGAAAAAATTAAATAATAACAATAACGACGTATAAAAAAATACAGAAAAAATTAAATAATAACAATAACGACGTATAAAACTACAGAAAAAATTAAATAATAACAATAACAACGTATAAAACTACAGAAAAAATTCAAGATCTAAAACGGAAAAATGTTAAAAATAGTCGCCATAAGAATATGATCACAAAAATAATAATTTAATTAATAATTTCCGAAGAGAATATGGGAATTTAGAGTTAACATTAATTAATAATTTGAATTGAAGCATTGCACTTAATCAATGTTCTAGAAATGGACAGCGTATATTGTGATAATGAACTAGCGAAAAGTCGAAAGAATAGAACAGCTTGTCACAACCATCATTGGTACGAAATGTGGAAAGATGGAAAGAGCGGTGGAAAGAGCGCAGAGTTGCATGTCAATCTCCCGGGCACACAAAACTGCAGTTGACTCACATTGTCTGATCAATCGCATCTTTCATGGCAGATATTGTACAGCACTATTCTTCCCAATTCAAGAGGTACGCTCTGTACATCTAAACAGCAAAATTGCCTTAGCACAGTCGATTTCTGGCGTGATAAAGCAGTATTGTAATGTGCATACACTCAATTATATCAAAATAAACCCAATTAAAATTCCAGATTGTAACAGGATACTCAAGGTGACGTGGAACATAGCCTTGTGTAGGATGCGATACGTTCACATCTTCGTAAAGCGTTTAGCAGTTCTCAGCACGAAACCCAGCAATGCATTAGTGATCTTATTTCATTATTTAAAAAACGCCGACCACTTCTCGAGACTAGTGCAACTTTGCAACATAGGTGAGGTCATTGCGTCATCTCTCTTCAAAAATTATTTAAAGTAGTTAAAAGATTAAATAATTAGTTAATCATGCTCTTTCTTTGATTAAGAAGTAGTTCCAGAATCGCGTAAGCTAACTGGAATGGCTTTCCCATATGAAATAGAGAATCCGCCGATAAAACAATTTAAATTCCATTTATTTTTTTTCATGCCGCTCTACAAAATCTATTGCGGTCGTAGCAATGCTATTAACTACGAAGTAATCTAGATAAGCATCATATAATTGGTTGCACCACAGTAAACAAGGTTTCTCATAAGAGATAAGTGCTTTAAAGTTATCAATTTTCAACCTTTTTAATTAGCTATAAAATATGGAGCGAATGTGAAACAATTAGAATAATTTTTGGGAAGCTAACTTTTAGTTTTTGATACTGATTTTTCCCGAATCAATTTCCTTCATTTTGGCTTATTTGAATTTGCCAGTTAATAATAGAAATACATTTTATTTGTACTCCTCCATACTTAAATTAAGTCCTGAGAAATGTCATAATGAAGCTTTAATTAACTGTTGTAAATATAGCAATCAATAATGATGCTTAGAAGATATTTCTACAATTAAAAATATAAACATAAAGCTCGTTGACCACCATACTCTCCTGGACATAATGGAGTCGTGTAAAATTACTTACTAATGCTTTCCAAACTCTATATAGAATATATAGAACTATGTACACTATAAAGCATATTTATATTTCTGTGAAAAAAAATTATCCTCTCTTACTCTTAATTGGCTTTTTCGTTTCCCCACTTTTTTAAGATATCATTTAATTTAAACTTCTGTTCACTATTTAATACTAACACTTGCCTCTTTTCCTCACCATAAGTAGGGTTTTTACTTCACTTGTCTTACTATAAATGTAAAACAACACCAATGTAAGACGATATAAACCTACGACGTAATCTTCGCTTCAGCAAATGAAATTAAATTCAGTGAAATGCACATTGTTTTCAAAAATTACAAAATAAATTTCAGTGAAGCTATTTGTTAGAAGTACTTTCCACCAGACATCTTATATTTTAAAGGAAATAACCAAATCGTAAGTTCCTTACGAGAAAAAATAAGCTTACATATTTCCATGATCTCATTGTTTGTACAAATTGTAAAAAGAAGTTAAACCAGCTTATAAGCATAATTTCAAAGCCTGAAAAATATTTCAACATTATTATTCTGACGATTAAAAAATGCAATAAGCAGAAAGCAATAAGGTTTAAATACTACCATACCAACGCACATGCACAAGTACTTTCGCAAGCATTTATCTCCGATCTGAAAGATGCACACATACGCATTAATATTGGAAACTTCGACCATGTTTGCTCTAATCTCCAAAGCTGTCATTTACGAAAGTCAGCCGCAACGCATGTAAACCAAAATTATCCACCCTAATCGCGTAGCATCGTTTCGCATACTTGAAGCCTTAAGCTCAGTCATGTGTCGACACAAAAGCCTAAATTCCTGCTAATGGAAAGCTCTATGTAAAATGTATGTAAGCAAATGTAATTCTGGGTGAATATACCACTAATTAGGGACACGTAACGACCAACCACCATGCGGTGCTCCAGAGGTCGAGTATCTATTGCGCGCTAGCTGCATCCAAGTTATGCATATCTTTTAGGTAGCTTCTGAGTACAGCGATTGCAATGCGTTTAAAACATATTTAATTTACGTAAATAAAAATTTTGCAGCTCTCTTCGAAAAGCTTGTCATTCACTGTGACTTGAAATATTTATAGCTGTTTCAAAGAGAATTAAATTTAAGGTGAGTAGTATACTATCTCATATTTAGTAGCGATGCAACCCTCGTTTAATTTTTGGTTTTGAGTGAAAACAATAAATATCATGTAAGTAAAGCTAAAATTCGATATCGATATTAGATAAAGTACTCTAAATTAATATTGTATCACTACATCTCTGACTCAAATTACATTTCTCCCTCCCGCGTTCGTTTTACCCCCACTGCAATGAATCACAAGTTTCTTTACATTTGGCCTTTTATACGTTCTACATTGAAAAGGAACGCGTTCATACCATTATGAGTACTGGTGATCAAATTTATTTCGTCAAAAATATCAACATAGCCTAAAATAGTTATTTGCTCTTAAAAATTATGTTATTTAAATTCACATTACAACGAAAATATTGGAAAGCAAAAAATTAACAATTATTTTATTTAAATTTTCCATAATTTACAGTAATGGCGATAGTAACAAAATATGATTCATGTACACGAAACTTTTCAATTTAAGAATGGTATAAATGCAACTTTTGAATTTATAGCTATAATATGAAAGTTGCATTTATACCAGATGCCAATATATGATATGACTTCACGTATTCTTCGATACTTAGATGTGCATATCAAACCCTATGACATAAAAGTGGACTCCTTTTTTGTTTTTAAGTTTGATACAGATAGTTCCAAAGAAAACACTCGGTCAGGTCAAAACCAATCTTTCTTATTATAAGAAAGTATCTTATTATTGGAATATTTACAACACACATAAACAGATACAAATATTATCCGACCAGAAATCTCAACTTAGACAATATTACGTTTCAAAATTTGAGTAGGCTTCTCAAAAACTTACAGACAATATACATTCAAGAAACGTTTAATATCTTCTTCATCACTCTTTCCTTCACTTCTCTGTCTACCTTCCTGTGATACTCTTTTCCTTTCTGCTTATTATATTGTTTTTTCTGCTTGCCCATCTAAGTTATTTCTTGCATCCATTAGCTTCTTTGCATTATCATTTACAAGTTACAGTCAGAAGTCATCACCTTCTAGCACGCTTTTATTTTTCTTCGCCAGCGTACACGTAATCAGTGTTTCAGTTTAGGACTGATTAAGTTGTAATTTTACAAAGATGAGATGAATTACTTCAGTATACACACACACACATATATATATATATATATATATATATATATATATGTGTGTGTGTGTACTTTTTTAGACTTCCATATTCTAAAAAGAAAAACGAAACCCTAATAAGTTCCCTCCTGTGTTTGGCTGTGACTACCGCCTTTCCCATAAACCGTTAGAAGTAGAAGTTTGAAATTTTCCATAGTAACGAATAAATAATTCTCCGAAAAAATTTCGTATAAAATACGTTTTTATGAAAATTGCGTGAAAAATTAAGTACATAAACAATATTTTATTAAATTCCAAATATTTTCTGGAGTATTATTTGATGAGACGAAATATTAGTCAAGAAAATGTTTCCATAAACATTTTCATAAATTCAGGTAGTCCATCTTCAGAGACATACTCAAATATATGCGAAAAATGTAAGTCTCCCTCTTTTTCCAAAATTCCTGTTCGTACAATTATGAAAAAAACCTGTCAAGTGTCAGTACGAAAGTTGCGTATATATTTAAGTACATACTCGTATAAACATTTAAAGTTACGCAGTATTTTCTTTAAAATATTTACTAGTATTCATTTTTCATAACATATAGAACACATACATAAATGCGAATATTGTAAGTGGGAAAGTTGGATGTTTAAGTTATTTGATCACGCTTGAGATTTTTGTGAAACTTGGAATAGTTCATGATTAAAATTAACATATAAATTATTTTTTAATCTAAAAAATAGTAACATATTTCCTGTAAACCCCAATCAGTATATGTTTTCACTCTATTATCAACAATTAGTATACAAATATATCAATAGATAGCGCAAAGCGTGTAAACTTCAAAAAACTGCATTGAAATCACACACCATTTGTCAAAAATTCATGGAACAAAAGCTAGTGATCAATATGTGTGGACAATACGCAGTACCAATAGCCATAACTTTGGAACTTAATATCGTGCGCGATGTCTAGATATCATTATTAGATTAGTCTATAAAATAAATTAGATATCATTTTATGTATATTTAGAAATGTTACTATACAAGTCCAGTAGGTTTTGATTTTTTAATTGCACAAGAACTAAAAACATTTAAGGTATTCTCGCAAAAGTACGAGTGATTAAGAACAAAATAGATCCTCAGCAAAGTAAATCCCGACCGTATTTGCCCTAAATAATCTTCAACGTTTTCGTTTCTGAAAATAGAACTAAGGCAACTGTATAAAAATTGTTTGGAAACAAGAGAACCAAACCACAAACGGAAGTTTGAAACTCAGCCACATTTCCGCATAAAGTTTACCGTTTTAGTTTAGTTTTTAAAGTGTACATAGAGATTTGAGCGGAAACTAACGCCAATTAAACATAAGTAGCAACCGTGTGACATTCCGTAGGTCGAGTTTCCACCGTAAGCCATCTACGTCCCCGCCATTGACTTAATCACATAGCTACCTACTATTGTAGATATTTTTAATTAGCGCCAATAAAAATTCTGCAGACCTCTTTGTGGTTGACATTAATAAGTATTTTTTGCTCCTGTTATAATGGTAATTTTTTGGTAATAACATAACATTTATATCCTTCGTTTTATCAATTTACTATTTTTAGCTTCGATTTACATTAGGAGCAAATAAAATAGTCTATAGTGTGACGAGTTTGTAAACTTTGGGTTTAGTTGAGTAAAACTTTGGTTAAACGAGAAGAGGAATATGTTAAATTTGATAGATGGACAGAAGAGATTGAATGAATAAACTTAAAAATTCATTCACCGATATGCTCTAATCGAATAGGTAAAAAATCCGAAATATTTCTTTAATTCCCTTAATCAAAATTGACATAACATATGCAACACTTTCAGTATAGTATACACTTGACGTTTACGTGTTAATACATAGGCACATACATGCAAATATATATATATATATATATATATATATACATGGGAATTAGATCAGTTGTAAAAGTCATCCGTGAAGTATCAAATAAACAACGTTTTCCAATATACTACTAACATATTACGTTAACTTCACTGATCTGTTCGCGTGTCCAAACAAGATGGCAAATCACGACTTTCTCAATATAGATTTGGAGACCTACTCAATTAGATCTTTCGTCCTAAATAATATGTCTCTATAATTCATATCTTGCTTCATTCTTACTGAATTGATATGTCAAAATATAGAGATCTTATAAGGTTTAAATCACTAGATTTTGAATCAACAGGTATTGACGATCTATCATCTTTTTTTTACATATGTGGGCCATTTGCACCAGATAAAAATTATTGTTTTGGAGATTTAAAGACGTATTCGCTTTTGAGTTTGTGCATTAATTAAATACCTGAGTTGAAATTATGACTTTTTTGTTAAATTTATTTAAAAATATTACGTAGTAGAAGTAATAGAATAATTAGGTTTTTGAAGTGAGAACTTCTTTCGACTCATTTGGTCCAACAATTTTGATGAGAAAATATTTGCGTTTTCACGTAGGCCGAGTACGGATGAAGGGTTCTACACGCATCGAGTGTAGGCTACAGACCCCAGTAGTCAGCCTCCATGAATGAATAAAAGCTGTTTTATAGTTTTATTTCAGTTGTTTAATAAACTTTATTATAAAATTAATATAAATAACAATTACATTTTCCAGCAAGTCAAAATCATAATTTGAATAAAATAAGGCAAATTTCACCATTATTCAACCACTAAAATCCACTTGTCAGCTATACTGTTGGCAATAGTCTGCCTCTACTTAATTATACGAGATCAATTTTTTATATAAGTATAATTGGTACTGAACTGACTAGGTAGACTAGGAACATCAAATTTAGTAAAAATTTTCTAACACTATATCCACTGTCATCTGTATTTATTAATAATCTTTTTTTTATTTTTAATAGTAAATTCCTTGTCAGAATCGTCATCTTTTTTCTTAGAATTTTTACCTTTGTTTTTCTTTAAATTGCAAGCTTTTTTAATCTCCTTACTGACCTCCTTTTCTCTTTCTTCCTTCCTTTTCTGTCTGTGTGGTTTTCCTTCTTGGATGTCCGTTTTTTTTTATTTTACCTTCTCTTTTGTTTTTTCAAATAGTTTTTTTAGTCGTTACTTTGAATCTGAAATTTGCCTTCAACAGGTGTTAAAATAGGACTTTTAATTATTTCAAATTTGCCCAGGTTAATTTCGTCGTCCATTATAAATATAACATCACCTAGTGGCAAAGCAAGTTCACTGAAGTTAGCGAAGATATCAGGAAATCTACATATTCGTCATTGTCTTTCTGCGTTTTCTCACGAATCTTGTCTTCTTTGACTCTGTTTTTTAGTAATACCTCTTTATTATATTTTTCTCCTTGAGTAACACGTTCATTAATTCTATTCATTGTGCTTTCTTCATCAAAATCTACATTGTTTTGTTTGTTTTCGTTTCCAGTAATATGACTTTGAATTGAATCATTTCCTTGGCATAATTATGCATTTTTAATAACTTGCAAAACAACTTCGGCATTAATACCACATTCAGTCAGATCCTTGTTGCTTTATTATTTTAAGCTACAGTGTACAACTCTTTTTTCTTCAGTCTTTTGATCGGATATATTTTTGAAATGGGCACGTTGACCTTCGCTTCTTCTAAGTTATTTTGGACACATTTTAGGTAATCTACCTCATCTAGATCATATGGAAAGAGACCGCATTTTTGGAAGCCATACTAATGGACTCTTTCAGCGTTGACTTACAGAAAACTTTATGAAACAGTGGTTAAAAAGTGTTTTACTTTATTCGGAATTTAAATTATTAGTCTGAGAATGCCAATCACGAACTGTCGCCTTCAATTCAGATTTTAATAGTTTAAACGCACTGGCATCTGCTGATTGCATTAAATGTGTTGTGTTGGGACGAAACGCATAAAGCATAATATTGTTACCATAATTTTCCAATATTGACTAAGCCCCATTTTCATATGACTTTTATGACCACCAACAAAGAAAAGTACCGGTTTTTTAAGTCATTGTATTGTATCAATTTATTAAGACATTTTGATATATAATAAAAAAATATATCAATTTTCATCCAACCAGTGTGAGATTTGCCAAGAAATAAACTATCAGGCATGCCATTCACAACATCTTTGTTTGGTCTGATGTATGGAAAAACAACACACGGAGGTAAAATATCGCCATTTGATGAAATGAATAGAGCTAGAACAGTGATTGCGTCTTTTTCTTTTCCCTTGACAATTTGGTATGCATTCTCATATTCACGTGATACTATTACTTATCCAGTTTTAGGGCAAATAATAAAACTCGTCTCATCTTCGTTGAATATTCTTTGAGGGTCTTTTAGCTTATGCAGCCCTTAAATAGAAATTAGATTTTAACATTATCAAACCACTTTCTAATACTTTCCTCTGTAACTACTGCTCTTCTCTCTGAGAAGGCTTCAGGTGTCCTTAAAGAAAGCATTGAATTTTTTCTGAAAAAAGACTATAAACATCTCTTACCCGGTCTCCTATTTACAAAGCGTTAGACCTGCCATCTTTAATTGTATATTTTGAATAGTATTCAAAAGATTGTTAGATTTAGAGAAAAACCGCAAGCTGTAAGAGTCATGAGCCACTTTTCAATCTCTGCTTCTGCAGATTTGGAGATAATAGAATTAGAGCCCATGTTTTTAGGACCTTTAGGTACTTGAAGATAAAGCCTGTCTTGCGACGTACATCGTGGAACACCATAAACTCTTCTGACTAAAATAACAAATAAAAATAATTAATACAAATTATACATAAAAATATGTACACATATATCATATATACACATCAATATCCATTCACCAAAGTAAATGATAAGGTGACAGAAGGAACGTTGCAAAGTCACGAAAGGATTTTTTCAGGCGACCGTTGAATTAGTAAATTGACCGCGTACTCCAGATATCAAGGTCCAACTTATTTCAGAGTTTAGCAACGTAATTCTTCGTCAGTTTATAAATATTTCTTAACAAATCCAGCTAAAATCATCATTATGATATTTTTATTAAAATAATTAGTGATGTGGAAAAGGTCTCAAGTTTTCCTAGTACTTACCGGTTTACATAATCTTTGATTAAATATATTTCCGCTATCTCTTACATTATTAGTTAGCAGAACCTTAAGTCATTTCTCATAGCAATATGTGAGTGTTGTTTTAGTGTCATCAGCGATTGAGCGATTAGAGCTTTCATATTGGCTCAAATTTAAAGCGATTTTGAATTATGGTATAATTACAGTATATTAAGGCTATTTAATTTATTTTTGCTGAATAATTAAATTGTCACTAAACTCGAAACTTTATATTTAAATATTTATTAACTACGAATACCTAGTTCACCATGAAAAAAGTATTTCACATACTTTCCTCTGTAACGACTTGTTGCTAAAAATGATGGCATCACATTTATGCATTCTTTTAAAAATAATTGAAAATTTCGAATTTTATACGTCTTTTATAATGTAAGAAAAAATTATAAAAGTAATGAAGTTTTTGCACCAAAACCCTAAAAATATGACGGTGGACTTGAAACTTTCATGTAGAGTTTTTTTTTAAAAACTACCAATTTTTAATATCGCACTTATCTTTTAAAATTTGGAGTTGGTTACATTGCGTACTAAATGAAATATTGATAAATTATTGTTGGTACGTACAAAACTCCTGACGCTGAAAATCACTTAAATAAAGTTACCATTTTTAGTGATTGATTGACTTCGAGGTCCGAAATCTCAAACAGAAACAAAATTTCAAATTAGTACTCAGACGAGATCAATACGTGTTCTAATTGGAAATAGGAAGGAACTTATAAAGATTGAATTTTATAGATTCCTGTCGATTGAATATGTGTTAGTCTTATTTTAACACTATATAATAAACATCTCAGTAAAAACCATACGGAAATCGATAACTATCTGAACAATATCATGACAAAAACAATTGGTTTGAAAGTTTGTTTAGTAAAATTAGTAATTGAATTCAAAAGACACTTAAATCTGTTAATTAAGTAAAACCCGAGAGGGCGCGTAGCTAATTTGACATATTTATAAACGGAAGGGAGACGCGGTTGCCATTTTTGTTAAAAGTTTTAATTAGATTGTGTACTTCAGAAATATTTCCGTCTCCGTTAAGTGAATGAGTCCTTCCTCCCACGCTCGCTACTTCTTATTTTGTTTAAATTGCTGGTAAGTTTTCCAAGTAAAATTAAAATACTCCAAAACTGAAATAGGTCTTCGAATATAATTTCCAAAAATGGAAGTGAAAATGTTAACCACGTTGTAACAAATTATATAAGAAAATTAATTTACTTGTTAATTGATTAAGACTATTTGCAGCGTTTTAGAGGTAACGAAAGTTATAATATTTAAAATCATACTATTCCAATTTGGTTTATTAGTTAAACTTCGTTTTTATAACTGGCTTACTACTTTTTTATAAATATTAAGCCGATAATATATTTTTTTTATAATATTAACGTCTTTTCCTGGACAAAAAGTGGCCATGATTGTATATTGTTTTATTTGCTTGTTTATATAATTATTATTTACGACTACTGTTCTTCCAAGTACATCGTAATAGTTATTTCTAAGCAAGTGTCTAAAGGCAAACTTCCATATTTATAATATTTAGAAATTTTTGTATAATTTTCCATCACTATTTTGACACCTTTAGGAGCTGAATTTCGAGATTTTTTTTAGTCGGTACATTGAATGTGTACCCAATTTTCGATTTGTAGGAGTTCTAGTTTTCCTAACTTTTACCCCAAACGAATATTAACTAAGATACCATTTTTATTCAAACTATTAAGACCCAATTTTGTTACCTTAAGAACTGAGGACTAGAAGTTGTCGAGACTGTCACAGTGTTCCAAAGTACTTGTTAAGTTTTTTAAAGTTACTTTCGACATGCAAACATTCCCAAAATTCTACCATATTTATCAAAAATTTTCAAAGTTAAAAATGTTGTGTAATAGGAACATTTTTCTTAAAAGTTATAAGGAAAAAATTTAAATAGTTTCTGGAAAATCTCGAAATATTTATACCATCCTATATGAAGGCGAGAATACTATATATTACCTTCTCCACACATTGCATAGGAATAAATTTTTTGAAATAAATATAGAATAACTTTTAACAAGGGCGTTGAATTTAATGCTTATAATAATCTTTAATTATAGCTTATAATAATCTTTAATTACTTTAAAAAAAATGTGTATAAATACAATTTTAAACTTCAAAGAGTCCTTTAGATATAAATGTATGTAAGAAACATCTAATTTTATATAAGAGATTACTAGAATTTTGAATCTATTTTAAACTGCAAAGGCAAAATTAAAAACTTAATACATATTAATCAAGACGTAATTTTAATTTGTATGATTTTATTTGGAAAAAATACAACGCGTAATATAATAGGATGTGAAACGGAGAAAAATATTTTAGCTTTCATTATGAACAAATAATACCAAAGAAAAGTGACAGTTAATAAAAATATAGGAATTGACCTTCGAAAACAATCGACAAAAATAGATTAATCTCCACGAAATAGGCAAAAACGTGAGAAACTTGGGAATTTGAATGAAATCTAATAAATTGCATTTTCTTTTTTTATTTATTCTCTTTAATAACAATGCACATAGGTAATCCTTGCGACGTACATAGGTGAGATTTATTGCTACAAGACTAGTCAACTCAGTCGACCGAACAAATAAAGTTTGGCGGTAACTGTTAATTATATGAATTAATAAATTATATTTTAAGAAGAAAATATTTAAAGAAATCATTGGTAAAAGAAATATTGCGCCCCCCCCCCTTTTTTCTTTTATTAATATTGTTTTAAGGTTATATTTGCGTATCTATGAAAATTTATTTCTCATACTAAATATGTATAAATTTAGTAATATTTATTACAGAGAGAACTCTTTCGAAGAACTATATTAAAGTTTTCCAAGTAATAATTACTTTCACAGTCAAATCTAGAGGCTGGCGAGCTAATCGACAACAATGCACACCCTCGCGGTGCTTACAAAATAAATAAACCCGAAATACAAGTGGAATTCGCGTCAAGAGGTCGATACACACTTACGTATACATAATAGATTGCGTGGTGGTGGGACATAGTGTTTATATCAAACTATTTGGAAATATTTGTTATTTTTCACTTCTAAAATATATTAGGTAGAAGTCTTTCGCAAGCGTAAAATTACCATGAATTTCTCAACAATTCTATGGCTTTAAATGACATAACCTTTTAAGTATGAGAATATGAGAAATGTAGCCGAATTACAATTACCAACGTAATGACGTTGTTGAGATGAATGTATTACAAAATAAATCTACAAATGTTAAATTCAATAGTGAAACAAATCGTTATTTTTAATGACAAAAAAAAATAAATTCATATTTCGGCTCCGTTCGAAGAGCACTTTTCAGTGATGTCCCAAATTTCTATAATAAAAAAATATCAGTCTCTCTTTGTATGTTACGGAGTTCCGTTAAAATATGATTTTGAGTCGTTTTAAATTCCATTTTTAATTTTGAGTCAAAGAAATATTTAGCATTTATGAATTTTAAGCTTCTATCGTATTGCATTTACAAGTTGGAAGAGTCTGAGAGACAGACAGATGGACGGATGGACCGAGCGAAATTACAGCAACAATAAAATTTCGTCGTACGCTTCGAATTCTTACAAACAATAATTATAATAACAAATTAATGAATACTAATGCGAATGCGAAAAAAATTAGGAATGAGAAGAACAGAACAAGGCTGGAGTAATATACACAGAAAATATAAATGGATCCAAGGAAAAAAGATCGCAGAAAGTATAGTTACAGAAATTGAAGAAATTATAATTACGTTTTGTCTCAAAATTTTTAAACGACAAAGAATTTCTGACTTCGTAAACTTGTTTATTCCAAACTTTAGCGTTACAAACAATAAACAAGTAATCGTAAAATGAAGTAATTATGTTTTGCAGTAATAATTATGTTTGATAGTAATAACAATAACCGCTAACAATTTATCTGAATGTAGATCCGGTAGGGATGAGGGTAGGACCCCGAAGGTAGGGATGATTAAAATAATAGGATAGGAAGAATTACAAGATTATTTGTGGCTTTAAAAATCTGCCCGCTTTAGTCGCCATGTAAGCTCAGAAATACGATTATAATTTCTGAGGATAAATATAAAGCGTAATACGAATAGAACTGGAAAGAAAGATTTTATAAACACGATTATAATTTTCAGTATAATTTCTTCCTAAAAGTTGATTAGAATGTCTTATTTACTAAAGATATACAAAATAAAACTTCTAATCCATTCTCTAGATGGCAATTTCGGCAAAAAATACTGATGTTAAAAAATATTTTGAGAAGATTTACATACCTTAAAAATAATGTAAACAATTATGTGATAATTATTTGTAATGAACTTTTTATTGTATGCAACCTTGATTCTTCTTCAAAGAAATTCTTCGTCAATTTGGGAGATAAACCCAAAGAAGGATTATTTCTTTTACCCTCCACGACTTAAATTCTGGTAGCCTATCAATTTCATTGTTAACAATATATACCATATATTGTTTAGAAAAATCTCCACATACTGTTCTCACTAGAAATAAAAAATGTTATTATTAATTTGAACAATTCAATCAAACAATTTTGCAGTATTTTAAAGAACCTGTTAATATAAATGCGGCTCCTTGGTCTTAATAGTTAATGGAAACGTTATAGATTACATTGAAATGAAGATGTACCCGTTTCTCGAAAAATTTTAAAGAAAAAAATTAATTTTTTCTTTTCTTTGCTCACAGAAGTGAATACAAATCTACAGAACCGATACAAAGTTAGAATGAATACCAATGCGTTCCAAAATTATAAGAACTTTTATATGGATAGGCAACTGGCAGTATTACTTTTAACCCGTTGCATTTTTTTTCACGGCTTTCCTAAACACATCCGTTCAAAAGAGTTGGCTGACTTTTTTCTCAAAAGTAGGCAGAAACAATATATAATGTCCTGTTTCGAAATTGGAAAAATAGAACTTGGATATAGTCATCTCTGTTGCTATCGGTCTATTATACAAAAATTTCCCTACAACTACTTAAAATAATTATTTTTCTAATGTCTTAACTGCTCGACTTATTTCGATAAAGCAATAACAATGAATCACGTATAGAAGACCGTCTGATGGACCAAAATATTTTAATTACACAATTTTGATCATAAGCCTTTAACTAAACGATTCCTTAAAATTCATATCGCGCAGATGAATGGTTTCAGAGATTGTTCAGTCGAAGTATTTCGAATTATAAGTCATTTACACAAATAGTATGTGTCTACTTTCAAGTCCTATGCAAACTCTATTTTGGATTCAGTACCTAAGAATAGTAAAACAAAAATCGTACAGTATCCGTTGTTGTCTGTTTTTCTGTCCATTTCTCTGTAGAGACCCTTTTTCTCAAAAATAGCCTGAGGTGTCAAGTACTACATATGATATCTATGGCTCCATAGTTATATCCTTTCGAATAACATATATTTTCATATTGACTCACTTATCAGAACTATTTAGGATATACTCAATTAATACTTTATGAGCCGAGAATAAATCAAAAGTGTTTGATTTTGCTACGACATTTGTATTAAAGCAATACTTGGACAATTAAATATTTAACTTAGAATTTCACAGAACATCTTTTAAAAATAACTGTTTTTAAAATTCAAAATGAATTTGATTAGGGAATATGATTTTACTACATTTGTATTAAAACAGTACTTGGACAATTCAAGGTTGAACTTAGAATGTTACAGACCATCTTGTGAAAACATCTATTTGAAAGTCAAAATGACTTTTATTAACGAATGTAATTTAACTAGGACATTTGTATTGAAACAATGCTTGGATAATGAAAGCCGAACTTGGAATTTCACAGAAAATTTTATGAAAACATCTCTTTTTGAAATTGAAAATGAATTTATTGAATGAAAATATTTATAAAAATAACATTATGAACTTAACACAGCACAAAAATCGAGAGGCATTTTTAAATAAAAATTATCTTGGAAAAAATTCTATGGAACAACAATGTATGTATAAAAGACAGTAATATTTCATACCTTATATTCATTGATTAATATTTAAAAAAAAACTCTAAAATTTTTAAATTTTACAACACATTCAATTTAATTTGTTTAAGAAAGGTAAACATAAATTTCTTAAGTGCTAATTAGAATAAGACCCAAATGTCTGAATTTGGACATAATTTCCGTTCTCTAAATTAACACTACGAAGCGCTTTCTTGCTTGAATACAATATTTGTCCCTGGCGTGAAATACCTGAGCGAGCAAGTAAAAGTGAAGAATTCAAACTAATGCGAAAGTAATTTCGCGTGCGATTACACGCGACGCGAAGCGATGATGACGTTACGCAATTCTGCTTGCAATTCATTAACTCGGTAGATGTGGCACTTGCCTTACTTACCGATATAAGTAAATTCGTGTGTACAGTCGTAATGTCCAAATATATGTATGGATATGAGTTAGGATAAATTCTTGATTTGAAGCCCCGAAGGTGTTATTATACATACACTTACATCTGACTGTGTATTTGCATTTATTTTTCTTGTTAATCCTACCTAGTTCCCTTACTTTCTAAGTACATCTTATTTTATTCTTTTAATATTATTAAAAAAAATTGAATTTACGAATAGTTTCTGTATGCTGTTCTCTACTTTGATACAAAGAAGTTAATATCTAGGAGGAAGTCTTTAAAATTAGGGAATAAGTGTGTTTTCAAAGAAAATGTTAGGGGATAAAAGCATGAATCACATAGATTTTTCAGATTATGTATGTACGTAAGTTGTCCCGTATACGTATGTGCGCTTTCTTTGACTTTTATTTATGTAAGTCTTCAGCGAACCAAACAACAAAATAAATTTCCAAGTTTCGAATTCTATTCCACCCCGAGTTATGTTTACTACAACTGAAGAAGACATGCTAACAGGATTGGAATTGGAAAAATTGTAGGCTGTTACAAATGGTACAGGTTTTTTAAATTATAATTGGAAAAATATATCCGGTGGTAAAGGGAAAGAAATGATTTTTTACCCTGCTCTGGAATGTTCCAGAAGTTAGTTAATGTCATTGCTACGATTATGTTGTTCACGATCTCAGATTCTAACGGTTATTCTTTTCGGACAAGT
Organism: Druceiella hillmani; assembly: GCA_039881145.1. Taxonomy (NCBI): domain Eukaryota; kingdom Metazoa; phylum Arthropoda; class Insecta; order Lepidoptera; family Hepialidae; genus Druceiella; species Druceiella hillmani. Next base: position 26,336,665 of record JAYKKI010000025.1, read on the forward strand.
CTTTTTCTCTCATAGCTTGTGATTTGCAATCATCAAACCATATTTACAGCGTAATATGAAGTTGATTCATTTAGTATTATATATTTGTTATACTGTCCTACTTTTGTTAATGTATGTAACCCTCCCATGGTCTTATTTTGCTGAAAGTTTGTTTGTCGGAATTTTTGTCATATTGCTAGTTTCATTGTGAAATATTTCTTTATTGATAGACGAAACGCTAAATGGTCCATATCATTTCACATCATTTCAGGTTATAAAAAATGAAATCTATTATCAACGAACATACTTATTGTGCACAATATTCAAACAGAATTTATTGCTTCTGGTGTATAACACAAAAAAATTTATTTTAGAATATCATGCAGAAATAAAGTAAACATAATTAAATAACAGTGATATTTGTAACTAAATTGTTTCAATTATACGTAATAGATAACATATCACAATACGATAAAATAATATGAAGTACGCCATAAAGCTTATATTTTATATCTGTTATAAGCATAAGTTTGAAATTGTATATTAATCCTATTCTGAAACTATATATTTATTTCAATTTGAAATAAAATTGGTTTATTCTCCAAAATTAAAATAAATTCGATTTATAACAAAATAAAGCTTACCCGAACGGAAAGGGCGAAGTTAAACGATATCGAACGCATTCACTATATATATATAAGTGACCATAAGGAAAAGTGTCATTACATTGATTCAATTTTAAAATGTTTCACTTCAAGTGAGTGTTGCACCTGAAGTGAGCGTACGCTGCGGCCACAAAATTGTGGTTATGTTTCATCATTTTACTTTAAGAGGGTGATGTAGCCTTTGACCTTCTCAAATTTTAAAAATGTGATCAGCAATAAGTGTTTTCCACAATCATACGTATATTACGTGATTTTTGAGTTCAACGTCTCCAAGGGTAGAAACGGAATATTCTTGACAATTGATTATATTACTGTGGCAAGAAAAGGAAAAGCTATCGAAAATGTAATATTTCTATACCAAATTAAAATAAAATCTGAAATAAAATAGTGTGCAATTTTGAGTTCGATATTCCAACTAAGCGAATAAATTGCAAATGTCAGTACAAAGTGATATTTTAAACACAATAAAAGTAAGTATAAAGCTTGATCAGGTAACACTTCCCAGTTCTACATTTTTTTTTGAAAACACTTCCTGAAAAAATAAATTTCCTCCATTTAAGAATACATTAAACTCGTAATGTGTTTTGTATGCAGTTACTAACAGAAATTGTTTTATATTTGAATAAGAAATCAATTCTTCAAAAAACAATTGCTTTTTTGTCATTTTTCGTATATTTACTTATTTACTTATTCATCTACATTAATGTTTCTAATTGTTCCTATGACGGACTTATTGCTACGAAAACAATATCTTACAGCCAACCAGAACACCAGTCTGGCGCTGCTCAGCAAGCGGCCGGGAATCGAACCCAGGTTCCTGCGGTGCGTCGTGCCGCTAAAGGCCTTGTGATCGACCCAACATACTAGGGTGACGACGTTTTAATAAACGTATTTATTGTCAGAACTGGGGCGATGTTTAAACGCCTTCGAGCCTCTGACTTTCGTTCTTGATTGATGAAAACACCTTTGCCAAAAATGTCTTCGCTGATGTTCGTCTTGCGTCGATTTATTTATTTCGTCTTTAATGAGACAATACGAATGCCCCCAATTATCCCTATTAAAAATTAAATCGGAGTTCTGAAAATCAACAAAATAGAACCAAGGCCGTATTCATTATTACATGCCTCCACTATTCAAATAGTATTTTGAGCCCGCTTTAAGTACTCCAATTTGCACAAAGTAACATTTTTGGCCCACATCGATATTCAACGAAGAGCACCGTGATAAGATTTTTGATGCTGAACTTGTGTTTAACCGAAAGATCAACGACGATATGTTCCGTAGACTTGTTAATTTCACCGTTATGAGACAGTACGGCACACAAATGCAGCTACGTGCTTTTTAATAGCAACAATTTTAGTATACGCTACTGGTGCTGGAATTACGGCCCCTACTGGCACCAGACTTGCCCTCCAATTGATACTCATTAAAATAGTTGAAGTGTTCTCTTTCGATTACGAGGCCTTGAAAAGGTCCCGTATCGTTATTTTTTGTCACTATCGCCCCGTGCCCAAAGTGGATAATTTGCGCGCCTCTTGCCTTCCTTGGATGTGGTCGCCGTTTCCCAGTCTCCCGGAAATTAACCCTGATTCCCCTGAAACTAACCCTGATTCCCTCCGGAAACTAACTCTTATTTCTCGTTACCCGTGACAACAATGCTAGACGCATAAATTACCATGGAAATTTGTTAAGGGAAATATTTGAATTTTATTTATAATTCATTTTAAAAGGTATTAAATAGCATTTACATTATATTGTACAGATTCTTCATATTTTTTTTCTTAAGCGAACGGATGACATAATTTGTAATTTCATAGTTTTATGTAACTATTACATACACAAAACTATAAAATTACAAACATACTTTGAATAACACGTATAGATGATAATCCAGACCATATAAAAAAGATAATTATAATTATGAAAGTTCCTAAGTTTATATTTTAACTAAGCAAGTACGATGAATATAAATAATTCAAATTGGCTTTACTACATTTTTTGACACTGTAAATATATGGCAAGGACTAATAAATTTGTTTATTTCGTTATTGTTGTTTTACTCTTACCTTGAAGGCAATTTCAAATAATAGAACGCAAAATTTTGTAAAAAATGAAACTTAATATGTATGTACTTACAAATTAAATATAATGCCCAAACAGTGACTGGTTTTGATATATTCTAATATTGCAAAAGTGTGTTTGCCTTCTTTTCACGGCATAACAGAGCAATGAATCAACGAAATTTGTATAAATGTAGTTAGCGTACCAGGAAGTAGGCCATTTTTTATATTGAAAAATCGTATCCTAACTAAAATTATATAACCAAAAAAGGTATCCTTTAGTCCCTAAATATTTGTCATGTACAGAAGATAATATTTCTTTGCATAAATAAATGCACTTTTTGTGTATACAATTTATTCCTGTTCTACTCATTGAATAGGAGTTTTTCTCTTCTAAACACCTCTCTTCACATTGGTATTTTCTTTTATTGTTGTTAAAGATAACAATATATCGGACCACATAAAATTAAATCCAAATGCTATTTTCTTCGCAAGTTAAACGAATAAGTTAAGAAAAATTGCAGAAAACTAATTAAAACCTGAAGAGTAATTAGAACAGCAAAGACTCTATAGCATGACTTACCCATTTACAATTAATCGAATCGTCTGTTTAAGAAGTCTATTGATGTATTAATAGTTCAAGTGAATAATATAAAGGACTAAAGCCGGTTTAAATCTAGGAGAGAAATTCTATCTAAAATTCAAACATTGGTAATTTGAATTCAAAGCGATAATGTTCACGTTATTTAAAGTGATCCATATATTTATTTGCCAAACTTCCCACACTTTCCGGCATGCATCAGTTGAAAAAGTCAAATTGGGACTAAGTTATTCTGTTTGGTACTACAATAATAGAGCAATAAAATCTGCTATCATATAAATGCAATTAGCTTATGCAATAGTTCTACTGGTAACGAAGTAAGCAACCATAGCATAACTTAATTTATCGCAGCATACCACTTTTCTGGCGGTAAATGTTTTTAATAATAGATGAATGTTTTAAAACTATCAATTTTTAATTTATTCAACAAATTATAAAAAAGAAAGGCGATGTGGTGATAAAACATTTATAATAAATTTTTGGAGGGATATCCAGTTTTATTTTTGCTTAATTTAAATAAAAGTTAGTTACAAATGTGTATATATCCATACCTCAATTACATCCTCAGAAAAGTTGTAACGAATCTTTAATTTACTTTTTGCGAATGGACAATTAATTGAGTAGTTAGGGGAGGTTTCTACGATTATACAAAATCAAGCTTTTCATTCGTCCATCTAATTTTCTTGAGTATACCGTAGTCAGGTAAAAATAGGAGCTAATACTTTTTAATTCTAATACATACAGAAACTCTATGCACCAGGATGTAGCGGAAAAAACATTGTTTTTTCGATTATCATGATGCAATATATACAAGCATACACGATGCAATAGCTATTTAGGTAATATTACACTATATGCATAGGTACTTTTCAGTAGTATTTGTTCTCGTCATAAAGGATACAGGAATACGCATCAATATTGGAAACTTCTATCATATTTGCATTTATCTCCAGAACCATCGTTTATTAAAATCAACCGCAAAGCAAGCGAAAAAAAATCTTTTCCACTCTCGGCGCGCATCATTGTTTCAAGTACTTGAAGCTTTATGCTTAGCCGCCCACCGATGCAGAAGCTTTAGCTCCTACCTGCGAAAAGCTCTAGATAAAAAGGACATATGCAATATCACGCCTGGGTAAAGTTACTACTAATTAGCGACAAGTAGCCGCTATGCAGTGCTTCATAGGTCGAGTGTCTGTTGCGCGCTAGCTGCTCTCCAGTTTTTGTATTATTTTTTGCAATGCTGCTGACTCTAACGAGGGACACACATTGAAAACATGATTAGTTAACGCAGGTAAAAATTCTACGGCTACCTTCAAGATCTATATATTGATAAGGGAAGAGAACATTTCAACTATATTGCACGCACAGAGAAGAGTCAGATTTAGCATAGTTTTAATTTATACGGAGAAATAGTACAGAAAGCTGAAATTTAAGTATAATATGTGTTACAAATATGTAAAATTGTTAATGTATTTATGTATAATATGTGTTACAAATAAGTGCTGTCAATGTCAAACATAAAACAGTATACGGTCAAACAATCCCACAGAGTAAAAATTGTCACCAACAAATTTTAAAATATCAGATTGACCGAAAGAGTTTCGAGCTGTGAATAATTTGTGTCTTCAAATGTTTGTGGAGTGAATGTCGAGGCAAGAAAACGTTTGGTTTATGTTGTGTGTAATAAATTACTGTATATCAAATGTAAGTGTAATACAGCTTGCTTAATATACATCTGTTGCTAAAGGAAAATCCGTCAGCTCGCTTGATATACGCCTATCGCAAAAGGAAAATTTTGTAACTTGAATAGACTTACTGTCGCCTACTTGTTAGAGTTTCCAACAAAGTGTAAGTACATGTTATTATTTAAATTAAATCCTGTTTCGTAATTTCAGTTCTCAGTAATTATATAGTTACAGTTGAATTTCCACCACAGGGTGATCACTAGTAGTTTTAATCATCGTACCTACTTGCAACTTCTTTGCATAATATTAAGGTCGAATATTAATAACATTCAAGACTATAAAGTTTTATTAAGATTTGACGGACACTTTGTATATTATTTCGTTTAAATTATTTAATCTTAAGGCTATCTTGTTTTCAAACTTGTTTTTAAAATAGTCAATAAATTTTATAGCATATCCTGAACTTTTAAATTATTTATAAATTAAATTACATAGCTATACAATTTTGCCATAAATATCCTGCCGCTTACTAAGCGGGTGGGCTGTTGGATATTCAAGTTATTACAATATTAGGAAAATAATTTTTATATTAACAGCTCAAAAGTTTAGTATGCATAATATCTAACTGATGCCGATTTCATGTATGCTTCGATATTTCTACCCAATGATACGGGGTACTCTTTTTTCGTACTGGCCTCTTTTTTGTTATTAACTTCATGTTTCCGTTTTTAGTTTGTAATTGCTACCCAGTTCATTTAAAAAAATCATCCCATAAGGTTATTCATTAATAAAGTATGTTTACACTGCGAGTATGATTGAATAAGACTGCGATTTAACAGAATAAAGTAGAATTGACACTGGACACATTGGCATTGCGTTTATTGGCAAAACCTACACCCTCTTCTATTTTGTTTATAAAGAAAATATACTTTAGATAAATAGGTAAATGTGTTTAGATGGAGACCGACAATGGTGAAACCTGTGCAGGCCTAACACCCGTAACACGCAGTCAAGGCTCTTAGTAATATTAACCGTCCATGCGCGAGATACTCCGTATGTTCTCCGTATTGACTGGCAGTCAAATTGGGCTCAATACCTCAAAAGTACGGACCACCGTTCGGTCATGGGCAGAGAATGCTCATATCGCTGAAATGTTATGCGCGGCGGATTAAGACGATTATGTTGATCGAACGAATGTATTGAATTTAAAAAAAAATAACGACAGAATCTTTTCAAATTAATCGATGAGAAAACATTTATATATATATATATATATATATATATATATATATATATATATATATATATATATATATATATTAATAGATATCTAACTTTATTGAACTCTACAACCGTGCTATATTAATTATAGAGCTCCGTGCTAAATCGGTTTGCTCACCCTACACCCTATACATAAAGTGTATCGCGTGTGATGTGTCGGTTAGTCGGTTAGATAGTTCAACAGATATAGTCCTTGTATCGTATCTCCTGAAAAGGCATAGTTAGAGTTGAGAAGACGATTTTCTCGGAAGCTGATGTAAAACATACAGAGAGTATGGTGATTTTGTAGAAAGTTAAAAAATCTATATGGGATTTATCTGCGTTAATCTCATTCAGATTGCATCTAAATTAAATGTACAGAAATAAACGAATTTAACCCTATTTTGACACCAAGAGAATTTTTTCCTTAGTTGTTAATTTACATATATGTGTATTGTGTATTGCATACATGTGGTACAGCACATGTGTATAAATCAATTATAAATAATTTGGATTTTTGGACCAATTTCTCACTCTGACGAAAAGCATTACAAAATAATTCATATAGATAATTAAATTCATGCATTATCAAAACATTTCTCAATGTATTTTTATGCTTTTAATAATACAACTTAGTAATTAAAGAAAAAAGTAAAATATTTTAAGAAACGCTTTTCAAACCTGTTTTCGAATTTCTTCTATTGACGGATGTGACCAAGAACAGTACTTAAAAGTCAACATTTTTAATACTTTACCATTAAACTTATTGGTTTTTAAAGAATTGATGAATGACAACCGGCTCGACTCGCTTCTGACAAATGCGACCAAAATATCTGCTGTGAAAAGACTTATTGAGTCCTTTCAGAGTAATGTATCCTTATCTTCTCTACTTACCTTCCAATAATACTTCTCTTCTCTTATTGTATTCTTTTTCCTTCATACTCTTTCTAAAATTTAATTTCTTTCTTTATCCATAAATTTCTTTCTATATCCCATTAGTTTCCACACGTCGTTACTTACAAAGTTTTTGTCAAAAGTGTTCACACTCTTGCATTCTATGTTTACTTTACCGTCATACAAGTAATCATTTGCACTCACTTTAAGGATACGTAGCCAAGTCTCCGTCTATATGTGATAGAATCATAGTCTTTTATGTTTAACACCAATTGTGATAAAGTTCTACAAAAAGGTGTTCTTCAATTATATGAATACGGAAAAGAAACAGATGTTCATTTTTAAGGTCTATCTCAAGAAGAAAAACTGAATCCTTGTAAGATCACTCGCATGTCCGTTTGTCACAGCCACTTTTTTCAAAAAGCACTTGAAGTAGAAACTGAAAAGTAAGCATAGTAAAAAACGTGTTAACTCGCGCATATCAATTGGATTAAACTCAGAAATTATAATATGGGAATTTTAAGAGTTTAAAAAAAAATTAAGTTTGTACAGCGTAGAGTATATAAAAAATTAAAGAAAGTGGAAATAATAATACATCACGTAGTTTCATTTCATTGTAAAACTAAAGAATTAAAAAACGAGGAGTTTAAAAGAAGGGTACACATTTTTATCCACGAAAATGTGCGCTCGTAATCGGATGGATACAACAGCTGACGGTTGCTAAGGGTGACATTTATGGTTACATACAATCGGTGTTACGATAAGAAATGTTCTAATGGCAAGGATGTAAGAATAAATCTTCGCCGAGGATAGGCGATTTAGGAATCGTTGTATGGAAAATTCGCCCGTAATGTCAATTTTATCGATAGTTAACGTTGTCGGTTTTATCAGCAACGAAATATTAGCTTTTTATTTCAATCGACATAACCTAAATATATTGAGTCAATTGAGCTTGAAAGTTATTACTTTATAGAAAAAGTTGACTTGCATTTAAACTACTGTACGGGATACGTGGAAATGTTTACTGATAGATTCGAATGTGACATGTACCTACAGTTTTTAGTTAATTCGCCATTGTTTTTTTATGGTTCAGTTTTTGTTTGGTTTTTATTTTTTTATGACATTGAGTAATATAAGTGTACTACTAATAGAAACAAATATCTTACTTAATATACTTTTAAAATATTTGTTAATTATACTTGACTAATAAACACAAATATCGTTAGATATAATCTACACTTTAATTTATATCAAAATTATTCAACTTCGCACTTTTACTTCTGGAATCAAATGGCGTTACAAAATTTAATTAAATTTTACACTAATTTGTACACCATATCCTTCTTCACAAAAAATAATTTTAGTCGTAAGAAACTAACAACACAACGCAGTTTAGCAACACTAATAATTTTCTTCTCTTTCTGCAAACTAAAGATTATATTTAAATCGCAATGAATTTAAAAAAAACTCAGCTACTGATAAGTAAAAAAAAATTAAAGTGCTCGTACTTAGAATTACTTCGTTGTCCGTCTGTCTATCACGACCTTTTTCTCAAGAATGCGAGGAGATATCAAGTTGAAATTAATTTGAAATACTTAGGTCTACAGTCTCTTTGAGTTCAAAATCAAGTTTCTAAGTCAACGGAATCATGAAGAGCGCTAACAATACGGCAATTTATGCCGAATATTTTAACTATTTTGATTTCTATGAAGAATATAGGAAGCAAGATATTTTCGTTCCAAAAAATTAATATTTTGTAACATAAATACTATGTACCAATAAGTGTTTATAAATGCCTAAATGTGTAAATGTGTAGGTTTTATTTAATATGTAATTTCGCTTTTGCATTTGCATATTCACTGTACAATGTCACTAAAATGACGATTAAGCCCAAAAAATCATAATAATGATGCTAAAACGCGGTTTGCATGGAAAATCTTATTCAAATCAGTTTTTATGGCAATACGAGCTGGAATTGTTTTTGTTAAATACCTCATTTTTAATACGTAAATTCTTTCATTTAATAACTAATTAGGAGCGATATTTTCACTGGTGCTTTATAAGATGTAATCGTATTATGTGCTGTTATAAGAAATTACCTAAAATATGCTAAAAATATACACCAAAGAATAAATAAGCTGAGCACGCGCAGTAGATGATTAAATTTTTTGTCAGTTGGAATTCTGATTTTGATGCAGTTTTTCGCAGTTTTGATGCAGTTTAAGTCAATTTATGCTGTAATCTATTTGTATGATATTCCAGTATTCTACCAAATAGTTATTTAATAAAAAAATTTGAATGTTAATAAGAGTAAATAATATTAAAACAAAATGCATTATAGCGAGAATTTGTTAATGTTACGATCCCAAATAGAGTAATCATTATCATATGATGACAGGCACATTGAGTTTAAATTGTAACGTTCACCTTAAGCTTTTAAAATAAAGAACTTATGTAGTCTTATATGAATACACTGGTACCCCGTTGCTAAATAAATTTTGGTTCATTTAAAAGGTTTCTGTTAATACTGGGCGGATGGAGGGTGCAAAAGGTTTGATGGGCGGGTGGATTGAAGCTCGTGTCACTAAACATCATCTCATTAAATCGCCTGCTACGCTCAAAAGAGAAAGCTTTAACATTATATTCAAATTGGGATTTATAAGAGACACGCACATTTATTATTTTTAATGTAAACGTGCTCCAGCACGTTTACATTATAAATAATAAATGTGCGTGTTATGATCCATCATAATGTGTGTTCTCTGGTACTATCATCTGCAGATCTTTTGTAATTTTTATGACTATTAAATATGAAACTTTAATAACATATGTTATAATTAAGTTAATTTTCTTTCCGGTCAAATGCTCCATTTTGTCACCTAAATTAAAGTAAACTGAATAAAAATGTCATTGTGTGTATATTTTAATGTCATCGATTTACCCAAGTCTAATTATATTTTAGACATTTATTTGTAAAATATTCTTTTAGGCTTGTTTGATCGATTTTTTATGTTTTAGCCAACATGATCAGAATATAGTGAAATATAAATTGAATATAAGTAAGAAATACCGATGACCTGAAAAAATGTAAATTACAGAAATATTAAAAATTTAACAATTTGTAGTTTATTTTGCTGTATAACTATTTATAATTATCAGCATTCCTGTGATAATTATAAATTGTCTAATTCAACGGAATTTCTTTGAAGTTTACAGCCTCAATTTTGATTACAAGTGAAGGAATGTGTTTGAGAGAAGTGCCATATTTCTTTCTTGATTGATTTTTTATATTTTACCTATCATGATCATAAAATAGTGAAATATAAAATGAGCGGTCTGAATTATCAATCAATTAATCAAAATAGTTAAGCAAATTCCAACTTCAAATCGGTATATTGCTTATAGAATCGTTTTGTGTATATTACAACATAACAATAATTCTAGTGTAATAGTTAATGAAGTGTTAAAGAACGTCATTTAATGAGAGAAGGTGTTGAGTATATTCCCTTAACGTCAAACCTCGCATCCCGACTGGAGACGTCTGGCTTCCTGGAAACGTTGCATTTTCAAGTGTGCTTTGGGAAATGTAAAGAGAAATTTAGAGTAAATTAACTTATTTTATCCGGGTTAATTTTGTACCATTTGGCAGTCATTTTAAAATTTTTAATCTTACTTTCAAATGGTTTGAGATTACAATATTTTTGTAATTAAAATTTTGATGAGCTAATGAACAGGTTTGCGCGTTTTTTTCTTTTGCCGTAATTTTAAATTTATCTCTGAATTTATTCCTGTTAGACTACTGAATATATTTGGCGTTAATTTTGTAGAAATGTTTGCTAATAGCCCACCTGAAGATGTCGTAGTACAACTAAATCTAGGTCGTGGTAAAGAACTTAGAAAAACTAGAAATAATATTCCATCACATAGTTTCATTGTGAATCCTATTAGACTAAATAAAATGGAAATAGTTTAATTCCAAATAATTGGTAAAAAGTCACTAAATAAATACCGTGGAATGACAAATCTATTGTTATTTCGTAGTTACATTGACGTTAAAAAAATTCAACTAATTATGAATTAAGAAAAATACTAGATTAAACCGAAAATAATAACCAAACTATATTGAAATTTAGAGTAACTTCATACAAAATAACTAAACAAAAGAATTAAAATAACAATGATTTGAAAAAGTTGCATTTTTATACACGAAAATGTAATCTAATGGATACAACGAGTGACGGTTGCTAGTGACGGTATTTATGACGTACAATCGGTATATCAATAAGAAATGGTCTAATGGCACGGAAACAAGGATAAATTTTCACATTATTTATATAAAGAGTTTACTCAGTTTTAGGCCGCTTGTGTGAAATATGAAAATATGGACGTCATTGTTAAAGAAAGCGAGATAAACCAACAATTATAAATTTATCCACTATCGTTTTTATATAGTTGAGCTTTTATTCGTTTTTTCATGAGATTCACGTTATACAAGCGTCATTAACAACGTTCTAGGTTTAATAAAGAAAACACAATCAATATTTTTAACCCAAGGGCCCTAAGTATTATATCCTTTGTACAATTTTGCAAAATACGTGATTTTCTCGATATTGATCGTCAATTGAAGCGAATCTTGTAACAAGGAAATAGGATTGATCCGTAATTATTGGTTAAACGACCGACACATAACGAAATTTGTATTTTTTTTTAATTATGAACTTTTCTTCAAATATTTATGAAGATTCTGCACTGGCAGGTAGGTCCGGAATTTTATTAGACTCGTACTTCCAATATCTGTCGACTACAGATTTAACATACAGTTTGCGACAACTCTTGACATGTCGAATTTTCGAATGTGAAATTATCGTTAAATTTGATGCATTTAAATTTGATTTACTGAAATTTAAGGACTTTCTTAAAGAATACCTTAATAATTTCTAGTCATGATTACTTCAATAATAAATTCGACTGATATGTTGTCAAAAATTAAATTTACAATCAAAAATTAAATTTACAACACAGAAAGAAATTGGTAACATTACGATCCCATCTGATACAAACGTCTCTCGGGACTATCGTCATATTAAGTTTAAATTATAACTTTTAAAAAATGAAGAACATTTACGTACATGCTTGGATACACTGATACCTTCTTACTGAATAGGTTTGATTAATTTTATGTAGCTTGTATTAGGTATGGGCGGGCGGCAAAAGGTTCTTGGAGAGCTGATTGAAGCTTGTGTCATTAAACAGCATCTTATTAAATCGCTCGATACGTTCAAATGGGCAAGCTTTTTTATAATTTCAAAATTGAGGATTCACTGCCGAGGCAGGTTGTTTCATTTTCAAAACAATCGTCTTATATAAAATTGCATTTTATTGTATATAATGAGTTCTAGATCAACATTTTGATTTTCTGCAATAGTTTGGAGTCATTTTCGGCAAAGATTGTAAAATAGAGCGACTTGTTGTTTTTTTCAAATTTTGATTTTGAAAACTAATACTGAATATTGCAGATTCTGCAGCGATTCCTCTGGATCATTGGTAATTGTTGTTCGTTCTAACTCGGTTTAATGCTTAACAATTCTTTATTTTAAATCCATTTTAACGAGAGACAAGTCAAATATGCTGTAACGTTTTTTTAATTCCTTTTTCGTGATACTATTTAGTGACGACATATTAATTTTTGCACAGTTTTTCTTTTGTCTTTATTCAACTTAATATCGACCCAAGATAATACCATTGGAAGAACTTTATTTATTTAAAAAATCTTAATACATGAAAAAGTTGCTCAAAATTTTTTTATTGCCTTTTTGAAAACTTTTAAAAAATACTCTGTATTCTACTTACCCCGGTTTTTGTCTTTCTCGTTCTTCAGGATTTGCGTTTTTTCCTTCTTATGTCGGTATTTTAATCCTTCAATTTTAGGTGCAGAACTGGAAAAAAGATCTTTCATTTTTAGTCCTTTCGCTTCGTTTATCTCCATTTGAGCCATTTTAGTAAAGGGACAAAGTTTGAATTGCCGTTAATTTTTCCTAACACTGTACTTTTGGCAATTGTAATAGCATAGGTTACGTGATATTTAAAAGCCAAAATATACAAGGCGTATATGTGTTTGATGAATTTAAAGTAGTGTCCATCAATGGCATACTTAAAAAATTAAAACTATCTTCCTCTATTAATATTACTGGACTGGGCAACGATGCTTTCATTGCTAGTTAACAACTCAGTCATGAGAATTTCGGAATCTTGTCCGTAAATTACAGAAACTTTAAAGTAACATTCAAATAAGTAGCCTCATATCAAAGAATTGATTTTATATCGTTAACAAATTAAGTAACTGTTGATATCGTTAACAAATTAAGTAAGTCGTTAGTCTTAATTACATAAATTTGTAGAATATTTATTAACAGTCTTTCACGAAAATGTGAAAGACTATTGATCGATATTCAGGGTTGGCACGCAAAACGTAAGAAAATTATTAGAAATACGAAAAGCTACACGATAAACACCAAATAAACAATTTATTACGCAATATCATACCATTAGTTATTCAAATTTTATTAATAGCAACTATTCAATTCAATGTAATAACAATTAAATGAAACTACGTGATGTAGTGTTATTTCTACTTTATTAAAATTCTTTACCACAGCCTAGGTTTCGTTGTGTTACAACATCTTCAGGTGTGCAATTAGCAAAGATCCAATTAGGAGTTTTGATCATGTGAGAGAGCAATTAGCATCTTTGCTAATTCCCCACCTGAATATTTTGTAATACAACGAAACCTAGGTCGTGGTAAAGAATTTTAATAAAGTACAAATGATACTACATCACGTATTGAATTATGAACAATAAATTTCCACAAAATTAAGGCTAAATATATTCAATATCATTGTAATAATATAATCATTTGGCGCTTTGTTAAAGTGGTGCAGTTGTGTTCGTAATTATTAAATAAATAATCAAATCGTAATTATTAGGTTTGTGAATGATATATATGACTACCTAAAATGTTGTTCGATGAAATAATTTGATCACTTAAAGAATATACTTACGACTCATTGTACGTAAAATCTCGAAGTAATTTATTTTTAGTTTTCAGCAATAAATAAATTAAAAATCATACGAAATTTAGTTAGCACGGCATGATGACTGATTCTTGCTTTATATGATAAATATGTATAAATATTTTCATTGTTTTTCTATCGGAATATGCCATTGAAGTTTCTTGGTGAAGAATGCTTCTACTTTGTAGGCGTGATTCTCATATTTTTTACGAAACAAAAGTAAATGAATAATCGCATATCAGTCTGCAGTAAGTTCTTTGATATTTTCCGAGAAATAGTAGCATTGTGGCTGAATTTTTTCAAAACATTTTTCTGACTTTTCTTCTTTCGTTACTTTCACCTTTGTGCAGATTGCTGTTTTTTTAGTTTCATAATCATCTATCTAGACTTCGTTCGTTGTTACAATATCAGGTATACAATTCGCCTTAATATTTTATTGTGCGACACCGATCTACATGAGTATATTTTTGACTCCTTCTTGTATCTTTTTTACATGATTTATATTAATATTGAATGCATTCCGTATTTTTGTGTGCTTCTAGCGGTTGATATTACATTAGGTCATCGCCATCGCAGAATGTCTTTCTTGAATAAAGTCGCCACGCTATATAGGAACAAGTCTGAATTCATTAATCTAGCTGCAAATTGTGTCTTCGTCATTAGGCGCTACTCAATTTTCTTTTAAATTTTCTTGCTAGTTGAGAAGATAGAGTTATGAAAAGTCGTCGGACGAAACTTTTCTCGCATCGAATTTATTAATCTTACACACAATTTCAATATAACATTAACGTTTATCATACCGTAATTCTACTGCAATTATAATAAGTACAAATTTTAAATTCCTAAAATTGAGTGACCAGTTGTAAAGATTATTTTTTTATAAATTTTATAATAAGTATAATTTTACATTTGAAAATTATCTCAAAATTTAAACTACCTCGTTACTAATTATTATACTGATGAGAGACCATAAAGGTAAATTGTTAAAAAAAGGCACTGTAATGATATTCAATGAAGTTTGCTTGATCTTGTCTTTGCAGCAAGTTCTACTGTAGACTAACCGCGCTGTTAGAGATCTACTGTAACAGCCCGGGAAAATAAGACTGTTCTTCAGAGATCGTTTAAAATTATAACTCAAGAAAAAGCCTAAAATAGAGAAACATTTAAGTGAAACCTCTGAAGCATAAACTTTATTTGCAATGAACTCTTTGTGGATTTTGCGAAAATTCTTTGTGTATGTGGTGAAGTAAACATTTTTATACGTTTCTTCAAATGATGACTGTGACTGGAATTCTGTTATTTTTAATGAAAATGTGGCAATAAATATTAATGAAAAATTAAAATATATACTATAGCTTTAATAAAGCGTAATCGAAAATTGTTAGAATCACTTTCCTGATTCAATTAAAACTCTTGATAATATACCGTGATCTTAATTAGTTTCTTTGTACACAAAACGCAACATCTGTCTACGTGTTTCCGCCTTCGATCCTGGGTTCCTTTAAATGGATTTTGATACGGTGTTCACTACCATAGACCATAGATAGTATTTATCTAGGAAGGCTCTGTTTAAAATATTAGTATAGACACTCAAGACACAGAGCTATGTTTATATTTATGAGGCATGTCCTTGAACGCGCGTTGATACGAAGCGCCATGGATTTTTCGATGATAACTGCAGCGCTAAGGAGCGAAAAAGTCATATTATCTGGGAAATGTCAATCGTCGAAATTGTGAACATTGCAAATATTTTGAACATTTTTACGCGAATGAAGCACTATGCGAACTTTTTTTAAATATCAAGTGAACCATTTGTTTAGGCATGCCGTGCGCACTTATTTCAGATATTTAATTAAATTTTAATCTAAAGTATTTATAACATATTTCAGTTTCCATAAAGCTACTGTTTCATTCTTGCGAATTCACTGTCTAGTACGGAGTGCACGCATCCTTTCAATAATTACGTTTTATTTATAAATATAATTTTATTTGGGTATAATTTGTTACAATACGCGCATATTATTGTATATATATATATATATATATATATATATATATATATGTATATATATATATATATATATATATATATATATATATATATATATATACATATAGATATATATATATATATATATTTTAGAATTAGAAATTTTTCCTTCCCTCGCGTGGTCATAAGCACCACCAGAATTTTTTTATATATTGACAAAATAGGGGAATTGCTTAGTTTTCATCATCATCATCAGTAGCTCGACAGTCATCGGTGGACCCTGGCCTTCTCAAGAAGACTGTTCCAAGCTCTCCTTCTTGGCGCCACGGTTTTCCAGTTAGTCATGTTGAGAGTGTCGAAAACACTTTGCAGACAGTGCGCCCATCTTAATTTTGGTCTTCCTCTTCCTCTTGTGCCAGGTGGCTGGCTTTTTATTGGTATTAGAAAATATTTCTTAACCTAGGAAGAATATATTAAACGAGGTACGGAACTCTCGATTCGCATTTGGTCAATTATTAAAAATATTACCGGCTGTTTCTTGTTCTTTTTAAGTCAGTGTATTTTCTTTGGAAAAATTTAAATATTTTTTAATTTTTAAAAATTGGCAATTATTTTCGGACATTTCGTTTTATTACACTTTTACGAATTTTGTCATGAAAATCTTTCCAGATTGCTTGTCATGTAAAACTAAAATAAGATGCACATTTGCAGCTATGGTGAAGCGCAATTCTGTTATTAATTTTATTGTGATATTACAAAAAACATATAGTGTCTTGTTTTCATCGAGAAAATATGTATAGGGTAATTGCACAGTTTATTAACTTTATGGCTTACATGTAAACCAATCGATGGTCTTTCATCAAAATATTAAAAGACAGATTCAAGTTTTCTACTTATTTATTATACATCAGTATAAGTACTTCGATAACAGACTGAGCAATAACGATATTTATGTACATGTAATATGTGTATATTACAATTATTTACTTTATGGGTTATGTGTAAACCAATCGATGGTCCATCATCATAAAATTAAAAGAGGGACATACATTTTCTACTCATTTCTTATACAATTATATAAATACTTCCTGAACATAATGAATAATAACTATGTTTCTGTATGAGTAATATATACAAAAGTCGTGCTTTCCTTAAGAAAGTATATGTAGGATAATTGCACAGTTTATTTACTTTATGGCTTATGTGTAAACCAATCCATGGTCCATCATCAAAAAATTAAAAGACGGATATAAATTTTCTACTCATTTATTACACAAATGTGTAAATACTTCGTGAACACAATGAACAACAATGTTTTTATGCGTGTAATATATACAAAAGTCGTGATTTTCTTAAGAAAGTATGTGTAGGGTAATTGCACAGTTTATTTTTTTTGTGGCTTACATGTAAGATAATCTATGGTCCTTCACCGAACAATTAAAAGATGGATATAAATTTACTACTCATCTATATATATATATATATATATATATATATATATATATATATATATATATATATATATATATATATATAACAAAGTCGTGTGAGTTACACCGTTTATAACTCGAGAACGTCTGGACCAATTTTTTTGATTTTTGTGTTTTTGGATTTGTCTTCGTCGGGAATAGAATAATAAGTATTAAAACATTGGAAAAAAAATTTGTAAAGAAAATTCATTTTCCTATTAATTTTGTATGGAATGGCTTTTTTGATGATATATCGAGAAGGGATTGATTGATTTCGATGAATATATTTTTTCATCTCGGCTTCGAGAAGTTTCGTCACGCATTGGAAAAGTAAGAAAATTACAAAAAATTCAAATGAATATAAAACGTAATATGTGATTAATGACAGAAAAAGAAAAGAAAAAAATATGTCAAAAATGACAGACACGGACAAAAATTATAATTGGTTTCCAACCATTTTTATTCAGTTTTCGACCATTATTGCATTTGAATTCCTTTAAATGTATTCTCTTCATACGATTTTTTCTGAAATTCATCAGCTGAAAGTGATTTCAAATAGTTTAGTGTGACGAAGTGCACATTGTGAAACGTTGTGACTTGAAAGATAATCACTTTGTGAGGTTATGACATTTGTGATTGTGCGCGTACCGATAATTGCTTCATTATGTAGTTAATTTTCAATTGTGTGATTTATTTTAAAGTGTAATTCTAATGCTCATAGTCAATTCTATGCAGCACGTTCACGTGGCGGTAAACCACCCGTTTTGTTCGTTCTCGCACATGACAACAAAACGAAAAATGTCGTATATCACAAGGAAGCGACCCGAGTGCAACCCATTCAGAAAATAGTTTAACAGAAAGTAGTGCAACGATGCTATGAGAATCATTTCGATTCGCTTCAATAAAGCAAATGCCTTGCTGCCACGTAAATTACATTTATTTCAATGTAATTAAAATCCTTTTCTTTTTGATTTTTTTTACATTTATTGAACTTAATTCATTTTGACTATCAGTTTTGTTTTAATAAAAAATTGAATTTATTGTAGCTAATAAATTCATATAACATTTATTGATTCTGGGCCGGTACGAAGTTCGCCGTTCGCGTTAGCTAGTTTATAATATATGTCAACGTTGTATAATGAACAATTGTGTAAATACTTCGTAAACAGAATGAACAATAACGATGTTTTTAAACGTGTAATATATATATAAAAAAAATCGTCATTTCCTTTAGAAAATATGTGTGTATGTATGGGATAACTGCACAGTTTATTTACTTTATGGCTTATGTGTAAACTAATCTATGGTCCTTCATCAAAAAAATATAAGGCGGATATAAATTGTCTACTCATTTATTATACATTTGTTTAAATACTTCGTAAATAGAATGAACAATAAAGATGTATATATACGCGTAATATAGACAGAAGCCTTGCTTTCCCTAAGAAAGTGTATGTAGGATAATCGCAGTTTATTTACTTTATGGCTTATGTGTAAATCAATCCAAAGGCGGATATAAATTTTCTTTTCATTTATTATACAATTGTATAAATACTTCGTGAACAGAATTAATAATAACGATGTTTATATACGTGTAATATATACAAAAGCCTTCCTTTCCTTAAGAAAGTTTTTGTAGGGTGATTGCACAATTTATTTACTTTATGGCTTATATGTAAACCAATCAATGGTCCTTCATCAAAATATTAAAAGACGGATTTAAATTTTCTACTGATTTATTATATGTACATTTATTGAAATACTTCGTAAGCTGACTGAATAATAACGATGTTTATATACATGTAATGTATACAAAAGTCTTGCTTTCCGTAAGAAAGTGTGTGTAGGATAATTGCACAGTTTATTTATTTTATGGCTTATATGTAAATCTTTCATGGTTCTTCGACAAAAAGATAAGATACATATGTAAATTTTCGACTTATTTATTATACATTTATATTAATTGTTTGAAAGTAGTCTGAATAAAAATATTGTTTATATATGTAGATTTATAATTAGGTTTATTTCCTCATTGTGCGTGATATTAACATTATTCATGTGTGATATAATTTTTAGAAGCTGCGTAAAGATGTACAAGAAATTTACGCATATCTTAAAGACGCTTAATAACATTCAAACAGACCGTATATGTCGGTACTACATAGATGGATAAGAAAACCAAGTTCTTCCCTACATTCTCGTAACTATCAAAATTCTCGCATAGAGATTGGTAACTGTTAAAATGGACAACTGCCATTTTTACCCCAACAATGGCAGAGAGGTAAAGTGAGGCATTCGCCAGTTAGGTGACTTATTTTTGAAGTCCAATATTGAATACCGCATCAAAACCTTTAAATTGTAATAATTGCTTTCATAGCAACAAATTTATGTTATACTATTAAAACCTGAAAATAAATAAATTAAATTAAATTCAATAAATATATGTCCACGTTATGTACGGAACTATGTGATATGAAATATCATTCATATAGGTATCGATATATGGTCTAGATATCACCTATATTAAACAAAAATGAACTTATCTTCACAATAGTGTCCGTAAACCTGTTTCTTTGAACTGTAAATTATGGACTCCGAATGGAATAATAACTTTATTAAACTTTTACATAGTTCTTTCTAGTTGACATATTTTTCGCTTTAATAATTCAATAAAATGTTTGCGCAAAATGCGACTTTAAGTAGAATTTTAATGAATGTGAATTTAAGTGAATGGACCGATATTGTGACATCTAACGCAACTAGAAACGCAAATTTATGCATTAAAACGCTTTAAGCACCGTCCATCTTTCACAAAAACCATAGAGGCATCCATATAAGAAAACGATATAGAAATACCCTTCAGTCTCTCCTTCCTATTTTCCTTATACCGAGGTCCCTCTTTCTGCTGGTCGTCTAAAATGGATGGTTCGTAAATAATTTAATATCCGACAGCAGTGCTGTACGGCATACCCCATGAATTTTGTCCAAATTATCGTGGATATTCTTAAAGCAATTACCAGATTATCGTTGGTGCACCATTTTATGAATCCAAAGACCATCACTTCGAATCTTAACAATGTTGAACTTTCAAACATTTTCTTTTTATTATGGCAAAGGTGGAAAATGACTCGTAATGTTCAATCTCCTTTGATATTTCAATAGTAACGGTGACAAGATAAACATACAAGTGGCGTCGATTACCAATAACTAGTATATTTTCTTAAGAAACATATTTCCACATAGAAATTAATAAGAAAGTTAATAATATATCGTGAGTCAGTTTAAAAGGGCATACTTTATAAATGTTTTAGAAATAACCATTTTTTTATAAGGGTAATTACTTCAGTGTACATGAATAAAATACATGACATTTTAATTATATTTATTAAAGAATGCTAGTTGGGAAAAAATTAGAAAAAGTTTAAAAAGTTACAAAATTACAACTATGTGAAGTCACAAATAAGTACACACACACACATATACGAGTTTAATATATGTATATATATATATATATATATATATATATATATATATATATATATATATACATATGTATATATATATATATATATATATATATATATATATATATACATATGTATATATATATATATATATATATATATATATATATATATACAACTATTTAGTGTTTACGCAATATTCATTCCTAGTAATTATATTTAATCGGTTCCTGCCATTTAAGCATGAGGGTAACGATATATTAATCCATCTTAACTTTAGGAGTACGTCTGTTTCATTTCCATAATTACAGGTCAAGGACTCAAATAAATTGTTAAAGTCGTACAAATGTATTCACGTCAGTTTCCGTTATGTAATGGGAAAACGGATTTCAACATAAAAGCACTTAACGAAAATTGGCGAAGAAAACTTTAAGCTCCGAGGGAGGAGGAGCTTTTTCAAGAAATTTAAATTTACGTAATTTGACAAGTCAGATTTCAAGTCAGATTAAAAATTTAGCACATAGTATAGGATCACTCTAAATGTAGGAGTAAAATATGTCTCTTTTTTTGCCGATATTAAATGAGGCCAAAGTAGTCTTTACTAAAGGTTAACTTAAATTTAATCTTCGTAGTTACATATATATATATATATATATATATATATATATATATATATATATATATATATATATATGTTTATATTTTTAAACCGTGAAATTAACCTTTTACGTATTTATGCTACATCTATTCTCAACATGCTTGCATTTTTTTTTCTTTATGATAATTTATATTCTATCTACTTTAACGTTTTATATGCAGGAAGAGGGAAAGTCAAAGTACAACTGGTGCATTAATTTGTAAAGGTTACGTTAATAATAATAATAACAGTCATACTAACAAAATTAAAATCGTAAAAATTAATTGTATAAATTAAACTAAAAGGAATAAATATTAATTTAAAAAAATGTAACCACGATATTTCGTCCGATAGAGCGTTCTATATCCTGTACGCGTGGAATTCATACAACACTATTTATAACAATTGTAAAAGTAAAGTTGTTTAAGTATGTGCGCTTTTTATTGGAATTTATAATTAACATATCTTCTTTTTTAGTAGACAGAATAGGATGAAATAGTCCATACATAGATAAAACTTAAGAAAATCTTTATAGTAGTTCTTGCGTGATGCATCAACAAATAGGCAGAAAAAAATTCGAAGAAAAATATTTTTGCGTTCAATTACTTTCATTATGTCCCTCTAAATATATATACATATATATATATCCATATTTATATATGTGTGTGTGTGTGTGTATATTAATTTTTTCGGTGCTAGTTTTATTTTTAATTATATTATATATATATATAGTAACGCTAATCAAATAAGTCGAAAAAAGGAAAACATACTAAATAGATATAATATGCACAAACGTTTGTAATAACTTTTAAAAGAATTGTAAAATCGGTGACAACACTTAGGTGAATAATACACTATTAATTTTTTTACACTAATATGTTATTACAAAGCTAAGAAAAATTACGTCTAACTAAAATATTTTCATTGGATAAATTTTCTAGCTCTCATTTGATTTTTATTGAAATTAGAAATATTTAAATTAGCAAAATTTAACTTAGAGTAGGAAATTATTTCCTGGTTGAGCTGAGTATGCATTCCTACATTTTTCACCAGGTTTATCAAATCTGAATTTATTTTGCTTCATATTGTATTAAATCCATATCAGCTGAAAACATTTAAATATAAGTAATGTATTAACCTAATAGATACTTTCAATTAACTTTGACTAAAATATGTCTTTAGGACGCTCTGATGTTTTAATTGTTTGTAAATATTATATTTAGGAACTTGTGTAAAAGTTACAAATGGTTATAACGTCGACATCTTGTTGTGCACCTATTCGTCTACCCTTAATGGTCACAATGTTTTGTTTTAATTATTTGAAAAGATATATCGATATTCGTTCTAAATTTAAGAGAAAAAAACATGAGTTTTTTTTACATTCATGTAACTGACACTCCACCGGGAAATAATTAATTATCTGGAAAAATTATATTATTTCAGTTTTGTCGTATTTGTGACTTTGGGTTTTCTATTTTGTGAATTTTACAACCAATATTTTTATCGTACTTAATTAAGATGGTGATGTAATATATGACATGACACTGAATTGAATTTCAATACGAGTTCTATATACTCTTAACCAAATATGATATTACATTATTAAAAAATATGGGAAGTAGATATTCTCATTTACTATTCAAAATACTTGATAAAATTATTTAAGAGAATGCACAATAAACTGCACAACACTAACAAAACTAAATGAGCAAAAAACATATCACAAAAGCGAAGAAACATTAACAAATTTTTATGCAAGGTGAATGGTTTCCAAATCTACGTACCGATATCTATACATTAAATGTTAATTGTACATTGCATAAACATAATTTTAAAAGATATGACTTACGATGCCGCGTACTTCCGTAGTCCACTGCATCTTTAATATACGGCTCACAGCATCGATTTAATTCGACGTTGGGCGGGCGGACTAAACGTAGCTTGGCGGCCGCTTAAAGCTCACTTTGCTAAACAACTATTTCCGGTCGCTGTGCGCAATGTCAGGGAGAATATAAGTATTTAAATAATAAATACAATTTTAGAGACATAACCATAACTTAGACAGCATCATTAAATATATTTTTAATTTCATTCTGTTTAACGCAACTTTAATACAAATACCGCAAATTTACGTGTGAGGAACGTTACATAAGCATTAAAAGGTCTTTCTTTGTTTATTTTAACTACCGAGTTAAATAAGAAAAATAATAGGTGGTGTCTGTGTTTGTATTTTTAAATTATATAAAAAACCTATTTTGTGAGCAGTGAATATTCAAGAAATTGAAAGAAAATTTAATCAATATTTTTGTGTGTTAATGATAGAAGAAATGCTATGTATTTCAATGAAACTTCTACAAACATTTAGCATAAAGTCTAGTTTATATACATACATATATATATATATATATATATATATATATATATATATATATATATATATATATACACAGTTAAACTGTGTTAATAATTTAACACTAAATTACCACCATATGCATAGGTAGTTACTTAAGTAAACATCTTTATATATGTGGTAGCAACTTGTTACGAAAAAATTTAGACTTTTTTTTGCGTATCAAACACAATAGAGATTTTACACTTTGCTATAATGGAGAGTCACATTGTCTAGCATATGCTTGATTAATCCTGTGTTAGGGTGCGTCGACTGGGTATTCATTCAGTTTGAGTGAACGAATTTATTCAGTGCGGTTTCTGCTTTATCTGGCTGTAAACAACGACATTGAAGCCTTTCAGCTTACGATATACACAGCAAGCTAATTGTCTTAAATCTTTTTGGTACCTATATATTTGACTGCAAATTATGTAATTAAATTAGACTTTGAAATAAGAAAACTAATAAGTGATTTTGACTGGACTAAAAATAAGAAACAACAATTTCTGGAAAAAAATATGACAAAGTAAAATAGGATTCATAAGTGAAGTGAATTCTTTATTAAATCGCGTTTATAAAAAATTTTTTTACTAAAGAAAATTTTCATTTATTTATTATGTATTTTATTGGTATGTGGAAGTTAATTAAATTATTTATTAGAATTCAATGAATTAGATATTTGTTTAAATGAAGAATGGTGGAGGCACACTTGCTAATTATCAAATAGACTATATAAACAGTGGACAAACGTGATATTATGGAAACGAACACATAATTCCCATAAGTTTGAAGTGAAAAAAAATTAATTTCGTTCATACTTAAAGAGTATATTATCAGGATATCGAATGAAATGTTTATTTAACGAAGATTTGATAAATTTATGCTAATTTAAATTTCTACAGAGTAACTTTATTTTAAAAACTTTATAGCTCAGTAATAGATAAAACAGACAGCATGCGACGGCTAACTTAATCTTAGTTAAAGGAAAAGGCGATAGCAACTAATCCCCTACTTCAGTGAATGAAACGTTGTAGGGAAATTAAAATTTATATATTGCATTAGAGATACGAAAATATCGATCTGGCTGGAGTGTTCTCATAAGAGTTATCATTTTTCTTTTGAGGAATGGACCCTTAAAAGTATATTGCGGTCTCTTTAGCTGAGAAGTTTTAATAAATTCCATTTGTTCTTATAAATATGTATTGTCTTTAAATTCCAAATACATTATTTTCAACTTGGTACAATACAAGAGTGAACTGCAATAACATGCACATTTAAGACCTCATACTCATTCAATTATGAAGGAAATTTTAATTGAATGAGTATGAGTAATACATTTATGGGGTTAAGTATCATGACAAAGTAAATTTTTGCCTAGTTCTATTTTGATCGAGGTGCTTCATGCGTAGGAATTTTTCAGTACAATTTGTTTTCATGCGTAGAAATTGATTATGTAGGAAGGAATATTTTTTGCGTTATAATCAATAAAATGCCAACCTTTAACAATCCAAAAATGTATTTCATTAAAGCAAAGTCTCACCTAATCTATAAATAGAGGAGATTGCATTAATTTATTCTGAAATAGTAGCGCGCTTAGATAGTGAATTGAAGAGGAAAATGAATGCAAAACGTATTCAGTACATGGTCACGTGATGGAATTAATAGAGGAAAATTGATTTTCTGTTTAAAATACTTTATCTTTAAATTTTATTTCAATGAAATTTATTGTAAAATAATAAATACATTTTAGCTTTTAAATCTGTTAAGAATTGTAGTCTGTAAAATATTTAAAATTTGCTACACGTACCTGCCACGTATATTCTCTCGGTAGACTGTATTTGTAAAGTGAAAAACCCTATTGTACCTAATATCTGTATAGACAGAAAGGCAACCATAAACATGTATTGTCTTATATTATGTTTTGTCTTCGCTAGTTTTGCTGTTCATTGAGTGTAATAAAAGGGATTACAAAAGACTGAGCATCCCGAAGGCAGACCAAGTAGCCGCCCTACCACGATTGTTTAAGAAATGTTTAGCCAATGAAGTAATTTTATTTCAAGCAAACGATCTTTGTAAATCTAACAAAATTTGTAAACGACGCTTTGATGTTGGCAACAAAACAGTTAACACCATTTTAATAAACAGTTGAAATCATTTCAATAAGATCTGTGTAAAATAATTAATTTTTTTTTTGAGGGTCTTAATAATAAGTCGCTAGTTTTGTAACATTCTAATAATAATTAGATATTGTTATTTCACCTATATGCCCCACAAATAAAAACCAGTATTAAGTTATTGTGATTTAAACGATGATAAACATACATTAATGGCACGAAAAATTAAGATTACCACAGGACGGTTTCAGAGAAAAGTAGACTCCTTTAATAGAAGCAGATTCGTACATTGCAAATTGATAAATTAATGGAATATCCTGCATAAAAGTTTACCAATTAATTTTTAAAATTCTGAATAAGTTTTTAAAACATTTTTTATCAATAATCCACAATTTAAATAAACATTTTTGATCCTCCATACAAATAGCAAAGGATATCATTTTTAGGGTTACTATTTTTAATATACTTTCGCACTTTCATTGCGTTTGTTGTTTCCGTAATTGGCTTTGCAGTAGTGCAGTTTTTAGTTTTGTGTTCCGATTTTTAAATCCCATTAATATTATTACGTTGACATTCTTATATATTTTGCAGTGAATAGAGTTTCAATGTTATTAAAAACATGTTATATGCCATAGAGCGTGGTTATTAATTTTTTACATTTTTGATAATGTGTAAATACCAGCGCATGGAAGCTTGCCCCACCAAACGAGATTGGCTCGGCTATCGAGGGTTGCGGACCTCGTTTAAAATAATATTATTTTATTTATCACTAATAGGGATTTCCTATGTCGATAAATATTTAATAATACCTGATATAATTAAACAGGGGGATACGTACAGTAATTTTAAGAAGTTATCAGGTTCTTGCAAGTTTTGTTTTCTTTAAAAGGTAAACATTCATTTATACTCATTCTGTGCCAAGTATCCGCCCTTATGTCAAAGTATAATTGTCTGGTCGGTTTAGGACCAAGTGTGATAATATTTTACAGTGGTATGTACTTATGTTATATGGATATTTAGAAATTACACGTATTAATTTTTAGGGTTCGATGTTTACAAAAGAAAAACAGACTTCCTTCTTGATCACTAAGGCATTCGTCTGCTCATTTGTCACATCCACTTTTCTCATACACCACTTGGCGTAAAAACTTGAAATTTGGTATGGTAATAAAGTATGTTAACCCGCATATATGTCAATTAGTAACAATAATAAATATTTATAGGAAACTTCTAGGGGAAGGGGGAAATTATGTAAGGGAATAAAACAATAAATGCCATATTTAAAAAAAACTATACTTTCAAAGGGTCAGTTTTATTCATGATCAAGGATATTTGTTTGATAATTTTAGGGAGAACATTTTCAGAGATATATTAAAAAAGACACAAATAACATATTCAACCTTCTGATTCTGACTGAACTGAAGCTAACATTATGAAGAAGAAAGGTTTTTAAAAGCCTACATAAAAGATATAGGAAAATTATAACGATAATTTTAGATGTCATGATATTTCAGATATTCAAAATAATTTATATGTCTATTCTAAATTATCAAGGAAATTCACATTACCGATGACTAATGAATAAAGTAATTTCAAATAAGAAACAAGTAAAGTAATTTCACTTCAAACCAGAAAAACTCTCGGTGCGCGAGCCAATCTCGCTTTATCTGGTTTTTTTAGTACTTTCCTATGTATGTAATGAATCGAAATTGGCGATAACATTATTTTTCTCTCGGACACCATTGAGTGGAGTATCTCTGAAGACATCTTTTGAAATACAATCAAAATATTTAGTAACTGTTTATATATATCCCCTTATTAGCCAGATATTCCTATAAAATAACAAATCGAAAATTAATCAGATTAACGGTATTTAGTAAGCACCTACTCAATGAGAAATTATTTCCATAAATTTGCCTTGACATATTCAATGGATATTTTACCTACATACTTTTTTCACTTAATTAAAAATAACACTAATATTTCTAAGAGTTTAATAGAAATATTATGTTAAAATTTTTGTTAAGTTAAAAAAAAAAAGTTTAAATTTTTGCTTGTACCCATGTGAGTAAAGTAACACTCGTAGTAAGAGTTTTACAAGCGTTTTATCGAATTTTCGAAATCCATGCCATTACGCCGTTTTACAGATTTCTCTCAATATGTTAAAATTATTTAAAATAAAGAAAGGTATTTTTATACATAACGTTGATACCGTATTAGAGTATTATAGTAGGTAAAGTAAAATGGCTATTGTACTGGATAATTGTGACTAAAGAATGTTAGATTATCGCATGAAAAATCAAACGGACTTTACCTTAAACAATCTATACCGATAAATCTGTTGTAAGCTATTTATGGAAATGACTTAGATTAAATTACAAATACATGTTTTTTGATTTACGTATCAATTCAAAATTTAATAGCTTTTAAAACGTGCTCTGTTTAGGCCTCAACTGGAATCTTCAATAAACAAAAAATTATAATACTGTTGTCGGCTGTGATAAACGGCACTAACTGTCTATCTTTATTACTGTGCTATTGAACGATCTACACTAGAACTGTTTTCTGGGTTACGTGCTAGAAAACTGAACATTTGATCCCTTTGCGCGGCCGCCCATTTATTACTTTGGTTTCAGCGGCCTTCGTCAGAGGCGATATCGACCGTAATTAAACAAAAAGTGGAAAGTTTATTTATTGATTCCTACTATCCCTGGAACCAAGTTTCAGGTTACAAAAATTATTATTTTGTTAGAAGCATATACTTCGAGAAAAATCATGGTTTATATATTCTTACACTACAATTAATAGGAACGAAGTAGTGATAAAGCATAAAAATGTTTTGTCTACTTTGTTAGTTTTTTCAAGCTTCTCCCTAAAACCACTTATTCGATACTTTAAAATATTATATTATATTTACTTTCAAATATTATATACTATAGGCGATAAAATTACTAGAGGCAAAGCGGTGATGAAGAGTCTATCAGAAACCGGTGAACACTTCTTATAAGGTGCAACGTAGAATCAGGTTCAAATGTTGACTGACCCCGACGTGCGATTTGGTTTCGCGAGGGGAGCGAAGGTATTTAGTGACTGCGAGAATAGAAAACTTGAATATCTTGACACGCAAACAAACATACATCTAGACCGAAAAAAGTAATAAAACTTTATTTCCTGATAGACTAATTTTGAATTTTTTAGATTTTTATTTTGTAGGAAATAATATAGAATTCTGAAGGATATTTACACAAAATTTTCCTCATTTTCTTAATATAATGTATTTATTTTTTATATGTTTATATATTAAATTGTCTTGAATTTTATTTCATCTTTATTTTTATTTTCTAATTACGCAATAACTATGAGTATTTAAGGTATGTTCATAAATATTGATACTTTGTAAAAAGCATAAATAGATCCTCATTCATAAAAACTCACGACAATATTTTCTCTCTACTACTCTTCAAAGCAGCTGTTTATGGGTGACTAACTAACGCGACTATTTCAAAACTTTTCGGAAACACAAAAAGCTAAACCACCCTTACCAGACCCCATTGCCTCGCATATTAAATGTGTAAACGTCACCACATATCAACATGAAAGCTTGTATCTCACACTAGGTTAAAATTAACCGGCATATCTGTACACAAATAGATATTTATCTTGAAACTAGCGCTAATTAGAGATAAGTAGCAAACATCATGCGAGGTTCCGTAGATCGTGTTTCCGCCGTATGCCAGCTGGCTACGTCCCAGCCATTGTCTCTTTTTATGTGGCCACCTATCATTGTGGTTGTTTTTAATTAGCGTAAATGAAAATTCTACAGCTTTCTTCATAGTTTAAACTTTTAAATTTTTTCGCTTCTATTCATAGTAATGGTACATTTTGTAACTGTTCTGCAACGAATGAAAAATATTACATGATTAGTAACATTTACCTAATTAGAGCTATCAGAGCTATCAGTGCATTATTTTAAGATTTGAGCAGCATTAAGAGAAAAAAAACGTGGTCAATACTGGGAAGGATACTGTAAGCTGGAGTTTGGTTAGGCAAAACCTGTAGAGCTGGAAAGTAATAAATTTTACTTCATACCAAAAAAAATGTTTATATAAAAAAATTGATGTAGGATTTTAAGCACGGTAGAAATAAAAATTTTGGTAACTAATGTAATCGTACTACTAAAATTTTTTATTTTTAACGTCAAAGTTTAATAAGCGAATAACATTATAATTCTTAAATGAATAATATCGTAATAAATATGATATATCATGTGAATTAATCAAATGAATACGCTCAATTATTGATAGATATCGTGATAAATATTAAAAAAAAACATTTGTTTGTAGAGAAAATACGTCTTCATTATAAGCGTGACTTTATATTAAAAGTATACCCCAAGCGCAGGAGAGAGACAATCGCCCAGCTACTCTCGCGTTTGGATATATCAGGCTCGCCCTTGAATATACACGAGGTGCGTCAAACGGCGTGTTGTGAACTCGCAGTTTTTTCTGACCGCAAATAATACTGTACTCGGTCTCTCGACGTTACTCTCGCTCGGTCGTACTGAGCCTACCGCCGAGTGCACCTGAAGTGTGTTACACTCGTGGCGTGATGTAAACTCGTAATTTTTTCACATACAGAAATTACACAAGGTTAGCCGAAGGAATTTCCACTTCTAAAAGATGAAAACACTTAAATGAAAATAAAAAAAGCAGGACGATGGTATGTAGCCAGTCCCTCGTAGCGTCGCGAGTCTCAGAGCCCCTGATCGCATTACTGACTGGATGACTCGGAGCTCTGAACCTGCATGCTTCGCGACTGGAGGTAGCGTATTACTTAGACCAACCGCTACGATGCCTGCATCGCTTGGCGCGTACAATCTTTTCGGAATAATTGATTATTATCTATTTATTAGCCGGCGTCAACATATTTGTGCAGCTACAAATTAAGTAAAGTTTCAATTCAAACAAAATTGATAAAATTGTTGAGAGGAAATACCTATAATTGTCATGAAAATATTAAATCCTTCACGTATAAAGTGGAGAAAAAGTAGTTTAATCTACTACTAATGGTCGTGCGAGAATATTGTATATTAACATTAGAACTACAAAGTAGTTTTCGATACACAGAATAGAAGAATATAGCATGATTATTATAGCGCATTACTTTAAATATTTGGTTAAGTATTTACAATAAATTTTAGGGTTCAAGTGTTTTTTTTTAATAAAAAAAGACTTTATAACCTAAATATAAATTAATTATCTTTGATTAAGTAAATTAATATTTCGCAGTTTTTTAATAATATTTTTCAATCAAAACCATTAATTGTTATCTCTCTCTCCCATTCTTTATATATATATATATATATATATATATATATATATATATATATATATATATATATATATATACCTTTATCAGGGATATGGGAATTTTTTAATACAAAATAAAATACATAACTGGGTGAAAAATATTTTGGTTCTGTTCTCACTATCAGTTGTGGTTCTGCTATCTTTGTGACAAAAAAAATGTATTCAATAAAAAGGAAACTTTACGTGCTTCTGTATATGAAGAACGGGAAACAGGAACATAGTATCTTATAAATATTTTGAGAAATTTTTTTTATTCTCACTTTCACGTCTGCTTCTGCTTTATATGTGAAGAATTGTATACTTTGAGCAGTAAATTGTATGTGTTTCTATATGTTAGAACAGAAAATAGCCAACTTAACTTATTGAGTTTTTGAGAGATATTGTTTTGTTATAATTGTGCAACTGTAATTCTGTTATTTATTGTTTTTATTGTGCAACTGTAATTCTGTTATTTAAAAATTTAATCGATTTTTAAATTGTTACCGGTTTCCAGATTATGAAATGTTGTTACAGGCCGTAACGCGAATCTACGACTTCCTTTTCGAAAATATAGTAAACTCCCGTCAAGAATTGCTGTACACTAATAGTAACTATTTACAAAAGTAAACGTTGTGTAATATTAGAAATACCAAAAGTGACATTTCAATTTAATAGTTTTTTGTCTTTTTTAAAACCAATCCTGCTGAGTGAAAATTAAACATAATGGCTTTCCGTTTATTCTCTCCGAATGCATGCACGAGTAAAAATAAACGTCGAAACTTTTCCAAGCTTTGAAAAGTATATTTTTAATTACTTAGTTAAATTTTTGCCGATGCAAGTTGGGATAATGCCTGATTGAGAGATGGGCCAATACTTCCAATATTGTATCAAGCTAATTAAGCTCGTGAACAATTCAGGAGCACAAACGGATGTCGGTACGCGGATGCTGCGTATGAAATAATGGATATTTTCGGACTCGCACCTGGTAATCTATTCTAAGTAAAACGGCAGAACAAGTCAAGATGGGTCAACGCCCCCAATACTCTATTAAGTCAAACGCGCGAACAATTCGAATGTTGTTACGCGAATGCAATATGTTAAATAATAGATATTTTCGAACTCGCGCATGACAATCCGTTATAAAAATTATAACCATAACACATATGGGTTGCCAAGGTAACCTGTTAATATATTAAATAGGTTAGGTGCAGCTCTATTTATACTTGCAGAGAATTAAAGCCAGTCATGCTCAAAATGAAAAGCGAGTCGTGCATATGAGAATTGTAAGCACAATTTCAAACGAAGCCATCAATAGTATCTATTGAGTAAAAGGAAGCATAATTTTCATCTACACTAATTAACAGCAACCTTTACGGTAATAAAGGTTGCTGTTAATTAGGTAAAAAAATAGGTGACATCCAACTAGTATGCGGTAATCACTCGATTTACGGCATGCCGCATGATTGCCAGTTGTGGCCAATTAGCGCGCGCTAGTTTTAATTAGACTTGCTACATATAGAACCAAGTTTTCCATTTGAAGAGTGTTTGTGTTTTACTTAACTTCCAGTTATAGACACATAATATAATATGATAACGGGCAAAAAAGTTTTGCTTGTACCAATTTCCATAAGCATTTTTTAGAAATTAATAGAACTATTGTCATCATTATCAGAATCAATAACTCGTCCATTATACTATATAATAACTTGTCCATTATACTATATATATTTCCATTATATGACAAAATTTTATAACTTTTTGATCATATTTTATAATGTAAAAACTTCCTTTCAAGATGTAAATGCTGGTTTGTAAATCTCAAGGTTTCCCAGTTATATGTGAAACTTTTATAACTTTATGACCATGTGTTACACTGTGAAAACTATTTTAAAATTATAAATGCTGTTTTGAAAATATCACGGTCTTCCAGTTACAAGTCAAAATTTTATGATTTTATGACGGTATATTACATTATAAAAGCATTTTTACAAGGTATAAATGCTGATTGGAAAACTTCACAGTTTTTGAATTACATGTCGAAGTTTTATAACTTTATAATAATATGTTACACTGTAAAAACTTTTTACAAGATATAGATTCAGATTTTAAAACCCTACGGTTTTCAAGTTATATGTCCAAGCTATATAGTTTTAAGCCATATGTTATACTGTAAAAACTTTTTTACAAGCTATAAATGCTGATTTGAAGATCTGACGATTCTAATTAATTATCGATTAAATCAATTTGTTGGTGAGCCATTTTGTGTTCATTATAACTCGTACGCCTTAAATAATAAGATCTGACGGTAGTCTAATTAGGAGCACAAACTATATTATCTTTAACGTAAAAATTTAATTGAGATTCAATTTAATATAAAATTAATTTAAATTTCTTTGCAAAATGGTCACCTCGACAATGAAACAAAATTGGACAATTATGTAATTTCCTTTAATTTTCCTTTTTTCCAAATGAACATTTTTTTACACTAATTTAAAAGCCCCTTCTATTTCTCCCCAGGTCTTATTTCCTGAAGGTGCTTTAATTCAGTGTGTAAATTCCAAAACTCGTCTCCATCTTATATTCTTGAGTAACTTGAGTGGTTGAATTTGAGTGACACTTGAGTTTTAATTTTCGGTTAATGAAAATTGTATAGAAGTTTTTTTAAATGAAATATTGTTATCGTATGAAAATGTTTATCGAATATTTTCTTTTGTTAAATGCTTCTTACAAGGCGAGTTTTCGTTTCGTTTGTACGTAAAAAAAGAAAACACCTATGAAATTAACAAAATATTTCATAGGTGTTTTCTTTTGTTTACCCGTCTGTACTGAATTTTGACATGCAAAATTTCTGAATTTTGACATTCTTATTAAGGAGTCAAATGTACACTCAAATAAAGTTCAAAAGTCTTGATTTTAAATTTTAGAAGAGAAAAAAATTAACTTTGGAAACAATAAATTTTTTTCTGCTACGCCTTTTTAGATGTTAAATAAAAGTAAGTGAAATGGAAAAAGTTTTCAAAAATAATAAATTTAGATTTTAAGATTTATGTATCCCAGATTGATGAGATACATCAAGATTAATGTAATTAATTTTATGTATATTAATTTTTAACGCAACATTTATTCAATTAGTTTCAACTACGGTATTAAAAAGTAAAGGGTCTGATTTTTAATGCCTTATTCTTAGAAATGTAATAGACGATAGCGGCAATATTTTTAAAAAATGAACAGGCCGTTTCTTGAAATTAATTTCTACTATCATATACATAAGTTGGCTTTCATGTTTATTAAAAAATTGGTTTTTCGTTGATTGGTAAAATTCTTTATTTTTATTTATATTTTTTGTATCATGAAGTATGACACGTTAGCATGATTAAATTTCCTGGGTACAAACTCTGTGGCCGTAAGATTTTATTGACACGAATATACGATATTAAAAATATTTTAAGTGCTGACCAGAAGAGTGATAACTTTCAGTTAACCAAAGCAACAAATAATAAAACAAATTATGCGTTGACAACAACTGCAAAATATTGTGAATACATTTGCAAAATAAATAATAAACAATAATTTACATATAATATACACAAAAATATAACTGTATACATATATTGTCAAGAATAAAGTACAGGATTTAGAAGGAAATATGAGAGAAGACATGATGGCATACCTTGAATGTGTGAGTTGGTTGTGCATCCCGGATACCACATCAAACTTATTCCACAATTTGATAGCATAATTGTTTTAACAGGATGAATCTACTTCAGTTTATAAATATTATTTGACAAAATCCAATTAAATGCCAAAGATTCGTATGTTAGTGATTATAGAAATAAAAATTATGACTCTTAGGTTCTATTTCACCTTATTGAGTTATATTTAACTTCTTGGTTAAAGATATTTCCTCTTTCTCTAACTAATAATGTCAGCGGGATCTTCAGTCATCCCTTATTATCAATCTTCACGTGTAGTCTTTAGTGTCATTGGAGATTGAAGCGCGAATATAACGCAAATATTCCTGGATGTACGTAAACAAATCTTCCGATATAATCGTCAATAGACATCTGGTCTGAATCTGTCATAACGATGAAACATTAAGTACGTCAGTAAGATTATCAAATCTACCAAGCCCTCAGTAGATCTAACAACTTGTTTTCTTTTATGAAAATTGAATACTTTGAACGAAAATATACTATTTTTTTGGATTTTTAGAAAATCTGAGTGAAATCTATATTAAAAACTTATGATATAATTTCATGGAAATGAAACACTGATGAGGCGAAGAAGTTTTACATGATACGCTTAACATTATGGCGTTGGGTGTATGTCCTTTTTCTTTTATGACATAAATATGGAAAAACTATGACGTAAATATGGTAAAATATATACCTTTGTAACCTTATATGAGGATTCAAGTTTCTGTAGTAATTCAAATTTGTGCCGCCGTAGTATGAATTTCGATATACTAGTGATAGCGTATTCATCTCATTTTATTTATTTTGACTGAATAGAATCCGAAATTTCATATATAATTATTGCTGAACAAGTATACCTAGTTAACTGTTGCCGAAGCACTTCACACGAAATGTTTTATTGCTAAAAATTATAAGCAACACATCCCAAAATATTTCGATTAATTTCAAATTATAAGTATTATTTTGGGGAATAATAACAAAGTGTATGATTTAGTTTTTATACGTTCTTTTTTATTAGGTTTTTAGGCCAAAAACCTATAGTAAATAATAAGGTATATCTACTAAATTTTTATGTAATTTCTTTTTTTGGAAATTTTAAAGATTTCGTGTTACCAAACCTAAGTTGTAACTTAGATTTTGTAACAGGGTTACCACACCTAAGTTTTGGAAGGTAGGATTTTGAAAGTTGGTACTTAATAATTTTATATTATTTGTAACAGTGTTACCACACCTAAGTTTTAAAAGGTAGGATTTTGAAAGTTGGTACTTTCAAAATGCTACCTTTTAAAACTTAGGTTTGGTAACACTGTTACAAAATCTAAGTTACAACTTAGGTTTGGTAACACTAAATCTTTAAATTTTTTGTTGGTAGGAATGAAAGTCCTGACGAAAAATATTATACAAAATAAAATTACAATGTGAATTAATTAATTTAGAATTAACAAAAAGGAAAAAATATATCTTATCGTTTTCTTCCTCTCTCTCTCTTCCTCTTTCTTTATATTTCCTTTTGCCTTTTGATTGGCTTTGTAACCTCGAGGTACGAAGACTCGGAGCGAAACGAAATTTCGAAAAGACACTCAGTTGATGGCAATATCCGACCTTACAAAAAACAAGGAACACATGTGAAGATTAAAATCTCTGAATTCTTGTAGACTGATGATCTTTTAGTTTCATCCTTTATTAAGTACCGCAATGACGATTGTTCGGAAATCGAAATCGTTTTAAATAATTTGAAGCCCAAAGAAATCATTGGTTTGACAATTTGCTCGGCAAAATTAATAATTTAATTTAAACCGCATTTACGTCTGTTAATGAAGTAAAACGCGAGAGTACGCATCTTATTTATAAATGGAAAGGGGGCGCCGTTTGCCGTTTTGTTAAAAGTTTTAATTAGATTGTGTACTTTAGAGCTGTTTCCGTCTCCGTTAAGTGATTGCGTCTTTCTTTCTGTCATGTCTTTGAATTACGGGTTATCGTTATGGGTTATATAATTAACCTATTAAATTGAATAAAAATATTAACACCGTTTTTGGTTTAATTTAGAAAGATCTTTTCTTATTAAATTGCTAAATCCCAAAAGAAACCTGGTATTTGGCTCTTATACGTTACTTTGCAGAATATCAATTAAATTTCCTCGCAAATATTTTTTTTCAAATAGGTGTTTATTTTGCTACTTAATGGATTTTAAGTCACGTTACATTTTACTCGTTCTATTATAAACTCTTTTTTTTCGATTTTTTTCTGTTTTATATTATTTACTTCAGTTTGGCTTAATTTATCACTTATTTTCACTTAATTTAAAACACGTGATTTAATTTAATGTGACCTACTTTAAAATACGTAACTTTACTTTCATTTGGCAAAATAAACAAATGAACGCGGCAGACAATTAAGTTGCTATTTAGCAAAATAGTTTGTTAATTTTTCAGGGTCGATCCTAAAAATTTGCAAATACAAAATTTGTCATATTCCAGGTTCAAGCTTTCCGATAGTGAATTACACTAGCTTTTTAACAGCGGCTTCAGCTGGGTGGATTTTTTATTAAGACAGCAGAATTTTTCTCTGACGTTGTGAGACAACATGACATCTAGCTATATGAAATGGTAAAAAAATTGATGCGTACTAAATTTTTTTTATTGAATAAAATTCATTAGTTTCATTCCATGGAAATTACATTACTTCCCGATTTAAAAATAGTTTTATATTAATTTTGTTCATAAAATGTGTCTATAAAAATATAGCCAGTTACACAAAAATGTTTCTACCTATTAGGCGTGATTGAATAACAGACATCCAAACATTCCACTTGTGGGAAACCGCGTATATAACATGCGCCATTTTTCGTCACACAAATTTGGTATTGATGCGCTGGCTGCATATTAGCAGGACCAAAATCTCTCTTCGAGGCTCTCGTTTACAGTAAATTGAAAATCCACTCAGCCGGTTAGTTCCGCACGGATAATGTCGCTTATCTATTTTATTATGGAGAAAAAACATATAAAAGTAGCACAACAATTTTAATTTTAAAATTGATTGTTATATTGAATATTTCTAACTAAAATCATCCTAAAAATGACAAATTTTAAGAAATCTTGCAAAACCGATCACGCATAAACGTTGCTCAGTTTTTACGAATCATCCCAAGCTTTTTTATATCTATATACATAGTTAACAATTAAAATTTAGAAATAATAATTTGTTAGAGTAAAGAAGCATAAAATATTACAAAGAATTACTGCATTTAGCAGTATTTTGTTTCAAAATGTAGATCTCCAAAAATATTTGATTTTCGCATTCACTCGCTCTCAACAAGTGAGATCATTAAAACCTGTCGCCAGTTTCAGTCATGAGTATACTTTGTATTTTTGATTTGTTTCCCCTATAATTTTTTATTCTGATTTAGGGACTTTCTAAACGCCTTGTTACTTAATTATAAATAAATCACTATAATACCTGACAAAGTGTGATGACATGTACTTTGTATTCATAGATCTAGAAAAGGCATTTGGCAGGATGCCACGAATCTCATATGGGAAGCAATGTGCGCACAACTTGTTCTGGAGTAATACAACCTTATCATTAATATAAAAACCAAATTGATAAACCTTACTGGTAATAATGCAGAGTTCATGGTAAATGAGGATGTTCACCAAGCTTCAACGCTCAGCCCACTACCGTGGTTTGTACATCGTCATGGACTATATCACGTAGCGTCTACAAAAACAATATATGTATATATTTATGTTTATATATATATATATATATATATATATATATATATATATATATATATATATATTTACCTATAAATGTACTTTGTCATTAACCAACAGTTTTATAATGAACAGTATTATTATATTCTCATACGTTGACTATATTAAGCTTATCGAGTACCAGCCAAATTGTGACAAAAAAACAAAAAAACTGAAGACGTGAATAGATACAAATTATGAAAAAGAAATCGATACTTCCATAATAATTCAAATTAATATCAAACTACAACTATTGCCATAAAAAAATTTAAGACATTTTTGGAAAATTATTATTAATTTATTCACATTCATAAGTGTTGCTATGAAATAAATAATTTTAAAAATTAGCCACAAAACAAAAATTTAAAAAAATTTTATTAGACAGAAGAAAAATTATGTTTTAATAGAGATCTGTTCTTTTTATATCAAAGAAATATTCAGCAGAAACAAATTGATGTCAAAAATGTTGACGTCCGAATGACTAATTGACTAATTCAACCTAACGCAGTGTTTCTTTTTGTTACCCTGCCCGCCCCTGTTGACAGATGAATATCAGCATTAGGGGTACGAAGAGAAGCACTAGAAGTACTGTGAGAACGTCGCTTGTTGATGAACTTTTCTACTAACTTGAATTCGAATGAAACTCTCCATCAATTTTGTATTTTAAGACTGTAGTGGAAAAATTAAATATAATTGGTGGTTCAACTATCATAACACTAGAAATGATCGATCCTCTGTGAGTTCATATTTTATATATTTTCGTGGTTTTTTATTCAGAAACTTGTCAAATACCAAAAAGGAGTCAAACAACTTTAGTTAAAATATTTGTCTCTTTGTTAAAGCAACGTGTAAAAATTAATGGACTGATTTTCATTGAGATTATGCTTAAAGATTAGATTGGAACCTATAGTACTTTCATCTCCATCGTATATTCCTTGAAGAACTTTTTATCTCTCTGTCTACTGATTTGGCATCACAATAGACTACTAAATGTAAAATTCAAATTTAATCTATACTAACTTTTATCCTGATTGAATATTCCCTAAGGGGCCTCCCTACGAATTCGACCACTTATTCTCACGAGATAAGAATATCGATGACTAGAAACACTCGAGATTATCGCAGCATTACCTTACTCTCTACGGATATCTTGCCATTTCGTTTTATTATTCTTAAAATATTATTTGAAAATTCAGAATTGTTATTATTTTAAATACCGAAAATATTGCGATAACATCCAGAGACATCAATCAAAGTAGAGGATGAAGAACGTTTTTAAAGAAAATATGTGGATAAGCACAGATGGTAGGTACCTATTGTCTTTAGTTATAATCGGAGAAGTATATCCAAGGGGTTAAGAAAAAAAATATATTATCCGTACACTACAAAAGATACTGGCAGGTCGTACAAGAAGTGAAAAAAATGTGTGCCACGTTAATAACTTTGTTATGGTTGCGTTGTTGGGCAGCTCAGATTCTATAACTTATTATTTTTTATTGTAACTATGACATGTGTAATACTTTTAATGCGACAGCGTGCATCTCTTATTTTAATATAATATGAATTTGATTGATTTAGGATAATATTGTGACTATGCCACATTTTTATTAGTATTATTCACACACCACCTCATTTCTTAGTGAAAACTCTGTGAAATTTGTGTGAAACTTGTATTGAAAGCCGAAATACTGAAAGTTAACTCAATAGTGTTTCACATCATATGGCGCTTTAATAATGACATTAATTTTTATTGACCATACTTATTGATCACAATATTTTCAAAGAGCGAACATTATCGTACATCATAATATTTGACAGCATTCATCGTTTCGTACATATCTACTTACGTATATACTATCTATTAGATATATAATTACGTATTTACTACCTATGTAGATTTTTATGGAATACCACCAAGAAATAAAGTAAATATAATTAGTAAGCAGTGATATTTCTTACAAGTTTATTTAATTGTTTTAAATATATGTGAGGGAAAATATACTACTATACAGTAAAATGGTCCATTGAACGCCGCCGTAATTTTTAAAAGTTTAATTTTGCTTGAATACGTATATTTTTTAAATTTTGCCTAACATTAACATTACACATTTATTTTAATTTTGAACGGAATCTGCTTACACTCTAAAAAAATTGAAATTACAATTGTAATAAAATACTAATGTCACCCGCTAATGTTCACCCACCCGGGTATAACGGGCATATTGTTCGGTCACCGAAGAAACAATATCGAATGCATTCACTCCTTATATGAGCGATCGCATGGAAAGATGACCGTTACGTCGGATCAACTTTTAAAAGTTTCACTTCAAGTGAGTGTTACACTTCAAGTGTGCGTTACACTTCGAATGAGCGTTACACTTGGAATGAGCGTTCCTCTTCGAATGAGTGAGCGTGCTCTACTTCTACAAAATTGTTTTCATGTTTCAATATTACGCTGTATAAATATGGAGTAACTTCTGATCTTACAGAATTTTAAAAATTTACGATCAACGATTGTCGTTTAAAATTTTGTCATGCATCGCTTATTTTTAGCATTCATTGCCTCCAAAAAAGGAACTATTATGATGATTGTTCCTTAAAATGTGGCAAAAAATAGTGATCGATAATATATTACCCCCACATATGAAAGTACCAAACTGGATAGAGTGCTAGTTTAAATCCAATAGAAGTCAGCATAAAACCTTTATCAGATAAAGCTTTCCAGTTCCACATTGTTGCTCGAAAGCACTTCCCGGAAAAACAATTTTCCTCCATCTCAAAGTACATTAATATTTTCTTGCAATGTGTTTTAAATGCGATTACTTAGTATCCAGCGACTGTGAATGAACTGCCGGCGAAATAGCGACTGAAAAACGATATTTGTTTACTTAATCGAACCGAAAAGTTGAGAGATAAAACGAAGTAATATATACCGCTGAAACGATTAACTGAAATTTATTCTATATTGGAATAAGAAAACAGTTTCTTATGCAATAATTTTTCACTTTCATAAAAGCTTTAATGCATTTTCAAAAATATATTACACAGCAATTACTTTATTTTAATTTGGCACATTATAGCCTTATAAAACGAACGAATGAAGTTATTCCAGCTGTTGCATACACAAAGTAATGAAATTGTTTTAATAATTGTCAAAATTGTCAAGGTTATTTTCATAGCAATTACTTTTTAAAATACAAGAGTTATTTTTTATTTCATTAATTACAATTTCTTAAAATTATATAAAAATGTTGTGCAATAAAATACAAAATTTAAAAAGTGGATGGACCACCTTTTAAAATGTTTGCAGTTAATTGTCATGTCAAATTAAATCTTTATAAATTGTTATTCGTATAAAAAAATCCTGACGTTGAATATTACTTAAATAAAATTCACGTGAATTAATTAATTAAGTATTCAAAAAAGAAATAATATACATTTTTCCTCCCCATATCCCTCTCCCTCCTTCCTCACTCTCCTTTCTCTCTCTGTCTACCTCTCTGTCTCAAACCTTCCCTCCTCGCGCTCTTCCCTCTCTGTCTCCTCTCTCTTTTTGCTCTCTCTCTCTCTCTATGTCTCTCTCTATTTGTAAAGGACTCCTGATGATTGGCTACTTCGAAATTCGTACGATTCAGAACAAAATATAACTTCGAAACTACACTCAGTCGAAAACAATACGCGATCACATAAGCAACAAGAAGAAATATGTGACGATTAAATTCTATAGATTCTTACGCATTTAATATGCGTTAGTTTAATTTTACCACACTTTTATGACCATCACAGCAATAACGTACGAAATATAAAAATCCTTCAAATAACTTTACAATAAAAAAATCGTTTTGATCCGCGAAACGATAAATTATTAATTTTTCGTTTCGCAGACCAATAATTTTTTCGTTTCTCATTGAATTCAAAAGACGCTTACATCTGTCAATGAAGTAAAACGCAAAAGTACGCGCGACTAACTTGACGAATTTCTAAACGGAAAGGAGACACGGTTGCCATTTTTGTTAAAAGTTTTAATTAGATTGTGCACTTCACAACTGTTTCCGTCTCCGTTAAGTGATAGCGCCTTTCCCTCCACGCTCGCTACTTGTAGCTTTGTTTTGCGTAAAGTCTTGTTGTGAATTTGAAATATTTATTCATCCGTCGTATATCATCATAATTTTGCAGTAGACAAATTACTTCAAAATTTATTTCAAAATATTAGTAGAGTGTTTCACATTTGAAACGTGTTTTCGAATTTAATTTCCACAAGTAGAAGTGAATACCTTGTTATCTTTATTCATTTTGTAATTAACCTATTTCCCAATATGAACATTTACGTAATATTTAAGGGTTCCGTAACCAAATGCCAAAAACAGAACCCATATAATTAAGTTCAGTCAATTTATCCATTTATCTGTCTATCAGT
Organism: Druceiella hillmani; assembly: GCA_039881145.1. Lineage (NCBI taxonomy): Eukaryota > Metazoa > Arthropoda > Insecta > Lepidoptera > Hepialidae > Druceiella > Druceiella hillmani. Next base: position 26,380,157 of record JAYKKI010000025.1, read on the forward strand.
TTATTCGTATGTCATAATAGAACTATGAAAAAAAAACGATGCTAGGGGTAGCACTCCATAGATATAATTGAGCGAAAACAAAGGAAAGATGGACTACTCACATACTATTTGCTAAAGGTAGTTTAGTAAGTTCACCAATTGATTACCATAGAATTTGTTTTCTAGGCAATAAATTCCCCATCAAAACATGCATAAATACGATACATCATCTTATCAATTATACTGACTAATATCATTTGTTGACAACGTATCTTAAAATTAGGATATTCGGGTTATATGTAACTAAGTTTAAATACGCAACAAAAATAACAAACGGTATGACTGCATTCCCTATAAATCAGTCACAATCTAAATAGTTTCACGCAGGCTACTTTAAAACTAAACCATTAAAACTGATCATCCGTAATGGACCTATACAATGCCCACAACGTTACTGTATAAATATTAAACGCGAGCATTTGAGGTGACTTTGCCGGCATTTATAAACGCCCGCACCCTCGCACCCTGGTTTCCCCCTTAGACTTGCTGATACAAGCGCACAGGAAATCCACACGTACAGGCTGCTGTATGCACACAAGGTACGTTAAGCAGAAGAGCATACTGACTATTCTTGTACAGTCAAAAGTAAAAGATATTTTGATCACTTGTTCTGATTATATAATTCTTCTAAAACACACTGCTTCCACCACTTACATCATAAATTGCTGTTAAGAAATTTTATGAACTTAAAAATATATAAGGCAGGTTTACAGAAAAATAATATAAGAAGGTGATTGCAAGAAAAATTTATTACGAATTAAATTATGAGCTGAGTGGGCAAGAAAAAATAAGCATAAAAAACTAGGAAATTCACGAATAGCAAAATAGCGAAGCGCACTTCTTTAGAGCAGGGGAAAGAAATTGAGGTTTTTCATGGGGACAAATGGGTAAAAATAAAATATCGTTCCATAAAATAAAATAAGAGAAAATAAAAGCATAAGAAGTTTTTTGGCATATTTTACATCACAGGAAATTGAATTTTTGTGAATCAGAAGATATCACTCAGAGACTGAACAATTTGTTATGATATTGTAATTAAATCCTATCGAATCTGATTTTTTTTGCAAATAAAACAAAGATCTCGTTTGTGATAAATAAATAATCGTCTAAAATTATCTTGACAATCATCTGTTTTTCTATTCGATTCTAATAACAAGTATAATGAAAGACAATGAAGACTCAAAGGGAAATCTCCTAAAGTATATCACGCTTACAGAGGCGGGCTAATACTGTTACATTATAATGACGTATATTGTCTTCAAATATTGCTCACGCATCACATGCTGTAAGAATAAAGTTTACTCACGCATCGTATGCTACACACAAAGATTGCTCGTGCGTGATACGCTTCAGATAAAAATATTGCTCACGCATCACATGCTGTAAGTATAAAGTTTGTACATGTGTCATACGCTGCACAAAAAGTCTGTTTATGCTTGATACATTTTAGACTCAAATATTGCTGACAAATTACATGCTGTAAGTATAAAATTTGCTCACGCATCATACGTTGCACACAAAGTTTCCTCGTACGTGATATACTTTAGATACCAATATTGCTCACTCATTACATGCTGTAAGTATAAATTTTGGTCATGCATCATACGCTGCATGCAACCTTTGCTTGTGTGTGATACACTTTAGATATAAACATTGTTCACGCATAACATGCTGTAAGTATAAACTTTGTTCATGCATCATACGCTGAACACAAAATTTGCTCGTACGTGGGTACACTTTGGACACAAATATTGCTCGTGCATTACTTGCGAACACGTCGCGTATGCATACAAGTGCATACTTTACTACGGGATACCCACAATACGACGATTTTATTTTTAATTTCATTTTGAATGTTACGAAATGGTAATGTCGTAAATAATTTTTGGTTGGGTTATTTCCTTTAAGTTTCATAAATTTCAACAATTTAATTTTAATTCATTTTTACATATCTTTTATGCTATTTCAAAATCTTCCACTTTACGTACTCTAAAACTTGGTCAAAATGACCTAGTATGCATACTTGAACATTATCAAACTGCTGTTAATTTCAGAACTACTTCGAAGGTAACAGTAAAAGTAGGAGTAGAGGCTGAAGTTTTCTTCATTTAAGGATCAAAAAAATTTCTTTGTGTATAAGTTTTAACCTTTTACTATTATTCTACAATTAGACTCTGGTAATTTGCATTATAAGAGATTTTACAATAAGCTTTGCAATAGAAGCTTAAGTCCTCAGCGTTTGTATATGCTACTTTTAATCATATTGTAGCTAAAATGTATCGTATTATCATTTCAATGTTATACTACGAAACGAGCAGAGTCCGTACATTTTAATCTATTACAAATTATGATCTTAAATTTATTTCCTAATACGACCCAATTTATCACGTAAGAAATAAGATCTACAATGAACTGCAATTATTTCTAAGTATAAAAACATAAATAAATCAATAAAGGCTCACGAATATTTCAGAAAGTACCTTTGAATTGCCAAACTGCCTCCACAGCCGAAATAAATTCTTCCACTCAAAGTGCATACGCTAAATAGAATATTTACCATCATGTATATATGTATATTCATACACCGTTATTCACGTAAATGTCATTCAGTCTTGATGACCTCATCACTTAGTAATTTACTTCTATTACCTTACATAGTGAACTTACACATAATCGCCTATTGCATTGTCCTATTTAGTAAAATTAGAACTCCAAACGAGGGTCTTCTAAGAATATAGTATATCTTAAACTATTTACATTACAAAGAAAGTTTATGTTATTCATACAAGTAATTTTGTGTATCATGCTAAGTAGAAAATAGTAAAGAATGCGTGATAGATATCTGTCATTTCTAAAAACATCACTCTCAAAAGTGCAGTTGCAACAAAATAAATGGCATCTTTTTACAGAATCCTGCTGCAAATATACCCAGTTTGATGCTCACATGATGCACTTTCTGAATAGTGCATACGTTGTTCATTGCCTTTAAATGAGTGGAAAATGTAAAGGAACTATATGACAATCCACAAAAATTTAAAGAAATACTTGTCAAAATTAATATTTCAACACAAAAAAATATCTACATATTTTTCTGAACCACACTGCAAATATATTCAAGTTTAGTACCCACAATAACTTTTATTGAATAAAAGATATATCTTTTGTTTTAATAGTATACACATATACAGAGTGTTACAAAAATATGTCTGTTATTTAAACAGGTGATTCTGTGTCTCAAACTAAGTAAAAATGTTAAGGAAATAAATGGCAAAGCTCAACCGTTTGTGATAAAATCAATATTGAAATTGAGATTTCTGAGAAAAAAATTTATAAAACACGCTTCAAACAGACTCAGTTTCTTACACAGAATAACATTTATGAATAATAGATAAGTTGCATATATATCTTTAATTTATTATTATATGTAGGCCAAAATAATGTTTAATTCTTTAAAGTACTTAGTAAATATAGTTTAGTGAATATAGTTATAGTAAATACAGTTTTTTGATATTTTAGGTAAACGTGAGTAAAAGTTTGGAGAGAGAAAAGTTGGTACTAGAGCACATTTGGAAGACTCGCACTACGGAAAAGAGAAGTCATAAATTATTATTAGATATATTCGATCGCATTTTAAAAGGTCCCTTCTGTCATGTCATATTCGATGAGACCGGCAGACAGGCAGACAGAAAATGCCTTTCTGATCTGAATTCGAAACTTGAATGTCAGTTCAACGAGTCTGCTGGGGGCTTAATTTTTTATACTACAATAAATGTGGCGAATACTAAAGGGAAAAAATATTAACTTAAATTTCCGTTCAAGATCATATTGCGTCCGCCTGTACCGGCTCTAAGGCCAATAATGAACGAGCGAGACGCGGCTTAGCTCGCTCAAACAGCGCAGCTGGATTAGCTGCTTTAATTAAAACATCAATCACGGCATTACACGTGATAACGCGCAGCGTATTGTTCACGGCGCGGATCATCCTGAGGGTAAATATTGGACTTGGACGATACGTTGCGGGTGGGGGTGCAGGGCGTAAGCCTGGCTCCGCGATTGCGTGGGACAGAAGATTATACCAAATGAACGCAACAATCAATATTTTGATTGCTTTGAAATTGAAAATATTCGAGTAGTTTTTTGAGAAATATTGGGTTTAATACACAACCTATTCTTCGTTATAGGGAAACCTCCAATGAAGTATCTAGATTTATATTTGAATACTTTATCATCCACTGTTGATGATTTATCGGAAACTTTCATATATTTAATTTTTCTCAAGAAAAACGTAGATCTCAACAATTTCCAGTTTTATTTACAAGTTCAATTTATAAAATCTGTTATTTTAGATCTTAATAAATATGACTCGACTACAAACGTCATTATTTTTGATATTCCATCATGTATTTTTTCGTTTAAAATATCTTTGGTTATTAATGGACACTGTATTTTTGTAACCATTATAAACTTAACTATAAGTATAAAATAGCCTGATATCCACTGATAATTTATTATCAGTGGATATCAGGCTAAATTATTATAAATTATTATCTTTCAACATAATACTCATTTTGATAAATCTATTAACCGTTTGCGTTATTTTTCAAAGTAGTTAATTTAACAAATATTCTATTGTCATTCTAATGATGGCACTATAACTGTTGGACATAAAAACACTGGATAATACAAGAAATGTTGTATTATCAAGTTCAAATGTAGCTGCACAATATATTGATACAATTGTTTCTCGTTATCCATTAAGAAAATTCTTAATTTTTAGAGATGAAATACACTTGTATACATTAGTCCGTAATACAATCTATGTGTACGTAAAATTTAGTAATGATTGGTGCTAAATTTCTGTACGAAAAAAAGGAATCGTAAAAAATAAAAATAAATGTCACAATCTTTTTATTCATATATTTCCTTACTATATTCTCCGTTACAATAATTAGACATTTCGCCTCTTTCCTTAAACTCTGGAGGACGCATGAATCTTGAAAAACGTATATTTATCTCATTACAATAAATACTATTTACGTATGAGTGGCGTTAGTCGTCGTGTTACTTATATGTGACGCGCAAGTCTGAGGGGTAAATTAATATATATTATTCTTACATTATAAACGTACAACTATTCTTGTTACGATTTCATTGTCACCAAATCACAATATTACTTCCATTTTCGTCATATCTCAACGTTACTACTCTGCCCTGCACTCCTACCGTATGCTAGAATTCGACATCAAAGATCGGTATATACTATCAGGTGTGATGGGCTTCACGTGGCATTCATTCATAAAAAAACTGTTCATTTTTTCAGTTTAAATATTTTACAAGTATTTATTAAAACATAAATGAAAATGAAAAAGTTTTTATTGTAACTTTGTTCATCTATCATAACTAAATTGTATTATTTTAATTCCAATATTTTACATTGCAGTTAATGAGCTCATTGTGGGGAGTTAAATGGAAGTCTAATTGAGCAAAAGAACTATTGGCGACTTAATGAACCTAAAACAACAAAGATTTAACATCATTAGTGATACGAAAAAAATCTCTTTTGTTTGTTTATTTGTCTTTCAAACTTAAGCAACTTAAATGATTTCAATGAAATTTATTATTTCGGTAACATATATTCTGGATTAAAATATGGGTTATACATAATTACTATTTCAAGAGCAAAGCAGTGAATATGAATTGAGAAATTATGAATAAATGAATGCGCTGAAGAAACTATAAGAAAAGTTTGCAAGCAGAGTTAGCCATCTTCAATATGTTAGAGTTTTCATAATAAATAAAATTATTATTGCTGAACGTCACATTAATATATGTTTATAATGAAAACTTCTGAACTTTTGTGCCACTGAAGCCACTGAAGCTTTTTGTACGATAAAACAGGTTCTCTTTCCCCCTAAATATGTCACATTCAGATGGCAAGAAGACAATTTATAAGATTCAAATAACCACATTTTGGACTGCCCAAATATAAATTGATTCTAATAAAAGATGTAAACAAAATGAGTAATGCCAACGGTAATGCCAAAAAACAAACAATTCTATCGCCTTTTCATATCTCAACAATAGTTTCTTTAATACTTTGCTCATTACTTAGCGCTCGCTCAAAAACTCCAAAGAATACAAACTCTATCATTCAACTAATTTAGAAGTAAAATAGTAGACCATGTAATGGCAGCCTGATAATATCATTGCATATACTAAAGACAAAATAACGGTACATGGAATAGAATAATCAACGTTTTCATATACCGCAATAATAAATTTTTACCCAGTTCCATATTTTCCACATGTGATTTAAAAAGCCCCAAAGGATTTCTATCATATTATACACACACACACACTCACACACACACCCACATACACACACACACACACCAACACTCACATACACACACACACGCGCGCGCGCACATACGCGCACACTTGCACACACGTGCACTCACGTGCACACACGCGCACACATGCGTACACACGCGTACACATGCTCACACATGCGCTCACACGCGCACACACATATATACATATGTCAAACTTAAAATCATTGGCCAATAAAAGTAGCAATAGAGGGTTTGAGAACCACATATAAGGAATACTTAAACAAAGAGAAAGTATAGTAAAATTTGCGCCGCATTCAACATAAAGGGTAACAATATGACATAATAATAATTCCTTTTTAGAGTGTTACCATTTGTGTTACCAATAATAATTATTTTTAGAGTGTTACCAGCCACAGTTTTTTGGCCAAATTCACACGTCTTCCTACTTTTGAGTTTATGGTTACGCTATGCTTGTTTTACGATTTATTTTCTTTAAGGATTTTTCAATTTTTGTCAGGACTTTGAAGTATAAAGCTATCTGGATTAGTGTCATTATATAAATTGAACATCTTGTTAATTCTGACGAATCGCCCTTGATAATCTTTATATCTGGTTTTTTTGGGACACCTGTATACCCAGCATCACTCTTAGAACTGATAATCGTACAATATTTTACACAAAAATTGTACGATTATCAGTTTTTGAATTTAAAAAATCCTTCTAAGTGTAAAGATTAGGGAAGTATATAAATTCAAACATTATATACTTAAAAGCAAAGTCTTTCGCTACTTACTCTACTTAAGATATATCTGTTCGATTGTAACCAACAATTCTTTCTACAGCCTAACATGTTGAAAAATAATAAACGGGAATGTGACCACACAACAGACAGAACTTATCAAATCTTTTCAATTTTGTATCCGAAACACATTTTTCGAATCTTTTTTGCAAGTCTTAGTTATTAAATGTGGTATGTTTGGAGTAAGTTTCTTAGATCAAATTTGCAAACGGAAAACGTTGGAATTACAACCTACTACATACAGCAAAATCTAAAAGTACAGAATATTTTTAGAATCTGTGTACTTGGACTTTCGGAATCCAAAATCACAACTTGTGAAACAAAATTACACGAGAGAAATAAAATCCAAATATCTCGCATTCTATTCACGTTCTGGAATTAGAGCAATAAAAAGGATTCAGCAATTACTGTATTAACCGTATAAAGAGCACGCAAGAGGTCATTGCAGATGATAAAAAGTAATTATACTTAAAATTTATTAAATACTTGATACATGGACCTGATAACCACTAACTATTTATTATTTTCCCCATCCCTCGCATTAACTTTAAGTTCTCTGCCAAAGGAAACATAGGCTATTAAATATAAGAATTTACTTTTCGGAAAACATGTGTTAATATAACGTTGAAAATTTCTGCGAAAACCTCAAGATATTACCCGAAGCATTAGAGCCTGCGCCTTATTTATTTACATCTTAATCTGCAGTTAACTGAACACAGGGGAAAAACATTAACCCCGGGCAATTAGGTCCACGGGCGGGAGGCTCGTGGCGGGAAATGAGTTGCCGGCGTTGAATATTAAATTAGGTCACGCGAAAAGAAGACACCGTCGAAGCTTGTCAAGATTAAATTTGATTAAAGTTACTTTTATCATCATAGAAGAGGTTGATGTTTCTGATTTTGATTAAAGACTTAATTACAATAGTTTGAACGGAAGTGCTTAATTTTTTAGATTTTTTTTTTAAAATGGAAAAATATTTTATTTTTCATGATATTAGTTATATTTAATTAACTAAAGTAATTAATTTGTATATTTGTGGGTGTCTATATATACACACACATATATATATATATATATACATATATATATATATATATATATATATATATATATATATATATATATATATACATTTATATATATATATATATATATATATATATATATATATATATATATATGTATATATATGTATATATTTTGTTTGTTACTATTGGAATATAAAAGGATTATTAACAAAGGGTTATTTTATTTTTCTTAGTAATAATTTTTTTATGACTAAGGGTTTTGACCACTTGAAGTTAGCGACTCGCAGGATTTTCCTATTCCTTTTCACTTTTGGTTTCCTGTTGACATATTATATTGCATACCGCACAGTTTTCTTATCTGATGCAAAAGTTAAGCAAAAAAATGTCCTCTTGGTCTCTTCCTCCACTACTTCACCCACTATGAATATTGTATTCTCCAGGTTATTCCCTTTACGTCTATCTGTGTGGCCGAAATATGTACAATTTGTAACCACATGGGGTTTTCAGCTTTGGAGTGTAGATATGAAATAAATTAGTTATATTACGTATAAGTCTTACAAACATTAAAGCATTAAAATTAAACAAACATTAACCAACATTTTAAATATTTTTAAGATTCTGCATTTCGTGCACCGAAATCTTATGGTGGTTCTCAATTGTCAGCCTGTTCTCCTATTCGTCTCGTATATCTTTCACTACAAAACTGCGTAATTTGAGTACAAATATAAATGCATATGGCATAAAAGTTAGTCTCTAAAATAGCTGTTTTTCTCAAAAAAAACAACGAAGAACATATTCACCCTCTATTTATTATTTTGTACCTCTGTGTGGTTGTGTGGGAAAATATTGAAATTCGGGATACATTATAATTTCGTGAAAATTATTGATATCATTATATTTGTGGTCAGTGAGGAAATTTCATGTTTATTTTCATAACTATTTTTGCAACGCTTGTTTTAGAATGGAACTCCAGAATGGTTTCCAGTAATTTGTTTTCCAGTAATTTGTTTAGAGGCAATTAATCACTTTCATAATTTAGATATAAATGAATAGTTATAATAATCCTCATATATTCCAATAGAAACAAACAAAATATTTATAGAAACATTTTATAGAAGGTAAATAAAATAATCTTTTTTTAGTTTCATATTTCTTATGGATTCATATTTCAAAGATAAAATAATGCTTCTTTTTCAGACACCGTTTGACGTAGAAACAAAAAAATTTGGCGCCATGGTGAAGAATATTAATCCGCATATATTTGATTAATAAGGCTTAAATACATTTAAATACAAATTTTTAAAACGGAAATGAAGTAATAGAAAAGAAACTGAAATTTCATTTATCACCTGGAAAATTACATAACAACTTATGAAGATTCGAAAACGGTGTTTTCAAAATTTTATATAATATAGTTCTAGGAAATTGTTGTCACATCTATAAAAACAAATTCATTCCCGCTCAATCTCTGAAAAAATTAGGCAGGAAAATTGGTATTACTAAAAGTTTACTTGACCTTTTCCGGAAAGCTCCAGCAATGATTCTGAATCTCATTTTGTTTTTAAATTCACTATATTTTTATCTTTGTTAAGATATACTAGTTAAAAATGAAAAATAATGTTAAAATTTGTTAACACTTTAACAGAAGTACTAATAACTTAACTTTAAACGTTCATATTTATTTATTTATTGTCCACACATTACAGATTATCTATAGGTAACTTTAAAGAAAAAACAATTAATATACATACCTAAGTATAAACAGAACCCACATAGTGCAAATGCTTGACCAACAGAACCGATAAGTAAAAACAATCGCCTTCGCCCTTAACCAATTTCAGATTCCAAGAAACGATTGGTCTTGATACCTCAAATGCGAAATCTATCAAAAGTCATTAATGGCGATATCAAAAATGTCCAAATGCTTCATTAATACTACGAATTCTTAAGAAGGAATAAAAAATTATATGTACCAGCAATGCTTTAGAACAACATCTATAGAGTAACATCCGCTCAATTCCCAATGAAAACATCCATTCCCAACGAAAATATTGTTACAGTTAAGAATTATATGAAAATGATTGTACTAAAAGACAAGCCTTCGCCGATCATTCTTACTATTATATACAGAACGCTTACACGGAACCGCTCCAAGCACTCCATGGTATGAAACTTTGAAAACCGGACGGCTTTCAAAGTATTACGTTCCCTTTATGAAGCCTTGTTGACAGATTCAACAGCAAATGCCTTTCCAAGACGTTCTGGCATTTCCCATCTCTTGTAAATCCTAGATGGAATCTCCGTGGGTTTAAGTTCTACACAGTTCTATTCAGTTATCTAGGCCACGTCAGTCATAATTTTATTATACCTAATATTTATTAATATTTAAATTTAGGTAAATAAAATTCTAAAATAAATTGGTTTTGAAAGAAAAACAATTAAAGTTATTATAGCTGAATATATTTTCTTATTTATTTCGGAAAAATATATACTGACTCTTTCACAAACTTAAAAGATATATTAATCTGAAATAACTTATATTTTATTTCGTTTCATTTGGAAATAAAATACATGTTGAAACCTCCCTTAATATTTTGTAAAGCCTTTTTCCAAAACTTTTTACAGATATCTTTAAAATCATTTCCACTGCATTTTGCTTTTTTTTATGTAAAATCCGTGAACTATTTCTATACATCCGAATGTCTTTTCAATATTTTATTATACACTATCCAAATGTGACAGGAGAGTGATGAAATCTTTTCCACTTTTTTAAATTAGGTTATTTTCATCGAAAGTCAAAATAGTCACTTTTACCCTAATATGCAATTACCTCTGTCAAAATTGCAAATTTTTTATCAACTGGATCTCGATATAGGAACTCGACATGTATAAATGTTATATTAAACTGCCTGAAAGCTCTTCCCCTCATAATCTCTTCATCATACATTGCCATGCCGCGTGTTGCTTTTTATTTGAAGACTATAGGTTTTTATTTGCTGTCAAGCCGAAAACAGAGGATTGGCCAGATTATGACAGTTCTTGAAAAAATTGGAAAAAATATCCAACTCTTCACTTTTAACGTTACACGTATTTTTTTAGAAAAATCGAAAAAATTGCCACCCTGCAATGTTTCTTCAAGCACTGTCACTATGAATTTACATTTTTCCTGATTTCTCTAAGCTAACGTTAGGCTTTCCGTAAGTTCTTAATTTTAAGATACAAATGTGAGTCAAACGGAGAATGACTCCATTTTACCAATTGTGAGTGAGACGCATAGTGACGCCACTTTTACGAAGTATTAATGAGATAGATAGAGACGCCATAGAGGCAACATTTTGCCAAGTGTGAGTGAGATGAATAGAAACGCCACCCTAGCCATATAGTGGCATATAACATGCACGCACGTTATACTCCTTCGTTTTCAGTGCATCTTTCCGTATTCGGGTTGCTCTCGTACTAAGAACTTTAGTTCCATGTAGTGGATTTGATCGCAGCAAAACTTATTAGAATTTGGCTTTGTGTTTTGGGTTTGATGCGTCGTGGCTTGGAATTTTTACCTGGTTGTTTTCTAACGGACCTGGTTTTCTTCGGAACTGACTATTCAACCGATGAACGCGTGATTGTGTAAAATGTATGAATACTACCACAATTTCAAACATATCTATAATTTTTAAAACAAATGACTTAGATTCTTCTATTTTTTTCTGATTTTTCCAAAGACTGGCCTTTTTCCTTTTTGGACTTGACCTTGAATTTTGGAACAACTGTATAAATATTGTAACTAAGTAGATTTATGATTATTTTTTACAGTCATCTACATTATTAAATTCTCAAATACAACCATTGTAATTGGCTGGAAGATATTGCTCATATTTCAAGAAGTTCTTTAAATTAATATATAACTTTATGTGTTTGAAATAAATAATCAAATAAAATGAATATTAATCTCAGCCATATTATCATTTTCTCTTCCATTATGAAAACTCGTCGCATGCGGGTAAATTGGAAAACATCTACTTGCACCTGAATACGACAACTACCACTGACAAATTTTCCACGTAAGCTCTACGCCGTTCACTATTGGCGCGATACAAATCCGATTATTCGGCACGAAATTCCAATTAGCCGAAGCGATTGTATCGGCCGCGCCGCTGTGCGCGAAAGACTACTGGATTATAGGTGCACAGTGAACATTGTACCGCATTTATAGTGATATTAATAATTTGTTTAATGTTGAAATAGATATTATTTGGTCGTCATTTTATTTATTTAACCCGATGTGATTTGACAATAGTTTCAAAATTAAAAAAAACATAACATTAATTTACTATCAAAAAGATTACATTAAATCATATTTGTAAATATGAAAGCTTTCTATAAATAATTGGTTTAATTTAAACACCTCTTTGTTTATATACCGGTATTTAACCAGATACGTGCGTAAATGTTGCCTGTATATAGCAGGATACTGGTGGTTCCCTGCATTAAATTGAATGGAAAATTTCAGAGAGTTATATGAAAATTGTTAGGGCTTTCTAAAAAAATCCATACAAAGTTTTTTATTTCAACAACCAAAAATTTAAATTCTTGAAATGTGCTACTTTATGAATAATATGTACATTCTTTGTTACCTATGTAAATGTATACAGGATGTAAATATATACAGATTGTAACAAAACGTATCTATTCTTTATACATGTGATTCAATACATCGGACTGAATAAAAACTATCAAAGAACTATATCACAATTCTCAATCATTTTTCGACTAATTTTTTTGAAAAATTAATCAGTTTCGAAATTCTAAATCTCATAAAAAATTGACCTGTGTAGGATCACGTATATTTATAAGAAAAAATAAACCTTATAAGATCATTCACGAGTCTGCCGATCCGTCTGCCGCAACCTCTCATACCTCGAAAATTCTCAGAAAGAATTTGACGTACAAATTTTAAATTTTGCAGAATAATAAAATAGATTAACCCACAGGCAAAAAAACACCTACCCCGTCCCATTTCAAAAGTACACAATAGGTTGAGAAAATTATGAAAAATAAGATTTTTGAAGCCTACACAAAGGTTGTAGGAAAACAATAAAGATTAACCTACATCTCGAAATTTTTGAAACATGTCCCTAATTTTATACCTCATGTGAAATAAAGAGAAAATAATATATTTAGGTTGCGAAGAATTAATGTTTCTAAATAGTTAAATGGAAATATTATATATAAGGATACAGCAGGTAGTCTTAAGTATTTACAAAGGCTCAAAGGTGTACGGAACTATAGAATTGCGAGTTTTCATATAGGTTTTGTTTACAGAATCATACTTCAAATGCACTCAGTTTGACATAGAATTACCACTGTTAACAATGGTAACGTTCTCTCTTATAACTTGTACAAAAGTTTTTGAGGAAATTATATTAATTGTCGATTACTGGAAAATTCAGGGCAAGTTGATAAAAGTTTTTGTTACAATGGTTCATTCCTATTTGAAAATATAAATTAATCCTATACGTTATTGTAGATGCACACATGGAAATATAATTTAAAGTTAGTAAATTAATTGCAAAATATACGTATTTAATTTTGTTTGTATCCATTTTCGATTTAATGGGATATACAATTATAATATGAAATACTTGGGGAAGGGCTTGATTGGCGTTTGATTAATTTATTTTAATAATTGTTTATATTAAATGTTATTTAATATTTTAACCAACTATACATTGAAACTTGCTTATGTAGATATAAATTAAGTAATATGTCATATTTTTCGTCTCCTAACGAGCTTCACATATGCATGCATTTAGGAATATATTGTTCTTGGATCCAATTACATGAAATAAATTACGCAACGACCTTAAATGACATTATAGATTAAAACTTATAAATATTAGCATACTTAATAGGTATTATGTATCATAAATATATATTAACTCCAGTTTTTTTTGGAATTCCGTACCTCAAAAAATAATTAATTAACGTTATATCGAGCACACTTAAACTTTTCGGTGTACGTCATTCACTAACTTACCTGAACTACTATAACCTGTGCTTGGGTGAAGATTTAATAAACAATATTAGTGATACTATTGTAATGTTAACGAAACTTTGAGGTAAAATATAGTTATTGGAATATTAAAATTAAATGTCACCCAAAAAAGTAAGGCAAAAAACATGACCATTTCTCGCTGGACTATTTAGTCAGAAATAATTTGATTTAAAATATATAAATTCACTTAAAAATTAGTTAAAAATGATGTTAAAAATTTTAACACGACAAAATAAAATATATTTTCAAATCAAAATTACGTTTTGAAATGAATAACTTTTTTAGGTTTCAAATTCCTAAAAATCAAACCTTGACAGATTTATTCCTTATCCGTGAAGATTCATGATTTCCTTAGTCGCATCAAAACTTTGGAGACTTTATTACTACATTATCTTTAGACCCACATCATCCAAATTCGATCACAGTCCAGTGGTGTTCACTGTTTAGAAACTCTATAATATATTTTAAATTTCCGTTTTCAAATTTTAAACTTATTTTTATAATACAGCAATAGAAAATAAAAAATAACCATCCAGGTCAGTTTATTCATGCCAAAGATATGAGTTAAGATACACAAAATAAGCCACACTGCTGCCACATCAGGCTGAGGAATTAGAAATCCGTGTTCAATGAAAGGGTTTCCGCTTGGGACCCACAATACTAATTTAAAAACTGTAGATCCTCAGTTCTTACATTTGAAGCAGGATGTACCTCTATAGCATTAAGACTAAGTAGTTGATCCTAGGATTTTAATGACAGGGTTATATAAATCCAAGGATCAATTCGCATTGTGGGTCAACAGATTTGAGGCTCAAAATGCGAATTAAAAAGAACAAATTCTCAAGTGTCAAAATTTAAATAAATTATACCCCCCACAACGTTAAGTTTGAGGAGTTAGAACCCGAAGTTGGATAACTGAATTTCTGCTTGAGATCCGAAATATTAATTTAAAAACAGAAGTCCTTTAAAATTCAGAATTTAGATAGGCATTATCCCCATAGCATCAAAAGTGAAGGGTTTTAATCTCGAGTTTAATAATGATAGAATCTCTACTTGAAATCCAAATACCAATTTAGAAACACCAGATCCTCAAGTTTCATCGTTTAAGCAGGCAATACTCCTATAGAATTGGGACGGAAAGATGGAATCCGAAGTTCAATAATATAGTCTCTCGTTAAGTCCCACAACATTAATTTCAAAACGGCATTTTCTCAAGTCTTAAGGTTAAGATTTAGATAGGCAGTAAGTACCCTTGCAAGTACAGAACTGAGGATATCGAACCCTGAGTTTAACGACAGAATCTCTGCTTGGACTGAGGAACTGGAACCCTAAGTTCAATGATAGAATCTCTGCTTGAGACCCACAGTATTAATTTAAAAATAGCAGATCTTATAATAATAAGCATATTTATGGATCAAAAATTGATATAATCCTAATATTGTATTGTCATAGTGACTAAATACTTGCACAAAAGTTTCATTAGAATCGATTAAATAGAAGTAGTGGAAATATCTATCGCAATATTTGAATCAACAATGGCATGTGGAACCTGAAGCTGATTGAAGAAATAAAACCATTTAAAAATGTGGCTTCGTACCTTTATATGTACTCCTATTATACTTACCTACCTATTTACTTTCTTGATTTTTTGCCATGATATGACAAGTGAAACGAGTTGAAACTTGATTAGTTTGCTCCTCATCACTGAAGAGTTTCTGTCAACATATTCCGACTCCATCTTTGTATCCTGATTTTGTTATAAAGCAAAGGCTTTTGTTTGTGTTTAATGAGATTACCGTTATGCTTATCTAGATAAGCTGTTCAGTTATGAGGAACTCTACGATGTATTTTTAATTCGATGGTCAGATCGTGACCAATTTTTCTAAACCGGAAGTACACTCTCCCAAATATAAGAGAATTGTTCAAGTCAGTTGATAAATACCGGAGATATGAAGCAGAAATATATACAGAAAAATATATATATGCACACATATACACAAAACAAATACTGTCAGTTTGAGAACCTCTTCCTTTCTTGAAGTTGATTAAAAATAATTGGAATGGATCCCTTTGTGTGTTGAAGACGTATTTTTTTATGTATATTCTTCCATTAAAAAACAATTACATTCTTATGGTTGCTAATCTAGACTTATTCCAGAAAAAATTATTGAACCAAAGTAAAACACAATTATGAAACGACACAACAATTATAAAAACAATATTTATAATGTAAACTAACAAAATATACAGTTCTGTAAAAACGATAAAGTCACTACACCTTGTTGGACAAAACAATTTATTTACCGCACAGCTATTTAGCCACTTGGCAATTTTTTATTTCGCTATTAAATTTGCCTGAAAAGTTTAATCTACATAATGTTAGGCAAATTACAGACAGAAGTCATGGTCAGAATTAGAGACAGAAGTCATGATTGATCCACAATAACTTCAAAAGGAAGTAACTTCGGAATTATTTGAGATTATTGCCGTACAATATAATCTTTGAAAACATAAAATTCATACGATATTTTTTCTGATATTGCAAGACACATAAGTTTACGTAACAATGAATATCCAATTAATATTTTAAGAATCTTAAATTAGGGGTTGCTAATAATACTTTATATATATACGATTTTAACTATTACGGGAGTCATACCAAAAAAAAAAGATTAAGTGAATTTTACATTCAATAAATTTCCAATAACAATTGTGAAAGAAAAATTAAAATTATTCACAGAAAAAGTATTAAAATCAAAATTATTATTTTTTTTTAAATCAATCAGCCTACAACTTTCCCTCACACTGTGCAGTGAGCTTCAATCGATGCGTGTAATCGCTCGGGCCGATTCGCATGAGCGGACGTCACACAGGCCGAGCACTGCAGTCTCCAATTGGGTCACCATCGCCTTCTATTATGTATTCATCTATTAAAGCGGTCCTAAACGAGGTGATTTGGGCAACTACGATGATGGCAATGAGGTTAACTTAAATTTAGTTGTCGATTCGATAGCGTTTTAACCGTGAGGGTCTTACTTGATAAGTGCTTATGAATTTTAGCGAGCAAGTACTGCGAGCGATATTCGGTATAAAAATATCTTTTAATATTTTTTATTATTTACTTTTCGTTCATTATTTTTATACCGTAACCGTGTATTTATATAAAATAATTTAATTTACGCGAAGGAATCCACTCTTTACCTGCATGTTGGCAATAAGCTTTAAATAACAACGGCGCTTACTATGCGCAAGAGTAACTAACAATGAACTGTGATTTTTAAAAGAAATTCGCAATTATTATGCTGAATACTCTCCTACCAATACAATGTAATATAATATTTGATATTTATTGCGCTACCGAGATCCGCATTATTGAAAACTTATGCTAAAAAAAATTATATTACTTTAAATGAGGCACAAAACCCTCTGTGTGCTAGTCCGACTCCCACTTGATAGTTTTTTTTCGTTTAATTCATTGGTGGTTTAAAGAATATTATGAGACTTATAGATAAGTCAAAAGTTGTAGCCAGACAAGTTTGGGGAATTTCATTTGTGGGTTAAAAAAAATATTGGTCATAACTCCTGGATGTGAAAGTTATGACCAAATTACCTTTATTTAAAATAAATATATTTTTCAAAAATTATCTTGCTTGTTTATTACTTATATTTTGTTCTGTAATATAATAATAGGGAAAACTAAGCGAGACATCTACTGTAGGCCGGCGCCACTCGTAGTTGAAATAAGAGCGTGCAAAATTATCATATATAGCCTGGGAGTATAAACTCTTAAATGAAAACTGGGAAATTATTTCCACTAACTGGAAGAAAAAAGAAGTCATGTTCTCTGAAAACAGACAGCGTTCTCTGCTAAAACTAGTTTTATAATGAAGATAACTGGCTATTATAGCTGGCGACATCCAGCTTCGCAAAATTACTTTATCTAACAGATTGATATGACAAAAATTAGTTTATCTAATAGATTGATATGTCTTACGAAATAACAGTTTTATTTTCTGAAATACTGAATAGTGTCTTAATAGCAATAATTTTTTAATATACCCAATAATGGAAATAATATTAACATTATTTATAAATACATCACACGCCACGATGTATTAGACATAGCTAACAAGATGAAAACCCCATTCACAGTGAACGTAAGGCATGATTTTCTATTTATATCCATCTAAATAAATAAACATTGGAACATGATATCAATGGGAAAAATCGGAAAGAAAATAAAAAAAACTACCTGCCACAAAATCTCTAAACACATATAACAAATATTTTTAATTAAATAGCAATCTAAATGGACCTTATGATAAAACATTAATCACAAAAAGATTTTATGATGAGCAAAAAAACCATTCTAGAGGTGGAAAGGGCCGCAGTAGTAACAATGGACTCATGCATCGCAAAGTTGATTAATAGGACTTAATATATAGAAATGTTGCTTATTTTTATTATTTTTAATTCTCAACAAGTTTCCAAGCTGATGCATCAAGTATAAACGTCAACCGCTCATATTATTATGATCACTATGTCTTTCATAAAGGAAATCTTAAATAAAATGTATGTCAATATTTATTGTAAATTGAATGCATAAATTCCAAAATTATATAAATTATTGATCATTTTAAAAATCAAAAGCAGCCAAAAGTTTAATGCAGAATTCCATTACTCTTTTTTGCATTTAATGTCTTATCACGAACTAAAAATTAATACCAGGTATAGTAACCAAAACGTATTATTTTATATTTGACTTCATTTAAACACTATTTGTAGTTTGTTTGTTGAAAAGTTTTGCATATACTTTCTTCTTCGCTCCATTATGTAAGCGTGTTATCATTTCAGGATAAATTAATTCTAATACACTTTTCAATTGTTAAATATTAATACCTTTTCGATTATAATGCACTAATTGCTTACATATATATCATACATCACACGTAAAGCATAAAAATGTTCGCATATGTAAAATTTCATGTATATTAGTATACAATTTTTACTGAAGCTTTCATCAGTATTTTTCGATTCTTTAAAACATTCTTCATTCCTGAAGCTTTATTTTAAAAATGAGAAAATAAAAAAACTTAAAGTTTCACGATACTCATTTTCATAGTAATATGGTCGTATGATTGAATATCATGCGAACAGTCCATCAGTCTGTAACTTGCAATATTCTAAACATATATGGTTTTGGAAAACACCATTTTATACTTTTTCATGTATATATGAAACTAATATGGAAATTATTTTCTTTTTATGATAAATTTACTTACAATTCAGCTACCCTAATCCTGATCAATATTTTAAGTGAATTTGATCCTAATCTTAACTAATTTTATAAGTGAGTCTGATCTTAATCTTAATTAATATCATAAATAAGTATGGCCTTAATCTTAATTGACATTACAAGTGAGATATTATGTTATTTTGTTTATCTCGTTTTCACGCCTCAACTATTGATCCGATCTTCGTGAAATTTTGTACAAATATAATCTATGTCCAAATAAAATTGTAGTTTGGAATAGAATATTATATCGGCAAATGAAAAACCACACCATTAGAGATAAATAAATGGATAATATCATCTTATTCTTAGAAATAATCGTCTTGATTTAAAAATATTTAGAAAGATTTTGATTAGTTGACAATCAAAGAAAGAAGCAATGAGTGTATTTTTTCACATATAATTTTAAATTAAATTACACCCCCATTCTCTTCCCTTTCTACAATATTGAAGTTGCAAGTTGAAACTTATATTGAAATGAAGATATTACATCTAAAACGCAGAGTTAAAATAAAATCGCTGAATACCATTTTTAAGCTATAAACAAATGTACGAGTATTTTCGTTCTTACGCACGGCTTTGCAAATAACACAGCATTAAAATTTTAAAACCCATATGTCATTGAAACTAACTTGTCAATTTAAGAAAATTTAAATTGAAATTTTTAATAAAAAAATCCGTCTCTCAGGGGACTTAAAGCACAGTTTGACTTAATTTTCCCCGGCAATTTCCCTTAAGTGCTTTTACGTTGAAATCCGTTGTCATAAAATACATATTGTGGACTGGCGTGAATATTTTTTGCGACAATAACATTTTGTTTCAAGTTGGATGATCATGAAATGTATAACTGTGTTATATATAACATTTTAAACTAAATAACAATACGTTCTATTTCTAGCTGACACATATATTAAAATAATGAATTTAAATATTATTCCTATTTATTGAAAGTAACGTGCAATGTTCATTTACATATAAGCGTAATTAAAGAACATGACGAACTATTGCTCCCAGAAACTGAAAACTGCATAGTTTTATATCATATGTAGCAACAACAACAAAAATTAAAATTCCTAAATCCTCTTTACAAAACAATAAAATAATGTAAAAAATGGAAAAGAAAAGAAGAAAACTTAATTAAAGTCACAAAAGTAGGATTCTTACTCTAACCCTATTTACAATTATACTTTTAGCCCTTTATTTCACAGCAATAGTTGCGCGACATACTGGAACGGAAAGATGTAGAAAACGCCTGTCATCGACCACTCTCTCTCCCCGTACTTCCATCGTGCGAACCATTTAGCATAAAAATCAATTTGACAGTAAAGCGGGTGGCAACCGAGAGCTACTTAAATACGAACGTCTAGATACTGTGCGCATGTATTACGCGATAAAAGTTTAGTAATTTTTACCCCATCTTTCTACATTGGATCTTCAATTTTATTTAAATGTAATTATTATGCTATCCAAATTCAAGTTTCAAATTTTGATATGCCATCAATATTTACTTTTTATGCAATTTTATACTTTTAAATCTATCATTTTACAAATGTTCTATTTGATTTAATTTATACACCGTTTTTTGTTCGTTCGGATAAGATTTTTGAAATTTTTTATTGCAAGGTTGAATTTACATTCAATTATTTAGCTATCACCAGCCCAACGAGTATAACACGTGGGAATTTCAACCCCTACGGAACCCTAACTTTATATGTATCCGCGCGCTCTAAAGATTAATAAAATCACAAAACCATAAATTTTATAAATTAAGAAAGAAAAACTTTCCTTTCCACACCCTTGCACAATCGTTCATCCATATAGTGCAATAGGTACTGATGATAGAATTTTAAATATGGATCTTATGTATTTCGCACGCCCTGTATCAAGTTCAAAATCCTATACTTTGAATAGAAATATTACATTTTTTATAAGTATTACTAAAAGTTTAAAAATCTTGTCAATTGAAAAGAAATAATATGTTTTTGTCACGTTGTCACTTTTTAACTATTAATATACTGTTATTATCTTAAAATAACATTATCATGTAAAAATTTAATGTGACTAAATGAGTCAAACCACTTAGAAATGGATTAATTCATATGTCAGTCGATTTTTTGGCAATTCGGTTTTTAAGTGAACATATTTTTTCGTAACATATTTTTTTTTAAAGTGAATTGAATTAATTTTTATCTCATTCTTGTTTTATATACATGTGTTTTCATAATTTGTCTTGTAAATGATAATCAACTTGGATACCTTCTCCTTAAATTTGCAGAGACAAATATAATTAAAAATGATTTTGTAATTTTTCTCACAAGGGACTATAAACTATTCATATTGCACATATATAAACAAATTCAAATTAAAAATATAATGAATTCGTCGAAAGTTATTTTTGCCTCATGAACCTACCTTCTTTTTAATTTCTCCCCACTGACATTGCACGCAGTGAGCAGAAGAGCGAAAGGATGATTAGCAAAGTGTGCTTTAATTAGCAACCAGGCTACTTTGAGACCGCTCGCTCAACATAGCGTTAGACCGATGCTGTGAGGCATACATTAAATATGAATCAGACTATGGAAAAACTCGGTATCCCAGAGCATACCATTAAAGTAGTGTTCATGCATACAAATAATATTAAATAATCTTAAGTATAATTAAACAAATATTAAATATTAAATAAATAATATAAAAAATAGCTTATAAATTTGTAAAATAGTTACCCTCTCATATTCATATGTCTATGCGTATTTGCTTTAGTGGAGTTTTTATATACTTATTGGGTTTTATTAGTTATTATGCAATTTGTTGTAAATTCTATTAAAATTGTTCGTCCAATATGTTTAACAGTAAATGGCGATATCCAAATTTCTAACACATTTTCTTAAAATAATATCATACCTGATTGAGAGTACGAAGAACAAATATTAAAATTCTATCCAATGAATTCTTGACTGGTGAGATGTCGTATGGTATATACCACTGGTTTTTGAAATAAGTATGGTAATGAACTGGTGTAACATTCATAAAGTAGAAAATCCAAAGTCACAAATGCGCCTAAATTGAACTGAAATTGTTTTTCTAGATAATTAGTTTATTACACTGTAAATGGTCATTCCTTTGAATAAAGAATTAGGGTATGGTATAGTCAATTTAAGTTTTGCTATAAATTTAGCATGGCTCATGGTTGGTCAACATTTATATTTCTTTTAATATTATCAAAAAATCCCTGGACAAGATTTGGTAATTGGGTAGATGTCCAACAAGATCTTCACCCATTGTGAATTTTGAATGGATTTCCAAAATTTACAAACAGCAGCAAGAGCACGGTATCCTGAAGACAGTTTACTCTCAGCTAAATTTGAATTTACATTTAATAAATTGAATTGACAATGAGTAAAATTTTCGTAATCCTCCTTAAAAAAAGCGAATAAAATTTCAGTTCTAATTAGAAACAATTTCCTTAGTTTTGACAATTTGCAGTTTTAATCAACATTAAATGAGAACTCAAAAGTCTTTGCAATACAATTTTTTTTTATTTTAATTAAATAAAATTTTCTTACTCCTCAAGGAAAATGTTAATAATGTAAAAGAATAATACTATGTTATTGATTTAAATACTATTACCCATTTTATAAAAAAAAAACTGTTATAAAATTGTTAAAACTGCTTTAAAAATATGTGTATAATGTAGCACTATACTCATAATAAAAAGTAGAATTGGCATATATTATAAAATATATATATATATATATATATATATATATATATATATATATATGTATTTTAACGGTATTTACAAAAAAAACATATCGAGAGGGACACAATGAAAATAAAAATACACGAAAATATTATTCCTGGTTTTTTTCTGATCGTCTGTGTGTCTTTGAGTCTGTATATTTGTTCGAACATCAAGAAAAATATACTACAACGATTTTGGATATATTTTACTGAAATATTTTGTAGGTTCTTCGATTACATATAAATGTTGTTTTATTCCAATCTAATTAGGAAAAAAGAAAATGTAGTAATTTTAAATATTAATACAAAACGCATTTCCTTGAAAAAGTTTATAATGATTGTAAATGGTGTTACGCGTATTCCAAGGTACAAGCGGTTTAGTATACAAAAACAAACAAATATGAAAAAATAGCCTTTCAATATTACTTCGCCCCAAAATTCAACAGAGGGCGCTATTCAATTTTTAAAATGCAAGCAAATTTATATTAAAAAAATATTTCGGGCCGCGATTCCGGTACACCGCTTTTCGGCTATAACATTGGATGTATTAGTTTTCGACTACTAATATAACTAATTCATTCTTAAGTTTAACAGATGGCGCTATTCTTTTTTTAAAACACATAAACGAGTGACGCGGACAAAAATTACTTACGCAACCTATTTTTACACCCCTGCTCCCCCATTCTGCTGTCGACTGCGCTTAAATACTATTTATTTTTATTACTAAGTATTTCTATTTTTTATGAATCTTGTTTGGATAATTTTGGTTTTTGGATTTTTTTATAAAAAAAATTTGATATTACATTGATTACGTTGAATAAAAAGAAACTTCATAGTCAAGAAGATCTACGCGAACGAAGTCGCAAACATGGTCAGTGAGAAATTTGTATACGAGCTACAACATTGAGTCAAGTAAATATAACTGTAACTTGGTTAACATTTATTAAATAAATTTAAAATCAAAGGCGTTGTGTAGTTTTTTTTAAATCACTCGATATATTTTTAAATATCTAATTACAACCAGTATTTTTTTCAGATATTTCACGGAAATTGATCTTTAGACTAAATTTTCTAATTTAACATTTTAAAATTACGATTTTCCAACACAATTAATATTAATTTCCTTTTATTTAATTTATCCAGTTCATATTTTACACTTTATTTTTCTCGACGTAACTCTTTACCTTTAAAGTACCAACAGGAATTTTCCTTTCTCTTTTCTTTGTATAAAATATTGTTCAATGATAAATTATATAGAGAGTAATTAAACAGAATATTAATTGAATGTAAGAAGATAAAAAAAATATATCTAACCATTAGTGAAACCAAATATAATTATAAGGAAAAAAACACGCATATGTATTGACTATAGATGCAACGTAAAAAATAAATAGAAAATTTATATAAATAATAACATAACCAAAATTATTAATAAAAAACGGCTTAAAAATATAAAAAAAAACAAGACACACTACATAACTATGAAGATTATTCTATGTTGGCCGATATTTAGAGAATTTGAGTTTTTGCGTGTCGCAACCATTGAATGTAAGTCAGCTAGTACTTTCCATCAGGATTGCTTGATCCTCGCTTAATATCTGCAATTATAAAAATATTAATAGGATAAAGTTAAATACATGTTACGTAAAACGTATAGTTTCTTTTAAAGTGTTTTTAAACAACGAACAATCATCAAATTCCGAACTAACGCCACGTAACTCACCCAAGAGCTATATTTTGCAATTTTATACAACTAACCTACTAGTCAAGTGAACACAATATTTAAATGAACATCTATTTCAGAAGTAAATAAAGTTGGTAATTTTGTAAATGTCAACCTAATAATTTAGTTTGATGTTGTTTTAAGTACCTATTTTGTGATTTATTTTAATTGTCCTTCTCATAAATATAGATTTGTACTGATTTTTCTTAAATATCATATTTATTTTGGGAATATGTTAGTTTCATAAATATTGCACAAATTAATTTAATCTGTTATAGAACATTTTTAAGAAGTCGGTTCAGTTTTCCAAACATAGTTTATGATTACTTAATATTTCTGTAAATGTTTTTTTTTATGTCACCCTTTTTCATTTATATAATGCAAGGAAATATGGGTTTAGGGCCAGTATCATAATATACTATATGCATGCATCTTAATACAGATAGAGGAACCGATGAGTATCAAATAAATCGTCTCAAATCCATGAGAAAGCGTGCTAGCTCTACTCATAATGATGAGAGTGAAGAACAACGCAAAATACGTCTGTTTTCCAAACGTGATTACACTCGTAAAATGAGAACTGTAGAAAGAGAGAACCAAACTCGAAAACAATGTGACTCTTTACATGTCTATGCCCGTAAGTTTACGTCAGCCGGAACTTTAGATTAAACTCAAGAACAACTTATCTCTTTGCGAGAATATGCTAGTGTACCTAGGGAAGCCGAAACCGGTGAGCAAACTTAGCAAATACTTTCATGAAACTTAAGAACGACGAGAAAGCAAATTGTCTGAGATAGATGATCAATAACAGGCGCAAAGTAAAGGTTGAAAACTTTCGCATGTATATTTTTCAATATGCGGATATTGCTTGTTCATTTTGTCTAATATATTAAATTTGGCAAAAAGAGGTAATTTGAAATTAACTGAATGGATTAAATTGCTATCAGATCTTCAACAAAATTATTCGACGATTCTTCGGTAGGATCATAGTAAAAAAATAGTAATGTGTGCGGTTCTATTATTAATTCAACCCTATTGTTAAGCGACGACCACTTATCAAGGCAACCATTGATTCGATGATATAAAACGGAAGATATGGCTATTATTCTTAGCCAGATCCTAATGGTGCGTAAGCTACAGGCTCTGCTCTGAATGCTACTATCATTGATCGTAGCAATAGAATGTTGATCAAAAATCTCTTGGTACAGCGAAATACATGGATATAAAATCCGAAAACGTTTAATATTTTTTAATAAAAGTACATTTACAATAATTTTTTTTCGAAAACGTATATTTTTGCAATACGTTTTCACTTTTTTTACGTCAATAAATATTTAAAAAATAATACATTTAACTTTTATAAACACTCCTTCTAATTTTTTTAGTAAACAAATCGATTGAAAAAATGTGCATTTGCTACCGACAAAGAGCTATCAAATGCTAATTTTGAACATCCTGCCACGCAATTTTTTTAATTATTATACGGGGATTTTATAGTTAGGTTATTATATTTTCCTTTCGTTTTATAAGTTTTTAGTAGTTTGTTACATTGGTATGAGAATAAAATGATTTTTATAACATATAACAGATATATACGTTATATGCACTATCGGTTTTAGTAACAAAATACGTAATATACTGGGAATCTAAGAGTACGTTTACTGACGTACAAATAAACTAAAAGCCTGGAAGAAACATCGCCATACTAACGTTTTTACCAAAGGGTGGCACTTAGCAGAATTAAGTACTTGGATGGAATAGTCACTACAGACCTGGACACCAATAAATTATTAAATCATAAACATGAGAGTAAACTTTTAGAATAAAGGTAATGCGAATTTCAGGGCGAAATTCCTCACGTTTTAGTAATCGATGAACGTAAATCTAGCTGCAAAATTCTTCATTATTTTTTACTCGTTGATGTAATTGAATGCATTCCATTAGTTAATGCACTTTTACTGGTTCTTGAACCATAACTATTAAACTAAGGCTGATGTCCTAAGCTTTCTCATGCTTAAACTTTCCCTTAAATATAACTTTTTGTGCGCAAAAAAGAACCATTAAAATAAATTCTTAATTTTTGACGTGAAACATCTATAGGCGCAGGTATAAACCGGATCGTTGGCGTGGCGACGCTTGCCGTTGCGACGGGTCGCCATGCTATACTAAGGTATATATATATAGTCTATATGTAGTAGAGTGTACGGTATGGCGACGTGTCGCCATGCGCAACCGACTACGCGACCCCCTCCTCACTCAGTTCGATGCTTTTGTTTACTGCGGTACACATAACCTGTGCTTTATTATTTTTGTATTAATTGTAAATAAATGTTTATTAAATAAAGTCATCATTTTCTGTAAGAAATTCGTAATACTTTATTTTTTCATTATGCTACATTTAGTTCCTGTAATAAACTTGTCTTTTATTCTTATTACTTGTACGAACACGATGTTTCATATCTGCCAGGCGTCCCGTGACGGCTCACTGTTTTATTTGATAAAATCTCAAAAATAACCACATACATATACGCGTATGAGTGAAATGTAGAAACTACATAATATTTAAAATAACTATCAAAGTTAGAATTATAAATATTTGTTTTACATACACAATTTGTTTTTAATTTGAAGAGTTTATGGGGGAAACAATTATTTAAACACGTTAAATAATTTTTATAAAAATCGCGAAAATTCCTACCTACGTACATGCATACAAATGGAACAGAGGCCCTACTTTTTTGAAGTGTGTTAAGAAAATACCTATTTTTTCCCACATACTAAATTTTTCCAAACGTTACGATAGCATGCTAAACTGTTAAACCTTCTTTGTCACTAAATTTGGTTTGTCAAATTATGTAAATCTCAATTTCCCCTCTTCGCCAGGAACTGCTTTCTTCGTCAATTTTGGTTAAGTGCTTTTTTTATGTTGAAGTCCGTTTTTTCTTTACATCACCGAAACTGACATGAATATATTTTGCATAATTTTAACAATTTATTTGTGGTCGGGACGTGTGATTCTAGAAATGAAATAGCACTACGAGTGGTTAAATTAAAAATTACTAAGAAATGTCAAAATGGCTTCTATTTCGTTTTGCGTAAAATAGTATCGATGTTCAGCGTATGCGACAGCTGAATTCGTTTAAGAATATGTCTTTAACAATCCGCACGTGCCATAATACTCATAGGCTCTCTTCGCTGTTTTCAAGCTCGTGTTATTGTTATCAATAGAAAATGCATTTTGAAAGTGATTTAGTAGAAATTGCGGATGGTTATGATGAAGTCAGGTAAGTGCCAGCGTTAAGGTAACAGTAAGTGGATGGTTTACTTTAAACTTAAATTTTGGTTCATATGTAATAATTAATAATAAATAAAATGTTTATTTTCACAACCTTTGACAATTTTATTACCATCCCTTCATTTGTTTTTTTTTCATTTTTCATTTGATTAAAAGGAGGTAAATCAATTACTGTAAAAATACCTTTTTTTATTGTATATATATATATATATATATATATATATATATATATATATATATATATATATATATATATATATATATATATATATATATATATATATATAACTGTATATACTGCAAAAGCATGTAACGAACAATATTTTTCATCATTTTAAATTTCTAAAAATTCTGATCCAAAAATCACGGTAAAAACAGGGTTTTTAAAACCGGATTATGTAACCATATGCAACGTACGTATTTTTAAGCCTGTGAAAAATATAGCATGCGATATATTTACGTAGAGAAGAATTTAAATTTTTAAATGGTTTCATAGAAATACTATTACACTTAAATATATATAAGTGCCTTAAAATGTACGAAACCATCGTAGCATTAATTCTGTACTTCCTGTTAGTTTTCATTCAGTTCCAGACGTCCCAATTATTTTAAATGGTGTCAAGATTTGATAATAATACCATAATTTTCTAAAATAAATGTTTATTTTTAGTGTTAAAACAAATAAGACTAAAAAAAATTAAGGAATGTTTCAATTAAATTTTTGCCAACTTCCAGACGTTCCAATGATTTAAAATTTTGCATACGTATCAAAAAAAGATAACAATACAATAATTTCATAAAATGAAAAAGTCGTTTTTGTGTCGTAAAATAAAAAAGGCTAAAAAAACAAAGAAATCTTTTAATTAAATTTTCATAAACTTCCCGACGTCCGAATTTTTTTAAAATTTGGCACATGAATCAAAAACTAAATGAAAATAAAATCATTTCGGGAAATAAAAAAATTTGATATGAATGAGGACCATACCATAACTTCAAAAACAGAAATGAAAATAATCTTAAAAGGAAAAGGATTAAAAACATAAAAATAACATTATATTGTAGAAAAAAGTAGAAGGCACGTTTTTATAGCAATAAGAAATAAAAAACAAAAAATAATCTTTAAATATAAAAATTTGGTCAACAGCCAAAGGATGCCTGGTGACAAAAAATAACTTTCAAGTAAAAAATATATTTTTTTATTTTTTAGTTCTTATTACTGTAAAAGCGTTTTTTTCTTAGCTTGGGAGGAGTATCCTCCTGTGGATACAGTCAGGATACTGTGGATTCTCAATCGAATTCATTTTATCACAGTAATATCCGGATTTAAATTTCTTAGAATCATCCGTCATTTATTGGTATAAATGTGTGTCAAGGCCAGTAGCAGTTTAAGGGGAATAATTATTGTTCAGTTTATTGTGAGAGTGGGAAATAGACGATAATAAGATTATTCCTCCTCATACATTATGGATATTTTGTTTGTGTTTCTATATAGTGGAATCCCATTTCTAATATATCAAATAATATCTAATGTCTGTTTGATCGTCAAAAAATAATTGATTAATTAAGTAAAGTGTTTTATGTATCCATATTATACAATGTATATTCTTTAGGTGGGCTGACATTATGGCGTGCAACATGGAGCTGGGAATTGTATTATCGACTATTATTATGTTATTAAGCGATAGAAAAAATTATTTCTGTGTCTAGTTTGGCCATTTTATTACTAATTCGTACTTCCGATTATCTCCTCAATTTTATCTTCGATATTAATTTGCCTATTTATGTTTTAAATGTCTCTTTGTATCTTACGACCAGAGGTTTACTGAAACTAATTCCTTTGTTATCTTCATTCGCAAATTAGCTTCTAACTTGAACAAATATTTTTGCTTTGTTTTGATCAAGTTTCTTGTTATGCTTCCAGATCTTACTGATTATGGATCTTATTTATTTAATTAATCAACGACGAATTATAATTTTACTAATTGAGTTATATTTCTCTCTAATTGATATTAACAGGTTTTTATATATTTCTTTAGGGGGTTATCATGGACGGTAACAATGCAGTTATTCTTTTAATGTTGTAATAATTTTTAAATTTTGAACTCCCTGGTTTAAAGATTTGGGTTTAATTTCTTCAACGATTACTTAGGTTAAAGTCAGGAGAATCCGGCAACAATTTATTTTCTTTAATTAGAGGTTTCCTAAAATTCTTTTGCATTATTTGACCTTTTTCAGTTTTTTTGTTTTGATTGCTTACGGTTAGTTTATATAATTAGGTTTATTCTGTGTAAGTTATGGGTTCGTGACGGTTCCTAATGTGCCTTCTCATGATATCTCTTTGTTTTCTAATTAAGTGTTAGTTAAGAAAGATGTAAAGAACCTTTAGAGTCTGTGTATTCTTCAATATAATTTTTCAGACATCTATTTTGTACATTTATGTCAAATGGGTATCTATTATCTATATATTCGTTATCTCAATAGGTTTCTTCTTTAGTAATGGATTATTCATTTGTTACTTAGTCGGGGTGTTGGGTTTCTTTCCCTTAAGTACACAGATATGGTTTATTAATGTAAAGTACACTATTTTTATTGTTCCTTTACAGTGGAGGTTGTTGGCACTGGCATAAAGAATATTTATTTTATATAAATCTGCAAATTCTTTAGGATATACCGTGGTCCGACATAAAATAGTTAATACGTTTACGACGTTTATTGCTGTAAGGTTTTCCAGGGAATATGTCTGCGCAAATTTGAAGAATCTATCGGATATAATTAGTAATTTTTGGTGGGAAATTAAGAAAGTACCAATATATACTACCTCGAAGGGTCTTTTAGGAATTTGTAGTGTGTGCAAAAATTATTTATTAAGACTTCATTTGTTAGTTTGCTTAATTCTGCAATTATTTATATATTCTGTAACATTTTGATTTGTATTCCGTCAATAATATTTGCCTTTAATATGTTATTCTAATTCATGTACCCACGGTCATCAGTTCTTCCGTCATGATATGTTTCTATTATTTCTGATTGTGGTTCTGTGTTAGTAACATCTGTCAGTACTTTTTTTCAAAATGTTACTTTATATGCTAAATTTTTAAAACTATCCTGGATGGAAGTTAGTAATATGGTTTCTGCACAAATAACTACGTACCGTATATAATATTCTGTATAATATATTTTTTAAATAGCGCAATTAATTACATTTTTTGTGTAACTAATACTAATTTATGCAATAATTTGCTTTTCTATGGGAAATTATTCTATAATTTTGGGCCGGATAATGATCTGATTGAATTATTTAATAGGTATATAGATATCTAATACTTTAGGCTTTCGAATAGTTCATCTATCTAAATTTTTAGTTTCCGGAAGGACATCTTCTCTATCGGATAATTAGTGAAATTCTGTTGAGAATACTAGCTACAATTTGTTTACATCGACGACTTCATCAGATGGTTTAATATCAAGAATATTTTAATTTTCTTCTTCTATGGGTGATAAAACATCGAAATCCGTATGTATTTTTCTCGTATGATCGTTTGAATTGTTTTCTTAATGTGGGCGATATTTTCTTTCCATTTAATTAATTGGATAACTACGAGCAAACTATCCGGATGCATAACTCTATCAGACATTGAACCTAGTGGTAATTTTTAAATCTGCTAGATATATTTTTATTGGTTGCGTACTGAAAAAAAATACGTTTAAATTTTCTGAGGCTATCATCCATTTTATGAACGTCTATGTAATTAATATAGTATTTAATTAGTTTAAATGGCGTTCATAAAATAATTATTCGTCTTCATTATCGCGTTGTTTCAAATTAATTAAATCATGGTTCACCAACAAAATTTTGTATGAGAGTTATTTATATATCGCCTCGAGTTTATGCTAATAATTCCTTCTGCGTTTCCTTCAAGTTTATTTAATAAATAAATCAAATATTTAAGTTTATCCACATTGCAATATTATTTTAAGACTGCTTTACCTGTTTTCGCATATATATATATATATATATATATATATATATATATATATATGTATATAACTTGTTCGTATCGCCATTCGAAATCGGTGTATTTTTGCCGTATGATATAATACAACGTTTCCAACATTATTTTATAGATTTTAAAATATATAAATTGATCTAAACTGCGATAATATAAAATGTGCATGATGTTAGTTGAAAATATAGTGTATTTCTATTCAGGATATGGCCGTTGAATTGTTGAAAAAAAGACAAATTTTATGAGTTCATAAAAACTTGCCCGACTGTTATGGAGAGATTTGTAAAAATATTATATTGCTCTAAGAACTTTAGAAGAGTCATACTATTTTTTAATAATTAACAATTTAACACTTTATAGCTAATAAATAACTTATTATCTTCAAATAATAAATAATTGAACATTAATGTTTCAACGAGGATTAACTTACAATTTAAGTATATATAAAGATTAATGGTAAAATTAAATATACGAATCTGTGTCGAGATGCGGCAGCAAATCTGGAAAATATAATCGAATTATGAACAAAGCTGGCTGACCTTGTTATGGGGACCTTTTATATCCCTAGCCAGGATGTTATTGTTTTGACTAAGATTCTCTACATGCTGATGAGAATTTTAATTAACTGCAAGTCTCATCCTACTATCTGAAGAAGAATGATAGAATCCAAATGCAAAATGTAGAAGTCCACGGTTCTGGTTGAAATAAAAAGCGTGGAAAATTTTGTATAAAACATATATGTATATATATATATATATATATATATATGTGTGTGTGTGTATATATATATATATATATATATATATATATACACCCAAAAATTTCGTGAAGATTAATTAGTCAATTAAATTTGAAGTATGGAAGCGAGAGAAATAAACAAACGAGCAACCTCACTTATGTTATTACTAGCTTTTTCCTGCGGCGCTGCTATGGTAGAAGCTGTAATGTTCACAGTTTCCGCGATTGGAGATTTAATATAATAAAATAACTTCTCTCACATCTCAGTGTTGTTGCCATCGTTGCGTCTACTATAGCATTTGGTGTCTATCTGCGTTCAAGGATATGCCTCGCAAATATTGTTATATAGCTCTGTAATCTGAGCATTTACAATAATGTTTTATATCTTCCTGGATAAATATCACCCACGGCGATGTAAATTTATCTAATAAAATTTAATTTCATCTAACACAATTAGCCTAGACGCTCAGGTTACAAAGCCATCTACAAAGCCACGAGCCTATCCGCATTCAAGGATAAGCCTCGCAAATATTAACAAATTCCAGTGTCACCTTCATATACCGAAGAATCATAAATTTTTACTACTCAATTTTTGCAAAATCCATAAATGATGCTTTGACGATAAAGTTCACGCTTCAGGGATTTCACTTAACGAACATTCCATTATTTTGGGACCTTTCTTGAGATAACATTCTAAAAGATTTCTAAAGAAAAGTCATTTTTTCCGCGCCGTTGCGATATCTTTTAACAGGCGCGGTGTGGCAAGATCGAGTATGCATCATTGAACAACATTACACTGACATTTTGGTTGACATAAGAATTGATAAGAAGGTAGTTACCAGTGCCTGAATAATATCTGGTTGGCTGTAAGGGGTTGCTCCCGTAGCAATAATTTGGCCACATATACATTTGTATATATATATATATATATATATATACACGTATATATCAACCGTATACAATAAAATACACAAAGAAATAAAAAAACAATGTTTCTTTACGTCGCAGACATAGAATTTCGAGAAATCGAGAATAAGTAGATAGAAAAACTGAGGATGTGACGCTGGAGTAGGCTACAGGTAATGTCTTGAACTGAAATCCAACTAGTATCTCCATATTCCAAGAACTCAGAATCGAGTAGTCAGCATTTATCGCTTTTGGTACAATCTCGGATAATCAAATTCTTTGATCTCGTCTCACGGCGAAAAGAAAAATCTAAGTGTGCGTTGTCGCGTAAGATTACAAGTCTACCCTATCAGCGATATATTAAAAATTGTGCATTTAAGGTAAACAAATTCTACGCGATAAACAATTTTTGCAGCGACTTTTATAATTTTACCGTCTCATTTATCAAGAACATTTGCATAAATCTTGAATAAAACTTTATGAACGAAGCACAATGATTTATAGCTCAATTTAGGAAATCAACTTGAGGTTATTCAACATAGTGTTTATTAGGTTTGGTCGAAAATGCGCGATTTATGTCGTTTATGCTGTTCTAAGTTAAGGAATAGCAAAAGGGATAGAGTTTGCAACATATGAGACAATCAGGCGGCAGAACATATTATTTGAAGAGAATATTTTAGCCCTAGGTTGTGATGGAACAGTATAGAACACTGGTGAATATGGCGGAATTATACGGCAATTAAAAAAACGATTTAATAGATATCTTCACTGGATGATCTGTCTTTTGCCCTTAAATGAATTTCCTTTAAGACACTTGTTTTTTAAACTCGATGGACCCACAACAGGACCTTCGACTTATTCAGGTGCTATCGGAAAATTACTTGATAACTGTAAAAAGCACCTTGTTTTGTTATTTAAAAAGACAGAGGGCATGTTACCAAATATTTCAGAAGTCAAAGACCTCAGTTCTGACCAATGTTACCTTTATGATATTACAGGTGATTTGAGTTATCGTTCCTCAGGATAAATGTCTCATGCCAGATAGCTAACAAAGGCTAACATGATTTTGCGTTTATATGTTTCAACTAGCAAACCCACGAACGAACTGAAACAACTTGCCATGTTTGTAGTTAAGGTTTACGGACCCATTTGGTTTGAAATTAAACGACATCTGTTATGGAAGGATGAGGCAAGATACTTCTGGAAATTGGTATTTTATTCTGAGATATCTTCATGATTATTGATAAACTTACATTTATCTATGCTATCTGATGAACAGAAACACGTAAGAGAACTCGTTGACAGGCGTATTCTAAAGGCAATATCAACACCAAACTCTAAACAGCTTCGAGTATTTAAAGTGAGTATTTAAAGATTAATCTCTTTAGATTAATTAAATTTCATCTTATATTGATTTGATTAATTGGATACATATTATCAGCCACCTATATTAAGCCAAGTTTCAGATGAATCTCTTCATTCTTTAGTAAAGTGATGCTGAAGTTTTTTGCCGCGACCGGCAAGTTATACACAAGCCGTTTAGTGGGCTGTAAAGACAGTCACTAAGGTTCATTACAGCTTTGTCGTAAAAGCTCAAGAGAAGCTTTTATAAAAAATGTAATTCGTTCTCGGAAACAAGTGCCACAGTTTGAAAGCAAAAAATAATTTAATGTTATTTAAATGCTTTTTTTGTATTTCTCGAATAAATATTATGACAATTTCATAATTAATGTCAATTATTATTTTAAAAATGATGTAGTTTTATGTTTTAATTTGTGTTTTTATTTCCTTTTGAGTTATAAAAAACAGTATCGAAACAAAGAGTAAACTATTTCAAAAATTGGAAAATTCTACACATCGAATATTACAACATTTTCAGGTGGTTTATAAGCATACCTTGGCTAATAGCTCACCTGAATATATTGTAATACAATGAAACCTAAGTCGTAGTAAAGAACTTAAAGAAAGTAGAAATAATACTACATCACGTAGTTTCATTTAGTTGTGAGTTTAATTAATAACACATTTTGCTTACTTTTTTACTCCTGGAGGTAAAACTACGATAAAAAGGCGACCCTTCTATCGCCATTAAAAATAAATCTCATAATTTTTTTTCAAACAAGAGCGACCCACCCTAGTGTTTATGTTCAATAAAGAAATTCTGTGATGGTCTAATATAACACCAAAAATGTGTGGCTCATATTAAAAGTAGACAAAAATACGGATTGCATTGGGCATTGATACAAACAAAATACGACAAATGTCAATATGAGGCAATAATAACCTCAGGTATACAGACCTAGGCTGCAAATTGGAATGTTAAAGCAAACGCTACAGTTGACATTCTAACAGGTAACGAAAAACATATAGATAGACAAAGACAAAGATAAAGGAAGAACGAAATTCCGAGAAAATTTAAAAGCATCTTTCTGTGGAAGATCAGATGACGACCCTTTTTTTTATATAACAGAATGATTAATATATATTCGTATGCAAATGTTTGTTCACCTCTCATTTTGTAAAAAAAAATTATGGAAATGCCTATTCAATATAATCATTCTACGCCGTGACAATCTTCAGGACCTGTTAAACCAGAAACACAAATGATGTCTGAAATACCTTCAAAGTACAATGCATGAGTCAGACATCGTACAGTTCCAACCACGTTTTGTAAGATTTTTGATTTATTTACCCTGAATACTACAAACACTATCCTAAAGAACATTAATATTTCCAGACCTTCCGTTGAATGAGTCGTGTCTATATTTTTTACCTGACAAATTGTTTCATCGAACATCGTCTTAGAAGATAAAATCATTTTTTAACATACCTAACAGTCAATCAATTTTTTAACATGCCTAATAGTCAAATTGAAATTGCAACCATCAAACTTGTAAAAGACACATAAAAATCAACAACTTTGAAGTCGTGTTCTAAAAATCGATCGATTATAAGTTATTTTAACTCAGATAAAAATTGATCACTAATGATCACTTTACTTACATTATGCTCAACTGCGTAGCGGCATAATTGCGTATAAAGCAAGATTTAAATTTCGTGGCTAATTTAGCGATACTTGTCAATTTTTAGCAACTGCATTTGATAATCGCATTTTCCAATTAGATGAAAAAACAACAAAAGCATAACCCAACTTGAATGTTGTTTCACGCGCATGTATTACAAAGCTGGTTTTTAAAAATTATTTGCCTACGTAAAATCGCGTGCATCTATGCAACAATTTGCATAGTCTGTCTCATTCCTTTCTTCAGCGTAAAAACATCTGCACTCTTCTTCTCTGTATACGTTAATGAGCGCGTTGCAAAACCAACGTTGCCTAACTGCAAGATTTAACAATTGTATAACTTAAACTGCAAGTTTTAACAACCGTATAATACAAACTGTAAGAGTAATCGAATTATGGTCCATCAAAATAATCATAAACTTTACAAGTTTTGTATTTCAAAATGTTCATATTTCTGTTTTTGATTTGAAGTAAAATCGAATTTAAAACGATTAATACATTGCAATCGAGCAGTACGTTAGCAAGGCCAAAATTGGCAATTGGACTACGAGATTTAAAATTTCAAAATAATTAAAAACAATGAATTAATACCGTAACTTTTCTTACAAGCCAGACTGATATAATCGATAATATGAGACGAGGGATAGGCTGACGTAGAAGGAACACACTCACAATGTTAATAAAATGGTGTCCCCTAAAAAGTTTATAAGTATTTTTCCTTTTCGGATTTGGAATCCACTTAACTGTTTTGATTATTTTGTAGTAGTTTCTAGTAAATGTAGACCGCATATTTTTTTTGTTTTGTTATCTGCAAAGTGTAATAATAAAACACACAAAAATGCCTAAATATAATAAATTTAATTGAATGTAATAAATTTAATTAAAAATATGAAATTAAGTCGAATTTCACTAAAATTTCTTCAATTCAAGCAAAAAATTCTGGCATAAAATTCTGGTACAAAAATTCTGGCATTAAAAATATCAAAACCAGAAAAAAGTTTGTTAATATTTGAATGGTTGTAAAATTATAAACTTTTGTCAAACATACTATCAAAACCAACATATATCTACTAAATGTTGAATATATGGTCGTTGTAAATTAATAAAAATGTCATAGTTGTGTGTATTTAATATACATTAGTTTCGCCATAGAATTTCCGTATTTTGTTTAATTATGATTTTTTATGTTTAGTGAAAAAAACGGCTATCATAAAAAGATTTTTCACTTCAAAACATTGTTTGAGTTTCACACACAAAAGCCTATAAACATTTTAAGTATGATTTCTATACTGACATTTCGTATAACACCTATTTAAATTTCAAAGGATGTGCTGATGATGCTACCAGAGAGCACATATTATAATCCAACAGGTGTACATTAAAAATAATAAGAGAGCGGGCCTGCTGTAGACCCTCAATTTTAATGTAATATAAAGGCTTTCTCATTTGAACGTAGCGAGCGGTTTAATGAGATGGTGTTTAGTGACATGAGATTCACTCCGCCCGCCCATCGAGCCTTTTCCCACTCGTGCAACCACCCAGTATTACTAATAGCCTTTTAAAATAAACAACAATAGTTTTAGAAAATAAGATCTCTTTTTCTATTTTAACATCCATATTATTACGGTATGAAATATCTTTTTAAAGATGTAATTTAGAATTATGGCAAAAAATTAACTACTTACAAAAATTGATTAACTACACGAATTTAATTCCATTACTCTCCAAACGATTTTATTCCATTACTACGAGCCACCACGTTGCTACACCAACGAGTTAAGCTATAAAACAAATTTGTAAAAGCGATGTAGTGTTTGAACTAATCTTGCTAGTGAAACAATCATATACAAGCAGTATGTAACATTCTACACAATTTTCTTTAACTTATGACCTACATTCGACTTGGTTTTTAAAACAAAAATCTGTTTGTAGTCATAAACATAGTATGTTATATTCTGAAACAAGGCAAAAGAAGCAGGACAAACCGTTAGTGTTACACAAATCAGTACATATAATAAAATAGTAAACTTTACGTGATCGAAATATTTGAGGATAAAGGATAAGTGATAGAATGCATTAAGATCATTTTTCATTTTGTGAAATAATTTTTACAGCCTAAAGACATATCTGGGGTGCAATTTTCCGATAGCAGTTGACTTTGCCAAATTACTGAAGTGCCTTAATGAAGCAAGTATGCTTAAAATTTCATTTCGTCCATCACAACTTTACAGTATCGACAGTTTCAACGTTACTTGCCTGATACTCTGTAAGTTAATGTTTTATAATCTTGATGGAGGTCTCAATTCATGTGCTATAAAGTATTATTTTATTTATACACCTCCTTATGTATTTAAAACGGAGATAAAACATTTTTGATGTCTTATGAGATAGATAAATGAGCCCTAAGTGTTATTTTGGTTAAGTTTTTCGCAATAAATTTGAGGAATCGTGCATCTTCTGATGTTGGAAATTTTCAAGAATATGACTATAAAATATATGCAAAATTAATTTTGAAAATAATATATAGTGCTTATATATGAAAAAAGAGCGTTAGAATAAAAAACATCCACGGAAATATGGTCAGAACTTGAGTTCTCCCATTAGACACAATAAAAGAAGTTGACCGAAGAAGTTGAATTAATTTGTTTATATATATATGTATATATATATATATATATATATATATATATATATATATATATATATATATATGTTTGTTGAACAATAATCGCAAAAAAACAGAATATTTCACAATTCAAATTGTATTACGGTGTTATAGCATATGAAATAAGAAATCGCCATTCACATTGAATGACCTCGGTTAATTCAATCGCGAACCTGTTAAAAATAAACAATTTATTAATTTCTCAAGTTTAAAAACGTGATTTATTGAAAATATTACAAAAAAATTGTCAACACGAATATTTGAGTTTTAGTTTGTAACACAAATAGAGATGAGATGTGTGTTGCGGGACCACATTATATTTTATACCAAATTTTTTCCCAGTAAAATATAATAAAACGTATTTCCAAATTATTATTTTCATATAATTTAGATTTAAATCTTAATTCCCAATATGCCCGTTTCGCAAAAATATTTGGTCTAACTGAGCATATTTCGAATATAATAATAGCCATTACTTTAAGAGCTGACAAAATATTATAAGATTATTCGCATAAAAGAAATTCTCTAATTGTAATCTATGGAAGTCTAAAAACTATACGTAAAATTACAAAACACTTATGAAAGTCCCTTATTGCTTTATATATCCAAACTAAGAACCCTTATAGTTTGCGTTACTCGTCTTTCTGTCTCATAGGCGTTTTACTCTCCGAATATTACCGATAGAAATCTGACATTTAGCATAGTTATACGTACTTATAATGCCTGCAAAGTTATGAGGTAAGTCTTGCTGTTCAAATAAAATTTTCCTGTATAGGTTTTCAGCAATTACATAGTCGACTGGTCTATTGGGCGTATTTGTTTCTTGATGGTAATTGAAACTTGCTGCATGTTGGTAATTGAAAGTCAAAATTAATTGTCAGTGAACGAAAGTCTTGTTCCACTTGTTCTACTCCCATCTTTGTAGACTGCGGAATAGCAGTAGGAATTCTACCGAGGTTTTAGCAGTAGGAATTCTAAAACCTCGGTCCAACACTATTCATTGTTACATGATTTGAAACTGTAACTTCGTACTTCTAGATTCTTTGCTGATTCTAGTAGAGGTAATGGACCTCTGAGAATCCAGAAAGGTTTCAAGGTTTATTTCAAAAACATACTGTCTAAAATAAGGCGTAGAATGATTTTTTTTCTTCAAGATACATAATAATCTAACATTTTCTACTAAAGACGCAATTGAAATAGCCAGGTCTGTAAATCTTATCGACCAGGAGTTCACCCAAACATCGCTCATGTACTCAGCATATTCCGAATAAAATAAGAGATTGCAGTCAGGCAACTTTCGAGAAACTGGTTCCTGCACGTAGAGACTAAGAGATAAAGAGGGTGCACTTTAACTTGTTTTGGTCAGTTTGACTTCAAAAATTGATTTAATACAACTGTGAAGATTCGTAACCAATTGTTTCAACTGATAAATATATATCACTGAAAGAACAGTGGCAAAAAAGTTAAGTAAGAAAAACTGTGTACTTTTAGACTTGCTTGAGCCCCGAATCGCCTTCCAAATCATCGGGAATTCAAGTAATTCCCCTTGAGAGTATTCCTAATTGAGCAATGTACATTAGACAAATGTTCCTTTCTGAGTTGTAGCGAGAATCTCATTGAAAGGACAACATAGTCGCCAGTGTGTACACTAGCGGCACTATGAAATGTTCACGCCATTAAATTAAACTATGTGATGTAGTATTATTTGTACTTTCTTTAAGTTCTTTACCACGACCTAGGTTTCATTATATTACAATATCTTCAGGTGGGCTATTGAGTGCTGCTTGCTAATTGCCAAGACATTGCAGTAGATTATTATGGTGAATGGATTAGGCTACGGGACGGCAGTATTTATGAAGCAAGCACAAAGATAATGATCTTCAAGAGGGGAGGAATCAAAGCACAAAAGGACTCCGAGAACGTTTTAAAAGCATGTCGTTTTCATTGTACCATTTTTCGGGGAGAAATTTCTTTTAATACACGACAATTCCCACCCACATATTGCAAGATGCGTAGCATACATGCAAAAATCTTAAGAGATATTTTTGAGGTAGAACCCTCCCGTCCACCAAACTTCATGAGCTGAAACTTACCCTTAAATGAATGGCAATAGTGTGCAGACGAATGGCAGAACATCCCGTAATTAGACACCCAGAACATCAGTGAAGCATCCTCAACGACTTATAAGAATGAACCAGAGATAGGGAAACCAGCGTACATTATTAAAATTATATTTGAAATTTTAACTTGAGAATTTTTGAAGATGTTATTTTAGGTATAATTATTTTTTCATATTTACATTACATACATAGTATTTTATATTTTTCAAAAGATCGTTCCCTCTAAACGTCATATTTTTATACCTACAAAAATCATAATTGATTATAACATTTAATATATTTGTGTTGTGAAAGAAACAATATTTTTAAACAGTTGAGTAAAAATACTATGTATTCTTAAATGTTTATAAGAGCCTAAATGGGTACGAAGCTCTCATAGTACAAGTGCTACTCGTAAAATATAGTTTTTTCTGCAATTAGTTTCTCTTCGCAAAATATTAACGTTATAAATACCATCATTCTAAGAAATCACAGCGCGTTCTCGATAGTGATGAATTTATTGACAATGAATAATCAGCTTACTATAACGTAAGCAACGCAGTTAGAGTGCATCCAAGCTGTACCGAAATGCATTCTATTTCAGGTTGCAGCAACCTCCGTTCACTGAGTGCACTTGCATTTTCCGCATTGCTAATGACTGCATACACGGGGCTTAAGTGCTCACACCTTAACGAACATGCTCAGTGACTTACTTTCGTTTTAATCCAAACTAAATTTTGTAACTAACGTGACTTATTGTTCTCTCCATTTTACATCTGATTATATTTAAGCACTTGTTATTTCAGGCAAAACGGCAGCGGTGGAAAAATTCATACATTCAGAAATGAGGAAATAACGAAAAGTGAAACATATCGGCGTTCACTTTTCATTTTTCAGCGTTTCTTCGTCCGCTGCGCATTACTCAGTGTATCGACGATAGTGAACTCTCAGTAAAGTGAAATTAGCGATTAGAATTTGGTCAAGTGTTTGATACGTATTTCTTCATTAGTGTCAATACCACACGTGAACCTTTCGGAATAATACAATCTAATCGCACAGTAGTGTGTAGGCCGAGTTCATGCAAAACTGACCGTGCGCTATTTAGATGAACCTTTTCTAGGAAATTTTGATCCGTTTGTGCATTTAAATACCATTTGAAATCCGGAGCTAATATTTTGCTGGTATATTACAGTAGGGAGTATAAACGGGAATTCCGAATTTCATGAGTAAAAATCAGTTCAGAAAAATTATAAGAAATATACTATACCGTGGAACTTAATATTTTCCTTTATCCCCCCTTCGAAATAATAATATAAACTAGTTTTAATTCAAAAGGTCCTTGGTGATCCGACATTTTTTCTTTATATAAAATATACCAAGCAAAATACCACATATTAATTTATTATTTAAATCCAGTTACAATATAGAATAATTCAAGGCAAATGCAATAGTAATATCTAATGTTATGTAACATTAGATATTACTACTACTAAAAAATCTAAGCTAAAATCTACTTTTGAAATAGGCTACTATTAACGACGTCCAATAAATATCACTTGTGGATTTTTTAATCCACTGGAATACGTTTTTATTCAGTATACTTATGTTGAAGATAATGGAGTATCAGAGGTATTTATCAGGATTATTTTCCGATTAGTGAGCAAACGGAGTATAGTTATTCAAATGTGACTAATTGGCCCGTGCAAATAATCCTCAAGTCGCCGTATGGTAATATAATGTAACAACAAGTCAATGAAAGGTATTTTTTTTGAAAAGTAATAATAAATGTCTCAATATAAAAATATATGTCACTCTTTTGTTTAATTACCGTTTGAACGACTGTCGTGCATGTTTGTCAATAGATGGCGCCCTTTACAATATAAACACCTTTGAGAAAGAATATGTGGAGAATCAAAAAATTAATTAAAAAATTAATTTTGAATTGTTTGTTTATTTTTCGTCATTAGTGGCGAAGGTAATTTTTGAAAACGGTAGCTCAATCATTCGTTTTTATGAAGTATTAAGGGAGACATGGCGTACTGACAAAAAGCTCATTTGAGAAATAGTATGTAAGGATGCAGATAATGTTGAAATAATAAGGTGTTGTTAAATGGTGTGTCTTTCTTAAAGCAGTTTGATTATAGGTGATTTATGTAATATTATTTTTGTAAACATACGATTTTTAGGATTTAAGGGTAAACAAAAAAACCGAATAATAGGCAAATTTATCAGAGTTGAAGGGGAAGAATCTGGAATGTCTGACATTAAAAGAAGAGGGTAGTTGCATTTTACCACTAATTCTTTTCAAAATGTATTTGGAAGGGATCATGTGGAAGTTCTGGAAGAAATAGACTATGATGTTAAAATCAATGGATTTAACACCATAGTTTATTTCTCTCTTTATTTGTCTCTTATCAATAACTTGAATACGCTGATGATATAGTTCTCGTAGCGTCTTCGGAAGCGGAATTACAAAATATTGTTATCGGGTTAAAGACTGTAATGTTAAAGCTAACTTAACAATGAGTGTTATCAGGACAAAGTTTATGAACATTTCTAACAACCCCGATAAGCAAAGTAACATATTTTGGCTTGTCAAAAACCAGAACAGGTGAATAAATATAAATAGCTCGGAACCTGGCTTATTAAAAACTGGGATAGTGAGGTGGTGATCAAAACTAGTATCGATAAAGCACACAGTGCCTTTAGAAAAATAAATATGGTACCCAGCAATGACAGTCTTAGTCTTAATCCCATTTCGACTTCGTCTTCTCCAGTGCTACATCTGGCCAATACCTTATACTACTATATAGATGCGAGTCCTAGACCATAAATATTAAGAAAGATCTGAGGAAACGTATAGAAATATTCGAAATGTGGGCTTACAGACGCATGATGTCTACAACTTGAACCAAAAAAGTCATTAATGAAGAGGTTCTACGACGGGTTCTACGACGACCAGAAACACCGTCTTTTGCAAATCATCAAACAACGCAAAGTTGCATATTTGGGGCATACGCTCAGGTATGAGAAATACGTGCTCACGCAACTAATGATGATGGAAAAAG
The DNA here is from genome assembly GCA_039881145.1 of Druceiella hillmani. Classification (NCBI taxonomy): domain Eukaryota; kingdom Metazoa; phylum Arthropoda; class Insecta; order Lepidoptera; family Hepialidae; genus Druceiella; species Druceiella hillmani. The sequence goes on from JAYKKI010000025.1 coordinate 26,424,967, forward strand.
TTGCTAGATCATCCGATCGTAACAGAAAGTCTTGGTTGCGGAATATCCGAGAATGGACAGGGATAGCGAGTGCCGTTGAACTCTTTCGCTTTATCGAAGACAAAACTGCGAAACTTCATTAGCAGGTGAGGTAACTTCAAAACAATGGAGAAAAAATATATTTTAATAAAATATCGTAAATAATCGTTAGAAAACTTTAATGAAAGCGTTCAAAAAAGAGACGCCTGCATCAAAGTTTTGTTATGAAGATTACGATGTTTTCTAACCTTAAAATTATAAAAATTTAAACATTTCTAGATCTAAAAAGCTTAGCTAAAGTTTCAACGGAGACTTCAGACCTGATTTTATATTTTTGTCAAATTACGATGTTTCGTAATTTGACAAAAATGTGTGAATTACGAAAAATTATTGTAATATTTGCAAATATTTTTAGAGACATACAAAATGCCCTTAAATGTTCATACTTCTATTTGTATCTAAGTGTGTATAAATTAAAAGTGTGTATAATCTAATTGCAGTTTAATCAACAATATCCACAAATTGAGACAATAATTAATATTTTTTAGAATAACACAAGTTGTATCATTAACATCCAACCAAATATCAATTGCAAGTGGAACAATTCAATAAAAATTATACTTTGATGAAAAGGAAATTACAAATCATATATCTCTAGCCCAAGGTCTCAACATAAAGACCCTTAACTAAATTAACAATTAAAATATTTTAAATACCATATTTTAAACACCTGAAATACTTTTTTAAATATTTTGCCTACGAAATATTAATTTTTTCTCCTATCATTGAAATTGTGGCCAATAATAGTGCTTCAAAAATTTTTAAAATTATGATAATCATAAGTAGATCATTACAATTAGTAATTTTCTTAAAAACTTTTTTTATTTGCATTCAATTAACGAGATAATAAAATAAGATTTAGACCGCCCGCCCAACTAACGCTTCTAACATTGAGTCAGCCTGCCCAGAATTTCATTAAAAGTTAAATATTCCAGAATAAACACACAGCTGTCACATGATATACATACTTCTTTTTTACTTCAATAAATTCAGTTCTGTAAATAAAAACAATATTTACTTCAAATATTTGATATTTACACACACCTATATATATATATATATATATATATATATATATATATCTATATATATATATGTGTGTGTGTGTGTGTGTGTGTGTGTGTGTGTGTGTGTGTGTGTGTGTGTGTGTGTGTGTGTGTGTGTGTGTATAAGTTGAAGACAGACGACAGGTTCGGATTCAGATACTACATAAGAATTGTTGATGAATAAAGAGCGATGGTTGATAAACATCAGAGATATAATATAGAGTGATGGTCGATATAGCTCGTTGGTTGATAAATATCCACAGTGACCAATTTGATATTTAAAATAAAAACTGATCGATATCAGCAGACACAACACTACTTTTATACCAATTACAAAATTTCTAAAATTTCCGATAGTTATTTGCGTTCCTTTTATAAGTGTAATAATGATTTATTTAATGCATAACTGTATAGGTATAAATACTTGTTATGGAAGCACAGGTAATAAACATATATAACTTTTATATGTTTGATTCAAAAATCTCCTCATGAACAGTAATGAGACGCGTGACAAATTTACCGGTTTATTTTGAAGATTCTGGACGGTTTCTTAAGTATTTTAAACTAAATTTGAATATAGGTGAATAAATAGATTTAAATATTGTTTTAGCTAGAACATGTGTGTCAAAACTTTATTGATTATAATCCTTTATTCATAATAATATTATCAGCATCACGGCAATTGTGCCTTATTTGGTATGAATATTTAAAATTAATTTAGCACCGATTTCAGAAAAATTGCTTTCATAAAAAAGTGGACTGAATCAAAATCAGGTAATGCGTTAAAACACTTTAGAAAAATAACTGCATGTGCCAGTTAAAAGCCAAAATACTGTTTTAACTGAGCTTTAATAATATATAATGTTGATTCGAATAAATGGAATGCGGACGGATGTTTACAGTTCGCGTAGCGCAGATGCACTCGCCGCTGTGTCGGGCCTGCAGTTGGCGCATTCCCACTCATAGTAATGGAACTAAATTAAAATGGACGCCGAATTGCGTGTTATTATCATTCGGGCGCATCGCCTGATCGTTTTGTAGAGTTTATGGAATAAAATTTGAGGCAAACAAGAAACGTTCGCACTATCTTCCAGAATATGCACACAGTCTAATAGTTATGAAACTACCATGGATAAATAAAAGGAAGAAATAACTGAAAGGGCCCATACCACCCTTTATATATGTACTAATGCCTGAGTGGATCGGTCACTGTAGAGTATACTAGTAACTAATTTTGTAATGTCTCTTATAAATCTATATCTGAATATATAGTATTTGAATTATGAACAAATCACACTCAATAATATCTTGCAGAACGTTCCAGCCAACTGGTTCAGGTTTATATATATCTGAGTGAACGGTAGTGTACCACCAAATTCCGAGCCGCATTTCCGGACATGGCACTTTTTACAGCTAATTAGAAAAGTTTTATATATCACAGCATTGAATTTTTTCATAATTAATTCTTATCACTCTATCGGTTTCCTGTATGATAGTACCCACAACATCACCAGAATTTGGTGTTGTGGGTAAACGCGCGGAAACGGAAATCCCACGGCGGAAACGGAAACGATAAGCCTTTTAACAACGCCTATAATTCTAAAACAAAGAATTTGAAAGACATTCAGTTATACATTCTTTCTGAAGAACGGTGGAAATTATGGCCCAGTGAATATACTTCAATTTTAAACTGTTTTAATTTTTGATAATGCACCACTAAATGCTTAGTAATTTTCACTGACAGTGCTTTCTTATACAGAATGTATGGAAAAGTCGTGCTGACTATAAATGTCCCAACAATTAGGGAAATTGCGTAGAAAATTAATTTTAAGTATTGCGTTTCATATAAAAATAAAATTATTTAAAAACAAAATACTTTCTTGCGTTATATAAAACCTAATCTATACATATTTTTTAAACACGATAATAGTTATAATTTCTGGCCATTACACCAACATAAAAGACATTCGTAGGAATACGGTAACCCCAAATACTAATATCAAATGGATGTATTGAAATATAATGACTTTGAGTTAATACGTTCTATAAAATCACAAGTAAACCATTCATTCCAGTTTTCTTTAGATATTAATTGAGTTCTTCCTCAAACGACCGTACTAACTGTTCTTTTATCAAATATTTGCAATATTTTGTGTAACATTTCATTTTTGTCGTAAGAAAACAATCCAAAATCAAAAGATGCAAAGTCGAAACTATAGGCAGAATATTTTAAAACTTTGATGCCAGCGCCTTTCAAAACTACGTGGTATTGTCAACTCTTGCAAGGTGGTACATTATCGTGGTTCAGAAACTAAGTCTGAGTCTTGATTTTGGTTGCGGATTATTCAATTCCACTAACCAAATAAGCAGACAAATATCAGTTTACCAGATCCTTGTAAATTCTGGTTAGTGAAAAACACAATCTTTTTTTTTTTAAGTTCTTTTTGCACTAAGTGCTTAGTTACAATTCTGGGTAATCAAAATATAAAAGTATGTAAGATATCTTCTAATAGTTGGTAGCATATTTATTTATTTATTTACTTTAATGTATCTAATTGATGCATATGGCGGACTTATTGCTACGAAAGCAATCTCTTACAGCCGACCATAACACCAGCCCCTACTCGACGAGCGACCGGGAATCGAACCCGGGTACCCACGATGTGCCACGCCGTCAAAGGCAGTATGCCTTGTGATCAAACCAATACACCACGGCGACGACAATTTATAGATATTTATCTGATATTTATCTGTCTTCTTAAAAAAATTTGATAAAGATATTTATCTGTCTTATCTAATTACTTTGCTTATATGTGTCACGTTTTCTAAAAACATCACCATCACCTGCTTGCTTGCCCTTAGGTCGTAACATAGTTGGCAATCACCACACTTGATTTCTACAAATCACCGTTCGAAAGTCCTTAAAAATGATTTTCTTCAGCAAATAGAGAACTCATCTAAATAAAATAATCCTGTTCCGATAAACCACGTTTTTTATATAAAATCATTAAGCCATAATACCTTCCCGTTAATGAGTATCAAGACAAATAAAATGTTTCAAAAAAATTATTTCTACAAACTATATAAACTCACGGCAAGGAACAACACTTGCATTTAATGAATGTGAGACGCACTTTATTCGCACAAAATTCATTGCAATTTACTTGCTCTCAATTAATTGATGTACGACAATTTTTTTTATTCACATAGGTAAAGATTTTTGCATATTTCTTACTCACACCTGATAAAATAAAATTTGATGTTCAAAGTTCGAAAAATTATTTAAAAATGCAAACGAATTAATGTGAAAATTGAATAGACAAAGAACAGAATAAAAATGTTTTAACCAAACTAGTTTTTTTAATACGCTAAAGAATAAAAGAAAGCTTTTATTTTAAATGTAATAGAAATTAAATACACAATGAACGTATCAAGAGAAATAAAATGCCTAGAAAATCAATGGCTCTTTTATTCATTGTCAAGAAGATCTTCAGTCCACATTCCATCTTGACTTCATCATCAGTACCTAATCACCTCGGTAAAGAAATAACTTACGAAGACAAGTAAAGCGGGCCCACATGCTCGATGGGTTTACTATTAATTTTTGAGAAGGTTCACGGCAAAGCTTCCATCCACATCATCATGTCCTGATTTCTCATCATTAGTTGTTACGTTGCTCTTCAAAATTCGACCAACATTTTTAACATAATACTTCTGTAATATTATATCAATGAATAAAATATAAATGTAAAATTATGAAGAGTATGACTAAATTTTTAACTTTTTTTAGTATGAAGTGATAAATGCTACTATTTCGGTATAAACTTTTTAATTTTCGTAGAATTAAGAGATTGTATCACGAGTAATTTTGCAAAATCGTTTAATAAAACGGTGTTTAATTTTAAACACGTTATTAATTACATTAACATTCATGATAATAAAAGAATAAAACGGAAACAAATGTCCCGATATTCAAATAGTGAAAAATTAATGACAAATAGAGCATTTGCCAAGTAAAAGTTTTTGGTCAATATTAATTAGAAATTTCAAGTTTTAAAATTTTACCTAATTGTCGTTGATGACAAAATTGATACAATAACTTTATCATTCAAAACAATGTTTTTTCAGACAGCTTCTGCCAATTTTCTTGATTGCTGAAAAATGAGAAAACTTTCTTCTCCTATCATATACAGTGCTAAAACTATTAATTTTGTAGAAATCAGGGACACTGTATATTATATCGGGTAATTTGTAACCTATGATATTAATATGATGGCCAGACTTACTGTGAATTAAAAAAATGCTTTTAGAAATTTGAAAGAAAGGAAAGATGCATGAATCCTTCAATAAAACATATAGATTATAAAACACATTAGTTTTGTTTACTTTGATTCAGAGATTAATTCAAAAAAATGCTTTGAACCCAAAAGAAAACACTGCTACGGGACGACCCTTTTATGACCTCCGAAAATAACTCGAATCCAGGTGTATAAAAAGAAATACATGATTTCTTCTCTGCAAATGCCTAAAACTTTATTATTAACTATTCTAACATACGCTTCTAAAACATGAACTCCCAATCAGTTAATGAATCTATACCAAGGCTTAAAAGAAAATTTGAAAGACTTCACTAAGAGACATTTTTGAGAATAACATACAGAGAACAGGAACGAATTCTCAGCTACAAAAACTTATTAAAACCCCGATGTTAAAAACTTCCTAAAAATATAGAGAAGGAAATGGGATACCTAGCCTATTACCTAGACTGAAAGAAAGAAATAAGAGAATGGTTTTTGGCAATTCCTATGTGTGGCAAAAAAAAATGAGGACCCAGTTTCTCATATATAGATTGTTTAGAAAGGGGCCAGCGGGAAACTTCTTGAAAAGGTTCATGTTACTGAAACACATATAGAAATTGAGATATGTAACAGGGAAATACTATACTGAAAAAAGGACACGATAAGGAGACACTATATGCCCAAAAATGTTCAGCATCGTTTTGCAGGTTATCTTCAGAACTTTGAATTGGAGCGAACTGGATAGAAGAGGTGATGAAAATTTTCTTTGACATCTGCACTTTGCTGACAACATAGTGATAGTTTTTAGAAAATCATGTGACCTCCAATTAATGTTTGCCGATTCTCCATGCAATCGAATGACCCTCATAGAAGGCTCGCAACGCTCGAAGGAAATAGTGACTGAGTAAATGTATTTGCCCCAAACCATTAATACGGAGGATAACTTGAGCACAAAAATCAACCAACCTTCGGATTAAACTTGGATGCACCAGCATTGGCACCTGTTGTAAGAATATCAGCAGAATCAAATTTACAAATTTAGGTGAGACTTGCATTCACCTAAATAAAATGGTATAAATAATCGGAGTCATGCACACTTTTCCTTTTGTCGATGATTACCCGTAGATTAAAATCCACCTTGTATAAAGATACACTTATATCCAACCTTCGGAACTATTACAATAATACATATCATTTAACATTTTTACAATCCCCAAATGCACTACATCACCGATTGCATTTGCATTATGCGCAGACTCATCTGCATTCCGCTCCCAAGCTTAACTGAAATATTTCCTACTCCCAGGGAGATTGAATAAGCTTAAAGCTCTTGCATTGCTTAACGCTGTATGTGCAACAAGGATGTATATATGCACAAGGGATGTATCCCTTGTGTTGCACGTTACTGAGGGAATTATTTTATGTGTAAATAAAAGACGTACTGTAGAACCATGCTTCATTAAGCCTATACACAGCCCTAATTAAAGCTCAAGGCAATGGTAAGAAAAGTTATTAATACTTTTTTAAATCATTCGCATAGTGTAACCATATTGCTTGCATTTGTACAAAGCTAAGAAAGATTAAAATTTTATTTTATGTATTTTTGGCTATTTGTGCCGATAGTTTATTTTTCGATTTATATTATATTTGTTATATATATATATATATATATATATATATATATATATATATATATATGTGTATGTGTGTGTATATATATATATATATATATATATATATATATATATATATATATCATTAATATAATTACTTATATTTTTTAATAAATATTTGTTTATGTTTTTACCACAACTTTAATTTTTTACTTATTTTTTTCTCAAAATACCATTCGATGTATAATTTTCAAATGAGAATTAATTATATTAATTAAGAATACATTGAGTACTCTTATCAAAATAATGAAACCCGAAAAAAAAAATTTCCCACAATTTAATTACATGTCTATAATTGGTTACGAGAACAACATAATTTTTTTGGTATTCATATTAGCTTTGCCAAGTGTCCAGTATTTCATGGGACGACCTGTATTTTTAAACATATTTTAAATGTCCTAATATGGAACAACGAGTGTCCCTTATTTCTGGAATTTATAGGAATGACGAACTAGCTCTCTGCAAGATTAATTTGAAGAAAAGAGTTTAAAAGATTATGACATAAGTTACGTAATGTAACACTTACTGTTTAAAGCATCCCAAAGCAAATACAAAGCATATTTCATATATTTATAAATTCACATACACATGGATTAATAATGTTTCCTATAGTTAATTAAGGTTAATACCCGTTCTTAATTATTGAGTGTAATCCGCGTAGTTACAATAAAAAAAGATTATTTCGCATTCAGCACGATAATTACCCAGATAATCGCCGCAGAATTATGTAAGCATAAATGCTTAAAGTGGAAGTGAAATTTAAATTCGTGGTATTCGTGCTTCAAGTGAATATATTTCAAATCGCTGTATCAAGTTATTTTGAATATTTATTTGTGTTTTATCAAAACACTTTTTAAAACTTATTTTAAATAAAGAAGTGAATCGATTATAAGAATTTCTCCACTTTGCAGACAGCAAAGGTGTCAGTTATATAATAGATGAATATGTCATATATTCGTTTACTGTAACCTACCCCTTGATCTAATAAACTCGCGCGTATTGCATCAAACTCAATACATAAAAGTTTTTAGTTAAAGAATATATAAAAATATCAAGAAAATCTTTATATAGGAGAAATCATTTTATTTTCATTAACGAAACGTTTATTTTTATTTTCAACTCAATCGTCATCATGTTTATTCATTTCTTTATCGTAAACAGCATCTTTATATAAAAGAACTTAAGATGAACATTGAAGAAGCAGTAAAATCGATTTACCTTTCTATGAAATATTATTTCAATTGCTTTCCATTAAAGGTCAGATAAGATGTTAGATGTGGAACAATACATTATTTTGATGAAATGACACGGCGCCCGAAGTGAATGTACTGCAGTATACTTAAACTTCGTGACAATGTCGATGCAGAAGTTAATTAATTATAATAATGTTATATTGTTCTCAGGAACATATGGAAGTTGACTTACATTATCAATTTAAGAAATGCTCATCAAAGCCTAACTATCTGCTCAGATTTTCCCTCAAATCCACCGTTTCCAGACGACAATATAACTATAACGAATATTCCAATTGGTCCCAATATCCAATAGCTTCACGAGAATGACTGTAATTCATTCAGCATTTGTCCAAATTAAGCTGCAAACTGCTTAAAAAGCTTAAACATGACATATACATTAGGCAGTATCACGAGGCTTGGTCTTTACACCAATTTAAAGAAACGTATACCAAGTTAAAAATGTGTAGCCATTATCTAAAGAAATTAAAAATGTTAACTGTTATCTGACAACGATCTTTGTTCTGTATTACTACAAAATTATTTTTTATCTGAATCGCTTTTTACGAATTTTACGTGGTTTTTAGATAAACCTACCGAATCCGCAAATTTTATGGATTAATATGTTATATATAATGAGAAAAGATATAACAGGATACAATCCGGATTTTATTTTATCTGGTAGATTCAAATAATTCCTCATAAATAGCTTTTATAAGAAATCCAAGCTTTCTCATTTGCAATTTTAGTTTTTAAATTTTTTAATCTAACTATATAAGGGTATCATTTTTATTTTTATTATTTAAGACAAGGTATTATAAGATTAAAAATGATAGCCTTATATAGGTAAACAAAAAAATTAAGCCCCTTAAATGTAAACCAAAAATTAAGCAATTCAAAAACTGAAAAGGCAAATGAGAAATCTTCTATTTCTTATAAAAACTATTTATAAAAAAATACTATAAAATAAAATGCAGATGGTATCCTGCTATATCCTTTCTACTCAAATATAATATTGAAATCCATGAACTTTGCGGATTCGAAAAGTTTCTTTGAGAAACCACGTAATATTCGTTTGAGTCCTATCATTTTTACCTGTAATTTTACCAGTTCTTTTTGATACAGAGCGGCAGTCAACTCAGCTAAGATGAATTATATAACCTTTCAAAATATGTTCTTAAAAATATTTTTTGGTTCGAAAGTAAAAAATTCTCTAAAAATTATAACACCAAGCATCTTTTCAAAGTAATAAGTAACTGAAAAGAACTCCAACAATAAGGTATATTATTAAAAATGTTTCACTTTACAAGAAATTTAATGGTTATAAAATGAAGCACCCTTAAAATATGCTAAATTAATTAAAAATTGAAACAACTATCTCGAGAGAATATCGCGAGATTTAAAACTGTATTCAGGCCAAATTGCAGCACGTGTTGTGCAGATTTCTGAAAAATGGAGTGCTGTGGAATAAAAAACATAATGAAGAGATCCTTTAACTAAATCCTTCATTCGCACTTTACTTGTAGACAGCAGTGATGGATTTAGAATAACCGTGTGTATTCTCGTATAGTGAGGACATCATAAATTCAAAAATTCATCGATACCTACAGCCAGTAACGAACCATCAATTTGAGAAAACAAACAACCCTGTAGTTCTGCAAGTTAGAGGACGAACGAAATTGTTATTGTTATTCCCACTTTTTTATCCAGAGTATACCCAGAGCAGAGTATAACGGCGATGTGGTGGAGCAGAACCATGCAATCAATATTTTTTTATGAGCCCAACAATACAAATACTACATAAACCCGGCAATGAATTCATTCGTAGACGTAGGCGCTGGGCCGCCGGGAAAGTTTTTTGAATGCTGTAGCGTAATTAATTCCTTGTCATTTTGTTCAATCTTTTCATTGTCATATTTAAAATTAACAATATCATGGAGTTAGCAAATTTTCTATTTTCTATTTTATTGAAATATAATGAATTATCCAAGAAAATAATCTATAAAACTTAGAGAAACAAACGAAATCTCTCTTCATCGCTTTCATTTCTTTTCCTTTTCGTGATACAGAATCTAAAAAATCAAAGTGTAAAGAAAATACACTTAAATACAGAGCGATATAAAATATTACGAAATGTTTGATGAAAAATTGTTGACACATTAAATGACTAATAATTTATATACTGATTAAAATAAATTTAAACATGGAGTGTCTAACTGAACATAAAATAAGAAATTCCGTAAAATGTTGACCGATTCCATTGGAGAGCAATTGCAAGATCATCAGTAAACGAAAATATTTGCAAGGGTCTTCCGAAAGTACAAGTGAATAAAAACTAAACAATGTTACATTTTATCGTTGTTGCCTAACCTGCATTGATGATTAAAATTGAGTGCTTAAGATAAGCACAACTCTTAAGGTCTTTATAAAATCAGCGAATAAAATTTCAATAACCCTTAACAGTTCGAAAATTTTCAAGATTTTCTGAGGTATTCAAAATAAATGGCTCTAAAAATTTCTATTCCCTCTGAATGAGATTATCAAAAAGAAGTAGTAAACCTTGGGCGTGATGATTTGTCCAACTACTCGCAGAAGATAACGATTTATTAGTGGCACTGACGAACACAAGGTATTAGTTCAAGGCCCCGTTGAGAACTGTCTTCCATTTTATTTAATGCAACCTTCCTATTAAGTAGCGCAAATCGATAACAATTCGTATGATATGGAAGATCACGATACATTTTAAATATAAAAATGAATAATTAAGAAAATCACCTTCTTGAACGTCATCATGGTACAACATCGAAATTGATTACGATACTAATCTTACGAAGAAAATTACTTCAATTATCCAGAATCAGTAAAAAAAAATCAATCTTGATAAAAATCAAGAAACCAGGAATAAATAAATACATTAAAAGTCATTGATTACCCATTTCTATTACGTTAATCAACGTTACCTCTAGCTATGTCTATCGGCACCATCATCTAACGCCATGAAGCCAATCAGAATTGGTATTAAAACATCCTTACACTATTATAATTTTATTATTATTTTAATAGTTTCACAGGCTTCATACAAGAGAAAATATAAAAAGGCGAAAAATAACATCGTGTTTTATAATAAATATACGACAACCTGAAGCAATTAAACGTCCTTTATTTCTCCAAAATTTCGAATTTTTTTTTAATTCTCCACCTCTCGATGTTGTACTAAAACATATTTGACTTATCGACCCTAAACTATATAGTATTAATGATTCTTCTAACGTTATCCTAATGTTTTACATTGTATGGTGGTACCTGAAATTATATTTCAACGTTCACCCGCACATGTAGTAGTTGTGCCAAACTCCAAATTTCTTCATTGGCATATGGATGTCGTTGAAAGATCTTTAATTAGATTATAAACCTGTTTTTAAAATTTTAATTTATCTTTTACACAACAATTTAATGAAACATTAGAATTACCGTTTTTAGAGCCATTTTGTTACCAGGTCTATCTCAAAAACGTCATTACGTAGAAAGCTGCAATTCATCCAGAAAATGTTATTGTTTCTTGCATTTATATAGAAATGTATCGGCTAAATGTTAAGTGGAAAAATATTTAAGTTAGAAACCAAAGTATATTTAATCTATTTACGTAGTGAAAAACAAAATTAAGATTTTCAAATAGTTTCATAGAAATAACGTGTACCCTTAAATGTTTAATCATATATACACTTTATTATGTACGAAACCCTCTTAGTACGAGTTATGCTCATACTTGATAGGTTCATTTATCCATACTATATGGTTTTTATAAAATACGTACGATACAAGTTACTTTCGTAACGCGCTGTTTTTTTTTAAAGAAAAAAAATGATCTGCGAAATAATGAAACACATAATTTTGTAATTTAACCACATTTCTATAGCCACACTAACCCTCATACTTTCGCTGAGGACATCCATCTGTCTGTCTGTATATCACAGCCGTTTTACTCACGGAAATGTTGTGCTATAAAGGTGAAATTTTATTTGGTTATACAGATTTATAACCCCTACAGTTACGAAATAAAATGTATTGAGAAACGTGTTCTAGGGTACCTACCTTACACATAAATTGGGGGTGATTTTCTTTTTCACTTACCCTTATTATGTATGATAAAGTGGAATAGGTAAAAAATTAAGGGTTTATCCTAAACACTTTTTCTAATCAGAGATCCGTTGAGGTAATATTAATCTGAATTATTTACAATAGTAATACGTATATTTGTAAGGTGCTCACAATAACATATATTGTAACAAAATTAAAAAGAAACTTATTATAGCTAAGAAGGCTTTACTAATCCACGACTAATAATTGACTAACTTATAACATGTTTTAGGTGTGTAAAAGTTCGTATAAGCTCCATATAAGGAAGTGATGATATATGCAAAATTAACTTTGTATTGTAAAATGTACACTCATTACATCTGTGAAATCTACACTCGGTAATATGTTTAAATATTTACATGGTGATGAATAATGTTAATTAAATATACGCCATGGTTTTACGCCTGTGAATAATTTAGTAGGCAATATATTTATTCAGCGAGAATTAATATTTGTGTGTAATTTAACAAAAATAGTGTGCACTTTAATTTTTTATAAGTACCCTTTTATGTATGGAACCCTCGTTGTGCGAGTTCTGCTCATATTCATCAGGTTTTGAATTTATTCAATCGATGCAAAGAGAATCATGTATGATAAACTGGTGGAATAAAATATTTTTTTAGTTCTATTGTTTGATTTAAACTCAATTTAATACAAAATTAAAAATAAACCATAATTTTATAGGGTGGGTACTAATGACTAAATTTATTTATAAAACATTATCTTTTGTGCGATATAGTTATTTTATTTTGCAAAAAGTTTGAACAGTCTGATTTGCTATTTCTTATTTACATATTCTAGTATTAAAATCTATTTATTCTTCTTTACACTGAACAAAATAAAACACATTATAAAACTAATACTGAGTAAATATACTTAAGAAAAATAAAGCAAAGTAAGTAACCGAGTATACAGTGGGAATGATCGAATTCAAATTAAAATGTATGTAGCTTAATAATTTGCATCAAACAAATGCAGACAACAAGACGAAAAAGAAAAATATCCTTATGTCAAACAAAACATTGACATTAAATTAACAACAATAATCAATTGAAAATTCGTCACCATGACGACCATTCAGATGAAACGCATATCAATTAATCTTCCTTATTATAATAATTTAAAAAAATTCTTGATACTTGGTGAGATGCTGAAGGAGAAACAATAAAATTTAGCATATCAATCGGTAATTTACTTACATTTTGTGGGATATATCTGTGAAGGAGCTAATTACAGGTTCGGACGCAATTATAACCCTGTTTAAGAAATCTGTATTAGTGGCATATGGCTGCTTCCTGGTATGGGGCTCACGGAATTTTCAACAGTTATTCTTTCTAGCTTCTTTGAAAAGCTGTCCTTTCGGAAGAAAGCAAGATTTTATCCGTTAAAGCTTAAAGCTTTATTTCCGTGCGCGTTTTAGTCACAGAAATTTAGTCCTTAAAAGGATAACAAGACATTTTGAACTTGAATTAGTCGCGTTTATATTTTTTTAATATAGGAAACTGTTTCATCCAACAACGTCTCATATAATCGAACAACGGCTTATTCACAAGATTTAAGGTTATTTTAAAATTAAAAGAGCTAAGATTTTAAATAAATAAATAAAAATCAACAAACTCGAGGAATATGTGACAAAATAAGTGAAGAGTCTCACCTTCAAAATGTAGTTCTGAAGTACGATTTTGTTATTCCACTGAAAATTCTTCAAACAACTCCCAAAAATCCCCTAATCTATTATGTACTAAAAATGTCTCCTACTAAAATAATTTTAAACAAATTAAAAAATGTTAATTAGTTTATTTATAAAATTAAATATAAAAAATAAGATATAACGTCAGTTATACTGCATAACGGCAAAACTAGCAATTCAGTAACCAAGAAAATATGTAAGGTAGCGAAAATTAAATTTAGCGCTACTTATCCATTTTTGCAACTCCGCTAGGTAAACGCATTTTCCAATTAGACGCAATTAGTCCAAAATAAACCTAACCGCACAACAGCTCTTGTTGTACAGTCACCGAGACTTGGTTGAGGACCGACATTTGCATAATTTAGAGCATTCGCTAAAAACGTCCTCGAAAAGATGAAGATACTGAATGATTCATTGAGTAGGGACAAATTCTAACCCTATTGGGTGGCAGTGCTATAATTGTAGATACGGGACACTATTAGGGGACCTACCCTGGAGGGGCAATGAGACAACCTGGGTGGAGATGGCGGGAATAGCATAACAGCGCAACCGTCACAAGGTTGAATGTTCAAAGTATTACTATGAAAAAAAGAGAGTTAATCCAAACAGAATAACTCATTAAATGTTAATTATTCAATTTTATTATTTGGCATTTATTTCATATTTTTCTAACGTTATTTAAATATAAACATACCTTTTATGTCGTGTTTCTCATATTAACAATAACCCGAAATTTAATCACGATTTTCCGAAAAGTTATGAATTTAAGACTATAAAACAGTATGGATTTAAGACTATAAACTTAGCTAATTTACCAGCAGTACCTATATGAACAATAAAAAACAGAGTAAAATCAATCTGTCATAAATATAATTTTTCACGGGGAAGCCTTATTCAAATCTTGTATATCAAAATTTACCAAAAATAAAATATTAACATTCCATTTTTTTACCCATCAAAATTTTAAAGGATTAGAATGTGACTCTAGCGGAAAGCACAGTGTCTAAATGTGTCTAAATATTCACAAAGGATATGACTCTGTGAAGATTTATTAGTGCAATACTCTGTGTAGATTTATTAACGCAATACTCTGTGAAGATTTATTAGTGTAAGCCGTGCTATTACGGAATATGCTCATTGAATTAAAGTGTAACATGTTCCAATATATACCAAACTAATTTATAAGAACCTATTGAATTTTGGAACGAGCTTAACTATTTTGAGTATATTGCAGTTGTTTCCAGTTAATTTAAATGGCCTATAAGGAACTATCGTTTTATTCTTAACTTCTTAAATTATTCACAATTAAATGAAACTACGTGATGTAGTATTATTTCTACTTTCTTTAAGTTCTTTACCACGACTTAGGTTTCGTTGTATTACAACATCTTCAGGTGGGCTATTAGCAAAGATTGCTATAAATACTACATCACGAAGTTTTATTTAATTGTGAATAATGCATTTCTACAAAATTAACGCCAAATATATTCAATAATCAACAATTCTTAAATTATATAATTTAAAACGTGAAGAATCATTTAAGCAGCTCTGGAAGAAATATATTACAAACAAACGACTAAAATGTATTCAAATTTGAATATAGTAATGATGCTAACATACATTTGCAATAATATTTTAATTGAGAATACTATAAATTTGGTGACAAAATGAAGAATGTTTATTCCACTGTTCAATAAAAAGGTCAAAAACGAAAAATATTCAAGTGTTAAAAAAATTATCAACCAACGAATGGTTAATAAACTAGATGAAGTCATATATCTTTACATTATACGAATTTCATCATAATTTTTTTTGCTTTTCTTTTATATAATTTTTACAACTTTTTTTAAGTTAGTTTGTGCACTGTTACGATTAAAAGAATTATTTCACGAGAAAATATTGTTTAATCTTAAATAGCTAAGATTGGTAAAAAGGCAGATGATGCAAGGTTTCAAAGGCAGATGATGCAAGCAGAGAGAAAATATTATAACTCAGTATTCAAATTCAAAATAATAAGTGTGCGGGTCTGCTGTAAACTCTTAATTTGAATTCAATATAAGTATTCTCATTTGAACATGACGAGCGATTTAATGAAATGGAGTTTAATGACACGGGCTACACTCCGCCCATCGATCACGCTTTTTCCAACCCGCCCAGCCGCCCAATATAACTGCAGATCTTTTAAAATGAAAAAGGCATTTATTTAGCAATGAGAAACCATTGTATTCACATATGTATACATAAGTTCGTTATTTAAAAATTTACGATGAACGTTATAATTTAACCTTAATATGACGGTAAACTTGAAGGATGATTACTTCAATTTAGACAGTAATATTACGAATTTCTTACTATATCAGGGGTTTCTTTTTTAAATTGATAATTATTTAAAAATAATTTTATTAAACATCTAACTGGAAGAACACTTGTGATTAATTGAAAAAAAATCACTTATTTACTGCAAGCACTCGGCTTGTATATGCTTTGATGCTGAACGTGCCAATGTTTTAGCACATTGTGAATAATTTCGTATAAAAGAACACAGTGTGATCAATGTCTGATATCGGTGGTAGGAGCAAATATATTTTAGCATCAATAAAAATTTATCTTTTTAAGTGTTATTTCATAAACTAATAAATAGTAAAAATGATGCACAAAACAAAAATGATTTCCTCTCGCGACTAATTTATTCCAAAAAAAAATTAGAAAAGTATTTCCTATCCAAACTAATTTTTTGCAATGAATTGCTTGTATAATTATTTCGATCTAATCGCCATGATTAAGGTCATAAAATCATTGTTATATGAATAAAAAAACGAATTAAGATTATAAACAAAATAAATCCAAAAAATTTAGTAAAAAACAAGAATTGCGCAAAGGGAGGCTATAAATTCGATAAATGACAGCCATTTCTTAATAGGAAAAGCATTTTTCAAATCAATCTGATTATTATAAAAATTATCACGCGATTAATGTTTTTCTATTAGGTATCTTTAAAATTTTAAATTAATAAAAAAATTATGTTTCATTCTTTTTTTTGCGTTTAATATCTCACCACAAACTAATAATTGAACCACAATAAATGAAAACCAGATGTAGTGACTAAGCCTATTATATTAAAATTAACTTAAAACCACAATAAATGAATACCAGCTCTAGTAACCAAAACGTATTATTTTATATTTAACTTAACTTAAACACTATTTAAAATGAAGAAGTTTGAATAGAAAATGAATTTTTCTTCATTAACTCCATCATGTAGCAAGGAAGAGGAAAAGTTTCGAATAACTTTCTTCTTCGTTTAAATTATCTAAGAAAGTTACCATTTCAGGATAAACTAATACAATATCTTCTAAACTAAGGAAAATGACGATTTCATGAATTACATTTTTAAAATACATAGCTACCATCACACGTAAAACATATAAATATTTTCATATGTAATCGTAAAATATCATGGATGTTATTATCTATTAATGAATAGGTTTCTTACCTCTATATTTCTGAAGCTCTGTTTTAAAAATGAGTAAATAAAAATAGCTGTTTAAAAGTTTCACGATATTTGATTCTATAGTAAATTGGTCGCATGACTGAATATCATACGAATAATCCATCAGCCTGTAATTTGCAATATTCAAAACACTTATTGCTTTGGAAAACATCATTATATAATTTTTCATGTATATATCGTAACAATATTTCATTATTTTCTTTTCGTGATAAATTTACTTATAATGCAGCTATCCTGATTCTAAGTAATATGGCAAATGATTCTGATTCTAATCTTAATTAATATTATAAGTGAGACTGATCCTAACCTCGACTAATATTATAAATAAGTTTAATTCTTATCTAGGATTATAAGAATCAAACTTCTTCAAGATTCTTACAAAGAATCAAAATTCTTATAAAGTTTGATCTTAATCTTAACTAATATTACACTTGAGATATTATAAGTTAGTTAATTTAATTATTTACCTACCTTTCACGCCTCAATTACTATCGGATGAACAGTTGAACATATATGTAACCTATGTCGAAATGAACTATCAGCTTGGAATTGAATAATTTTTTCGGCAAATGGAAACCACACCATTATAAATAATTAAATGGATAATTTCGCCTTAATCTTACAAATAATCGTCTTCATTTAAAACAAATTAAAAAAATTTAAAGAAAGATCTTTTTTAATTTGACAATGAAAGGAAAAAGCAATGAGTGTAATTTTTTTCACATAATTTCTTCAACTTATATACTCATGAGTATATAAGTTATAATATTATGTATATAAGTAAAATCCAATATGTTTGCATAAATATTATTTTTAAATTACACCCTTATTCTTTTCCTTTTCTGTCTCATCGAAGTTGCGAGTTGAAACGAATAGTGAAATGAAGATATTACGTCCGAAAAGTGTAATTGAAATAAAATTGCTGAACAATATTTTCAAGAAAAAAACAACTGTATTTTCATTCGAACGCATGACATTACAAATAAAGGAGTATTGAATTTTTAAAATCCACTTGTCACTGAAACTAACTTGTCAACTTACGAAAATTTAAATTTTTAATAAAAGGTGTCTTTTAGGGGATTTAAGCCACAGTTTGACTTTGCTTTCTCCGGCAATTTCCTTTAAGTGCTTTTACGTTGAAATCCGTTGTCATAAAATACATCTTGTGGACTGGCGTGAATATTTTTGCGACAATAACATTTTGTTTCAAGTTGGGTGAACCTGAAATATATAACTGTATTATCATATACATCTTTAAACTAAGTACCAATACGTTGTATTACTAACTGATACATATGTTAAAATAATGAAATCGAATATTATTCATACTTGGCGAAAGCGACGTGCGATGTTCATTTACATATAAGCGTAATAAAAGAACATGACAAACCATTGTTCCCCGAAATTGAAAACTGTATTGTTGTATATTATATATAACATTTACAAAAAAAAGTAATGAAAATGATAATATTATATAAAAATATATATGATGATAATATCAATGATAATATTATATAAAAAATAAAAAGGAACAGAAGAAAACTTGGTTAAAGTCACAAAAGTAGGATTCTTATTCTAACCCCATATAGGATTATACTTTAAGCCCTTTACTAAACAGCAATAATTGCGCGACGTGCTGTAACGGAAAGATGTAGAAGATGTCCCGTCATCGATCATTCTCTCTCCCCGTACTTCCACTATCCGTGGCCCTTAGCATATAAATGAGTTTGACAATAAAGCGAGTGGCAACCGAGAGCTACTCAAATACGAATGTCTAGATACTGTGCACACGTATTATGCGATTAAATTTCAATGAACTGTTTTAGTAAAGTTCATATTTTCTCCCGTCTTTCTACCTTATCTTCACTTTTATAAAAATATAATAATTATCTAAATTTGTTATGTTAATTAATTTACTTATTTTCTCTAAACTGACAGTTGCTTATAAAATTATAAGCAACTATCAGTTTAAAAACTGACAAATTTTACTACTCAATAGAAAACGACTTTGAATGTTGATAAGTCATTAATATTTAGTTTTTAAACCATTCTTTATTTTAAAGTCAATAGTTTAACAAGTCCTATTTTATTAAATGTATATATTGCAGTTCCTACCTTTGAATAACATTTTTGAATATTTTTATTACGAGGTTGAAAATACATTTAATTATTAAGTTATCACCATCTCAAATGAGCATTACCCTAACATGTCGAAATTTCAACCCCTACGGAATCCTAACTTAAAATGTATCCGATCCTCACGTGTCCAGTTTTTCTTTCATTTAATGAAGAATTAATTTAATAATTTTTTAAGAAATTTTCAGTTTTCTTAAAGTTCTGATTTCGAAAATAGATTTGTCTTGGTATTATCTGCGTACCTTAATCTACGCACTTACGTGACAATATTGCAACATGTGCGTTCCAAGGGTTAAAAAAATCAATAAATGATCAATTTTAACAAATTCGAAGGAAAACTTTTCTCTCCACACCAATGCACAATCTCTCATCCCATACAGTGCATTGAGTATGGATGACAGAATTTTAAATATAGATCTTATCATAGTTCACACGTGTCCTGTATGATGTTCAGAATGCTGTATTTTATTATTTTTTGTAAGTACTATTAAAAGTTCAATCCCTTCAGATGAAAAGAAAATAATATGTTTTTTCCACGTCATCAAATAATTTATACATTTTAATTTTTTCTTGACACAACTTTTCACTCACTGAATCATCTAAGTTGACTTCATTTTAGGTTAGGTTAGAATATTTCTCTGTACATTGTCTCTTTGTATATTATCATGTCAAAAATTTGATCTGCCTAAATTTGTCAAACCGCTTTGAAATGGTTTAATTCGCTTGTTAATCGATTTCTTGGCAGTCTTTTTATAAGATATTTTTTTTAAAAATAAATTAAATTACATTTTCATCTCGTCCTAATTTTACGTACACGTGGTTCTATAATTTATCTTGTAAACGATATTTATATGGATACCTTGTCTTTATAATCTTTTTTTTTTCGAATAACCTACCCCCTTTACTCATATACCTCACTCGTAAAATTCTGAAAGTTACGTCACTTTCTTCTACCTGCTGTAATATTAAGTATGCACAGTCAAATAAAACTAAAAATTGAACTTGTGAACAACATTTCATAGATGAGCTTTTTCTTCTTTGAAAATTGCTGCTTCTCGCATTTGGTCTAAGCATTTTTAATAATTTTCCGTCGCGATTCCTTATTAGTTTTTTGTTTCAAAAACCAATTTATATATAATATTTAATATGAATTATACAGCTACAAAAAACACTTTAGACAATAGGTTTTTTATTTTTTGTCGGACGTTGAAAAGTCTCATATCTTTCTTTTCAACAAAATGAATACATTGATTAAGGTCATTTACTTCTACCAAATGCAATTATAATTGACACATGCTTCGTTTATCATCAGACTGGATGAATAAAGCATGTCCAATTAAGATGGCTCTCCTTTAAAGCGACGTATATTATTTTATTGTGAGATAGTATATCGCGATGGATGAACAGATGAAAATCTAAACACTTTATATACTAAGTTACTACCGTCTACATAAAAATTATTTTACATGACTACCACTTCCTGTGACCGATTTTCTTTCTTTATTTACCTTATCAATTTATTTTAAATTACATGCATTATATCGTACATAGAGCCAGGTTTCAAACTAAACTTTACTGAAAGTTTCATTTAAATACTACTGCATAGTTCTCAAATTTTTAATAAACGAAAGTATTGATTCAAACAAATATTGATATACAAAATGCTTGTGTAATTTTTCTCAAACGTAAATTTAAACTATTCATGTTGCACATTCGTTAAACAAAGTTAAATTAAAAACATAATGGCTCACTAAGTTTGCGCGCAGTGAGTACAAGAGCGAAAGGATGATTAGCAAAGTGAGCTTTAATTAGCAACTAGGCTTTTGTTTAAAGTGAGCTTTAATTAGCAACTTTGAGACCGCCCACCCAACATAGCGTTAGATCGATGCTGTGAGCCGTATATTAAAGATGCATCAGACTACGGAAAAGTTCGAACGCTCTGTATCCAAGGGCCAACAATTAAAATGGTGTTTATGCGTATAATTAATATTAAGTGTATGGATATCAGTGTATAGATTAGTAAAGCATTCACCTTATCATAATTATATGTCTATGCGCATTTTCTTTTCTAAGTTTTTATTATGCTTATTTAATTTTGTTAGTGTTATTATTCAATTTATTTTAAATTATATTAAAATTGTTCATCAAATATTTTTAACAGTAAATGAGGACATCCAAATTCCTAACATTTTCTTTTAAAATAATATCATACCTGATTAAGAGAACACATATTAAAATTCTATTCAATGAATTCTTACTCGATGAGATATCGTATGGTATATACCTTTGGTATTTTAAATGAGTATGATAATAAATTGTTTGTAACATTCATAAAGTAGAAAATCCAAAATCACGAATGCGACATATATTATATTCGACTGAAATTGTTTTTCTGGATAATTTGTTTATTTCACTGTCAAAAGTCATTTCATTGAATATAGAAATAAAGTATGCTATAGTCAATTTAAGTTTTACTATGAATTTAGCGCAACTCATGGGTGATTAAAATATATATTTCATCTCATATTATTAAACAAATCTCTGGACAGGATCTGGGATAAATGGGTAGATGCCCAACAAGTTCTCCACCAATAGTGCATTTTTGATGGATTCCCAAAATTTACAAACAGTAGGAACATCACGGTATCCTGAAATAGGTTATTCTCAGCTAACTTGGAATTTATATTTAATAAAAATGGAAATTGGTCTAGTTTTCTTAATCCTTCTTATAAAAATGGAAATACAATTTTAGCTTGAATTAGAAAAAAATTCTCATGTTTTAACAATTTGCAGTTTATATCAACATTAAATGAGAACTCGCAAATATATGTAATACAATTTGTTTTATTTTCTTTAAATATAATTTCAGGTACCACTCAAGGAAAATGTTAATATTGTAGAAGAATAATAATATTTTATTGATTTAAATACCGTTACCCATTTTATAAAAACAACTGTCCTAAAATTGTTAAAACTGCTTTAAAAATATGTGTATAATCGCACTATACACAAAATAAAAAAGTAGAATTGGCATATATTATAAAATATATGTCTATATATATATATATATATATATATATATATGTATATATATATATATTTTTTTTTTTAACGATATTTACAAAAAAACATATCGAGAGGGACACAATAAAAATAAAAGTACACGAAAATATTATTCCTGGTTTTTCTCTGATCATCTGTTTGTCTCTGAGTCTGTATATTTGTTCGAACATCACGCAAAAAATACTACAACAATTTTAGTAATATTTTACTGAAATATTTTGTAGGGTCTTCGATTACATATAAATGTTGTTTTATTCAAATATAATTAGGAAAAAAGAAAATGTAGTAATTTAAAATAATAATACAAAACGCATTTCCTTGAAAAAGTTTACTTTTATAATGATTATAAATGGCGTTAGCGGTTTATTATAGAAAAACTAACAAATATGAAAAAATAATCTTTCAATATTACTTCGCCCCAAAATTCAACAGAGGACGCTATTAAATTTTTAAAACGCAAGCGAATTTATATTAGCAAAATATTTCGGGCCGCGATCTCGGTACACCGCTTTTCGGCCATAATATTGGATATATTAGTTTTCTACTACTCATATGACCAGTTCATTCTTAAGTTTAACAGATGGCGCTATTCGTTTTTAATACGCATAAACGAGTGACGCGGACAAATATTACTTACGCAACCTAATTTTACACCCCTGCTCTCCATTCTGCTATCTACTTAGCTTAAATACGATTTATTTATATTACTAACTACTTTTATATTATTTGATACGAATTTTGTTTGGATAATTTTGCGGTTTGGATTTTTTATCAGAAAAAATTGGTATTACATTGATTACGTCGTATAAAAAGAAACTTCATAGTCAAGAATATCTATGCGAACAAAGTTGCAAACATAGTCAGTGAGAAATTTAAATACGACCTAGAACGTTGTGTCAAGTAAATATAACTGTAACTTGGTTAACTTTTACTAAATAAATTTAAATTCAGAATCGTTGTCTAGTTTTTTTTTAAATCAATCCATATATTTTTTAATATTAAATTACAACCAGTAAATGTTTCAGATATTTCACGGATCTTTTCGTGAATATGTTTCAGATATTACGATCAATTCTTTAGACTAAATTTTCTAATTTAAAATTACGATTTTCCAACACAATTAATATTCATTTCCTTTAATTTAATTTATCCAGTTCATATTTTACACTTTATTTTTCTCGACGTAACTCTTCAGCTTTAAAGTACCAGCAGGAATTTTGCAAGGAAAAATGGGTTTAGGGCATGTATCATAACAAACTATATGCATGCATCTTAATGCAAATAGAGGAACCGATGGATATCAAATAAATCGTCTCAAATCGATGAGAAAGCGTGCTAGCTCTACTTGTAATGAAGAGAGTGACGAATAACCCAAAATACGTCTGTCCTCCAAACGTGATTACACTCATACAACGAGAACTGTAGAAAGAGAGAACCAAAATCAAAAACAAAGTAACTCTTTACATGTCTATACCAGTAAGTTTACGTCAGCCAAAACTTTAGATTAATCTCGTTAACAACTTACCTCTCTGCGAGAACATGCTAGTGCACCTAGCGAAGCCGAAACCGGCGAGCAAACTTAGGAAAGGATTTCGACTTTGCGCGAAAAACTCGTTGTTTCAAAGCTAATTGAACTTAAGAAGGACGAAAAAGTAGATTATCTGAGATTAATTTTAAAAAAAATCGCGAATCGGTATGCTTGTATATACATACAAGCATACAGATGAAAGAGTAGTCATATTTTTTTGAAGTGGGTAAAGAAAAGACCAATTTTTGCCACATACTCAATATTTCTACATATTATAATAGCATGCTAAAGTGTGACACCCCCTTTGTCACTAAATCTGACTTGTCAAATTATGTAAAACTCAATTTCTTAAAAAAAGCCCCTTTTCGCCAGGAGCTTAGCTTTCTTCGTCAATTTTCGTTAAGTGCTTTTACGTTGAAATTCATTTTCTCATTACATCACCGAAACTGACGTGAATATATTGTGCACAATTTTAACAATTTATTTGCGTCCTGTTCCTGTGATTCTGAAAATGAAACAACGCTGCGAGTGGTTCATTTTAAAATTACTAAGAAATGTGAAAATGGCGTCTATTGATCGTTCATTTTGTTTTGTTTACAATTTCTCCATTTGCAAGAAAAGAAGTTAATATTAATTTTAATATACCGCAACCCTAAAATGTAAGTGGAAATAATTTATTAAATATAATTAATATTACTATGGATATATTTGTGTTTGTTATTATATTACTATTATTGTTACTATATTATTTTGTTACTATATTATTACTTATACTATATATGAATATTAGTATTGTTACTATATTATTACTTATACTATATATGAATATTACTCACGTACATTTGCGATGAATAAATATTTTGATTGTTTCTTTCTCCTGTTTAAAAACATTCTTATTTATTAATTTTTCCGTCTTGCGTTTTTTATGAACCTTATTAAAATATCGCGTATCTCATTTTATATTATGTCTAATTTTATATAATTTAATAGGAAACTATTATTTCCTCATGCCCTATGGCATCAATATGACAAAGATAAATTACCCATGGAGAGCTATTATTTTTTTTGTGGAAAATGTAAATAATACTCCCTTGTAAATTTAATTAATGTGCGCTATTTCCTGTATTTATATTTATTTCATGCAAATATTTATTTATTTATTTAGGTTTATTACATAATTAGTCATGATGCATATAAATCACTTAAATCTAAATCACATCATGGTGTGTAAATATTTTCGATAAACGCAACACTCATAGTTTTAGAACTAAGTACTTTATCGCACGTTATACGCTTGGTTGACGAGAGCTAGCACGAAAAAGTATAAGATTTGGAACGACATTTTTACTACAGAATAAAAGTAAAAGATTTTAGCCGACACTTTTGTTACAGTATAAGTGTTAGCCTATTTACAAGCCTATGTTAATATATGGGTATATTACTGTAATATAGACGTACAGCATGCGCATCAGCTATATTCGTTTAATAATGTCTATATAGCAATCCGTAAGTGCCATAATACTTATAAGTTTTCTTCAATATTTTCAAGCTCGTGTTGTTGTTATCAATAGAGACTGAATTTTGAAAATTATTAAGTAGAAGTTGAGAATAGTGATGATTGAAGTCAGGTAAGTACCAGTGTTAAAGTAACAATAAGTGGATGATTTGTTTTAGCCTTCAATTTTGGTTCATTTAATTTAAAATAATTGATAATAAATAAATTGTTTGTTTCGCAAGTATGAAGAAACATTATTAATTATAATTTTATTACTATTCTTTCATTTATTTCTTTTAATTTTTTAATTTTATTACTCTCTGACAATGTTAACGTATTTCATTGGGTCTGTTATTTAATACATCATACGTAGCGAAAATAACTTTGTTTCAACCTCACGGTGTCTCACGACGAAAGAAGCATTGAAAAGTTAAAGAGCATCAAAACAATTAAAAAAAAATGTATATATACATATATATATATATATATATATATATATATATATATATATATATACATATATATATATATATATATATATACATATATATATATATATATATATATTTATATATATATATATATATATATATATATACATACACACTTTGACATAAACACAAATAAATAAATATTTTAATTATAAAAACGTTAGATATTTTGAGGGAAAATTTAATGCACACAATTATTTATTAGGATTATTTAAAATGTGAATGTGTCTTACGAAAAGTTTTAAATAATGCTTGCCACTACCAGTCTACTCAGTCGTATTTATTTCCTGTCACTATATATATTGAAATGTTAATGGAAATCAAATACCGCGAGTAATTTTTCATCTTCAGAAAATAAAAATTATATAAGGCGTATTAAGATTCTTAAAGGAATATTCTTCAGATTCGGATTCTTAATAGGAGTCACTATGTGATTGGTTTCTACGCTTCTTAACGTCAGGATATTTTGTGACAAAATTCAGACGACTGGTGGTATTAGTACGGAAGCTAAACATGACGTCGTAATGCATGTACTTCCATTTAAATTGACATAATGATATTTTACGTCTACATATAATTGAATTTATATATAGTATAATAAAGAACAAAATATGCCAAAACGAAAGTATTTGGCGAATAATTACTGAAGTTTTTTTTTTTCATTCATAATAAAGCATTCCCCTTCAAAGGTGTTGAATTTTACGGATAATAAATTTGAAGAAAATATTTTTTCTCGCTTTAATTAATTTGCCAGCTACGGGCAGAATATTCGGATGCATAGCCCTATCAGACATTGATCTTAATAGTTCTCTTAAATCTTCTAGATATGTTTTTATTGACTGCGAACTTAAAAACATACCTATAGAATTTTTGAGGCTATTATACGTTTCGTGAACTTCTATGGAATTAATAAAGTATTTATTAAGCTTCAATAGCGTTCATAAAATAATTGTGCGTTTTTATTATCGCGTTGTTTTAAATTAATTAAATCACAAAAATGATTTAAACATTAATAGAATCAAATTCAATATTAAGATATTCACGTAAGAATTGGTTTTATGGATTGTTTAAACGATTTAAACTTCTAGCAATAAACAAATAAATCCGCGCCCACTGCTGATTTATCTCATTTTTTTGAGTTATATTTGTAGTTGTCGAATATTTCTCTGCGTAAATAATGTATCGCTAGTTCCGACGTCTGTGCATGTTTGTATTTTCTGATCGTCGGATATGCTGGATTGAGATTCGGATATTGCCGATAAATTGTTGAAAGAAAGACAAATTTTCCGAGTTCAGAAAAATTTGCTCGACTGGATCCACAGGACTGCTCCGGTTATGTTTGCCTGAGTTTTGCGATAGCAGATCTGGAGAATATGGTCGAATTACGAACAGAGCTGACTAGCCTTACGGTGTGGGTCTTTTATATTCTCGGTCGGGATGTTATTATTTTGAAGATGATTCTGTAGATGGTGATGAGAGTGGATACATTAACTGGAAACTCATCCTGCCGTCTGAGTACAGAGAATGCCAAATGTAAAGTAATGGTTGTGGTTTAATCTGAACATATCTCTGACAAAGTAACTTCTATCCGTGTTCACGGACACGCTTCGCAAATTTTTACAAAGTTATAAACCCTAAGCATCTACACTAATGTCTAATGTATAACCTTCCTACATAAGTACCATTTGTTGTAATTAAAACCGCATCAAAATTCATCAAGTTTGAAATAAGTTTGAAATTCAAGTTTGAATAGAGAGGCAGACATATAGAGAGATGTTGCTTCATTTGCTTTATATTTTCGGATGTGATCAAATACAATTTTTTGAAACTTCAGTTTAGAGTTTATACCCCCATTAAATTGAATTGACTCATCTTCATTGGAAATAGTATAATTCGTGTACCACGCTTATTTGTCGAATAAGCATAAAATATTTTTTTATTGCGCCACACCCTATTATTGCCAAGTCTATAAATGATTCGTTGACGATAAAGTTCACGCTTCAGGGATTTTACTCAACAAACGTTCCTCTATTTTGGGCCCTACCTTGAGATAACATTCTAAAGGATTTCTAAAGAAAAGTCGTTATTCCACGCCGTTGCGCTATCTCTAAACATGCGCGGTGTGAGAAAACCGAGTATGCATCATTGAACAATATTACAGTGACATCTTTCAACAATTTGGTCGATGTAACTGTTGGTAAAAAGCTAGTTATTAGTTCCTTAATAATATATAAATGCGGAATTCTATTTGTTTTGCAATTATTTGTTACGGAATTATTAAAATCAATGAAGTCATCCTTCTCAGAAAACATAGAGGAAAACCACTATTATCCATACGGCTAGAGTTCTTGTGTTTCCCATATTTCTGTACGTCGCAGAGATGTGGAATTTTGAGAAATCGCGAAGAAGAAGAGAAATACTCTGAGGTTGTGACACCGAAGTAAACTACTGGTAATATTCTGAACTGAATTCCAAACTAATATCTCCATATTCCAAGAACTCAGCACCAAGTAGTCAGGGTTTATCGGCCCTGGTACAATCTCGGTTAATTAAATTCTTTGGTAATTCTAAGGGTGCCTTATCGCGCAGGGTGCTACACATGGATCATAGTAATCGAACTGTTCTCCATGTGATGGACCAATTAGATCAAATCTGGTGTGCGACCTGTTGCCAGAGTGCATGGAAAGTAGAACAATATGACGAGATATCGTGAGGCGGTTTACATCAGTTTCTGATAGTGTCAGATGATAACCATGATTGCTCTATCAAGAGCGTCGTTAGAAGATTCTCCAAGAAAAGGACCATTTTGCCACCTAATTTAAGGCTTTCCTTTTTTATGATTGCAGAAGGATTACAAGCCGATTAAATTAGTGGTTTATTGCAAATTGTGCATTTAAGGTAAACAAATTCGACACGATAAAACATCTTTGCAGCATTTTTTTGTAACTTCATTGTTTCAGTCAGCAAGAAAATCGCGGTAAATTTTGCATATTACTTTATGATCAAACACGATGGTTAACAATAGTTCAAGTAAAACCTTCTGCGTTTGCCTAATCATCACGAGCGGCTTATATGAAAAACTGAAAATAATACGGTTTGCA
Organism: Druceiella hillmani; assembly: GCA_039881145.1. Taxonomy (NCBI): domain Eukaryota; kingdom Metazoa; phylum Arthropoda; class Insecta; order Lepidoptera; family Hepialidae; genus Druceiella; species Druceiella hillmani. The sequence continues at coordinate 26,454,446 of JAYKKI010000025.1, forward strand.
TTGGGTATTGAAATAAATAAAGTACAATAAATACCATATAAGCAAAAAAATAGCCTCGGTTAGACCGATACCGCTAAAATAACTGTTAGTTCTAATGCTATAGTTGGCTATATGGTGATTATAAACCTTAAATAAAACGACAATCTGGTCAAGGACAAGAGAAACAAAATGATGAGAAAAGTTAAAACCATATTTCTGTAACAGAAGAGATCACGATGCTACTGTTTTTTTTTCTTGGAAACTAGCAGAGCGATTACTGGAGACTGATATGTTAATGTTTGTTCACCTTCCTTTTTGTGAAAAATATAAAAAAATGCCCACTTAATAGAACCATTCTTTGCCACGACAATCTTCAGAAACTATTTGGTTTTAAAAACAAATGAATTTTGAACAACCTTCAACGCATAATACATGACACAGCCATCGTACAGTTCCAACCACACTTTGTAAGACTATCGATATATTTACTCTGAAAACGTCAAACAGGTTACTTACAGAACATTAATATTTCACGACTTTCCGTAAAATGAGTTGCACCTATATTTTTATCTGACAAATTCTTTCATCGAACACCGTCTTAGAGGCTAAATTGTCTTAAAATGCCTGGTTTGAAATGAAAAAAAAATTTTAAATCTTTCAAAATAAAATTACAACCGTACAAACTTATAAAGAGATACTTAAAAATCAACAAGTTTGAAGCCGTTTTTTAAAAATCAATCGAATATAAGTTATCCATACTAATATTATAAAGAGGAAATATTTGTATTTTTGTATGTGTGTATGGATGTATGTAATGAATTGGCTCAAAAACTACTGGATCAATTTCAAAAATTCTTTCACTATTTGAATGCTACGTTATCGTCGATTAATATAGGCTATATTATTTATAGGAGAAGAATAAGGATCATTACTAAAACTACAATAATGTAACCCAAGGTGTAAAAAATTGCCATCAAATGTCTTTCATCGCATGCGCTGCGAAAACTATTGATGATAGAACAAAAAAAATGTTCTACAATATTAAAGAACATAGCACTATCTACAAAACATATTCAATGATATTAAATTTATATTAAATGTAGCATAAATTTATATTAAATGTAGCATATGGCTAACTAGTTTAAATATGTCACTATAACTACATTTTAACATTTTAAAAGTTAATAGAAATTCCTACAAAATCAGACCAAGTTATCGGGAATGATGGGACCCTAGAATTAATCATACTAGTGAAATGATTATGCACAAGCAGTGCGTAATACTATACATAATTTTCTATCACCCGTGAGCTATATTCGACTTGGTTTTTAAAACAGAAATCTGTTTGTCATCGTGAACATAATATGTAACGTCCTGAAATAAAGTAAAAGAAGCAGGGCAAACGGTTGGCGTTAAAAAAATCAAAACATATAATAAAATAGTAAACTTTACCTACTCAAAATAATTGCGGAAAAATAATTGGGGATAACGTAATAGACTGCATTTAGATAATTTTTAAAATTATTGTTTGTGTATTTATTTAAATACGCCTCAAATAAAAATTAGTAATCCTATTCGAATAGTGTTTTCATAAAAAAATAATGGTTAATTTGAAGCACTATTATTTTATTTTATTCAATCAAAAGATATAAGGATTTCGTATTTACATATAATCATTGAATAGCATTAGTACAACAAAAAAGTGCCTGGCTACTCGACGTGTAGTAATTATACAAATGTATAATGTGCATGTGTACATGATAGATGGCGTCAGGTGTATTTTAAATGATGCAATAAAGTTTTCCACTTAAACATACATTAGTGAAATGCGTGTTGTCAAAATTAAGTATGGAAGTATACTTATCAAAAACGGTTTCGGTAAGTTTTTTAGTGGTATACGTATACAAATTCGCGTGCACAACTAAAACAATACATTTTGCAAGTATTGTATCTCCTGAAATGTTTTTTAAAACATAACATATATTTTGGATAGCAAATTTCCAGTTAACTTCGTTAAATTCTGGAAGTCCCATGGTGAAGCATGAACGCTTATAATTTTATTACGTCGATCACAATCTCACAGTATCGACAGTTTCAGATATACGTGCTTGAAACTTTGCAAGTTAATGCGTTATGGTCTTCGTAGAGGTCTCAGTTCATGTGCTACAAATTGTTGTTTTATTTACATATCTCCTTATGTCTACAAAATGGAGATAAAGCATTTTTGTTTTCTATAAGAGGTAAATGGGCCCATAGTTTTATTTTGGTTAAATTTTTCGCAATCAATTTGAGGAAAATGAATGGAAAAACTGTGCAAATAAATGAAAAAATTGTGCAGCGCCAAAGACGAAAAGTTTCACAATTCGAGTTGCATCACGGTGTTATGAAATAAAAAAAATCGCCATTCAGATCGAATTACTTCAGTGAATTCAGTCGGGGACCTGTTAAAAATAAACAGTTTACTAACTTATCAAGTTTAAAAACGCGATTTATTGAAAATATTACAAATAAATTTGTCACCATGAATAGTTTAGTTTTTTTTTAAGCAAAATAAAAATGAGATTTGTGTTGCGGGACTACTTAACATTTTTTATCCAATTTTTACCCCGTAAAATACAACAAAACATGTTTCAATATTATTTTCTTCATATTATTTAGACTTACATCTTAATTTTCCATATACCTACATCTCAAAAACAATTCGCCTAACTGGGAATATTTTGAATACAATAATAGCCATTACTTTAAAAACTGACGAAATATCATAAAGTTATCCGCATAAAAAGAATTTCCTAATTTAAATCAATGGAAGTCTAAAAAATACAAATCAAATTACAAAACACTTATGAAAGGCCCTTTTTTTGCATTCCATAGCCACACTAGGAACAGTGAAAAAAATGTAATTCAAAACGGTTCCTTACCGTTTTGCTATGCTCATCTTTCTGTCCATCTACGTGTCATAGCCATTTTACTTGCTGAGTATTACTGCTAAAAATCTGAAATTTAGCATATTTATAACGCCTACAAAGTTATGAGGTGAGATCTGCCTTTTCAAATAAAATTGGTTTTTTTCAGGTTTTTAGCAATCACGTAATTTGCTGGTCTATTGGAGGTATTAGTTATTGATTATTTCAGCAAAACTTGCTGCATGTTGGTAATTGAAAGTCGAAATTAATAGAAAGTGAACGAAAGTTATTACTTGTTCTACTGCCATATTTGTGGACTGCGGAATAACGGCGACTTGACCAATGGACTCCAAAAATAATATGCTCCTTCTAAAATCTTGGCCCAATACTGTTCGTTGTTACGTAATTTGAAACTCTAACTTCGTACTTCTAGATGCTTCGTAGAATCAATCATTTTCTTTAAGATAAATTAAAAGGTAGGATTTTCTATTGATGACGCAACTGAAATAGCCAGGTCTGTGGCTCTTATCGACCAGGGGTTCAATCAAAATTAGATCACTCGCGTACTCAGCGTGTTTTGAATCATAATAAGAGATTATAGTCAGACAACTATCTATAAATTGGTCCCTGCACGCGTAGACTCATAGAGATGGAGAGGGTGCACATTAACTCATTTTGGCTGTTTTTTTGTCAAAAATATGCTAAGAAATTGATTTAATACAACTGTTAATGCTTGTAACCGATTGTTTCAAGTGATAAATATATTTCAGTGAGAGAAGAGTGACAAGAAGGTTGCGTAAGAAAGCCTGTGTACTTTTAGAACTACTTGAGCAATGGCACATTGGACGTATGGTTTTTTTCTTAGATGCGGTGAGAATCACATTGAAACATCCAAGCAGTTGCCATTGTATACACTAGCAGCGCTATGAAATATTTACGCCATATTCTGTAGTCAAAACAGTAGGTTACAATGGCGGATGGATTAAGCTACGAGACGGCAGTATTTATGAAGTACGCATAAAGATAGTGATCTTCAAGAAGACAGGAATTAAAGCATAAAGATACTCCAAGAATGTTTTAAAAACCTGTCGTTCCCATTGCACCATTTTTCTGGAAAAGAAATCTCTTTTAATGCACGACAATTCTCACGCACATATTGCAAGTTGCGTAGCATGAATGCAACAATTTTAAGAGATATTTTTGAGGTTGTAACTTCCCGTCTACAAGACTTCATGAGCTGAAATTTTTGAGTGTGGATGAATGGTAGAACATCCCGCAATTCAGGCACCTAAAATATCATGGAACCATCCCCAATCCCTTATAATAATTATTCAGAGCTAGGGAAACCGATGCACATTATTCAAATTATATTTGAAGTGTTAACTTGAGAATTTTTGAAGATTTTATTTTAATTAAAATAATTTTTTTTAGATTTATTGAAGAAATTTAATTTTTTTTCAAAACATCGTTCTTTTTAAATTCATTTTTACACCTTTAAACAACGTAGTTGACAATAAATTTATATTGTGAAAAAATAATATTTGTGAATAATTAAGTAAAAATACTATGTACCCTTAAATGTTCATAAGAGCCTAAATGGATGCGAAACCCTCATAGTAAGAGTGCTACTTGTATCATATAATTTTTTGTGCAATTAATTTCTCTTCGCAAAACATTAACGTTATAAACACCATCATTCTAAGAAATCACAGCTCATTCTCGATAGTGATGAATTTATTGACAGTGAATAATCAGTTTACTCTAACGTAATGCAACGCAGTTACGGTGCATCCAAGCTGCACTAAAATGCATTCTATTTCAGGTTGCAGCAACCTCCGTTCACTGAGTGCACTTGCATTTTCCGCATTGCTAATGACTGCTTTGTTGTAGCATGGACGGGGCTTAAGTGCTCACACCTTAACGAACATACTCAGTGACTTACCCTTAATGTAACTTATTGGTCTCTTTATTTTACATTTTATTATATTTGGGAATCCGATATTTTATTGATTGCATTAACATCTTACACACGCAAATTCATAACCGTTTTTAAATTGAGATGAGGCAAAACAGCAGCGGTAGAAAAATTCATATATTGAGAAATGAAGAAGTAACGAAAAGTGAAACATATCGGCGTTCGGTTTTCATTTTTCAGAGTTCCTCCATCCGTTACCCATTACTCAGTGCATCGATGATAGTGAACTCTCAGTATAGTGAAATTAGCGATTAGAATTTGGTCCAGTATTTGTTACATATTTTTTCATTAGCGTCAATACCACACGTGAACCTTTCGGAATAATACAATCTAATAGAATACAATCGAATACAGTATACAATCTGATATAGTAGGCTGAGTTCATGCAAAACATGTCATGCGCTACTTAGACGAACCTTTTCTAGGCAATTTTGATCCATTCGTGCATTTAAATAATATTTGAAATCCGGAGCTAATATTTTCCTGGTTTAATACAGTAGGGAGTACAAAAGGGAATTCCGAATTTCGAGAGTAAATTCAGAAAAATAATAAGAAATTTACTATGCATATTTATATATATATATATATATATATATGTATATACACACATATATATATATATATATATATATATATATATATATTTATATAATACATATATATTTATTTTTTTCTTATATGTGTATATATTCAGTAGTTTTAATTCAAAAGGCCCTTAAAAATATACCGAGCAGAACACCACATGTTATTTTATTATTTAAATTTAGTTGGAATGTAGCAAAATTCAATTGAAGGCAGATCCAATAGTCATTTCTAATATTACACAAAAATATCTCAGCTAAAATCTCATTCTAAAATAGGCTACTATTAATGACATCCACAAAACATCACCTGTAGTTTTTTTAATCCACTGAAATGAGTTTTCGTTCCGCATACTTAACATAAGTAGTAGACGATGGAGTATTAGAGGTATTTATCAGGACTATTTTCCGATTATTGGGCAATAGGAGTATAGTTATTACAGTATGACTAGTTGACCGTTGCGAATAATCCTCAAGTCACCGAATGGTATTTTAATTTGAAAATAAGACAATGGAAAGTATTTTATTTTGAAAAGTAATAGTAAAATCTCAATGTAAGAAATAGTAGAATACTCTTCCAAATAATAGTATTTGAACTACTGCTGCGCATATTTGTCTATAGGTAGCGCTACTCACAATACCTTTGAGAAATAATATATGGAGAATCAAAAAATAAATTAAAAATTAATTTTTAATTTTTTGTTTATTTTTCGTCATTAGTGGTGAAGGTAATCGTCAAAACCATAGCTCAATCATTAGTTTTTATTAAGTATTAAAGGAGATATGGCGTACCGACCAAAAAAAACACTTGAGAAATAGTATTTAAGATGCAGATAACGTCGAAATATTAATTTATTGTACAAAAGGTGTGTCTCTTCTAAAGCAGTTTGATTATAAGTGATTTATGTAATGTTATATTTTTAAATACATAATTATAAGGATTTCATAGTAAGAAGAAATAACTATTATAATTTGGTGACTATATTGGAAGTAAATTAAAAAGTAAGACGGAAGTAGGTTCTAGTTATTTTTGTTACACTTCTTGAAAAAAAAAGCCACGAGAAAAACACGAAAATGTAGGGTTTTGTATAATTAACCTTATGAGTCAAGTTACGAATTTTTCCTCTCCATAATTCAAGAACGCATTAAGTGCAATAAACAGCTAAACAATAGTTAATTTTGTTTCAGAACTGGAGTGGAAACGAGAGCAGCTGTGTTTGTAATACAGGTTCTGATGCAAAAATGTAGAGACATGCTCGAAGATGTCTGCTGTGCTTTATAGATTATGAGAAGCCCATCGACAGAGAATAAAATAATCGTCTAATTGAGCTCCTCAATAATATCGGAAAACACGAGAGAGTACAAGAATTGTGGGGCAAGAATCCGAAGAGATTGACATTAAAAGGGGAGTGCGGTTGCATTTTATCACCAATTCTTTTTAAAATGTATTCAAAAGCAATCATGTGGAAGCTCTGGAAGAACTAGACTATGGTAAATCAATAGACGTCTTATTAACACCTTGAGGTAAGCTGATGATATAGTTCTCATAGCGTCTTCGGAAGAGGAGTTACAAAATATTGTCAATCGGGTTAAAGAGTGTAATATTAAAGCTGACTTCAGAATGAATATTATTTAGACAAAGTTTATGAACATTTCTGATAGCCCCATATGTAAAATAGCACGTTTTGGCTAGTTAAAAACAAGAACAGGTGAATAAATTTAAATACCCAGTAAGCGATTTTATTCAAAATTGGGTCAGCGAGGTCGAGATCAAAATTTGTATTGATAAAGTACACACTGCCTTCAGAAAAAGAATATGGTACCCAGCAGTGGCAGCATTCACATCCCACTTCCACTTTTTCTTCTTCCGTGCTACATATACCCTAAACCCAATACTTTTATATAGATGCGAGGCCCAGATCGTAAATATTAAGGCAGATCTGAGGAAACGTATAGAAATATTCAAAATGTGAGCTTACGGACGCCTAGCTCTCCCTTGTCTACATCCTAAATCGACTATATCTACATCTTGAACTTAAAAAGTTATTAATAATAGGAGGTTCTCCGACGGGTTAATCAAAAACGTCAGCGTTTGCAAACCATCAAGCAACGTAAAGTTGCTTATTTAGGGCATATGGTCAGGTATGAGGAATACTGATGGAAAAAGAGGCTAGAAGAAAGTTCTGGTTGCGGAATATCTGAGAATGGATAGAAATAATGAGTGCCGTTGAACTCTTTCGCCTTATCGAAGACAAAACTGCCAAACTGCACCAGTAGCAGATGTAACTTTAAAAAAAAATGGAAAAAAGTGTATTTTAATGAAAAATTGTAAATATTCGTTAGAAAACTTTGCTAAGAAGTCGTACTAAGAATTATCTTAATAATCGTTACTAAGAAACGTGCCACCAATACCGATTAAAATTACTTTAATTCCGAAACTCAAAAGGAAAAATCAAAACCCTTAAAATTACCCATATGCCATACGTCTATTGAAATATCACGACTCTTTTTTTTTATTTCCAAAAACCGTGCGAGGTAAAAATATTTGAACGAAGACGACAAATTGCTAAAGCAGATCTACTCATACAGTCTCAATAAGTAACAGTCGGAAACGTTAAGATAGAAATTTTACAGAGATTATGAAGCGAGTAAAATACTCGATTTCCTTTTTATTAATTTTATGTGGGGGATATTGATCGAAAAAGTGTTAAGCATACCAAAAATATTATTTCTCTGAATTTTACATATAATAATTTTAATGATAAGGTAAAAATAGTCCATAAAAATTGTCTATATTAATATAATTAATATAAATAATACTTCACCAACACACAAATAAAACTATATCTGATTAATTGTTATAAGCAAAGGCCTATGGTCGTGGCTCACTAAGTTTTATTTCAGCTTTCGAATTAAACGTTTTCTTAATTAAAATATACTGAACACTTAATAGCGATAGATATTTTCACATATTTTGTTAACAGTACATATTTCCAACTTTTAATTGGTGTTTGTTAAATTCCAGTACCAGTTTATTTAACTGTGATTTTCGACGACGGGCAAATGATTTAGTTAAAACCAGCAATAAGCAAATACTTTCCAAGTACACGAAACAACTTTCACAAATTTCATTTAAAAATATTTAATTTCAAAAATTTGTTTGTAACTCTTATAAAATAAATAATAAATATAAACTATTATAAAACTGAGGTCTGACTAAAATAGAACACACACATTGCTGAAAATCTTTTGTAATCAAACTGAAATCGAGTGACAATTTTACAGATAATGACAATATATTCCTATATCACTACACAATTTTAAGGGTTCCGTACCTAAAAAGGAAAAAGGAAGTTTTTTAAAATCATCACCCGTTCTTCAGACTGTCTGTTTGACAGAGCTATTTTTATCAGAAACCCTTTAATTTAAACACTTGAACTATAAATAAAATCATATCATATCCCAATTAGTTTACACCCAAAACGTTCAAATGAAAATTTCGAAAGGCAATATATACACATATACGTACGAAGAGATTTCGCATGTATATATATTTAGTCTTCGACGAAAAATAAATTTGACAAACTTATTTCTGCATTAGCAATCTCTTTTATCTAGTTAAGACGTGACTTGGAAAAATAATCGTATTTTCTTAGGCCAAATATATAGCCAATATATAAATTTCCAAGGAGTTTTATTTTATTTAACCAATCTTCAGCCATGCGAGGGAAACACAAATCTTCATAATCGAGAGAGAATATTATAGGTGAAAATTGTAGTGCAATATATATCATTGCGTGTTGAAAAATAATATGGAAATTATGACTATATCAGCGTAGAAAAAAAATATTTATGCATCTTTCCTTTTTTTTTAAATATCTAAAAGCCTTTTTTGGATCCACAGGAGGTCTAGCAATCATATCAATTTCATATGTTACGAATTACTTGATGTAATGTACAGTGTAACTCATAATTAAGAGAGAGTATTAAAAGTAAAAATTGTAGTGCAATATATATGTTTCCGTGTTGAAAAATAATATGGAAATTACGACTATTTCGGCGCAAAACCTGGTTAGTTTCCTTTTGACAATAATATTCAATATTTCATTTAGCAATTTTAGAAGTCAATGAGTTCTTTGTCACAAACTTCCTTCAATTATTTCCAGTAATTAAAGGGAATGGGGCCAGAGTAGGATAAAGGTCAGACAGAGTACGATAGCAAGCACATTACGAAAGCTTGCGGTAGTCATTTTATTTTAACTTCTATCTGTACTCACTCTCCACTGGATGGTAATGGTTGCAATCATCCGAAGTCACCGTAAAATGATAGGTTCCTCAAATACACAAGTCCAATGTGGTAGCAACTTAAGGCAAAACAAATATTATGCGCACTCATTTTCAGTCATCATTAGGTAATTAAAATTAGACATGATGTCAACATTTTAAAATTAGACATGACCTTCTGCATGTCAAAATTTCGTTAATGGTAATCCATACAATATTATTAGCATCAGGGAAAATTTTATCTTATTTAGTATTAGCACTTATAGCTTATATTGGAATCCTTTTAGGAAAGTGGTTTTCGTGAGAGGACTCGAACAAAATCAGAGATTGCGTTTAAAAAGTATGGAATAAAAAAATGTATGTACCACTCACTCAAAGGCCAAAGTCCAGTTATCGAGCCAGCTTTAATAAAAGATGAAGTCGATTCGATTAAATTGAATTCGGATGGACGTTTACAGTTCGCCTAGCGCAAGTGCACGCAGCTGCACAAGCTGCTGTGCCGCGCCTGCAGTCGGCGCTTTCAAATTCATCGTAATGGAAATTAATTTAAATGAATGCCGAGTTTTGTGTTATTATCATTCGCGTGCTTTTGTGGAATAGCGCAAGATTTTTTTCTTGAAATGTACATTTAGTACAGCTTGTTTATTATTCTCGGGTACTTACAGTTATCGAAAATATGGAGAATGGTTGTATTACCGCATCCATATCAATAAGTAGGTGAAAAAGCATTCTATCTGTAACAAGTCTGCATTTATATTAATATTAATATAAATAATAAATTCGATAATAAAAATGTTTTATTTTTGTTATTAGAAAATTTTTTGAATTTTCGTGTAATTTCGAGTAACTTAACCATCCATGAGGTTTACGATATATAAGAGTAACCAAATAATTACCTAATAAAATATTTAACATCTTAGTATATTATAATTATAAGCGTTTTATTTAAAGAAGGTTAGCGTTTCGTAAAAATAATGTGAGCACAGACGCGTATCGACTATTTCTATCTATTATTTTTCATTGACATAATTAAAGAGTTTCACACATGTCTTATCTCACGAGGAAAATTAAAGTTCTAATGTATTTATATTCCGAGAGTAAGAAATTATTTAAAATGACAAACGAATTGATTTGATACATTGAATAGATAAAATGGAAATAAAAACTTTTTTTTGCGCTACAGATGAAGAAGAAACTTTTATTTCAAATGCATTAAAAAGTAAAAACACAGGCAACGAATTTCCCAAGACAAGTAAAATGACCATAAAATCAATAGCTCTTCTGTTCACCGTCCAGGATATCCATTGTCCATTTTTCATCTTCATAATTATATCTTGATTTCATCATGAATACCTAATCAACACTGTGCACGAAAAACTTATAAAGACAAGTCAAACGAGCCCGAACTCGATGGGTTCACTATTTACTTTAATAAAGGTTCTCTGCAAATTTTCCATCTTTGTCATCTGGTCCTGATTGCACATCATTTGTTATCCTGAAAACAAATTTGTATACTAAGTAACAAGACTCCAGCCCATCGGGAAGTGGATGAAATATGATTTTAAAATTCATAACATATAACAAGTTCAATTAAAACTTTTAAGAGAGAAAAAAGTTAAACAATGATATGAAATATACTTTTTATAAAATTACATTAAAAGTTTTGATATATCGTTTCCTATTTAGATGCGAGATACATACAATAAAAGTCATATGGACTATATATGACTTTTATTGTATGTATCTCGCATCTAAGTAGGAAACGATATATCAAAACTTTTAATGTAATTTTATAAATAAGTATTTTTATAATTTAGTAATTTTAATATTAAGAATATCTATAAATTTATTTTGTTTTCTTTTTATTGAAAGTAAATATTTCTAGCAAAATAATAAGTAACGCTAAACTCGAAATTCGACCAAAATTTCAAAAATAATACAGTAAACTTTTCTTTACATAAAAATCTTTATATAAATTTTTTCTAAATATTAACTCAGTAAATGAAAATAAAAATTATGAGAGGGATGGGTAAATTTTACCTCCTTTTCATTTATATAACTATTATGTTTAATACCCTCCTTTGATTATCAATAAATTTTAAATATTATGCTATTTGGATAATGTACCACGGGCAATTCCGAAAATTTATCTAATAAAGTGATGTTTAATTTAATAACTATAACTCATTATTAATTGTATTAAAATTTGTCTTAATAGAAGAGCAAAATACAAACAAACGGCCCGATATACACTCGATCAATAAAAATTAATTAAAAATGTAACATTTGCCTTGTGGAAGTTTTGCAGTCTATATTAACTAGAAATTTAAAGTTTTAAAACTTTACCTCATTATCATCCATGGCAAAATTGATGCAATAACTTTATTATTCAAAACAATGTTTTTCTAGATAGTCTGCCAATTCTCATAATTGCTGAAAGATTAGAAAACTTTTTCTCTTTTATATATTTTTTATTCATATATTTACCACTATTACGGAGGATGACTTGAGCACAAAAATCTACCAAGCTGCGGATTACACTCGGATGCACTAGCATCGACACGATGAAACACACCTATAAGCTTAATACGATTATACTGTAACAATTTAAAAAGCAAACTTTAAACTAATGCATGCTCAAACATAAACGACCACTAATTTAATTATGCTGAATCTGAAAGCCGTACATATAACAATGTACCGGGTCAGTTGAGATGCGGTATGACGAACAATGATGAACATCAGGTGAGGTGTGGTAGAACGGACGTAGAACGAAACATATTTTTTATACCATTATATTTAAGTGCACAAAATTAAATGCAAATCACGCCTAAATTTGCCAACTTGCTTCTGCTGCTAGTCTCATATTCAATCTAGTATGTGATCTGTCTTGTGCTCGTTTTTTCTAGATGAAAATTTATATAGAAAAAACGAACACAAGACAGATCACATACTAGATAGAATATGAGATTAGCAGCAGAAGCAAGTTGGCAAATTTAGGTGTGATTTGCATTTAATTTTGTGCACTTAAATAAAATGGTATAAAAAATATGTGCCATGAGCATTTTTCCTTTTGTCAATGATTACCCGTAGATAAAATCCACCTTGTATATAGATACACTGATATATAACCTTCGGATCTATTACAGTAATAAACATCATTTAATATTTTTACATTCCCCAAATGCACTACATCACCGATTGCACTTGCATTATACTCAGACACATCTGCATTCCGCTCCCAAGCTCAACTTAAATATTTACTACTCTCGGGGGGATTGGATAAATTTAAAGCTCTTGCACTGCTTAACGATGTATTACATTCCTTGTGTTGCGCATTAATAAGGGAATTATTTTATGTGTAAATAAAAAGCGTACTGCAGAACTGTGCTTCATTAAGCCTATATATAGCCATAATTAAAGCTCAATACAATTGAAAGAAACGTTATTAATAGTTTTCATAAACCCTTCACATAGTGTAACAATTTTGCTAGCACTTGTAAAAACTTAATATAAGGGTTGTCACAAGCATACCGCAAGTTCAAAATTTAATTTTGTGCATTTTTGGGTATTTGTACCGATAGTTTGTTTTTCGATTTATACATTTGATGTGTATATCATTAATATGATAGTTTGTATTTATTAGTAAGCTTTTTGTATGTTTTCATTATATTTTTTATTATAACTTTAACTTTTGAATTATTTCTTTCTCAAAATACCATTCGATGTTTGATTTTCAAATGAGTAATAATTATCTTAATTAAGAATAATTTGATTACTCTTATTGCGCTAACGAAATTCTGAAAAAAAAGTTTTTCCAAAAATTTAATTATGTATCTGTAATTGGTTAAAAGAAGAGCATATATTTTTTTGGTATTCATATTAGCTTTACCCAGTGTCTAGTGTTTCATGGGATGACCTATACTTTTAAACATATTTTAAATATCCTAATACGGAACAACGAATGTCCAGAATTTCTGGAATTTATAGGAATGACAAACTAGCTCTCCGTAGGAGCCATTTAAAGAATATTTACAAATTTATGATGTAAGTTACGAATATGCCGCATAGGGAGCAAAAAAAACTACAGCATCCCTATTTCATATATCTATAAATTCATATAGGAGTGAGGCAGGCAATAATAATCATTCATACAAATAATTAAGATTGAAACCCGTTTTTATTTATTGAGTGTAATCCGCGCTGTTAAATTAAAACTAAATTATTTCGCATTAAGCACAATAGTTACCCAGATAATCACAGCAACATTATGTAAATATAAATATAATTCTTAAAGTAGAACTGAAATTCAACTTCATGGGATTTGTGCTTCAAGTCAATACGTGTCAAATAGCTGTATCGGGTTATTTTTGAGTATTTATTTGGATGTTATGAAAATAATTTTAAACCTTGTTTTTAAACAAAGAAGTCAATCGGTTATGATATCTCCACCTTATAGACAGTAAAGGTACTAGTTATACAGTAAATGAATGTCATATATTCATTTACTGTAACCTACCTACTGACCTAATAAAGTGGCGTGTATTGCATCGAACAAAATCAATGTATAAAAGCTTTCGAATCAATAATACAAAAAAGATTACTGAAAGTTTATATAAAGGAGAAATAATGTAAGTTTCATTAACAAAATTATATCTCCACTTTATAGACAGTAAGATTATTAGTCATACAGTAAATGAATGTCATACGTGCAATTATTGTAACCTACTTGTTGACCTAATAAAGTGACGGGTATTGCATTGAATAAAATCAAAGTATAAAAGCTTTCGGTTCAATAATATAAAAAAACATCACTGAAAGTTTGAATAAAGGTGAAATTATTTAAGTTTCATTAAGAAAACAATATCTCCACTTTATAGACAATTAAATTATTAGTTATACAGTAAATGAATGTCATATATTCATTTATTGTAACCTGCTTGTTGATCTAATAAAGTGACGTGTATTGCATCAAAGTAAATCATTGTATAAAACCTTTCGGATACATAATATACAAAAATATCACGGAAAGTCTGTATAAAGGAGAAATAATTTAAATTTCATTAACCAAATATTTTTTTAAATTTTCAACTCAATCATCATTAGATCTAGACGTTTCTTTACCATGAACAAAATCTTCATGTAAAAAAAGTTAAGAAGAACATTGAATAAGCAGTAAAATCGATTTATCTTTCTGCAAAATTATATTTCAATCGCTCACTAATGAATACCGGATAATACGTTACATATATGGAATAACACGTTACTTTGGTGAAATCGCCCGGCGCTCGAAGTGAGTGTACTGCAGCATACTTAAACTTTGCAATATTATTAAATAAAATAATTAATTACAATAATCTTATTTTGCGATAAGGAACCAATAGAAGTTGGCTTGCAATACCAATTTAACAACAGCGATGCGTTCTCCAAAGCCTAACTACCTGTTCAGCGTTGTCCTCTAATCCACCATTTCCAGAAGACAATGTAACCATAAGAGAATATTCTAAGTGGAGCCAATAGGTTCATGAACACGACTGTGACTCGTCATTCAGCATTTGTCCAAGTTAAGCGGTAAACTACTTAAAAATGCTGTATCACGAGGCTTGGTCCCTAAACCCAGTTAGAAAAAGCATAGATAAACTAAACTAACTAATGACTTTTAAACTCTAGATTACTCTCGATTTTCTATAAGATCCATAGGATTTAATACGTTATAATAATTTTTATGTCTTAACGCCATATACTAAGAGAAAAATAAAGTTAACTTGGGAAAATATTACAAAGTCATAAAATAACATAAATGCGATAACAAACAACCCTGCAGTTCTGCAAGTTAGGGAATGCACGACATTGTTATTTTTGTTCATATTTTTATATAAGCGTATATCCAGAGCAGAACATAACGGCGATGTGGTGGTTCGCAGCCATGTAATCAATATTTCTTCATGAGTCCGACAATACAAATACTATATAAACCCGATAATGAAATAATTCAATGTATTTTTCTTGCAACATCACCTAAAATAAAGTCATATATTTGTAATTGATGTAAACGCAGGCGCTGGGCACCGGCGATGGTTTTTTTGACACTAAAGAATTATTATTCCCTTGTCATTTTGTTAAATTTTTTATTTTATTTAAATCAATAATATCATGGAATTAGAAAACATTCCATTTGCCATTTTATTGAAATATAATAAGTTATAATCCAAAAAAATAGGTTTGTAAAACTCGGAAAAATAATTGAAATTTCTCTTCATCGTTTTCACTTCTTTTTCTTTTCGTGATAAGGAATTTGAAGAATAAAAGTGTGAAGAAAAAACAATTAAAAACAGAGCAATTTAAAATATTAAGGAATGAAACGGTTTTGACACATTAAATGACTAATAATTTAAGTATTGATTACAATAAATTTAAACATGAAATGTCTAATTAAACGTAAAATAAAGAATTCCGTAAAATATTGCCCGATTCAATTAGAGAGGAATTGCAAGATCAACAGTAAACGGAAAAATTTGCGAGGACCTTTCTAAAGTACGAGTGAATAAAAACTAAAAACAATGATAAAATGTAACAATGTTACATTTTATCGTTGTTGCCTGACCTGCATTGATGTTTAAAATTGAATGCTTAAGATAAGCACAACTCTTAAGGTCTTTATAAAATCAGCGAATAAAATTTCAGTAACCTTTAACAGTGCAAACATTTTCAAGATTTTCTGAGGTATTCAAAATAAATGGCTCTCAAAATGTCAATTCCCTCTGAACGAGATTATCGAAAAGAAATAGTAAACCTTGAGAATGATGATTTGTCCAACTGCTCGCGAAAGATGGAAATTTATTAATGGCACTAGCGAACACAAGGTATTAGTTCAGGGCCCAATTCTGAAGTGTATTCCATTTTATTTAATGCAAACTTCTTATAAGTTACCGCACCGATAACAATTCGTGTGACATGAAAAAGTTAAATAGATATTAAATGTAAAAATGAATAACTTACGACAGAACCTTCTTGAACGTCATTATGGTGCAACATCGAAATTGATTACGGTATTAATCTGACAAAGCAATTACGTGACAGGCATTTGCATTGACGAAGTACTAGCATCGAGTCGTTGTGTATGAAAACAATCTAAAGAACCAGTAAAAAATCAATCTTGAGATAAATCAAGCAACCAGTGTTGAATAAATACGTTAAAAGTAATCGATTAAATTATTATTAAATTACTATTAGGTTAATCAACGTTACCTCTAGTTATATCTATCGACCCCATCATCTAACGCCATCTATTGGAGCCAATCAGAATTGGTATTAGAACATACTTACATCATTATATTTCATTATTATTTTAATCGCTTTATAGCCATCATACGAGATACAATATAAGAAGATAACTAAAAAAGTATATTCAACAACAAAATTAACGCCAAATATATTCAACAATGGTGTTACCATTGTTGAATATATTTGGCGTTAATTTTGTAGAAATGCATTATTCACAATTAAATGAAACTACGTGATGTAGTATTATTTCTACTTTCTTTAATTTCTTTACCACGACCTAGGTTTCGTTGTATTACAACATCTTCAGGTATATTTGCTAATATCCCACCTGAAGATGTTGTAATACAACGAAACCTAGGTCGTGATAAAGAAATTAAAGAAAGTAGAAATAATACTACATCACGTAGTTTCATTTAATTGGTAATAACACAATGTTTTATAATTAAAATAGAGTAAACTAAAGCAATTAAATTTCCTTTCATTTCTCCAAAATGTCCAATTTGTTTTTATTTCTTTATCTATTGACGTTGTACCAAAACATATTTTATACTATATATTATTGAATTGAATCAATATAATATTGATTGGTTCTATACTATATAATATTGAAGATCCTTTTAATTATTATCCCCGTTATCCTAATTGTTTATATTGTATAGTTGATGAAATAATCAGGTATCGAAGCAAAAACATCTTGACGTAAGTAGAGAAACGTACGAAAAAAAACAACCCAATAAACATTAAAAAAATAGTTTGTATTATTTTCTATATATACATACATTTTAGGGTTCCAAAACTAAGGGGCCCAAACGAAATACTATTTTGTGATAGCGTTCTCCGTCCATCCATTTGTCTGTCGGAAGCTTCCCTAAACGAAAACGTTAAATTTACGCATAATTTCTAGTTTCTTTGCCCAAAACTAGGAAGAATATTTTAAATTACTTAAAATTATATTTCCACATTCAATGGCACATGTAATATCAGTGCTAAAAAATGTTTTTAATTGGCGTATGTGTCGTTGAAAGGAGGTCTTTAATTAGAGTACAAACCGGTTTTTAAAATTTGACTTTCCCTGTTACATAACAATTTCTTGAGACATTAGAATTGGTATTCTTACAGCCATTTTCTTACCAAGTTATGCCAATAAGGCCATCACGTAGAAAGCCGCAATGAATTCATTAAATTTCTTATTTCTTACATTTAGTTACAAATGTAAGAGCTAAACGTAAGATTGTAAAAAAATTATAAGTTAGAAATCAAAGTATATTTAATCTATTTACGTAGTGAAAAATAAAATTAAGATTTTCAAATAGTTTAATAAAAACAAGCATATTTAGTTATATATACACTTAATTGTGAACGCAACCCTCGTAGGGCGAGTTTTGATCATATTTGACAAGTTTATTTATCCAATCTGTATGTTTTATTATGAAATACATACGATACAAGTTATATTCGTAACACGCTGTTTTTTTCAACAAAACAAAATTTTTCTGCGAAATAATAAAACACATATCATTTTGTAATTTGACCTCCTTTTTAGGATTTTATAGTCAAACTAACCCTTATTCTTTTGCTGAGGACATCCATCTGTCAGACGGACAGACGTCCGTCTGTATGTCACAGCCATTTTACTTAGGGACTTTTTGTCCTGTAAAGCTGAAATTTCATTCGGTTATACATATTTATATTACCTGCAATTATGAAATAACATCTTTTGAGGAACGTGTTCTAGGGTACTTTTCCTACACGTAAATAAGGGGTGATTTTCTTTTTCACTTACCCCATTATGTAGGGTATAGTTGAATATATTAAATATATTGAGGGTTTATTATAAATTTTTTTTTCTATTCAAAGATCCGTTGAGGAAATATTACGCTGAATTACGTACAATAGTATTACATATATTTGAAAAGTATTCACAATAACATATATTGTAACAAAATTAAAAAGAAAGTTATTACAGCTAAGTAGGCATTACTAGTTCACGAGTAATAATTGCCTAACTCCTAACATATTTTGGGGGCTGCAAAAAGTTCATCGATGGAGCTTCGATAAGTAGTGATTTAAATCAAATATAAAAAGTAACTTGTATTATGAAATGTATACTTATTATACCTATAAAATCTACACTAGGCAATATGTTTAAATATATACATGATGACAAATAATATTAATTAAATATATACTATGGTTTTATGCCTATGCATAATATAGTAGGCAATATATTTATGCAGTGAGAATTAATATTTGTGTGTAACTTAACAGAAATAGTATGCAATTTAATTTTTTACAAGTGCCCATATATGTACGGAACCCTCGTTGTGCGAGTTCTGCTCGTATTTATCAGGTTTTGGATTTATTGTGGAATTTCTAAAAGAATTATACCCTTGAATAGAAACGTCAAAATATATATGAATAGTAAATATTTTTTCAAAAAAATATAATTTTATTTAAATTTAATAAGTTTTGCGACGGGATAATATGAATTCCGTCATTTAAATGAAAAATACAAATCACGGAGCATGTTACAAATTTTATTAATTATCTCTGAAAATCCAAATTGATTGGCGCTCTATTTGATGGAATCATAAGTGAAAACTAATTATAACAACGCGAGCCCGCCAGTAATTTAGTTAATGTCGCTTATAGTGAATGCTGTACGTAAAATGTACCTTCGACTTTATGTATGCAGATTGTGCAGCTCGCTAGTGCAAATTGGAAAGCGGTGTAAATTGCATTTCTATTTCAAATGTAATTTAATTTATTTGCATCTACATATGAATGTATAATACTCCGTATCGAAATATTAGTTGCTCTAACATTGTTTAAATCCCTTGCTTAAAACTTTTAATTTCCAAAAGGACACATACAACATTTTTGGAATAGTGACTTTTTGACGAAGTGTCAAAAACTTAAACTATTACCCATATGATATTATTCCAACAGCAGTAACTCAATATTTGTTATTATTATCGGAGTTATCATTGAGTGTAAGAGATTGTTTCTTTAGCAGAAAATCCGTCAAATTTATGTTTAAATTATATATATATATATATATATATATATATATATATATATATATATATATAGTTTAAAATAAATATATAAATACATAAATTATTATTCCAATAACAATAACTCACAAAGAGAATACTCACTCTACTATAGAGAACAGAATCATATAGAAAGTAGTTGCACCGGAATGAAACTTTGTTTTTTTTTTTAATTCAATCGATGCAAAGAGAATCGTGTAGAAGAAGCTGGCAGAATGAAATATTTTTTTTAGTTCCTTTGATTTATTTAAACTTAAGTTAATGTAATACAAAACTAAAAGTCAAGCAGATCAAAAAGTCAACGAACCCGAATTCGATAAATCAAGTCAATAGCGAGCTCATTATATGAAAAGTCCTTTAATGCGTCATTCATTGTTCTGAAAGTAGCACCTCGTGTTTAATACTTT
This sequence comes from Druceiella hillmani, assembly GCA_039881145.1. NCBI lineage: Eukaryota > Metazoa > Arthropoda > Insecta > Lepidoptera > Hepialidae > Druceiella > Druceiella hillmani. The sequence continues at coordinate 26,474,918 of JAYKKI010000025.1, forward strand.
TGAAGAGATTGAGTTTCTGCCAAAGGCATACTTTATCATCGATCATTATCAACAACAAATAGTACTTAACAGATATTTTTAGTCCATCAGAACCAAATAACGTCAGAAACAACTGATTTACACCGCCAACACTTTGACGTTTTTGTCTTTCGCAAATACATTTGTTTCCTTCAAAAATATAAACTTGATGGACGGCAATATATGGGAAAAAAAGGTTGTGAATTTTATCATACGCCAGATTCCTTATTGACTGATCTCAAAGGCATAAATTAATGTACAGAAAAGAAGATGAATTCATTAGTAGCTGCAGTGTCCTCATATTTTTGTTTATATAGAATATGTCCAGAATTTCTATCACGTAACCATGTAATAATTAGTGTAAATAAATTAGAAATGAGCCAACACACCTTCAATGATTTCGCACTTAATTTTGACTAACGTTCGGTTATTTAGTTCAAAACAGCTTGAAGCTTTATTTTCGTGCGCGTTTCAGTCGCAGAAACATGTTCCTTAAAAGGATAAGAAGACATTTTAACTTGCTTACACATTAGTGCAATAAAAATGAGTCATAAAATAATTTTTAAACACCTTCCTACTCTATTTGAAAGCGTAACTATCGGACTTTTAGTCTATATAATAAGCTAATGCTTCTTCAGTAATTAACTGCCTAGGAAGGTCACTTCACCTCATTTGAGATAAACATTTTTTATTTCATAATTTATTAGAAATAAAATGTAAAAAGTGAGAATTTTCCTTTCGTCCTTGTACTTGAACCATCCTTCAAAAACTCAAGTTTCTTCACACTGTGCCTATACTCGTCATAGAAAAAAGAATAAAATTACAGTTGCGGGCAAACTTGGTATAAAATATATAATCGCTGCAGTAAAGTTGATATTATACTAACAAGTTATAAAATTTATAGACTGAATAAAGATGAATAAAAAATTTGGTGTCTGTCAAATTTATATTCGAAAGATATTGTACATTCTCATGGAGAAAATCGGAGATACAACCGTAAATTTAAAAGAACTGCAACTAATTTACTAATGCCAACTAATTTTTGCAACAACAGGCTTTTAGTATTGTGAGTAGTATATTGATAAATTTGTAAGCTTCGACCAGACAGTTAGTTATTTCTATAGAATTGCGTATTTCTTCGAAGTATTGATTATGATAAGGTATAGAACTGTGTCAGATAAATGACAAAAAAATGTTCAATAGGCAACTTCTAGCCAATCAGTCTATATCTACAAGGAAATGTGTAAGAGGCCGGGGAGAAGTAATTTTGGTTAAAAGTTTAGATAAACAAAGTCCAAGAAGTTGGCTAACCCATAAGAAGAGAATTAACACTGAAAAAGTCGGTTAGTCGATGAAGTCAATAACAAGTTTAAATATCACCTCTTGAAACGTTGCTCTTGGAAGGTACCAGTATAGAGAGAGCAGAAGCCAATAAACATAATAGTATATTTTCAAACAAATATTCAATTCTTCTTTGACCGTGCATAGCACAGATATTCCTGCCTATTTATTGACTTACTGTCCCAAATAATCCTGTTGAGATTCCCACGATTCCGCCTAGTGACTGCGCGGAGAAGAGCAGAATAATTAACATATTTCTACGCGATTGAAACCGTGGTGTACAGCTAGTAAGCTAAAAAATGAATAACAGCTGTGCTGCTCATACTTCGTCGCAGAAATTCTACCTTTCACATGTTTTTGTGGCATCGCAATAAACATACTTTGGTTTGTTATGTTTTCCGGTTCAAAAAATTTTGTAATATTGGATTTATAGGATACAAATAACTTAACTATTCCCCGCCTCAGTGGACTAACACAATTTCTGTATGAGAACACTATTTTTTGGAGGTTTTTTGCACGAGAGGACTATCAAACACTGGCACCATTATAAATGTGAAGAACCATGTGTAAAGAAGCCCCATTAGAAGTCTGTCGGAGAGTTTTTGGAAACGTCGAATTTAAATTTTCTTATTATTATATAAAATAAATTTGAATTTCGATTCCTTCACTCTTCATCTCACGTAGAAGTAAAAATATTAAATTTTCTTTCCAGTATCTCTATTAAGGGGCTGAACAATAGAAGAAAAAATTGTAGCGTATAACTAAAGTTAGCATGCAATAATGATTATGCAATATTTATCAAAATATATTGGTCCAAGTTTCATTTACTTAAAACAAAACAAAAAGGCAAAACCTCGTATGCAATTAGTTTTGATGGCTAGCGTTGCTCATACAGATGAAATGTTTCTTTTATAAAACCGACTTCAAAAAAAAATAACGTACTAAAATAACGTACATATTTATAAAAATGAATAACTAGGTACCCTTTTTTATTTTAAATTTTTTTTTCTTTTCAGTACCTACTTTTTATTGTAGTTGGTTTTTTCAAAATACTTTTCCTAGAATTTCTAGTGGTTAATCTAAATATTTTCGTTTTTAGAATATTATATAAATAATAAAAGTCGCCGGCAAAAACTAGTAAGCAAAAAAAAAAGAAAAGCAAAGCGATAGTAGAAGCTGTTAGCCATTGAGGAGCTTCTTTATACGAGGTCCAAAATCAGATCTTACAAAGTAACAATTATTTCGGAATCACTGTTTATCTACAATCATCCTTTAAAGAGTTCCAGTATTCATCTCCAGAACTTATCATTAGACTCTGACTTGGTCGATGGTGTAGGTACTTTGCAACAACAAAGTATAAACTACCATTAGCAAATATCTTGAACCACGGGTAATTTACTAATATCAGTTACGGTGTTTCATTGTTCTTCTCCAAAACACATAATCAGATCCAGAGCTGCTCGATGGTGTAGTCATTTTGTAAAGTAACAACTACCAGGAGCAAAAAATATCTTAAATCACGATTGATTTACTGCTATTCTTTAAGGAGTTATATTGTTTATCTCCAGAACTCTTCATCAGACCCTGATCTGGTTGATGATGCAGTTATTTTGCAAAATAATAACTACTAATAGCGAATGTATTGAATCACGTTTGATATACTATCATCCATTACGGAGTTCCATTTTTCATCTCCAGGACTCATGATCAGACCAGAGGTGATCGATAGTATAGTTATTTCGCAAACTAGATACTACTACTAGCTACCAAAAACTAACTACTAACTAGCTACTAGCTACCTAACTAGCTACTAGCTGACTGCCTGACTAGCTACTAGCTACCAAAAACTAACTACCAGTAATTACCAAACCTAACACCAGTAGCAAAATCGTGAATAATAGTTTATTTACCACCATCCGTTAAGCAGTTCTATTGTTCATTCCCAGAACTCATCATGGCACCCTGACCTGGTAGATAGTACACTTATTTCACAAAGTAACAACTAACAGTAGCAAATGTCTTGAGTCACAGTTAATTTACCACGATTCGTCAAGATGTTGCATTTTTCATCTCCAGAACTCATCATCAGACCATGACCTGAGGGATAGTGTAATTATTTGGCAAAGTAATAACTATCAGTAACAAATATCTTGAATCACGGTTGATTTACTACCATTCGTTAAGGAGTTCCATTTTCAAGAAAAAATAAGCGCCGAACATATAAAAAGGGAACAAACAGTAATGAAACTTAAAAATAACTATTAAATATTATTGAAAGTATTAGAAATGGGTAAGTAGTTTGAAATGCACAGATTCGTAGAAATGACGAGAAAAGAAAGAAGTCTGTACCTCGCAGTAAGTAGACGCAGACTGACGTGTTGCTCTGATGTGTTGTTCCATATTTACTTTTATGTTATTACTGGTGTTCATTATTTTATCAATTACGGGATTATTATTTTATGCAGAAAAAATAATTTTATACCCAAGTAAAATTTTATATATTCATCTCCATAACACGGGCTATAAATACGTACGTGTGCGTTTATAACGTTTTGGTTTATATATTTGTTTGTTTTTCTTTCAAGCCTAATACCAATAAAATAAATTGTTTATTAAAATAGAGGCTATATCATTACGCCATAAAGGCTATAAAATATTTCACTCTCACATGAGCAAATAGTGCCTAAAAATTAATACTTGGAATAAAATTAAAAAAAGACCATAATAAAATTAAAATGTAACATCGAAAATAAATAACCGATACATTTAAAAAACTCACCTTCTCATTCATAATTTTTCTGGCATTTTGCCGCAGGTCTGCTCGCGTAGCAGTTGTAATATTTACGATTTAAAGATTTTAAAAAAGAAAAGTACTTCTCCCATCCTTCAGTAACGCTGCCGTCGTCGCGAAATCCACAACGTTTCACGTACAACTGCGTTCAAGAAAACGGTTCACAAATATTCACATAGTTCTACAACCTGAGCATCCATACCAATATGTTAGACATAAAAGTGACCTTCTGTATGACTATGAAAACGGCATAATTTAGTAAAATTCAAGTTATTTACTACTGATTCAATTGAAACTCTTAATATATTATTAAGAGTTTCTATTGAATCAGTTAAGTAATTTTGGTGATTATCAACTACACTTTTTAAAACATTAGTTTTGATTTTGTAAACATATCTTCATTAGAACAGCACTTCAGTATCACTATCATTCGCCCAAGAAGTATAAAGTAATTTTTTACTTCACCATACACGAATTTTGCAAAGTACATAAATGATTCGCTGACGACAATGTTCACGCTTCACGGATTTTATTCAACAAACATTCCTCTATTTCTGTTCTTTTCTTGGGGTGCTTTTCAAAAGGATTTCTAAATAAAAGTCATTTTATCCACGCCGTTACACTATCTTTTAACACGCTCGGTTTGGGCAAGATCGAGTATGCGTCGCTGAACATTATTACAATAATTTTCTTTGACAATTTAGTCTTAATATTCCTTGTCGATATGATAATAGTTAACTAGGTAGTTATCATTCTGGAATAATTTACAAATATGGAACTCTATTTATTTTAAAACTGCTTGTTACTGAATTTTCAACAAAGGTATCAAATCAAGAAATATGATAAAGTCCGAAAAAGTAAAATAATTTTTCTCTGTATATATTATAATCTATAATATTCTAATAAAAGTCCTTGAAACTGGTCACTTTACTTTAAAACCTTAAAAATGGTACTTCAATTGTAGTATAATATATATTGTAGTATAACATGTACTTCAATGGTAGTATAAGAATAATATAAATCTGAAATTATGTTTTCAGGTAATTGAATTCCGTGCAAGAAAAATTTTGTTCAACGTCTCTCTATAACTTTATTGATACAGTCAGTAAGGAAATTTCGATTCAGTTTTATTAGTGCTTTATGATGAAGATATCACTCTTTAAGGCTCAAATAATGCATTCGGACTTGATCTTACTCAACGTAGTGTACTTACTGAAGAAAGAAATTCTGCGATAGCAATGAACTAATGGTCAAAAGAGACAGTGCCGCTCACTTTAGAAGCATGCAAAAATACGGACTATATTGAGTATTCATATGAATCAAGTACTGCAAATATAACAAAATTCCATAAATATCCTCGTTTAGACCGATATAGTCAAATAAAATGTTAATACAACTGCTATACTTAATATTTTAATATAGAGTAAAGGTTGCATAAATGATTAACCTGTACAAACTTCTCTATGAACATGAAACAAAATTTAAAGATTATGAATCCACGTAAGATTAAAAGTAAAGAAATGATGAAGTGCCGAGAAAATTAAAATCACTAAGCTGTTATTTTTCAGAAAATAGAACAATTACTGCCGACTGCTATACGAATGTACATTCATCTTTTGCTTTGTAAAAATAATACAATAACGCTATTTAATAGAAATGTTCTCCATCACAATAATGCTCTGACGACTTATTTCGACAGAAAAACAATTGATTTTTAAGTAGCTTCAATGTATATTCATTTAGCGCACAGTGCATGGCAACATTTTATTTATCCCTGAAAACTAAAAATAACTCACTTGGATAAAATTCCATATATATAAACAGTCGCATTTGTATTTTTTAATAAGATAAATTATTTCATCAAACAACGTCTTGTACAATCGATCCAAATTCTGATTGCTAAGCTTTTAAATGAATGTGTAATAAACAAGTTTGAAGAATAAGAATAAGCAAGAAATGAGGAGTCTCTCCTTTAAAATGTACGTCTGAAGTCCGATTTTGTTACTCCCCTGAAATTTTTTAAAACATATAAAAAATTCCCCTAAAATCTTGCGTATTAAAAATATCTCGAACCAAAACAATTTTAAATAAATAAAAAAATATTTTTTAGTTTATTTATAAAACTAAATATTAACAAATAGTCTTATTTGTGAAGTCAGTTATATACTGCATAAAGGCAAAACTAGCAATTTAGTAACTAAACAAAATATGTAAAGTAGCGAAATTCAAAATTTAGTGGCTAATTTAGCGCTACTCATCTATTTTGGCAACTCTACTTGGTAAACACATCTTATAATTAAACGCAAAAACAACGAAAACCTAACCGCGCAATTGACTGTTGTTGTAAATTAACAGCATAACCGTGCAACTGTCATAAGATATAATGTTTAAAGTATTACTATGAAAAAAGTGACTGTTAATCAAATTTGAATAATTCGTTAAATGTTAAGTATTAAATTTTATCACTTGGTTTTATTTTATAGCGTTATTTAAATATAGCCTTACTTTTTACACTACAACACGCCTTGTTTGTCATATTACCAATAACCCAAAATTTATTCATGATTTTCCATACAAAGTTATAACTTTAATATTGTAAATTTAGCTAATTTACGAACAGTACCAATATGAACAACAAAAAACAGAGTAAAATCAACCCTTTTATACGAGAGTACTTAGGTGTACTGACTATAAACATTTCCATAATCTATGAATAAGATTTTGAAAATCTTATCATTGAACTTTAAACTAGCAACGATGTGAGCCTCTTGATATTATACGAAGTAGACAGCTTCTATTTTCATACTAGGCCATCAGCGGATACTGCTTCAAAATCAGAGATGCCTACCATTGTTACTTCTTCAAAAACATATACACCGTTTAAAGTGAATAAAAAACGTTGCTGTGTGTCTTTACGATCTTTTTAAATATTTAATAAAAGAAAGCTGCTGTTGCAAACATAATTTTTCACGAGGAAACATTACTTAAGTTATATATACCAAAATCTACAAAAAAGAAAATAAGATAAATATTACCATTTTTGATACCCATCAAAATTTTAAAGGATTAGCATATGATTCTAGCGGAAAGCTCGTATTATGATCTAGTATGTGTGCATTAAAAATTATAAGTGCGCGGACCCGCTGTAAACATTCAATTTGAATAGCATGTAAAAGCTTTCCCATTTCAACGTAGGGAGCGATATAATGAGATGCTCTTTAGTGAATGAGCTTCACCCCGCTCATCTATCGAGCTTTTTCCTCCCCTCCAACGGCCTAGATTTAAAACAAAACTTTTAAAAACAACAAAATTTATACTTAGAGTTTATTTAGGTATATAGTCTATATGATCATTAGCGGCTTTTCCATAAGACGGTTTCTGAAAATATTTATAAATAGGCACAAATTATATGCGATACTCCGAAGATTTATTAGTGTATCCGTGCCATTAGACTTTATGTCGATATACCGATTGTATGTAATAAATCTCCTCTCATTTTATCTTAGCATATTTGAATTTGATTCCCTTTGAGGTAGACTGCTGTAATCGATAATCGGAGGGTAAGAAATATGCTCATCGAATTAAAGTGTAACATATTCCAATATATACCAAATTAATTTATAAGCAATTTGCCTGTTGAAATTTGGGATACACTTAACTATTTTGAGTATATTGCAGTTGCTTCTAGTTAATTAAGATCGACTGTAAGGAAATGTCGTTACATTCCTAACTTCTAATTACAATAACTAATTCATAAAGAATTAGTTAAGCCGGTCTGGAAGAAATATGTTACAAACAAACGCCTAAAATCTAACAAATTTTGATTATATCAGTGGTGCTAAAATATACTTGCAATAATAGTTTTTTTTAGATTATTTTATATTTGGTTTCAAAATGAAGCATTTTTATCCACTTTTCAATAAAAACGTCAAATAACGAAAAATATTGAAGTGTGAAAAAAATGTTTAACAAACGAATGGCTAATAAATTAGATCTTTATATAGAATCTTTACATTATATAAGTTTTGTCACAAATTTCTTTACTTTTATTTCAAATAACTTTTACTAGGTTTTTTAAACTAATTAAAAAATTGTTACGATTAAAAGAAGTATTTCACGATAAAATATTGTTTAATCTTAAATAGCTAAGATTGGTAAATAATATAATTTAATTATAATATTTATATTAACATTAAATACCCAATAAATTTCAAAGATTTGCAGATGGTAAAAGCAGAGGGGATACGTCATAATCCAGTATGTTTGTAGTAAACATATAATAATAATTACGCGGGCCTGCTGTAAACCCTCAATTTATCTCATTTGAACGTGGCGCTATTTAACGAAATGGTGTTTACTGACACGAGCTACATTCCGCCCATTGATCACGCTTTTTCCCACATTTCCAGCCGCCCAATTTTAATGCAGGTCTTTTAAAATGAAAAAAAAACTTCTATTTAGCAATGAGAAACCAAGCATTTGTAAATAAACTTTCATTTTAAAAAGTTTACGATGAACATTGTAATTTAACCTCAATATGGCGGTATACCCGATATATGATTACTTAAATTAGGATATTAATATTACCAATTTCTTACTGTATGAGAAGCTTTCTTTTTTAATATTGACTAATATTTTAAATTAATTTATTAAACAACTGACCGGAAGAACAATGGTGAAAAATCAAAACAATAGTTGACAAACAATTCACTAATCTCCTGCAAGCGCTTGCCTTATATATATATTTCCTACCGAACCTGAATTTTCGCAATGAATTGCTTATTATAATTATGTCGACTTAATTTCGTGTTTGTATTAAACACTACACCTAATTCGTGTTTGTGTTAAACACGAATTTATATTAAGGAAAAATAAATCCAAAGAAATCAATGAACAAAACGAAGTGCGTAAAGGAAGGTTGTAAATTTGACATTTGACAGCCAATTGAAAGCCGTTTCTTAATAAGAAGGTTATTTTTCAAATCGATGACAGTTGTAACAATTATCACGTAGGAACGCGGCTTACAGTAGAACGAACTGGCAGATCGTCACGTAAAGAAAAAGCGTTATGCCCCCTCCCTCTCTGTTCTTTTCTGTTATGTACGGTTGTACGTGTGTGTACGTGTGTGTATATGTGTGGAAGTTTAAGTTAAAATTAATTTTAAATTTAATTCAATTAATAAATAAATTTAAGTGTTTTAAAATTTAAATATTTTTATTTTAATTAATTCAAAATTTAATTAAATTTAAAATTAATTTCAAAATTAATTTTATTATTCTACCAATAATTTTTTCCTTATCTTATTATTTTAATTTTTTTTAAATAAATCATTCAAATTAATTGAAATGCTAATTTTAAGTTTATACTTAATTATTTTTATTTTAATAAAAAAAAATTGAATTTAAGACTAATTTCAAAATTAAATTTTATTATTCTAAAAATGCAATATTTTCTTACTTTATTATTTTAAAATTCATTTATTAAATCATACAAATTGAAAGTTAATTTTAAGATTAAATTTAATTATCTTAAAAATCTAAATTTAATTATTTATATTTTTTTATGTTCTAATTTCATTTAAAAATTACTTTTAGTGTTAAATTTAATTATAATACAAATTAAAATTTATTTATTTTTATTTTAAATTTAAATATTTCAAAAATTTAATTGATTGTAGTGCAATGTTAAATTTACTGAAACAATCTAAACAAAGTTTAATTAATTGATGAAAATGAATGAATATGCTGACAATTTATTGTAATTTAATAATGTTAAGTATTTAATCAAAAATAATTAAAATAAATGAATTTGCTGAAAAATTTTAAATTTTTTAATATTTAGTAAATGTATATCATTTACGAATGTTTTATTATGCTTTAATGTTTTTATTCCCGTATATAATATAAATTTAATACATAATGTGTATCTTAAGGGACTTCGTTCCAATCGGGTATCATACGATACGTCTCGTTGTTTTTTTTTATTTATTTGATTTCGTTTGCAAGAAGAAAAGAAGTAAAATTATCACTCGTGCCAAACTACTCGTATATATATATAGTGTTAGTTTATCACGATTTGGTTTTTTTCTTGTATGAAACTTCGTGCGAAATTACATTGTATGAAACTTCGTGCGAAATTAAATTAAAATGAAAATTATATGTAATGACATATTTTTAATTACTATGTAATAATTATTAGCTTTTATGGAGATGTAATTGTTTAAAATGACACAAGTTTTGATGCATGTACTTTGAGAGCTTAAGATAGTAAACTATTTTGCTGTATCACACTTGGAGAGCTCAAGATGGAACAATTTTTTCCCGCATCGTACTTTGAGAGCTCAAAATGTGATCAACTGTTGCTGTTCAATACCGGGGAAGATCATAATTCTACATCAGAATAAAGGATAATAATAACTAATAAAAATATGAATCATAACTTATGTTATAAATGTGAAAGTTTGGATGGATGGATACAGGTTTGTTACTCTGTAAATCCATAATATATAAAAAGATCCACAAGAAGATTATCATACCATTAGATTATAGCCTGGATTAACTTGTAGGTTTTTTGTCCCCAAGTATGAAAAACTTTCTGAATCGCAGAATCCATCTTTTATGGTGTTTCTTAGATTCTTAATTATCACATAGAACTGTCCGTGAAAAAAAATGTCTTACCTTAATTTTAGCGTATGTCAAGTTACACTACATTTCCCGAATTTCCAAATCTGAGCGTGGTTCTCGTGAGATATCAAATAAATTTTTTTCCTTTGGATGTTATTGAACGCGAACGGTTTTGAAAAATAAAATCACAGAGATCAATTAAAACCCAGACAACCAAAGGTAGAACTTTTTCAAAGCATCCTAGAAAACATTTGTCGATTTGTTTGTTATTTTCCTGGTGTCTGAATCTAGTTGATTATTTGATATTAGTTTTCTTTATCTATTTGAATATACATTTGATTATAGCACGGCTTCAGAATTGAGCATTTGTTTAACTTCTGTTATTTTTCAATTTGAAAATGCGAAAAGGTGTTTGGGGACGTTAAAAAGTTATGGACTTAGATTTTCAATGTTGGATAATACAAACAACGTCAATCTTTATAAGCAAAGGCTTGAAAAAAGCTTTAAATTAATTATTTAATAGTTGAGCAAATTTTTAAATAAGGCGGCAAGATTTACTTACAGATTTTGAGATCCAAGCGACAGGTTAAATATATAGGTTGAAACATCTGTTCATATATTTCAGCACAAAATTGTTATTATCGGATGAAAGATAAATTTTTATTCCACATAAGTTATGCACTTTTTAAGAAAAAAATATTTTAAGTTAAATTGAGTCAATCACGATATCTATATGGAATTTCGTGAAAATATATTTATCTCTCTAGGTGTAATTAAGGTACTTTTTATTATAAGGTAGTCAAACATAAATATTTCGAAGACTTCATTACATTGAAAATCATAAGTTTACCTGGTAACCAGACAGTTCTTTCAGATGGGAGAAAACATAAAACTATGGACATCATTAAACCAAGAAGACAATTCAGTTGAGTCCGAATGCTTACAGACGTGATAAATATGCGGAAGTACAAGTTTAATAAAGTCACGTACCTGAAAATGGTAAAACTAAAAAAATATTGGAAAAAGAATTTTGCAATTTAAAAAAAAAATTGGTTACTCAATAATTACAAAGTAATTTACATCATTTTTACTTCAAAATATTGAAGTCAAAATCATTTAAAAATTGGAGTTCAAAGTGATCTAAAAATTAAAATTTTGAAATTTTCTGAATGAGGCATAAAATTTAAGTTTGAGCGGTTATAAAGCACTTCGTTTTAAAAAGGTTAATTCTGATAGACAAACAAAATACTTTTAATATTCAGGTTGCTATTTAAGCTGAATGTCACCATCTGATTAAAAAATAAATGGTCTTCTACCGCGATAAAACCCCTGCATGTATGGCTGACACTGTTGCTTTAAAATTGCACGATCTAGACTTTGAAGTACTTTCACTGTCTTATATTAACTGGATTTGGCTTCCAGTAATTACTTTCTCTTCTTAAATTAAAAAAAACTGGTCGCGAAAACTAATCTTTATCCAGATTCGCTTCAAATGATGATATCAAAGCTGATAAAATCATTTATTTTTCGAAGTTGAATAGATCTTATTACAGTGAGAGTATTAAAAATTGGTAAGTTATTACTATATTCATTGTGTTCTTAACTGTAAATCGTAGGCAAATGTCGCGTTCTTAAACAGTATTAAAATTTTTGCACATTTCACACAGTGACCTAAATTCAAGTAATTTTTTTCCAAAAAGTAATAACTTTTTCCAAAAAGTAAGTTCATTTGACGCCTTTTCCTTAGGTTATGTCGTTTAAAATAAAAAAGACAATATTTCATTGTCAATAAAATTAACTACGTTAACTATCGATAAAGTTAACATTCCGAAAGACTTTTTCATACTACTGTTTCTGAATCAGCAATTTTTTGTGAAAATTTATTCTTGTATATAGGCTAGTAGACCATTTCTTATCGATATAACCGTTATATATGACCGTAAATGTAACCCTTAGGCACCGTCACTCTTCGTATCTGCCCGATTACGAGCCGACATTTTCTTTGATAAAAATATTGCTCTTTTTCAGCCATTCGTTCTCTTAGTTTTTTAATTTAATTTATTTGTCTTATAAATATATTTCCTATAGTCATAAAAATTTGGATATTGATTAATTCTATTATCGTTCGACTATTCTAATATTTTCTTTTTAACAAAGGTATATAAATTTTGATTTCTCTTTAACGAAAATAATAACTATGAAATAAGAACAGATTTTTATTTTAAGATAATTACCACACAACTCTTAACTCAATAGATCGAATTACACTACCGATTTCATTAAGTCTGATATTCATAAATTCATGTGTTATTTTATTCAAACCCTGTTACGCAACAATGTTGTATTTCTGTACGACAAAACTTCTTGATTATTGTAGAATATCTGTATGGCAGAACCTCTTGATCATTCATGGGTTATGAAGCGCAGTATGGGTGTAACCAAGTCGACGACAACGCTCACTGTGGATGAAAAGCGAAATAAAGATGGCTGTTCCCCTCAAACACATCGTGAAATGTAAAAATGTAGAAGGAAAAATTCAGTATTACTTTTATTAGTTTCGAACAACTAGTCGTCTGACGTAAAGAAGAAATGTAAACATAATAAGGTTAATATCGAATTCGTTTGAAATTATTTCCAAACAAAATTACATCTAGTATTCGGGATTCAGATATTATTTTGGATAGTTACAAAAACCGCTCATTGGTTTTCTAATAAAAAAAAATTAATGAAATAACATTTTCCCGTTAAAATTCACGCCTATTTGAGAGCGACAAATAAAAACCAATTACAGTGTTCTTTCAATTAAATTGTCATATTTTATGTCACAACATACGAAAAATATAAACAGTAACAGTAATTTATAAAGGCTTGTCAGTTCTACAGCAAGGCTGGTTGAACTCCACATCACGTTCGTAAAGCCTAATTCGTAAAAACTAATCTGTAAAATTGTTGCAAGATCAGATGTGTACAGTTGATGAAAGACTAGAATTCACCAGCGTTCCAATGTGTACAATTCGATACAAGGCCACAAATACTACTGATAATATGGATAGCTTCAGGAATAATTCTGTTTAAGATAAAGTGATTTGCATGGAATAATGGTGGATATAATATCGATATAACTAATCTTTATAACGAAATGAAAGTATATTTGATAAACATAATAAAATAACATGTATTTTGAAGATTTATTCAAAAAAGAAAAATACAATTTTCAATGAAAACACATCTATTGGAAAGTAACAAATGGTATTTATAAAAAAGGTTTGATGCTGTCGCAAATTAATCTTCCGTAGAGAAATCGACTAATTTTAACTCGAAATTTTCACGTACACACGCTTCAGGAAAACAGAAATAATAATTTAAAAAAAAGTCTTTTTTACATTAAACTCGATGTGTACAGTTGATGAAAGACTAGAATTCACCAGCGTTCCAATGTGTACAATTCGATACAAGGCCACAAATACTACTGATAACATGGATCGCTTCAGGAATAATTCTGTTTAAATTAAAGTGATTTCCATCGAATAATGGTGGATATAATATCGATATAATTAATCTTTTTAACGAAATGAAAGTATATTTGATAAACATAGTAAAATAACATGTATTTTGAAGATTTATTCAAAAAAGAAAAATAAAATTTTCAATGAAAACGCATTTATTGGAAAGTTATAAATGGTATTTATAAAAAAAGGTTTGATGCTGTCGCTAATTAACTAAGGTCTTTCGTATAGAAATTGACTAGTTTTAACTCGAAATTTTCATGTGTACATGAAAATTTCGAGCTTCAGGAAAACAGAAATATTAATTAAAAAAAAAGGTCTTTTTTACATTAAACTCAAAGATCGTAACAGATGGAATTATGTTCAGTTGTTCTTCCGCTCATCATTTTTGTAAACATACATCAAATATAAACTTCAACTTCAACTTTATGCTGAGATAGTATTAATCACGTTAATTTTCAACTTCACTTTAATATGTTTCCTCCAAGTTTTTGTGTGCCAACGAGGGTTAACACTAAATTGTACTTAGTCCATTACCAGTTTCAATTCTTCCTTTACGTTGAGAAATTTTGCGAGGTCTTTTATAGTTAACTTTTAAGTTTTGACAAGATTACCTGGTACTAAAATAGGCAAACTCTGAAAACATATTGGTATATGTATTTTCAACCTTCAAATTTGAGTAACAAGAAGTATAACATGGATTCAAACACTATGGTTTAACAAGTAGTGTTTGAATGCGAAATGAACTTTCGGAAGTTTTTCAATTAAAACTGTAGTTTGTCAAAACGTCGTCTGATCACTTTTTTTTGTTGTTATTGATGCAGTCATACGGAAAGTTTTTATTGGAAAACGGGGAGTACAGCATAATTGATTACCTGATCAATGTAATGTTTACAGCGCAATTGTCGCCGAGGCTCAAGTAATGAACATTCGCTCTCAAATCTTATTAATGATGTCTGCACTGGCACGGATGTATCTGTATGTTAATGACTTATTACTGTTATGAATTATACCGATACTAAGCAATATATTTTTGTGATGACTTTTAATGATAAATGAAAGATGTAAATGTGTTTTAATAAGTGCAATTATTTTTTTGTTTCGTAAATGGGTGACGTCTCTAGTATTAAAAATACGAAATAATAATGCGTTGTTAATTTTTTAATTATTACACAGAATCAAATAAAATACATACCTTTATTCAGGTTACCTTCTTATCCCAAATGAATTAGGGTTAGTATCACCAATACATATATTTCACCGCAACTCGGTTAGAAATTAATTTATGACTTGGCATCTAGGATCAGGACAATCTACGGTCTAACTACTTAAAGTCTTTCAAAACAAATTAAGAAACTTTAATTATTTTCTTTTTCCATTACGTTTGACAACTCTGTGATCAAATACAACATACATTGTTGAAACTTAAAAATTTTTGGTTTCTGGAACAACCCAATGCAACCTTACAGCTGCAAGTCAACAATCACAAAAAATATTGCAGATTAAATTAAAATCAATGCCCTGATAATACCAAAAAATCGTGCCAAAATATAAAAAAACGAGCCAAATGCGAGTCTGGCTAAGATTTCATTTCCAGTTTGGTGTAAAATTAATTTGTTTAGCATGAACAATCACTAATATGGCCTTTCTAGTGTAATATCTATTTAATAACACCTAATATAAATGAGTAAAAGGTATAAATATAATATTGAACATCTCAAGAATTTATGTCTTTTCTAATTAATTTCCTAATTTATATCTTTTCTAATTTATTCAAGAATTTTATAAACTAAAAAACGTCAATCAAAGAGAATGGTGTAGGAGAATTGAAATTGCAAAGGATGCAAAACAATTTTGAGTTTAAAAAGATATTATTGATATATTTGATTCAAAATTTTACAAAAAAATGAAAAATAACTTGATATTTATATAGAAAAATTTATTTTAATCCACATATACCATGAATAAATGACTTGTAGAAAAGAAGTTCGCGGAACTGGAACTTACTTAAAAGTGCATACCCAATTTCAATCAAGGAATGTAACAAAAAATATCATCCCATTATTTTTATCGGATAATTTTAACTTACATTTTAATTTTCTAAATACTTAAGTCTCAAAAATATTTCTCCAATTTAAATTTCATATGAAAATGAAGTCGCCATTACTTTAAACGGCTGATATATCTTAGAATTATTAATTATAAAGCACTTACGAAAAAGCTCTTATTATGAAATCATTTCCCCTCGCCAAACAGGAACTTCACAAACTCCTCCGTTCAAAACAACCACGGCCAATTCTTGTTAATGATACGTTATTGACTCTTAGGCTTAACTCACTGCACTTTCAGTATACCCAAGTTGCACTGAGATGCATTCTACTTCAAGTCGAGACAGCTACTTCACTAAGTGCACTTACGTGATTTTAAGTGCATTTCCACATTGCAAATGATAGCTTCATTGTCACATATGTATAACATAGGTACTTACGCCTTGACGTAAATACTTAATGACCTACTTTATGCTTAATCCAGAGTAAATCCTTGCAACTAACGTAGTTTATTGTTTTACTTTTGCTTATATCTAAGCTTATTATTTTAACTCTGCCTAAGCACCTGCTTTCATTCTCATTTATTTGATCGATAGGTATTACGCGTTAATGCATAACGCTTAACATACAATATTTCTAGGGTCAATTTTTCAGGCAAATTTTTTCAACAATCGTTTTTAAATTGAAACGTGACAAAACATACAATAGAAAAAAAATCGAATATTGAAATGCGACAGTAATAAGGAGTGAAAAACATCGATACTGCGGAAAGCAAGTGATGATTAGAGTTTCCTGCTCCGCTTTCCATACACAGTGCGTTGATAAATTGTTGTAAGAAAAGTAAGCTTAAATTTATTGATGCATAAAAGTGAATGTATATTTTACTAAGATTAAGATTAATTACACTCTAGCTCTCTTTCTCTCACTTCACCCCTCTCCTCTCCGACTCTTTTCCTCTATTTCACTTTCTCTCTCTCCTGTCTTGTCTTTTCTTCCCTCCCTTTTCCTCTCTCCTCTTCCATCTCTCTCCACCACATTCCATTTCTCGCTTTCATCCTTCTCCTTCTGTCCCTCCTCCCTCGCTCTCACTTTATTGAAATATTCTTTGGATTTAAAAGTTTCTTTAGAAAGAAATAAAATAAAATACTTTGTATTGATTAAGTACCAGGATCAATTTACATTTAAGCAATAAATATTAAATAACTTCATAAAAGACAACGCTGAAACTAATTTAAGAAATTTTTCTTAAATCTATGATATGTACGAGTATAATGAAGTACGAGTATGGGTGGTAAACGTCCATATAACCAGCATAGTTTTCAAACCAGCTTTAACGATTTCAAATAAATTTAACATGAATTATGGCTTTTAAGTTAAGACTTAAGTGGGTCTCCGGTAATTACCAAAAAAAAAAGGATTTTTCAGCAGTTTTAAGACAATTCTAAAAAATAAACAAAAAATGACATCAAATCGACCTAAGCTAGTTTTATAAATTTTTTTAAAATATTTTTCGCTTCAAAATCAATGTACAAAAAATTCCGAAAAAGCAAGACATACGTCGGATCTCAAATTGGTGCAAAATTTTTATATGGAAGTGCAATCACGGTTTTTAGAATAAATATACTTTTTTAACAAAATTAATTTTTATAATAAACCGTATTTAAACAATATTGAACATTTATTTATAATCATTAATGTTTCTATGAAATAAATAATTTGAAAAGTCAATAGTCGAAATAAATAATTTGGTTAGCCACAAAACTAAAATATAAAAAATATTATTAGATGGAAGAAAAAATTGAAAATAACGGAATCTTACCAATTAAAATAAAGGATGAATGTTATTTTCAAAGAAAATGTTAGTGGATGAACACAAATCAAGTCTGTGTCTGAGATTATGTATGAATGTACGTACATATGTACGAACGTATGAGCGCTTTCAAAAGCTTATAGAATTTATAGGTAGTATTAAGTTGACTACGGAATTATTTTATTTAAAATCAACGTAATCACCGAAAGGAATAAACCGACACGTTTCCGTTCGCGAAAGCGGAATTCATTTCCACATGTGTCACCCAAAAAATTTAAACCTATGTTAGGCAAAAACTGAAAAAAAAACTAATTAAATTAGCCGAAATAAACATTATTAACCAATAAACGATATTAACCGAACAAATGAGATTATTCATATTGGTATGCAGATGGTAACTGTTATCTTTAATAATAATAGAAAAAGTAAATCAGGGTAGTTAAGAAGAAAATTATTTTTTCATATCGTGTTACGCTTTAGTAACGCTACTTCATTGACCATACTTATTGACCACAATATTTTAAAAGAACGAATATTATCGCACACGATAATATTTTGACAGAATTTATGATTTCCTATGTGCTTTAAACGACAACGACAATTTAGTGGAATTTTTTTGAACATCACACAAAAATAAGGTTAGTTACTTTAAATCAAATTTACTCAAATAATAAATAGTGATATTCGTAACATGTTTATTTAATTATTAGAATTATACAGTAAAATACTTCGAAGCCCGCAACAATTTTTGAAAGTCTAATTTTTCTTTACCGCGTATATTTTTCTCTCTATTTTAATTTTTAACGGAATCAATTACGTTGTACACATCTGGCTTCTGATTTTACCGAATTTTGAAAATTTGCCCTTAACAATTGTTGTTTATATTTTTATTATATATTATTCATCGCCCCCAGGGTAAAAAAGCAACTTTTATGATAATTGCTCATTTAACTACTGCAGAAAACAGCGATCGAAAATATTATATATTGGGATATCTACGTGTAAAAGAATCACATTTTGAATAAAATATTTTCTAAGCGCCATACTACTTTGTGTCCGAAATTCCGTACAGAGTGTTCGTTTAAATATAAAGAAGTCAATATAAAATCTTATTGTTCGAAAGCACTTTCTAGAAAAACAATTTTCCCCGATTCCGAAGTATATTAAACTTTTCTTGTAATATATTTTGAATGCGATTACGTAGTATCCAGCGACTATGAATAAACTTCCGGCGAAATTGCGATAGGAAAACGATTATGTTTACTCAAACGAACCGAAAAGCTCAAAGATACAACGAGGTAATTTGTACCGCTGAAGCAATTGACTGAAATTTGTTCTTTATTGAAATAACAAAACTTTATTGATTACCAGAAATAAAATACATGACACATAAAACCAATATTTGCTTAAGAAGAAAATATCGAGATGATACTTGATGTAAATTCAACTATCGAAGTGCTTACGATGACTACCACAGTATACCCCTGCACTAGTTGTAGTTTTACTGCGGGCTATTAAAATTTTTATTCTATGACTTAAGAACTTTCAACAACGACTTTGCTCGCAAAGATTTTTCATCAAGACGCCTGAACTTTTTCTTAGGAATAATGCAACGTCTACGAGGTAATTGCAACACCTCTCAATAAAAAAATATTAAACGTTTATCTATTTAACAAACACTTTGTAAAATCCATTGACATATTGAGTAAATTTTGATTATCAAATCAAATATCCTGAGTTTTATCCTATAAAAATTATGATATTTCTGGGATTCAGATATAATTTCCATTTTTTACCTATGTGCTATATTCAGTCATGCCATTTAGATGTTATAACATAACAAACATTCACACGTCCAAACTTGTGCGTTTTTAATATTAGTGGGATAGTTATGAAACTGTATCTGTAAATACCATAGTACAAATATAATAATAGTTGTTTCATATTAGATTGGTGGTATGGAAAGAAAATTGTTCTAAAAATAACAATATATTCACACGTTCTCTGCGCCTTCCGCATTCGAACAAGGGACCCTAATTGGGCCATAGAATCGACACGTCATTCTCAGCTTTCACTTAACTGTGTACGTAAATTCCTAGCGGTATGGTCGAATTGACACAACGAACTTGCGGAGGGCATAGGCAGAGGACTCGGTGATGGTCTCTCGGCACGAGATTAATGACGGAAAGAGAGTGATCATTCGAAACAGATATGTTCATAGACCGATTGACCACAGACTAACATTTTACTGTATGTTATCTCTGTGTATTTTCACCTCTTTTTGGATTAAGCTTTTTAAAAAGAAATTTTTTCAAATTAATTCAATTCTATTCTATTTGTCGAATTGGAGATTTCCTCTTCGAAACTCCTTCACTATTGTATTTATGTGATTGTTATTAAAGATAATAATGTATCCAATCCGCTAAGATTCAATCCAAATAAATTTTGCTCGCTAGCTGCACAATTTATCATATAGTGATTTGCAAAAAGCCAATAAGAAGGTGAAGAGTAATTAGACTAGCGATCCCGTTGGACTAATTACCTATTTAGAAATAATCGAATAATTTGTCCAAGAACTTTATCTATATATTCATCTGTTAAGCGAATAGTGTAGTACACGAAAACTACGCTAGAACATGAAGATAAACAATTATATTAATTGATTATCGACAAGGGTGCCAACCCCGAGTTTCGAAGATGGAAATAATTGCTACTCACTAAATTTACAACTAATCAAAGTTTAATATAGATTTTTGGAAAATTTAGACTTTCTTTTAATTTTTTTGGTATTGGTTATGATCGAAATTTACTTTTAAAAAATGGCATGCGCCTGCATCTATTGGCCTGTACGCATGTGTATATTAGAACCCACTGTATGTCGCAATTATTGACATTTTTTGATAAATCTTTTTCTATCGATTGATTTACTATAAGAACAGAAGACTTTCGAATTTCGTAATGATTTGTTGAAAAGGTCAATTTTTATAAACGTTTTTCTACAAAAACTCCTTTTTTCACGCACGGCGACTATTTTAGGCCCAGGTCTTATACGGTTCTTGCCACTTCTCTCTACTATTAGGTATTTTTAACGTTTTCTTTTTGAATGTTCTTAGCATCGGCTATTCAATAAAGAAATATATAAACACGACGCGTGTACTTTTAGTTTTAGTGACAATTTTATAAGTCAATTAAGTGATTTAGAACAGATTTCGACATGTGTACTTACGTACATAGCTTGTCGGCCACCATATTCTTCTGATATAACATGATAAAGCCACGTGTTTATATATTTCGAATCACACACACATAGTACCGTTATGTAATCTTTTAGTATATTTACGTTCCTTCCTGAAAAATCATCAACTATAATTATTACACTGCAATCTTTCTTTTTGTTACTTGATTTTTCCAGACAAAATTGAATATAAACATCTACTAACTATTATAAAGTACTACTTGATTATTTTCCTCAGTTTGTTCAGAGTTTAACGCTACCTACACTTACTAAAATATAAACTATGTCACAACGTACAACATAATCGAAAAATTAAATTAAGTTCAGTAAAACATACAAAATATTTTTCGAAAATTTCTAAATCGTTTTCAATGAATACATTTATTATATGTGCTTTCTGCAATCTATATCCTGTATGTTAAAGCGAATATACTTTTACATAGTTTCATTGTGGAAAAAGTATGCCGAAAAGTAAAATTAATAGAAAGTCTACATTTTTGTTTAGTTTACGAATTGCAAGACAATTGCTTCTCTTAAGTTTAAATTACAAACCGTAATTTAAACTGAAGAGAAGCATTTTGTCATTAATTTTCTGGTAAATAAGCCATTCGGATCAAGTTGTCAAAACAATGTATGAGTAATATTATAATACCTGCATATATATTTTCATAACCAATTATCTTCGATCTAAGGAATACAGGAATACGTATCAACATTGGAAGCAACGACTGTATTTGAATTAATCAAAGAAGAATGCAAAACTTATCTTTAGCTATATTTTATGAAAATTAACCACAACGCAAGTAAAACAAAAATATTCCACCCTCGTTGCGCAACATTGTTTCACGTACTTGAAGATTTAAGCTTAGCTACGTGTCGACAAAAAGCTTAGGCTCCTGCCTCATAAAGGAAAAACCTGGAAAGCTCTAGATAAGGGGTACGCATGTAACAGCGAGTTTGAGTTAAATTATAATCAGTAATTAGAGACAAGTGGCCGTCATGCAATGATTCAGAGTCAAGTGCCTGCAGAATGCTATCTGCTTTTCAGTTTTTGCATTCTTCTTTGCTGAACTGCTGCTACAGCGTTTGAACAGATTCAATTTGACGAAAGTAACCATTCAGCAGCTTGGAGCGAGTGTTGTCACTCATTATAACTTGAAATATTTCTAACTCTTTTGTACAGAATTAAGTTCGCATACTGATAGTTGTGAGGATTTTAGTGCAAATAAAATTTCATGAAATCGTTGTGTAATATGGGGTTTAAATTATTTATTCTTAAGTTATTTCATTTTTAAATTGAATTTAAATCATTTAAATTAATATATTTTGTTCACTGTCTTGAAATTTTAAATTATTTAAAAATTTAATTAAAGAGCTTTAATATTTTCTGAAGATATACTAGCACATTTGATTAACGAGTAGCCTGCCGGATATTCTAGGACAAAATTACATTACGTAAAAGAAAACTAGAATAATATTTTCTGTAGCCCTTATTGAAATGTTAAGATAATTTAAAAAAAAATTTGTATTTATGACATTATTTATCGAGTTACCAATCAACATACCAATATACGTACATTACCAACATACGAACAACTGTAGGTTCAAAAGTTGTATGTACATCATATGCGACTGATACAGACATCACACGTGCTTCGATATTTGGATTTATCTATCCAATGATATGGGTCTCTTTTTTGTTGTCAATGGTCCCTTTTTAATTTTCATATTTATATGAAAATAAAATGAACAGTTGTAATCGATATATCGCTCGTTTCAAAACGTTCATATATCAGACTATTTAAGGTTATAGTATATTTAACATGTGCTTATACAAATGAACGTCGGCAGACAATTTTTTTTTCCAGAATATGAATAAACCTCTTTAAATCTTTCATACGTGATATAATCAAAATTTAAAAGTAAATATGTAAGCATAACTTCTGTCAAGCAATATATTAAAGATTAGACAAAGTATTCACATATTAGATATGGGTAATTCAATCTGTATCTAGATACTGCTGGTGCTGCTACGATGCAGTCCAGATAAGGCTGCTGCTGCTATGATGCGGCCAGTCATTTCAGCGCTCAGTTAATAATTTTGACAAATAAGATTCGACGCGTAAAGTGTACTGATTGACCATATCGTTACGGTTTTGCTTACAATCCTGCAAGTTAGAGGGCAGAGCAGTATAATGTTAAAATAAATTCCTTTCTCGAAACTGTGATTTTCAAATATTTCTAATTTTGCTCAGTTTTGAATTTTTTTTAAAGAACAAGCGCTTTCCACTTAAAGGATTAATTTTAAATAGAAGTTTTTTTGCGCCAGCGACGCATGATTTATCATGTCTCAACTAATACATTTTGTAAGTTTGTTTAGATCAACCTCTCTGTCGGCCATTGTAGAGTCAATTCTTGGCTTGTATGCGGGTGTTTAATATTAAAACAATAGCACTAACAACAAAGACAACAAACTGGGGACAGACCGGCTTTAACGTGGTTATGTGACGGTGGGTATGATGACGAAATATACAAACGAACAATACGCGGACAAACTTGCTTTTGCCTCTGAGTGATTACTGAAAATAAAAGGGTTTAAATAAAAAAATATAATGTAATATAATATAATATAATATAATATAATATAATATAATATAATATAATATAATATAATATAATATAATATAATATAATATAATATAATATAATATAATATAATATAATATAATATAATATAATATAATATAATATAATATAATATAATATAATATAATATAATATAATATAATATAATATAATATAATATAACACAATATAATACAATATAATACAATATAACACAATATAATATAATATAACACAATATAATACAATATAATACAATATAATACAATATAATACAATATAATACAATATAATACAATATAATACAATATAATACAATATAATACAATACAATGCAATACAATGCAATACAATACAATACAATGCAATACAATACAATACAATGCAATGCAATACAATGCAATACAATGCAATACAATGCAATACAATGCAATACAATGCAATACAATGTAATACAATACAATACAATACAATACAATACAATACAATACAATACAATACAATACAATACAATACAATACAATACAATACAATACAATACAATACAATACAATACAATACAATACAATACAATACAATACAATACAATACAATACAATACAATACAATACAATACAATACAATACAATACAATACAATACAATACAATACAATACAATACAATACAATACAATACAATACAATACAATACAATACAATACAATACAATACAATACAATACAATACAATACAATACAATACAATACAATACAATACAATACAATACAATACAATACAATACAATACAATACAATACAATACAATACAATACAATACAATACAATACAATACAATACAATACAATACAATACAATACAATACAATACAATACAATACAATACAATACAATACAATACAATACAATACAATACAATACAATACAATACAATACAATACAATACAATACAATACAATACAATACAATACAATACAATACAATACAATACAATACAATACAATACAATACAATACAATACAATACAATACAATACAATACAATACAATACAATACAATACAATACAATACAATACAATACAATACAATACAATACAATACAATACAATACAATACAATACAATACAATACAATACAATACAATACAATACAATACAATACAATACAATACAATACAATACAATACAATACAATACAATACAATACAATACAATACAATACAATACAATACAATACAATACAATACAATACAATACAATACAATACAATACAATACAATACAATACAATACAATACAATACAATACAATACAATACAATACAATACAATACAATACAATACAATACAATACAATACAATACAATACAATACAATACAATACAATACAATACAATACAATACAATACAATACAATACAATACAATACAATACAATACAATACAATACAATACAATACAATACAATACAATACAATACAATACAATACAATACAATACAATACAATACAATACAATACAATACAATACAATACAATACAATACAATACAATACAATACAATACAATACAATACAATACAATACAATACAATACAATACAATACAATACAATACAATACAATACAATACAATACAATACAATACAATACAATACAATACAATACAATACAATACAATACAATACAATACAATACAATACAATACAATACAATACAATACAATACAATACAATACAATACAATACAATACAATACAATACAATACAATACAATACAATACAATACAATACAATACAATACAATACAATACAATACAATACAATACAATACAATACAATACAATACAATACAATACAATACAATACAATACAATACAATACAATACAATACAATACAATACAATACAATACAATACAATACAATACAATACAATACAATACAATACAATACAATACAATACAATACAATACAATACAATACAATACAATACAATACAATACAATACAATACAATACAATACAATACAATACAATACAATACAATACAATACAATACAATACAATACAATACAATACAATATAATATAATATAATATAATGTAATATAATATAATATAATGTAATATAACTTCAGTAAATTAACAATTGTGTAAAGAAGCAACTTGACCAAACTTGATGAACGTACTTTCATTAAATATGTAACAAGAATGAATTTAAATCAATTTGAAAAGGCATGTGTGTACTGTCTGTAGAAATATCACTGCATAAATAAAAGTTTCATGCTGGGATACGTCAGTGCTGCAATGCTCTGATGTTGGATTCGGAAACTTCCTCAGTACTGGATACAGGAAGTCTCCTTAGAGTTGCGCTCATGGTGTAACTATTTTATGGTGTTGCTTACTGTACAATGGACAGAAGGCTGATGATCAGAAGCTTTATCAGATCTGCCATTTTTATAGGTCTATTTAATTTTGATTATTTGCTCAAATCTACTGCTGGGAACCCTAATTATAGTTCATTCCAAATTTTATAAAAAATTGTAAATAGTAAAAAATAACGACACATCAAAATGAAACACCTTGAATTTAAAACTTCAAATTTTTTAAAAAATTTTTGTCACTGGATATTGTTCCTTGGACAATATTCTTTGATGTATCGAGCTTTCATAGCGGTTCAAATTTGTAATGCAACTATTTGACTTACGACATAACAGTTATGGTCATATTCACCTAATTCTTTTAATTTTTGTTAATTAATTACAATAATGTTCAATATCAATTATTTCTCCGTAATTTCTTATTTTGTCGTAGAATTTCTTTCGATATCCAAAGGTTTATATTTCTAAGGCATTTTCCAAATATTACTAATTATATTAGATAGTCAACTATGACATATTCAATTCAAACTAAACGTTGTTATGATAAAAATGACTGGAAACTAACTATATATTTTGCACTAAAATCCTGTGAAAAATAGGGTAGAAAATCCACTAACCTTTCGTTTAGAATTGTTTAGGGTACTAACAATTTTTAAAAACTCATCCACCTTTTAAAATTTTGAAGTTTTAATAACGTCATGTTAAATAAAGTCCTAATAAATTGTTATTCATGTAAAAAAGTCCCGACTATGAATTTTATTTAAATAATATTATAACGTGAGTAAATTAATTAGGAATTAAAAAAAAAACAAATAATATACGTTTTCCCTACCCTCCTTTCCCCCCCCCCATTACAGCTCCTCTTCTCTTTCTATTGTTCTTTAACCTCCACTCCTCGTGCTCTCTCTCCTCTCTCTGTCTCCTCTCTCTCTTTCTCTCTATCTCTCTCTCATTATCTCTCTCTATTTGTAATGAATACATGATGACTTCAAAATTCGACCGATTCGGGACAAAATACAACTTCGAATCTACACTCAGTCGAAAACAATACGCGATCATATAAGGAACAAGAAGAAACCTATGACGATTAAATTCTATGGATTCTTACATATTTAATGTGCGTTAGATTAATTTTACTACATTTTAATTACTATAACAGTAATAACCGTAGAAAATCTACCAGTCTTTAAAATAATTTTACGATCGACAAAATTTGTTTGGAAATTTATTTTGGTCCGCGAAACGACAAATCCACACCTGCTACTTGGAGCTTTGTTTTGCGCGTAGTCTTGTTCCGAATTTAAAATACTTATTCATCCGTTGTATTATAAGACAAATTGCTATAAAATTTATATCAAAATATTAATAAAATATTTCAAATTTGAAATGTGTCTTCGAATGTAATTTTGAGAAATAGAAGTAAAAATAATTTCCACGTTATCGTTATTAATTGTGTATTTTACCAATTTTTATAATATTTTACAAATTTAACATTTAAGAGTTCCACAGCCAAATGTCAAAAAAAGAACCTATATAATTATGTCCAGTCCGTTTATCCATCTGTCTTTCGATCAGTTTATCCGTATGTCATAATAGAACTATGAAGAAAATTATATTAGGGGTAGCACTCCATACATATAACTGAGGGAAGAGAAAAAAAACCAGTGCAAATAGGCTAGTGGGGTATCTTTATATTAGTCACAAAAATGATATAGAGGTTCCAAAACAACTTATTTAAGTCAATAATTGGTGAGATATGAGTTTCTAATATTGTGAAGGTGTAACCCCTTTCCTTACTTTTCAATTAAAGACGAAAATTAGTTCGCAAAAGGATATGTTGTGTCGTTTTTGAGATATGGGACATTTTTAGTACCGACCGCAGGAATAACTTTATCTCTCACAGTTAATTTGAGAAATACAAACTTATGTACTTAATATTGTTTAGTGCTAGGGAACCTTTCGTGCTTGCGTCCGATTTGTACTTGACCGGGTTTTACAATACTATTATTAGTTACGAATAACGATATTCAAAAAAATTAAAAACAATTTATCCTGTTTTTACGCGAGAATCTAAATATTAATTCAGAAGTTGAATTTCGAAAAGCACTGCAATGCTGGAACAAATACCGATTCAGCTATTTAGTTTCGCTTGAAGCTGTCTATATTATTGTGGAGATGAAGTACGGGTAAATAAATTATTTAATTTAAAAACAGAAATTTAAAAAAACATATTGAAAACAATTTAATAAATACTACAGGTAGTTTCATGGAAAACTAAATGACTGTGAAGTCATCACAGTCATTTAGTTTTCCATGAAATTACCTATAATATTATAAAAGAAAAGTGTGGGTAAATAAATCATTCAATTTAAAAATGGGGATTTAAAATATATTAAAAACATCTATATTAACAAAATCAAAGCTGTGTTCGATGTTCTCGTTCACAGTAAAAGAATGTTGACTCATCCATTTTGTTACGCATGAAGCTATCCATATTATTATAAAGGACAAGTACGGGTAAGCAAATTATTAACTTTTAAAACAATGATTTTAAAAACCCATTGAAAACAATTATATTAGCAGTAGAAACCTGTGTTCAATATTTCCGTTCACAGTAAACAGAAAGTCGACTTATATAGAACAATTTAAAAACGGAGATTTGAAACATTCGAAAGACAAATCTTAAAAATATATTAAGATTCTGGATAATAGAATTTTGTCCAAAATTTCGATCCAAATAATTTTTATAGATTTCAATCAAAAAATTGAATAGATAAAGACAACTATAGTTTTTATCGAAATCTAGTACCAGAATACAATATGTTAACTCGATCTAATTTAGAATATGTTAGAACACGTCTAAAAATTGTTTAAATTTCTGATAAAACCATGGATTTGTTTCGATGGCTCCCCGAAATGTTTGTTTGTGTCAGACGATGAAAAATTAAATTAAGAACTAGACACTTTTATATTCCCAAATTTATTAAATATTATAAAAAACATAAAACTACTCACAAATACATGAACATAGCCCCTCACTAAACAATTTTCTAACTACGACCTTGAGTTGTATAGCATATGATATTCACTTTAATTTTGGTCTAGCTTATTGAAAGTAACTATTTATTTTTTATTAATTATATATTATAACGAAAAATTATTAATTATAACGAAATATAATAGATAATACAATAAAAGATAATTAAAAAAATATTTAAATTTGTCACGGACTACCCCTCTTTGCTAAAGGTAATTAATAAGTTCACCAATTTAATGGCATAAAAATTATTTTCTATGCAATCAAGTCCCCATCAAAACATGCATAAATACGATACGTCACTTTATCAATTGTACTGACAAATATTATTTATAGACAACGTATTTTAAAATTAAGATATTCATGTCATATATAGCTAAGTTTAATACGCAAGCCAAAATAACAAACGGTATAACTGCATTCCCCATAAACCAGTTACAATCTAAATAGTTCCAGGCAGACTACTTTAAAACTAAACCATTAGAACTAATCGTCCGTAATGGACCTATACAGTGCCCACAATGTTACGGTATAAATATTTAACGCCGCCATTTGCGGTGGATTTGCCGGCATTTATAAACGCCTGCGCCCTCGCACTCCGGTTTCCCCCCTAGACTCATACGAACGCACAGGAAATCCAAACGTACCGGCCGCTGTACGCACACAGGAGACGTTAAGCACGAGCGCATACTGACTTTTCTTGTACAGTGAAATGCTAAAGATGTTTTTTGATCACTTTTTCTGATTATATAATTTTTCTAAAGCACACTGCTTCAACCACTTACATCAAAAATTTATATTAAGAAATTTTATAAACGTCAAAAAATATGATGCAGGTTTACATAAAAATAACAGAAAAAGATAAATGGAAGGAAAAATTATTACGATTAAAGTATGAACTGAGTGGGCAAGAAAAAATAAGCATAAAAGAACTAGGAAATTCACGAATAGCGAAAGAGCGAAGCGCATTTCTTCAAATCAGGAGAAAGAAATTGAGATTTTTCATGGGAACAAAAGGTAGATCACGCTTATGGAGACGAGCTGAAATATATCACGCTTATGAAGGCGAAAAAATACTATTATATTAAAATGTCATAGGTTGCCTTCAAATATTATTCACACATCACATGCTGTAGGTATAAAGTTTTCACATACATCATATGCTGCACACGAAGTTTGCTCGTGCCTTATGCAGTTTACATACAAATATTGCGCACGCCTCACACACTGTAAGTATAAAGTTTGCTCATGCGTTATACGCTAAACACAAAGTTTGCTCGTGCGTGATACGCTTTAGACACAAATATTGATTATACATCACATGTGAAAGTATTAAGTTTTCTCATGCATCATAAGGTGCACACTTAGTTTGCTGATACTTGGTACGCTTCAGACACAAATATTGCTCGCACATCACATGCTTTAGATACAAATGTTGCGGATACTTTGCACGTGTATAAAAGTTAGTTTTTCAATAAAAATCAGTTTCAATTATGCTAAAAGTCCGTAAGTGCATATTTTACTACGGGACATCCACAATGCGACGATTTTAGGTTAATTTTGAATGTAACAAAATGGTAATATCCTAAATAATTATTGGTTACGTTCCCTAAATTTAAATCAATGTCTTTTCATTCATTTTTACATATCTTTAACACTATTTTAAAAATTTTCCGCTTTACGTACACTATAATTTAATCAAAATGAACATGGCTAACACACAAACATGAACATTATCAAACTGCCGGTAATTTCATAATTACTGCGAATGTAACGGTGAAAGTAGGAATGGGGCCGGAAGTTTTCTTCATTTAAGAATTCATTGAGGATTCTCTGAGGATAATGTTAAGAAATTACACTAGAAAAGCAAATTTTCATTGTGCGTGAATTCCTGCAGCGCATTTGAAAGTCTCATATTATGGAAAGGAGAAACCTTATCAAAAATTATTATTAAATCTATTCATTTGCATTTTATAAGGTCTCTTTTGTTACGTGAGATGAGTCTTTAAATTTTATAAACAAAATAAAAACGATTTATTTCTCTACGTTCAGGTAACTTCGTGTTCCCATAAAATCATACCATAGTGGATTTTAAATAAACAAATTATGATGATGTGATATATGAGTAAGAACCGGCAGATAAAAGACACTTTTTGATCTGTATTCAAAATGTCAATGTCAGTTCAACGAGTCTACTCACGGCTTACTATCTTATAATACAATAAATATGGCGAATATTATAAGGAACTAAAAAAAATATTAACGCAAATTTCCGTTTAAGATCATTCTGCATCCGCCTATACCGGCTGGAAGGCCAATAATGAACGAGCGAGACGCGGCTTAGCTCGACTCAAACAGCGCAGCTAGATTAGCTGTTTCTAATTAAAACATCAATCACAGCATTACACGTGATAACGCGCAGCGCATTGTTCACGGCGCGGGTAATCCTGAGGGTAAATATTGGACTTGGACGATACGTTGCGGGCGGGGGTGCAGAGCGTAAGCCTGAGTCCGCGATTGTGGGGGGCGGAAGATTAGACCAAATGTTCGCAACAATTAATATTCCGATTCCTTCGAAATTGAAAATATTTGAGTTCTTTTTGGAGAAATATTGAGTTTAATATTCTGCACTAGAGAAACGTCCAATAAAATATCAAGATTTATATTCCAATATCTTATCATCCACTATTGAAGATCTGTCGGGAACTCTCATCTACTTAATTTCTTAACAAAATAAACGCAGATCTCAACAATTTCCAGTTTTATTTACAAGCTTAATTTATAAAGTCTGTTATTTTAGATCTTACTATATATGATTCGATTACAAATGTCACTATTTTTAATATTCCATTATGCATTGTCATTTAATATTCCACTAAGTATTGTCATTTAAATTATTTTTCTCTCTCTGTATTATTGTGACTATTATAAACTTAATCGTGATTGAGAATATTATAATTATAAAATATCCTGAAATCCACTGATAATTAAATATAGTTTATATTTTTATTATTTTAATTCATCTAATCTTATGACACATTTTACCAATTTCTTTCAACATAATACTCTTTTACATTAATCTACAAGCCGTTTGTGATACTTTTCAAAATTGATAATTTAACAGATATTTATTCTAATAATGCCAATTTAACTGCTGGAAATAAGAAAACTGGATAATACAACAAATCTTGTATTATCCAGTTCAAATGTGGCAGCATAATTTATTGACACACTTTTTTTTGGTAGTTACACTTTAAGGAAATTCTTTATTTCTAGATATAAAATATACCTGTTTACATTAGTCCGTAATACTATCTATACGTACGTAAAATTTAGTAACGATTGGTCTAATGGTGCTAAGTTTATGTATGACAAAGGAACAGTAAGAAATTTAAAGAAATATCACAAATATTTTTAAATTACTTATACGTTTCCTTACTATATTTTCCGTTCCAATAATTAACCATTTCCGTTATTTTTTAACTCTGGAGCGTGCGATATAGAGAAACGTATGTTTATCCCGTTCTATCCTATTTACATATGAATGGCGTTAGTCGCCTCGTTACTTATATGTAACGCGCACGCCCGCGGGGTTAATTAATACATATTATTCTTACTGTTACAGAAGTGCAACTATTCTTATTACGATTCCATTGTCACCATATATCAATATTATTAATCTGCCTTAAACTCCTTCCGTATGCTAGAATTCGATTTCGGCGACCGGTATATACCATCAGGTGTGATGAGTTTACGTGGCATTAATTTATGAAAAACTCTTAATTTTTCCTACTTTATTAAAACGTTAATGGCGATAAAAAAGCTTTTATTGTAAATTGGTTCATCCATAAGGGCTAATTTGTATGATTTTAGTTTGATGATATTTTACGTCGCAGTTAATAAGCTCATTTTGCGGAGCTTAATGAAAGTCTAATTGGACAGAAGAACTAATTGCGACTTAATGAATCTAAAAGAAAAAGGATTTAACATCATTACTAATATAAAAAAGTCTCTCTTTTTGTTTATTTGCTTGTCTTAGATACTTAAGAAGCTTAAAGGATTGTTGATAAAATTTTGTTCATCGATAATATACATCCTAGATTAAAATATGAGCTATACATAATTAGTATTAATCAAGAACAAAACAATGAATATAAAAGTTAAAAAATTATGCTCGTGCCTGAAAAAATGAATACGCTTACGAAACTATAAAAAAATTTTGCAATTACTCATCTTCAATAGATTCAGAGTTTTCATAATAAACAAAATTATTATTGCTAAACTTCATATTAATTTATGCTTAT
This sequence comes from Druceiella hillmani, assembly GCA_039881145.1. Taxonomy (NCBI): domain Eukaryota; kingdom Metazoa; phylum Arthropoda; class Insecta; order Lepidoptera; family Hepialidae; genus Druceiella; species Druceiella hillmani. The sequence goes on from JAYKKI010000025.1 coordinate 26,508,623, forward strand.
TTTGAAAATTTGCCTTGAAGTCGTAGCCAAATGCTAGCTGTAGAATAAACACGCTCTCTTTCACTCTAAACGTGTCACATTCACATAGTAGGAAAACAATTTATAAGATTCATATAACCACATTTTGGACAGCCCAAATGTAAACCGATTTCAATCAAAGGTGCAAACAAAATTTACAATGCCAATGGTAAATAAAAAAAAACAAACGATTCCATCGCCTTTCCGTATCTCAACAATAATTTCTTTAATATTTTATTCATTACTTAGCCACTCAGAAACTTCAAAGAATAGAGACGTCATGATTTCGCTTATTAGGAAGCTAAGTAACAGAACAAATAATAGTGGCCTGATAATATCATTACATATACCAAACCAATATAACGATACTAGGAATAATACACATCAGTAACATTTTCCTAAATCGCAATAATAAATATTTTACTTAGTTTCACATTTTCCCCATGTAATCACATATATATATATATATATATATATATATATATATATATATATATAATATATGTATATATATATATATCTATATATATATATATATATATATGTAAAGCTTAAAATCATTGATCAATGTAAGCAATAATGTACTTCAATGTCGCATTCTTCATTTTTGAAGGTCGTGTCTATCATGAAAAGTACTGGTGGCTTCATTTATTAGTTTTTCCATTCAGCCCTGTCCTTGACTTCCCTAATAATAGATGAGATTGGAAGGCCTTTGAGCGTAGTAACCTGGTCAGTTCATCGGGTAGGAAATCTACCACAAGGGACACTTTTCTATGTTATCTGGTTCCCTGAGGTCAGTGTGTTAGTCTCACTGAATAATCTTTGGAAACTGAAGATTCTTTGATAACTGAAGTAATTGAAGATTGACAGTAGATGGTAGACAGCGTGGTTTTGATTCTGAGTTGTTTTCGAATTGATACGTTTGTTCTTCTGCGCAGAATATATATGCGCAGAATTCGTCTCATATACCACATCTCGAAAGCGTCTATCTTCTTACGCTCCACCAATAGAATTGTCCACAACTTAGAACTGTACAGAAAAATCGAGAAGACCAAAGTTCTTACTATTCTCATTTTGGTATTATTAGAGACCCTTCTGTTTTGCCATAATCGCATTAGTTTGCTCATAGCAACATTGGCCATTTGCGTTCTTCTTCGAATTTCTCTATCAGTTCCTCCCTGATCAGTGAGTAGCGATCATAGATATACAAACTCGCTGAAAATTTGTAAGTTATAGAGCTCTCCTGTCCGTGAAATTTGGCTACCCTTATCTAAAATCATATATATTAAAAAAATAGGAGATAAAATACATTTCTGCCGTGGACCTTTTCCAGGTTTAAACGGGAAGAGAGTACATTGTTTACATTTATCCTGGAGGTGTCGTCTTCGTACATGTTTGCTATTAAATTGATTAAATGCACAAGAACGCCCATTTCCAGCAGGACTCTCCACAAATAATTCCATCGTACACAAACAAATATCTTAAAATAATCTATAGCAATTAGCATAGTCAAGTTGAGCTCCCGGCTCTTTTCAATGATCTATTCTGCCTCTAGTGCCACGGCCTTTGACAAAGCCGGCCTGCTCGTTTGATATTTGCCACCGCAAGTATGATTTCAATCTCTCATTAACTATGCGGAGCATAATTTTACTGACATGAGATATCAAGGCCACAGTCCTATAGTTTTCGTATGCTTGAGTGGATCATTTCTTATGGAGGGTACGAGTAGAGACATTCCATTCTGTTCCATTCTGTAGGCCATTTACACGTGTATTAGACTTTGTGGGAAAGTTCAAGAAAGATTTTAACATCTTCGTCACCCAGGTTTTTCTTTTTTTTGGCGAATACTTTATTTATCCCGACTTATTTGTTGGATTTTGCAGCAATATGCGGGATTCCACAAATAGTATCAAGCGGAAACAGACATTAATAATATAAAGGTAAGCTATTTAATTTATGTAATATCACTAATCTAGATAGCCTTACACTTCAAAGTCCTGAGAAAAATCGAAAAATCCTTAAAGAAAATAAATCATGAAACAAGTATAAGGTAACATTAAGTTCAAATGTATAGAGACGAGTGGGTAACTGTTTTGGCTGGTACAAATGGTACCATTCTAAAAAGGAGTCAGTATTATGTCATATTGTTACTCTTTATGATGAATACAGCTCAAATTTTACAAATCTTCCTTAATTGTTACTTCCTTAAAATTCACGAAAATTATAAATTTTCATTTACTACACTTAGGGTCCATTTTTAGGATCACTCCAATAAGGTAGTGATGTAAATTTTCACCGCTGATAAAATTAAAAGATTAACGTGGATTCTGGAAAATGGGTAAATATTCTTTTAAATGACGTCAAAAATAAAGTTCAGAATCTGGTTTTTAGGATATCCTGTGTTTCTATTAATTTTCCGGCGCTATTTTAAGATATAGGTAATGAAATAGTTTTATGTCGAATAATCAAGTTAGTTACCTAGTAAATACAAAATAAATCAAGTTTCCATCATAATTATTCAAGTCGCAAAGAATTATTTTATATTTGGTCTACGAGTTTGAATAAAAAAATAAAAAAATGTATAACTCAAAGACTATGAAAATCGCTAAACTGACACAGAGTTATTTCGGAATACCCTTGATATTATTTTACTCTATGCTACCCTTTTTGGACACTCATATACCCAGCATCACCCTTAGAACTAAAGCTACATTTTATATCGCTAAAATACATAATTATATTAAAAAAAAACCTTCTAATTATAAAGACTATGGAGAATATAAATACAAACATTATATGTATACTTAAAAGCAACATCTTTCGTTACCCCTTTGTACTTGAACTATATCTATCCGATTATCAACAACATTATATCTACATCCAAATATGTTAAAAAAAACTCAACGTATATGTGACCAAGTAACGGTTACAATTCATCTAGTCTTAAATCTTGTATCCGATTTCTTTTCCATCGAGGGAAAAACGGTTACAATTCATTAAGTCTTTTAAATCTTGTATCCGATATCTTTCGAATCTTTTTCACAAGCTTGCATAACAAATGTGGTACGTTTTGAATAACTCCCATACACCAAAATTGCGAACGTAAAATGTTGAAATTACTACCTACTATTTACATAGAAATCAAAACCTATAAGATATTTTCAGAATCGAATATAATAAAAAACATGTACTTGAATCTTTCTAATACAAAATAAAAATTAAGGACCTAAAAGGATATGAGAGAAATAAAATCCCAATATCTCGTGTCATAGTATTTAAGTTCTAGTAATTAAGCCTATGAAATGGATTTAATGATTATTGTGTTAACCGTATATAAAATGAGTACACAAGACGTCATTGGAAAGGACGATAAAATGTTATTATACTTACAATTGATTATATACTTGATATCACATAGAGGTTTAAAAAACTATGTAAAACACTAAATATATATATATATATAGATATATATATATATATATATATATATATATATATATATATATATGTAATACTATATATGTATATTTAAAAGCAATGTCTTTCGGTACATGCTGTACTTGAACTATATCCATCCGATTATCAAGAACCTTCTAGATAGAAGATACATCCAAATACATTTAAAAAAATCAAAGTAAATGTGACCATGCAACGGTCACGATTCATCAAATCTGTTAGATCTGGTATCAGAAACACATTTCGAATCTATTTCTCAAGCCTGTATAACAATTGTGGTTTTTCAACACATTGTCAACGTTTTGAATAAAATCCAAACATTCAATTTGTGAATGGAAAATGTTAAAATTACAACATACTATATACGTAGAAATAAAAAAATATAGGATATTTTCAGAATCCATGTACTTGTATCTTTCTAATACAAAATCAAAATTTGGGACCCAAAATGATATGTGCAAAATAAAATCCCAATATCTCGTGTCATATTATTTACTTTATTAAAATTAGTACTATGAAAAAGGTTTAATGATTAGTATTAACTATACACAAAATTAATGCAAAAGACGTCATTGGAAAGGACGATAAAATATTTTAATATAATATTAAATAAACATTTATTAAATACCTGATATCACATAGAGATCTAAAAATACTATAAATTACTCGCATTAACTTTACATGTTCTACGAAAGAAAGCATTCGCTATTAAACATAAGAACTGACTTTCCACAGTACTAATATTTAAATTAAAGTTGAAAATTTCGACGGCAACTTCAAGCTATTATCCAAAGTATCAGAGTCCCTTATTTATTTACATCTTATTCTACAGTTAACTGAACACTGGAGGAAAGGATTAACCCCGGGCAGTTAGCTCCACGGGTGGGAGGCTCGTGGCGGGAAATGAGTTCCCGGCGTTGAATATTAAATTAGGTCACACGAAGAAAAGGCACCGTCGAAGCTTGTCAAGTTTCAACTCACTCATAGTTACTTCTACCATCAAAGAGGAAGTTGATGTTTTTGATTTTGATTAAAGACTTAATTACAATAACTTGAACGGAACTGCCTAATTTTTTAGAAATAGTTTTTTTCGAACTGGAAAAATATTTGATTATGAATGATATTAGTAATATTAAATTAACTATAATAATACGCAATTTGTCAAAAGCCATTAATGACAACATCTATTAATTGCATTAAAAATATCCAAATACTTGATTAATACTATGAAGTCTTATGACAAAGTAAAAAAAAACACATACCAACTATGCTTTACGACAAACATCTATAGAGAGACATCCGCTCAATTTATTCTGCCGTAGTGTAACATCCAACCCCAACGAAATGGTTTTACCCTAAAATTATATCAAAATAATTATAGTACAAGAAAATCCTTTACCGATAATTCGTGCTGCTGTAAATAGAACGCTTGCACAGAACCGATCCAGACAAACCATGATATGATCCGGTTCTCAGAGCATCACTTTCCTTTTATGAAGCCTTGTTGACAGACTCAACAGCAATCGCTTTTTCTAGACGTTTCAGCATTTCTCACCCCTTGTAAACCATAAATGGAATCCCCGTGGGTCAGAGTCTACACAGATTTCTCCAGTCCACGTCAGTCATAGATTCATTATAAATATTACTCAATAATAATTACAATTTATTTAAGTAACTATAAATCAAATTTTACAATTTGAACTTTACAAAGTTTGTTTTAAAGTATTTATTTTTATATATTTCAGATAAATATATATTGGCTCCTCCGCAAACTTAGTAAATATATTAATCCAAAATATTAAATTTCGTATCATTGGGAAGTAAGAAACATATTGAAACATATCGTTATTTTTTATGACAGTATTTTGCAAGACTGTACATAGTTACCTTAAAAAATCATTTCCTCGACATTTATTTTTCTTCTTATGGAAAATATATGAATCATTTCCATGCACCCGAATGTGATTGGAAGATGATGAAAACTTTCCAATTTTTTAAGAATAGGTTAATGCAATCAAAAGTTAAAGTTTTCCCCTAATATAAAATCAACCTTGTCAAGATTTTGGGATCAATTGAATATTGATACCAGGAACCAGATATCTGTAAGTGTTACTTTCAGGTGGCTTTCTACCTGAAAGTCCTTCCTCCCATAATCACTTTTTGCTCATTAACCACGCGATGTCGAGATTCGTAATTAATAATTACTTTACTTTATTTAATGTCATTTTTCAGTTATTTATTTTTAATGATATATTTTGGTTTTTGTTTGAAGAGTATATGTCTTAATATATAAATATGGTAGCATTATTAAATTCTCAAATATAACCATTTTGATGGACTGGTAGAGTTTACTCACGTTTAAAAAAGCTCGGCAGCTTTATATTTAATTTTAAATATACATTAAAGTTTGAAATAAATAATTAGATAACATACAAATTTATCTCAGTCATATTCTCATTTTCTTGCACTTTGAAAACTCGTCGCATGCGGGTAAATTAGAAAATATCTACTTGCACCTGAATACGATAGTTACAACCAATAAATTTTCCATGCAAGCTCTACGCCCTTTCTCCATTTCGGCTCGATACAAATCAGATTATCTGGCACGAAATTCCAATCAGCCGCAGCGATTGCATACGAAGCGTCGCTATGCGCCTACTACCGGGTGAAATACCACTGGACGGCAGACGCACAGTGAACATTGCACTATATTTATAAAGACGTTAATTTTTCTTTTAATATTTAAATGGATATTACATGATCGTCGTTTAATTTTTTGAAGTGCTGTTTAAATTGGCGTTAAACAACTATCTGTTTACATATAGTTATATAACCAGATATGTGCATAAATTATTAAATTTATATAAAGAGATGGTGGTTATTCTTTGCATTAAATCGAGTAAAACATATCAAGAAACGGTTTTAAAAATTTTCGATGGTGTCTAAAAAAAATTACTGCACGAGTGGTGTTTTCAACAAGAAAGAATTTACATTTTTTTTCCAGAAACGCACTTCACATGTACTCACTGTGTGAACAATTTCTCTTCGGACTATTTAGTGAGCAATAACCAGATTTTGAAATATGAAAGGTCATTCCCTGAATCAAGTTTAGAGTTAAACATTTTGAAAGCTAGCAATGAAATATTTTCAATTTAACGCTAAGCTTTGAACGTAATAATGTTTTAAATTTGGTAGATATTTAAATATATCAGATCCCTAAAAATAAGTTTGCTCCTCAGTTAAGTTTAATATATGAGTAATTATTGAGTTCGTAACTCGTTATTGAATTGCAAACATGTTTAACCCAATTAAATTATTCGTTAAATTTACACACATCTAATAATATAGCACACCTAATTATAAATTTAAATTGGAAATAATAAAAGAAAACAGCTGACTTTAAATATAGTTTCCGAAGAACAAACACACTAAAGAGTATAAACTATAATTATACGAGTATTGGGACTTTTGCGGTACAATATCTTATCCGAACATAAATAAATTTGCAAAATACAGTAACTGCTAGACCCTTTTGGAATCGACGCTAAGTCGACTATCATCAGCAACTATCATCACTTCTTTCAAATAGTGCTACATTTCACAAAGTATATATATTTGTACATTTTATACCTGTAAATACACATTTACCTACCTATCTGGGGTAATAAAGTTAGTAAAGTAAAGTTATTTTTTCATTTGCCTATACTTACTTATCTACCCACTATCTAGTAATATAGATGCTTCAACTTTTGTATGCACCAATATACTTACTTAATTATGTACTTTATTATTTTCTTGTTTACATTATGACAAGCGAAACCATCCCAAACTCAACCAATTTCGACTTAAACTAGAAACAATTTTCAAGTTTAACTATTTGCAATTTTAGAAGAAGAGAACTCAAAGACCTATTCAACACAATTTTTTAAAATTTAACTTAATATATTTTTTTTGCTGTTCAAGTAATGTTTTAATAATGTGTATAAGTAATATTATTTTATTGATTGAAATGCATTCACCCCTTTCGAAGTTATTATAAAATTTCTTATAAACTTGTGTTTTTCTTTTCCACTTGTATAATTGACACCTTAATACATAGAATAATAAAAAATTGGCATATATTAAAAAAAATATCGACGTTATAAAAGTTATGTGTTTTAAAAATATTTATAAAAAATATTTAGAGGGCATAATAAATATAAAAGAATAAAAAATATTAATGCTGTATTTTTTTCTTATCTTTGTTTGCCCATGAATACGTAACGCGAAAAATTCTATACTGATTTTGGTACTTAACGCGACAAATACTATATTGAAATATTTTATTGTATGAGGTCTTTGATTACATATAAATTATTTCATCGCATTTTATTTACCAGAACAGTAAATAATTGGCACATATTAAAAAAATTATCGACGTATACCATTTCATTTATTATTAATCGTTATAAATGATACCAAACTTTAAGTTTAAAATAAATCATTCACTTATTGTCATTTTAACACTGGTACTTACATGACTTCATCATCACTATGCTCAACTTCCACTCAATTATTTTCACAATTCGTTCTTTACTGACAACAATAAAAGGAGTTTGAAAATAGCGAAGAGGGTTTATGAGTATTATGGCACGTACGGATTGCTAAACACATATTCTTAAACGAATACAGTTGATGCGCACGCTGCAAGTCTATACTGTACTAAAATACCTATACATTGATATACATTTGTAAATACGCAAACGCTTATATTGTAGCAAAAGTGTCGGCCGAAATCTTATACTTTTATACTATACTAAATGTGTTGGTCAAAATCTTATACTTTTTCGGGCGAGCTCTTATTGACCAAATGTATAATGTGTGATAAGATACTTCATGATAACTTCAAATAGTAAAACAAAGCGCAGTTCCTTGAAAAAAATTGACTTTTATAATTTTTATATTGTAGATTATATGGATATGGATTCTAATATGCTTAATTAACGACACAGGATATATAATTATAAAATATGGAAAGCTTTTCTTATAAAAAAAAGTAGTAGCTTCCCAATATTACTTCGCCCTTAACTCCAACAGAATGTGGTGTTCAATTTTTAAAAAGCAAGCGAATATATATTAGCAAAATACTTAGGACCGCGATATCAGTACACCGCTTTCCGGCCATATTATTGAATGTATTTAATTTTCAGTTACTTATATAACTCGTTCATTCCTAAGTTTAACAGATGGCGCTAGTCATTTCTAAAACATGCAGGCGAGTGATGCATGTAAAAATTACTTACTCGGCCGAAATTTATACCACTGCTTCTCCCATTCTGCTATTGACTGCGCTTAATTACGATTGATTTATACTACAACCACTTCAATGTTAATTGATATTAATTTTGTTTAGAAAATTTTACGATTTTAATTTTTTGATCAGAAAAATTCAATATTATGTTGATTAACATCGCATAAAAAAAATTAATTGGTAAAAACACTAAGTTGCGCGAACTAAGATGCCGCAATATTCAATAAGTAACTTGAATATAAGCTATGAAGTTGTGCCAAGTAACAGTAACTTGTTAAACACATACTTATTCTATTTAAAATTCGCAGGCGTTGCCCAGCCCTTTTATTTTTTAATTCACTCAATATTTTTTGTTAATATCTCACTACGAACACTCGATTCGTTAAGATATTTCACGGAATTGGCCTGTTGAGTAAATTTTGTAATTCAAAATTTCTAGATTACGATTTTTCATCATGATTAATATATATTTTCTTTAATTTAATTTATCCAATTCATATTTTATTTTAACTAAATTGTACAGCTATAAATTAAAGTACCAGAACTAATTTTTCTTCCTCTTTTTAATATAAAATATTGCATAAAAGTAAATTATATAGAAGGCAATAGAATGAAATATTAGTTGTATGTAAGGAGGTTAAAATATAAATATATATAACAGTGAATAAAAACAAATATAATTAATTGTGAGGAAAAAAGCTTGCAAATGTATTAACAATAGAAGCGACGTAAAAAAAAATAAATAATATATACATATATATATATATATATATATATATATATATATATATATATATATGTATATATATATACATAAATAATAAGAAAGTAGTTTAAAAACATTTAAAATAACCCCAAAAATGTAAAAAATGGTATGCCTATGTTGAAAGAGTGAGTTTTCGCGTGTCACAACCATTGAGTTAAAATCAGGTAACACTTTCCATTAAGGTACTTTGAACCTCACTTAATATGGGTAGATATAAAAAAATTAAAAAGAAAAATTTAAGCAAAAGTGCTACGAAAATCTGGACAAAAGTGTTTATGTAACTTACCAAATCGTGAGGCAATTCCATATATTAAAATATTTATGCAACTAACCTACTTTCCCGGTGAGCACAATAATTAAAAAAAGAATAAGATTTCAAGAATATATAAATTAGGTAATTTTGTATATTTATATAGTTTTAATTACTTATTTTATAACTTATTGTAATTGTCTTTTTTATGAATATGTTTGTATTTTCTTTTCTTAAATGTGGTATTAACTTTGCAAGTAGGTTAGTTGCATAAATATTGTTAAACTTCGTGTCGTTTTGCGATTTGGAGAGTTGCACAATCTTTCTTCTTAATCTTTCAAAACATTTTTATGAAATATGTTTATTTTTTTTCAAAGAAGTATCAGTTTTACGTAACATTTAAAATATTTTTTATTTCACTTTTTTAATTCATGCTTTCATTCATTCATCATATTTTCATACATTTAGTGGGAAAAATGGGTGTAGAACCAGAATCGTAACTTACTATGCTCATGCAACTTAACAAAGATAACGAAACTCATAAGTGCGAAAGAAATCGCCTCGAATCCACGAGAATGCATGCTCGCTCTACTCGTGATGATGAGAGTGAAGAACTACGCAAAATAGTTTCGTTCTCTAAGCGTGAATATGCTCGTAAAATGAGAACTGTAGAAAGAGAAAACCATACTCAAGAACGAAGTGACTGTTTATATGTCTATGCCTGTAAGTTTACGTTAACTACAACTTTAGATCAAACTCGGAACAACTTACCTCTTTGCGAGAATATGCTAGTGCATCTAAGAAACCGAAACCGGCTAATAAACTTAGCAAAGACTTTCGTCGTTGCGCGGTAAAGCTCGTTGTTTCAAAGCTAATGAAACTAAAGAATGACGAGGAGCAGATTGTCTGAGAGACGACGATCAATTAGAGATGCAAAATAACGGTTGAAAACTTTCATATGCATATTTCGCAATATGCGAACAGTGATTGCTCAATTTGTCAAATATATTATATTTGGCACAAAGAGGTAATTTGAAATTAACTCAAAGGATTGAATTGCTTTCAGATCTTCGAATAAAATATTCAACGATTCTTCAGCAGGATCATAATAAAAAATAGTAATGCGTGCGTTTTCATTATTAACTCGACCCTATTATAAAGCGACAACCACTTATAAAATCAACTGTAGATTCGATGATATAAAACGGAAAATATTTCTGTTATATTTAGCTGGGCCGTAATGGTGCGTAAGCTACAAGGCTCTACTCTGGTCAATAAATACTTACAAAAATAATATATTCGACTATTATAAAAGCCTCTTATAATTTATTTAATAAACAAATCAAATGCATTTGCTACTGAAAAAGGGCTATCAAATGCTAAATTTTCTTTCCACTCTTTTTTAACATTTATATGCAGCGATTTTATAGTTAGTTATTATATTTTTCTTTGTTTTTTTTAAGTTTGTGTGTTTATGAGTATATAATAATTTTTAATAAACTACGTTACATGGGATATCGTTTTCAGTAATAAAATAAGTAAAGTACTGGTAATGTAAGACTACGTTTATTGACATACAATTAAACTAACAGCCTGGAAGAAACACCACCATATAAACATTTTTACCAAATAGTAGCAGTTAGCAGAGTTAAGTCCTTGGATGTAATATTCACTTCACACCTGGACGCCAATAGATTATTATTAAACCATTAACATGAGAGTAAAGCTTTAGCTAAAATAGAGATAATGCGAATTTGGGGGTGAAATTCCTTACATTTGAAGTCCATTTTCTTACTACATCGCGAAAACTGGCGCGAATATATTTTTTAAGATTTTAATGATTTACTTGTGTCCTGGACCTGTGCCAAGCAGCATATGGTTAATTTTAAAATCACTAATAAATGACAAAATGGTTTAATTTGTTTCGCATACAGTTTCTTCATTCCGAAGAAACGAAGTTAACAATAAGTGTTAATATACCGCAACCCTAAAGTGTAAGTGAGATTAATTGTTTAAACATAAATACTATTACTATGACATTACTAGTGTTCTTATTATATTATTGTTATTATACTATTACTTTTATTATAATACTCGTACATATGAATGTCATTGAAAATAGTCATGTACTTTTGTGTTTGAATAAAACTTTGGACTGTTTCTATCGTCTGTTACAAAAATATTCGTATTTATTTATTCCGTCTTCATTCCTTATGAACCTAATTAAAATATCGCGTGTCTTATTTTATATGATGTCTGATTTTATTTAATTTAATAACAGTTTCCTCATGCCATATGGCATAATGCAATATGTCAAAGATAAATTATTCTTGGGTAACAATTATTATTTCTTAAACATTTTAATAATATTCCCTTTTAAATTTAATTAAGGTGCACTTTTCCTTTATTTATACTTTATATGTTCCAAATATTTATTTATTTCTTTAGATTGATTATAGAATCAGTCATGATACATATAAATCATTTAAATCTAAATCACATCTTGATGCGTAAACATTTTTGATAAATGCAGCATTCATAGCTTTGGAAGGAAGTATCTTATCACACGTTATACATTTGGTCAATAAGAGCTAGCCCGAAAAAGTATAAGATTTTGACCAACACTTTTAGTATTGTATAAAAGTATAAGATTTCGGCCGACACTTTTGCTACAATATAAGCGTTTGCGTATTTACAAATGTATATCAATGTATAAGTATTTCAGTACAGTATAGACTTGCAGCGTGCGCATCAACTGTATTCGTTTAAGAATATGTGTTTAGCAATCCGTGCGTGCCATAATACTCATAAATCCTCTTCGCTATTTTCAAACTCCTTTTATTGTTATCAGTAAAGAACGAATTGTGAAAATAATTGAGTGGAAGTTGAGCATAGTGATGATGAAGTCATGTAAGTACCAGTGTTAAAATGACAATAAGTGAATGATTTATTTTAAACTTAAAGTTTGGTATCATTTATAACAATTAATAATAAATGAAATGTTTATTTTCACATATTTTGAAAAAAAATACTACTAAATATAATTTTATAACCATTCCTTCATTTATTTCTTTTAATTTTTCATTTGATTACTCTCATACATTGTTAACTTATTTCACTCTGACTGTTATTTAATATACCACATGTAGCGAAAATAACTTCGTTCCAACCGAGTGTCCCACGACATATTTCGTTTTTTTGTTTTATTAACGCGCACTAAAAAGGTATAGAGCGTTACAAAACATTAAAATAAAGTCTTTAAAAATTGTCAACTATCTTAAATATACACGTACATACACACATTCACATAAACACAAATATATGCATTCATATTTTAATTATGAAAACATTAACAGTTTTGAGGGAAAATTTAATGCACATAATTATTTATTAGGATTATTTAAAATGTAAATGTGTCTTAAGACAAATTATAAATAATGCTAGCGACGGTTAATCAACTTAAATTATATTTACTTCCTGTTATATTCATGTAACAGGAAGTAAATAAATAAATATGAAGTAAATGTTCATTTCCTGTTATATCCTGTTATATTATATAGTATTTACTTCCTGTTACTATATCTATCATTAATTTTAATGGAAATCAAATTCCTAAAATAAAAATGATATAAGGCGTATTAAGATTATTAAAGGAATATTCTCCAGATTCGGATTCTTAAAGTGATTCATAACATGCTAGATTATGTATTGGGTTAGGAAGCGTCAGGATAGTTTGTGGCAAAATTCAGACGACTGGTGGTATTTATGCGAAAGCTTACCATAACGTCGCTATGCATGTCTTTCCATTTAAATTGACGTAATGATATTTTACGTCTACATTTTATTGAATTTGTAAATAGCATAATAAAGTGCATAATATTCCTAAACGGAAGAATATGGCAATATTTATTGAAGTATTTTTTTCATTCAGAATAAAGTATTCCCCTTCAAATGTTTTGATTTTTATGCATAATATATTTTGAGAAAATAAGTTTATTTTTTCATTATGGATGATATCTATAAAATCGGTAATTTGAGCCTTTAAGATAAGTCGCATACCTTAAGAATGTATCGCTTGGCGTCTCTATTACTGCTCTAGGATAAAGAGTGATGGCAAACCGTATTAAGAGTTACCAATTTCAACCCAAGGGATTGCTAGTTACGATAACACAGGAAATAAGAAGAACTTGATCCCTTCATCCCGTTCCACGGATTCAATGATATCACCTGTTTTGAAATTCGTCTAAAATTTGTATCAACTGTTTGAAATTCATTACTATTAAAGCTTTGAGAACCCAGTTTGGTATACATCCTTATATTGCTTCCAGAAAATATATCACAAACAAATAATTTTAACATAACTTGCAAGAACAAAAGTCACATGTACATAAATACACATACATATATACAAGTTTATTACTCATGTTACTTTCTAAAGTATATACTTATGTATATAATGAATAAATGGGCTTTATAGCCATATCTCATTTTTCGTATTTTACACTAAAAATGTAACCTTTATGAAATCAATCATATATTTATTAATTCGTGTATCGGAGTCAATTTTCGCAGAAATCACGTGACATGGAAACTAGAATTTTTTGGTATTAACCCGCATATATCGACTTCAAAAGTATGTAACGAAAAATATCTTTTTAAATTAAAAATTTTTTAAACTACTAATCCAAAAATCAAGGCAAAAACAGTGTTTTTAAAATCTGTCTAGGTGATTGAAAAAACCATATGCAATGTACGAATTTTTACGTCTGTGGAAAATAGAGTACACAATATATTTATGTAGAGAAGAATTGATATTGGGAAATGGTTTTATAGAAGTAAATGGTTTCATATTACACCTAAATATTTATAAGTATCTTAAAATGTATGAAACCCCTGTAGTGCGAGTTTTGCGTGTACTTTACTGTTTTTTTTAAATAGTCATCAATGGGTCTATATATCTGTACTAATATGTAAAGTGGAAAGTTTCTTTATTTATTTGTTTGCCGAAGCTCTGGAATAACATGTTCGATTACAATAATTCCTTTTATGTTAAAAAGCTCATACCTTAGGAAAAATAATGGAGGTACTTAAATGCTATCTGTTCAGAAAACTGAATTATATTTATTCGAGCTATGGTCAGCTTTACAAATGTTTGATTTTATTCTAACAACTTCAGAAAATTGCATCGTGCTTAATTTACTTTAATAAATAAAAATATAATAATTTATAACTAGTGAATACATTATATAACTTTAAATAATAAGCGATTAAACTCCAAAATTTAGAAAACGATAAAATTTTACGATTATAATAGTGATTAATAAATTGAAAACGAACTTGTGTCCAAGATACCTTGTGGTGGAGGTTGATTTTGTGGTGGAGGCCTTTTATATCATTGGCCAGGATGCTAATTGTTAACTACAAAGTAAATCCTACTATCTGAGTACTGAAAATGTAAGACGTAAAATCATCTATTCTGGTTGACGTAACACCTCCTTAGATGTAAGCCTCTTGTTTACCTTTGACAATAAATAGTCTGCCGGTATTTTTCTTAGGTTGTATTGTTGATTAGGTTTCCTTAACCAGCTTTCCTTAATTTTCAGATGGTTAAATATATTGCAATAGAAGTCAGTAGAACGTAGAGAGTATTGTGAAATAATAGCCTTCTATCAAGTTATCTATGCTATTTATTTCCATGGCTTGCACTTGCTCTCTCTCTATTAATGATGCTTTTTTTATCGGGCGTATTTTTAATTTTCAGTTGTCGCAGTTTATTTATTTTCGAGAAGGGTTATATTTGTTCTTTGAAATTTTAGTAATTTGATGGGTTGCCCTCTAATTAGTCCTGGACGTCCATTAGTCGTTAGTATTGGTAGCGAAAATGAATTCTTTGAGAATTTCATATGGGTAGGTTCCGTGTATGGAAGTGTGGTTTTCATTTCTACAATTTAGGGTTATTCTTGTTTCCAATTTGCTTTCATTAACTTCACTTGTATGTATGTATGTTTCAGTTAAATTTTAACACATTCCCAAACGTCTTAATTATTTAAAATTTTACACACTTATCAAGAACTAATTACAATACAATAATTTCATAAAATGAGAAGTAAATTTTTATTCTTTTAGTCTAAAAATAAAAAAAAGGCTAAAATGAATAACGGAATATATGAATTAATTTTTCTCCCACTTCCAGATATCAGAATTATTTAAAATTTTGTACACGTATCAAAAACTCACAACAATAAAATAATTTTATAAAATAAAAATAAATATTTTATTTTTTAGTCTTAAATAAAAAACCAAAAAAATAATGGAAGATTTCAATTAAATTTTCTCCCACTTCCAGACATCCGAATTATTTAAAATTTATGCACTTGTATCAAGAACCGATGAAAACAGAATAAATTATAAAATCGTTTTTTAGTCTTAAAACAAAAAAGACTAAAAAATATAGGAAACTTTGAATACAATTTTCATCCACTTCCAAACATCCAAATTACTTAAAATTTTGAACACTTCGAGAAACGAGTACAACACAATAACATCATAATGGAAAAGAAAAGGATTAGAAAATTAAAAAAAAAGTATTATTTTAGAAAAACTAGAAAACACGCTTTTGTAGTAATAAGAACTAAAAATAAAAAATAAACTTTAAATGTAAAAATGTTGGTCAAGCGCCAAAGAAAATCTCCGATTGCAAAAAATTAACTTTCCTGTAAAAAAAATTATTTATGTTTCTAGTTCTTTTTGCTACAAAAGCGTGTATTCTTAGTTTCCTTTATCTATGATTTTATTACTGGGATGATTATTGCATAGTGCTGATAGTCCAAAATATCTTTTGATATTATTTTATATGTGTAGTGGCACGTTGGCGGAAATCCTTGGAGGAGTATCATTCTGTGGATGCAGTCTGGATGCTGCGGATTCTCAATCGAATTAATTTTATCAGAGTAATATCTGGATTTATATTTGTTGAAGTCATTCGTCATGTATTGGTACGATTGTTTATTATGATCAGAAGCGATTTAAGGGGAAATATTATTGTTTGGTTTATTGTAACTAGGGAAAATAGACGATAACGAGATTTTTCCACTTCAAATATTATGGATATTTTGTTTGTGGTTAGACGCAGTGGAATTCTATTTCTATTATATCATAATAATATCTAATGTCTGTCTATCGTCAAAAATTAATTTATAAATCAAATAAAGTGTTTTATGTATTTATATCATACAATGCTTGTTTTTCAGGTGAGCTGATGTTTTGGTGTACGACATGGAGCTGAAATACATTTTCCATGTTATTAAACGATTCCAAGTGTGGTCATTCGATTTCTGATTCCCATTTCCAATTATGAAAATCAAGTTTCTGATTATGCTTCTAGATCTTACTAATTACGGATCCTAGCTCGTTAACAAATCAACGACAAATTCTAATTTTACTCATCGAGTTATATTCTTCTTTAATTATTAATAATTGACTTTTAGATATTTCTTAAGGGTTGTTGTGAACGATGACAATACGTTTCTACTTTTAAGGTTGTAATAATATAAAAGATTTAATGCGGGTTTATAAATTGTAAACCCTCTAATTTAGATGGTAATTTTCCAGGTTTATTCTCCTCGGCGATTGCTTGGGTTAAAACCAGAAGAAACTTGTAATATCCTTTGTTTAATCTGGGTCTTTTATTATTCTTTTTATACATTATTTGATCTTTTTCCTCTATTAATATTAATTTTATATCTTTAACTAATTTACGGGCTACATATCGCAATTAATTTTGCATCTGACTGCTTACGATTACTTTATATAATTAGATTTTTCCTGTGTAAATTATGGGTTTGTGGTGGTTCCTATTGTGCCTTCACATGATATCTGTTTGTCTTGCAATTAAGTGTTCGTTAAGAAGGACGCAGAGAACATTGATGCTGTATATTTTTCCATATAGTTTTCAAATGTGTATATTCTATGTCAAATGGGTATATATTATCTACATGTCTGTTTCCCCAATAATTTTTTTTTAGTAATTATCATTCCGATGAATTATTGTAACGAAATATAGCGTGTAACATTAGTTTGTCGGAGGTGTTGGGTTTCTTTTTCCTAAGTACGCGGACATGTTTAAATAACATGGAGTACGATCTCTTTATTGTTCCTTTATATTGGAGGTTGTTTGCACTTGTGTAATAAATATTTATTTTATATAAATCTGCAAATTCTTTAGCGGTCTGGCATAAATTAATTAATACGTTTACGACGCTTATTGCTTCAAGGCTTTCTAGGGAATATGCCAGCACATATTTGGAGAATGTATCTGATATGATTAATCATTTTGGGTGGGAAATTGTGAAGGTACCAATTATATACCACCTCGAAGGGTCTTTCAGGAATTGGTACCAATTGCAGCAATTCTATGTATGGACTTTTTTAGTATTTGTTAGCATTATTCTGCTATTATTTATATATTCTGTAATATTTTGATTTGTATTCGGTCAATAATATTTGATATGCTTCAATTATTTCTAAGTGTGGTTCCGTGCCAGTGGCACCTATCCGTAACTTTTTGCAAAACGTTGCTTATATGCTGAATTTTTAAAACTATCCTGAAAGATAGTTAGTAATAAGGTTTCAACTCAAATAACTACGTACCGTATATAATACTTGATTTAATATATTTTTTAAATAGCACAATTAATTACATTTTTTGTATTATTAAAAATTTTGTATTATTAAATTATCAAAAAATGGAATGGAAATGGTTCTATGATTTTGTATCGGAATAATGGTAAACGAATATTATTTTTATATGATTGAATTATTTAGTAGTTATATGGATATTTAATACTCGGGATTTCTAAACTATTTCAAATATTTTATCTATCTCAATTTTTAGTTGCTGCAAGGACATCTACTATATCGGATTATTATTTTCATTCTGTTGAGTTCACTAGAGACATACTGTCTACCTCGACGGCTTCATCAGATACCTTAATATAAAGAATATTATAATTTTGTATTTCCATGGGTGATAAGACACCGGAATTCGTAAACAATTCATGCGATCATTTCGTTTGAATTTTTTCTTAATGTGAGTTATATATTCCTTCTCATTAATTAATTGCTATGGGCGGACTATTGCTATGGGCGGACTATTAGCTATGGGCGGACTATCCTCATAGTCAAAAGTTTATCCTAGTGATTCCGCTAGATATATTTTTATTGTCTGCGCACTGAAACAAAATATATATGTAATTTCGGAGCCTATTATCCGTTTCCTGAACGTCTATGTAATTAAAATAGTATTTAATAAGCTTAAATGGCGTTCATAAAATAATTATGCGCTTTCATTATCGCGGTGTTTTAAATTAATTAAATCACGGTTGAGCACGTTCGCATCACGTTGGTTGGCAAAATTTTGTACGAGAGTTTTTTTGTTTCATGTCAAGTTTCAATTCCATTTATGATAATAACTTCATTAAATTATTATATTCTGAAAACATTCAAGTTTATCTACCTTGTAATATTGTTCTTTTCGCTTGTTCAGATGGCCATTAAATGTCGGTATAATGCAACGTTCTTTATATTAATTTATAAGTTCTTAAACATTTTAAAATATGTAAATTGATCTAAACTGCTGTAATATAAGATGTGTATTATGTTAGTTGACAGTCAGACCACTATTCGCATCAAAAGAATATAACTAATTAATTATAAAAATGGATTAAAAGTAATCGAACAAAATTCAATAATAATAAATTCATGAACGAGTTAGCATTAAGGATTTGGTAAACGATTACAGCTTCGGGCTTTCTGTCTTCTGGCTGATCCATGTCTATTTTTCTTCGAGTTATATTTGTAGTTGTCGAATAGTTTTCTGCGTCAGTTATGTGATGCCAGTTCCGATATCTATGTATTATTGTCATCTCTGGTCGTTGGATATACTGGATTCAAACTCCGGTTACCGCCGATGAATTGTTGAAAGAAAGAAATATTGCAGAAAAACTTGCCCGACTGGATCTGCAGGACTGCACTTATTATGTCTGAGTGCAGACAAACTTGCCCGACTGGATCTGCAGGACTGCACTAATTATGTTTGAGTGCAGGAAAACTTTCCCGACTGGATCTGCTGGACTGCACTATTTATATTTGTCCAATTGTTAAAAACACTATTTTTTTCCAAGAACTTGAGAGGAGTAACAATGTGTCGAGATGCGACAACAAATCTGAAGAATATTGTCGAATAATGAACAGAACCGGCTGGTCTTATTATGGGGGCCTTTTATATCCTTAGCTAGAATGTTACTGTTTTGACGATGATTTTGTAAATGCTAATAAAAATATTTA
The DNA here is from genome assembly GCA_039881145.1 of Druceiella hillmani. Classification (NCBI taxonomy): domain Eukaryota; kingdom Metazoa; phylum Arthropoda; class Insecta; order Lepidoptera; family Hepialidae; genus Druceiella; species Druceiella hillmani. The sequence continues at coordinate 26,528,747 of JAYKKI010000025.1, forward strand.
TATTAGCTGAAAAGAGTATTCTTTAGTCTGAGTATTGAGAATGTAGAGTATAAAATATAGAGTCAACAATTCTGGTTGACATAAAACGCGTGTAAAATTTACATAATATAAATATATAGAAAATAGGAAAAAGTCAATAATATTACAAGTGAGAAAGTAAGTATGGCTGTGTATTTATTTCTCTCGCTTTCTTGCATTCACTATATATATATATATATATATATATATATATATATATATATATACATATATATATAGACCCCACCCTCCTCCTCCCCCACCCCTTCCCTACACCACTACCAACACTTACCCTACCTTCCCTTTCCCCTTCCCTCCCTTACCCCTACTCTCGCCTTCCCCTCCCTTTCCAATCCCCCTCCCCCATCTTTTACAATCAACCTTCCCCCTCCCTCCTCCCCATCCCCTCCCCTACCCGGTCCCTCTCCTTTCACGCACCTCTCCTCCTCCTCTCCCCCTTTCCCTTCCCTTCTCTCTCTCTCTCCCTACCCCAAGCTGTTCTCTCCTATGTTTTTCCACTCAAATGTTATTAAGTCTTAATAACAGTGTTCATAAAGTTCAAAAAGTTATTAAGTCTTAATAACAGTCTTAATAATATGTTCATAGTAATTTTGAAAATTTTAAATGGCTGCCATTTCCTAAATAATTAACCGACAAAGCTCATCTTCAGAATTATTTAATATAATCACCCAAGTAATAAATATACCGAATTTTAGCGAAATCGTTAGAGCCGTTTCCGAGAAACCATTTACATATATACATATATATGTATATATATATATATATATATATATATATATATATATATATATTATACATTACCTTTTAGAATAAATACCATTAATGACAATAAAAAAAGCATCAAAATTAATTTAATAGAATTTAAGTTCAGCTAATAGAATTAACCTAAATGTTTAGGTTCCAGAATTACAGAACCATTCATGGAGCTTCATGCCTATCTAAATTTAAGGATAAGCCTCTTTGAACAGGGAAGCAGACAGATAGACATATGTTAATTTTGTGTTCCGTAATTTATGCGGTCATCAAATATGCTTCCTTAAAGATTTCCATATTAAAATTAATTAAGTTATTTCCACCAGAGATAGCCGAATTTCATCACCAAGCTCATTTGTCGAAGAATCATACATTTTTTGTACTTCGCCATACTAATTTTTGCAAAGTTCATAAATGATGCGCTGACGATAAAATTCACGCTTCAAGGATTTCATTCAACAAACGTTCCTTTACTTTACGCCCTTTCTTGAGATAACATTCTAAAGGATTTCTATAGAAAAATCGTTTTTTCCACGCCGTTGCGCTATCTTTTAACATGCACGATGTGGCAAGACCGAATATGCATCATTGAACAATTTTACAATGACATTTTGGTCGACATAAGAATTGGTAACTAACTAGTTGGTAACTAACAATTATTATATAGGTAATTGGTAACTAACTACTAATGCGGAATTCTACACATTTTGCAATTGTTTGTTACTGAATGATTAAAATCAACAAGGTTATCGGAGAAAAATAATTAAAATAAAAACATTGTGTTTCCCATATTTTCCTATATTATTGTCACCGTGGTGTATTGGATCGATCAAAAGCTTTGACGACGCGGCGCACCGCAAAGATCCAGGTTCGATTCCCGGCCTGGAATGGGTTGATGTTCTGTTTGGCTGTAAGTAATTGCTCTCGTAGCAACAATTCCGCCATATGTACATATATATATATATATATATACACATATACATATATATATATATATATGTATATATATATATATATATATATATCAACTGTGTACGATAAAGAACATAAATAAATAAATAATATTTTTGTACGTCGCAGAGTATTAGAATTTTGAGAAATAGAGAAGAAGAAGAAAAACACACTGAGAATGCGACGCTGGGGTAGACTACCTGTAATGTCTTGAACTAAATTCCAACTAATATCTCATATTCCAGGAACTCAGCATCAAGTAGTCAGCGTATATTGCCCTTGGTACTTTATCGAATAATCAAATTCTTTGATCTTGTGTCAGGACAAAAAGAAGAATCTAAGTGTGCGTTGTCCTGTAGAGTACAGGGAACATAGTAGTCGAAAAGTCCTCCATGTGATGGACCAAGTAGACCAAATTTACTGTGAGCGGCTCCTTGCATGAGTGCACCGTAATGACGGCAAGAAGAAAAAGAAAACGAGATATCGTGAGACAGGTTACATCAGCCCCTGTAGAACCAAACCAAGAGCATGATTGCTCTATCAAGAGCATCACTCTTAAAAGAAGTTTATGCTTTAAGCATAGGTTTCATACAAAACTAAGAAATAAAATTAGTCCTTGTGATTGACCACTCTATTTAAGGTCTCACTTGTTTATAATTGTAGTGGGATTACAAGCCTACCATATCAAATAAGTGACATATTAAAAATTGGGCATTTAAGGTAAACAATTTCTACGCGATAAAATATTTTTGCAGCGATTTTTATGAATTTATCGTCTCATTCAGGAAGAAAATTTCCATAAATATTGAACAAAATTTTGTGATCGAAATATAAATGTTCAGCTGGATTAATGAAATCTAACTTGACGTTATTTAACATAGTGGTTATGTTCAAGAAAGAGATTCTGTGATATTCCAATATAGCATCAGACAGGTGCGGCTCGTGTTAGAAGTAGACAAAAATACAATTCGCATTGGAAATTGACAGAAAAAAAATACGACAAATACTATATGAGCTAATAATAACCTCGGGAAGACCGATGAGGATAAATGAAATGTTAAAGCAAATGCTATAGAATTAATCATTCTAATAGGTAACGAAGAAAATATACATGATTGTAATCTTAAAATAAAATGACAATCCGGACAAAGACAAAAGTAAAGAATGAACGAAATTCTGAAAAAATTTAAGAGCATATTTCTGTGGAAGATCAGATGACGACTTGTATAACAGAATGATTAATATATACTGGTATGCAAATGTTTGTTCACCTTTCGTTTTGTAAAAAAATGTCATAGAAATGCCCATTTAATAGAATAATTCTTCACCATGACAATCTTCAGAACCTATTCAACCAGGCACACAAATGATATCTGAAATATATTCAAAGTATAATGCATGACTCAGATATCGTACAGGCTTAATCACGATTCGTAAAGCTATTGATTTCTTTATTCCGAAAATTACAAACAACTTACTTAAAGAGCATTAATATTTCACGATTTTCCGTAGAATGAGCCATGTCTATATTTTTTATCTGACAAATTCTTTCTTCGAACACCGTTTTAGGGAATAAAATATCTTTCAAAATGCCAAAAGAGTAAAATAAAATTGAATCTTTCAAATTTATAAAGGGATACGTAAATTTCCACTAGTCTAAAGTCGTATTCTAAAAATTTATCGAATTTAAGTTAATTTAAATCAGAAACAAAGAAATATTCATCACTTTACTTACATTATACATACTTTACTGCATAACCGCACAATTGCATATAAAGCAAGATTTAAATTTCGTGACTAATTTAGTGATTAAATTTTGGCAACTGCATTTGATAATCTTGTTTTCCAATTAGTTCCAAGAACAACGAAAGCATAACGCCAAAATTGAATGTTGTTTTACCTGCATGTACCAATTAAGTTTTTGCCTACGTAAAATCATATGCAACTATGTAACAATTTACTTAACCTATCTCATTCCTTTCTTCATCGTAAAACATTTGTACTCTTATTTGCAAGATTTAACAAACGAATAATTCAAACTGCAAGATTTAACAACCGTATAATTGAATCTGCAAGAATTAACAACCATATAATAGTAAGAGCAATCGAATTATGATCAAACTTGTAAAATTTATGATTATTTTAATCATAAATTTTACAAGTTTTATATTTCAAAACATTCAAATTTGTGCTTTAATAAATTGAGGTAAAAATTGAGTTTAAAACGATTAGTACATTAGCAACGCCAAAATTGGCAATTTGACTACGAGATTGAAAAAGTTATAACGAAGTAGCATTCGAAAAATTAAATACGATGAATTAATAACGTAAAGTTTTTCAAGAGCCAGGTTGATGTAATCGATAATGTGAGACTAGGGTTACCCTGATGGCGAAGGGATACGCTCACAACCTTAGTAAAATGATCTTCCCGAAAAAAATTATAAGTACTTTTCCTTTTCGGATTTGGAATCTGCTTATTTGTTTTGATTATTTTACAGTAATTTTCAGTAAATTTAGATTGATTTCTTTTCGTTTGATTGTAATAATAAACATTAAAAAAATACCTAGAATATAATACAATTTATAGTAGAAATATGAATCTAAGATATGTAATAATTTAATTTAATTAACAAATTTTTGCATTCCTTATCTGCTGTAATATAATAAAAAATGTAAAAAATATCAAGGCCGGAAAAACGTTTATAAACATAAGAATGGTTATAAATTATAAACTTTTATTAAGCACATGTACATAAAACTAAATGTAATAGTTGTAACCAAATAAAAATGTCGTTGTTTTATCTCCTTACGTTTCGCCATAGAAATTTTTTATTTTATTTTTTAATTACGGTTTTTTATGTTAAGTGAAAAAAACGGCTACCATAAAATTATTTCTTCACGAGGGAAATTGTTTGAGTCTCAAACCAAGATCAAATCAGTGGGTATGTGAGATTCAAAATAGTAAAGTAAAAGAGTTAAATTTAATTTCTGTATAGATATTTCATATAGAATTTCTGTATAGACATTTCATATAGATTTTCAAAAGTTGAGCAGATGATGCTAAGAGACAGTACACATTATGATCCTGCAGGTGTATATTAAAAATAATAAGAACGCTAACCTGCTGTAAACCCTCAATTTTAATGTAATTTTCCATTTGAACGTAAGGAATGATTTAATGAGATGGTGTTTAGTGACGTGAGATTAACTCCGCCCGCCCATCAAGTATTTTTTTTGCGTCCAATAGCCCAGCATAAATACAAGCCTTTTATGCCTTCATTATATACCTTTCACATACATTCATTACTTTCAAAAATATATAATAAACGTTACAATTAAAACTTAAAGTGACGGTAGACTAATTGGAATCGTAACGTTACCAATTTCGTGCTGTATTGTTTTTTTTGTGTACTGACTACTTTTTAAATATTTTAAACTAATATTACACCAACGATAATTCTTTATTAACAAAATATTTACTAAAAAAAATGACTTAAAAATATTTGTACCATGAAGAAACAGCTGTCAATTGATTGTCAAACATAAAATATATAAACTCTCTTTACGCGATCCTTTTTACTTATTTGGATTTTGGATTTTTTGTACTTGTTTTTTTAACATTGCTATTCTTAATAGCATTTACTGTTACCAAAAATGACAGTTGAATAAAAAAAAACTTAAAACAAACAGTTCCTTGAAAAAAACACAGTTTTCAGGAAAACTATTTTTTATTGAAGTAATCACGAGTGGAAATGTTTTTTTGTTAAATAACTTTGTTTTTAATGTGTATTCCCTTGTACAATAATAAATAAAAACTGATATTTTTATTGACGCTAAACTAAATTGATTCCAAATTTAATTTATTAATAACTAATTGACATTAAATATTCACAATTATCACTCACAAGAAATTACACAAAAATAACACCGCTACTGAACCCGTTCCACTTAAATATCCTTTGGGTAATTCTTGTCACATATACACAAATGTTCTTATGTGTTTTAGGTAATTGTTTATAACAGCGCGATCATTGTGTTATATTTACAGTATTAGAGTTTTACGACGAAGTTTTTTTATTATTTCTGTAGGAAAAATTCAATATTACATAGCCATTGGATTCAATGAGTGAGAAGAAATTGTATCACATAAATATTATCCATAATTCTTTTTTACAAGTGTAGAAGAAATTAAATTTTTCGAAACCATTAAATTTTGAGAAATGAAAAATCAATACATACTATAAAACAAAGTCCATCAACGCATCTCTCTATCGCGTGCAGTCAACGCGATTTTATCAGTAAATATTGAACGGCTTTTGTTTCGATTTTCATTAGTCGATAGATTATTTGACGAGGAAGGTTGGAATACATAAATTGTAAATATTTCGTAAAAATTACCCGAACTGTGAAGATACATATCGATGAAATCGGATAAAATCGTTTGTCGGAGAGGTATTTCTGCACATACGGCTTAAAAGATTTAAAAATATATATGGAAATAATGTACGGTAACATTATTCTTTCCAAAAATTTCCACAATAAAGTTCGTAGCACCATGCGTGTATTCTACATTACATAAAATCCACAAAAAAGACTTAACTATCAAACAAAATTAAATATTATACTAATCCGCTACAAATTACTTAGATCAAATTTCCCTTGTGGACAAAATTTTCCAATGAAGACTTTAAAAATTATGACGATGATTTTATGTAAGCAAAATTATACTCATTGGCTTTCACATATTGAAAAGGGGGCGTGTCGTTTCGTGAAAAATCGTTACCCTTCTCCCTTGCGAAATACGATTGCTAGTTTTACTCCAAATTGAAATCTATATTATATACTAAGGACATATTTTTTATTTTTCCATAATTCTTATTTACAAAGGCATGAGCATTTTAAATATGACAATTGTTTGTTGAACTATATTTTGAAAGTTACTTCGTCTAATGCTGGGGAAGACATAGTCGTAACGTGTGTTCTTTTTAGAGGTATAAAACTTTAAAACGAAACAAAAAAAAATATAAAAATCATGATAATGGCCTAGATATTGGTTTTATCGAAAAGGTAATTATATGCAATTTATGTTTGGATACAATATCAGGTATGAGAGTATCGCGGCTGGCTGGAATAGAGCGCAAGTTGGAAGTTCAACTTTCAATCATTTTTTGAGCGTTTTGGGTCATATATTGGCAATAATGTGGCGAATTTTGTCTTTCGAATGGTCCAGCCTCATAGGGGTTTTGTGGTATTTATCCATATAGACTAGCAACTTCACATATCCTCACAGAAAATAATCCAGAAGTATTATTTTCTGTAAGTATAAGATTATTAGTAATTAAAGTGAAGGACTTTTGGAAAAATTTAAACGGATGCAAATTTTAAGTTGAATTGAAATGTAGACTATGTATCAGTTCAATACATAACTCTAGCTCAAAGTTACGGGTAGAAGCTGATCTATTATAAAAGTGTTTAATGACCATTATAGTAGTATTCGTAGACCAAAGTCTGTACATTAAAAACTGGTTTCAGGTTATTACTACCGATTATTCAAAGGCAGTAAAACTGAAATAAAATAGTTTTAGAATATAAGGTCTTTCTTTCTATTTTAATAACCATTATTATAGTCCATATTATTACGGTGTGGAATATCTTTTTGAATACGCAATTTAAAATTGTGAAAAAATATTTGTATTCATTGTAATAAACCCTGAAAGGGATATCACGCCTTCAAATGATATATTAAATTAAAAAATTGGTACTTCTATTCTTGTATAAATATGTCTAAAAGTAGCAAGTGCAAAGTGTGTGGATTATATAATATGTTACGAAGCTAAATTTCAAGTTCCTACGTTACATAGTTTCTGACAAAATCGGTGTCAGTGGTAAAAGAATACGTGGAAGCCTGACGTTAATATAAAGGCTTCGTTTTTTCTTTAGAGGTACGGAAACGTAGAAAGGATGATACTGTGACAAAGTGAATATTGACTTCTTTAAATGAAATAAACTAATTTTCAAACTCGAAATTTTCGTATACAGATATTCTGAAAGAAAGGAGATAGTAATTGAACAAAAATGCCTCATTTTACATTCAAGTCCAACAACAAGTCCAAGGGCGTTACATTTAGGTGTTCTCTCGCTCAAGACGGACATAAACAAACCCCAGGTATAAGATATAAAGCGCATTTCTAACTTTACGCAGGATCGTATTGACCACGTTCATTTTCAACTTTACGATAAAACGTTTCCTTCAAGTTTTATTGTATCTACGAGGGTTAACACTGAATTGTGCTTAACCCATTACCTGTTTTCAATTCTTTCTTTACGTTTCAGTATATCGGGAGAATCAATAAACTCTGTTGATCGATTCTTCGGCAATGACAGAACGAATCCTTAACCACTAACTTGTATTTGTACGCCGTAACTCCGATATACGTTCCTAGACCTATAATTTTTTGAACAAACTCTAGTTAATAGTTATTTATAAAATTATTTATTTTAGTTTATACCTCGTTAGATTACTATTTTATTAGATACATAATTAATTTGGAAAAAATATTTGTGGTAAAAGTAAATATATTTTTATTTTAAATTAAAGACTTGAGAAAATTAATTAAAATAAAGACAGACTCTCCGCATTTAGCTAGAAATCTTAAGGTATAAACCTATTATGGTCGCATATATTGAAACAATTAAAAGTTTGAATAATAACTCAATCATAGAAAACCAATTATAATATTTACCGACTTAAGAAGAAACGTTTAACCATATCTGCAACAAATCGATTTTAAATACTACCATCAGACAAGTTTCTTACTACCATGGCATACATGTTGGGTTTTTCTATATTTTAGTTTGAAACACAAGTAACAGTTTTTACGGGTTCGGTGCCGAAAATTTTCAGTTTCGCACTCTGCAGGAATGCAAAAGGCATAATTATTTTGATATAACATCGACTGGCGAAGATTAATTAACGATGTTTAATAAGTTTTAATCTTGTAACCAGATTTTTGGCCACATCCGCAACTAATTATGATTTCAATACATACAAATAAGCAGGCACTATTTATCAAGCAAATAATATTAGTATTTCAAAATTAAAGTGATCATATTTCAAGTCTTAGGTATTGTAAACAAAAATTGGTTTATCGATTAAACATGAATTAAGGGATAATGTTTTTTTTGGCCGCGTGGCAATCCTAGGTATAAAGGAAAATTTTTCTATGAATTTGCAAAGCAATTACTGCATGAGATGTTACTTTTTAGGAAATTACGTTTGTTGACATTTTCAGCATCACGTGAAGTTTGGAGCTGCTACAAATGTAATAATATGATAAAAAATTAACATTTTATCTTTTCAATTCTGTCCACCCTGTGGTAAAAAGTAGGCCTATTTTTAGTAGTATCTTTTGAGTAATAAAAACTATATATTTAACAAAATTGTAACGAAACTACATTTCAGGTTTACGTCAATTGAATGCCGAATATTTTTTCGTGTGAAATGCTGATGTAAGTCCGTATCAGGGATTATCGTAACAAAAAGTTAAACACATTGGCAGAAGAGAGAGTGAGAAATGGATAAACCTTCCATTTCTGTTACCAGTCACAAAGCGCGTCAGTGATTACCAAACCGTCAGTTAAGTTACTTTATTTTATAGTTGTTTTAATTTTACTATTACCTCCAACGCAAACGATGGATTATAATCGGTCCGCAATAGTCGGAGAGAATAAAATGTATAATATTTACTATACGTCTCAAAAAACAATCCTAAAAAGCAGCTCTTGCCAGAAGCTCGGAACTACTCTGACCAACTATCGCCGATCCGAAGGTTACGCTTTAAAAAACGCACTAACGGAGAAAAGGATAAAACATACTAGTGAACATGTTCTAACTGAGATAGCAAATATTTAATAAGCAGCGTCGAGTTGTACGATAAGTTGGTTGAAAGTCAACCATCAATTTTATCTCATAAAAGCCGGCATTTCTCAGCTGCTGACTCACCACCTACAGGAGTTGTTTTGTTGTGTTGAGTATTAATTATAATAAAGCATATAAATCCTCTTTCTTCAAATTATATGGAAATAAATAGTATAACAATTGTTGTTTCTATTAATTCTTCACATACAAAAATGAGAATAACCATATACATTCTTCCAATATTTTTTTTAATACACAATTGCCTTAATATTTTCTTTGTTACCTTTTAACAATAATAAGTAAAAATGCATTTCTAATGCGCGTGGTAGCCACGTATCCTCTTATTTACCTAAAGTGCTCTAGTACGCAAATGCCAAAATCACGTAAACATCTATACACGAATTTGATTCTATTATCACTACAACATAGCTTAGTCTTCTTGCTAACAAACGCAGTACAAACTATCACGTTGATGTATCAACGAGTTAAGCTATAAAACATAAATATTAGAAAAGAGTGGAGCACTCGAACTAATCATAGTAGTGGAACAATAATACACAAGCTCTAACATTTTACATAATTTTCTGTAACTCATGACCTATATTCGACTTGGTTTTTAAAATAAAAAATTCGTGAGCGTAAACATAATATATCATGTCCTGAAATAAAGTAAAAGAAACAGGACAAACCATTAATGTTAAACAAATCAGTATATATCATAAAACAGTAAACTTTGCGCGTCTTTGCGTTCAAAATATTTGCTAAAAAATAATCGGGGATGAAGGATTAGTGACGGAAGGCTTAAAGATTATTTTTGGAATTATTGTTTGTTTATATTTTATTTATATACTCTTCACGTAAAAACTGCTAATCCGATTCGAATAGTGTTTTCAGAAAAAAATATGATGGTCGATTTGAAGGAACGTGTAGTTTTTATATTATGGCAACTAATCTGTTCTATCAGAAGATACAATAACTTAGAATTTTCATAAAATAATTTATATAGCATTAAAACAAAAACAAAAAAATGTTTGCAGGATTGAAGGGAAAGAATCCGAAGGGATCGTCATTAAAAGGGAGGTGGATGTTGCGTTTTATCAACAATTCTTTTCAACGTGTATTTAGAAGCAATCATGACGAAAGCTCCAGAAGAACTAGAATATGGTATTATATTCAACGGATGCCTCATTAATAACATGATGTGTGCTGATGACAGAGTTCCCATAGTATCTTCGGAAGTGGAGTTACAAAAGAATTTACATCAGTTTAACGAGAATAAGTTAAAGCTGACTTCGGAATAAATACTACCAGGACAAAATTTATGGTCATTTCTAACAATCTCAATCTCCAACCAAGCATATTCTTGGTGGGTCAAAAACTAGAACAGGTAAATAAATATAAATATTTTGGAACCTGGTTTACTCAAAACTGTAACGGTGAGATAGATATCAAAACTCGGATCGAAATTGCCCACGGTGCCTGTAGAAAAATGAAAAATGTAACCGTAAATAGTCTTCTCCAGAGTCCTTCTCCTTTTTCTTCTCCAGTGCTATATCTAGCCAATACTTCTGTATTGATGCGGAGCTGTCCTATTAAGGAAAATACCAGGAAACATATAGAAAAATTCGAAATGTAGGCCTACAGACGCATGATGTCTACATCTCATAAAATCATTAATAAGGCGATACATTAATTTTTCTCCTGTCATGTAATCCACAGTAAATATAACAGAAAAATAAACGTTCGGATACTTTGATGAGACAATAGGAAGACTTTTGATGAAAAATTGTATACTGAATAGGTTATCAAATAATACTGAGAGGTTCGCTGAAGTAGATTATTTATTATGCTTCAAACTGTATTTAGATAAACGAAGAAAAATCAAGCAAGTCGCCGAATGATAAAGATAAAGTCCGCAGAAGTAGCTTTGTTAATCCAAAGAACTTGCTTCGATGCTTAAAATAAAAAACTGACTTACACCCGCAGAGACAACGTTATTTATTTTGATTTCGAGACCTCTAGAACTTCGACATTTATTTATATCATTCGTTTTGTATGCGTGCTAATATTTTATTTAACTCCTAGCTCTACAGGTAAAAATACTCGATATATATGTACAGGTTATAAATATTTATACCTGTGTAGATCCTCTCGTAAAAAGTTGCTTGATAAACAAAACCAATTTAATGGTTTGTTTTGAAGAGTTTACGAGGAGTCGGAATATTAATCTGCAATAATGAATAATTATTGCTTTATATATAAATTTTTATATATAAATCTGCAATAATTTTATATATTATATATATATATATATATATATATATATATATATATATATATATATACAAAACTGCGATCTGCGAATACATGCAGATCGAAGTTTAATAGTTAAAAGAAGAAGCGAATATTCTATTTTAAAATTTTCACTTTAAAAAAACAAATGAATAGGAACAAATGGTTTGAACATATATTAAAAACGTTGAAGGTAACTTTTAGTTGTATGTATATATCTAGACTTCGACGCAAAAATACATTTGGCAAACTTATTTCTCCATCAGCAATCTTTCTTAGTCAACCAAAACACCAGAATAAAGAACTTATTGTTTTGGAAGTTTACGAAAAGCAATCATTAAAAGTTTATAAATTCAAATATCCATAAGAAGTTAACAATAAAAAATAAAGCTAAATATTACCAGCAACTAAATTAGAAAATAGTTTAAATGTCAACATGGATAGAGTAGGATAGGCAAAAAAGGACAAGGTAGGACTAGGAATCATGATCGGAATACCTTTTTCAGACTTTTTTTAAACATTAATTGAAATTGCGGTTCCAATGTTAGAATCAATTTTATTCCAGAGTTTGGCAGCATATGGTGTAGGAGTCCACATAGAAAGCAATGTTATATTTAGAAATAAGACGAGTGGGAAAGAATTCAGTATGTGATCCAAGCCATGAACTCCTATGGGCGTTAAATCTTAAATTGAAATAAGACGAAATATAGGAATTCTTCAATGTATGGAAGCTAAGACATGAAGTATGTAATCCGTCCTAGTCACTTATTATCAAGTTAAGAAGTGACTCGGAAAAATATTCATATTTTTTTAGATCAAACATATAGCGTATAAATAAATTTCGAAGGCATTCTAGTGTATTTAATCCAACTTCAGCCAGATCAAGATTGCGCAAATCTTCATAATCGAGTGACGGTATTAAAGGTGAAGATGGTAATACAATTTATACCTTAACATGGTGAAAAATAATACCAAAATAAAAATATTTCGACGCAAAACATGATTAGTTCCTTTTAGCAACTACCCTTCATATTTCATTTATGAATTTTAGAAGTCAATGAGTCCTTTATCACCAATGTTTACCCAATAATTAAAGGGCACACAGCCAGAGTATGATAAAAAGCTCAATACGAAAACTCGCTGTAGCAGTTTTGTTTAAATTTTATCTATATTTGCTTACCGCTGCACGCACTCATCTAAAGTCATCGTAAAATTATGGGTTTCTCAAATACACAAATTCGAAGAGGTTGCAGCTTAAGGCAGAACAAATATTATGTTTATTCATTTTCAGCTGTCATTAACCAATAAAATTGGGACATGAGTGGCTGCAAATCAAAGCTTTGTTGATTATAATCAAAATAAAAATATTATCAGCAGGAAAAATTGTGTCTACTTTGGCACTAGAACTTACAGTTTATATCGTAACTCTTTCGGGAATATTGCTTTCGTAAGAGGACTCAAACAAAAACACGGGATGCGTTTAAAAGGTATGGAACATAAATGCCTGTATCAGTCAAAAGCCAGAATCCAGTTTTCAGCCCAGCTTTAATAATAGGTGAATTCGATTCGATTAAATTGAATGCTGACGGATGTTTACGGTTTGCTTAGCCCAGCCTGAGCCAGCCTAGAGTGCAGCTGTGTGCACCTTGCCAGGTGCACACAGCTGCACTCGCCGCTGTACCGCGTCCGCAGTCGGCTCAATCGTTTTCACCGTAATGGAAATTAATTAAAATGGATGCAGAGTTCCGTGTTATTATCATTCGGGTGCTTCGCCGAGTACCTTTGTGGAATGGCAGATGAATTGCTCTGAAAATTTACAGTTATTGCAGATCGTTTATTATTCTCGAAAATTTACAGTTATCGGGAAAATGGAGAATGGTTGCTTTACTGCCTCTGTACCAATAAGTAAGAAAGCATTATATCTGTTCTCCGTCTGTATTTAAATGAAAGGAAATGTTTTAATGTTATTATTAGAAAATTCCCTAGAATATGAGATATTTTTGGTAAGCTGAAATAAAAATGATCGCTCGTATGATTAACTGTCCATTAGATTAAAGATACACAACAGTAATAAAATACTTAATTAGTAAAACATTTAACATCATGCCATAGCATAAAGTTATTAAGCGTTTTATCCAAAAAGGGTTAACGTTTCGTAAAACTGACTATTCTTTACATTCGATAAATAATCATTTTGCAATATTAAAACACGGTTAAGGCGACACAGTAAAAATGCATGTATGAGAAAATGATTTTACCCTATTGACTTTTCTTATTCCCAACAAATTTTTCATGCTCACAACATGCGAGGAACGAATACAGTATAAACACAGAGCACATAAGCATTACATTCATACTGTAGCCACTAACATAAAATATATATACCGCCCTTACGCTCCGCAATGAGCAATGCACTAAAAAATAAACTAAATAAACAATAATAATCTAAAGAGTAATAATATTCTAAATAATACAAAATAAATTAAATAACAAATAATAATCTAAAGAATAATAATATTCTAAATAATAAAAAATAAACTAGATAAAAATAATAATCTAAAGAATAATAATATTCTAAATAATAAAAAATAAATTAAATAAAAAATAATAATCTAAAGAGTAAACGAAAAACATTATTCTGAGAAATTTATATGGTTTCGTAGTCACAAATTGTGTCAAGCTGTGAAATCATATACTCACTTTCTCACTGAATCTTTGAAAACTAGGTGGTATGAAAAACTCTTGTGAGGAGGTGCATTAATCGTGGTGTGGTTACAAAATCTAAGTATTGAATTTGGGTGCCATTTATTCAATTTTACAAATCAAATAGGCAGACATCTCATTGTATCAGATTTTATTAAACGCTGCTCACTGGAAAGACAATTATCACCATTAGAGCACCAAAAACTGCAAAGTTCTTTTTACGCGTAACCGCTCAGTTACAATTCTGGGTAAAAAGACATAAAAATATATAAAATATCTAATATATCTAATAGTCGGTGGCCTATTCATCTGTCTTCTCTAATTACTCTCTCCATTTATGTCACGTTTTCTGAAATCATTACCATCGCCAGCTTGCTCACACCTGAGTCGCCACCTGGTTGACAATCATCCCGCTTGATTTCTATAAATCACGGTTCGAGAGTCTTTGAAAATGGGTCTTCTTTACCAAATACAGAACTCGTCTAAATAAAACACTCTCTTTCCGATAAACCACGTTTTTATATTAAATACTTGTGCAATAATACCTTCCAACAATGAGATTAATTTGATGATCCAAAAAATTATTTCTACGAACACTTGCCTTTGGCAAGGAAGAACACTTGCGTTTAATTAAAGTGAGAAGCTCTTTAAGTCAAAATTTATTGCAATTTGTCTACTCTCAATTTATGAATGAACAACAATTTTTATTGACGTGGTTAGTTTTTTGCATATCTCTCACTCACATCTGATGAAAAAAATTAAAATGTAATGTTTGAAATTTTTTTGTTTGTATTCGAAGTTCAAAAAATGATTTCTTATTAATCTAGACTCTTCCATTCCCCGTCAAGAAGATCCTTTGTCCACTTTCTATCTTCGTGATTAGATCTGAAAACAATCTATATGCTAAGTACCAATGGTCCAGCCCATTGGGAAGTGAATGAAATAGTGATTGTAAAATTTGTAACAGATAGTGTGACAAATAGTTAAAAGGCGAAAAATTAAAGGAATGATATTTAATATAGTCCTTACAAAATTACGGTATCAAAAATGTTAACATCTCGTACCCTTTTTACTTACGAGACACATACATTAGAAGTCAGATGTCGCTCTTAAGCATATATTTAAATTTACTTAATTTTCCTTTTAAAGAAAAGAAATATTTCTAGCAAAATAGTAAGAAACGTTAAAATTCCAGATTCAACCAATATTTCAAACATTTATCTTTGCCAATATTATCTTATCAAATAAAATATACAAATAAAATTATGAGGAGGGTAATTAATTTTTTACCTTCCATTATATTTATATAACTATTCTGTTTGACACTTTTCTCTGATCGTTAATAAATTTTAAATATTAAGCGATAAATGTATGCATTTGCATATAATACAAAGATATGTCACGGGAAATTTTGCAGATTCATACAATAAAGCGGCCTTTAATTACACAACGCTAACTTGTTATTAGTTGCATTAAAATTCATCATAATAAAAGAGCAAATTGAAAACAAATATCCCGATATACACGCGGTCCATTAAAATTAATGAAAATGTGCATTTGCCATGTGGTAGTTTTCAATCAATAGTACTCAGAAATTTCAAGATTTAAAATTTTACCTGATTGTCATTTATGGCAAAATTGGTAAAATAACTCTATTATTCAAAACATTGTTTTTTCAGACAGCCTCTATCAGTTTTTATGAGTATTGAAAAATGGGAAAATTTCCTTTCCATTTCGTTACAGACATACAATGCAAAATACAATAAATTGTTAAAATCGGGAACAATGTACACAATATAAGTAATTTGTGACATATGAAATGATGAATTTTTCTTTTCTTTTAAATATTTTTAGTCATTTGAAAAAAAAAGAAAAGATGCAGAATTAGTCAATCAGTCAAGATAAAGCTAAGTAATCTCAACCATACAACACATTTTAATTTGAATTGCATAATATGGGTATAAGTTTGATATATAAGCATATATGCATATAAGTTTGATAATAATATGCACGATATGCATATTATTTTGAAGAACATCGAGTTTTACCCACTTGGTTTCAGAGATTGATTAAAAAATGCTTTGAATCCACATTTACTAAGAAAATACTGCTACAGGACAACCGTTTCCTAGCCTACAAAAATAACTCGAATGCAGATTGATACGAAATACATATTTTCTACTGTATAAATGCCTAATGCTTTCGTATTAACCATTTTAACCTACGCTCTCGAAACATGGACTTAAGTGAGAATCGGTGAATGAAAAACAAAATCGAAATCTGTGAAAGAAACCATACCAATATTTGAATGAAAAAATTGGAAGAGCTTGCCGGTAGGTATTTTTAAAAATACCACATGAAGAAAAGGAACGAATTTTGAGCCGTATAAAACTTAAAAAAAAACCCGATATTAAAAACTTGATAAAAATATTGAGAAAGGAATGAAATACTTAGCTTCTTACTTAGAACGAAGAAAACAAATACAGGGCTTTTTTAACAAAACATTTGTATATTAGAAAAAAAGAAGAACCAGTTTCAGGCTCATAGATTTTTCAAAAAGGAACCTAAAAATACTGAAAGTCAAGAAATGGTGGACATCTAAGAATAGAACCGCCAACAGAAAACTTCTTGAAAAGGCCAACGGCTACCCTGGGTTTGATACATTACTGAAAAAGTTTTCCAAATTGTCGTATATGACAGGGAGAAACTATATCCGTAAGATTATTTATCGACCTTTGCGGAATATTTTTAAAATTTTGGAATGAAGCAAACTGGATAGAAGAACGGACATTAATTTCTTGCTGACAACATAGTTTTCGGAAAAACATGGTTGAAGGTGAACCTTCAATGTTTGCGGGTTCTGCATGCAACCGAATGGGTACAAAAAATAAACCTTTCACCCTGCTAACAGGGTAGTGAATTCAATACCCGGAATATATATATCACCGAATATAATATATCAATTGCTACTTCCGGCGGGATTTGATAAGCTTAAAGCTCTTGCACTGCTTAACGCTTTATTACATCCCTTGCGGTGCACGTTAATAAAGGAATTATTTTATGTGTAAATAAAAAGCATACTGCAGAACCATGTTTCATTAATCTTATGCACAGCCGTAATTAAGATTCAAGACAATGGCAAAGAACGTTATTAATACTGTAACTATATTGCTTGCTCAAAATTAATATAATAGTTGTTACAACCATATCATAGGTTATGAAAGATGAAAATTTAATTTTGTGTATTTTTGGGTATTCGTAACTATAATTTATCCTTCAATTTATATTAAATTTGTTATGTATGTTATTAATATGATTATTTATTTTTGTTAATAAATATTTGTTTATGTTCTCATTTCATTAATTTTTCCCTTATTTTTCTTCTCAAAATATCTCTAAATGTTTCCTTTTTTGAATAATGTTAATTATCCTAATTAAGAATACGTTGAGTAAAATACTTCTTTTCCAAAATTTAATTATGTGTCTATAATTGAATACAAGAATCACACAATTTGTTTTGGTAGGCAAATTAGCGTCGCCAGGTATCAAGTATTTCATGGGGCGACCCGTATTTTTAATCATATTTTAAATGTCCTAATACGGAACAAGTGTCTGGTATTTCTGGAATTTATAGTGAAGACGAACTAACTCCCCGCACGAACAATTTGCAAAAATGCTTACAAAAGTTGTGACTTAAGGTACATAATGTAACACAAACAAATTACTGTTTGAATTAAAAAAATATTTATTTCACTTGTTCACCATCTGCTGGTTAGTGGGGGAATAAAAGTATAGCATCTCTTTTTCTTCTATTTATAAAAGAGCGGAGTGTGATATGAATTAATAATTTTTCGTACAATTAATTAAGGTTAAAACCCGTTTTTAATTATTCAGTGTAATCCGCGCTGTTATATTAAAAATAAATTATTTCACATTCAGCATAATAGTTATCCAGATAATCGCCGCAGAATTATATAAATATAATGCTCAAAGTAACTGAAATTCAAATTCATGGGATTCGTGCTTGAAGTGAATATATTTTAAATCGCTATACCAGTTTTTTCTGAGCATTTGTTTGTGTTTAATGAAAATATGTTTTATCACTTGTTTTTAAATAAGGAAGTGAATCAGTTATGAGAATATCTTCACCTTACAGACAGTAAAGGAGTCAGTTTTACGGTAAATGAATGTATCATATATTCATTTACTGTAACCTACCTGTTGACTTGATAAAGTAACTGGTATTGCACCGAAGAAAATCAATATATAAAAGCTTTTAGTTAAGTGATATAAGAAAATATCACAGAAAGTCTTTATGACGGAGAAATAATTTAATTTTCGTTAACAAAACATTTTTTTATTTTCAACTCTATCATCATTGATTTAAGCCTTTTTTTCTATCATAAAAAAGTCTTCTTAAAAAAAGTTAAGAATAACATTGTATAAGCAATAAAATCGATTTATCTTTTGAGAAATAATATGTCAATCGTTCTCTAATGAATGTCATATAAGACGTTAGATGTGTGGAATAATACATTACTTTGGTGAAATCGCACGGCGCTCGAAATGAGTGTACTGCAGCATACTTAATCTTTGTGACCAATTAATGTTAAAAATTAATTAATTATAATAGTCTTAATTTGCAATAAGAAACGAATAGATGTTGACTTGCAATACCAATTTAACAACAGCGATGCGTTCATCAAAGCCCAACTACCTGTTCGGCCTTGCCCTCAAATATACGATTTCTGGAGGACGATATAACCATTCCATTTCGATATCCTAATTGGAGTCAATAGTTTCAGGGTTGTTAAGCTGTAGACTACTTAAAAAACTTAAACACAACATATACATGCTTTATAAAGAAGCTTGCTGCCTAGATCAAGTTAGAGAAAGCATAGATAAACGAAACTATCTGAATACATTCAAACTTTAGATTACTCTCGATAGTTTAATCTATGGGTTTTATTTGTTGTAAGTCAATCTTGTGTACTAACGCTTTGTAGCTATATATTAACAGAAAAAAAATTATTAAAGTCGGTGAAAAACTAGCCCCTCTAACTGAACTTGGGAAAACATTATAAAGTCTTATGATAACATATATACACCAGAAACACATGGCCACAAATCCAAGTTTTCACTATGAAACGCTATTTTTGTTGATGGCTAGCTAATGAGCGTCTGTTTCAGAAATTTCTTATACTTTATCTTCATATCGTACTCAATATTATGGTGCCCTAATTATCCATACAAAACTAATCTTATTGTATGGTGCTGCGATGAGTTTTATTTAAAGTCATTTCTCATGTACGCACGACACCAAAATAAACTCGTGTTTAAGCATCAGTGTGATTATAATTGACGATTAAGATGCAACATTGGAGCTGTATGATGTTAAAATTAAAGTACATATAGCAGAGTTTGGATCCAAATGGTAAAATATTAAAAGATATATTCATCAAATATATCGATGTTTAATTGTTGTTTTCATATTTAATTATACACTTTAAAAACGTTTCAAAAATATATTGTATGAAATACATCTGTTTTTCCCATTACTGTAAATTTTCTACAGAAGATAGTATGGAACTAGTCAGTTAATTTTTTAACACTTTTATTAAAACCACAAGCTGGTTACATCTATATTTATAATATAAACGTTCATCTGTCTGTTTTTCATTGGTCCGCTTCTACTTTGCATTCTGCTATTAAGAGTTTGATGCTCTTGTCGCCATCGTATAGTACGTTTATTCTAAAAGGTTTTTGTGTATTATATATTAGTACGGATATTAATGTTACAGTCGTTTGTTAACATTTACTCGAAATAATCGTTAATTTAATCGAAATTTCTATTTTAATGAGCGTGCGCCGTGCACAATAATTTTAATTCCATAATACGAGACCAGTGAAAATAGGTCAGGAATTATAGAAATGTAATGTAATTTTAAGAAAGTTCATATCTTTCAGAATACAAAAATTATACCGTTTAACGATTTATATTCTTGGAAATGATCTTAATAGGGACTTAAAAAACTTCCTTCATAAACACGGTGTTTTTTTAATATATTAAGAATTATTATAAGAAATAAAAATAACAATCGAAATCTAAAGATAATAAATGTTCTCAAACAATAATTAATATCAATTGCTTTACAAATGTGTAGCCATTTCCTAAAGAAATTGAAAATTAGCATTTAATTGACATTAATATTTTTTCTGTATTACTGCCAAAATGAGTTTTTTTTAGTCTTACTAATTTTAAGTGGTTTTTCGATAAACTTATCGGGTCCACAAGTTTCACGGATTAATATATAATACTCGTACGTGAGTAAAAAGGATATAACAGAAGACAATCCGTTTCACATTTTATCTTGTATAGTCAAATACTCCGTCATAAATATATCTTTAAGAAGAAATCCAATATTTCACATTTGCCTTTCATGTCTTTACTTATTTATTTTTTCAATTTACTTTTAAGGGACTTAATTTTAATTTAAATATAGTAAAGTATAATTTTTATTCCTACAACATCTTCTTCCTAACATATTTACCTGGAATGTTACCGGTTCCTTTTCGAAATATGTTTTTAGAACTACTTCTTGGTTTTAAAGGAAGATTGCAAAAATACTTACGGTCTAAAAATTATAACGACAAGCATCTTTTCAAAGAAATAAGTAATTGTTAGCTGAGAAACTCCAAAAATAAGGTATGTTATTAAAAATTTTTCACTTCACCAGAGACTAAATGCTTGCATAATGAAATATTCTCAAAGTGCGCTAAATTAATTCAAAATGAAAACCGCTATCTTGAGAGAATATCGCGAGATTTAAAACTGCATTTAGGTAAATTGCAGCACTTGCTGTGCAGATTGCGGAAAAATGGAGTGCTGGGGAATGTAAAAACATAATGACAGTATTTTTTACCTGAATTCTTCATTCGCGCTTTACGTGTAGATAGCAATGATGGCTTTGTAATAACAATGTGTATACAGTGGGGTCTTTATAAATTCGAAAATTCGTCGATACTTACAGACAGTAAACAACTATTAATTTATGAACAATATAATTTATAATCCTGCAGTTCTGCAAGTTAGGGAATGAACGACATTATTATTTATATGCATGTTTTTATGTTCAGAGTATGTCCAAAGTATATCATAACGGGGTAAGAGAGAAGAATAGCCACGCAATCGCAATCAACACCCTTTATGAGCCTAGCAATACACATACTATATAACCCGACAATGAAATCAAACAATGTCATTTTATTACAGCCTCACAAAAAACAAACTCTTAGCTCTATAATTCGAGTATACGTATATTTAAAATAAAAAATATCATGGAATTAGCAAATGTTCTATTTGCCATTTTATTGAAATATAATAAATAACTAAAAAAATAGGTCTGTGAAACTTGGAAAACAAACGAAATCGCCCTTCATTGTTTTCATTTCTTTTCCTTTTCGTGATACAAAATCTAAAGAATAGAAGCGTAAGGAAAAAAACAATTAACTACACAGCGATTTAAAATATCAAGGAATTTTGATAAAATATTTTGACACATTAAATGATCAATAGTGAACGTACTGATTAAAATAAATTTAAACATGAAGTATCTAACTGAATGTGGGATCAAAAATTCCCTAAAATATTGCCTGAATCCATTAGAGAGCAATTGCAAAACCATAAATAAACGGGAATATCTGAGTTGGTCTTTCTAAAGTACAAGTGTGTAAAAACTAATCTGTGTTACATTTTATCACTGTTACCTAACCTACATCTGTGTTTAATGTTGTAACAAACAAAATCAGAGAATAAAATTTCGATCAACATAAAAAGTTCATAAATTGTCAACATTTTCTCAGTATCCAAAATAAATGGCACTGAAAATTTCCATATCCTTTGTGCGAGGTTATCAAAAAGCAGTAGTAAATCTTGAGAGCGATGATTTATTTAACTGCTCGCAGTAGATTGGTCAATTTATGACTTTGCAACTTATGAATGGCACTGGCGAACAAAAGAAGATGAGATTTAGTTCAAGGACCCGTGGCTATTGGCGAGCAAATTTTCTGTTTTATTTAATATAACCTTTTCATTAGCAACCGTAAATCGATAAAAGTCCGTATGATTTCATATCAGTCAGATTGAGATAGATTTTAAATACAAAAAGAACAGAAACTTCTTGAATGTCATTATGGTACAACATTTAAATTGATTACGGTACTAAATGTACAAAGCAATTGACAAGAATTAGCATTGACAGAGCATTAACGTAGAGTCATCGTGTAGCAAAACAACCTAGATAATCAGTAAAAAAATCAATCTTAACAATAATCAAGCCACCACGAATAAATAAATATATTAAAAATCATTAATTAACATATTTTATTACATTAATTAACGTCACCTACGTAGAATATTATTAGCACCATCATCTAACGCCATCCGTTGGAGCCAGACAGAAACGCTATTAAAACATCCTTACATCATTATACCTTATAATTATCTTAATCGTTTTACGGCCTTCTTACAAAATAAAAAAATAAAAAGGCGATAAATAATATAAGGTTTTATAATAAAAAGTACAATAATTTGAAGGAAATTAATTTTTTTACGGAATAACATTTCTTTTATTATTCTGTATTTTTTTTAATTTATTTACTCAAATTATCTACTTTATGTCAAAACATATTTTACTAATCGACTTTGAGTACTGTAATAAAAATATTCTTCTAAATATGTACTAATATGTCTTTATAATTATGTAGATATTAAAATAAACAATCAGGCGCTGGAACAAAAACATCTGGGCGTCAGATCGAGATACAGTGGCTGCTTTTAAACGTACAAACAGCCAAATGAACATTTCAAAACAGTTTGTATTGTTTTCTATAGATTCATTCTTTTTAGGGTATCGTAACCAATGGGTCCAAATGGAATACTATTTTTGTGATAACGTCATCTGTCCATCCATCTGTCTGTAAGTGACTTATATTTGAAACTAAATTAAATAAAAATATTAAATTTACGAATAATTTCTAGTTCCCCGTCCAAAACTAGAAAGAAAATTTTAAATTATATTTCAATGTTCAAACGCACATGTAGTATTGGTGCTGACTTTTTTTTTAATTGGCATATAGGTGTCATTAAGAGGAGTTCTTTAATTAGAATACAAACCTGTGTTTAAAATTTGAATTTCCGTGTTACACAACAATTTAGTGAGACATTAGAATTGCCATATTTTTACCAGGTCTATGCCAAAAACTCCATTACGTAAAAAGTTGCAATTCATACATAACATTTCTTGTTTGTTGCATTTAGCTAGAAATGTAAGTGCTAAACGTAAAACAGTAAAAAAATGATAAGTTAGAAACCAAAGTATATTTAATCTATTTACGTAGTGAAAAATATAATTAAGATTTTCAAATCGTTTAAAAAAACAACGGATACTCTTAAATATTTAATTATATGTACACTTAATTATGTGCGGAACTCTTGCAGTGCGAGTTATGATCATACGTATCAAGTTTATTTATCCATATTCAATGTTATTTTTATGAAATACGTACGATACGAGTTATATTCGTAACGTGCTGTTTTTAAACGAGAGAAATTTCTGTGCGAAATGATAAAACAAATATAATTTTGTAATTGGCCTTCCTTTTTAGAATTCTATAGCCAAATTTTACTCACATACTTTCGCTGAGGACATCCATCTGTCTGTTCGTCTGTATGTCACAGTCGTTTTACTTAGAGTCTTTTTATGCTACAAAGCTGAAATTTTATTTGGTTGCGCATATTTATAACCCCTGTAGTTATAAAATAAAATCTTCTGAGGAGCGTGTTCTAGGGTATCTACCTTATACGTAAATTTTGGATCTTTTTCATTTACTCCATTATGTAGGGTATAGTTGAATAGGTTAAAACTATTGAGGGTTCATCCTAAACACTTTTCTGTTCAAGAGATCCGTTGAAGAAATATTAAGCTGAATTATTTACAACAGTATTACATATATTTGAAAATAATTTACAATAACATATATAGTATCAAAATTAAAAAGAAAATTATTATAGGTAAGTTTTTACCAGTTCACGCCTAATAATTGACTGACTTTATAAGATGTTTTCGGGACCGCAAAAAGTTCATATAAGCTCCATATAAGGAAGTGGTGTAAATTAGATGCAAAGTTAACGTTGTATTATAAAATGTATTTTTATTATATCTGTGAAATCTGCACTAGACACTATATTTAAATATTTACATAAAGAAGAATAATATTATTTAAATATACGCCATGGTTTTACGCCTGTGAATAATATGGTATGCGACATATTTATTCAGAATTAATATTTGGGTGTAATTTTACAGAAGAAGTAGGCACCTTAATTTTTTATATGTGCCGATATATACGCACGGAATCCTGGTTGTGCGAGTTGTACTCGTATGTATCAGGTTTTTGATTTATTGTTGGATTTCTAAAATATTTGTACCCTTGAAAAAACGTCAAAATATATACGAGAAGCAAATATTTTTCTATTCGCTACATTTCATAAAAAATATAAACTATATGAAAAAAATATAATTTTATTTCAATTTAATAAGTTTTGCGACCATATAATATGAATTCCGTCATTTAATTGATAACTGACAACTAATTATAACAAAGCGAGCCCGCCAGTAATTTAGTTAATATCGTTTATGGTGAATGCTGTGTGTAAAATGTACCTTCGATTTTATGTACGCAGATTATGCAGCTCGCTGATGCAAATTGGAAAGCGTTGTAAACTACATTTCTACATCAAATGTAAATTAATTTATTTGCATGTACATATGAATGTTTAATATTCCTTATTGAAATATTAGTCGCTCTAACATCGTTGAAATTCTTTGCTTAAAACTTTTAATTTTCAAATGGACATGTGCAACATTTTGGAGCGGTGGCTTTTTTGACTGTTCAAACTTAAACTATTACCCATATGATATTATTCTAACAACAATAACTCAACATTTGTTATTTTTATTGGAGTCTTCATTATTCTAATAAAAATAACTTAATATTTGTTATTATTATTAGAACTGTCATTAACTGTAAGAGATTGCTCCTTCGGTAAAAAAATCCGTCAAATTTATATCTAATGTGTACATTATAATTGGAAATAAATAAACAAATACACACATTATTACTCCAATGGCAATAACTAACATAGGGAATGCTCACTCTACTAGAGAGAACAGTATGTATAGAAAGCAGTTGTAACTGAATGAAACTTTATTTTTTTAAATTCAATTGATGAAAATAGAATCGTGAAAAATAAGCTGGTGGAATAAAATATATTTTTAGTTCTATTGATTGATTTGAACTTAAGTTAACGTCATACGGAATGAAAAATCAAGCAGAAGATTCAGGGACTCAAAATAAACCATAATTTGATATGATGGGTACTAATAAGTAAATTTATTAATGAAACATTAGGTTTTGTACGATATGCAAGTTATCTTACTTTGCAAAAAGTTTGAAGAGTCTGATTTACTATATCTTACTTACATATGCTAACTAAAAAAATCTATATATTTTACTTTACACTGAATAAAAAGCACGTTATGAAAAAAAGCAAAGTAAAAAAAAACATATTATGAAAAAAAGCTAGTATATATATTGGGAATGATCAAATGCAAATCAAAATGTATCTAGCTTAATAATTTGCATATAATAAATGCAGGTTAAAAGACGAAAAAGGAAAAAATCTTTATGTGAAACAAAACATTAACATTAATTTAACAACAATCATCAAATGAAAATTCATTGCTAACACTCGACCATTCAGATGAAACAAATATCAATTAATTTTCATTATTACAAATAGGGAAAAGGTTACTTGATACCTAGTGAGACAGAAGGAAAGACAATTAAATTTAGTCGGCAATTTACCTACATTTGTTGGGTCATATCTATGAATGAATTTATTACAAGCTCAAATGTAATTAAAAGCACGACCAGTAGTCTATATCAGTGGTATGTGACCGCTTCATGGTACGGTGCTCATGGAATCTGGAACAACCTTTGTTTCTGGCTTCTTCAAAAATTTGTCCGATCGGAAGAAGGCAAAATTTTATTACTACCGTGTTATGCACCATCTTGTTTATAGTAAAAATCATACAATTTCACGAACATAAACTTAAAAATTAATTCTTTGTTTCAATTTAAACCCTTTCAAATTCATTGCAAGTTAGGTCATATTCTGATGACAGACTACTTAATAAAATATACATTTTTTAATAATTTTTGCATCCGAACGTAACTCTTGCTGTTCATCAGGGCCAACAATTCTGCGAGCTGCGTTTTCATCATTTGAGTTTCCATAGCCAGGTTCTAATTTACTTAAAATAAGGCCCAGGCGGGCTTTAAAATCTTGCTTCTTTATTTCTGAATATTATTTCACACTATCTGTATAGCTGTCTCCTCTAGTCTGCCACTTTTATATGTCTTTATGATAACTATTATGTAGCGGATATTGGAAACAACGAATCCAAACATGTAAAATTGATAAACCAAATCAATAGCGAGCTTCATTATCTGAAATGTTCTTTAACGGTTCATTCTTTATTTTAAGAGGAGCATCACGTATTTAATATTTCTGAGGAGATCAAATATCTGTCAATTCATTGCATACTATACCATCGTACACTATAACAACAAATAGTACTTAACGGAAATTTGTAGTCCATTAAACCATATAAGGTTGGACGGGACCGATTTACATCCGCCAACACTTTGATGTTTTTGTCTTTCGCAAATACATTTGTTTGTTTGAAAAATGTAAACTTGTTGGACAAGGGTCGTTAGTGGACAAGGGTCGTAAATTTTACCATATAACAGATTCCCTCCTGACTGATCTTAAAACCTTAAATGAATATATGAAGACGAATTCATTTGTAGCGGCAGTGTTCTCATATTTTTGTTTATTTAGAGTATGTACAGAATTCCTACCTCGTCCCCATCTATTATATACTGGAAATAAATTATTAATGAGCTAACAACATTCAATGATTTCGCACTAAGTTTTAAATAACGTTCGGGTGCTTTGTTCAAAATAGCTTGAAGCTTTATTTCCGTGCGCGTACCAATGCAGAAATGTGTTTCTTAAAATTATAACGAGACATTTTGAACTTGCTTATGTTTTAATGCAATATAAATAATTGATGAGATCATTTTTATTGACCTTCCTGGTCTATTTATAAGTATAATTATTGGGCTTTCTGTTTCAATAAAAAATTATTCTTCGTCAGTATTTATCTGCCTAGAAAGGTCACAGCACTACATTTTAGGTATAACTTGTTTTATTTGAGCTTTCACAAATTTCTTTAATTGATCTCACTTTCTAAAATACCCTTCTCCTTAATCACCTAATTCAGCAGCAAGTGTGAAGAAAACTATCGGTTAGGTTTTGAAAAAAGTAGAATTTTTAATTTATTGTTAATTTACAAAATAAATTTGGATTAACAATTTATTTAAATTGAATAACTAAACTTTGAATTAAAAATAAAAACAAAAATTTATCAAACATTTTTATAAAAACCAGCCAAATAAGAAAAATCATATTTTTCAGCCTATTGGTTCAGGTACTAGGCCATTAGACGGACATACATACACACATAAGCGCGTGGGCCCTCACCCTCATACATACGCCTACATACAAATATCTTTTTTAATTTCTTGTTTTTGGATTATGTTAATGCATATATGTTATTTTTTTGAAAAACTTGAATAGAAATATTAGTAATTCCTTAAATTCACTTTATTTAACTCGGAAGTAAAAATATAAAATTTTATTTTCAATGACTCCATTAGGGAATTTTTTTATAAAATCGACTTCAAAAAAAGAAGCTAAAAATAATTAACACAAATTCGGTACCTACTCATTTACAATAAATAACTAAGATACTTATTTTTGAAGTCGGTGTCAGCACTGTCGATCAAATTAAACAAGTTTATAATTTTACTTAATTTATAACTTAAATTTAAAATCTTAACTTTTAATACACTCACAGTAATATTTCATAAATGATGCATTTATGATATACAATTTTGCATTTGTTTAAGTTAGCGGACAATGCTGGCATCGATTTAAAGACCAAGTAACGTATTTGTTGTGAATAACTAGGTTTAGGGATAGGATTTTGAGTTAATATTTTTTACTTTTCAGTACCTAATTTTTCTTGAAGTCGGTTTTTAAAAAATGCATTTTCTACAATTTTAAGTGGTTAATCTAACAATCAACTATTTTCCTTCTTAAAATATTGTAAAAATAATAAAAGTCGCTGGAAAATCTAGTATGCCAACAACATACAAAAGCACAGCGATAGTAGTAGCCGCGAGTGGTTAGCTGTTAACCATTGAGGAGTTTCATTCCCAATATCCCAAGTCCAATATCAGATCTTACAAAGTAATAATTACAAATAACAAATACTTTGGAATCACTGTTTAGCTACTATCATCCCTTAAAGAGGTCTAGCGTCCAACTCCACAACTAATAATTAGACTCTGATTTGGTCGATGGTGTAGTTAGTTTGTAAAGTAACAACTAAGATTAGCAAATATCTTGAGTCACGGTTAATTTACTATCGGTTAAAGAGTTCATTATTATTCTCCAAAACGCATAATCAGATTCATTGCAAAGCAACAACTACCAGTAGAAAACATATATTAAATTACCATTAATTTACTGCTATTCTTTAAGGAATCATATTGTTTATCTCCAGAACTCATCATCAGATCCTGACCTGGTCGATGAGGTAGTTATTTTGCAAAATGATAAATACTAATAGCGAATGTATTGAATCACGGTTGATTTACTATGAACGGTTAAAGGGTTCCATTTTTCATTGGGAGTTTGATAGTATGGTTATTTTGCAAACCAACAACTACAAGTAATTGAATAATGGTTTATTTACTACTGCCCGTTAAGGAGTTCTATTGTTAATTTCGAGAACTTTTTAACGGACCCTAACCTGGTCGATAGCATAGTTATTTTACAATGTTACAACTAACAGAAGCAAATATATTCAGACACAGTTGATTTAAATACCATTCGTTAAGGAGTTATATCGTTCATCTCCAGAACTCATCGTCAGACCGTAGCCTGATCGATTTTGTAGTTATTTTGCAGTGTTTTAGTTATTATGAATCACTGTTGATTTACTATCATCCGTTAAGAAATTCCATTTTCCAAAAAAATACATGTCGAACATGTAACCTCATTTTTTAAAAAAGGAAAAACCGTGATGAAACTTAAAAATAACATTTATATATTATTAAGATTGTTAGAAACGAGTAAATAGTTTGAAATGCACAGATACGTTGAAATGACGGGAAAAGAAAGAAGTCTCTGTATCTCCCAGTAAGTAGACGTATACTAACGTGTCGTAAGTAGACGTATTACATGTTTTCATTGTTTTATTCATAATGGGATTATTATTTTATTACAGAAAAAATAATTTTATCCCCAAGTAAAGTATTCTATGTTCATCTTCATAACACAGGGTATAAACACATATGTGCACACATATAACGTTTTGGTTTATATATTTACTTGTTTTTCCTTCAAGCCTAATATCAATAAAATAAATTGAATATTAAAATAGATGTTATAGTTACGTCATCATTTTCCGAAGTAAAAATAAAGGCTAAAAATATTAGCCTCGCATGAAAATTTCAGGCTCGCAGAAACTAAACAAAGATTGTACCGACCTATTCCTATCGCCAATAGGTAACACACTCTAAGTGTTTTAATAATAATGAAAAGCTTTATTGCTGAACATTGTATTTATGAATGCCCACCACGAAAACTTATAATTACTTAAGTAAATAATGAAGAATGTCCAATTCGGCCCAGTCAAAGATGAAACATAAAAAGAATTATTATTTGCCTATATTTAAATTGTTTACTCTTTTTTGTTTGCATTTAGAACTTTCCTATAGTCATAAACACGCATCTAAATTATTTAATACGATAGATCACTGATATTTCCACTGCCTCGAGAAGTTTTTTCTGTGCTGTGACGTGAAAGTGGAAACGAGTTAGTGACAATTATACTTTACATGTTATCGATACTTGCAGTCGTTATTTAGTATCGAAAGCCAGTATCGATACTGTTTAAATACTTGCATGAAAGGGTCGAATATTAATTTATATAAAATATAAATGTAAATGATGTCTTTAAAAAAATGTCAGACACTATAAATTATAACCTTTATGCATACACATATGTCGATAAAATAATGTCAAATTAAGTTATTTTAATATCAAATGAAATCACTTCATTTATTCCCCACTTATTAACTGACAATAACTTTACAGCTTTGGGGACAAGTAGCTAGACTTGGAAGTCTTAATAAGTATAAAAATAGCAAATTTAATATAAAATTTACATAAAATAAGAACTGGTAAATGAACAAAATTGAGGTCAATTAAAAGTTTTTTATGTTTTATTGCCTAAAAATAATTACTTGAATGAAATTAATTAAAAGAGCATTATATAATTAAAATATAACATTGAAAATTTATTTAAATTTTGACAATATTATTTTATTTCTCCTAATAATAGTCTTTATTAAACATCTGACCTGTTTACTGAGTCAAAATTCATATATTTTGGTGTTTATCTGCTTGCTCGAAAATCTGATACATCAGTCATTCATATTTGTAACTAGGGCTCTTCTAAACGTTGA
This sequence comes from Druceiella hillmani, assembly GCA_039881145.1. NCBI lineage: Eukaryota > Metazoa > Arthropoda > Insecta > Lepidoptera > Hepialidae > Druceiella > Druceiella hillmani. Next base: position 26,560,131 of record JAYKKI010000025.1, read on the forward strand.
CTATATTCAGATAAAAAGTTCCTTTGCTACTTTACACATCTCATTTGTGGTTCAGTTGTTATAAAGGTAATAATTTATCTTTCCATATATATATGCGTTACCTGCCTATTACTTTGACCCGATGGGAAATTCTGGTCGATATTGCATTTGCATACAGATGAAAAGAGAGAAAGGGATCTGCTTAAACAACACGCGGGTGAGTCCGCGTGAAAAAATTATTATATATTTATTATATAAAAATTAATTATCTACACACTTACACACACATATGTATACATATATATGTATATATGTATATATATATATATATATATATATACATATATATATTACTACACTAATGTCTTAGACATACGAGTGACATTCTGCATGACTAGGAAACTGCATAATTTAGTGAATCAAGCTAGAAGCAAATAGTAGTAGAATATATCATTAAGAGTTTCAATTGAATCAGTTAAGTAATTTTGGTTATTATCGACTATAATTTTTAAAATATTAGTTTTGATCTTGTGAATATATCTTCATTGGAACAGAACTTCAGTTTCACTATCATTAGCCCAAGAAGTATAAATTAATGTTTTACTTCACCGTACACTATTTTTGCTAAGTATATAAATGATTCGCTAACGATAAAGTTCACGCTTCAAGGATTTCACTTAATAAACATTCCTCTATTTCGGGACTTTCTTGGGGTGCTTTCTAAAGGATTTCTAAAGATAAGTCATTTTTTCCACGCCGCTACACTATCTTTTAGTGCGCTCGGTTTGAGCAAGATCGAGTATGCATCGCTGAACAATATTACAATAATATACTCTTACAATTTAGTCTTACCATTTATTGTCAGTATGATAATAGTTAAGGTAGTTATCATTCTTTTGTAATTTACAAATATGAAACTCTGTTTATTTTATAATTGCTTGTTACTGAATTATCAACAAAGGTATCAAATAAAAAAAGGTGATCATGTTTGGAAAAGTAAAACAACTTTTCTTTGTAAATATTACTTACAATATGCTACTAAAAGAACTTGGAACTGGCCACTTCATTTAAAACCTTAAAAATGGTACTTATAATGTAATATAATATGTATAACAAAATAATATATATTTCAATGGTAGTATAAAAATAATAAAAATCCAAAATTCTGTTTACAAGATAATTTAATTCGGTGCGATCTTTCTATAACTTTACTGATTTAGTCAGAAAAAAATTGTGATTATTTTTTATTAGTACTTTATAATGAGAATACCACTCTTTACGACTTAAATAATAAACTCGGACTTGATCTTACTCAACGTAGTGTCTTTACTGAAGAAAGAAATTCTGTGATAGCAATGACCTATTAGTAAAAATAGACAGTGCGGCTCACGATAGAAGCAGACAATAATACGGACTACATTGGGTATTGATATGAATCAAGTAATGCAAATAAAAGACAATACCGGAAATATCCTTGTTGAGACGGATATCGCCAAATAAAATGTTAACACAACTGCTATACTTAATATTGTAATATAGAATGAAGTCTGTATACAGGATTAACCTATATGAAGTTCACTATGAACCTGAAAGAAAACCTAAAATCTATGTATATACGTAAGGCCAAAAGTAAAGAAAGAATGAAGTACCGAGAAAAATTAGAAGCATCTTTCTTTAGTCACTAGGCTGCTATTTTTCAGAAAATAATAGAACAATTGCTGGCGATTGCTATGCTAATGTACGTTCATCTTTCCTTTCATAGAAAATAAGACAAAAACACTATTTAATAGAACCATTCTATCCCACGATAAAGCTCTGATGCCTTATTTCGACAGAAAAACAATTGATTTTTAAGTAGCTTCAATCTATAGTCATTTAGCGCAAAGTGCATCGTAAAACTTTTATTTTCCCATGAAAATTAAAAACCACTCACTTGGAGAAATTTCGGCCATACGTAGAATGAGTTCGCATCTATATTTCTTTTAATGTGATAAATTATTTAATCTAACAACGATTTATACATGTCCTATAAATCGAATAATGTCCTATTCACAAGCCTGACCGTTATATTACAATCCTGACTAAGGAGACGAAGATTTCACATTATTAAGAGTTCTGCTGAATTATTATAATATAATATAATTTCTACAATTTATTATACACGTAATAACAAGTGTTATTATGTATATAATAAATTAAAACAACACTTGTTAACAACAATTATCATAATTTAATACTTTTTAAAATTATAAGCGTTATATTATTATTGGTTTTTACCCGATTTAACACTTTGAAGAATGGAACGCAGAGACTGAGAGTGTTGCACAGCTACGCATAACTTTAACTGTTTTTGCTTATATTATTCTTGATTTTGACCAATAGGAAATGTAAATCCGCTACTTAAAAATTCACAATATAATTAATTTACTTATAATCATATATAGTTAAAATGTTTCTATTTAATTATCACTTATTAATTTATTGCGTGTATATTTTTAAAGTTGAATTTACCACATGTATTAATGGAAAGAGTGCCTCACCTAGAAGGGCACGGATAGGAAGCTAGCTACGATTGTCTATAGACAGTTAAACCATAAAAAAATTGTGGGAAGCAATGTAAGGATAGATCGAAGTTTATGAGCTATCTTAAATAGCTATTTACGTCGTCAGTTGAATGGAATATGGGTTTCGGGCGTTAGTGAATACGATAGGCTATAGCGATTGTTGAAGTAGCTACTGCCCGAATTACAAAGTAGTCTCGCGTTGCCACATTACCTGCATGTAAATTTAACATAGCATATAATTTTAAAAAGGCTTTTCAACATTAGGATGTACAAAACAGAGAAGTTTTCAATAACACTACAAAAATTGATGCCTTTCAGATGTTTAGCTCACTAATTGCAATTATAATTAAAGCCGAAAAAATATTTATTACTTTATTAATAAAATAAATGTACACAAACAAGACATCACGTCGGTGATATTGCATAGTGGTAAGATTAGCGAGAAATTGTGTTAAGCATAAAAATTAGAATTTTGCGGCTAATTTAACGCTTCTTATCTATTTTGGCAAATCCACTTGCCAATCGTGTTTTTTCGTTAGACGCAAAACGAAAGAAACACCTAACCGTACAACTGATTGTCGTTGTTTACTAACATAGCATAACCGCGCAACTGTCACAAGGTTTAAAGTTTAAAGTTATCTGAAATTTAATAATTTTCCACGAACAATTGTAGATTTAAGACTGTAAACTTAGCTAATTTACGAACAATACCTATAGGAACATTAAAAGTCAGAGTAAAATCAAACCTTTTATACGATAGTACTTAAGTAAACCTAACTATAGGCATCTCCATAATTTGTAAACAAGATTTCAAAAGTGTTATCATTGAATTCTAAACTAGCAACGATGTTAGTCTCTGGATATTACTCGAAGCAAACAGCTGCAATTTTCTGAGTAGACCAGCAATGGATACTGCTTTAAATTCAGAGATTTTTATCATTGTTACTTCCCCAAAAACATATACACATTTTTAAATGAATAAGAAATGTCATTGTATGTTTTTACAATATACTAATTTCTCCGCAATTAATTAAATAAAATTGCCAAAAAGAAAATAATATGAATATTTCATTTTTCATATCCATAAAAATTTTAAAGACTTGGACTATGACTCTAGCGGAAAGCACACATTATGATCCAGCACGTGTACATTCAAAATTATAAGTGCGCGGGCCTGCTGTAAACATTAAATTTGAATGTAATGTAAAAGCTTTCCCTTTTAAACGTAGCGAGTGATTTAACGAGGTCGTGTTTAGTGGACGAGCTTCACTCCGCCAATTCATCCTGCTTTTCCCATCCATTCAACCGCCTAGATATAAGACAAAACTTTTAAAATCAACAAAAGTTATACTTAGAGTTTATTTACGTATATAGGTATACATGATCATAAGCGACTTTTTCAAAAGACCATTTCTGGATATACTTATAAATATTTACAAAGGACATACGATACGCTGTGAAGATTTATTAGTATATCAATGCCATTAGACTTTAATATATGTGTAATAAATATACCGATTGTATGTAATAAATCTCCTCTCATTTTTTCTGTAGCATGTTTGAAAACGCAATATTTCTTTCGAGCCAGACTGCTGTAATCGATAATGGGCGAGTTGACATTAAGGAATATTCTCATCAAATTAAAATGTAACATGTTCCAATTTATACTAAATTAATTTAAAAGCAATTCACCTTTTGAAATTTAGAATATGCTATTTTGGGTATATCGCAGTTGTTTCTAGTTAATTTAGATCGACTATAAGAAAATAACATTATATTCCTAACTTTTAATTACAATAATTAAAACGTAAAAAATCATTTAAGCAGGTCTGGAACAGAAATATTATAAACCGACGCCAAAAATATAATCAAGTTTGAATATAGAAATGGTGCTAACAAATAAATATATGTGCAATAATACTTTTATTCAGATTACTTCAAATTTAGTGCCAAAATGAAGCATTTTTTCCACTGCTCAGTAAAAACTTTAAAAATAAAAAATATTAAAATGTTAAAAAAGTTGTCAACAAAATAGTAGTGTCAAAAAAATTGTTAACAAAGTAATGGTTAATAAACTAGATATCGTTATGAATGTTTACATTATATAAGTTTTGTACGAATTTCCATATTTTTCTTTTAAATAACTTTTTACGATGTTTTTTAAGTTAGTTTTAAAAATTTCTACGATCAAAAGAATTATTTCAAGAGAAAATATTGCTTAATCGTACTGTAAAGATGAGTAAATAAAATTATTAATAATAATATTTATATTATCATTTCATATTTTTAAAATTTCGAAGGATTAGCAGATAATGTAAGCAGAGAGGAAACATTATATCATTCTCAGTTATGTACCAAAATTTACCAAAAAGAAAATAATATAAGTATGAACATTTCATATTTCATACCCAAAAACATTTTAAATGATTGGAATATGACTCTAGTGGAAAGCACATATAATGAAACATTTAAAATACATTCAGAATATTAAGTGCGCGGGCCTGCTGTAAACATTCAATTTGAATATAATATAAAAGCTTTCCCATTAGAATGAGGCGTGCGATTTAATGAAATGGTGTTTAATGACACCAGCATCACTCCGCCCATCGATCGAGCTTTTTCCCACAAGTCCTTCCGCCCAGTATTAATGCATATCTTCTAAAATGAATAATACTTTTATTTAGCAATAAGAAACCACAATACTCAATAATTTCTTTCTTCATTAGGGGTTTCTTCTTTTAAATTTACTATTACTTTGATTTAATTGACTTTGAAATAAAAAATTAATTAGAAACACACTTATGATTAATTGACAAAAATTATCACGGGAACTGTTTTTTTATTAAGCATCTTATTTTTTTTTCTGTTTTAGTTTGCCAAAAGAAAAGAAGTAAAATTATATTATCATTGGTACGAAACTACATTTATATCTGGCGACTACTGGAACTACGTTTGTTTCTCCTGCGTTCATTCTGAAATATATTGTATGAAAATTTGTGCGAAGTTTATTTAAACTTTGTGATGTCTCTAGATTCAAGAAGTAAAAAAAGGAACGTTGAAAAATTTAACTTTAAATTAAACTGTACGTTACCTCTAATGGCATATTTTTAATTATTCTGAATTGTATGCTGTATCGTACTTTGATAGTCTAAGATAGGACAAATTTTTGATGTATCGTACTTTAAAAGCTCAAGATAGAACAAATTTTTGCTGTATCGCACTTTGACAGCTAAAGATATGACAATTTTTTGCCGTCTCTTAATTTCTGAACTCAATATGTGACAAATTTTTACCACCTTATACAGCAAATAACCCCAAGTAAACAATAAAAATATGAATCATAACTTATGTCATAAATGCAAAGTTTCGATGGTTGTATGGAGGTTTGTTATATTATAAATCCAAAATATATTAACGGATCCACAAGAAATTTATCATACAAATAGATTTTAGCCCAACTTAATGTAAAGGGTACATTAGACCTGAGTATAAAGTAGTACCTGAAGCGCAGGATCTATGTTTTATGGTGTTCCTTAGATTAAATGTGATTAAGTATCACATAGAATTTCCTATGAAGAAAATTTTATAAGTTTGATTTTAGCATATATCAATTCAAACCGCGTTTCCTGAATTCCCAAATCCAAGCATGCTTCTCGTGGGACATCAAATAAAATTTTCTCCTTTTATGACTGGATACTATTGAACGTGAACGCATTACAAAATAAACCGTATGTTAATTTGAACCTTACCCTATAACAAGTAAAAATCATCTGAAAATTCAACCTCATATTTCTGACTAACTGATGTCTTATTAACTTCAAATTTTCGGAAGATTCAAAACTTCACGACCTGATGTATAGATGGCACAAGCATCGTTATGTAACTATGACTTTGCCAGATTTAAATGAAGGACTGCACGGTTTCAAATAAATGCGTTCATTTACTTGTTTGCGGCGGTCAATTACAATAAAGATATTTTGAAATTTACTTTCACTGCACTATATTAAATAAATTTGGCTTCCAGTAACCATTATCTTCTTAAACCAAAAGAATCACGTCGCGAAAACATATCTTCATCGAGATTCGCTTCAAATGATGAAGCTAAAACTGATGAAACTACTTATTTTGCGAAGTTGAGAAAATTCTTGGTCTAAATATATTCAATGTGTTCCTTTATTGAGCCGAGATCCTTTCGATTTACACTTGTACTACGTTAACATAAAAAAAAAACAAAACTCAAACTCAAATTTATTGAAGAATGGCGAATCATCTCAAAATAGTAGGTAATTTACTAGTCACGAGTAAAAATTTTTACAATTCTCGTACAGTAGCCACTGTCACAAATGCAAGTCATTTTTTCCAAAAAGTAAGCTCAATTGACTCAATTTACTTAGATTATGTCGTTTGAAACAAAAAGTCAATATTTCATTGTCGATAAAAGTAACTACTTTAACTATCGATAAGGTTGGCATTCTGAACGACTTTTCATACGACCGTTTTTGAATCAGCAATCGTTTGCAAAGATTTATTCTTGTACCCACGCCGTTATACCATTTCTTATCGACATACCGTTCGTAGCAAGCGTCACTCTTTTTATATGTCCGATTACGAACAGACATTTTCTTGAATAAAAATATATTTCTTATTCCGTCCTTCGTTTTTTAATTCGCTCATTTACTTAAATTTCGTTATTAATAAGCTCTATTATCGTTCAAATATTCTAATATTTTAGTTTTAAGAAATATATGTAAACTTCAATTTTTCTTTAACATAAATAATAACTATGAAATAAGAACAGGTTTGTTGTTCCATGATATTTACCCACGGCACTATTAACTCATTACTTCGAAATACACATTACCGATTTCTTTTCGACTGACAGGAATTAGTTGAAAAAAAATGGTATTTTGTTCAACCGCTGTTACGCCACAATATTATAGTGGGAGTATCTGTATGACAAAACCTCAATTATTCGCCGGGACGAAGTGGCGGGGGTAACCAAACCGACGACAACACTCACTGCGGATAAAAAACGATAGAAAAATGTTATAAGATAAGTTAGAAGATAGTTATAAAGGCCGCGCACTGTTTTTATTATAAAAAAAGGTAATTCAATATTTCCTGTCAAAATTGATGTCTATTTGAAACCGACAAACAAAAACTAAATACAGTTTTTTTTAAATTAAATTGTCATTTTTTATATCACAATATAATAAATATATATACACTAACAGTAACATATAACATAAAGAACCTGAAAAATGTAAAATAAATTTCATAGAAAACAGTTTGAGTTTAGATTTCATAGAACCGCTTATCTGTACTAAAGCTAGGCCGTGACTCCACATTATTTTGGTAAAGCCAAAATTCACTATTCACTAGAGTCCCGATCTGTACAACTGATGAAAGACCAGACATACTATTGATAATTTTTGTAAATATAGTGGTTTCCGTAGAATAAAAGTGGACAAAACATTTCGTGGAGAAGTAGATTAGTTTTTAGTCGAAATTTCATGTACAAAAAAAAAAGTCTTATTTTACATTGAACTCGAACATCGTGTCCAATGGAATTACTTTCAGCTGTAATCCCGCTGAACGCATATGTAAACTTACATCAGACATAAAACATAAGGCTCCTTTGAAACTTTACACTGATATCGTCTTGATCACGTTCATTTTCAACTTCACTATAATACGTTTTCCTCAAGTTTCAATGTCCCTACGAGGGTTAATACTAAAATGTGCTTAGTCCATTATCAATTTTCAATTCTTTTTTTACGTCGCAAAATTTTAGGAAATTTGGTATGGTTGATTTTTTGATTTCAACGTTAAACAGAAGTTAAACAGATTAACTATTACTAAAATTAAAACAAACACTGAAATCTTATTAGTATATTATTTTCAACCTTCAAAGTCGCTTAACAAAAAGTATAAATTTAATACAATCATGACTAGAGAGAGTTTGACGTTTGCGTCAATTTAATACTATTAATGTATTACCACTATTATGTATACTACTATGAATATTTCTTGTATGAATCTTCTTTAGTTATGATAGTGCAAGTTTGCATGATACGATATATGATTTTTTTATTTTTGGTTACGACACCAATGGATGAAAAATAAAGCGTATCGGAAAAAAGTAGCGTAAGATAAGAAAAGAGTTTCCATCTCCTATCGCTAATCATGTTAATGAAAAGCCGGTAATCAGCAACGTAACTTTAGCACATATTATTTATTGTTGTGCTCTTACACCCAACACAAACGACTGACAATAATTTATTCAGCAATAATCAATAAAAATGGAGCATTTAACATTATAACGCACACGTCCCACACAAACTTGCTATCGGGGAAAGTGATAGAGCGTGCCAAAGAGCACGTGATAACAGCGACACTAGATATTTAGTGGTGTGCATGTTTCAACTTGTATGGTAAATTGGTCGACAGTCGGCCACTGACCGTGTCCCGCAAGAGTCGGCACTTGTTGGTCGCCCACTAGTTGGCTATGAAAATAGTTCGTTCTCGTTATGTATTAGATATGATAAAGCTTGTATTAACTATTTCGTTTAAGTAATATAGAAATAATTACCGTAAAAATGTTTGTTACTATCAATATGTTATATTTACACTTAAGAATAATAGTAAATATTAACTGTCAATATTTTTTAGATTTATCATTAGGCTACTGCTTTAATACTTCCCTCTACTTTTTTATTAGAACATGTAAAAAACCACTTCTTAAGTACGTTTTGACAATACTCTCGTTTACTGATTTCGAGTAGTCGCAATGTGCTCTCTCCAGTATGCAGGTGCCAAAATCATATTGATATGATCACACAAATGTGATACCACTACGTTTGGGAAATTTTTTACAAACTTTAGAAACTTTTGAATACATCTTATCTGATCTTATTAAAACATTTTGTTTGTAGCCAATTTAAAACCCACAACATGAAACCCTAAAATATCCTTGAGGGATTCTAAGAGAATTCAGAATTAAAATTTACAAACTACTCTCTTCACAGAGTGATGCAAGACCGGGTAAAATAAAAAGCGTTGTGCAGAGATCTTATTATTATTGTTTTCAAACTCTTATGGAAGATCATATATATATATACATATATATATATATATATATATATATATATATATATATATATATATATATATATATATATAGTAATGGTGCATGTACAAACGCAACAAAGAATATTAATGTTATTTATATACTAGTTTTTCCCTACATTTTTTCATTGGAATCGCAACTTTGACGGCGATATTTTAAGAAACTGTAGAAATTTGTAATATAGTTCCTTAATATTTTCCACTCAAATTGATACTCACAATTACCTGTATAAATAATACTCAGGTTTTTGTTACATCTGTACATGTTATGTAAGGGCTTACAATTAAATAAACATGTCTTTTATTATCGATGATTCTGTGCATAAAACTTAATATATTTGAAGTTTGTTTCCGTAGAATGCGTACATTTTTTCATTAAAATCGCTACTTTGATAGTGATATTTTCCAGAATTGTTTTGAATTTTCATACAGTTCTCAATATTTTCAACTTATTTTGATTTATGCAATCACTGGTAGAAATAATATTTCTTTATTAGACTTATGTAATATTGGTGTTTATTAAAATCGGACGTCGTAAACTTAGTTCGTTGTTAATATGCATTTACTTAGAAACGTACAACTGACATCGTTTAAAATAGTTATGTTATAGGAAATATAGATATATAGGAAAAAAAAGGAAACTTAATCATATCATTCACCTGTCTTTCCATCTATCCATTTGTCACGGTTGTTTTATAAAAAAATAGTATGACACAGAAACATCAAGTTGGGCACATTGCTAAAGCATACTAACTCACATTAATTTCAATAGTTATTCCTCAAAGATAATCGTATGAATATTTTGGAGAGGTAATACAAACACTCGATACTTTTTATGTTAATTTTGATATATCGGTTAGGGAATTAACGATAAATATAACAATTTTTCTTTTAGAATTTTGTAGAAGGTATTTCTAAAAAAAATATTTAGCCAAGTAATAAATCACATTAATCAATATATTTAGACGAAGAATTTCTGAAACTTTACAGCAAGCATATAAAGCACTCGTTTTAATTTCGTGTATCGTAAGGATTACAGTTTGAAAGAGAAAGTCATTAGGAATTCAATATTTTTTTCGGCTTCTTATTTAACATAGTTACTACTTGTGAAAAAAACAATTTTACTAGAAGGTTACCAAAAGTTTACTGCAAAAATAAAGTTATGATTCTAAATTTAATATTTCCTGAGATTTTCACGACATTTATACGCCTGTGAAATATGTACTACGCAATACATTCACATTTTGATAAACAATATTTACCTTCGTAAAAAAATTCAACAGGAAAATGCAAGAATAGGGTATGTATACCCTTAAATGATTACAAGGTGCAAATGCTTAGGGAACCCTCGTCGCGCAAGTTCTCCTCGTACTTAATAGGATATTTTTATGTATGTTATTTCAATAGTTATCGTACCTCAGTACGTATTTTCCAACTCTTGCAACTAATTATTTATTTAAAAATAAATTACCAAACATTTAATGTTGATTACGCAGATGGTGACATTATTTTTATGAATGCAGTCTTCTGTAGCTAAGCAAGAAGTACCTGAGGGCACTTCTTCGTCAGACAGCGCCCGTCCATGATTGCTCAGACATTTCCTTAGACACTCAACGCAGCGTTTATTGATTTTGAAGTCACAATCAAACAAAAGTCATGATGTTGAGTTACCGAAATTTTATTTGATTTATTTCGGGTTCAGAAAATATGAATATGTATCTCGGTATTGATCGTAATTCAAATGACTAAAGATATATGACTAAAGAGATTACCTTCGTTAAAGCGATTTTATACCTGTGTTTTAATTAAATAGAAAAATTTGTTCATACTTTAAAAACTGGCCATCGAACTGCTTAGCATTCAGTATTTTGCTTTGATTCGAAAATAGTTATAAAACTTAAACCTTGCATTAACTGGAATGTACTAGATATTAAATTGTTGACAGACATTCTCATAAATTTTATTAATATCGCATTTTGCTTTATACATTTTCAGCTCTCCACTTGCGTTAATTAAATTTCAACCCAATTAATATATGTGCGTTACTTGCCCCACGGGTGGTGATATCCCGCTGATGTATCAGAGGTATTCGCTTTTTTGACAGTGGAATTTAATTAAAACGAGCAATAAATGCATATTTACCAACGACATGGAGGAAGTTTTCATCAATTTCAATCCATTCAATTTTATTTCTAAATTTTTGTCTTTTAGTTTAATAATTTCCAGTTCAAAAGATTTTAAAGTTAATGCTTAAGTAAAATTGGACCCATCTATTGACCGTAATGGTTTGATAATCAGACAAAAGTCAACTGATAAAGTTACAGGAAATAATTATATTTCCTCATTTCGTTTTTAGAGTTCTACATCTTAAAAGAAAAAAAAAACTCTGAAGACAGATGGACTTCTGTCCATTCATAGCCATATATATATATATATATATATATATATATATATATATATATATATATATATATATATATATATAGCTGTATATTATAGCCATTTTTATAAGAAACTGTTTAACTTAGAAACTTAAAATGTAGAACAGTAATAAAGAATTATAAATTGCATATATCCCAATAAGTTAACACTCAAAAATATTCACGTGGAAACTTTAAAAGATAATTGATTTTTTTTACTTTTGGTATCGTATAGCCTATCGTACCATTTTATCTGGAAAAATTAGTTAGGAGGATCCATTTTTTTTCTCATTATGAATAAGCCTATCTCCAGAGATCTCAGAAAATATTTTTTTTCACATTTTAAATAGCATATCTCCAGAGATATGCTGAAAGGCAAGCGTCCAAAATACAATCCCAAATAGGGCATATTTTCAAAAATACTGAAGCTTAAAATATGAAAATAAGAAAGTATCACGAGCAAGGCAAAAGTATATATCAAATTTAATTTTAAATTTCAAAATTAGGTTGCAAATTTTATGTTTTTTTGTCAATTTTACTATATTTTCATCCCTGTAGAAATAGCTAATTAACTTGCTGTTAAATATTGACATGAAAACAAACGAATTAAAAAACACAATTATAATAAGATGCAATTTTTAATTTTCCATATAATCTCAACATAATATCGGTTATTTACCCTTAGGTAAATGGAAAAATAATGTTTTATAAATACATAATATTTTATAAATAGCATTCAGCTTAAAGCAATACCATAAGCATTTCAGTTTACAAATATTTTCAAATCTTATTGACAGTATAACATTATTTCTTTTCCTTTTCGTACAATCGAACGTAAATAAAATGGAACAATTAATGTGCGAAATAAAAGTGAAGAACATTAGTTTGAAAAATTTAAATAATAACAATCATATGCAGTTCATTAAATGGCTTGTTTTTTCAATAACTCTTTCATTTTCACAAAGCAAACAGGGTAACAAAAACCTCTAGAACGCCCGCCCAAGTGCCACTTCTTACCTTGGCCCGCCCACAATTAATACATATATTTTGAATGTTTTTACATTCTATTTCAAACTTGTGGGAATAAGTAAATTCACAATATTATGATGTGACGTAGAGAGAACAATCACGAAATTAAAATCCATATTTAGTGATAATGCTTTTACATTTTTAATAATAAACGTCATAGAGAAATATATTCCTAGTTCCAATTTATGTATATATATATATATATATATATATATATATATACACACACACATATATATATATATATATATATATATATATATATGTACATCTAAAATTTTCATAATTTTAGCGGGATACTTTCGGAAATAACGGAGAACGTATTTTTTACTAATATTTCAGAATTTTTTTTAATACATATGTTACATAAACTATTTTGAGGGCTTGTAACCAATTCTTTCACACGATATCACACAATACATATGGAAGTTTTTTTTTGAATATTTAATTTCTAAAGACCGATCAAACAACAGCCAACTTTTCAAATGGGGAGTTACCCTAAAGAAACTAGTCTCGTTAAAAGAATATACCTGCAAAATATAATCCAATAAGATTTTTATGTGTTCGTGACGTACAAACAGACATGTAGACTTGACGAAATTATAAACTTTAGAATTTAATAGCTTCTCAGCAAATTCATAGGATTTCACGAAATTCAATCAGAAGATTCATCGATTCGTGTGCCGCAATATTGTAAATCAATTTTAAATAGAAACGAGATTTTAATCAGATATATGTCATATTGAACCTAATAATTTTAAAAGTTGAAAATAATAAATATTTTGAAAATAATAATAAGTTGAAAATAATAAATAAAATTTTTTGGAATAAAATCAAAGTCAAGAAAGAAACTTCCATAAATAAGACTTGAAAAAGTTGCAGTGTACCTTTAAAAACGTAAATTTTAAATATTACTAGATTTTGAAAAACCTTCGAAAAATGCCTTAAAATATATTAAGCAAAATTAGGATAAAGACGAGAAGAACCTTATTTTATATTTTCTTTCAATTTAAAATTGACACCAAAAGACAATCCATTTTATTATTAACGACATTTCTCTTTATTCGAAACCTGCACTGATTTCAATATAATACTTTACAATAAAATTCTATGTATGAAAGCAACTATAAGCTTTCACAGGATAGCGCTAGCTGCACCCAAAGTGAAATGCATCGGTGTGCAGTCTAGCTTCATCGAAGCGAGCATTCAATCAGCGAACTGGTTAATTATTTATTTGCCGTAAAAGCTGACGCTGGGACAAAGCTGTGCTATCTATAGGGACCGTTTGTTGTGCAGCAACGTATAAAAATAAACGCGCAGGTACTCGCATACTGAGAGTAAGCTTTGTCGTATTATTATTATCGTTGGCAGATGGAATTTAGGGAGACTTATTGTTATGCGTTAAAAGACATTTCCAAAACCTATTAAATGATTTGTGAAGGTTTTTTTATTTGTTTTAGTGTGTTTTAAGAGGCGCTGGTCTTATTTCCAATAGTTCTGCGCAATTCGAATCAATTGTTTGAAAAAACATTCTTTTCCTCCTTTTGCTACTATGTTTTATAGAAAAATATTTTGGCCACGAATAATAAAGAAACGTTTACATTCAACACATTTATTTTAAAATTGACTGTTAATCTTATATACTTACTAAACTTTAAATAACTCGACTGATATATAGGTTACGAAACTTCGATTAAAATATCAATTAAAATTTATACTTGGAAAAAATAGTAGTCCACAAATTTAGGGAAAAAATCATTACTGTAATCAAAAATATTGCGAAGATAAAAAAGTAGATAGTGATGGACTATAGAAAAAATAAATACGGTAGAAGAACATTTAGCATTCGGTAAATATACAAAAGTACATTTAATTTCGTGAGATAAAATTAAAGACGCTTTAATAAAAATATTAAAAGATTAGTAAATATTATTAAAATATAACGATAATTATTTTATTTAATTACAATTTAAATCCATTAAAATTTAATATAGGATTCAAAAATTTATATATAAAAAATAAATAAAAAGAAAAAATATTTTGAAACAATAATGAACATATCAAGGTTGAATGTGACATTGCATGCATAAAACAACAATTGTTGACTAAATGCATTCATATATTTAAACTTCAAGGCAAATATATATTTGGTGCACTTATTCTTCATCAAAAAGACATTATAATGTTATCTACCTATTACAACATAAAAATTAAAAATTATATGGTTCTAAATTGTCAAATTATTTAGGCATCAACAAAGATGCGAAAAAGAGGTAGGATAGGAGTAGAAGAATAGGTAGTGATAGGGAATAAAAATAGGATGCATATATATAATAGAATAGGATTTATAAGTAATTTATGAATATTCAAATTGTCACATAAATAAACACATAATCGTTTCTGATATTGGAATCAAATTTATTCCAGTGTTACGCAGGTATTGTGAAAAGTGTTCCTAGAAGTTATTTCTGAGATTATATATAAGAAGAGCGAGGAGGAATTCATTGCGAAATCCAAAGATTATGATGAAACATATATGGATTTTTCAATGTATTGAAGATAAGGCATAAAATATATAAATTGCACCAGCTACATTTATCCAGTCAAGACAGAAGTATATAGTGAATATATAAATTTAGAAGGCGTCCTAGTTTATTTAACTGATCTTCAGTGAGTTCAGTGTAGCATAAATCCAAATAGGCATACCAATTAACCAAGTAGGCATTAAATGTGAAAAGGGTAGTACAATATATATGTGTACGGTAACGTACCGTGGTGGAAAATGATTTCAAAATTACGAATGTTTTGATATAATAGCAGGTTTGTTAATGTTTGGCAACCAGTTCAGTGTGATGGCAGTTTAAGGTAAAACAAATAAAACGCTTGTACATTTTCAGCTGTCGTTATCCAATTAAAACTGAATATGAGTGCCTGCATGTCAAAGCTTTATTGATTATAATCCAAGTAATATTATTAGCATCAGGACAAATTTTGGCTTATTTGGAGCTAACACTTATAGTTTATAACGCAACTATTTCAGTTAAATTGCTTTCGTGAGAGGACTGAATCTAAATTAGGTGATGCGTTAAAAAGCTATAGAATAATAAATGCATGTATAAATAAAAGGCCAAAGTCCCGTTTTAGCCGAGCTTTAATAATATATGAAGTTGTTTTGATTAAATGCAATGCGGACTTTACATTTCGCGTAGCGCAGGTGCACGCAGATGCACTCGCCGCTGTGCCTGCAGTCGGCGCATTCCCATTCACTGTAATGAAAATGAATTAAAGTGGATATCTAGTTTAGACTTGTTCCGGACCATTTATTATTCTCGAAAATTTACAGTTAACGGGAATGTGAAATGCAGCCAGCATTACCGCATCCATTTAAAAAACTAAATAGGCATTCTATCTCTGATGTGATCTATATTATGTGGGCAAATGTTGTTTTATCATTGTTATTAGAAAATTCCTTAAAATATGAGATATTTTTGGTGATCTAAGTAAAATCTGTCGTTTATACGATCAACCATCCATGAGATTTATGACATATCACATTATTCAGATATTTAATTATTAAGATATTTAACGACATACCATATTTATTTACAAAAAATAAGTTTATTTCATTTTTCGTAAATTTTCTCAAAACACATTTTTATTACATCTTTTATAGACACCTTTTAAATGCATTTTTAAAAAATCATGTTCTGACGATTTAGTAAGAATGCGTGGACAAGAAAATATATTTCTCCGATTGAGTTTTTTTGCTCACAACTTGAGAGGAATGAACTGAATATCAACACAGAATCCATATACACAGCATTCCTACAGTAGCCAGAAATATATAACCCAAGAAGTCATCACACCTAGGTTTTATGATAGCAAAATTCACTTGGATTCTAATTAATTTGCGATAAACCTCAAACTAGTATATTTATCGGACAGTTTCATAAAAATATTAATATTTCGGTGGTGAAATTTGAAAGAAATAAGAAACTGCCTTCTAAAACATGTGCTCTATTTAATAGTGACCGTAGATAAATAGAAGAAAGAAATAAGTGAAACAGCCAATATCACCCTTTATATCTGCTGTAATACCTGTGTTCATCACTAACTATGAAATATATTGACTAATTTTGACATCGCCTATCTCTTATAATTCGGTTTTTGAAGCTCCTGATATGACATTTTTATGCGTAGCCAAAATCACACTCAACAATACATTGCAAAGTTTTTTTGATAACGGCTTTATAATTATGTATATCTGAAAGCAATGCAGTTCACCGATAAATTTGGAGTCGCACTAATGAACACCACCATTTGACAGAAGTATTACATTTTTGATACACCTAAAAGCTCTAATAAATTTTGTAAGTCTGACTTTTCATGTATAGAAAGACAAATACTTAATTATAATGTATTACAAATTTGAAATTTTTATTACAAATTTGAAACTTTAGGAGATGTTTGACATAAATAAACGTAAGCTTCATAGCTCACTTCACTTATAGATCATCAAGACCTATAAGTTTATTTCTCGATGAGCGAGAACCTTGAAGTTAGGCACTAGTGAAGGAAAACTTTTTAATTTCTTTTTAAATTTTAGCTAGAAAGGAAGATGAAGTTTATTGTCGAATTTCACGTACACATGGTAGGTTTCTACAGCTCTATACATGTATTGTACCAACAGTTATGGGTCTAACAATATTGAATAAAGCATGCAGATCTATACTTTAGGATCATAAGTGTGCTTTGTGCTTCTATTCAAAATAACGCTGACTACTTTTTTTAACACTCCATTTCTTTATAATAGTAAATGCATATGACATTTTATAACTACAATATCAAATTGATTTTTAGAATTAATACTTTGGCTCCCGAAAACGGATTTTTAGTCACAATTAATGGGAAAATTGTGTTTGGAATAGCTAAATAAAAAGATTGGTTTCGTTGAATGGAATTCTGTCCTACTACGAAGCGATTTAAAGAAAAAAAATCCTAGTTTTTTTTTTATCTTGGTTACTTCAGCTTTATGGCATTGAGTAATTCACATGCCAAGCGATGGATAGGATGCATTGTATGGTATTTCTTATTCTCTGTACGAAGGTTCTGACTATATTTCCAGAATTAAATGAAACATTGTGTCGCATGTAGTAGTTATTGGAAAGAGGTTTAGGTTTAGAACTCTAAGGAAGGCTGGTAAAATTATCTCAAAGTGTGAATATTGGTAACATGACCAACTTTTATTAAATTCAAAATAATGAAGAACTCAAGAAAAATTCATTACAAAAAAGGAGAAATTAAAATCTAGAAAAAAGGTTAAAATTACCGAATCTATATTAATGATCAAACCTTAAAGGACCGAGTAACTATTTTTGAAGTCAATCGTAGAATGTGATGGAGTAAAAGCCACGTGGTCCGGTTTGCATTGCTAAAAAGTGTAGATTATTAAGTTGGAGCTTTGCTTCTAAATTTATTGACTATTATATCTATCACACCATTAAATTTATATACGATACATTCCTATCTCAACTGCTTTGCAATATGATAAGACACGTAAAACCACAATAATGTCTTCTTTGCATAAATCTGGTTGTCACGTCAATAAAATCTAAAAACTCTCCACCGTGGTAAATTTTAGTGTGGTGGTATATATATATATATTCAATAAATAAAGAGACAAATCTTTAACTCAGTCATCTACACTGCTATAGCCGAGCTGTGTGACAACTCTGTTGCTTTTACTTCCCTACTTTACATGACTGACATTTTAAAGAAAACTTGGGTCTTTTTAAATATGCACAAAAGGAATAGTAAGGGATGAGCCAGTAGTATCATGAAAAAAATATTACATTTATACATTTATTTGACTCTACTTAACTTGGAATGAAATAAATAAATGTATACTGTACCAATTGGCTCTGCATATAATCATAAGCTGTCGATTCGATCAATTATGATAATTTAGATGCGATTCATGATCTTATATAGTAATTATTTGCTTTATATCACATAATAATATGACAGGGTCCTTAAAACCCCCATAATTTTGTTTTGCGTAACTGGTTGTCACAGCAGTCATATCTGAAAATTATGTACTGCGACTAATTTCAGTGTGGTGACAGATATAATATTCAATAAACATAGAGACAAAACGTTAACCCAATCATTTACACTCCTCCATCAATGCACTCTAACAGTGTAACGAATCTGTTGCGTTTATTTCGTCACTTTACATAGGTGATATTCTAAAGAAAAAATGTAGTCAGTTTATAAATATGCAGAAAATTTAAAATATGGTATTGTAATTGGTAAGCCAATGAAAAAAATTATATTTATAAATTTAACTTATTTCACTTAAATTGAAATGAAATAAATAAATGCAAATCGTGGCAATTGGCTCACGTGAAGAACCAGCGGATGATCAGCGCCAATGCTGAATAACATCCACTCAGCAGATAATCGTGTCCTATCGACTTGAACATTTATGATGATTAAGATGCGGTTCTGCCCTTTCTTAATAATCATTCGCTTTATTCCTTTTAATAGTGACATATATTATAAAGAAAAACGTTAGGCAAGACAATTATTTGAAGATAAGCTTATAATATTACAGGCAAATATAATTATCGGGACGTTAAAAGTATGTTGAAAATTCAATGATATTTATGAATGAATGTATTCAGAGCGTTTATAATCATATAAAGTCAAACACATTTTATAATAAATAGAAAAAAAAAGAATTGTTACGACATTTATCGAACTGGAAAATGCATTTCCTATTTATTGGATACAGTGTCAAAAAATATATGTAGGATAATTCGCAGTGTATTAAAAATCTAGTAATAAAATTTTTCGTTGCAGCACATTTTCTCAATATAAGTAGTAATAGTTAGGTAAATGAACGGGATCAAAAGAAAATACTACTTAAATTTCAAATTTTATATGTATACTTATTAAATCTCGTGAGAACATCCCGCGAAATCCACATGCAACGATGGTTAAAGAAAACGGTCAGAAATTATTCTGATACAATACCTAACAATTGGTAAACATAGGGCAACAAAATCTTTTCTCACTTGTTTATGAAGATGATTTTTGAGCCTGTTTCGCTGCCAGTGAGCGTGATCAGAGACATAAACATGCATTGTATGTCTAACGTTAAGATAGGAATGTTCCTTCATTAAACCTTACTATTGACACGGCATACGCCAATGAGGAGATTATTTAGTTAAGTTAAGATATAGCATATAATTTACTAAACGCGCACATTCAACAGGCTTATCGGAAAAAAAGCAAAATATGCTGTTCCACATTCCAAAAAATGCGAGCTTTTTAAAATGACGTACCAATTCTTTTTCATTTTTACCCGTCTCCCTTCTATTTTGCGAATAAAATTATTATGCACGTGAAATTATTGCCCATCAATCATACCAAAACTCTAAAAGTAAGCATGAAAAACTTGAAATTCAATCATAATGTGTATTTCCTTGACCGATGGTACTTTAAATGATTTAAAATCATAAAACCATGTTTAAATAGGGCTCCCAAACACAGCAGGGGTCTAAAATTTCCGAGGATCATTGAAAGAACTCTTTATTTGAAGTACAATTCTGTTTTTAAAATTGTTTTTCACTGAAAAACCAAAACTGAATCATAAAATTGCTATTTTTAGACCCATTTAGTTACCAAGACTATTTCAAATGCGGCAAAAATAGTAACTTATCTCTAAAATTTCTTAAATCTTGTTTTGATATTTAATACTTAAAAGAGTAAATTACAAAAATGAGCTACTTTTGGGAAAAAGTTACAAGTGATTAAACTAAAGTATTTTTCAGAAATATATAAAATTTTTATGTCTATAGAAGACGTAAAACATTGTATTTATATTCAATATATTAACATAGAGAAAAATAAAATTAAACTTTGCAAATGCTTAAATCAAAACGTTACGAACAGTTAAATGTATAGTTTTATATACATTTAAATATGTACGAGTCACTCGTAGTTCGATTTCTACTCGTACCCATGAGGTTAAACATCACTGTGGTTTTATTATGTGACACACCTTTGATGCAATCTACAGTCGCAAAACACCGGTTTTTGTTTTGTTAACGGTGAAATTAATTTTTATGCGAAAGTAACAAAACACATTTCATTTTGTAATTTTATGAACTTTTTGAACTAACTTATTTAAATATTTAAAAAATTTAAATTTGTAATTTCGTAATGTCGTCATTTTTGTGTAATTTATATTTGTCTTTTAGTTAATAAGGTTTGCAAACGGATATTAAAAATTCTTTTATTTAATAAATAAACACAAAAAGAGGAAGCGTGTTGCAAAATTTTATTAGTGAACTTTGAATTTCCAAAATGAATGGCTGTCCATTTCACAAAATCATTTAAAAAAAGTGACAGCTATAGATCGCGAGCTCGCCATCAATTTAATTAATGTCACTCACAGTAAATGCTGCACATAAAATGCCCGCAAATGCATTTCCGATTTTATGTACACAGGTCATGC
The DNA here is from genome assembly GCA_039881145.1 of Druceiella hillmani. Lineage (NCBI taxonomy): Eukaryota > Metazoa > Arthropoda > Insecta > Lepidoptera > Hepialidae > Druceiella > Druceiella hillmani. The sequence continues at coordinate 26,581,775 of JAYKKI010000025.1, forward strand.
AGCTCACTAATGCAAACGAATGCCCTGCAATTTTACATTAAATATAAATTAGTTTATTTGTATGTATAAATGAATATTTGATGCCACATAACGAAAAAATAGTTTCTCTGGTGACGGTGAAATTCATTACGAAAAACTTTAATTTTCAGAAAAACATGAACAGCACTCCCGAAAGGAAACCTTTTGGGAGTAGTGGTTTTTTTGATTGCGCAAATTTGAACTATAACTAAATGATATTATTCCAATAACGATAACTCGTAATTCAAATACCCACACCACTATGCAACGCAGTACCGTAAAAAAGTATTTTTTTTGTTTGGGTGACATTTATTTTTTTGATTATATTCAATCAATATATGAAATGGAAATATTTCTATATTACTGACGATTGCAGTTGGTCAATGATTCTTTTTTATATCGAAAAATATAACTTCAGTATGACTGTAAAAATTTAGTTGGAATATAACCTTGTTTCAATTTACAATATATAAATTATAGACTATATTGACTGAACACTCCATAGCACAGGTGCTCCGATCGAGTTTGCCCGATATGGTTCTGAAGTTAAACCAGTAAAATATGACTAAGTTCAACATAAAACATCATAGGTTACAGCCTTTGGCTTCAGTTATCTGATTTGGATGATAATTTTTTTCTTGAATGGCCGATTGACAACATAAAAAAATCTTAAAATATGACCATGGGAATTGAAGGTATACCATAAAAGTCCTCAACAATGAACAGTTCAGGTGACGTTATCTAATTTTAACGATATAAGTTCAATGATAATCTAGGACATAAAGTTTGCCTACAACTAAAAGTGGCATAGACATGCTCTTTAGCTAAATCAGGATACAATTATGGAGCCAGAAGGTGGTGGCAGTAATTCTTCAGACTGACAAGACGCAAACATAATCAGGTTTAATAGTTTCACTTGTCTTGACATAAATAAGAAAATAACAAAATGAACAAGTAGGTAAGTATATGCAAGTGAAGCAACTGAAAGATTGAAACCACCTAGATATTAGTGAATGGTTAGATAAGTATATATATATATATATATATATATATATATATATATATATATATATATATATATATATATATATATATATATATATATATATATATATATACATAACTTCTTAATGATGTTAAAAAGAATATATTGAAATTAATGCAAATACTATTTTAAATCTACAAAACAATATTCTCAACGTGAAATACCGAAATATAATTTTCATTACACCTCAATAATCGATAGTAATTTCTTGTGAAAATAATTTCAAGATCATTTGACGTAAGTATAATCAAATGGAAACCTCGAAAACTGGAAATGGCACACGTTGATTTTTCTGTTAATAAATTCTGAAATACAGTATAACAGAAAAATAAAAAATTAATTTTGTAGAAATTTACTCTACATTATTTTGAGGTAATATAGTAAACATGAACATTATTAGCCTTTTCCTTCAGATTTATACAAAGACTATACTAGCTTCTTGCAACATTACAAGACACCTCGTTATGTAAAACAAGAACTGAGCATTTTTTTTCCATAAAGTACTTGCTAATTTTTAATATTTTCTTGATAAAAAATATATTAAAATTATATATTATTATATATATATATATATATATATATATACATATATATATATATATATATATATACACACATATATATATATATATATATATATAATTTTTAGTGATGATATTAATGAACACTTTTTTCTTTTTGAACAAAGTGCACATGTCTATTGCGTATGTCCATTTTGTGGAAATCAGGAACATTACGTATTATTATATAGATAAACTTTTCAATTTCCACCGATTTTTCACTAAGGTAGATTTTGTCTTCTAAAAGGTAATATCACGAAAAATCTTACATTGTATTGTAGTATTGTGAACAGTGCATCGATCAATTTGTAAGCTTCAACTATAAAAGTTCTTTGTAAGTAGAAATATTTGAGGAATTAAACATTTCCATGGAAATAGAGGTGATAAATTAGTCAATATACAAAATCCAGATATTTCAATATTCAACACGGCTAGGTCCATAATCTGAAAAGATTATAAACTGGTTATATGATTATTATCAATTTTGATTAATGGCTGTTAATGAGATCTATTTATGAGATGTAGTTAATAGATTCCATCTAATGGAAGAAAAAGTCTGTGGTCGGAGCACTTTCGTGATGAACGATGGCAAATCTGTTATAATTATATTATAAATTGCAGGTCTTATAAAGATTTAAAAAAAAAGTTCCCACGTCCAGTTTCACAATCTTTGCGTATTATGGAACTAATGGTAGGGTTATTATAAATTTTGACTTGTACTTGTTAGGAAGATCAGGTCAGTTAGAAAATCTTTAGTAGAGTTTGGACACTGAAAGAATAAGTTAACCGATAAAGTCCATCATCGATTTTGCTATCAAATCCTTAAAACTTGTTTTTGGGTAAGATACCAATTGATGGAATTAGGAACAACGAAACGAAATTGTATAATTCCGAACAAATATTCAATCCTCGGATTCTTTGCAATGATAAATAACGTTTAAATTCCTGCATTCTCAAACACCATTAGACCACTGATCACACCTGCATTATGCTAGAACACATCTTCATTACGTTTCGCGTCCAAAGCTCTGCTCAAATATTTACAACTTGGGGGATCAAGTAAAGCTTCCAGAGTGGGAAATTTAAAGCTCGCGAAGCTTAACGCCGAATAATTATCCCGCTCGCTGCACGTTAATGGGAGTGTTATTTTATATTTAAATGAAAAACTTTCGCTAGAACTACGTTCTGTTATCGTCTTTAAATTATGATATATTTTCCTATGCGTTTATATAATTTGCTTTATGGATATATTTTGCAGCCATTCTGCTTAATATCTGTGGAACTGTTTTACATAGAATTCTGAATAAAATAGTACATGAATGTATGTTATGCCTTTTATTTTTAATTCGTATCCACATAATGCATGAAATGTAATAAAACATTATGCGAGTACTTATGTTCTGTGCGTTAAAATGTATACTTTTTTGGCATAATACAAGAACTTTATTTAGGGCGCAAACAATTAATGGAAATAAACTAATAAAACGACTGGAGCGTGATTATTAAAGACGGTTAGTAAAATCCGAATTCAATCAAATAATCAAATTTATAAAAAATTATAATATAAATATAATTTATATATTATACCGAAACTTAACTTCACATAGAGAGACACACTTAAAATATATTTTAAAAAGCATACAAGCACTAATTCTATCACGAATACTTAGAATAAATAAATCCTTTTTATTATACAGTCCACCATTAAATTTCAAATACTAAAAAATATTATTTAAAAATACAATATAACTTAGATTTTATGAATATAAAACACGTGTCGTGTACCTCAATACCTCAATAACTATCATGAATACAGTATCGGTCACTAAGCGCATGTTTGGTGGGCAACTTCATCCTGTCGATTTTTGTTGCTTCGTACGTTTGCGTCTTAAAATTTCACTCTCATAATTTTTTTCATAACGCGCCTTAAAAAGTATAACCTTAAAAATCAATAACTATAGTTGCCCTCTCAAAAATTTCCTTACTGATATTTTTTACTGTATACTATTTGAAATATATGCGAGTTTATATGCATTATTGTAATGTCAAATTTTAAGTTTCTATGTTTAACAGTTTTTAAGAAAAAATATGACTATTTTTAGTAATAGTTTTAGAAACTTTTAAGTTGCTCTTTTATTTAATATACCGCACAATGCAAGAAATTTAAAAAAATATTCAAGACTTTAATTTTCTTCTTCTGGTTTTAAAAGGAAGAAATTCTATGAATATAACAAAAAGAAAGGAGAATTGTTTGCAATAAGATGGATTGTTTTAGGCATTCGCTTAAAAAGTACTAATCTTATTGATATACACCTTTACGCAACATATACTCCGCTATATGATGGCTATTAGTATAAGATTGCTTTAGGCTATATAGTATGTACATATGAAGCGTGCTTAATAGCGTAATTTAGTAGAATAGTAGAATAAAAAGTCAAGGGTCTAGGCAATTCCGTGATGAAAGCTGGCTAACCCATTACAGATACACTAAAACTAACTAGGGAGAAATGGAAGATCTTTAAAGGTTTTAACAGTTCCGTGATAGCATTTATCAATCTTTTATAGATGAATCATATTAATGTTAAAACGTAACAGTTAAAGTAAAAAAGTGTGTAGTGTATAAACGGCGATATTTAAATCAATTTGTTAATCTTCATTTAAATAAATATCAAAGCCTTTTTAAGCCATTTCGACATGTCGATTTTGACTTATCGCACTTTATTATGGATCGGGTTAGTAATAAAAAAGATTTATGAAATTAAATAAAAGTGGAAATATATATTTCAATGACATTCGGTGCAATGTATTCGTGCCTGGAGCAACGGGTGAAAGGACATAATTTCGTAGTATATTATTACATTTTTAAAATAACGAATGTGCCGTTTTTCGTCCTATCTCGATTGTTTCCATATTTTTAACACATTAGTTAAGACATTTTTACATTTACATATTATTATGTTTACCAGTTAATTTCAAATGAAGGGAAACTTCTATTCTTTTTCCAAAATTTACCACGCAAATTTGCAGTGTGATGCAAGTCGTCAGCAAATCAATGCACTTCGGAAAAGTCTCATCCTCTGTATGGTATTTACAGCAATTATCAAAAATGTAAAAGATATAACGTTAAAAGATGGGCACAACTTTATTGTGGAAATTAACTGTGAAAAAGGATACATTGGTGAAATAATCGATTATGTTACAAAATATATTTGAGTAACTTCCATAGATATTATTATTCATACATTTCAAAAGAAAATGATTTTCACACATACATATGAACACAAATAAAATATGGGATTATAATTTTCCCGCTTCAAGATGTAATCGCGCAATAAGGGCAAAAAACTGATTTCCTTAAATTTTATATCGAAAGCCACATTGTTTAATACAGATACACACCTATCCTATTATGTAAATGACATTTCGATTTTCAAATTTTGAGCGATATGTGTACTGATTTAACCTTAAATTTTAGTATGAATAACAATTGTAATTAATTATTGAATATACTTGGCGTTAATTTTGTAGAAATTCATTATTAACAATTAAATGAAACAACGTGATGTAGTATTATTTCTACTTTCTTTAATTTCTTTACCACGACCTAGGTTTCGTTGTATTACAACATCTTCAGGTGGGATATTAGCAAAAATTTTTCAAAATAAAAGAAATCTTTGCTAATATCCCACCTGAAGATATTGTAATACAACAAAACCTAGGTCGTGGTAAAGAAATTAAAGAAAGTAGAAATAATACTACATCACGTAGTTTCATTTAATTGTGAATTCTAATTAACTTACAAATATAATAGTTTCATAACATACTATGCTTATACACGATGTAACAAGGAATGTGTCTATTGATCATTCATTTAATCCAGTACACAAAACTGAGCAGAAAATGTTATTCATACTATATGAATATTCTCGAAATTTTCTGAATAAATGTTGCAATTTCCACAACAAAAATATTAACATTTTTCTATAGAAATGCACTTTATATATACTCAATTGGATGCAAAGAGTCACCTGTATCAATAATAAACACGTCCTTTATTACAGGCTCTACATATTTCAAAGTGATAATTTCTTGTTAAAATTACATTTTCCGAAAAGAATAAAATAGCAATTGCATTGCAACTTTTAACATAGCACTGTGCGGTTTCCGATTCCTTTTTCAATTAAAAAAGGTTGTTTTTTATTGACTTTATTATAAATTAGCCTGCCCAATTTATTTAATGCCATATGATATAATTACATTATTCTTCTCCAAAATTAAATGAAACTACGTGATGTAGTATTATTTCTACTTTCTTTCATTTCTTTACCACGACCTAGGTTTCGTTGTATTACAACATCTACAGGTGGGATATTAGCAAAGATTAACTCTTAGGAACAACCAACAATATTTATATGTTTCCAACACAATAGCGGAAGCCTGCTTTGTGCGGATTTTTCGATTGTTTATGTTAGTGAGTTTATTGCAGGGGCGCAGTGTAGGTTTTATTATATTACCGAGAGTTATACAATATACCAGTATTTTATTGAGGGTAATAAATTCAATTGTTGTTATTATGTGAGGTTATACAATGCAAACTTTATGGTGTATGTAATAAAATTAAATGGAAGTTATTATCGGTAATATATTTATACAAAAGCAAGGGTATTTGAAAGTAAGGACAAGGTAATACACTAATTCTACATATCTCCGGTTTTGTGTATTCATATATTTATTTATTTATTTCTTATAATTTTTTTGTTTTTATTATGTATATTTATATTTATATTTATATGTGTATTAGTGCTGAAACAATTTCCAGGGTACTGTAGTATCAATGTTGTATATTTACATTATATCTAGGAGATATTAAGAATGGGTGATGATATTATATTTAGTTGTTCATTTAATATATTGACCTTGATATCTTTTTTATGTCTGTTTATTTCTAATGTTTCTAGGATATTAACTTTATTACCTTTTGTATTTATTTGTAATATATAGGGGGCATTATCAGTATCGGGGTAATGGTTATTTTCAATGAGATGTTTAGCAAATAGAATTTAAGTTAATAAACTTAAATGTAACGATTCTAATAGTGTATACATAGGTCAAACAGGAAGAGATTTTAATACAAGATATAAAGATCACATTGCCAGCTGGCGAAATAATAATCCAGACACATCTCACTTTGCTAAACATCTCATTGAAAATAACCATCACCCCCATACTGATAATGCCCCCTATATATAAAACGAAATTTTAAAATAAACACGCCCAAATATTATACTGGAATACAAAAAAATCATTTATAATCGTTTAATAAACGTTCACCGTCCGCCCAACTACGAATGGCGCGGGAAAATCACAAGCGCATTACGTTGTGATTTTCCCGCGCCAAGCTTGTATGTTTTCCCTCTCTTTTCTCCATTTCAATGTGTATATTTATTACGATAACATCATCAAAATGCACATTGCTTCCCTTACCTACTTTCAGAAACCTTTTTATTTCTCTTATACAACTAATTTAAGATTGCTGCAAAATCTTAATCGCAGGTACGATCTATGTAATACTTTAAGTTTCAATTTAAACTAGTATATTCTATTCACCTTTATTTTATTTTATTTTTAAGGTTTTATGTATTTATATTTTACATACCACTCAGATAATTTATTTACGTATGTAATTAAAGTTAACTGCACTCCGGGTGAGAATGCATTGTTTACGCACTGTGTGAGCAGACGCTGTGTCTATTGCCGTGCCGTTTGTAATTTATGGTCTGCCCGCATAGATCACAAACTTTTGCATTTTAACTTTGCCATGTTTATAAATATTTATTTGTTTTGCTGCACCTTCACGCATGTCTTTTTAGTGAGACCTAGCTCAAAGCTTCACTCCCATCAAATTTATACTCACTGCCAGGTTACGTTTTAATACGTAACGATCGTATTTCTAGACGTGGTGGTGGTGTTGCTATATATCTTCGGGCTGACCTGCCCTTCAAAATTAACGCAAAATCTTCCACTGGCTGCACGCCCATAATGGAATACTTATTAGTCGAAGTAACTTTTTTTCAAGCCTAGTTACTACTTGGTGTCGTCTATTATCCTCCTGATGTTTCGTATTTCGGTGATTTTGAAAGTATAGTTGATCACTACATACCTTTATACCCCCATTAATTGATTTTGGGTGATTTTAATACCTGCCTACACAAGCATAACACTAGAAGCGGAAAGCTTTGTGATATTGTCAAGACCGGTAACCTCACCATTCTCCCATCCTTTACTACATTTCATGCTGATAATTGTCACTCCCTTCTCGATCTCATCCTAGTAACCTGCCCTAAAAATGTATCCTTCTACGGTCAACTTCCAGCACCCGGTCTATTCCATCATGATCTCCTCCATATTTCCTATAAACAAAGTAGCCCTAAAGCCTCTTCAAAGAGCATATTCCTCCGTGACTTTAGTCGTATTGACCTACCATCTTTCTTGAGGATGCCAGATCCATTAACTGGGATACAATTGCGATGAATCACTCTGTTGATGAAAAACTCACTGTTTTTAATAGTTGTATTACTAAACTGCTCGATAAACATGCTCCCCTAAAACTCGTTCAAATTAAGCGGAGAGCTGCACCTTGGCTAAACGATTCTATTAGAAAAATGATGGCCAAACGTGATCACGTTAAAACTAAGTATAAGAGTGATCCCAGCCCAAATCACTGGGAGAATTTTAGAGTGTTTAGAAATAAATGTTCTCAAATGTGTCCAAATGCCGAAAAACACTATATTTCTGCATCAATATGTGATTGTACTCCTAATAATATTTGAAAGTTTTTGGGTACTCTAGGCATTGGAAAATCTTCTACCACTTCGGAGAGCTGGCGATTGGATATCGACCAGTTAAATTCACATTTTTCTACGCCACCCACGATACTTGAACCAGCTGGTAAGTCTGCAACAATGAACGGTATCTCGTCTCCATCCGTTTCTAATGAATATCAATTTACGCTAAGGGATACCTGGGACTCCGAAGTTAAAGCTAATCTTCTTGCCATAAAATCGAAAGCCATGGGATTTGATGGCTTAAAAATTAGTGCTCTTAAACCAATAATAGATAGCGTAGCTCCGGAAATCGCTGATATTTATAATACCTCTTTGAAAACTGCTGTCTTCCCTTTGAAATGGAAAAAAGCCTATATTGTGCCCGTACCTAAAATTTTATTACCTACGCAACCCAAGGATTTTCGGCCCAGATCTATCCTACCGCTACCATCTAAAGTCTTTGAAAGTATTTTTCATGGTCAACTTGTTACTTTCTTCAATGCCCATAAGTCTCTAAATCCACTTCAATCTGGCTTTAAAGCTGGCCACAGTACCTCAACTGCCCTTGTCAAGGTTATTGATGATATACGCTTGGCTATGGATAATACACAAGTCACTGTCCTTGTGCTTCTTGATTTCAGCAATGCGTTCAACTCTGTTGACTTCGATATACTTCTTGCCCGCTTGAAATATCTTAATATATCCCAACATTCACTTGAGTGGTTTAGTTCATATCTTCATGGACGCAGGCAATGTGTTAAGTTGTCAGATGCGTATTCTGAGTGAACTGATCTTACAGCTGGTGTACCTCAAGGTTAAGTTCTATCTCCTCTCCTCTTCTCAGTGTTTATTGATGATGTTGTTAAAAACATTTCTAGCAATTTTCATCTCTATGCTGATGACCTACAAATCTATGCGCACTCGAACCTTCATTCCCTATCAAAAACCATCGAAATCCTTAACCGAGATCTCGCTTCAATTGGTCAGTAGGCTAATGAAATGGGTCTTTTGGTTAACCCAAGTAAGTCACAAGCTATCATCATCGGTAGTCAAAGACTGACTTCTAAAGTAAATCTACTTAGTTAACCGAAATTAGTGCTAAATAATATAATAATACCATACACGTCAACTTTTAAAAACCTGGTCCCACTGATCGATCAAAATCTTAATTGGCGGCCTCAAGTAAATGATGTTAGTCGTCGTGTTTTCAACAGGATACACTCTTTGAAAAGTTCTACCGTTCGTTTCTACTGACTAAAACGAAAATCTACCTTTGTCAAACATTTTTATTACCATTAATCGATTATGGAGACGTGTGCTATCCTGATCTTAATGAAGAATATTATAATAGAACGTCTTCAAAATTTATGCATTCGGTATATCTTTGGCCTCAGAAAATATGATCACATTTCCGAATACAGGTCACTTCTCAAATGGCTGAAGATCCGTGATCGACGCCAACTTCACATACTTACACTTCTTTTTAACATATTAAAAAATCCTCATAGCCCAAATTATCTTAGTGGCAAATTTAAAGATTTGTCTGCTCACGGTCTTGGGCTGCGATCTGAAAGTTCACATACCTGAACATAACTCTACCACTTACGAAAAATCCTTCACTGTCTAAGCAGCAAAAATTTGAAATCATTTGGATCCTGACATCAGGAAAATCACGTCTATAAATATTTTCAAAGATCGAGTGAAAAAGTCCTGCATCTCCTGAAACCTTTTCCTTTGTGTCCTCGCCCTTTCCTGTCTTTTCCATTCTAAATAATGTTAATATTTTGTTTTCTTTTTTAATTTACTTTTGTATTTTTTTTGTCTAATGTGCTATGAAGTATTTTCATTGTAAAATCTCTTAGTCTACCAACTAAATTTCCATACAAATTGTTATGGTTGACTGGAAGAGATTGCTCATGTAGCAATAAGTCCACCATATGTACTGTACATAAAAGTTAATAAATAAATCAAATAAATAATTTAAATTATAAAGTATAAAAGGAAACTTTTATCTACGGAAAAAACACAAAACGAACAACATTTTCCCTATTTTTTAAATTTGATTTATTACATATAAAACACTTATTCTGACTTATCCATAAAAGTAGATTTATGCCATCTCAAAATTGTGCATATATCTTTTTAAAGCTTACACTTTCAACATTAACACTATATATTATAATTCACGGTAGTTTTCGCATCGTTCGTTACGAAAGTGCCAAGACCATCAACTTTAACTGCAGCTGGTGATTTTCGTGGAGTAATAAACTAGTTGAACCTCGAAATTTTCATGTACACAAGTTTCAAGAGAAGAGAAGAAATAATTACAATACAATTACATTTAGCTGTTTTCCCGCTCAACGCATATGTAAACATAAACCAGATATAAAAGTTAAGACTCCTTTCAATCTTTATGTTAAGATCCATCTTTTTGATTATATCTTGACCACTTTTATTTTCAACTTCAAGATAATTAGTTTGCTCTAAGTGTCAATGTGCTTGCGAGGATTAATACTAAATTGTGCCTAGTCTATTATCTGTTTTCAATTCTTCCTTAACATTGCCAAATTTCGGAAGATTTGATGTGGTTGATTTTTACGTATCAACGTAAAACAGAAGTAGACATAATTACCTGTTACTGAAACAAGCAAATACATAAGTCACATTAGTTTATTTCTATTATAATATCAAATATCATTTATACTATCAAATTTGCATAACAAACAAAAATAATTTAATTTAAGAGTTACTACAATGAGTTTAGACTTAGTGTTAGTTTACCACTTAATATTTCTTGCATGAATCTTCCTTCGTCATAATATTGCAGGTTTATATGATGAAAAATAATCTCGTAATGAAAAGTGAAGCACATCGATAGCAAGTAGAGCAAGATATGGATAGAGTTTTCATCTCCGCTGTCACTCGCTAATCACGTCAGTGAATAGCCGATAACAAGCTACGTAGATTTAGTTCATTTTAGTTTCCGTTATACCCTTACGCCCAACGCAAACGACGAAAAATAATATGTCCAACAATAATCTATGAAAGTGAAGCATACGATATTTAATACTTTTTAATGCACATGTCCATCAAAAACCGATCCTGCAAATAAAAACTACTCTGGCCGACTCTCGTCTAGCGAACGTGACTATTTTAATCCTCTAGTAATGAAAGGGACAGAACATACATATGAAGTTGCGCTAACTACGGCAGCAAATCGATAGTGTGCACGTCTTTACTTATGCGGTAAATCGTTCGATAATCTGCTACTGACCTTATGCGCCAGAATCAGCAGATGTCGGCTGCTTACTTATGACCTAAAAAATCTTTCGCATTATTTTTGATAAAATGTATATTTACTATTCTGCTTCAATAATAAAGAAATTATTATCGTAAAAATGTTTGTTACAGTTAATTTTTTTACACATACACTTCAGAATAATAATAAATATTTTCTGTTAACATTTTTTTTCAATTGTCTTTAAGCGATTGTCTTCATATTTCTCTTTCTTTCCTTTTTAATTAGAATATGTAAAATAAAATCGCCCCCATAGCGTGCAGATTTATTTATTTTAAGTGGTCGCCATGTGCTATTTTCGGGATTCAGTTGTCAAAATCATTTGAAAATGACCACATAAATTTTGTTCTACTGTCATTACGACATAACTTAGTCTTCTAGACAGCAAATGCAGTATAATCCATTACGTTGCGATATCAAAAACTAAACTATAAAATACAAATTTTTTGAAACTATAAAACTCTATACTAAAGGTCTCAACTAATCGTTTTACTGAAATAAATGTATACAAGTTATGTGTAATACTGTGCATAATTTTGTGTTCCTCCTAACCAATCTTCAACTCGGTTTTTAAAACCAAAAGTTGTTTATGAACATAATATTATCACATCTCGAAACTATGTAAATGAAGCGCGACAAACGGGTAGTTATTAATAAGACTATACAAATAATAGAACTGAAAACTTTTCAAGTCTTTACTTTGAAAATATTTGCAAAAAAAATAATTGGGGGAATGAAGCTTAAGCGATGGGTTGCATTAAGATCACTGTTTGAATTTTGATCTGTTCATTGTTTTTATGTATTTGTATGTGCAGTAATGAACAATAAGTAATCCAAACCGAAAGGAATTTTTAAAAAATGACTCATTTAGAATACATGAAATTTTATATTTTCAAGAATTAATTTATATTGCATTAATACAATAATAATAAAGAAAACCCTGGCTCCTCGACGCGTTGTTCTTACACATCCCTATGGTCTATGTACATCGGCAGATGGCATCATCAGTATTAGTAACCAAAGCTATGGAAGATTATAAGCAGATTAAATTATAACCAATGCTTTTCTAAAAAAATCGCGCCAGAAAAAAAAGATGCCACATATGAGTTTAACTAGCCCATTAAAAGTTTCATATCTAGTTTGATTTTGCTTTGTTTACAGTAAACAATCCCTAATGTGGAATTCATATTGTAATAACTATTTAATGAGACCTAATATAAATAAGCAAAGCGGCAAAAATATCATTGTGAACATCTCAAAAACTGTGACATTTAGAATCATCCTCATAGAATTACACATACTGAAAAAGGTCAATCAAATAGAATGGCGAGGACTTAATTCGAAAATGATAAAAATTATTTTGAATTTAAAACGGTATTTTTAAACAATTTACTCAAATTGTTAAAACAAATGTGATATATATCCATATAGAAAAACATATTGTAACCCATATACACCATGAATAGAGGACTTGTAGAAAATAAATTCGCGTAGGACTACTTCAGGATACATACCCAATTTTAGTCACAGAATATTACACAAATCGTTCAATTATTGTTGGACAATTTTGGGCTCATATCTTTATTCTTCATATTTTCAAGTGACAAAAATGTTTGTCTAACTTAAGCTTTATCTGAAAACACGATAGCCATTACTTTTAAGAACTAATAAACAAATCTAAGAATTATTAGTTATTAACCACTTTTAAAAAAACTCTTCTTAAGAAATGAATTTCTTTCTTCATCCCATCACAAAACATTAACTTCACAAATTCCCCTTATTCAAAAAACTACAGCCAATTTTCGTTAGTGAAACGTTTATTGATACTGAATAATTAAACTACTCTCAGACTGAACGCAATGCAGTTACAGTTCTTACAAGCTGCACTGAAATGCATTCTACTTCAGGTCGAGCTCCTCACTAAATGCACTTGTATTTCCACATTGCAAATAATGGATTAATTGTCGGATATATGGAATGTCGGATATATGCCTTGACGTACATAATTAGTGACCTATTTTCTGCTTAATTCAGAGTAAATCCTTGCAACTAACGTAGCTTATTGTTTTGCCTTTGCTTAGATCTAAGCTTATTATTTTACCTCTGTCTAAGCAATTGTTTTGATTCTGATTTATTTGAGTGATTGCATTAACGGTTGATACACAACATTTCTAGACTCAATTTTTCAAACGGGTTAGTTCAACAATCGTTTTCAAGTCGAACCGAGAAAAAAAAAACACTAGGAAAAAAATTTACACGCTGAGATACACAAGAGTAACAAAAAATAAAAAAACATTAATACTGGGTAAACACATGCGATGAATATAATTTACTCCTCTACTGGCCTTGCAGAATGTTCAGTTATATCGGCTAAATTATTTTACGTAAAATCCAACAAAACAAAATAGTGAATATATTTGGCGTTAATTTTGTAGAAATTCATTTTTTACAATTAAATGAAACTACGTGATGTAGTATTATTTCTACTTTCTTTAAGTTCTTTACCACTACCTAGGTTTCGTTGTATTACAACATCTTCAGGTGGGCTATTAGCAAAGATTCTATGCTAATAGCTATTTTCGTTACAATATCTGATGTTGGACTTCGGATATAAAGAACGGATTTTTTTTTTAAACTTCGTTTGTTTAAATGATTGTAGCCCTATAATTCAAAGGAAAAATGGAATCTTACTAACATCATTCACATGTCCGTCTGTCTATTGACTATCACGGCTGCTTTTATTTACTAATCATATGACACATAAACTTCAAATTGGGCAAATTTCTAAAGGATATTAACTAACATAATCTCAATAGTGATCCATCAAAGTATTTGCATAAAACTTTTAGAGATGCAAATAAAACGATCGATACTTTTTTATGCTAATTTGATGTATCGGTTGGGGCATCACGCGAAATGATAAATCCAAAAATTTTCTTTCACAATTTTGTACCAGGTATTTCAGAAGATATTTAACCAAGTAATAAATCACATTAATCGGTATATTTAGACGAAGAAATTCCAAAATTTTACAGCATTTTATATGCTATAAAGCACTCAATTTTTTTTAAAATTTCGTGTGTCGTAAGGATTATCGTTTGAAAAAGAGAGTCATTGGGATTCCAAAATATTATTTTTTCAGTTTTTTATTTAACATAGTTACTACTTGTGTAAAAAAAACGTTACTAAAGGGATACCAAAAGTTTACTGAAAAACTATAGTTATGATTCTAAATTTAATATTTTCTAAGATATTCACGATACTTTTACGCCTGTGAAACATGTATTAGGCAATATATTTACCTTTTGATAAAAAATATTTACGTTCGTGAAAAATAGTCCAATAGGAAAATGTAAGAATAGGGCATGTAAACACTTAAATGTTTACATAGTGCAAATGCGTAGGAAACCATCGTCGTGCAAGTTCTTCTCGTACTTAATAGAATTTTTTTTATTATTGCAACATTTATTGTACTTCAGTACATACTTTTCAACTTTTGCTATTAATAATTTATGTAAAAATAAATTGTAAAACCTAAATCTTGAATGTTGAATATACAGATGGTGACATTATTTATATAAATGCAGTCTTCAATAGCCAAGCAGGAAGCACCTGTGGGTACTTTTTCGTCAGACAATGTACTTAGCCATTTCTCAGCCATTAAACGTGGTTTTTATTGATTTTGAAGTCGCCATGAAACAAAAGTCAAAAGATAATTCAACTATCAAAACTTTATTTGATTTATTTCGGGTTCAGAAAATATGAACGTGTATTTCGGTATCGATTGTAATTCAAATTACTAAAAATGTATTTACCTTCGTTCGTTAAATCGATTTTATACCTGTGTTTTAATTAGATATAAAAAATTGTTCATAAGTGAACAATCGACCCTCAAACTGATTAGCATTCGGGATAATGAATTTATAATCATCGGTTAATTCGAAAATAGTTATAAAACTTACACCTTGCATTAAGTAAAATGCACTACATATTAAATTTGTGGCAAATATTCTCACAAATTTTATTAATATCGCATTTTTTATTTAAATATTTTCAGCTCTCAATTTGTGTTAAAATTTGAAACCCAGTTCATGTATGCGAGCTACGTGCCTACGAGTGATGATATACTGCTGATGTATCAGAGGTATTCGCTTTTTTATCGTTGGAATTTAATTAACGAGCAATAAATGCATATTTGCAACGACAGAGAGGAAGTTATCATCAATTTCAATCCATTTAATTTTATTTTTCAATTTTCGCCTTTTAATTTAAAAACATTTCAGTTCAAACGATTTTAAAACTAATGCTTAAGTGAAGTAGAATCCGTCTACTGACCATCATTTTTTAATCATCAACTAAAGTCGACTGATGAAGTTAAAGAAAATGTTTCTATTTTTTAAAATCACTTCATAGTTTTCAGGGTTCTACGTCTTAAAAGTACAAAATAAAAAAGAAACTCTGGTGACAGATGGATTTCCGTCCATATATCTGTATATCACAGCCATTTTTATAAGTAACTGCTTAACTTAGAAATTTTAAATATAGCACACTAATATAGCATTATAAGTAGCATATATCCCAATAAGTTAACAATCAAAAATGTTCATAGAAACATTAAAAGAGGCAATTGATTTTTTTTACTTTTGATAGTTTGTAGCCTATCCTACTATTTCATCTGGAAAATCTAGTTATGAGGACCCCAAAACATTTTTTCTTCTCATTATAAATTGCATATCTCCATAGATATGTTGAATGGCAAAGGGCAACTTGCTGTTCAGTATTAACATTAAAATAAACGAATTAAAAAACACTATTATAAGGAGATGGAATTTGTCTTTGATCATTTAACCTTTGTTGGTCGTTTACCCTTAGCTATACTAACAAATGATATTTTATTATTATATAAATATCATAAGAATCTATCTTAAAGCAATACTATAAACATTTCAGTTTCAAAATATATTAAAATTTTATTGAAAATATAAAATTATTTCCTTTCCTTTTCACACAATACAACTTGAATAAAATAGAAAAATAAATGTGCAAAAAAGCAGTGAAAAATATTGCTTTGAAAAAATTTAAAATGATAATCATACGCAGCTCATTAAATGGCTAGTTTTTTTAATACCTCTTTCATCTTGACGAAGCCACCAGGGTAATAAAAAAGCTCTAGAACGCCCGCCCAAGTGCCACTTCTTACCTTGGTCCGCCCAGAATTAATACATATGTTTTGAATGTTTTTACACTCTACTTTAAACATGTGGCAATCTACAATGTTACGATGTGAATATCCTAGTAGACCTTGATGTACAGAGAACAATCTTGAAATTTAAATCTATATTTATTGATAATGTCATAAAAAAAAGTGCCGATAAACCCTTTATATATTCAAGAATAAACACTCAACCCCATAAAGTATGTTTACAGACTTCTTACTGTATAAATTCCGTCATTGCTCAGTTTGATTAATTAAATGAAACATATTCGTAGTTCCAATTACTACATATATATATATATATATATATATATATATATATATATATATATATATATATATATATATATATATATGTGTGTGTGTATATATATATATATATATATATATATATATATGTGTATATATATATATACATATATATATGTATGAATATACATATACCTAAAATTTTTAGACGGATTACTTTTAGAAATAATTTTGCTTATTTCTCAGTATTTTTCTAAATATATTTGTAATATAAGATATTTTGTGGCGGTTGTAACCAACCCTTTAAAACGATACTACAGAATATACTTGCCATCATAATTTTGTTTTCCAATACTTAATGTCGAAAGACTGATCCAACAACAGCCAACCTTTCAAATGTGGTGTTATCTTAAGAAAACTTGCCTCGTAATTTTACTTTAAGTCTGTCAGGGAGTTAGTTGAAAGAACATACCTGCGAAATATAACACAAAGGGATTTTTATGGCTTATGACGTCCAACACAGACATATAGACATGACGTAATTATAAGCTTTAGAATTTTATGGTTTCTATGGAAATCCAATCACAAAATTCATCAATCTGTGTGTTATAGTATTGTGAATCCATTTCACATGGAAAGAAGAGATTTTAATTACATATATTCTACATGGTAATGAACAATTTTAAAAGTTTAAAATAACAAAAAGTTACGGAAAAAAACCAAACTCAAAAAATAAACTTTTATAAATTAGACTTATAAGTCCCTTAAAATACGTTAATTTTGAAATATTACTAGATTTTGAAAACCTTTCGAAAATTAGGATAAAGAAAAGAAGAACCTTATTTTGTATTTTCTTTCCTGGAAGCTATTGTAAATTTCGAATTAAAACCAAAAAGGAACTCATTTTATTGTTCACAGTAATAAAATCATACGACATTTCTCTTTATGCGGAACCTGCATTGATTTCAATATAATACTTTACAATTAAATTCTATGTATGAATGCAACTACAAGCTTTCAAAGGATAGCGCTAGCTGCATACAAAGTGAAATGCACCTCTGTGCAGTCTAGCTTTATCGAAGCGAGCATTCAATCAGCGAAATGCTTAATTATTTAGTTGCTGTGAAAGCGAACGCTGGACCGTTTGTTGTGCAGTAACGTATGAAAATAAATGAGCAGGTATACCGAGAGTTAGCTGTGTCGTATTATTATTTTCATTGGCAGATAAAATTGAGGGAGATTTATATTTATGCGTTAATAGACATTTTCATAAACCTATTAAATGTATGATTTGTGAAGGTTTTTTATTTGTTTTAGTATGTTTTAAGAGGCATTAGTCTTATTTCTAATAGTTCCGCGCAATTCAAATCGAATGTTTGAAAAATTGTTTTTCTCCTCATTTTGATACTATGTTTTTTAGAAAAATATTTTGGCCATGAAAAGCAAAAAAAACGTTTATATTCAACACATTTATTTTAAAATTGACTGGTCATCATATATACTTCTTAAACTTTAAATAACTCGACTGATATGTCGCTTATGCAATTTCGATTAAAACATCAATTAAAATTTATTCTGGAAAAAAATATTATTCCACAAATTTTGGGAAAAAATCGTTACTTTATTCAAAAATATGATGAAAATAAAAAAGTAGATATCATAATTAGTGATGGACTATGGAAAAGATAAATACGGTAGATCATTTAGCATTCGGTAAATATACAAAATTACATTTAATTACGTGAGATAAAATTAAGGACGCTTTAACAGAAGTAATAAAAGATACGTAGACATAATTAAAATCTAACGATAATAATACTGTTGCATTACGATTAAAATTCAATATAGGACAGAAAAATTGCTGTAAAAAAATAAATAAATTGAAAAAAGTATTTGACATATAATATAGATATAAAGGCTGTATGTTACATTGCAAGCATAAAAAAATTGTTTTGAGTAAATGTATTCATATATTTAAACTTCAACGCAAATATATATTTGGTGCATTTATTCTTCATCAAAAAGACATTATAATGTTATCTATCTATTACAACATACAAATTAAAAATATAACCATATAGCAGATATTAAATGAATGCTAACTAAATTACCAAATTATTTAGGCACCAACAAGGATGCGAAAAAGAGGTAGGATAGGAGTAGAAGGATGAGAGCAGTGATAGGAAATAAACACAGGATGCATATATAGAAAGGATAGGATTTATAAACGACTTATTAATATATAAATTGACATATAAATCATCATATATATTAATACGCTAAGGTTAAGATGTTACTCTCCCTTTTTAGAAAAAACTTCACAACTAATCCACATAAATTATATATCATTTTATAGATAATTGCTTGCTCTACCGGCATCCACAACTAAAAAATTTATTATTGCTATTGTTTTTGCAAATTAATTAATTATTAAAATTATATACACAAAACAGCAATGCTGCCATCTAACGGCTCAACGTCGATATGATTGACGGTCGGTAAAATTTTTGTTTAATTTCAAATCCACTCACGTATAAATAAAGTGGCGCTTTAGCTCAATGCTTTTGATACTTGCGCCTTTATATGTCAATTTTAGTAAAATATTTGTTTGATCTGACATCTGAGCTTCGTAATGGAATAAATAATGCGAAGACTTCACACGGGTCACGCTAGTAAACACATAATCGATTCAAAATCAAATTTACTCCAGTGTTACGCAGGTATTGTGAAAAGTGTTCCTAGAAGTTAATGCTGAGTACAAAAAAAAGGAGAGTGAGGAGGAATTCATTACGTAATCCTAAGCCACGAGCTCCTGGGATTTTAAATCTAGAATGGAAATAAGGCTAAATATTTGGATTCTTCAATGTGTTGAAGATAAGACATGGTATATATAAATTGCACCCGTCACGTGTTATCCAATAAACACATGGCCTAAACTTAGAAATATGGTCATGATTCTCAGGCCATATATATAGCAAATGTACACATTTGGAAGGTTATCTATTTTATGTAATTGATCTTCAGTGAGGTCAGAGTGGCATAAATCACCACAATCTAACAATCATCAAAGGCGACAAATATATTTGTTCATATTCAGCTGTCGTCAACCAATTGAAACTAGACAAGGGTTTGACATGCAGGCGGCATGTTATACTTTATTGATTATAATCCAAGTAATATTATTAGCATCAAGAATAATTATAGCTTATTTGCCATCACTTATGGTTTATAACGTTAATACTTATGGTTTATAACACAACCCTTTTAGGAAAATCACTTTCATCAGAGGACTGAATCAAAATCAGGTTATGCATTAAACAATTTTAGGATAATAAATGCATGTACCGATCAAAGGTATAATCTAAAGTCCTGTTTTAGCCGGGCTTTAATAATAAATGAAGTTGTTTTGATTAAATGCAATGCGGACGAACGTTTACAGTTCGCGTAGCACAAATGCACGCAGATGCACTCGCCGCCGTGCCGCGGCTGCAGTCGGCGCATTCCCATTCACCGTAATGGAAATTAATTACAATGGACGCCTAGTTCCGTGTTATTATCATTCGGGTGCTTCGCCGACAAACAATTTGTTTCGGAAATATATATTTCTCCCAGACTGTTTATTATTCTCGGAAATTTACAGTTATCGGGAATATGGTGAATGGCTGGAAAACTGCATTTATTTAAGAAGGGAAATATACATTCTATCTCTGACGTGACATATATTATATGAGTGAATGTGGTTTTATCATTGTTATTAGGAAAGTTCTTAAAATATAAAATATTGTTCGTGATCTGAATAAAAACGATCGCATCTTCAATTAACAGTACGTGAGATTTATGACATGCATCATTATCCAGATATTTAATTAGTAAAATATTTAGCGACATGCCATATTTATTTACTAAAAATAAAAATTTATTTTCTTTTTGATAAATTTACCCCAACACATTTTTTTTACTTTTTCAAACACTTTTTAAATGCATCTTTGCAATTCAAATTCTGACGATTCATTAAGAATGCGTGGACAAGAAAATTAATGTTTTATATTTAATTTTCTTGCTTACAACTTGAGAGGAATGCATTAAATCTCAAGGTAGAATCCATAAACATAGCATCCGTACAGTAGCTAGAAATGCATAATGCAAGGATATACTATAACTGGGTTTTGCGATAGCTGCATCCATTTGAATTTCAATTAATTTGCAATAGATATCAGACTGGAATATTTATCGGAGAGTTTCGTGACGTCCTTTCAGTCCCATCAGTCGTAGAAAATGATGAATTGAAAGCAACCTAGTTCGCGTAGAGCAATTGCTAAAGAATTATAGATTACTGAGTTGGAGCTTTGATGATGACATTCAATTTAGTTGCGAAAATTCTTATTGCCACTGCTTTACAATATGATAAAGTCCATAAAATCACCATGATTTTCTCTTTATATAACTAGTTGTCACAGCAATTAATTCTGAAAATTGTCCGCCATGGCCAATTTTAATGTGGCGATAGATAACGTATCCAATTAATATAGAGGTAAAATTTTAACTCGGTCATCTACACTGCTATAGCAAAGATCTGTAACAATTATGTTGCTTTTATTTAACCACATTATATGACTGACATTTTAAAGAAGAACCTGAATTTTTTTATAAATATGCAGAAAGTTTAAAATATGGTATTGCATAATCAGCAAATCGAGCAAATAACGGATCAGCCAGTGACATGAAAAAAAGGTTACATTTATATATTAAATTGACTTTACTAAACTTGGAATTAAATAAATAAATGGATAATGTAGCAATTGTGTGTAGCAAAATGCCAGCGCCAGTGCTGAGTAATATCGACTCTGCATATAATCATATCCTGTCGCCTTGATCAATTATCTCTTAATAAAACTACCATAATTTTGTTTTGCATAACTGGTTATCACAGCAGTCCCATCTGAAAATTTTGCGCAGCGACTAATTTCGATGTGGTGATAGATACAATATTCAATGAACATGGAGGCAATGCGTTAACTCAATCATCTACACTCCTCTAGCAATGCATTGTAATAACTCCATTGCTTTTATTTCATTACTTCACATGGATAAAATTTTAAAGAAAGACATTAGCCCTTTTATAAACATGCAGACAATTTAAAATATTTTATAGTAATGGATAAGCCAATGAAAAAAAATATAAATATTTATACGTTTATCCGTTTATTTATTTTAGGCACTTACTTGGCATGAAATAAATAAACGCATATCTTGTCAATTATCTCAGGTAAAAGATCAGCGGATGATCAGCGTCAATGCTGAATAACATCCACTCAGCAGATAATCATGTCCCATCGAACAATTATGATTATTGAGATGTGATTCCTGCTCTTACATAATAATCATTCGTTTTATTTATTTTAATAGTGACATATATTGTAAACAAAAATGTTAGCCAAAAATTTAATTTCCGAGACGTTAAAAATATGTTAAAAATTCAATGTAATTGATGAATGAATGCATTCAGTTTACAATCGTATAAAGTCAAACACATTTTATAATAAATAGTTAGGAAAAGAATTTTCACGATATTTATCGAACTGGAAAATGCATTATGACACAATGTCATATACAATGACACAATGTCAAAAACTATACATAGTATAAATCGCAGTGTATTAAAAATCTAGTACGCTTACTTCAAATATGAATTAACAAATTATACATCAATAAGGCGATACATTAGTAATTGGTCAGTGGCCATATTTTATATGTATTTATATTGTCTTTACGTAGATTTATATTAATTCGGAGTAAACTTCACACGATCCATTTTGATAATGGGCATAATTTCAAAGGATGATTAGTTAGATAGAACCAATCAAGTCCTCTAGTTCAGCCATGAATACTTTCGCTTTAGAAGAAAAACAATTTTACTTCACTTACCGTTGCCCCCCCATCTCTCCCCTCCCTCTTTTTGTTTAGTCACGTAAATGCGGACATTACACATTATCCCACTGCTCTGCTGATGATGTGTTAGGATATTGTGTGCTAATGTGTGCTAGGACCACTTAAAAGCCAATATGTTACACGCATCTAACTAAGAATCAATAGAAGACCAATGTGCTTCACTCGTATATGTTCATGCTCCATCAACAGCTGCGTAAAATGATGATTGCTATCATGAAGCGCCAGATACCTTTTATTGTAATCGGCGTTGTTAAAACGACCACCAACTTTGAGTACGCCGTTTACAATGACAAATTTTGTGAAGTGTGATGTAAGAGAGTGTGAATTTAATAGGTTTTTTTATGTTTAAGGAACTTTAATGTTAGGTTATATGAATATTATAAAGATTTATATATTAACATCACGAATATACTTAAATGACAAATATCTCTTTAGATTCATTTAAATCTTTAGACGAGAATGAAATATTTAATGATTTAAATAAAGTCAAATAATTTTCTGTATTGAAATTGAATTATTATTTTTATGTAGGTTAATTATTTATCGCTATATTTATTTAATTTTTATTGATTTGTTCTTATTTTTCATATTTATATTGTCACCAAATTTTGTATCAAACGCAATTAAATGAATCTATGTGATGTTAGCAAAGATCTTGCATCTTTGCTAATATCCCACCTGAAGATATTATTTATCTGAAGATATATTGAATGTATTACAACAATACAAAGAAACCTAGGTCGTGATAAAGAAATTAAAGAAAGTAGAAATAATACTACATCACATAGATTCATTTAATAGTGTTTGATACAAAATTTGGTGACAATATAAATATGAAAAATAAGAACAAATCAATGAAAATTAAATAAATATAGCGATAAATAATTAACCTACATAAAAATAATAATTCAATTTCAATATGGAAAATTATTTGACTTTATTTAAATCATTAAATATTTCATTCTCGTCTAAAGATTTGAGTGAATCTAAAGAGATATTTGTAATTTAAGGATATTCAAGATGCTAATATATAAATCTTTATAATATTCAAATAGCCTAACATTAAAATTCTTTATACATAAAAAAAATCTATTAAATTCACACTCTCTTATATCATAGTTCACAAAATTTGTCATTGTGAACGGCGTACTCAAAGTTGGTTGTCGTTTTAACAACGCCGATTACAATAAAAGGTATCTGGCGCTTCATGATAGCAATCATCATTTTACGCAGCTCTTGATGGAGCATGAATGATATTAGCAAAGATCTTGCATCTTTGCTAATATCCCACCTGAAGATGTTGTAATACAACGAAACCTAGGTCGTGATAAAGAAATTAAAGAAAGTAGAAATAATACTACATCACGTGTTTCATTTAATTGTGAACAATGAATTTCTACAAAATTAACGCCAAATATATTCAATTTTTGTATCAAAAATAAGAAATTCAATTATTCGTCTTTATTCAAATCACACTGAATATTTTTTTGAATTTGCGCCACTGTTAACCACGAGTCCACCACTGTAACTACCAAACCAAAAAAGTTTTGTATTTTGTAAAATAGATAAGTTCGATCCTAAAGATTTTTTCATGGTTTATAGGTACGTAAAATATATTCTGCCTAATGCCATCCGTGTAACTTATTGATTCAATTCTACAAGTAATGAAAGCGTATTTCATGATCTTCGATTTGGTGAGTGAATAGTGAATAATATAATAACGTGCTATATGACGATTTCTAAAACTTTGTGCTCAGAAAAAGGCACAGTTGCATAAACATATCTCGTAACTAATCTGATGAGTTCGATTATATTATACACGTTTTCCCAAAATAAAAATTATTTGAAGAATAAAAGTAAATTTCACTATCAATTTTACAAAAGCACATGCGATAGAGTAACAAATATTTTTCCTCGAGATTTGACAATGGAAAGTTGCGAATTTAAGATAATAGCTTTACTAATCGATATAATAAAATAAGGGCCTGTTGAATTCGTAATACAAACGCCAAGTGCGAAGTAAAAATAAAAATAAATGGAACGAACGCAAAATATGTACTTTAATCATAAATTACACTTTCATATGAAAATATTTATCTGTACGTAGCACAGATACATAGATGTTGCTGGTTTTTATCAGCGATGTATATCACCCTTCATAGAAGGGCATTTTTGGGAAAGTACACTCATAAAGCAAAAAACAATTGACTCATATTCTCACTGGTGATAAACCGTGAGTATATTACGTCATACCAGAGTTGACACAGCGATCAATGAGAATGAAACATTAGGAATTACAAAGAAACTAAGTTTTAAAACTATGTATCTACTTTTTTTTGTAAACTACATCCATTAAAAAATAAATCTAGGAAAAATTATCACTGGTAAAAAAACATGGATAACTCACATAATATTACAGTTGAAACAACAAACAATGACATAAATAAACTTGGCATTACCAAGAAGTAAACACAAACTACGTCTACGTTTATTATTAAGTACATTCATAAAATAAATTATTTGTTAACCCAAATTATCACTGATGATGAAACATGGGTATCTTACATCACAGTAGATTTGAAACACCAATTAATGTGATAGAGATATTTGGCATAACAAAGAAACAAAAGTTTAAACAAACTATATATACGAGGAAGGTCAAGTGAATGTTATTTTGGGACGATATGACGAATAAAGGTCATTAAATTATTATTTAGCCTCTTTGGACTTTAACATGATGTGACGTACTTATATTTCATTGCTAATAATAATTCCACTCAAAAGTTTATTCCCTTCCTAGCTACATTTCACCAAAAATGACATTACAATACTTCAGTAAAGTACATTTATTAGTGATCTCATTCTAAGAAAAAGGTAGAAAAAAACCGGTATTATACTAATTGCTCCTTTACCAAAAACTTGCATCGCTTAACGCCCATCTTATCGCAAGGTATCAATCCAATCCGTCACAATGTGCAAAGTCAACTATAGGCAGGATATTCTGAAACTTTCATGCCAAAAGCTCTCAAAACTACGAAGTACTGTCAACTCCTACAAAATGGTGCATTATTGTGGTGCAGGCACCAAGAACCGAGAGTCGAATTAGAGTACCCATTATCAATTTCCCC
The DNA here is from genome assembly GCA_039881145.1 of Druceiella hillmani. NCBI lineage: Eukaryota > Metazoa > Arthropoda > Insecta > Lepidoptera > Hepialidae > Druceiella > Druceiella hillmani. Next base: position 26,608,061 of record JAYKKI010000025.1, read on the forward strand.
TAAGAAAGTATTCAGACAGATCTCAGTGTATTAGATTTTACTAAGCCTTATTTATTGAAAAACACAGATATCAAGGTTGCGCTACCGAGAACTATAACGTGTTTTACATGTAAATTTTCTATTATAATTCTATATAATAAAGGTTTCAAAATATGTAAGGTATCCTTTAAAGGCCGGTAGCTTATTCATATGACTTTTCTAATTATTTCGTCCATATTTGTTACGATTTCTAAAACCGTCACCATCACCGGCCTGCTTGCTTGGGTCGTCATCCAGTTGAAAATTTAATTACTATAAACCGCCGTTCGAGAGTCCTTTAAAATTGAACTCCTTCAACAAATACAGAACTCACCTAATTAAAGCACTCTTCGACAAACCCCGAACCCCGAATAATACGCGATAATACCTGCAATGAGGTCATCGTTTTGCTTGAAAATATTCTTCTGCAAACTAAATAACCGCACGGCAAGGTCAAAATAGCCGCACACTCGCATTATATTATTAAAAGACGCACTTTGTGTGAAAATCATCGTTAAGTATCGTAAGTTCATGGGTGTACGACAAAGTTTTATCGACGCAACTAAAGCGTGCGTTTTTGAAGGAACTCGTAAGCATATGTCTTTAACTCTTATTGGAAGGAAACAAATTGGGTATAAGAGAATCCAAAGTTGAAAGTAGCCGAGTAGATCTAAAAATGATGAGTTTAGAACCCCCAATTATGGGTTTAGAACTGAAAGTGGTATATATATATATATATATACATATATATATGTGTGTGTGTGTGTGTGTGAGTGAGTGTGTGTGAGTTTGTGTGTATGTACATATTTCGAACCGGTTGTTAACTTGGAGAAAAATATGGAGAAATAAATCTACCGGTGGAATAAACCCGAATGCGCTAACTTCATCATCACAATGAAGCATATTTTAAAATTTAATAAGCCATGATTTTCGATCTTAAAAATAATATACGAATGTGAAATAAACGCACTCACCCACTTAATGGTGTTGAATCTGAAGGTTATATAAAGAGCAACGGAAAGAGCTGTAGTGCACGCGTTTCTTCGAGATCAGATCGGAAACGAGGTCATGAGAGAAAATTCCGTCAATATTAATTTTGAAAGAACATCTGACGATCTGCAAAAATTCAGTAAGGTAGATTGGAAACCAGAAGCCAAAAAACTGGTAAATCTAAAAAAAATTGATGGGGTCGAGAAACTACCAGTAAAAGCAGATGAAGAGGTTTAAAGGAAGCCTCTGTTCAATTTGGAAGAAATCTTGGACTTGCACACTTTTAATTTTATCAATGTTATTTCAGTAGATAAAAATTCATCTTGTCTTTCCTCGCCTCGGATCAGTTACAGTATAGCCCTCGGATCAGTTACAGTAATAAATACCATTTATAATAATACCATATTCTTGCACTCCCCAAACGATATTACATCGCCGACAGCATCTGCATTATGTATTCCGCTCTAAAGCTCAGCATAAATATTTGCTACACTGCAGGGATTGGATAGAGCTTTCTGGGCAGAAAGCTTAAAACCCGCATTGATCGACGTTCATAACATCCCGCTGCATGTTAATGGGCGAGTCATTTTATGTTTAAATAAAAAGCGTACAGTAAAACCACATTCTATTAAGCTTAGGCACAGTCGTAAATTATTTTGCAGTGAATTCACATCGGGGAGTTAAACTAATTGTTGGGCACTACAGTACCCAGATGCAATGGAGCTGTTAATACTGTTAAGCGGAGGAAGTATATATAATTTTAGAACTTAATAATGTTCGTTTTTTATTATAATTTAATATAATTATCGCTTGGAGTCAAATAAAGTTTAATAATTCAGACCAGAATGTTATTATGTATTTCACAAATTTTTCCTAATTTCTCCAGCCAGTCTATCCACTTGACTTGACTATAATATTTAAGTCAGTTCGATAAATTTTATACTGATTTTCATCAATGGATATACATATTCCCGAGAAAGATATAGTCATATAATTTATGAACCTCTTATGGGAATTGTTGTTAAAATTAGTCGACATTGGTCGATTTTTTCCAAGAAAGTTACAAAAATTAAACCACCGGGACGTTTTCTTGGCATGTGTTGGGCAAACGGTTAGCAATACAAAAAAACAATGTAGGTTCGAAAATATTGTTCCTCTTATTGAAGTTTTTATATCTTGACCTTCTTAATTTCTCCAGCCAGTCTATCCACTTGATCTGACTGTAATATTTAAGTCAGTTCGATAGATTTTATTTTAATTTTCATTAATGGATAGCCAGATCCTCGAGAAAGATTTAGTTATATAATTTATGAACCTCTTGTAGGAATTCTTGTATAAGTTAGTCGATCTTTGTCGATTTTTTCCAAGAAAGTTGCAAAAATTAAACCACCGGCACGTTTGCTTGGCATATGTTGGGCAAACAGTTAGCAATACAAAAAAAAACAGTGTAGATTCGAAACTATTGTTCCTCTTAGATATGTAAAACAATTTTGCGTTTAAGCATTTTTGAACAGTTGATTCTTAAAGCATTTAAGCTTTTGGCGTATAAATCAGATAAATGTGGTTCTTCATACTTATTTATTTGAAACAATAATTCAGTAACTATCAGACCTGTCACAACATGACATAAACAACATTCCTCGTTACGTTTGTCTGTCTGAGCAGACTAATCCAAGCAAAGACTGAAAGTTTGTTTTTTTTCTTTATTCACCAATCAACAGATTTATTTGCGAGAAAGGTTTACATGTACAATTTGTGAATGTTTTGTATAAATTTTTCGACCTATAACGACGAAGTTACGAAAAGACCAAACATCTTGGAGGTTGCTTGGTATATAGAGCTATGTAAAATTTATTTATGACAAGATTTTTAATTTTAATCAGTTCAAAAAATCTCTCCGGAATTTATCAATTTATTAAAATTAAACCAAGCTAAAATAAAAAAAACGAACGAACTAATAAAAATAGGTTTAAACGTGAAGTGACTAACTAAACGGAAGTTGAAAAAATTCCTTAAAATATTATTCAAAAACATTAGAAGGCAATTGCAAGGTCATCAATAATCTCCTATATCTGCGAGGCTGTTTCTAAAGTAGAAGTTTTGTAAAAACTAAAACATGTTACATTTAATAAATTTTGCCTAGTCTAAATTGGTGTTTAATGCAAGCAAAAACAAAATCAGAGAATTAAATTTCAATCAACATAAAATGTTCATAAATTCTCAACATTTTCTCAAGCATCCAAAATAAATGGCTCTGAAAATTTCCATATCCTCAATCGAAGTTATCAAAAAGCAGTAATAAACCTTAGTAGCGATGATTTATTTAACTGCTTGCGGAAGACATGTCAATGATTTATGAATGGCACTGGTGAATAGAAGTAGGTGAGAGTTATTTAAAAGGTTCGTAACTATTTGTGAACTATTTTCCGTTTTATTTCATCCAATCTTTTTGTTAGTTACTGCAAAATTGATAAAAAGTCGTTTGACATAGAATACCGCGAAAGGTTTTAAATATAAATATGAATAACTCAGAACAAGATCCTATTGAGTTTAATTATGGTAAGTTGAAACAAATTATGGTGCTAAGTGCATAAACAATTAGTTGACGAGAATCAAAACATTTGATTTTTTTCACAACAAACGTGTAAGAAAAAATATAGATGATTTCGAAAGAATTTCGGTAAACAAATATTAAGCAATAAGAAGTAAATAAATATAATAAAATCATTAATTAAAATAACTTTCGCTGGTGACATCGTTCGCGTGGACTATTAATGCATGGACTGATTTTGATAAAGTGATTCAATGTTATGTCTGGTGACATCTATTAGCGCTCGTCATCTAACGCCATCTGTTGTAGCCAGTTGGAAAGGGCCATAAAATATTTTTAAAAATTTTGATCGTTTTTCAGCCTGCTTAGTGGTAAGAAACAAAAGAGACAGAAAATATCATTTAAAAAATTGACTTCAAAAAACGTGGATACTAAAAAGTAAAAAATAATTAACTCAAAATAGGTAGTTATTTATTTGCAATAAATAACCAAGTTACTTATTTTCGAAGTCGGTGCCAACACAGGCGTACAACTTAAAAAAATGTATATTTTGGTATTATAAATATGCCCTTCATGAACTTATTTATTATTGTAAAAAACCAATGTAGCCGCCAATAGCCAGCTGTTACCCGTTGGGGAATTCGGTTCTCCATATCTGAAGTCCAATATCAGATTTTGCAAAGTGGTAATTAAAGTAACAACTAACCAGTATTATATATATTTAATCACGATCGATTTACTACCATCCGTTAAGAAGTTACATTATTCATCTTCATACCTTATCATCACACGCTGAGCTATCTGGTCGATGGTGCAGTTATTTTGCACAGTAAAAACCACTCATCCGTTCATTCAGACTGTTCGTCTCCAAAACACATCGTTAGACTCTGACATGATTTATAGTATAGTTATTTTGCAAAGTAACAACTACGAGTAGCAAATATCTTAAATCACATTCAATTTACTGCAATCCGTTAAGGAGTTCCATTTTTTATCTCCAGAACTCATCATCAGATAAACATTCAGACAGGTAGAGAAACGAACACATCTCGACGTCAAATTTACCGAAATATATTGTTTCTCTTTAAGGTTTGTTTGTTTTATATAGTCAGGAAAACATTTGAAAAACCGTTTATGGTATTTTCTATTAATACATGTTTTTTATAGTTTCGTGCACAAAGAGACCGAATGAAACCCTATTGTATTAACGTCGTCTGTCCACCTGTCTTGCTATTAAAAGCTTCTAAACTCTAAATGTAAAGATACAAAAACTTGAAATTCAAACATAATGTGCATTTTCTTAGCCAAAAGATAAAAATGGTACTTTAAAAGTATTTAAAATTACAAAATTATATTTCAGCGGCGTTTCCAAATACGTGCTGGGCTAATACATTTTCGTATATCATTGAAAGAGCTCTTTATTTAAAGTACAATATTGTTTTTAAAATTATTTTCTCAGTGAAAAACAAAACTGGACTATAAAGTTGCTATTTTTAGACCCATTTTATCACCAAAACTATTTTAAATACGGCGAAAGCAGTAAATTATCTCGTAGATTTCTTAAATTTGTTTGTTTATCAATGAATACTTAAAAGAGCTAAATACAAAAAAAGAACTATCCTTGTGAAACGTTTTAAGCGATTAAATTAAAATATTTTTGAGAAATATACAATATTTTTACCTCTATATAAAAGTTATAATAACGTAGTAAAAAATAAAATTAAACTTTGCAAATACTTAAATCAAAACGTTATGAACCGTTAAATCTATATTTTCATGTAGGTTTATATGTATACGAGACACTCGTAGGGCGATTTCTACTCCTATCCATGAGTTTAAACATTACTATGCGGTTTTATCATGCGAAATACCTTTGATGTAAGTTACACTCGCAATGCATCGTTTTTTATTTTTTTAACAATAAAATTAATTTTTCTACGAAAGTAATGAAACACATTACATTTTGTAATTTGATCTACTTTTTGAACTATTTAATTTCTCTAATAACATACCTTTTGAAAAAAGCATCAAAAAATATTTTTGAAAGGCGAAAATTTATAATTTCGTCATGTCGTCGTTTCTGTGCAATTTATATTTGTCTTTTAGTTAATAATAAGGTTTGCAAACAAATATTAAAAATTCTTTCATTTAAAAAATAAATACAAAACACGAAGCGTGCTGCAAATTTTATTCATTCAGTTTGAATTTCCAAAATGAATGGCTGTCCATTTCACAAAATCAATTGACAAAGTGACAGTCATAGAACGCGAGCTCGCCATTAATTTAGTTAATGTCACAATAAATGCTGCATATAAAATGCCCGTAGATGCACCTACGATTTTATGTACGCAGGTCATGAAACTCACTAATGCAAACGAACGCCCTGCAAATTATATTTTTACATTAAATATAAATTAGTTTATTTGTATGTGCATATGAATATTTGATGCCACATAACGAAATAATAGTTTCTCTGGCAAGGATTAAATTCATTACGTAAAACTTGAATTTTCAAAAGAACATGAACAGCACTTCCGAAAAAAAAACATTTCGGTATGCTTCAGTCATAACTTTTTTGATTGCTTAAATTTGAACTATAACTAAAGTATATTATTCCAATAACAATAACTCACAAATGGAATGCCCACACCACTATGCAGTACCATAACAAAAGTTTTTATTTGCCTGAGTGAAATTTTATTTTATTATATTCAATCAATGTATGAAATAAAAGAAATATTCCTATATTAATCTTGGGGATAATTCAATACTGACGATTGAAGTCGAGCAGTGTCAGCGATGCTCGTTCACTATTTTTAACCGACTTCAAAAAAGAAGGCGTATCTCGGATATTTATCAAACAATTTGGATGATTCTTTTTTATTTCGAAAAATATAACTTGTGTATGGTTTCATAAAAATTAGGTTGGGATATGACCTTGTAAATTGAATATACACTATAGAATTCCTAAACACTGCAAAGCATAGTTGCCGTGACCGAGTTTGGCTGATATGGGTCTAAAGACTATCCAGTAAGACATGACTAAGGTCAAAATAAAACGTAATAGGTTATTGACTCCGGTTTTAATTACTTGATTGGGATGATTATTTTTTACTTCATTGGCCGTATTGAAACATAAAAAATAATTGTTAAAATTTGGCCGTGGGAATTGAAGTTATACCATAAAATTCCTCGACATTGAACAGTACAGTTGATGTTATCGAATTTGTATGACATAAGTCTAATGATAATCTAAAAATCTCCAAAAAGTTTTTATACAACTAAAAGCGGCATAGTCCTGCTTTTTAACAAAATCAGGACACAATGAAAGAGCCGGAAGGTGATGGCAGGAATTCTTTACTAACGAAAAGTAAACACATCGAGTTCAGACTCGTTTCACTTGCCTTGATATAAGTAAGAAAATAACAAAGTGAACAGGTAGGTAAGTATATGCAAGTAAAGCCACTGAAAGATATGAAACCACTTAGATGTTAGTAGATGGGTAGATAAATAAGTACAGGTGCGTAAGTAGGTAGATAAGAAGGTATATGCAAGTATACGCAAAAAACATGTTGCAACAAGACCGTTAGTAGTCAAACAAGAACGTATATACAGATATATACAAAAGCATGAAGTAACAAGGGTAGACATACTGTACATACAAGTAATGCCGCAGACATTTATGTCAATTTCAACAAATAAGATATTAATAATGTTGAGTCCATGGTAGATTTGGGATATTTTAGTAACATAGAATATCATAGATACTAATATCGAGAAATAAAAGTTTTTAATAAAAAATTAAGTGGACTGTAAATAATCTCCGCATAAAAGGCGCACTGAAAAGTATAAATAATGAAAATGCTTACTTAGTTGCTTTTGTGGTAGAACATCGTTTCCAAAAAAGTTTGTGACGAATGTGAGAAATATTAATACGGCAAATAAAAGCAAATAACACATACAATAAACACCGTAACCATATCTTATTTATAAGTTAAATAAACAATAATTCATATTATTAGACACACTGTCATCACATTTTTTGGGGAATGTTTTTGATAGCATTGTTGCCTAATTCTTTAGAGTGTACTTTTATATATGTCAATTTTAACTGTATTTTTTATAATTTACTTTTAAATATATATAACTTCTTAATGATGATATCAAAAAGAATATATTGAAACTAAAGAAAATATTGTTCTAAATCGTTAAAACAATATTCACAACGTGAACTATCAAAATATAATTTACACCACAGGTCAATAATCGATAGTAATTCCAGGTGAAAATAATTTTAAGATTATTTGTAGTAATTGTAATCAAATGGAAATATCGAAAACAAAAAATTGCACACGTTGCTTTTTCTGTTATTAAATTGTGACCAGAAATTGAATCTACAATATTTCGAGGTAATATAGTAAATAGAAACATTATTTATGACATTTATTTCATTAATCTACAATTTAGGGACAATTGGTATCAGTGGTATCCTTCAGATTTTTACAAAAACTATACTAGCTTCTTGCAACATTACAAGACACACACACACATATAAACATATATATATATATATATATATATATATATATATTTATATATATATACATAAGTGTGTGTCTATGTGTGTGGGTGATATAAGGCGAACATAAAATTATTGGTGATGACATTAATCAACACGTTTGTCTTTTTGAATGTGCACTTTGCACATGTGTACTGCATATGTTCATTTTGTGGAAATCATGAACATTACGTATTATGGAGACAAACTTTTCAATTTTCCACTAAGGTAGATTTTATCTTATATAAGGTAATATTCAGCAATAACGAAACAAAAATACATGCGCATATAATGAAAGTATACTTTTACTGCAGTATTGTGAGCAGTGCATTGATCAATTTGTAAACTTCAACTAGAACATTTTGAAGTAAGTTTGTGAGTAGTTGCAAGTAGAAATATTTGAGGATGTTAAGAATTGAATATTTCCATGTAATAAATTAGTATATATAATTAATAATTTATATGTAATAAATTAGTATATATATAAAATCCAACCATTCGAATATTCAACACGACTAACTCCATAATCTGAAAAGATTATAAACTGGTCATGTGGTTATTATCAATTTTGGTTAATGGTTGGTATGAAGACTATTTATGAAATGTTAATAGATTCTATGTAATGGAAGAAAAAGTCTCTGGTCGGGGCACGTTCGTGATGAACACTGGCAAATGTATTATAACTGCATTATATTATGTAGAGGTATATTATAGGTCTTATAAAGGTTTAAAAAGTATTAAAAATCCCCATGTTCAGTTCCACAATCTTCACATATTATAGAACTTATCGTGGAGTTATTATGAATTTTGGCTTATACTTGTTTAGAAAATCTTTAGTAGAGATTTGACACTAAGAAAATAAGTTAAAGTCTGCAATAGATTTTACTATCAAACTTTTAAAAACTAGTTTTTTTGATAAAGTACCAACTTGGTAGAATCAGGAGCATCGAAACGAAATTGCATAACTCGAAACAAATATTCAATCCTCGGATTCTTTGCAATAATAAATATCGTTTAAATTTCTGCATTTTCAAACACCATTATATCACTGATCGCATCTGCATTATGCTAGGACACATCTGCATTACGTTTTGCGTCCAAAGCTCTGCTCAAATATTTACAACTCGGGGGATCAAGTAAAGCTCCCAGAATGGGAAGTTTAAAGCTCGCACAGCTTAACGCCGAATAACTATCCCGCTCGCTGCACGTTAATGGGAGCGTTATTTTATATTTAAATCAAAAGCTTCTGCTAAAACTACGTTCTGTTATAGCCTTTAAATTATGATATATTTTCCGATAAATTTATATAATTTTCTCTGTGTATATATTTTGCAGTCATTCTCGACAATATTTGTAGAACTATCTTATATAAAATTCAGAATAAAATAATTCATAATCCTTATGTCTTTTTCTTTTTATTGGTATCCACATGATGCATGAAATGTAAAAAAAAATTATGCTTGTGCTTATGTTCGCATGGTAGAAGTTATACTTTTTTGAGTAAAACAAGAATAACTTTGATTGTGCCTCAAATAATAAATGAAAATAAAATAATAAAAGTGGTCTGAAACTGGAATGTTATTATAAATGCGGTTAGTAAAAATCAGAAATCTAAATTTCATCAAACATTGAAAATTAAAAAAAATTAAAATGCAAATATGATGTATGTATCATACCTAAACTTAACTTTACTTAGAGACACTTAAAAGCATTTTAAAAAGCTTATAAGCACTATTTCTACCATACATTCACAATAATAAAGGTTTTTTATTATACAGACCACTATTCAATTAAAATAATAAATATTATTTAAAAGCACAGATATAATTTGGATTTATGAACCTAAAATACGTCTCGTGTATTTACCTCAGTAACTATCATGAATATAATATCAGTCACTATACGCATATATAGTAAGCACCTTCATCCTGTCGATTTTTGTTGCATCGTACGTGTGCATCGTAAAATGTCATTATAATCATTTTTTCATAATGCGCCTGAAGAAGTATAATCTTTAAAATCGATTACTTTCATTGCCCTCTCAAATATTCCCTTACCAGTATTTTTTACTATATGCTATTTGAAATATATGCGAGTTTATATCCTTTTTTGAAGTGCCAAATTTAAAGTTTCTATGTGAAACAGTTTTTAGGAAAAATATGATTATTTTTAGTAATATTTTTAGAATTGTTTTATCTCTAGTTTTACAAGGAAGAAATTTTACTAATGTAGTAAAGCAAAAGAAGTATTGTTTGCAATAAGATGGATTGTTTTACGCATTCGCTCAAAAACTGTTAATCCTATTGATATATGCTTTTATGCAACATTTGCACTGCAATATGACGGATATTAGTATAAGATTGATTTAGGCTATATAGTATGTGCATATGAGACGTAGTTAATAGCGTAAATTAATTAAATTAGTAGAAGGAAAAGTCAACGGTCTGGGAAATTCCATGATGAACGCTGGCAAACCTATTACAGGCACACTAAAACTAACTACTGAGAAATGGTAAATCCTGAAAAGCTCTAAAAAGATCCGCGAAAGCATTTATCTATCTTTTATAGATGAACCACGGTAACAGTTAAAATAAAAAAAAGTGTGCGGTGTACAAGCGGCGATATTTAAATCAATTTATTAATCTTCAATTAAATAAATATGAAAGCCTTTTTAAACCCTTTTGACATATCGATATTGACCTTTCGCACTTTATTATGAATTGGATTAGCAATGAAGAGACTTTTGAAATTAATTATAAGTGAAAATACATATTTCGATGACATTCGGTGCGATGTATTCGCACATGGAGCAGAGCATCGGACGTGAGGGCCTCATGTCGCGAAACATCACTACATTTTTAAAATAACGCATGTTTTATCTTGTCTCCATGATTTCAATATTTTTAACACATTAGTAAAGAAATTTTTACATTTACATTTTATATTGTTTACCAGTTGACATCAAATTGATTAACTATGAAAAGTTACCACGAAAACTTATAGTATGACGCAAGTCGTTAGCAAAACAATGTACTTCGGAAAAGTCGCTTCTCCTGTACGATATTTACAGCAATTTTTAGAAATATAAAATATATAACGTAAAAAGTTGTAGACAAATTTAATGTGGAAATTAACTGTTAAAAGAATAGATTGACGAAATAATCAAACAGGTTAGAAAGTATTCTCAAGTAACTTCCATCTTTTCGGTCTACAAAAGATAATTTTTCGGTTTTTTAGGTCTATAAAAGAAAATGATTTTCATACGAATACAAATATAATTTGCGATTATAATTTTCCCCCTTCAAGATGCAACCGGGCAATAAGGGCAAAAAACTTATTTTCTTAAACTTTCTATCGAAACCTTCATTTTTAATACAGATGTTAATAACATTTCGATTTTCAAATTTCGAATGCGTGATATATATACTGATTTAAACCTAATTTTTAGTATGAATAACAATTATAATTAAGTTACATATATAATAGTGTAATAACATACTATACTTATACACGATGTAACAAGGAATGTGTCTATTGATCATCAATTTAACTCAATGTATAAAACTGAGCAGAAAATGTTATTAAACTATGTTAATATTCTCGAAATTTTCTGAAAAAATGTCGTAATTTCAATGAAAAACCTATTTCCATTTTTTTGCAGAAACACACTTCACGTGAACTCAGTTGGATGCAAAGAATCAGCTATATGAATTATAAACACGTCCTTTATTACAGCCTGTACATACTTCAAAGTAATAATTTCTTCACAATTAAATGAAACTTCATGATGTAGTATTATTTCTACTTCCTTTAATTTCTTTACCACGCCTAGGTGGTTTCATTGTATTACAAAACCTTCAGGTGGGTTATTAAATAATTTCTTGTTTAGAGAACATTTTAAGAACCGTAAGAATATAATAGCAATTGCATCGAAACGTTTAACCTAGTACTATGTGGTTTTTGATTCCCTTTGCAATTAAAAATTAAGATTTTTATTAACTTTATTACAGATTTGGCTGCACAATTTATTTAATACCGTACGATTATTACTGATACTACTGGTTTCGATAAAGTAAACCTCCAAAATATGATATGTTTCCGTTGCAACAAATCTGGAAACGATACAATTTTGAACTGAAAAAAAGCATAGTTTTGTATCAAAAATGTTAAATATTTTAGAAATCTTATCAAGAAAAGTGATTGAAACATATGATATACAAGTAATGATAAAGCTGCAAATACATCAACCATAAATGAGATTAAGGTACATGAGTAGGTGAAGTTATGGCATAAATTCATAAACGTATATTCAATATGTGATATACATATGTTGCTACATATGTGATGCAAAAAGTAGGAAACCATTATCTATGAATTATGTATATTATAATCACCTAACGAAGAATTGCAATACTGCGCCGAAACTCCGTCACACATACAATTTTATTTCGACAAAATTTATGAAATAAAAAGGTCCTTCCATTCCGGCCGGATATCGAAACATCCACGTTTTGAATTAAAAAAAGAAAACACGATACAAATTGACAGCTGATCAATAACATGTAACCCGCTATATCGCACTTTCGTTGCAATAATGGTACAAATTGAGAAAGGTTATTTGTAATTTTTGCAATACCGAATACTCAATCATAAAAACAGTATTGTGTGTTTGTTTGCGATTTTTTAGTTAGGTGATAAATTTCCAAACGTTTAAAGTGTTGATGTATTCTCGCACACCGGACTATCTTGGGTCTAGTTTCCCAGGTTTAAGTGCACATGACCTTTATTTTCACTATGAAAATCACCTTGCTTTACTAATCCCCGAACACGATATCTATTTTTTTAATATTTTTTCTATGTTAGTTTTTCTATGTACAGTCAAATGTAGAATAAGTATACGGAATGCGCCGTCAAATCACGTATTCAAAATTCATCTCAAAAAAACATTTCATAATTCTCCATCGTCCTCTCTCCATTTTTCCCCCTAAATCCTGTTTACATTCAGGTTATTGTTAATATATAATATATACATGTACATGGCCATAATTATTTTCATTTTTTGTTTTTTTTGTATTATTTTTTTATTAATTACTTGTTATTTTTTTATTAGTTAGTTAATTTCTTATAGTTTTAATTCTTTTTTTATTCTATTTTGCAAATGTGTTCACGATCCCTAGCAGTCTTACACTACAAATGATGTATAAGTAGTTTATCATTTGCTTGACTGGAAGAAGTTGCTCTTGTATCATTAGGTCTGCATCAAATATTAGCACGTTAAAAGCGATGAATAAATAAATAAAATGTTGAAATATATTTTGTTTGCAAGGATATCTCACATTGGTGTGTTAATTTCAAAAATATTAAATGTTAAGGGTCCGTCCCAACTTCATGTTAATACAATTAATTTACTTAATTCAGTCATAAAAAAAAATAAAAAAGAAAATAAAAAAACAAAGAAATTAAAAAAAAAAATTTGAATATTCAAATATCTAGAAATTAGAAGAACTAAAGGAATATACTAAGAAAACAATTAAATTAAAACAAACACGCCCAAGCTATTATTCTAGAATACAATAAAATAATTTACAATCGTTTCATAAACGTCCGCCATCTGCCCAGTTACGAGTGGCGTTTTTAAATTAATTTTTTTATATCCAAAAAATTTATTCTGATTTATCCATAATGTAGATATATATCATCCCAAACTATTATGTAGACCTTATCTTATTTATCTGTGCGTGTTATAATATGTGGTAGTTTTAATCAGCGTTCGTAACGAACGCTAGTTAAAACTAAAAAGTGCTGAGACCAGCGACTTTTACTCTGGTTTCATATGTAAATGTTATATAGCCTATGGTAATCAGGATACTATAAACTATTATATTGTGAAAGTTATTTGGATTAGTAACTTTTAAGGAAATCCCTAATCCATCGTGTCTGACGATAAAATAGATGTTCATTGAAGGCCTTTAAAAAAAATCACCGAAGAAAATTCCAAAATAGTTCTTAATAGTCGACATAAATTGTAAAATATATGATATTATTTGAGCGCACCCGCGATGTCATGAGAAATACAATAGGTATCCACAAAAAGGCTCTAAACCTATTAGCTAAGGGAATCTCTAATTCATCGTATCTTGCGATAAAATAGTTATTTATCGCAGGCCTTTAAAAAAAATACCCAAAATAATCCCAAAAAAGTTCCCAATACTCGGTATAAATTGTAAAGTATATGACATTATTTATGCGGACCCACGATATCACGAGAAATATAGTAGGTATCCATAAAAAGGCTCTACACCTATCTCTGTAGGCAGACAAGCATTATGATGGATGGCAGATGAATATTGGGGAGCGTAATGGCGATTGGGGGATTCGCAAAACGAATTTGTAATTTCATTTATGAAACGGGGTTAATTGCTGCCCCGGCACCTTGATAGGACGACCTTTTCCTGGTTGGGGTAGCTTTAATACCTTTATCGATCATTAATTGGTATGAAAATTTGTATTAAAAAGTAAAAAAGACGAAACATTTTTTTTCAAATCAAACTTTAGTGAGATTTCTTTTCTTTCTATTTCTTATTATAAATGAAGTCATTTAGATGCCTCCTGTTTCTTATAAATAAGATGAAGTATATCTAATTCAGTTCATTGTTCAACGCAATCTATTTCAGTCTCCTTTCTTACCATCAAATTAAATTTAAAAGCAAACTTTTGTTATACTCTAACTTTATTACAAATCTTTTAAGTACCAGATTCCGTTAAAATTCTATTACTTTAAAGATTTAAAGTTGTAAAATTTTATTGAAATTTATAAATGTGTATTCTTATGTATGCCTAGTGTATATTTCATAGGTCTATAAGTATTAAGATTATTTAAAAAGTACGATATTTGGAATCATAGCTATAGTTTTCCGGCAAATTTTAAGTTAAATTCTAGAAATTAAAAAAAATCAAGTTCTTCATTTATCTCCTCAAAATTTCTATTCAAATGTCTTCGAATATTAATTATTGTGATCCAAGTTTCTACAGGTTTCTGTGAAAGGCATGACAAACAAACAGACAGACGGACAGAACACGTAAGTGGTCTTACGAGGGTTTCTTTTTATTTTTTAAACCCAAAGGCGAGAAATAGAACATCTATTAATTAACTTGAACAACATAATATAAAACAGGTTTCCCATTTTAAATAAAATTCGATAAACCCCTTCTAGAAAACATTTTTTAAAAGTATCTTCGTAGAATCTTTAAATGACTATTTAAACAGAATCTGATAAAAGTGCCATTTCAGTTTATCATGGGGTTAGCTACTGCCTCAGTATCCTAATAGGATGATCTTTTTCTGATTGGGGAGCTGTAATAATTTAATTTATAACTAATTGATGTAAAAATTGTATTAAAAAAAACGAGAACGTCAAACATACCATTTCCACTTATTCTCGAAACATTAAGTTGTTATTCTATTGCAACACGAGAGCAAGAGTGTGGCTCTGCACTTATATCTCTGCACTTACTTACAAACTTAACCTGTCATCTCTTTCAATAAAGTTCTTTTTATTTTTTCTAAAGTTAGTGTAGGAAATAATTCTGGTTAGTATTATCGGAGAAATCAAAATCTTCTTCTTCGAATCTTTGGATCCAATGTTTATCTCTGAAATAAGAAGGCACATTCACCCCTATTGCATATTGCTTCACTAGCTTCATGCCAGATGGAATTCGTGAAGCAAGAGTACTCTACGTTCTCTTCATATAATTTCCATATTTTATTTGCTCTTTACTAAGCAGGGCTCAGTTGTTAACTGAATAGATTATAGAACGCTATATTCTTCATGTACTTTTCCAGAGGTATTCGAGAATTACCTTTTATAGTCCTAAAAATTGTTGCTAACTTGCCTAACATTTAATTTTTTCCTGATCACTTCCGTCCTTAGCTTGCCTCAGGTGGCCACGAGAGCAGAATTGGTCAATATTAAGCGGCAGACTACATTCAAGTTTAATATGATTTTTGAATGAATTTTTACGAAACATCATCCGTACTTAAAATATTATGCCAGAAATTGATGGCGAATTCGGAATGAATATTCATAAGAAAAAACAACGCTTAAGAATGAAGAGCATATTGGTTTTTAATATATGGATTTTCTGAACATTAACATATGTCATGGAAAAACGGGACTTTAAATTTGAAAGCTAAATAAAATGGACTATATGGTTGTTGGAAAAAACGATTCTTTTAAACAGCACATTATAAAGTAGCTAAGAAAAAACAAAATGTATTTCTCATATATCGTCATCCAAATGAACTATGACCTCATTTCAAATTAGGATATACTTTTAATGATCAATCACTTAATGCCTACCTGATGTTAGGCATTTCAAATTATCAAGTATTTCTTTTGATAATCAGAACTATGAGACCATAAAATAATATTGAGGATGTTTTATGAAAGTGGACTTTTATCATAAAGAGACCAACTTATTCCGGCATTTGACAGTGGCAAAGAAATAATTGTTTAATGACACATGAATTTGCTTAATAGTAACTAAAGTACTGTAACTCAATTATTTTTAAATTGTTTAAAAGACTTCAATTGACGATGAAAATTATGCTCGTCTTTTGGTACTCATGACCAATCATACTCAGAATATAATATAAAGAACAAGAACATAATATAATATTTCATTAATTTGCATTTTTATACAAATTAAAAACTAATCACTTACGTATAGCATAAATCTAATGAATACTTTTAAATACGTTATCAATAGAAATAGAGAAGAAAGCTAAGGCCCACATTCAAATATATAAATGGCCAATAATATTATAGCATTTAGATTCCATTTGTAATCTCCCATTCTGATTACAAATGTACTTTTTAGGACTAAACTTTTAAAATTCTCATTATTCGTACTGGTACACGTTATTACACTTTTTATTTAAATACTTTTATAGGGCATTTTTTATTTTAATTGCCTATACATTATTTAATGCCATTTAAAAATTGAAGAAAAAAAGGAAAAAATATAGGCAGTAATGGGAACTGCCGACAGAAATGAAAACTTAAAACTATGAAATAACAGCGGTTTTAAAAAATTTTATGGAATTTTCAATTTAAAAGTTCGCGAAAAAAATACTAAGTACCAAGTTTTTTACAACTCTGGTGAAACAATTCCTGAGCCACTAATAAATACTCATTGAATGATGTATTGTAGAGATCAAATAATAAAAACCATAACTAATATCAAATTTTTAAAAGCAAAGCTTGATACAAATAATAGAAATATTTGCGAATAAATGCTTTGTTTTTGTTATTAATTTTTTAATATAAAAATATTAACATATTTAGTTTTCAGTATTGTATTTAATGCACAATGATACTTCAATTAAAATATTAATCAAACTAAAACACAATTAAAAAATTGCATACCGTGCATTTACACACATTGAACTTTCCATGTAATTTAACTTTACTTATATAGTTATACATTGCACTAATGTTGCACAACACGTCACCCTTATAACTACAGATATACTGATATTACAGCGGTGTCGGTGACGCGAACCCACAAGATTTTACCCATCCAAAAACGAAAATTATAAACGGAAACAAATTTTAAGTGTAAAAGAGATTAATTAGTTTTTGCGTGTGATACTATACTGAAAAACCAAATATCAGTGTTAAAACAGATAAAACCAAAATATTGGTATTAAGATATGGTATTATTACACTAACAAAAAAATAGAGACTCTATATATAAAAACGTTTCGACAAATTGGGGTGATAATGATTCATAAAAAATAAAATATTTGATGCAAACGGAATATATACTGAAAGAAGGTAAAATTAAAGGCTTTGAAATAAACGGTATGTATGCTGGCCAAGAAATATTTCACTTAATTATGTCTGTCTACAGCTCCTCGTTGGGCAATATCACTTTATGACTAAATAAACCCTTATTTTCTCTGCAAGCAATATTCATTCTCATTACAAAACCCCATTCAGTACAAGGACCATATGTTAATTTGTTCGACCTTCCGACTCTCTTGAAATGTAAATAAGTACGAAAATAATTAAATAGTATGCATGCGGGCATCGTTTAGCATAATTACCGCAAGGATATATGTGATGAACAAAAATAGGCTCGAACGACAAAATGTATAGAATGTTCCTGTAAATTCAGCTCCTTTTATTTTTTTATGTAATATATACATATATATATATATATATATATATATATATATATATATATGTGTGTATATATATATATATATATATATATATATATATATATATACGTGTGTGTGTGTGTGTGTGCGTGTGTGTGTGTAAATGTAAATGGTAAAAATCAAAAGTATTTCCTTTCTGGACACGTTACATATTTGTGAAGAATTCCAAAAAATGCTTACTGAATCAATTAACCAACAGCCTTTGTCTTAACCCTTTACGAATATGGCTTCAAGGCGAAAAAACAATTAAATGGTTGTTCATAAAATGTAAGTTACGTTTTGCTTCAGTTAAATTTCGGACCAAATTGAAACATTTTTATCTTTTTATATAAAAGGTTTTTATATAAAATATTGACCCATATTATTATATTATTATAAAACATCGTTTGAAAATATAAAAGGAGTGATATATTGTATTTTACCTTAATTGCACGCACAGTATACATTATAAACTTTTTTATGTTTAGTTTTACGTACGAAATCTCCGGTTAAGGTAATGAAGTTTTTAACAGTGTTAGGTAATCAACACCATATGCACGAGTTTTCATGCATTGTTCATGGTACCAGCATAAAACCAACGGGAATGCCAAGCAAAACTTAAATATGTTTTAATGTGGTAATTCTTAAGCTTTGCACCCGAACTTTGTAGACAACGCTTATTTATTACTTGCAACGGGGTTGACTTGCTATTGATACAATAGAACAAAAACAGCCCCATGCTTTGGGGAAGTAGTCTATTCGACTACCGCATGAGCTAACACCGATATCATTTCATTAAAAAAAACTACTGTTTCGTGAATTAAAGTGTACTTAAAAACAAACAGAAACAAAAAGGTAGTACAACGTTAAGTTACTTAAATTTTGAGGATGTAGAAAAGCAGTATCAAAAACCGAAAGTTTATTTGGGTGGTATTGTTTTTAATCGACGATATATAACATTACTTTACGAAACGTTTAAATTTTCATATTTAATTACGTTTGAGATCATTCATAAATGAATCTCTTTTGCATTTAAGTGACATTTTACAGTTCCTAAACCAAATAATAAAAACGAAACCTCAATAGTTTTGACATATTCGTCTGTTTGCCTGTCTTTCCATACTTTCTGTCACATCTTTGTAGATTCTACAACTTGAGACTGCTATACGTTAAATTTTACAAGTGAATACTACATATAGATGTCTCAATTAAAATGCAACTAATTATTTAAAAAAAGGCGCTCCATGTTTTACAGGTATTACACTCAATAACAAACATGGCTTACACTAAAGAACTTATAAAGCAGATAGAGAAAACTGCCTCTTTAATATTTTTTTGGTTTTTAGTGCAGTATTTATAAAAGGGCGTTTTTTTTAAACTTTTTAAACTATTAATTTATTTTTTTAGTGTTATAAGAGAAGAAAATAATTTTTGAATTTGTTTTACATTATATTAATGTGTTTTATAAATTTCAACACTTTATTAAAAAAAAATTCTAAGGAATTCAAATTAACAGAGCAGCGTAATTGATTAGATTGAGACTTCTCTTCTTGGTTCTGTGTGTGGACCACCATTCTTGCCAATGCATCAGTATTGCAAGGCGTCTGTCCGGTAAGCTTGGAACAATTCAATTCTTCGATTTGACTTCCCATTCTATTTCATGAATCAGTCCGATTGTCCCATTTTATTGTGTTATCACCAGAACTACATAGAGTTGCCATGTGGCATGATCATTCAACACTTAGAAGCCCAAACATGGTTAGGATGCGTTGTTCTGTTATGAAGCTCAGTGTCAAAATGTTGGTCTTGTTTCACTAAATTATTTCGATGATAGCATGTTATTGTATTGTCATCAGAACTACACACTACTGCCAAGTTTCATGATGAAACAACAATTAGAAGTGCACAAAATTTAGTTGCGTAAATTAATTTTTTTTTTCAAAAATTCCATTACGTAGCCAGTTAATTATTTAGGTACAGGTCGACGTAATAGAAGCGTATTAAAAATGTTTATCTGTGTGTGCGTAAAAAATGTTTCTCATTCAATAGATTTAGAAGGGGGGAATTGTTTCGCATATATTATTAAGTTGAATATTATTTGATAGATTTTGAAGATAAGTTTTGAGTTTGAGGTTTCATTTAATATTATTCACTTTGAAGTCTGGTCTTCCCGTACTCGTAACTTTCCAACTAGGGTTAGCAAAATCTGAGAAAATTCTAGCTGCTAACATTTGATTAGAACCTTCGAATGGAATATATTATCCTTGTCCAACAACATCCTATGCGCGGGTTTTCATACATTGATCGTAGTACCAACATAACCACAACAGGTATACCAGGCCAAACCTCAATATTTGTTTCGTATGGTGTATAAGTAGCAGTTTAGAAATAAGCTTTGCCTATCCAAACAAAAGTTTATTAAAACAACTAGTGAAAGTTGAAATATACCGTAAAACTTTGTTATCGGCATTCCCTTATTATTAATTCTCTGGTTATTAGTCGGCATTCCCTTGTTATTAACGTTTTATATATATAAAACGTTGATGTAAGTCGATACGTTAGTCAATTTACATTAAGAGGTTTTTAAGGGGAGACAGATAACTAGAAAATTCTAAGTTATATGTATTCTTATTGTAACTTGACTAGTTTTTATTTTAATTGCTGAGTAAGTGTACAAAATTTACTGAATTCTCGTCGACAAAAAAAACTTTACCAAGAAATTTGAACGGAATCATAACATAGTTCAGTCCCATCCATTCAAATGCTACACGGCCAAAACTGCTTTCATTAAATTCATTAGCACATTTATGGCTAGTCTGTGACGTGTGATTAAGTGCATGGATTTCAACAATGCACTGCAGGTAAATGCTGCCGGACGCTGCGGTCGCGTTGTAATGAATTACACGGGCTTTACTGCCGCATTGCAGCTACGGCGTTGCGGTTGTTTGAATAGATGTTTAAAAACTCAGTCGAAATTTTTTTGATATGCAGTGTGATTTTCTTTGGTAGCAGCAACAGTCTTCGTATTTTTTGGATTGTTTAAAATTAAAAGACAATAATAAAAATATAAAGAAATAATTAAAAATGGTAGGGAGCAATGAGAAGAGATGAGAAGATTCTCATAAATTGGAGGTCAAGAAATTTGGCCGAGTAAGAAAAAAGGAAGTGTTGGAAAAATTATTTATAAAATTTAAAAGGTCATTGTGAAAATTAATGGGCTTCAGATAGTTAACCAATCAATTAGATAAAAAAATCGCCAAGATCAAGGATTGCCGTTTGCAACCTATCCTGATACGTACACACGTACAGACCAACGGACAGAGATGCGGGTTATTTTTCAAATGCAAATTTAAGTCGTAATAAATATTAAAAAAAATTAAAAGTATTCATTTAAATTTCAGAAAAAACGACTTTTTTAAAGAGCTATATAAAAATTTGATCACTTGTAAAATTACCTGTATTATAATTACTTCCAGTATCAGAACTCGAGGTTGGCGCTCTGATCTTATAATAAGGCACACATCCGAGAGTACGAGTAATACTGTTCATCCATTTTAAATCTTTCAGTCATATAGGTACAGTATTTTGACAACATTTTAATTGGCCATACTAATTTATTGTTTAATTGTACCACTTTTTGTGAAATCACATAGACAGTTAAGTAATATAGTCTGAAATGAAGCGAACTTAAATAATTCTTAAATCCCTTTCTCCTTCTTCCCAATTATCAAGATCTCCATTTATCAAGAGAGCATAACATAGTAATCTATATAAATAATTAAATATGTGAAGTTGATGTATATGTACATCGATATGTATTGATCTAACTATTTTTCTACAGTACACAATTTTCTCAATAATTACTAAACTAATTTTAATTACCAGGAAAGTTTAAATATGTATTTCGTCGTAAATGTACAATTAAAACCAGAACATCATATGCGTGCATATTATATCAAACCCTTTAATAAAAGCTTTGCTAATTAAAAACATAAATTGTGAACTCAATTTTCTAAAGGCTGTTCTACAGAACTACCTTAACCCTAATCAAATTAAATTTTATAGTGACCTTCCTCAACTTATACATAGAAAGTGGTATGGCCTTCAATTCCAGCTGCGAATTCCGTTTAACGTATTGAAAACTCGATTGAAGAATCAAGTTTTCAATCCATTAATCGATCAATCAGTTTCAAAAATATTGGTTAAAATTTCATGAAACTTTCATTTTATCAATGTGCAACTTTCGAGCTAACTCTCTAATACTGAAATGATGAATTATTAGTAATAATAATAATTTTCAAGCACGATTTGTTTTAATTTGTTCGATGTCGTCATCAGGGGAAGACTGTCCGGGACATGACAAATCTTCAACCACTTCACAACAGCAACTTTGTGGTCAACTTATTACGACATCTGCTGTAAGCATACTAGTTTATAGATTGCGCTCAAGTTTGGCTTAGTAATTAAGAGAGAGTCTACCGGTGCCTTCTAATCGTTTTTTTTTACAGAATATATATACACACGCACACATACCCAGACACACCCACACACACACACACACACACAAACATACATATATATATATATATATATATATATATGTATATATATATATATATATATATATATATATATATGTATATATATATATATATATATATATATATATATATATATATATATATATACATATATATATATATATATATACACATAACAAAAATATTTATGGAGACATAATAAACGTAATAAAATACAAGTATTTGATTTCTGTTTATTTGTTTATGCGTCACGCCATCGAACCGCCAACAGAAGCACCAAGGTAATGTAAATGAGGTTTTTGCTGATGGATTTTATAGGACTGGTGAAAATATATTAATTTTAAAAATTTAATAAAAAGCGTACTCACTTGAAGAAAAACCACTTCAATAATGATTGTTACGTCATGCATATATTAAAGCGATAAGCGATTTAACTAGTGGTGCGTAATGCAGAAAATTTAAGCAAAACTTGAAAAATTGTATCCCCCCACTATTTGTCTTCCCAAAAATTGAAAAGATACTATTGGTAATTTTTTTAAATATACAAACCAATGTGTATTAGAAAAATAATTGGGATTGAGATATAACTGCACCATCGACCAGGTTTGATGATGAGTTCTGAAGATGAATAATGCAATTCCCTAACGGATGATAGTAAACCAATCATGATATATTGGTTACTGATTAGTGGTTACTTTAGCCATTATTTTGCAAAATCGAATATTGGACCTCGGATATAGAGAAAGGAACTCCTCAACCGTTAACCATTGGCAGCTACTACTGTCGCTTCATTTCTTTGTGTTGTTTATAATCAACTTTAGATAAATAGGAAATAATTTATATATGTTTGCTTTTGCCCGTGAATTTAAATAATTTTATAATATTCTAAGAAAGAAAATAATAAAATTTTAGTCATAGTGCGATGATTAATATTATTAGTCAATAAAAATTCTATAATAATATATTGTTTAAAAAACCGATTTCAAAAAATAAGGTACTAAAAAGTAAAAATAATTAACTCAAAATAGGTACCTGCTTATTCGCAATAAATAACTAAGTTACTTTTGAAGTCGGTGCCAGCACCGAAACAAATGTAAAATTTTACATTTTAAATACGCCCTTTATGGATAAAATTGGTATTGTGAGTGCACTAGAAGTTAAGATTTGAAATTTATATTACAAATTAATTTAAATTAGAAATATTTTTAAGTTAGTCGAAAGTGCTGGCACCGACTTCAAAAGTAACTTAGTTATTTATTGCGAATAAGTAGGTACCTATTTTGAGTTAAAAATTGTTTTAATTCTTAGTACATTCTTTTTTCAAAATCGATTTTTAAAATATATTTTGTATATTTCAATATTCAACTTTTCTTTCCCACTATCCAAAACTATTTATTTTACAATGCAGATATATGTATACAAAAATCTATCGACGTATTTCGTGCCGAAGGCAACCAAATGCATCCCTCACGATAGCCTGAGCCAGCATCCTCAAGGGACATATCTTCAGATTTATCTAAAAGCGGAGCTGTGTTCTGGCGCCCATAAATCAATATCTAACAACGAAACGTCAAGATTAAACCATTTCCGAAACTTTACGAAATTTGCGAAGATGAGATGAAATATTATGCAGAGGTTGACGCCCAAAGCCGGAAGTTGAAAGCATTTTCTGGTTTCACTTTTTTGTGGATTTGATATGTCACTTTGAGTGCCGGAATAGTAAAGGAATACGGACCGTTCATTACTATTTTACGATCTCATAGCTACGTCCTTTTCTTCAAAGAAAAAAAGTACGTTTGGTCTTTGGATGATATTGCATACATCCAAAATGTAACTAATTATAATTTTATACTATGTCCACATAAAAAGTATAAGGGAACATAATATATTGTATCCATCACAATCCATCATTTACACATATTCTCGTATAATACTTAAAATTATTTCAAAGCAAATTCTTAATTAAGACTCGACTCTCTTAACCTCTTTTGTTCTTATTTGTTATTAATTTTCCACCGTTTTCTTATTTTGTTTCCTATGTCCCTTTAAGTTGTTTCCACTTCGGAAAATATAAGGGAACTTGATACACTACCACCGTGATCTACCTCTAATCACATTTACCCATATTCTAATGTGACATAATTGGTGATTTTTTGGTCATTTTTTAGCCATTTCGTTACTTAAAATGTTTAACTTTCCCTATTGAATTCTCATTTGTTGTCTATATAGAAGAAGGTAGAGTCCTTTTTCTTCTTTTCTTATATTACTTTGATAAAGAAAAGAACGTCTACTATGTCATAATATTAGTCGATCTTGGAGATAGTTTGAAAAAAATGTTAAGAAAATTTGATCTTGAATTATTATATCAAATTATTCGCTTTTTATTTTTGCGCACAAAATGCAAAAATGGAAAAAACTTTTGAAATTCACACAAGGTTTGTGCGTTCATTTGCCGCAGTCCACTTTTTTAGTCTTGGGAGACCATTCGACATGACGTGAGGAACAGCTAAACTTTGTAATGATTCAAATATTAAAATAAAGTATATTGTTAATGGCATTTTTGTGGCTAATTTTAATTACTCCAATTAATTTCTTTCGGCTCATAGTATATGGAACAATAGTCGATAAAGAAAACAATCGGGCAATCGCAAAAATGCAATAGCAATAACATAAATGTCAAACTTGTCTTAAATTATATTTGTATATCTGTCTGTCTACCACAACCGTTTTTACTCAAAAACTGCTTGAAGTATAAACTCGAAATTTGGCATAGTCATAAAATATATTACCCATACATATTTCAAGACTCAAATATAATGATATGAAAGCTAAAACTCAAATATAATGATATAAAAATTTTATTGGGACGGAGGCAAAGTAAGTACTCAATTTTTCTTACTTCTATATGTAGTGCAGTATTTTTTTATGATTTTAAGTAGTATACCTTCGGATGTATACAGAAAAATAGGTAAAAAAATATATTCACCCATACTTCTGAAACTACTATCTAGAATTAGGAACAAAATAAAGATTTTTAGAAGCCTCGGCAAAGGTTGCAGGAAAACTATAGGGTTGATTCTAGATAGCATGATTTGTTTAAATAATCACCATATTTTTATGTCTGTGAGGAGCATAGTAGGCAATATATTTTCGTTGCGAAATATTAATATGTCTAAATAGTTAAATAAAAACAGTATGCACCCTTAAACGTTTACAAGGTACTAAACGTGTACGGAAATCTCGTAGCGATTTTTTAGTTTTTGAGTAAACGATGCGCTCGCTTGTTTTTTTTAAATTGAAAACAATTCAAACATTTGAAGCGCTTATCACAACAGAAATAAACTATCGCACAATTTTAGTTTTCACCTTTCATATTATACACTTAATGGAGATATATCACTAATAAACCTCAGCCAGCATCCGCAAGAGATCTGCCTATTGGTTTCTTCGGAGAGAAGAGTTGAGTTTGGGTATCACGAAATCAATTCCTAACGCCGAAGTATTGAGTCAAGATGAAATATTACACTAAGGTCGGAAGAGAATGCCGGAAGTTAAAAGCGTATCCTGGTTTTACCTTTGTTCGCGCTTATCGGCGGCCGCATCTTGGTTTGGCTTGGTTTGTTTGACCTTTTTGGGTTAAAGAGTATGCTGATTTTTAATATTTTGAAAAGGAATAAGTAAAATTTTAAGCATATTTATATATGGAAATAATAATTTTTTTTTATTTATTGTAGACGTTTACACACACACACATCAGACAAATTTCATGAGCAACATCTTTCAACCGACCAGAATATGACACGTTAAGAAATCTACGCCGAAATCTATGAGTTATAAAAACAGTTCGATGTCCATGATGTTCTGAATAGAGAAAATTTACTTTCTATTCCGAGTCAGATTCGAACCCGAACCTTCCTGTCTACTGTTGAAATATTTATTGTACATTCACTCAAGTAGATTGTAGGAAATCAGTCATTGCCTCGTTTCAAATTAATTATCCACTTATTTTTAGTTGCGAATCTCACGAAAACCTGAATAAAATATGATAACACCAACATCCGTGATTGCAAAATACCATGAACATAAACTATATATTGTGTAACGATTATCATTATGAGTAATCGATTAATGATGAATTCGTACGGCATTATGAAGTACGTTAAATTTAAAATGTTTAATTTCGCTAAAAATATGTATTATAATTCAACTACTGTCAAAGTTACAGCTCATTGCTTATTACATTTTAATTGATAAAATATATTTAGTTTATTTTATAATATAATTCAAATATTAAATATCTTCAGGCATGTTTGCTTCAGCAGGTGAGTTGTTATTCTAGACAATACTCTGTATTCTCATGGAGAAGGGTTTCGCGTGAACAGTAGTTGCTCGGGAGTCAATCGATCGTAAACTATTAGATATCTGTCATTGTAAATATGCTAGAATCGAAAAAACAATCATAGCAATGAAAGGATATGTTGGCGACGCTTTCCTGCGGAACATACATACGACTTTTACAGCCAATCGTAAATTATGTGATAAGAAAAGCTTGATTGTTTTAGATTTGTTAAAATATAATAAATTATTATAAAAAATTATTAAAAACTACAACGAGATTGGCGGCCCGTCGGGTTTGAAAGATGATTGTAAACGTCTACTGTTATATCTTTTTTGCTCAATATTATCACACTTTGAAAAATTAGCGAAGAGCACTCCATTAATCTTTCCACTTTTTGCAATTCATCTGTGTTTAATATTTGATCTTTCTCGTAACTAATAAAACATACTTCCAAAATTATTTGTGTAAAATTGTACATTGAAATTTACAAAAATGAAAAAGTTGTGGCGTTATAAGCAGGAGCAGAAAAAGCGACCGAGACAAGGCAAGTGCGAGAAGCTCTGTAATCAAACTTATATTGTATTCAAAGTACTCAAGACTCCATTTCTGGTCAAGTTTATTGTGTTTTAAATTAAGCTGTCGAATTCCGTCTCGTAATCATTAAAAGTACCAAATTCCGTCCGGGGTAGGATTAAAGTAGGAATCCGAGTTCCGTCCGGCGGTCAAAAATAATACCCGCAAGTTGCGTCCAATTTCTTTCTCTTTACCTGTCAACATAGTGGCGTTTAGAAAAAGGGCTAAGAAGAAGAGGTGTTTAAGGGTAAAAGTAAGCGTACCCATTATCTCAATAAACCATTATATCTTGTCATTCCATAAATTCAGTCAGTTACAGTTTTGCTTTCCGAGTGAACAGATCTTGTGTAAGTGAGTAGTGAATACCTATTGTGAAACAGTATATAACAGTGTATAGTATATAACAATATACAGTGTATAATAGTGTAAAGTGTTTTTTATTATTTTGTACTCATTAATACACAACATGATGAATTCCATAAAATACGGAAATATGTTCATTGAGAAGGGCAAATTAATAACTGTCATTGATGACTTAAATCAATACCTCAAAATATGTTGTTTATTGTTGGGCCTGCATCCAAACTCCAAACTTCAAATTTGTAAATGTTTCATAAAGATCGACGAATGGAGGAATATTATGGTCTCGCCTGTTTTAGAGCACCAGAACCATGAGAAAGAAAAAAATATTCATTAGATGACAAAAAATAAGCAACAGAGTAAAAATGAAAGCTTCGGGTCATTTTTTTTAATTTTTAAAAAATATCACAGGTTTTTAGTTTTAAAATTAATTCCAAATTTTTTGAAATACTGCATGTTAATAGAGATGTTAAAAATGAAAACCCATTTATACATGATCTTTTATTTTATCACAGAAACCCATTTTACCCCAGTTTGTCGTTTTATCTTAGTTTCACGTTTTCAAATTTAGTTCTTACTACTCCACTATTATTTCCATCCTCTTTCTCAGTCCATAGAAATTTATAAGGGAATATACCTTAAATAGTGGGGGAAATATCTTTTTTGGAGTGGGGGTAAGCAAGTAAGCTGACCATCGGACGGAATTAAATAGGAATCAAAACGGCGCGGGACGGAACTTAGATTTTTATGTGCCCTATTTCAGGTATGGAACAGAACTCTGTTGTGTCCGTTTGAAATGTAGAAATAAGTATTTAGTCTATAGTAATAATAATAGTCTATATTAAACTTTTGTACAGTAAACTTGTTTCTGTACTCTTGAAAGTTGTTACTTTTGGGATTATTTTTTTAAAAATCTTGATAATATCTACATCAAAGCTATAGGGTAATATTTTACCAAAAATATTTAATACTAGAAAATTGTCACCTAAAGGTGGTTTATAACTATATTTAAAAATATTTTTAAAGCTGTTATACCTATGCATAAAGACGTTTGAAAACTTGAGTTATTGGAGAAGTACACATAATATAATAATGAATACTTCTGTTCTTTACTATGGCAACTACTGCCGACTTCTTACCGTGATGTCGTTTGTGTTTATCAACGATAATTTTCAATGAAAACACACAACGCCTCATAGACCCCAGCACACCAAGTATTACAACAACTAATAATAGAAATTGGTCCTGATCTATATAAATATTGCAAGGAAAGTGATAGATTTCAAAATATCAAGAAGACGTCACCGGTACAGAGCACAATGACAAAGATAAAGGGGAACTTTCTTATGGTATTGATAATATAAGTATAATGGATTGTAAGATGATATATGAAATTGTAGTTACTACTACTATTGTTACTACTATTGTTAGTAGTAGTAACATC
The DNA here is from genome assembly GCA_039881145.1 of Druceiella hillmani. Lineage (NCBI taxonomy): Eukaryota > Metazoa > Arthropoda > Insecta > Lepidoptera > Hepialidae > Druceiella > Druceiella hillmani. The sequence goes on from JAYKKI010000025.1 coordinate 26,637,642, forward strand.
AAAGGTTTTCTTTCTCACAACAACTTTTTCCAATCTGACCGTCACGATAACTCTGACAACAATTACCCGATTGAAAATATTTTTACTAAAATTTTCGTAGTTCCTATGGCTATCGTTGAGCTTAGACATATTTTTTATTTCAAAAATTTAAATTTTCATACATATCAGCACGAATTATGGGACAAAAACCGTGTTTTTACTTTTAAAATATCACCATTTTGCCCGGAATATACAACAAATGGCTGCTCTTAACAATAGCGACACTTTTTAATTGAAATTAAAATTTAAAAATTAAATTATTAACAATTTTTTAGTTAAAAAAATAGCCGCAGGATTTCAAGCGAAAGTTTGGTTATATTTTTTGAGGGACCTAAACTTCCTTAAGATATTAGATCTTTTGACGTATATTTTTTTTTTAATGAAAGCTAGATCGAGATTAGTTCATAGTATTATTAACAATATGAGCAACTTACGTCACTTTTCGTTTTATTTAGTCAACCAAAAAAAAATATTAAGTTTAATGTCAATTTGACTTCAACCTTGACAGAAATAATGGGAATTTATTTATCTTCCAACGTAATAAAAGCAGAATAAAATCATAACATTAGATAAGTTTGTTAAATATGCCAAATATATATACATATCTATATATATATATATATATATATATATATATATATATATATGTCTATCTATATACATATTTGTGAACAAACTTAAAATACTGCGCCCAAAATAAATTTAAAAAGATTTAACCGATTTTACGCAATATCAACAGTTTCACAAACTAATTAATTCCATCGAAAATATCGCCCCAGCCCAGAATCGTAATACTATCCTTTTTTCAATCTATGTCTTATTGAAAATTCATGCAAATTAAAACTTTATGCAACTTCCTTTATTTTTCTCCCGCCGTCGTTTGGAGTAGATCACATGATTCTTTTCTTTTTTAGGTGTTAGCTCAGCCATCTACAAGAAAAAATACTTTTTACTATACATATCCTATAATAGATAATAACTCACCCTGAGCGCGATATTTGTTAAATGAAAATCTTTGAAGTTATAATCACAAAAGTGGTATAAAATAGAGTAGGTTTGGTATGGTTTACTTAAATACAATAAACCACGGTCTGATGATAATAATTTTTGTAAACAAATTTAAAGAAGTAAGCCAAACCCAAACCCAAGTTAAAAAAGATATATTCCCAAAACAAAACAAAAGGATTTTTCCAATTCTACGTAATTTTAGCAACTGATGAGCATACATAAACAATCCTCTTTGTGAACAAATTTAAAAGAAATATGACCAAAACGAACTAAAAATATGAAGTATATTCGATGCTATACTGATTTGATAAGATTTGGCGTGTCGTTTCTAATAAATTAAATAGGTTTTAGTCAATAACAAAAAACCTGTATTAAAAAAATCAAAAACTTTTAAGCGCCACTTCATTTCTAACTTAATAAATAGTTTAATATTTATATCCGTTTCAGACTCTATCGCAAAACTGAATCCAAATGAAATTGAACGAGATAATTACTAAAACAATAATCTATTACAATAATGTAACGTAACTAAATTATGCAATCTTTAATGCATCCAAACACCTACATGAATCTACAGTATTATATACATATAATTCCATCGGGTAAATAGCACAAATGCATGCAGGTAGTCGGTCTCCAAGATAACCACCATTGGATATGGCTGCATCACTTAGCTAATCCTCCGCTGGCCCACATTCAATCAGCCCGGCGGTTAATTATTCGATGCCAGTAATGGTTCCGCTGAAATGTTACCTAGAAATCTCGATTTACATGATTCTGTTTTGCAAGCGTGGCACTGTGCAAATTACATTAAATTAGAAACAAGTGAAATTGTTTTATGCAATGTTGAATTCCATTTAGACAAATCGATCAGCTTTGAAACAGTTGTGGCATGAAGTTATGAAATTTTATTAATGCTAAATAAAATATTTTTGTTACAAATCCAAAGGCGTATAACGATTACTAAATCTGCTATGGACAAGTTGAGAAACGTATGAAAGGATAGTAACAACAAAAAACTTTAGTTAGTGCTTCCCATTTTCCTCTACGCCATAGAGACGTAGACACTACGCGAAAGTGAGAGAACAATGGTTCCAGAACTTCCCCTTCTTTACCTTAAATGCTTATTTTTATAATTTTAAGTTGATTTTTACATTAATAAAGGGGAGAATATATTTTTTGCATATTTTTCAATGTGTGTCTGAAGATACACTACCTAAAGTCAGGAGAAAATTATTTAAGACCATTTTATTAACCCTTTCAAATGATATCCCAAAAGAAAATTTTGAAATTGACCAATGAAATCTCTAAAATTTCCACATAAATATTTTTTATTTTTATTATTGACGTATGTGCTGGTTTATTACTATTCTAAATTTTTAGTTTCAACCTCAAGCAATTTCGGAAAAAGACGTCTAGAAAAGACAAAGAGACTTAAGGGTGATGTTATGACAGTTCCATTTTTCCTTTTGAGGTACAGAATCCTAACAGCTCACTTTTTTGCGGTAGCCACTCAGACTATGCAAGAAATGCATGAATAATATACGTGCGATATATTGTATATATTAGCCCCACGAAACTACGAACTCACCTACAATGAAGAGGCTATATCAGCTATCACATGGGCAGCGAAAATGATACTTTTTATCACTTCGCTATATGAAATACAAATAATTCGCATTACTTATAATTCTTTTATCACTTTTTCTCATATACAAATATCAGAAGCGAAACACACGTTTCTATTTTTTTCTCCCTGCTAACTTCACCTTTCCCCTAAATTGTCAATGTCGTACCATATAAATTACTATCAATATTATTTACTTTCTCTTTTAAGCGCCCGAAACTTTCTAATTTTTGTCTTAACATTAAATCAAAATAATAAGATTGAAATTAACAATAAAAGTTATATAAAGAAACAAGTAAATTGAATTTAACAATCACCAACATTCAAATGTCAAACTTGTATGTAAAAGAAAAAAAAACAATCGGAAAATTTAATCAATAAAACATTACTTCTTCAGATTTATCATCTTTCATATTTATGTCGCATTTATTACTTGCGAGATCAATAACGCGTTGGTAGTTTGTCATCAACGTTATTGGTACTTAAGCTCTTTCCATTAATCCCTCAACGGTTCAAGGATCCGTTTATTCTTAATATCAAACCGTTATTCAATTAACGATCTTTGTTATATAACTAATTGATTCTTACGTTTATAACCGGATATATCCGTGACAGAGAGTACAGACGGAGACGTCATGTGGAGAGTTAAATTCTATAATATATTTACTGTTTTTAAGTGCACAATTGGAGTTCCGTATAGTTAACTAGAATAATTCTATATAGTTATACTTCACTATATTCCATTCAATTTCAAAAAAGAATATTTATATACAACCAGATTCGACAGTTCAGGTATTGTAAACCTTTTTCTTACATTCACATTAGTAATTTAATATGTATTTATTTACTATTTGTGGTTACAAAATATATTGTTTTATTAGCGTGTATATATATACTGTATATATTCGTAATTTTTATTATATAGATCATATTTTATATTTAAGACAAATTCAGATATATAAGATGAAGTGTTTCAAACAATTTATAGGTAGGATAAGAATAATAGTTTAATTAAATATTAAGTTACAGAGAAAATTATTACGAAGTAATCACAAGTACTGAGTTTTTAGGTAATCATTAAAATGTTTTTAAAAACGAAATAAAAATAAACGAAATACAACAATATTTTACTGAAAAATACACTGCATACATATAAAATTACATCACAATGAATCTAAGTTTCACACCGATATTCAAAGATGGTTGTGCCTAATGCTGGTGCCGGCGAGGCTGCCCTTTTGTCGATATCACTGAGAAATAGTATTACAGAATACATCATATTTATTACGGAACATATTCGTAGAATTTTTTCATCATAAATCTATCTATTACATCGTATATTAATAGTAACAATGTTAACAGTAAGCATGCCGCGGAAATTATTAAATTACATTGATCCAAGTAGAAATCTTTTGACACCATTTAATTTAAAAGTGGTGTTTTCTTTCTCCACATATCATTTGTTTTGTGTCCAGGTCATTTTGATTTTATTTGTTTTACAGTGATATCACGGCAATCTTAGTATTTTATGGTGATATATATTCTTGAATACCTATACGTACGGTCCTTAGAAGAATATTCGCCAATTTAATTACACTCATATTTAAAAATATTACACATTTAACACAACGAATTTGGCACTATAAAACATAATAATATAATAAACTTAATATAATACAAAATAATTTTATGAAACGCTGAAAATTTATTTATTTATTTATTTATCTACTTTAATGTATCTAATTGATACATAAGGCGGACTTATCGCTACGTGTGCAATCTCTTACAGCCAACCGTAACACCCGTCCAGCCCCGCTCGACGAACGGCCGGGAATCGAACCCGGGTCTCCGCGGTGCGCCGCGTCCGGTCGTGCGGCCGTATGCCTTGTGATCAACACAACACACCACGGCGACGACATTTTGAAAATTTAGAGAGCAATATTGGAAAATGTGATATTCGTGCGCCCGCGGTTTTAATCGCCATAACGACGATGAGTGTGGCAAACAAGCAATGGTTATACATGGTATACGTAAGTTGCCATACGTGGGCATGTAATAAATAAAAAAAATATAATTTATTTCCTGAATCTATATACCTTTGGACAAGAAGTGTGCGCTTGTGAACATATAAATAATGAATGTCGCAAATAATTATACTGATTTTTGCGCTTGGATTAATTAAATACAATTGTTAGATTTTGTGTTTATGCAACAGGGGAATAGATAGGTAAACATACGAACCCGCATTGGTTGTCCTCAAAACAAAAACTAATAAGTTAGTTTTACCAGACATATCCGAATGGAGAATAAATTTTATTGCTCGGCAAAATTCATAAGAACAAATCGGCATTTTTATCTGATAAACTGATGATTCGAACAAAAGTATGGTTTTAAAATAATATAATTAACTAAGTTTCAAGATGTATCGACCATAAAAATGGGTATTACATTTCTTCTCTTTCTTATATCTATTCAAATGTTTTTCAGATTATTCGAGTAATGTAAAAATTAATACATGTATATCAATTTGAAATAAATATTTAAATAATTTTTAAAGATTTTGCGATGAAGTAAACATTAGATTTCCCTCAAGCATTGACATAAATATATTATTTTTTAAACTACTTTTGCAAAACACAATCGTAAATATATTTTATTTTCAGAATAATGTTTCAATTATTATATTATTTTCCGCTTAGTACACTATGCCGCTCATAATGCGTTTTCTTTTGGTATTTCTTTTCCTATTAAAATACGTATATATATATATATATATATATATATATATATATAAATATAAATATACATATATATATATATATATATATACATATATATATATATACATGTACATATATAATCAAGCCTGCGTTTCCGGAAATTAGCTCAAGACAATTCAGTATGATATGTTCGATGAAACGACTAACCGAAAAATTTTACTGTTTTTGCTCTATATGTCGTGATCTGAGATTGTTGAGTGATTACTACTTAAATACGTACGTTACTATACATTGTTTTATTGAAAAAAAGTAAGTGTTTTTAAACTTCAAAGATTCAATTTACCTCAGATTTTTTTAGTAAGTTGATATGTGATGTTGTAATTATATTTTTAAAACTTATTATGATTTTATTATTTTTTCATAAAATACAATAATCTGTCGATAACATAGCTTCAAATGGAATAAAAAAATCATAAGTGACGCTAAATTTATATACCAGGTTATACTTTCCGGATTATGCTTACATATCTGATAATCTTAGAAATGACAGTTATTGAAAAGGTTTCAATGATGCTTGAAACTCCTATATCTGAACGGGTTCAAGAAGATCTATCACCGACATTGCCTTCAACATCAAGATCTAATAACGATGCTCACAAAAAACATGCCTTAAAAGTAACTTCACTTGCCTACATTTGCATAGTTGTAGAACGTACTAACTTGTGCTGCTTATTAACATTTGGAAACGGTCCAAGCAAGTAGCAAAAGTAATCACATCTCCAGATTACATTAGTGAAAAAAAGAAAATGAAAGTAAAAATAACAAGATCATGAAGAAAAAAAATCAATAGTAAAAAGCAAAAAATTAAATTAAATTAAAAAACGTTTAAAGAAGAAGACACGACAGAATTAGCTAGTAAAAATTCCGGTCTCGAAGATAATACATATGATTGCGTGGGATGCAGCGAAAATGACTACGAGACTGAAACAAAAGATTAGCCGCAATATATTTTTTGTAAATTATGGCTGCATGAAAATTGCACTCCGTTCAACAATTCTTGCAATATTTGTAGTAAGAAAATGAAGAAACAAGAAACGGAAAATAAATATTTATATGAGAAAAAAGAAAAAAGTAACGAAAAGGGCAAAGGAAGAGGAAAAATGAAATGGCCATCTTACCCTGACACGGGCGGCCGGCTTACCACGAATATTAACATTAAAGCTTTTTTTAAATATTTTTGAAAAAGTATTTCTAGTATTAGGAATAATCTACAAAAATGTTTTTCGAAATAAGAGTAAAATCTCAATTTTTATAAAAATATTATCCTAAAGTACATATATAATTTGTAGGCTACGCTAGAAAATATTGTAGTACCAACACTTATTTGAAAAGTATATAACATATCACAATGTTTGTTTAATTATATATAAACCAAATGTAACATAAGCATATCTGAATATAATGTCATCAAGTCTAGAAATATGGCAGAGTAAGGTGACACATTGTCGCTATCTCACTCTAACGCCTTATAAAATTAATGATTAGCATAGATGCTCCAGACTTTTTCAGCGTCGAAATTCGATCATTTTCACGAAATGTTTGAAACGCCTGCTAAATCCGTCAAAAATATGAGGGATATCCATTTTTATCGTGTAAAATTTCACTATTCGTGTTGGTAAAATAATGGTGTAATACATGTATTTATAACTTTTTATAGTAAAATTTTCTGAAGTTAATGTTTTGATTATGTATATAGTTTTATAATACTCTTGACATAATACAATGAATTTTATAAACACAGTGATCAGCTGATCGAATATATATTTAGCCAACTATATTTAATCTGACAAATTCGATTGTTTATAAACATTCTCTCTTGAAATTGAAAGGACTATATAATATGTTAAATTTTTATATTGTATTGCTATGTTCGATGTAAAATAAATAGGCAACTAAATTGTAAAAAATCATAGAAGTATTGTCATTTCTCTCACACACAGTGGGCGTATTGGAAAGGTCACCGATAAATATATATACGAGTACTACGTCAACAGTTCGGAGAAGATTTAAAGTTAGCAGAGAACGGAAAAGATAATCGCCTGTTTCACTCTCGATCGATCTATCGGTACATGCGTAGATAAGAGAAAGACTAAAAAAATTATTTGCATTTCAAATGATTTTCTATTTCGTGAAATGATTAAAAATATCACCCATCGCTACTGTAACAAAAGACGCGATTGTTTCGTACATTTTAATCTATTTATACCTTGACGTATAATAAGCAGCATTGATGGAACACCTGTTCCTCTATCCATATATCATATATATTTTTCACTTTAATAATTACATACATATGCTTTCATACGTTTTTCTATTTATATAACTTCCTATATAATTGAAAATAATCCTGTAGATAATTTTCAGTTTAAACTTAATCTGATCTTGGATAAACTTTGTCTTAACCGAGGAAAACATAAAAAGCTCGCGAATATCTGATAAATATCAATTAACACCAAAAATACAAATATACTAAACGAAACATTTATACTCAATATATCTAGTAAATCCATTTGATTTTGACTTTTGACTTCTGTTCAGTCACAGGAAAGTAATCAACATTTTCAAATCTCGGCAACCTTTGGAAACGATTCAGATTGATATTCAATCGAATCGTTTTCAAAGGATCAATCACGATCGTGGTTAACATCGCCAAATAGAAGCGCAGTGATTAATTCTTGCACAGACGATCGAGATTAATCCTAATTGGTAGTTGGAATACAATTCGATCGCTGAGCTTTAGATATACAATGTTGTATCACCAATTGACAAATACTAGATACTAGCTTTATACGTCTTTTAATGCAGTCATTTTAGTAAATGCTTCCTTACTTATCCGCTGCGAAAAATTTTGTAATCGATATTTCATCCACTTCCTATTGGGGTATAGATTTTAAATTTGGGACACGTACTTGTTTCCTGTGATGATACATGGTGAAGATGATGATGATGATTATGGAGTCAGACTCTGATGATGGATATGAAACATGGGCAAAGGACCTTCTTACTGGTGGATTTTAAATCCTTCGAGTGAACGTTTGTTAATATTTGTTACTTTTTAGCATGTATAAATGTATATATATATATATATATATATATATATATATACATGCTAAAAATTATCATATTTTTACCTTTAGAACATTTTCTTTTAATTTCATTATTTTTAACACTATCACGAAAAAGATTTCTGCAAAGATTACATAATGATGTGATGGGTGATGATTCGTTTTTCTCACATTACTTTTGCCTTTCTTTTTCTTTCATGTATTTATTGGCAGTCTTTCACTTTCCACGAGTTAAGCTAAATCAGTAACCCTAAACCATCTCAATATTTCTTTCTTTATATATACTTTACTTTATTTGCTTCTTTATATACTTTACTTCATTTCTTTCTTTTTTTACTTCTTTACTTCATTTCACTCTATCAAAATATTTTTTATTTTGTCATATTTTTTTCCATATTTAATAATAAAAATATTTAATAATTTCCATATTTAATAATGTCTAGGAAAATATGCCTGCATTTATCACACAATTGTATATTTTACCACCATACCTTTTCTTCCATTTATATATTTTTTTCACAATCTCTTACTTTTCCTTAAGTCATAACACAACTACCTTTCTACCTTCACAGTAATACTTACGGCTACTTCTTCTCTACATCATCCAGGAATAACAACCTTGTGTAACTGTTGACATTGATATCATAGTAAACGGCAACTATTGCTTTCCTTAATAAAGTTTGGTTCTCCGTTAATTTCACAAGAGATGCTATTATATTCATTCTATCTGCTTCACCTCGCAAATGAACTTATACAATAATCAAACTTATACTGTAATTACTTTACGATTCTATGAAAGAGGTTAAATATTTTATCAAATTCCCTGTGAATTATTTTTTGGTATGAAAAATATTATAAATAATTTCACATTTTTGATATGAAGCTTATTTTTGTGTGTCAAGGTGTGAATGTACCAACCATCAGTTAGCGCTACGAAATAATATGGCAGATGTAATAGAGAGGAAGTAAAATAGTCTCTTAAATTACACTAAATAAAGAAGTATGTAAAAATTAAATCACAATATCATGCAAATTTGGTCGTGAGCTGGAAAACGTATTTTAAATAAACTCTGAATTTTACGTAAAAAAGAAATCAATTCATTTTCAAACCGATGATTTTCCACTTTTACCAATGGGATTGAAATTAAAATATCTCAAAGAACTTAATTAAAACTTTAGGCTTAATTATGAATTCGAATATTTGATTATCTCCCCCCTAACCAAATTGCATCCCGCAACTACGCCTCCGGCACTTGAATAGTTTCGATAATGCTTTAATGGAACGGAAATAACAAAACGATGAAACAAAGCTGAAAAAGCTTTGACGGTGATAATTGCGAACGGCAAAAGCTTTATTAAAGGCTCGATTTCGGCAAGCGCGTCCGTGGGGGACGATTTCCATAATTACGTCCATCGATTGAATTCGCAGAAGCTTTTATTAGCGCGTGAGCTTTTGGTCAAAGCTCAATTCGCGTCGACGCCTGGTGGATATTAGATGATTTTAAACCACGGATCATATATTCAATTTATTGGCAACTATCTATTTCAATTAACACCTGCTCTAATTGTTACTCCAATTTAATTAACGAGCAAAGTAATATTGACAAATTATAGAAATGCTAAATAAATACCATTTTAATGTTTAATACAATATTAATTAATTTTTCGATTTTACAAATTATTATAATTATATTGTTTTAATTCATGTCGAAGATTTTTAATAAATTTTATCAGAACAAGTTAAAGTCAATAAAATGTGTGGTTTGTTCCCCTCTTACCTTGAAAATCAACCATTTTAATCATTCTTTTGGACATCTTCTTAAAATACTAATTCAGTTTTAATGTGGCTGTGTTTCGAATTACGAGTAGCTGGGACCTTGCATACGAGATAAATAAAATACTTTAAACATCTTCATTAAAAATACGGTAAGTTAAGAAGTTATATATTTCACAATTTCAGATAACATTGTACTTTTTAACTCTTAGCATATTCTATTCTCTTTCGTCGTCTAATTTCCATCTTTACATGATTTTAGTTCTTTATACTGTTTTAATTGTTTAATTACCAATAAGTACGTCGGTAATAAAGTACAAAGTATAAGTGTTGAATCTCCAAAAAAATATCCAAAAATATGGATTCGTAATATTTGATTCAGCTAATTAAATTTTTGACCATGTTATTAGAGTTTACAATAAGCTAATAGTATATTGGCTGTTTTATTTCATCTTTTATACATCGAATTTAATATAAATAACCCATTAGTTAGTGCCGAAAAACCATCCAAAATTATAGTTTCCAAAGTTGAGATCATTATATACGTTTTTTGCCGATGTCATTAAATTTCACATTTTTTATATGAAAAGTCCATCGTTTATTTTAATTCGTCTTTAATATGTTGAATCTGACTTTAAGAACGCGTAAGTTAATCCAGTAAAATTGTCCAAAAATGTGGTTTCGTAATGCCTGTAAAAATAATTCCATTTTTTTACATTACTTAGGTTCGTATTCCGAATAATTTGCCAATTTAATGCAATCTGATAGGTTATAGCAAATCAGCCATCTATTTGAAAATTTTAAAATTGAATATGAAATGTTAACACTACGTCGTATATCAAGTTTTCTTCGCCAAGAAATTTAATGTGTAATCAGAAATTTCTTAAATAATTTCGAATTTCAACAATTAACGCATAATTTGTCGTAAACGATAGTTAGAGGTTATTACTATACCGCATGAAAGAAACTAAGTCTATTAATTAAGAATAACCTTTCAGACCACACTTCAAATATACTTAGGACCTGATCTTAACAGTATAGCCAATAAAAATTTAAACCTGACCGTGCGAAAATAGACAAATTTATTGCTTTAAGTATTGAATCTACATCATCTAATTTGAGTCAATGCTATATACAAATATCACATTAAAATTCTTTCTGCTTTACCATAATCGACAACCTGGTTAAAATTGCAACCCGAATACCCCACTCGCCAATTTTTTCGCTCAAGAATAATATTAACAAATTAGGGGACTCGATATCTCCTCTCCCACGTGAGAATACGACAAACACATGAAATACAACGATTGTCTGTAATTCGATACCTTAATACTTCAACAAGCGTAAAAGGTGAGCACACATAATTTGATATAAATAACAAAATTTAACAAAAACAACTTTTTCCGAAAAGTCTGCCTTTCTTCTTGCGGAGTCATAACGTTCTAGAAAATTGTATCTACACATGTTTTTCAAATGTCTCATTTCATCTTATACTGACACCATGTGTGAATGTAATCTCTTTTGGAATTCACTTATTTTCTACAATAGTTAACAACCTATTAAATTTATCCGTCCAATTATCAATATCCGTCCAATATTCATTTCGCTCGTTCTTTTCTATAATTGGCTACTCTATTATAATAGTAGCCTGCACTAGCTTTATATAACGTCGTAATAAAGTAGTTTGATACTCGCCATTTTGGCGCTAAAGTGAGATTCCACAATACCTAGTGAGCGTTCACGGAACTAAATTTAGAGATGAGGGAGTGTGATTAAATAAATCGATAAAAACTTTAATAAATTAAATTCCCATAATTAGTCGTATCGAATCTTTGTAGATTAATTTTATTAATTGAATATTTTCTATGGGCAGGAATAAAATATAAGATAAATGAATAACACAAGTATCATTGGATAAGAATCAATTGATTACAAATAATAGCGAGCCAAAATTTTCTGTGTCACCAAATTCTATATACACGTGTAATATATAGCGAATATTTTTTTGTTGTTGCGTTTAGATAGATATCTGTATATTTTGAGTTGACTTGTTTTACTAATGTATGAAAGTGGCTATTAAAATTATCTATTACCAGCTATGCTTTTGTAATTGATACTACAGCAAAGATTAATTCTATTGGAGATTTGCTATTGTTTTGTTACACTTGTTAAACAAGCTTTGGCGGAGTAATGATTCTACCAATAAACGTGCAGAATATGGAGTTGACCTATTTCTCTATTTTTGAACAATGAGCGTTACACCATTTTTAAATTGAAAATGAAACCTGTTCTTCTAAAACTAAGCACTTATCACACTTAATATTCTTTCGATTCGCTCAATTGATAAATTCAATAATATATTCGTTCCATTGTTTAGATGTTTCGTTAGAGATAGAGTCCGGAAAGATCTAAAATTAGTGTAAACATTTACCGAATGTATTTTACAGCGATGTTGATTATATTTCTTCTGATATGTTTAATTTATATTAGAATAGAAATGCCAAGAGGTAGTGGTAAACATTTTTTCCTTTAACGCAAATAAAAATTTAAAGAAGAAATTTTTTTTAATTTTTACCCCTAACATTAACAAAATAATAGAAAACATCGAAAAACAATTATATTTTATTTATTTATTTATAATTTTTATGCATAGTAAATATGGCGGATTTGTTGCTAAATGAGCAATATCTTCCAATTAGCCATAACAATTGGTATTGATATTTAGTTGGTAGATTGTAAGAAATTTTACAATGAAAATTATATATCGTACATTAGACAAAAAAAATAAAAAAACTACAAAAGTATAAGTATTGACATGATTTGGGATGGAAAAGGCAGGAGAGTACAAGGGCAAAAAGGAAGAACTTTTCACTCGATCTTTGAAAATATTTAAGGACGTGATTTTCTTGGTTTCAAGATCCAGGTGATTCCAAATTTTTGCTGCTTGGACAGTGGAGGGTTTTTCATGAGGGATAGAGGTATGTTTAGGAATATGTAGGGTGAGTGAACTTCCAGATCCTAGCCCAAGGCTGTGAGCAGACAAGTCTTGGAATTTGCCAGTAAGATAATTTGGGATCTAAGGATTTTTTAATATATTAAAAAGGAGTGTAAGTATGGGAAGTTGGTGTCGATCACGGATCTTCAGCTATTTAGGGAGTAACCTGTATTCAGAAATATGATCATATTTTCTGAGGCCCAAAATTTACCGGATGTATAAATTTTGAAGACATTCCATCTTATACAAATATTCTTCATTAAGATCAGGATAGCACACATCTCCATAATAAATTACTGGTAATAGCAGTGTTTGACAAAGATGAGCCCACTGACCAATTGGATTATCGATTGTGGATGTCGATGGTTTTTGATAAGGAATGGATATCCGAATGCTCATAGATTTGTAGGTATGAGCATAGAGATGGTAATTGCCATAGATGTTTTTAATAAATTCATCAATAAATACTGAGAAAAGAATAGGAGATAGAACTCCACCTTGAGGTACACCAGCTGTAAGATTAGTTCCCCCAGAATACTTATCTGACGACTTCTGATAAATTTTAGGTGAGCATGTTTATCGATGCAGTTTAGTGACACAACTGTTGAAACCAGTAAGCTTTTCATCAACAGAATGATTTATCGCAATTTTATCACATTTAATGGATCTGGAGTCCTAAAGAAAAGATAGTAGGTCGATGTGATTAAATTCACGGAGGAAGATGCTTTTTGAAGAAGATTTAGGAATACTTAATTTATATGAAATATGAAGGAGATCATGATGAGAAAGATTGGGTGCTGGAATTTGACCGTAGGAAGATAGTTTTAGGACAGGTTACTAAGATGAGATCTAAAAGGGAATGACAATTATCAGCATGACAGGAAGCAAAGGATGGGAGAATGGTGAGGTTACCAGCCTTGATGATGTCATAAAGCTTTTCGCTACTAGTATTATGCTTGTATATGCAGGTATTAAAATCACCTATAATCAATACATGGGGATATGAAGGTAAATAGTGGTCAACTATACTTTCTAAATCACTGAAATATGAAATTACAGGAGGAGAATATTTCACCCCCAGTAGTAACTTGGTTTGAAAAAAGTTACTTCGACAAATAAGTATTCCATTATGGGCGTGCAGCCGATGGAAGATTTTGCGATAATTTTGAAAGGTAGGTGAGCCCGAAGATAGCAATACCACCGCCACGTCTGAACGTATGGTCGTTACGTATTTGATGGGAGTGAAATTTTGAGCCAGATGTTACTAAAAAGACAAGTGTGAAGGTTGACATTTTTGAAATAATTAATGAAATCTGAATAATGGTACGGAATACTTTGGGCGTTGATGTCGTTAAAGTTATGATCTGATTGTGAGGAGAAAAAAGTAGATTGAAGTATATTATGTGTAGAGGGATTATAGGAAATGTTGAAAATGGTATCTTCAAGTGAAGAATCGTTAGAAAAAAAGGTATGAAAGGAAAAAGAAGACATTATTAAAGACGTACTTCTGTGGTAAAAGAAGACATTATTAAAGACATACTTATTCATGAATCTCAATAATACATTTTTATTCGATACCTTTGTAAATATATCTTCCGGCTTTTTAAATATTTCACATTTAAATTACTGTCCTTGTTACTTGTCTTTAATAACATTATATCTCATGTTAATATATTTCCAACGCTTAACATAATCAGTATTTGCAATCATTATGGCACTTTGATTGTCACTGAATATTGTGACAGGGCAAATATTTACTCGTTAATGCAAATTGGAAAGCGTTGCAAATTGCATTTCTATTTGAAATGTAAATTAATTTATTTGCATCTACAATCTACATATGAATGTTTGATACTTCGTATCAAAATATTAATCGCTCTGATATTGTTGAAATTCTTTGATTAAAACTGTTAATTTTCAAAAGGACACGTACAACATTTTGGAACAATGGCTTTTTTGGCTCTTCAAACTTAAACTATTATCCATATTATATTATTTCAACAACGGTAACTCAACATTTGTAAATTTTATTGGAGTCTTCATTACTCCAATAAAAGTAACTCAATATTTGTTATTATTATCGGTGCCATCATTGATTCTAAGAGATTGCTCCTTTACCAAAAAATCCGTCAAATTTATGTCTGAAATTATGTGCACATTATAGTTTGAAATAAAACAATAAATTATTATTCTAATAGGAATAACTCACAAAGGGAATGGTCACTCTACTACAGAGAACAGTATTGTATAGAAATTTTACCTGAATGACGCTTTATTTTTTTTTATTCAATCGATGTAAAGAGAATTGCGTAGAACAAACTGATGGAATAAAATATTTTTTTTAGTTCTATTGATTGATTTATACTTAGGTTAATATAATACAAAAAGAAAAGTCACACAGGAGATTCAGGGACTGAAAATAAACCATAACTTTATAGGATGAGTACCAATAAGTAAATTTATTTGCAAAACATTATCTTTTGTACAATATAGTTATTTTACTTTACGAACAGTTTGAACAGTCTGATTTACTATTTCCTATTTACATATGCTAGCATTAAAAAGCAATATATTCTATTTTACACTGAAGAAAACATCACATTAATTACAAGCTCAGATGTGATTATAAACATTTAACATGTTGTAGTCTGTATTAGTGGTGTGTGACCACTTCCTGGTACGGTGCTCACGGAATCTTCAACAGTCTTTGTTACTGGCTTCTTCGAAAAGCTGTCCGGTCGAAAGAAAGCAACATTGTTTTACTTCCGTATTATGTACAGTAACGGGCAAACAGTATTACAAATACAAACTTAAAAATGAATTTATTGTTTCGATGTAAAGCTTTTCAAATTCATTACAATTTGGGTCGTATTCTGATGACAGATTACTTAATAAAATTTGAATTTTTTAAATAATTTTTTGCATCCAAACTTGCAACCTTGCTATTTACTTCATCAGTGATAAAAATCTGCGGAGTATCTTTCTTGCTAAAATAAGGCCTACGCGAGCTTCCAAATTCTATTTTATTATTTCTGAATTTTCTTTCATACTATTTAATTGCTGTCTCCACTTTTTTGTTTCTATATGGTAACTAACATGCAACGGATATTTGCAAACCACGAATCTGAACATGCAAAAACATCAAGTCAATAGCGACCTTCATTATTTGAAAAGTTCTTTATTGCGTCATTCATTGTTCTGGGAGTGGCAGCGCGTGTTTAATACTTTTGAAGTGATTGAGTTTCAGTAAAAGTATTGCATACTTTACCGTCGGTCATTGTCAACAGCAAATAGTAAGCAATACTTCCCAGAAATTTCTAGTCCATCAAAACCATATCACGTTAGAAGCGACTGATTTACATCCGACAACACTTTGTTGTCTTTGGGCCATGAGACAACCCGAGTGGAAATGGCGGGAATAACATAACCGCGCAACTGTCACAAAATGTAATATTTAAAGTATTACTATGAATGAAAAAGTGATTGTTAATAAAATTTTAATAACTCACTAAATGTTAAGTATTAAATTTTATTACTTGGCCTTTATATTATAGTTTTCTAGCGTTATTCAAACATAACCTCATTTTTTATACCCCAACAAGCCTTGTTTGTGATATTACTAATATCCCGAAATTTGATCACTTTGTTCCACATAAAATTATAGATTTAAAATTATATACTTGGCTAATTTACGAACAGTACCTATATGAACAATAAAAAACAGAGTAAAATCTACCCTTTTATATGAGAGTACTTAGGTGAATCTGATTATAAACATCTCCATAATTTTTGAACAAGATTTAAAAAATCTTATCATTGAATTGTAAACTAGCAACGATATTCTTCTCTTGATATTACATAAAGTAGAGAGCTTCAATTTTTTTAGTAGACCATCAGTGGATACTGTTTCAAATGCTTCAAGCCATATACATCACTTTAAACGAATAAAAAACTTTGTGGTGGGTCTTTACGATTTTTTTAAATGTCGAATAAAAGCAAACTACTGTCATGAACATAATTTTTTACGAAGAAACATTATTTAAGTTTATATACCAAGATCTACTAAAAAGAAAATAATATATGCATTAACCACAATTAAATGAAACTACGTGATGTAGTATTATTTCTACTTTATTTAATTTCTTTACCACAATAGTTTTCGTTGTATTACAACATCTTCAGGTGGGATATTAGCAAAGATCTTTGCTAATATCCCACCTGAAGATGTTGATTCATATTATCATTTATGCTAAACTACATTTATATGTGGTGATGTGAGTTTCTCATTTTCGCACGAATTTTCATACAATGTATTTCGGCAGAAGACACCTTTGTTTTTTCTGCAGAAATACATTTTATGAAAATTCGTGTGAAATTTAATTAAACTTTGTGATGCCTCTTGATTCAAAAAGTAAAGAAGGAACGTTGAAATACTTTGAATTGAACTGTACATTACATCTAATGGCATATTGTTAATTACTCGCTATTTTTTGCTGTATCGTACTTAGAGAGTCTATGATAGGACAAATTTTTGTTGTATCATACTTTGAGAGCTCAAAATAGAACAAATTTTTGCTGTATCGCACTTTGAGAGCTCAAGAGGTGACAAATTATTGCCGTGTAATGCCGGGGAAACATAGTTCTACATCTGAATAAAGGAATAAATAACCACTAATAACTAATAAAAAATATGAATCATAACTCACGTCACAAATACGGAAAGTTAAGATGAATGGATGTATGCGTGTTTGTTATTCTATGAATCCATAATATATGAACGAATCCATAAGAAGTTTATTATACAAATAGATTTTAGCCCGGCTTAACATAAAGGGAACCTTAGTCCCCGAGTATGAAGTAGTACTTGAATCGTAGAATCCATGTTTTGTGGTGTTCCTTAGATTCCTACTTAACAACATAGAATAACCTATGAGGAAAATTTTGTAAGCTTGATTTTAGCATTAAGTTTGATTTTAGCAAATATCAAATCACACTGCGTTTCCTAAATTCCCAAATCCGAGCGTGCTTCTCGTCAGATATCGAATAAAATTTTCTCCTTTTTATAACTGAATACTATTGAATGCGAACAGGTTAAAAAAAATTGAAAAGAAAATAATTAAAAGCTAGAATGATAAATAAATTACGAGTACAATACAGCAGTTAATGCGGACAAAGTCGCGGGTGGAAATTAATGTATTATGTTTTAATTATTAAAAAATTAGTGTATTATGTATTATTCAAAACCCAAGTCTGTGTTTGAGAAAAAGGTTTTAAGTAGTTACTGTCTATTATTTAGAAGCAATAAATTTGAAGTATGAAAATTATATTTATTTATTTATATATTTGTCTACTTTAATGCAAGATATGGACGGCGGACTCATTACCATAGGAGCAATCTTTTCCAGTCAACCTTAACAATAACTTTTTAAAAATTGATTGGTAAAATGTAAAAAATAATATAACTTATTAATAATTGGGTTCACTTAAAAAAGACAAAAAAATTATGATACAAGCTTGGGTTAGGATGGAAAAGAGAAAGAATAAAGGAACAGAAGGTTTGGTGTCCAGGACAAGTTGTTTTCTTGGTGACAGAATCTAGATGATACTATGATCGTCGGTTTTTCTATCTACTTGAATATACGTATTATTATAGTACAGCTTCAGGATCGAGCACTAGTTACTTATGTTACTTTTCTATTTGAAAGCGAGCTCAAAGGTGTTTAAAGAGATATGTCTTCAGTACTGGATAATTTAAAATAATATGAAGTGATGAATTTTAAACTATAATAATTTTAAACATAAATTTTTGATTAAGACGTCCAGATTTACATCCAGATTTTGAACACCAAACAAGAGTTTTAATATACAAGGTGCAACATATATTGCCGAACTAGAGTTTTATTATTGAATAAAAGTCGATTTTCTTTCCTCGTAAATCATGCTACTTTCAAGTTAATAAATAAATTATACGTTAATTTGAATTATGCCCTATACTTACATTGAATTTCATGAAAATATATTCATCCTCCTTTCCCATTTGTAATATTAGTGGGATAAAGGAATAAAAAAAAATGTTTCGAAAATGTATCATATTAAAAATTATAACTCCGTCTATTAGTGTCTGAATGCATATAAAGATGTGAAATTTTAAAGTGTTTGGACATACTTAGAATGTAAAACGTGTGATTGCCAAATAAGCAAAAGCACAAATCTAATAACTTTTCTCACCTGCAAGTGGTAAATTCTGATACCTATTAAAAAAAGAAGTTCGCAATCTTAAAAAAATTTCAATTTCATGAATGTGTTACTTAATAATTACAAAGTAATTTATAATTTTGTTACATTATAATGTACAATTAAAAATCATCTGAAAATTCAACCTTACATTTCCGACTGACTGATTACTTACTAACTTCAAATTTAAAAAATAAATGGTCTTCTACTATTATAACGCCCATGCACATACGGCTGACACCGTTGCTGCAAAATTCCACGATCTAAGCTATAAACTACATTTACTGCGCTATATTAATTGGATTTGGCTTCCGATAATTACTTTCTCTTCTTAAACCAAAAGAAACACGTCCCGAAAACAAATTTTCCTCCAGATTCGCATCAAATGATGAAGTTAAAGCTGATGAAACTATTTATTTTGCAAAGTTCAGATTCTTGGTTTAAACATAATCATTATGTTCCTTTATTGAGCCGAGATTTTTTCGAATTTCACTTGTATTATATTAACATTCTTATATAGTAGAAAACAAGGTTGCTTCCCGTATCTGTCCTTCTGTAGGCTTAGATCTTTTAAATTTCACAACGGATTTTGATACGGTTTTCACTATCATTCAGATAATTTCTTCCGGGTATTTTATAAGTATAATAAATGCATGTTATATTTACAAAAAATATAGAAAAGTCAATGTTTCGCAAATAAGTAGAATTTTAGACATTTAACTGCTAATGCTGACAAAACTTTATGAGATATATCAAAATATCGTACTATGGAATTGTGTATTTTAAAAATATCCACAAAAAAGTCCACGATGGCATCTATCTATATCCTACGGATAACCCACAGTGACCACCTGATATTTTTTTTGTAGGTAGTTACAAAAAAAATATCAGCCTATAAATATACAATGGAGATAAAATTTTCTCTTCACAGCATATCAATATCATTTATATTTTAGAAGATGTCACATATTAAAATTACCAAAAATCAGTATTCGCGATGCAGATGCCGTACTCAGACAGCGGTGGTGGAGGGCGGTGGCGGCTCGTGCCTATAAATAGCACGTCGCAGGACGCGCATCTCTCCATTGCATTGTATGATCTGCAGCGACCGCACGCGTTTATCGGAGCTCTCAAGCAAGTAAAATAAAAAAAAATGCTTTTCAGCGCGACACTATAAACCGTAAAAAAGTTCTAACCGTTGTATATAAAGACATCCTGTAGTATATTCTAATAATGACAGTAATATTGTTAATCGCTCCACAATTACACCACATTAGCTACACTGCATCCGTGCGGAGCTGGGGCGGGTTGCTAGTCTTTAAAAAAAACGAAATTGAAACTCAAATTTGTAATAACAATGGCGAATCAACTCAAAATCGTAGGTGATTTTCGCGTTTTTACATACTAGTCAAAATTTTCACATTTCTCGTACAACGACTTAAACTCAAGTCAACTTTTTCAAAAAGTAAGCTCTATAATTTGCTTAAATTAAAAAAAGTAAGCTCTTATTTTGCTTAAATATCGATTGAAACAAAAAGTCAATATTTCATTGCCGTTAACTATCGATAAAGTTGACATTCCGAACGATTTTTCATACGACCGTTCCTGAATCGCCAATCCTTTGCGGTGATTTATTCTTATACCTGCGCTATTATACCATTTCTTATCGATATACCGACTGTATCTTACTCTAAATGTCGTCCGTAACAACCGTCACTCTTTATAGTCGTCCGATTACGAGCAGACATTTTCTTGAATAAAAATATGTCTCTTTTTTCAATCCTTCATTATTTAATTCTGTCATGTAATTTATTTTTGTTATAATATATATATATATATGTATATACCCTAAATTTCGTTACGGACATGCTCTATTATCGTTCGACTAATGTTTTGTGTTTAACAAATGTATGTAAATTTCAATCTGTCTTTGACATAAACAATAACTTTGAAATTAGGGCAGATTTGTTGTTCCGTAATATTTATCCACCGAATTTTTAATTCATTAGTTCGAAATACACTTGATTTCATTTCGTCTGACATGAATCATTTCATTAGTCAGTTTAAAAGTTAAAAGCTGACGCAACCAATATTATCTTTTTCAACCGCTATTGCGTAACAATAGTACAGTCATGGTATCTGTATGACAAAACGTCAATTATTCGCCAGGACGAAGTGGTGGTGGTAACCAAATCGTCGACAATGCTCACTGCAAATAAACAGCGATATAAAGATGGCTGTTTCTCTCAGACACATACCATCGTTTGTAAATAAATAATTGAAAATGGCTACATCAGTTTCTATGTAGTGAAATGTAGAAATACTGAAACAAAAATTAAATACTACTTGTACTGATTTCCAGCAACTAGTTGTCTGACGTAAAGAAGAAAATGTGAACTTCATAACGTTAAATATTATATTGATTTCGTCTGAAATTATATCAAAATAACACTATATCTAGTATTCCAAATTCAGACATTATTTTGGATAGTTACAAAGGCTACTGATTGTTTTCATTATAAAGAATTAATGAAATGTCTCCCGTTAAAATCCATGCCCCATGCCAAAGCGACAAATAAAAATTAGTTATAGTTTTTTTTTCAATCGAATTGTAATATTTTATGTCACAACATACTAAATATATAAACAGAAAAAGTAATTTATGACATAAAGAACCTACTAGAACCTACTAGAACTACTAACCTACAAAATTAAAAAAAAATTTAGTAGAAAGCAGTTTGAATTTAGCTTTTTGATAACCGCTTGTCAGTTCTAAAGCAAGGCTGGTTGAACTTCAAATCACTTTGGTAAAGCCCGAATTCACTATTCACCAGACTCCCGATCTGTATAATTGAAGAAAGACCAGAATTCATCACAGCTCGTAGTCTAGAATTTGATGGAAGACTAAAAACACCACTGATAATATAAAGTACTTTGGGAAAAAATTATTTTTAAAATAACGTCTGAAAAATTTTAGCTGTTCTGATATCCATTGCTTTTGTTTCTGAATAATATTTTACTAATTACAATCGTCAACTAGTGGTTATAAAATTTTTCAGATTTTTGGTAATCTCAAATTTCAAAATTGTCTTTTGTGACAGTTATTGCTATTTAACAAACCTTTTGAAAATCAATGATATTTATTGTATTTCATTATTAAAGATTAAATCATTTCAAAATGTTTCGTGCCAACATTAGGATAAAATTTTGCTTTGTTTTCTGGAAAACCTTTCGCTATCATGAATACCTACTAATAAATTTGCTTAAAGTTTTCTGATGTCAGTGAAAGATTTCCAATATTTATTCCAAAAATGTATTTTTGATTAATTTGTATAGACGGTAATATATAGCCTTCTCTATTATGGATTATATAATACTGAGCTTTTAAGATTTTTTAGTAAATATCTTTAATGTTTTTTTTTTCGTTATAATTTTATTCCTATTTTCTCATCAAAAAAAGTTGACACATATTAGACGTATTTACTTTTACTTACGGTTTAGTAAATGCGATTGAATTTCACTCCAGTCACCATGCTAGGGTGTTAAAAGCATATTTGATCTTATACCTTAACTAGAGCTTTAAGTAGTGACTGTTTCGCCAGTTCGATTTTAGTCGATTTTATGAACTTAAACCGATGACCATAAAGTTTATGTTCATAAAATCGATTCCTATTGTGTGAGAAAAAATAATCGTATTTCAATTCCCCGAGAAAATCGACCAAGGAAAAATTAGTGTAGTTTCGATTAAAAATCTAAATTTCACATATAGAGTTGAATCCGAAATTTGAAATCTGGACATAAAAATGATTTGGAAGCGGAATTGGAATCGGAATCTGAATATAAAACTGGATCGAAATCAGCAACCGTATTGGAATCTGAATTAGAAAACAAATTCGGATTGGATTGTGAATCTGAATCTAGATTTGAATCTTGATTTCAATATGATGCCGAATCTGAGTCTGAATATCAATTTGAGTCAGAATCGAAATTGAAATTTGAATCTGAATATGAATTTGAATTGAATATCAACCGACTCTAAACCGGAACTGAACCTGAATCAGTATTTGAATATGAATCGAATAATATTTAAATTAAAGTTTTATTTAAATAGCTTTAGTAGGAATGCGTGATGTTCGAACTAAAAGACAAGCACATCTACTTCTCTAAAAAAAGGTCTTCAAGAAATAGACGAACGAGATAAAAGCCATAATAGCTCTGAGTTTGAACCTCAGGTATTATTTTAGTGATAGTCCCATTCAAACCAGTTCAGTAATTATAGCCCATTGTCTTAACACGCAGATTAACAGGTAAACAGACATAAATTGTTGTTTTGGCTTGTTATGGATTTCCACGAAGCTAATTATTAAAAATTTTACAAAAATATTCGAAGTAAGTATGAAATCACCCGTCATGGAATAATTCTACCAATACAATTATGAGAATACGAATGTAGTTTTTAGAATATATTTGATTTCTAAACTCTTTAATTTTTAAATCGAATTTTCTCATCATTTTATACAAAGATGTGATTTTATGTATTTTAACCAAAAATAAATTTCAAATTTCTTATTAAAGATAAATTTGAAATTCATTCAATGATATGATTTCCCTTCAGGAGCATAGAATCACATTTCATTTCCAGTAAATTCCTTACAGTAAATCTTGTGCCTCTCTCTCATTCCCCCAAGGATGACATTTTTCAACCGACGGGGGCGGGCGAAGTAATTAAAACGAAATACTCTGATGGGTTAGATGGGTAATTGGAGAGTATTGCAGTAATTAATTAGTCACTCTGGCGTCAACATTTCTGACGTCAATTTGTTTCTCAGCATAATTTTTGACTTATAAAATTAAACACCCGTTAAAAATAAATTTTTGTCGCGAATATGTCATTCACTTTTTTCTTGGTAACACTGTAATTAAAAAATTCAAACGCCGTAAAATTATACCAGCTCATTTTGTAATCAAATTTGTGATGATATTTTTGGATCTTAATTATTTTTGAATAGACAAGATCCGATGTTTTTATATACATCAATACAAAATATTATATATTAGCTCTACGTCTTTCTGGCATTAATTTATTGATT
Organism: Druceiella hillmani; assembly: GCA_039881145.1. Classification (NCBI taxonomy): domain Eukaryota; kingdom Metazoa; phylum Arthropoda; class Insecta; order Lepidoptera; family Hepialidae; genus Druceiella; species Druceiella hillmani. The sequence continues at coordinate 26,662,254 of JAYKKI010000025.1, forward strand.
TATGTAGACATCTTTTTTCGAGGTTGCTTTCTTGCATAGTTCACGTTTACTTGACTTTATTAGATCATCTTACTGGTACATACGTACTATCTCCTAGCTGTCTTCCTATCTGTTAAACAAGTTTTGGTCAGTTTCTATGCTATATTACAGTGGAGTATTTTTGAAATAAATATTAAACAATATTTGAAATAAATAAATATCCATCTACATCTTATATGTTTATTCTGCCTAATAATATATTTTTATGTTTGTGTTTTGTAGCTAACTTACCAAATCCTTATCTTCCTATCTGTTGAACAAATTGTGTCCAGTTTCTATGCTATACGATAGGGGAGCATAATTTTGTTTATAACCTGTTCCAATAATTTAAATAAATAAATATTCATCTGCATCTTACATCTTTCTTTGGCCTAATAATATCTTTTTATATTTGTGTTTTGTAGCCAAATTACCAAAGGTGTTTTTTTATAGTTAAATTAGGATAAATTAATATGTTTTTTCTAACATTCTTTAAGTTTTGTCACGTAGTGTGATGTTCTTTTAATTTATCATTTCAAAATCAACTTTTTTATGATAAGGGCGTTGATGAAAGTTAAGATCTGACTTGTTTACGTATCTTCAAATATAAAATTAATTGCCATCAACTCCTGCTTCCTACGACTAAAGGTTTTCACGTTATCACCCCCTACACAGTGAGCTGATTGCAGAACTACTCTGAAAAACGGTGCGAGTAAGAGCGGGAACGCTTTTCGCTTTGATCCCTTCGACTTCTACAAACAGATTGCGGGTGTAGGATTGATATAATAGTTATGTATATGTTATTGGAAAACATAATAATGTCAATTGAGTTTTGGGTAAAAAACAAGTCAAGTAGCGTACCTATAACACTCGTAATATTAGATGTAATAGTATATCTCTTAACATATCTTTCAAAATTATTAATGAACATTAACCAAAATAATTTTATGTTTTATCCAAATGACAGTATTTAGAATTAAATATTTCCATATTTGGTAGAAAAATGAAAGGGAACTTCACGTTAATTTAAATGTTTAATATTTCGCAAACTGAGTTTAAAATAAAAGCCTTTTGTAAACATAAAAGTGCATTACTATGTTTTTTTTTGTTTTTTTTTTTTAAATGAGAAAATAATTTAAAACATCGTAGAGTAGAGATGGGGCAAGATGACCCATACAAATCGAAAGCCGAAGATTGTCACAGAGAACAAAAAGTTTTTCTAGAAAATTGTTCATAAAAAATACGCTATAGGATAAACCATTAAGAAAATCAACACATTTTTATTTTGATAGTTAACCAATCTACATAAGAAAAACTCGCTAAAATTGAATAAAAATGCAGAGGAATAACTCTTCTTTACGAAAAACTATATTAGAAGTTGATTACTTGCAAAATTAGCCGAATTGTGATCACTTCTATCGTGCTAGTCGATAACAAGGCACACTCTCGTGGTATGCAATGTGGTTAGTGTGGTGTGTAAAGGTACATTACCCTTGTTGCATGTACAGGGAGAGAAGTAAATTTAAAAAAAAAAATATTCCCAGTATCTGGCAACATATTAGTAAATAGGATTTCTAAATGAACTTAAAAAATTTCATGTACATAATTTTAAAACTTTAGAAAGTGTGAGGCGGTAATAGGTGAATGGTCGAACGCATCAATGTACGGGTAAGTTATATGGATCATTTTTTTCACTTCGGAATAAAGGACTCTAGAACAGAAACAGAGTACTGCTAAGGGGTAATTCTGTTTCTTCCGCAGTAACGTTGCCGTTACCGTTAAATACGGAATTTTTGGAGACGGAGCGTAGTGGGTGAACACCATCATCTTATAATTTATATGGATCAGTTTATTTTAGTTACTGCACGCTTATAAGGCATACAGTGAAGAAAGTATACTCAAAAATAAGAGATGACGCTAAATATTTTCGGTATATTACAGTGCCGCTGAACGTCATCGAACAAATAAGCTTATGGTATCATATTTATTTTACGTTTTATTCTCTGTAAATTACTTGACAATAAAAAGTATTCTCTGGAAAATGTTATGTTTGCATTTATATTCTCCGTCTTACATTTTTCAAAACAACTGTTTCATAATGTTACCATAAATATATATATCTACATTAGTTTTAATATAGATAAATTATGCTTAGTTCTAGTGTTTTGTAAGTTTTTAAAGTGTTACTCAAATTGGCGTGGTCGTAAATCAACCCGAAGAATAGTACTATTAGAAACTTGATTGTTCATATTGCTCATTATTGTTCAAATAGCCAAACTCGTTAAGTATTGTCTGCTCATCTAATATGCAGTAAATTCAACAGAATTCATATATAAGTAACGCCACAACTTCACCGTTATTATTAATTTTAAATAAAAATTATATTTCATTGAATACTTCTTACGTAATAAATAAGATGTAGTAATATTTTCGTGCAAAATAAATTTCTTGAATGTAAAGATTTAACAGGTATAACCAAGAATACTTTATAACTACATATTAAAACCTATCTGGTTTGGCAGGAATAGTAGAATCGCTCAAATTGTCTTGACTAGTAGAAAAGGCAATCGAGTGGAATTAAAGTTTGAGAGAAGCATTTTATAACTCAATATTTTAAAACTATTTTTCCTATTAAATTGTAACATTTAAAATTTTGAGTTTTCACAAATTCGACTTTAGCAATTTCCTTTAGCAATTTACGTTTCAGATCCGTGAAAAAGGGCGGTCAAAATAAGTGCTTGGAATAGGTAGAGTTTGGTTTTAAGGAAATTATTGTCTCGCTTCAAAGTGGACCATTTGAGTCAGGCGAACGCTATTTTTTTTTATTTCAACATTTCATTTATTTTAAAATAACATATATTTATGTGCCTAAGCTATATTGAGTTCTTGTTAACCAATTATAAGATTCAACATTTATATTTACGTTATTTTCGAATTTGATGTTTAAAATTTTGTTTCATTATATAAAGAGAAGATATATTGAAAAATCTGCAAAAGAGCCAAGTGGAAGATCAAGGTGAATACCCTTCAGGGTATGTGATCAAAAGGAATATGGAATATATTTCAAACCTATTTCTATTTGATTACTTATTACTCAGTCGGGGGCGTGATACAGATCCTAGTAATGACGGAGGTGTGGTACGGATCCTAGTAGATGACGTAGATGAAGGCCCGCACTTCGTCTCACAAAGGCGCCCCTAATTGATAGCCACGTCCTCGTCGACGTCCTCGTCTGCGGCTGCTCAAAGCGTCGGTATTCTCTTTGTTTTCAGCTCTGCACAATCATTAGCCGTCCATAACTTAATTTTTGGGTTTTTAGCCAACGTAAGTTCAAATTTATCATCCTAGTGACTATGTTGCAAAAACCTTAATTGTCCGATGATAATCAGGCATTTATCGGATATTTATATTATCGCAGCGGTGGACACTGATTTAAAAATTTAAACAAAATCTGGCCAACTGCGTACTGGGCAAGTATTTACCTAATGTTTGGGATACTTGAAGTTTGCTCATCCCATAATCATGCCCATTTGAGACAGTGACAACTAAGAAACACTTGCTAATCTAATGTATCTTCCGTATCTATATAACCTAGTTACACATCGAAAGAGCTTTCCAATAACATTTCTTTGGATCGTGCAAGAAGAAAATTACGCTTTCTTAGTTTGAACAAGTGGGAAGTGTATTTTAACATTTTTTGATATCATTTAACTTCTCGTTTGAGTCAATAAAAGCCTGCATATATTAATTAATGCGATAAAAGCAGACCTATTTCATAATTTCTCATACATATATTCTTATATGTTAATAATATGATATATCTTGATAGAGCCGCGTGCAAGATAACTCGATAGAACTGCTTTTCCTATGATGTCATCAAGATTATTTTTTGATATCTTAATAGCTGGATTTCATGAAAAATATCCGGTTAGATGTATGGAGCACTTTAAAAAAATATATTTATTATCGTATATTAATGGAGATCTTCAAATAAAACAAACGGTTGTAAAATTTTGTGAGCATGGGTTAGAACTATAGAAATTTTGAGGCTGTGACAGACTGACCAACAGGTAGAATAGAAATTACAAGAGCTGCTTGTTTTTTATGAGAATTTTACCTAAAGTTAACTCGAAAAATATAGCGATTATTAAATATGAAAACAATTATTAAATCATGGTTTTATAAAAACTTAGTTTTCTCAATTAGTGTAAGTTGTACTGGATAATATATTTACATGATGAAAAGTAATATTGGAGTTCGTAAGTAGTTTATTAGGAATAGTACATAAATTTAAAGGTTTACATATGTGTGAGTATGTAGAAAACCATTGTATAGCGAGTTTCACACATAATTTATATATTTTTTAGGTAAAGAATAATTTCAAGCAAAAAAATGCATCTAATATTGACAGATATCTGATATTGAGAGGATTGCTATATTAACAAATATTTTATCAAAATGTCATCATCAGACAATTTCGGTGCTCAAGGTGCACCGCGTTATGAAAGGTCAATTAAAGGTGATAAAAGTCAAATAAAACTGTTGCTTAAATGAACTACCAAATAATTAGACAATAAATTACTAAGAAATTGATATTTATTGTCATTTGAAATGACTTGATTTGGTTGAAGATTGAATACGGTTCCGAATATTTACCAGAAATATTTTTTTGTTAGCAACTATATGTATATTTTGTATATATATATATATATATATATATATATATATATATATATATATATTTATATATATATATGTATATATATAAATATTACATATATTTAAAATAAGAAATACCACTTGATTCAGATTTTGTGGACAAAGCCCTGAAATTTTTTAGCGTCGACTTACTATTAACCGGAAGATGGAAAGTAATTTGGACTAAAATGGTCAATATATAATTCAACAAAATATTTATGTAAGTACTATAATTTTTTTCATGTTTTCGTAAACATAAAACTAAATTTATTTTATAATAACCCCATAAAAATACGTATTTATTTACAATGATTTATATAAACCATACCTTAGCTAAAATGTGTATGACATTGCAATTAACTAAATTAAACTATGAGAAGCAAAGTATACTCGTTACGTTTCAAGCCAAGTACCGGGATGAATAATATAACAATAAGCGTAGCAAAGTTTTGCAAGTTCGGTTTGCTTTGTAAATTTTCTTTAATAATTGAATATTTTCCCATATGCGAAACTTCAGCTACGAAAACTAATATTAGTTCCGCAAGTGCCAACTTCGTTGAACATATCCACATGTTAACCGAAGTGTAAAAGTATGGAATAATTAATATAAGGAAAACATTCCAAACCTTTGCTGAAGAACTTTGCGAAGTTTAAACAAGAACATTTAACAAGTTACGTATTTACAATTTTAGCATTAACTACATATAGTTTAGGCGGTTATTGCGCTCTTACAGGTATATGTCTAAAACCTCCTCCATGAAAGAACTGTTATAACGAAGAATATCCACATTAATGTTATTTTCTATATAATATTTCCGCAATCATAATTTTTTTGATATAGAAATAAAAAGAGTAGCTGCAAAGTTTTTTTTTGAACGTTAACGGCTGCGAATTATATTAATACATGACTATTTAAATATTTCACGATAATCGTTACTTTCAACATAAAAATCGGAAAAAGCGATTAAAATTTAAATTAGAATTATAAAGATTACATTACAGTTGAATTATCGTTGCACAATGTCATAAATAATTAACTTTTCCTAGTAGTAAAAAACAGTAATGCTACTCTGAATTTGTTGTCAAGTGCATACATCGATTTTTTTGTGAATTTCTTCTCGAAATAATCGTAGAAATTTTTGATTCTAGCATTTTTTTCTACAATATTATTACTTTCTTTAAATATTATAATTCTTTCAATAAGTTGTCTGGGATACTTAAATAGTCATTATTCATATTTTGTTGTTGTTTACTATCATCCGTTACTTACACCTCGTTTACTATTTTTGAGGTATTAAGTACTAACACCAAGTATACCGTCATATAATGAAAACTATACTGAATGTTTATGCTAAATTCCAATTTAGTCTTGAAATTCTATGAAGAAAAGCAATTGAATATTAAAGAAATTGAGAACTGAAACAAGTTTTTGGAGAGTCGATTTTCAGACAAAAGAACGTAATGAAGGAAGCTATAAATTAAACTGTTGACAGAACAAACTTTCATGAAAACTTTTCCTGAAAATCACAATTTAAGTTGTGACTCACTATTAAATCATGACTACTAAATCTAACGATTGCTAACTCAACCAACTTTGTATTATATTACAAACATGTTTGAAAGATTTAGCATCAAGAATTTCAGACTTACTTGAGTTATAAAAGATAAGATTAACCTTCTAGAATCTGAGTTGTCAAACAATGTAATCAATGAGGTAGTAGTCATCTTTCTTTACTACGCCCTGTCAGTAACTTTTTAGTGTATGGAAACGTTTTTTGCCTTTACCTTTAGAAATAATTATTCGATTATAATCAAAAGCTATAATGTGATATATATGAACCAATGAAAATAACCTGCTATTTATTTTATCCCAACTCAATTGATTTCTGTTTCATTTTCGTAATACATAAATTAAACATTTTTTTCCTCACTAATTGGGAAAAATAAAAACGCCCTGAACCGTATTTCGACGCCAACTGTATAGTTATCGTTGAAATATTGTTCAGGGCGGTTTTAAGGTATCTTGATATAACCTACTTTCATTTTGATAAATATTTCTTTGAGAAATGATATATTTGATTCTATTCAGTGGAGCTTGCAATAAGATTTATTTAAGATATGTCTGTTTCGAAAATAAGCGAAATATTTTAATAAATTATGACATTCTTATAGTTGAAAAGCAAAAACAAAGACATAGAGTTTTGAGATAAAACTGATAAAAGTACGCAAACTGTTAATAAAACTGTATTGATTAAATTATCGCAATAATCAACACTCTTAAAATGTTTAGTATTATAACAATTTCTAACTCATATGGTAAAATGATTAAGCCTCATTATATTCCATTTTTAAAGGTAATTTGAAATGTCGTGATTTCGTTGCAGGTTAAACACGGTTCCTAATATTCAGAACTGGCTTCTTAATCCACCCACCACCACTACCGAAGTTGGTACTTGCGGAACCAATATTAGTTTTCGTAGCTGAAGTTTCGCATATGAGAAAATATTCAATTATTAAACACACAGTTATATTCTTCGTCTTGAATTTTGCAAAACAACTGTTTCATGTAGATTTTTACATTAGTTTAAATAATGATAAATTATATTGCGTTCCAGTGTTTTGCGAGTTTGTGAAGTAATACTCAAAATAGCGTGACTGTAAATAAATCCAAAGGAAGATACTATTAAAAATTTGATTGTGGATATTGTTCATTATTGTTCAAATTGCCAAGCTTGGTAAGTATTGTCTATTGTAACATTTGTTTGACAATTTAATGTGCAATAGATGCTATCTAATATGCAGTAAATAACATAGATTTCATATATGAGTGACTCCATCACTTCATTGTGATTATTAATTTTAATCAGAAATTATAGTTTTTTGAGTAATTCTTACGTAAAATATGAGACGTAATTACATTTTTGAGCAAAGTAATTTCCTTGAACGTAACGATTTACCAGATATAACAAAGAAACCTTTACAACTACAAATTAAAACATAATTGTTGTTTTGATTTCCACAGGGACAGCCGAATGGTTCTAATTATGTTGCCTAGTGGAAAAAACAATCGAGTAGAATTACAGTTTGCGAGAAGCATTTGATAACTTAATATTTTAAAACTATTTTTTCTAGGAAAGTGTAACGTTTGAATGCAAAATAGAATTCGAATTGGACTACTACAACAAAAGTTATAATAATGAAATTAGAGATGAGAAGATATCAACCGAATACCAGTTCAGACGCAGTGATGACAGTGATTATGTTGTATGCTCATGTCATTATATTGATTAAACGTTGTAACTGTTTCATTATGTAATAGTGTAGTGTATAACATACAAACTAACGATGCAACGGATTGCAGTATCAAATAAAAATCTTAAACTTCACCTTATTTATACAGAACAGGTGATGTGGTAACCACTGCATTAATTTTTGCTCTACAAATTGTTCGACAGATTTAATTTAACCTTGCTCTACAAATTGTCATTTAACATTTTTATTCCGGCCAGGTCTCAGATAAAACCAATACCATACAGTAATATAAATATACTTTTATTTCAAACTTAAGAATAACTTCCAAATAAAATTTAGAAATTTTACGTGTAATCATGATTGGTTATAATAATAGGGGAGCATACTTCCGGAAGCAGATTTTGCCAGAGTCGGCTTTTCGTAGAAATGCAACAACCGATACTTGATGTGATAATTCCAAGGTTGCAAGGAGAATATTGAAAAAAGATGATTGAAAAGCTGAATTGCAAATTAAAAACATTACAGTAATCTAGATAAATTCTGGTAACTCGAAAAGAATAAAAATTGATAGAGATAATATAACATAGTGAATTGAATAACTCAATAAATGTACTGCAAATGTACACCAAGTTTTACATTAATTTTGTATATAACAAAGTTCCAAAATCATACTTATGGATGTAAAATTATTATATAAATAATATAAATTTCAGTACAAAATGCCGAATGGAGAGAACAATACGGTTTGTTAAAAGAATGACTACTTTGTTTAAAAATGTTCTTGCATAATATTCTAATGAAAACTTGCAATAATTATAAAAATAAAAGATTTTATATGAAAGTTTTACCAAAATCTAGAAATAAACTTCATCCATTTATATAATAGTCCAATAAACTCGTAAAGACACATGTAAATTTATTATTTACGAGAAAAATAATAGCTTTTGTATGCATTTCTTTGTTTTCCCCTGTACGTAAACATTTTTTTTTATTTTCCCCCGTAGATAATATCATTATGACCCAGCGCTGCAAACTACCAAAAATAATTAACCTGAACATAGTTGAAGCCTTGAAAAAATATTTTTATGATTATATTTTATGAAATATTAATTTCATTTAATAATTTTATGACATGAATACGTAATATATATATATATATATATATATATATATATATATATATATATATATATATATATACACATATTTATTAAAAAAAATTTTAATAGTCTTGAATTATATAGTAGGTATAAATTCAATCATTTCTTATAAAGCCATCTATCTCCCTATAAAGGGCTGTCTAATCGCCTATATAGACGCTGGTACTGCTGTTAGTGCCACCTGGTGCTTCTTTGCATGGACTTCATACAATATACCGGTCTCTTTTGTATGCGGACATTTGGAACCTGTCCAGTCTATTTGTTCTTTATCAATGACGAATTGGAGAACATGGTGGGGTGAAGCAAGAGTAGGAAGAGCGCCTCAGTTTGGAGTTTACCTTACGATTCTGGTGTAGTGAAATATTATTACATGGCGTAAGGTTCAAGATGAACATTGGTTTAGGGTTGATGTCGCAATTTTACAGAATATATTCGATTTCGATACAAAATGTTCATCATTTATTCAAGCACTTAAAAGTCGTCTGAGAAAATTATATCCGCCCGCTCTATTTATTTTTGTCCCTCTCCCTAAATCTTTCTCCCTCCCCCTCACAATCCTACTCTAAAGCCTCTCCGAACCTGTCAATATTATACTTTATTTGTATTTTTTCATCGTGAATAGTTAATTTATTCTATTTGGTTGTCAAGGAACTTTGGTACCTACCTGTCTTTGGAACATTACAAATACACTGCAATTTCATTTGATTGGAAGGCGTTGCTCCCCTAAAGACATGTTTTTTAAATGTACATATCCATCGAACAAACAAATAAATTTATTTAACGTAATAAGCAAAGTAAGTTTATAATATCAGGGTAACATAAGTCAATAACGTCTAAAACTGCCACTCGATAAGAAAAATATTTTCAAGTAACGACAAATGACTAAAGGAAACTGAATCAGTTTTGTTACCCCGTTTGCTAGCTGCATAATTACAGCTGGGAACTCGACCTAATTACTCTTGAGATGATATAGATGAAAGCGGCCCCGTGTGCCACAAAGGCGCCTCTAATTGATAGTCCCGCTTTCCTTGGCACTCGTGGCCGGTCGCCCAAAGCGCCTGCTTTCTCTTTGTTTTCAGCCCTGCACAATCATTAGCATTCCTTATTTTTGTTCTTGTTTTCATTACAGTCTCTTGGAGAGTAATTTTTCCACTGGAACATGAGCATGGTGCCATTATATTAATGAAAATAGCGTTTTATTTTTTTGGGTTATTTGGTTTCAGGAAGTGCTAATATATTCACTATACATTTTGAAATTTTGTGTTCAAATGTTATGTGAAGGTGCTTTCGTTATTCCTAGACATAGTCATGGAGCATAAATGTAACTTTTTAAAAAAAAAAACAAAAGAATAAGAGAGGAGTAACGATATTACATAATCAAAATGAAAAAGGTTATACCAACTCGGTCATGTAACTTTGTGCATTATAGATTTTGCAAAAAAAATGTGGCTCCTTGAAGCCGATAGTTTATATTGGCCATGTTATTTATATAATTGGCATTTTAATATATTAATATAAAATAAATTTCATATTCAATATGTGTTGCACACTCAAATAAAAATGATATTTTTCGTTATTTACGTATAGTTTTATGTATTATTGTATCATTAAATAAATTGGGGAATTTTAAAACTGATTCCTAGTTTAATTTTGTAAATTATTTTTGCGTTATTAGTTAATTCATGTAGTTTTGCCGATGGTCTTGTATGTAGATATAGCTAATTTAATTCTTTTTAATAATGCAATAAAATATTATAATATTATTTTTAACAGATTAGCTAAATTTTCAACAATTTTTCACTCATTAAATTTTAAAAGTGTTATATTGGTATTTACATTTTTCCCATTTCCACCTCAAAATATTTTTTTTACTATCGTTCTTACTACCATGTGGATTCAATTCTTCTTTATGAAAGTTTACGAGTATACAATTGACGATTTCAATAATTTATCATGTGAAAAAAAGACTTGCCTTCTATTATCGTTTGAAACTGGTTACATATAAGATAACGACATTTTAAACTTATATTACGAAAGCCGAAAGATTCAAGCAACAGAATGACGTTGGCAGAAAAAATACCCTCATTATTGTTTATTGCATTTTGAAGACACTGCGCCAAGTATTGATATTAAATCTCTCGGTTTATATGCATATTATTGTTTTGAAGATTTTACTGTTATTTTAAATGTCACAGCTTTATAATTGTTTTAATTTGAGACGGATTTCACGAAATTTTACGCGAAGACGTAATTGAATGACATGAGAACATAAAAAAATAGGAAAAATATTTTTTTTAGATTTTTACCCCTAAATTCGTCGAACTTCTCAATTGGATTTTTTTTAAAACCTGTGGAGCATGGCATACACGATCAATTATCTTTTAAAATAGAATCGTGAATATCTAGTAATTTCTTGAATTAGGGCGTTGCATTTGCAAAATATGAGTATTTAAAATGTTTTGTAGTTTAGTTGGGCTCCTAACTTTTAAACCAGGTATGTCAACAATTTTATTATAATCAAAATATTTTAATTTATTAATTAGGTAATTCTTATCACATTTATTGCGATCAAACTGAATTAATAAAATTTAGAAGTTACAGGCAACCGTGTTATGTATCTTTTGTATCTGAAAATTTAATTGAAAAATATGTAATGAACAAAAATATCATCATATATAATATGTTGAAAAGAAATATTATGCAATCTCAAATGTAAAATATGTAACTAAGTATTTATTTCTCTCGCATCTTCACATGAGGTTTTTTTAGATCTCGTAGAGTGATTTTATTTATGTATAACAGATAAATTTCTAATTGCCTATATGGAAATAAAAATATATATTATTTTGATTTTAAATATCCAGAAAAGTCCTAGCAAATTTCATTGAATTCTGTTCAGTTTTACGAAAGTTATTCTGTTGCAAATGCACATTCTACCATACACACACACATGTACACACATATATATATATATACACATACACACACACACTTCTTTTCGATAGGACGGTGGTGCTGTTCTTCTATTTTTCGATCGTATAAACACAATGTAAAAGATGACTTGATTACATTCCTTTACATTCAGTAAATATTTGTTTACAGTAAATATCTTTTTAAAATGTTTTATTGTTTAAACGGTGTACACAGTAGACTCATAGTTTTCAATTATTCACAAATATTCACATATCATTCACAAATAAATTAAGATTTATGGTCGTAAGTTGAATACGTCAAATCCATGGAAATGTTTACAAGTTTAGTTTTTGGTGTTTGTACCAATGTGTAGCAGCAACTGCTGCTCTTATCATCGACTTAAGATTTAGTATAAGAATATAATTTACATGACACATGTATATTTTTACATAAAATTAAAGCCATAGTGAACACTTGACGTTTAAAAGTAGGGCAGTGGAGTCAGATGATATTTCGTAGGAAATAGCTACGTTTACACATTCTAAATGTATGTTCGTCTAATATTAACAAAGTTTTTGATTCGTGATCAAAAACGTGCGGATCATTTTTCCCACTTATCTTTAAAATTTGTCAAGTAAAAGATATTAAATGATTTGGAGTAATAGAATATTTTATATATAAATGTATATATATATATATATATATATATATATATATATATATATATATATATATATATATATTACAAAATAAATAACGAAAAATTAAGGAAAGAAACTTTTAATCCTTTTCACCCTCTAATTCCTTAATTTCTAGGACATATTAATATATTTGGAGAGTAAAAGTGAAGTAATAATATACAAGAACAAGTATCCTAAAAATAAAATGATTACTGTCATAGGACATGTCGACAACCTTTGAGCGAGACGCGTGGACATGTTTTCGAGTAAGCAATTTGAATGCGGATAGATATGTCAAGGCTGACATCGTTGTCGGCTGTCGCATAAAACGATCTTTTTGGACAGTTTGGAATGTTTCAATGTAATTAGATTTATGAATTGATTATACTTTATTGCAATCTTACAGGGAAACTAAACTTCTCGTTGTTTTAAATATCTTCTTTATGTGTATTGTTATTTCCAATTTGTAATGTACATTGGTGTTTAACTGCATGTAAAATTAAGATAATAAATTAATAAAAATTCGTGCCAGCTTAGGAAATAAACAGGGGTGAAGCTGATTTACTATTGTCCCCGAAATGGGGTAAATATTGAAAAATATGTTTAGATACTGCATGTGTTAAAATTAAAATTAAACAATTAATTATCACAATTATATGCAACTACGTGATGTAGTATTATATCTACTTTCTTTAAGTTCTTTACCATGACCTAGGTATCGTTGTATTTTAACATCTTCAGGTGGGCTATTAGCAAAGATTGCTAATAGGCCACCTAAAGACGCTAATAGGCCATCTTTACTAATAGTCCTCCTGAACATGTTGTAATACAACGGAACCTAGGTCGTGGTAAAGAACTTAAAGAAAGTAGAAATAATACTATATCACGTTGTTTTATTCAATTGTGAAAAATAAATTAATTAACCACGAGGTTCGGAATCTTGTTGACGATCCTCTTCTATAATTATCGATCTTTGGCAATTATTTCAGTTTCTTCGAGGGTCAAATGTCGGTTCCGATGGGTTTTGACCATGCTTTCTTTAGTGCTATGTATTAAATTTGTGAGGCATTTAGTTTGTCCCGCCAGAGAAATTCGAATCATAAGCGATCCGATTTTATTTGATAAACTTAACCAAAGCAATATATATATATATATATATATACATATACATACATATATATATATATATATATATATATATATATATATATATATATATATATATATGTATATATCGTCTTTGGATTAATTGCGCACTTGTAGGCTAATTCTCATAGGTCAGTCGAATCTTATGGTTCCTGGTGTGGAAAATTATTTGCTCCGAAAATTTATTGAAAACAATTTATTCCAAAAATTTTGAATTATAAACAAATTTGACTGTAGCAATATCTACGTTTCAGACCCGTGAAAAAGGGCGGTGAAAATAATTGCTTGGAATAGGTAGAGTTTGGTCTTGAGGAAAATATTGTCTCGCTTCAAAGTGGACCATTTGAGTCAGGCGAACGCTATTTTTTTTTATTTCAACATTTCTTTTGTTTTAAAATAACAGATATTTGTGTGCCTAAGCTGGGTTGAGTTCTAGTTAAACAATTTAAAGATTCAACAATTAGGTTTACGTAATTTTCGAATTCGACGTTTAAAATTTTATTTCGTTATATTAAGAGAAGATATATAAAAAAACCTGCAAAAGAGTCGAGTGGAAGATTAAAGTGAATGGTATGCGATCAAAAGGAATACTGAATATATTTCAAACTTATTACTGCTTGATTATTACATTACCCAGCCGGGGGCGTGATACATTTCTTCGTTAGATGACGTGGATGAAGGCCGCACTTCGTCTCACAAAGGCGCCCCTAATTGATAGCCACGCTCTCCTCGTCTGCTACCGTTCAAAGTGTCTGCTTTCTCTTTGTTTTCAGCTCTATACAATCATTAGCCGTCCATTGCTTAACTTGTGTGTTTTATATATTTATACATTTATATATTATTAATACAAGATAACGAAAGGTATTATAAAAACCAGGTTATTTTAATACTAAAAATAAAACATTTAGCGTCATAAAAATGTGCAATGGAAGTTCTCTTCTCTTTGTCCTTCAACTGGTATCCGTTCAAACTTTGACGCAGGTCTGTTTCGTAACATCTCATGAGTATGTTCATAATTTCTCAAATATCATGGAAGTAATATAAGTTTTTAGCCAACTTAAGTTCAATCTTATCATCCTAGTGACTATGATGGAAAAACCCGTATTTGTCCGATGATAATCACGTACTTATCGGATATTTATATTATCACAGCGGCAGACTTTGATATACAAAATTTAAACATAATTTGACTAAGTGCATATTTGGCATGTATTAATTTAGTGTTTGGGATACTTGAAGTTTGCTCATTCCATAATCATGCCCATTTGAGATAGTGGCGACTAAAAAACGCTTGGTAATCTGATGTATCTGCCGTATCTATATAACCTAGTTACATTTTGAAAGAGCTCTCCAATGACATTCGCTTAGGTTGTGCAAGAAGAAAGCTACGCTCACTTAGTTTTAACAAGTAGAAAGTGTATTTTAAAGTTTTTTGCTGTAATATAATTTCTCTTTTTAGTCAATAAAATCCAGTCTATAAGCACAGATGCGTTAAACGCAGGCTGTTATTTTATAATTTCTCGTACATATATTCAAATCCGTTTATAACAATTTCGTAACTCCACATACTATTTTCAAGATGTGCGTGAGATATCTCGAGAGAACTGGTTAATTTAGACGTATGGGGCACTTTAAAAAAATGTGTTTATTTTCCTATATTAAAAGAAATATTCAAATGAAACATACAGTAGTTAAATTTCGTGTGCACGGATTACAACTATAGATACTGTGAGGCTGTGACAGATAGACCGATGAAATTTTTCTTGAAGTTTACTAAAAGATTATTAAGAACCTCATAGTTTTTTAAAAACTATATGTTCTTTAACATTTGTACATGATAATATATTTACATAATGAAAACTAATATTGGAGTTCGTAAATAATTATTTACTACTCAAATTTAAATGTTTACACGTGTGTAAATGATAGGAAACCCTTGCAAAGCAAGTTTCACTCATAGTTAGAAAGAAAATTAGGAAGGAAATCATATTAAGCAAAAAAAGCGTCTAATATTGACAGATTCCTGATATTGAGAGATTTCCCTTATTTACAAATATCTTATCAAAATGTCGACATCAGAATTGATTTCAAAAATTTCGTTTTGATAATTTCGATGTTCAAGGTGCACCATGTTATGAAAGGTCAGTTGAAGGTGATGAAAATCAAATAAAAGCATCGCTCAAATAAACTGATAAATAATAAGACAATAAATTATTGTAAAAGTTGAGTTTATGCAATTCCATTTTGAAAGGTCATTTGAAATTACTTGATTTCATTGCAGATTGAATACGGTTCCGAATATTTACCAGAACTGGAGTCTTGTCGTTATTAATTGTTTTGGTGACTAAATATTTTTAGTTAGCAGCTATAAATATGACAATATATATATTTTAAATAAGAAATACCACTTGATTCAAGTTTTTCGAGAAAAGCCCTGAAGTTTTTTAGCGTCGACTTGCTATTAATCAGAAGATGGCAACAACATATTTATGTAGGTACTATACATTTTTTTCATGTTTTCGTAAACCGGAAACGAAATTTATTTTCTAATAACCCCACAAAAAGACGTATTTATTTATAATGATCCACATGAACAATACCTCAGCTAAATTGTGTATGACATTGCAATTAATTAAATGAAACCATCGACTTTGAGAAGCAAAGTAAACTCGTGACATTTCAAGCCAAGTACCGGGATGAATAATAAAACAATAAGCGTAGCAAAGTTTTGCAAGTTCTGTTTGCTTTATAAATTTTCATTAATAATTGAATATTTTCCCATATGCGAAACTTCAGCTACGAAAACTAATATTATTTCCGCAAGTACCAACTTCGGTGAACTTATCCACATGTTTACCGAAGTGTAAGAGTCGTTTCGTTATTTGGAATAATTAATATAAGGAAAATATTCCAAATTTTTGTCGAACCAGTTTTGCGATGTTTAAACAGGAACATTTACCAAATTATGTATTCACAATTTTAGCGTATTATAGGTTTATGTCAAAAACTTATTAGATGAAAGAACTGTTATAGCGAAGAATATCAATATTAATATTATTTTTCTACATAATATTTCTGCAATCATAATTTTTTGATTTAGGAAAGAAAATGGCAGCCGCAACGTAAATATTTTTTAACGTTAACGGCTGCGAATATTGACGAAGGGATTGCCTTCCTCAGTCAGTCATCAGCCAGTGATAAGAGAAGACCAAATCAATTTGGTGTTCATTTACATGACACTAATATTGTAATTGCAGAAGTTTGAATGTTTCTCATCTAATAGCTCTGTAATTAAGCAATGAATCAATATTAAATTTGGATATTGACAATAATCCGTTGCCGGTCGTCGCTTAGTGATAAAAGAATATCGAAACGATGTAGGTGTATAGTAGTAATTTACATAAAACTAATATTGTAATTACAGAAATATGGATATTTGTTACCTAACAATAACTTAAAACCGAATTCGGAGAATACATTTTGTTTAACGAAATACTATATAGAATATGTACAGTACCCGGTTTGGCACACATGGAATGTTAATACCACAAAAAATATATTTGGATGCTTGCTAAGCCAAAAGGACACGACAGATTTATTAAACATCAAATTAGTATAGTGGTCACTTTTAATTTATGGCCTTCGTAGAAGACAAATCTCCGTGTTTTATTTTGGTACAGTAACATGTCAATTTACACAAATCAAACTGTAAATGTTAAGAAATTAAAATTATTTATACATAGATATTGCGATGGTGTCATTTGGTTGGATACATTATTACATTAGTAGGGTTTTAAGAATCATTAAAAATGGTTTATCATTCAAATAAATATAATTTATCATAACAATTTTAAGGTTTAGTACCGATTAAATATCTTTTAAAATACCAACTTCAAGAAAAGAAAGTACTAAAAAGTAAAAAATAATTAACTCAAAATAATTAACTACATATTTGTAATAAATAAGTAAGCTACTTGTTTTTGAAGTTGCCACTGTGCTCTCGACTAATTTAAACAAATTAAAAATTTAATTAATAATTTCATTTCATTTACAATGTAAAATTAAATCTTAACTTCTTATATACTCATAACACGAAATATATTCATAAAAGGCGTATTTACAATACAAAATTTTATATTTGTTTAAGTTGATCGCCGGTGCTGTCACCGACTTCAAAAATAAGTAACTGAGTTATTTACTGCGAATGAGTAGGTACTTCTTTTGAGTTAAATATTTTTTACTCCTTAGTACATTCTTTTCTTGAAGTCGGTTTTCTAAAAGGTATTTTATTTTATAAATTTTAGTGATTAACAATATTAATCATCACACTGTAACTAAAATTTAATTATTTTCTTTCTTAGAAAATTGTATGATTATTAAAAATCACGGGCAAAAGCTAGTGAATAGAAAATTTCCTCTTTATCTAAATCGGTTATCAACAACACACGGAAATAAAGCGACAGTAGTAGCCGTCAGTGGTAAGATGTTGACCATTATGGGGTTCCATTTTCCATATCCAAACTCCAATATCAAATTTTGCAAAGTAACAACTACAACGAGGAATTCTGTTTTCGATACTCCAAATCCAATATCAGACATTGCAAAGCAATAATGAAAGCAAAATTGAATTACGATTGATTTACTACCGTCCGTTAAGGAGTTGTATATTCAATTTCAAAATTCTTCATCAGACCCTGACTTGGTCGATGGTGCAGTTATTTTGCAAAGTGAAAACCACCAGTAGCAAACAATTACCTTTGATTCACTACCATCCGATAAAGAGTTCTATTGTTCATTTATAGAATGCATCATCAGACGATGACATGGTCGGTATGCAAAGTACCGACTACCAGTAGTAAATATCTTAAACAAACTTGAAGTTTTTACCACCTGTTAAGAGGTTCCATTGTTCATGTCCAGATCTCATCATCATACCATGACCTAGTTGACGGTGTAGTTATTTTGGAAAGTAACAAATACTAGTAGCAAATATCTTTTATCACTGTTTATTTACTAATATTCGTTAAGGAGTTCCATTGTTCATCTCCAAAACTTATCATCAGACACTGAGCTGGTAAGTAATGTGGTTACTTTGCAAAATAACAACTACCCGTAGCAAATAGCTTGAATCATATTTAATTTACTGCTATACGTTAAGGAGTTCTATCGTTCATTTCTGGATTTCATCATCGGATCATCATCATACTTATGGGTCATCCTCTTTCAAATAAAGAAAGAATTACCCAAATCGGTCTACTCGGTAAGGAATCATTACTGGAAATACATAAAAAAGAAGATTCCGATGAATTGAGAATCTCTTCCTTTTTTGAACTCGGTTAAAAACATATAGGCTATGTAACACTTTTCAGAACGTATGGGTTATGGGCAATAACGACCTACTTGAGGAACGTCAAAAAGATTTGTGGAAAAGTTCCAAACAATCATAATAATTTTATGGCTTATCAGATTGATATAAAGTTTTTACCGTCATTTCTTTCAAAGTATCTAAATTGTATGGGGTTTCCAATATTTTTTAGAATGCATGGGTTATCGGTAATAATGGTCTACTTGAACTAAGTCAATATATGTCAAATGCATTTTAAAATTGAGTTACAATTCCAGATAACTACAGCTACATTAAAATGATGTCTAAAATATTGTAGACAATACGAAAATCTACAACAATTAGGGTGTTATGACCGGTTTTCGGACAATTTCAGTATTTTAAGTTAAACAGATTAAACTGTAGACATCATAAATGTCAAAATGAATGTCATAAATGTCAAAATGATGTACACAAAATGGACAACACAATAAATGTTACAATAAAGTTTGAGGGTGTATGTGAGTAATTATTTGTTATAATACAACTCTTTTGTTACAAGGATGAATCTGTTTCTGTACTTGATTAAAGTATGGAATGAATAATTAAACTATTTATAACACCGTAAATAAACTTCATAAATAATAATTCTGCGTAAACAAATTATTCAGGTGCAAGCTGCACTTGCACAATTAGTGTTATATTTCATCAGTCTTCATTTAAAATTACTAATAATACACTCCGACTTTGTATTTGAACGGAGCATATCAGCCGTGCTACTTTCCGCCGACCGCCGTACCACATTGTGTATATGCAAAGCTGAGTTAGGAGCGTTTCGACTGAATCGAATAGGAAATTGTGAAAAACGAGTAAGAACAGAAGTTGCTCCTAACAACCTAAGAAATATTTTTTGTACAACGATTTTATTTCTAAAAACAATGATTCGGCGTTTACAACGAAATAAACAATCAAATTGTTTATAAAAATTATTAGCGTTGGATTTTTTTTCAAATCTAAACATTTTCGTTCAAACTGTATATATATTTTCTAAGTGATCCTTCTAGTAAAGAGTATGATAGCGATTTTGAAGCGTTTCTTCTGAAAAACGTTTAAAAAAATTCATAAAAAATGTACACGAAAACCCTGTTTGTAATTTTCTCTATTTTCCAATTCACACCCTGATATTAACTCCTAGAATTAAAATTCACCTTTTTATACTTCACGTTTATAATTTGGCCACTATACTCTATTTCTGTACTAATTTAAAATTTTCACATGGAATACATTCTGAAAAAGTCGCCTGGGACAGAGAAATAGACGGATGGACACCGAAGTGATTCCATTAGTTTTCCGTTTCGGCATTGTTTCCACTGTACATAATGCGATAAAAAAAATAAATTTAAGGTCCCTTACCTTACTTTACTTTGACGTTGTTTGTTTTACACATAGTCTCGTTTGAAGGTATATTGCTTATTATTCTTCCATTAGTTTTCCATTTTGAAAATTTTTCCTTTGAACATAATACGATGAAAAAAACAAAGTCAGGGTAAGGGACCTTGACTTTGTTTTTTTTTACATAGTCTTGTTTGAAGGTACATTGCTTATTATTTTGAAGCCTAATATTTTGGAAGTGGGGTCCAAAAAAGAGAAAAACAGAAAATGGAACCCTAACTTAATGTTAAAAGATTTTTCATCTTCAGTTTTTAGTAACCAACAAAATTATGTTCTACCTCAGAGGTGTTGACTTCTTTCATTCTATACCACTCCCCTCAATTTTATGATTTTTTCAACTATTTTCTCCAGCTGTTGTTTAGATATCATCGTGTTAACGCAAATTTGGTCTTCCTTGTTGTTGTTGGCGTTTTTCGCCACACGGTTCCCGTTATACGAACATTTTACACCTCGAGTTTGGCTTTCTTGAGACACGGCCAACTCATTGCTACTTACGCTACACTGCAGGTGTGAAGAAGTCTGTGATCCTACTCTTCTCTCTGAGCCACTCGTTTCTTTTCGGTCTCTCAATGTGACCTATATCAGTTCCTTTTCATTGCTCTCTGATCCTCTCTGAGCTTAGTGAGGATTTCTTTTTGTAAACATAAATTTTGCAGTTCTATATATAAGTACTGGTAGTATATACTGGTCACGTATGCGACCTTTCTGTTCTGCTTTAATTTTCATTTTGAGTCACATTTGTATAAAATTCAGAAACTGCACGAGAGGGTATGGCAAGGGATTTACAAAAAATATGACGAAATTAGTAGAGTTCTTTTCTTGAAACCCTAAAAATCGGTTCATTTGTGTAGCAAAAATGAACCGATTATTAAAGTGACATGACATTAAATCACATAAACTATAAATTTACATTATATTAAGACTAGACTAATTCATGCGGGAGTAGATGAGTAAACGTTATGAGGTCATATAGCTCTTTCAAGGCCTAGAATCTCTCGCCAAGAACCATTCGGAAGATATTGCGAAATATATTTCAATGAAATTTGGATGTTAACAATAGAAACAAAAATTTAAACATGTTTATATTACTATTAACTTAGCACCGTTTTGGATGTCAATATATATAGCTTGACAAGAATTAGTTTTATATCCTGCAAAGTGCTAAGTCGGCATGTGGAACACTTGTACTTGATGAAAGGAGTCCTTTGTAGCGATGATGTGGTAATTTGGTGAGCAATAAATTTTTTCTTGATACTTAACATAACATACAAGACTTTCAAGAAAACATAACATGATGCGGTTATAACACGCGACAAAAAAGCTTGAGACGTCAAGGCTGTCTGGCGTTTGTTTCAATCGCGTTTACCCCAAGACGATATATTTAAAACTTGTAGTAATTTACCCGTTATGATACAAATGAGATAGTTTCCATTTTACATCTACGCAGTACGTCATCCTATATGTCCGTGGTATTGTTAGAATTGAACTGAAATTGGTTGAGTTTATAATATTATTTATGTATATATAAGGATATCCAAGAATTAAAGTAATAATTTTTGGGCCACTTTATCAAACAGCACCATTTAATTAAAATTCTTTCCACCTCATATTGGTCATCCATCACAAGCCCATGAACTAAATAATCTTACGACCCCAAATATTTTTTCTAATCCTTTCCACATTATTCTGTTAAAATTTTAATGATTTTTAACTATTCAACTAGGTAAGTTTGTCATAATATTTGAACCGGTGGTACATGCTTAATAAATATAAGTTCATTGAACCTAATGCCGAGATAAATTGGAAAAAAGCAAAAAAACTAAAGAAGGAAATGATATATTCTATGGTTTCAGAAAGTAAATACGGAGATAGAAAAAAATTAAAACAAAGGATATTCAAACCAGATAAGTTACTCTGCTCATTTTGCTTCCTTCTTTCTTTCTTGTTTTAAGCTTTCGTTAAATAAATAGGCAACTAAATGGGATCTAATATTTATTATAACAAATGAAGAAATGCAAGACCGGAGCGATTAATTGGGTGTGTAATTATGTTTGTACCAGAACTTCAAATAATTTTACTTCATTAATCATGTTGGGTAGTGTGTATATTTTTTGTGGGCTGTGATTCGATTTAAGTAAACAAGTTTGCATTTAATTGTCGATTGACCGAGTGTTCCATTGTAACATATTAATTTCGTCACATTTGGCCATCCATGTTTAATAGAATCATAACTCTTTCAGTTTAAATCCGATTGTGGCGAAATCCCAGAAGAAAGCCTGGATGAATTGAATAAATACGATAAAACATCCTCACAATAACTTCTAAAATTTTAGATCTTCTATTTTATTAGTAAGTACTTCAACGAAAAATTATGTTTCTTACAATAACCGAGTATTTTATCGTAAGCTTGTAAAAGACATAGTTAGTAAAATATGTGGATAAGCATAAATATTAATGTCATGATTAGTGAATATAAATACTTAAGGTTGGTTATTACATTATAAATACTAAAGATACACCATTAATATTGAACATTCTAAGAATGTACGCATTGCAACTTCCTCTCGTAACTGATAGATTTATATCTGTATAATAATCTAAAATAATCGTTCGTAATGTCTTAAAATTTTAGAAACGTTACTTTTTCACAAAATTTATAGAGTGAAATCCCAATTATTATAAATGGTAATAAGTTTGAACTTTGAAGGTGACAGTCGTATGTATATACGTAACGAAGTGAAAATTGTTTTTATTTAAGAAATTACAATTACGTGTTCGGAATTTACAGTAAATTTTAATTTTTTGGCTCTTTCTTCACCTTCATGTCGATCGGTATGAAAGGAAAGCTCTTCAATTAGTGGCATTTTAGAGCAGTTGGGTAACCTCATTCGAGCCTCTAATGATCAAATTTACCAAATGTCAGTGGCGGGCTGAGTAATTAAAGATAATCACTGCTCTGGGCGGGTGGTGACTGTACAGACTGATGAGTAATTGGAGGGCATTAAGGTAGTCAATTTGCCATTTTGTCACATTTTTGACCTTACGATTTGTATCAATTTATGGATATTTTTCGATGGAAGGAGTTTTAAGTAGACTAAAGTAATTTTTTCGTATTATTTGCCTATTAAATTTTTTTTTAAATTTTTATATATAATTTCAACATTTTAAATTTTGTATATTAAACGAAATTTTAATTGGTTTATCTTATTTTCCAAGTTAACAAAAAAGCCTTGAAATATATCTAACCTCAAATTATTGCAGTGGAATACTATGCAAATAATATTTAGCTCTCATAGAAAAATCTGTTCTATATTACATTATTTTCTATAAATTTTTTCTTGTCTAAGAAATAATATTACATCACGTAGTTTCATTTAATTGCCTAGCGTTATTATGCGGAGCATTTTTGTAAAAACAAATACCTTTTTAATATTAATGTCCATTAGTGTTTTTGCCAATAAAACATTACAATTTAATCGAAAATTGGCTTTGTAAAGAGCTTTTTACTTAATATAAATCGAACCACTTTATTTAACTTAAATTAAAAACTGGTTTAATGATTCTAGAATAAATGAAAAGATTTCATCAGTTGACCTTTTTTAAATATTTAAGGCATCATTACTCTTTATATTTTTCTTAAACTACTGACTGATCTTTCCTTAGTTTTTACATTTTACTTAGTTTTAGTTAGCTTTCCATTGTCGATATAATGGAAATTATCAGGTCTTTTTGTTGTCTTCTTTCTGAATTGAGTTAAAATTTTGTCTACATTGCCCTGATTTGTAATGAATAGATTCCTTTTAACAGTTTCCTTCAAACGTCGAGCGTTGACTCGATTCATTTTCCTGTTAAACGATGCCTACGCAGACGTACAGCGTCATACAAAGGCTCTGCTAATTGTTGCTGGGTTTTATCAGGCGTAGCTCTCACAGTGACTGGGCTCTCTTTGTTCTGCACCCTGTACCATCATCAATTGTTGATTACTTTGATTTCGAATTTATTATTCTTTTACTTGATGAATATGTTGCTAATACATATTAATATGTATAGGATTGCTAAAATAAAAGGAGTCACCGAGTTCGGAAATATTTTCTTTATTTTCGTCGATTATTTTATTTAATGTAAAGAGAAAAAAGCAACTACAAATAATTTTAAATATTTCGTGAACTCTAAACAAGTCTAATAATATTTTGTTGGAAGAAGCCATAAAATAATTACGGAAAACACGTACGATTAACTTACCAATTAAGTAAAGCTGCAATTATTTAATAGATTATTAAATATTATTGTACATAATACATAAAATATTATTTTTAATAGATATTAGTTTTAGCAGATTATCAGTTTCAATAGATTCTTAGTTATCTACATAAAACCCTTTAGTTGATTGATTTGAATAAACCATAAATAAAATAAAATTCCAAGTAATATCACAGATTCATCTGTTTACGTACATCTGGTGAGCTTATTTTTATGGGAATAATATTTTCAAGTCAATCAAAATTACAGTGTATTGATAATGTTGCAAAACAAATAACGAAACATCGTGATAACAAAACATGAAAAATTTGTTTTGAAAAGGATGAAACACAAAAATAATCAATCTAACTTTTGTACGTCGGGAGAAGTTTTGAAGCAGGATTGAGAAGGCCAAAAATAAAGAAGAAGGAATAAACCAGAGGGATGGGAAAGAAAATGTGTAGAACGTAAAGTTAGCAAGTTAAACAGTGAACGAATGCTTATAGGAATAAATATGTTTGGGCATAGGGAGATTGTCAAAATATAGACCCAAGCAAACAGGGTTGTAATTCCAGCTGCAAAAGACTCTAAAGGCGTCTTAAAAGGTTGTAAAAAAGTGAAATAATATAAAAATTTTGCATGTGAAGGATCTGCAATCATGTTTTTCGCGACTTTAACTCTAGGATGTGACAAAATTTTCTGAAGCCGAAAAGGTAAAGCATACGTAAATGTGGAAGGTGTTAAAGTTTGTTAAGCGATTGTTTTGGAAGATCAAAGCAGCACATAGTTTTGAAAGGAAACGCCGTATATTAACTATTTCCTCATATTCGGAGAGCGATATTTTTTTTTCACCTGGACATTTTTTTCGACTATCCTACTTGTATTGTCGGGTAAAGTATGTTATATCTTTCTTGATGTCGCATTGCAACATGATAGTTCCAGTTTTCTTTTAATCTTACTATCTCTGCATTTTTATTCATTCGATATTCAACTATTTTTTTCATACCTTCATTTATCTAGGTTACTCGCAATTCTCCATTATACCCACAATTCAAAAGTTTCATGTTTTCTGAAAACGTATCCGTTAGCTCCTAATCTTTGGTACCATATAAGTATTGAAGATATGTAGTATCTTACCAACTTTATTTTTAATTTCAGAGTGATGTTAATTCTGCATAAGAACTTTTAGTGTTTTTACACTTAGGATTACTTCGGTTTACTTTGATGTCTGTCTGTTTATTAGACACATATTGAGTATGGTGGCCCAATTATAGACCTGAATAAGAACGCCATTCGGGCTTTTCCCATGTTGATTATAATTTCTTTGCACACAATTGCGATTTCTAAATTCATGGGATGTTTCTTTTGTTCTATTGACTCTGTTACAATATTGACGATATTTACAAGGAATTCTTCCAAAGTTTTCATATACCTTGTAAAATTTTTAAACAAGTAAATAAATTGTGTTAGAACACATATCTCTCAGTTCTGATGCAAGAGTTTAATTGGAATCTTAATCTGCATTTGTTTTAGTCCAATATTTCTTACTTACACAATTAATACACCTGTAAAGTATTTCAGCTTCAAATTTCAGGATAGTGGGATGTGTCAATTCCTTTAACCATTATGAATAAAATTCAAAAAAAGTGTGGAGTCTAAAGATCTCTTATAAAATATGTATGTATATTGGCTATTTACTACTATAAGGAAACTTATTTAAAATTATGTGTAAACGCGGTATATTTCAAATGTTCGGAAATGTTATCAACATTTCCTTCAATGACCAATAGGTAAAATTAATTAAAAATTACTGGCAGGCTCGGCTCCAAAAAATTATATAACCCGCATGCATGTATTAGAAGAGAGTCGTTATTATTACGACTGTTATTGTGGTTGCTATAGTTATGAATTTGTTTGATAGTTCAATTTGAGACTTAAGTATTATTCTTTTAGTATCATTTTATAGATAAAACGTTCTCTGTAATTGATTGTTCCTCGCGATTTGGTAAGTTAGTTGGTAAAATATTTTGTCGTTTAAACTTGAGTATATTATTAATTGTTTCTCCTTTGTATTTTAAATTGCGAGTATTACAGTCTTAAAATATTATTTATATACCTTTGTACTGGGTACACTTTTACTAAATAAATATGAAGGTTTGAAATATGATATCTTGACTGTTTTTGAATACCTTTTTAAAAATACAGCAAATAATTATTGCAAATTCTAATAATATTAAATTATTAAAATAGACGGAAGTTGTTTGTTTATTTCTTTAATCATTTAAAACTAAGGGTTAACCATAAAATTCACAAATAGTGTCTCTTTTTTATTTTATGTGTAAATATAAATTAGTATTATTTTCTACTTCTTCTTCATTTAGCACCTTTTACTGTTAAACTTAGACAAATATTAGTTTATTTATTTATTTATTTTAATTTTTTTGTTTTTATTATACATACTTATATTTATATGTGTATTAGTGCTGAAACAATTTCCAGGGTACTGTAGTATCAATGTTTTATATTTATATTATATCTAGAAGATATTAAGAATGGGTGATGATATTATATTTACTTGTTCATTTAATATATTGACCTTGATATCTTTTTTATGTCTGTTTATTTCTAATGTTTCTAGGATATTAAGTTTATTGCCTTTTGTATTTATTTGTAATATATAGGGGGAATTATCAGTATGGGGGTGATGGTTATTTTCAATGAGATGTTTAGCAAAGTGAGATGTGTCTGGTTTATTATTTCGCCAGCTGGCGATATGTTCTTTATATCTTGTATTAAAATCTCTTCCTGTTTGACCTATGTATACACTATTACAATTGTTACATTTAAGTTTATAGATACCACTCTTTTTATGTTTATCTATTTTTTCTTTATTATTAATAAGGGTTTTATCCAAGTTATTTAAGTTATGAGTTTTCCTAATTTGAGTGATACATTATATATGTATGGGATAGATTTATAGTAAATATTATTATTATTTGGTACGACCGGGTATATTTCTTTTATTAGTATTTTTCTTAATTTATTATGGTACAATTTTGTGACAATTTAAAATGGGTCATAATTATTATTTGTTGCGATTTGTTTTATATTTTTTATTTCTTTACGTAGGTCAGGTTTTTCAAGAGTGAATTATGGAATGGAAGGCTGCTAACTTATGGGACCAAGGGTGTTGAGATTGACCATTAATTATGGAGTCTGTAAATGTGTCTGTTCTAAATATACTAAATTTATGTTTATTATTTTTGCGTTCTATTGTTATATCTAAAAAATTAAGTTTATTATCGGACTCTACTTCTAAAGTGAATTTGATGTTATTGTGTAAGGAGTTAGCAAAGTTAACAAACTGGTCTAACTGTCGCTGTGTACCTTTCCAGCAGATAAGGATGTCGTCAACGTATCTATAATAGTATAATATATTGGTCGCTAATTTACTGTTTAAGAGGCTGGTTTCTAGATGATTCATAAATAACTCGGCTAAAAGGGGACTGAGAGGGGGGAGCCCATTGCAAGGCCATTAACTTGTTGAAAATTTTTTTTATCGAATAGAAAATAATTTTGGTCTGTGCATAGTTTAAAGAGGTCTCTAATTTCCGATGCTTCAATGGGATTTAATTTTTTCTTTTCTAGGATATCTGAAATGATATTTAGGCAATCTTTTGGTGGTATATTAGAAAATAAGTTTACTACGTCGAGTGATACTAATTTACAATTGGGTGTTAGATGTATATTTTTAATTTTATTACAGAGATCAACAGAGTTTTTAATGGTATGTTTAGGCGCAAATCAGGTTTTATTTCGGAAGATATTATTCAGGTGAAAAGCTAATTTTTTTGTGGGTGCGTTTGTGTATGAGACAAGATGTCGTATGGGTATATTTGGTTTATGAATTTTAGGTTGTCCATATAGTATTGGGGGTCTAGGGTTCATTTCTATAACTTTATGTTTCGTGAATTCGTTAGGATATATAATGTTACAGGTTTTATTTAATTGTTTTACGTTATCTACAAATGTCGTGGTGGGGTCCCTTTGTAGTTTTGTGAAGTCATCTGGTTTAAGGAAATCGTACACTTTATTTTTATATTCACTTTGGTCTAGAATAACTATAGTGTTGCCTTTATCTGCTTTAGATAGGGTGAGTTTATCTTTATTAATTTTAATTTGTAAATTACGTTGTGTCAAAATTTCGTCATTAATGTGTGTCTTGGTTTTAGAGTATTCTTTACATGTTATATTAGCAGCTTTGTGTTTAGTAAGTGCGTCCTGGTTACTGAATGCAATGATGGTATCTACTACTAGTGATTCTATGTTTTTTCTTGATGGTGCGGTAGGAATATTATATTTAAATCCTTTATTTAAAAGTTCTAGTTCTTTATTATTAAATGTTGATTGTGAAAGGTTTACTATTCTGGGATAAAACGTTTGTTTGGGTGTAACTTTTGGTTTCTGGGTTTTGGCTTTCAGTTTTTTAATTTTGTTAATTTGTTTTTGTGTTATGTTTTTTATTATGGTACTGACATCATTTCTAATTTGATAGTCTAAAGTATCAAATTCTATAGGGTGAAGGAGATATGTTAGAGAAGATTAATAATAAATAATAATTATGACCCAGATTAATAATAAATAATAATTATGACCAATAAGAAATAACAATTATGACCCATCAATTGTCACAAAATTGTACCATAATAAATTAAGAAAAATACTAATAAAAGAAATACACCCGGTCGTACCAAATAATAATAATATTTACTATAAATCTATCCCATACATAGGTAATGCATCACTCAAATTAGGAAAACTCTTAACTAATAATAAAAATACAAATAATATAACATGTACGTATAGTACCTTAAATAACTTGGGTAAAACCCTTATTAATAATAAAGAAAAAATAGATAAACATAAAAAGAGTGGTATCTATAAACTTAAATGTAACGATTGTAATAGTGTATACATAGGTCAAACAGGAAGAGATTTTAATACAAGATATAAAGAACATATCGCCAGCTAGCGAAATAATAAACCAGACACATCTCACTTTGCTAAACATCTCATTGAAAATAACCATCACCCCCATACTGATAATTCCCCCTATATATTACAAATAAATACAAAAGGCAATAAACTTAATATCCTAGAAACATTAGAAATAAACAGACATAAAAAAGATATCAAGGTCAATATATTAAATGAACAACTAAATATAATATCATCACCCATTCTTAATATCTTCTAGATATAATATAAATATAAAACATTGATACTACAGTACCCTGGAAATTGTTTCAGCACTAATACACATATAAATATAAGTATATATAATAAAAACAAAAAAATTAAAATAAATAAATAAATAAATATATGAATACACAAAACCGGAGATATGTAGAATTAGTGTATTACCTTGTCCTTACTTTCAAATACCCTTGCTTTTGTATAAATATATTACCGATAATAAGATATGTAGAATTAGTGTATTACCTTGGCCTTACTTTCAAATACCCTTGCTTTTGTACAAATATATTACCGACAATAACTTCCATTTAATTTTATTACATACACCGTAAAGTTTGCGTTGTATAACCTCACATAATAACAACAATTGAATTTATTACCCTCACTAAAATACTGGTATATTGTATAACTCTCTGTAATATAATAAAATCTAGTCTGCGCCCCTGCAATAAACTCACTAACATAAACAATGGAAAAATCCGCACAAAGCAGTCTTCCGCTATTGTGTTTGAAACATTTAAATGCTGTTGGTTGTTCCTAAGAGTTAATCTTTGACCACCTGAAGATGTTGTAATACAACGAAACCTAGGTGGTGGTAAAGAAATTAAAGATAGTAGAAATAATACTAAATCACGTAGTTTCATTTAATTGTGAATAATGAATTTTTACAAAATTAACACCAAATATATTCAATATTGAAAAACACGTGATAGAATTGTAAAGGTGATAGGCGAACACCTAGGCCTAAAGGGGATTATTGTTTCTAAGTTAATAAAATTTAATGGTTTTAGTTTTTAAAAACGTTTTAAAATTATTTTTCAATATCCAAAGTTATTTCACTTAGGTGTTTGGTTTTCTTATCCATAATAATTATTACTTTCGTGTGGGAGATGATATAAAAAAATCATTGTGTTTATATCCTGCTATAATATGGTTATTGCCATTATCGATTTTTTTATCAGTTCGTATTTATAATAATTAGCTCTAAAACGTAGTTATTAATATTATTCAATAAGTGTATCGATAAACCTTTGGTGTATGATTACGTTTCATATCCTTGGGACTTATGTACGAAACCTAAACCATTTAAAACTTTATGACTCACAATTGCAAACCAGTCATACGCTGCGTCTTTATATCACACCGTCCTGCCAATCTTCATATCGGTAATAATATTTTTTTAAAATTTTGTGTTAGGGATCCAATATTTCCTTCTTTTCAACTGTCAATATTTCAATACCAAGTACTAAGTTTGTCCTGAGAGTAATTTAAAATCGATTGGAGGGTCTTAATTTAATAATCTTTACTTATCCTTGTCGAATGATAGATTTCTTTGTTCATTACATTTTGGTTTTCGCTGTTAATTGGACAAATTTAAATAGAAGTTCCATTTAGTAAAATATCATTATCATACTTCATATAATTTTTGCGTGAAAATGACGACCAACAGTTTTCGCTTGTTCTTAAATTCCGTCTAAGCATTTTTCTATTAAAGAAAATTTAATACTTTTTTTTTCCATTTTCAAACAGTTGTGGGTTATTTATATTGTGGTGATTTTAAGCATGATGAATACGGGCAAGAACTAATATAACTGATATAATTTTAATATTCTAATTT
This sequence comes from Druceiella hillmani, assembly GCA_039881145.1. Classification (NCBI taxonomy): domain Eukaryota; kingdom Metazoa; phylum Arthropoda; class Insecta; order Lepidoptera; family Hepialidae; genus Druceiella; species Druceiella hillmani. The sequence continues at coordinate 26,694,009 of JAYKKI010000025.1, forward strand.
AAATATTATTCTAAGAATCTTAAAGAATATTTTTTTAAAATTTTGCGTGTTTACGTACTAAAAAGAATAAAAGCATATCTAACATCTATAGTTACATAGGGTTTCCTTTCAATTTTCTTCACAAAGCAATCATTGGGCCTTTGTTGTACCCAGTCATTGTTCTTTGTTTACTATTCTTTATATCAGCTGTTTATCTTTCAAATACAAAAATATTATCAATTCAGTTTCACCTTTCTTTTTGTAGAGGAAAAATGACAAACATTAAAAAACACATGTATGTCTTCATTTCGCAATTTCGTCCGTATTGGCAGAGAAAAACAACTTTTATTTTCGCCCTTTGTATAACTTTTTTTTCGCCTTTGTATACTTTTTTTTATAATTTTTTATACGAAGACGCGAATCAATCGACATCGAGGTACATTCGTTGATTAGGTTGGATTAAATTTTCTAGAAAAACCTTTTATATGATAATTGATGTAAGGCGACCAGACAGAGTTTAATTTAATAGCCATTAACATTCGTTTATCGTGAACGTAAATTGATTACTAAGTGACTTAAAAATTGATTGGTCAAGCGCAAGTCTGATTCGTATGACATAATTTCGAATTTGGCCACGCTGCAAATTCACAAATAATGTAAACAATTTTTTTATTATTTATCTGATTAAATACAATATTTGAAATTCGGGATTAATTCTAATTTGAGCATTTTAAAATATGAGCATGGTCACAAAATATCTCTCACATAAGTTATTGTAAAGTCTTTCCATTTTGTAATTTCAAAAATTAAAAAAAAATATTTTAGTTTTAAGAACATACGAAACGCTCCCTCTATATACGCATTTAAGAATCGTCGCAAAATTTATACCTCTCGTAATTTCCTATAATACTTCACTTTCCTTTTTTCTTTCACATTCTGTTCCGTTCCACAATCCCTTGTTATTTGTAGGTTTATGCATATGATCATGTACATACATGTATACCCGTATGTGTGTATGTATGTGGTTGTAAATTTACGCATGTTTTTGAATATGTATTTGCACATAAATTACAGATGTAAAATTAATTTTTTTTTTTACTTTTAATCAACGCCCAGTCTATTGGAGTTCCCACAATACCGTTTGTTCTTAAACTAGTGCTGTGGTTGACTGTAAGATATTGTTTTCGTAGCAATAAATACTTTGCATGGAACATCTGTGTACAATTGGATATACAAATAAATAAACAAATAGATGAATAAATCGGACTTTCGAAACGATATACCTTTAAATTGACGGATCTTAACTTTTATAAGACCTTCAAACATACACGATATCTATTTAGGTGATACGTATTAAACTTTATTTATTCTTATATTAAAACATTCATGGTACATAATACGTACGAATAAAGCATACGTGATATATAAATACGACTAATATAATTCCGTTCGATAGTTTTGGGTGTCGTATAAAATATATGTGCACGTATATTTTTATTCTCAATATGTTTTTGAATATTTTCGAAACTTAATAGTTGTGATTACACGTTACGGATATTCGTAAAATCGGATAAAAATTCTTATTCATACTATTCCTCAATGCTGAGGATCGTGGTTCCTTTTTGAAAACACCTTCTGTTTAAGGATATTCTAACATAGGTTTTTATTTTCGTCGCTGTGTAGCTTGGCACTCGTCACGTAATAAAATACCAAGCATTTCTTAAATTTGATCGATCCAGCACCTAGAGTAGCATCTTCGTGGTATCCGTCCTTGAACCATGCTGGTAATAATGAGTTTCTCAACACTGTCCGCTTTTTGCGATCAGCCATTTTCAGCGTTTATGAATTAACACGGTATATAAATATGGATCCAACCTGCGAGTGTCGCCCTCATGATGTATTTTCCGTATTCACTAAAGTATGTATGGTAGCTGTGGTGTGTTGGATTGATCACAAGGCATACGGACTTTGACAGCGTGGCGCATCGTAGGTACCGGGGTTTGATGCCTGGTTGCTAGTCTAGCGGGGCTCAATGGATCCTCTAGTTGGATGTAAAGGGTTGCCCTCATTGCAGTAAATCTGCCATATTTACCAATTGTATACATTAACGTACATAAGTAAGAAGTAAATAAATAATAAATAAATAAGAGAGAACAGTGATGGGATGCATTCCTATCACACTCTGCATATTTGAATGGTCTGGATAATGGTCCTGCGTATTTTAACCATGCCAAAGTTGGCTACATATAAAGATTGCAGCAGGGCAACCAAATTACTTTACTAGTTGTCGAATGTTCAGTTCATGCTAATGAGTGCATCCGCCCTTTACAAAACCAGCTTGCTCTCGTGTTCGTCAATTTTTGTATTTCTTTGTTGAGGATTTTTAATGAGCATAACGCAAGGCAGTGCGGTTATCGTTGTCCAGTCTGAATGCTTCATTTTTCGATTGTATTCTGTGGGTTGTCTCAGTTGTGTGTTGGAATTAGCTCAATTTTTTTATCATGGTTTTACGTAGAAGTTATTTTTTTGATAGCTCCAGTGACTCTCTGGTATCTCTACTGCTACACTCTTTCTGGGCTGTTTAAATCTTAACGCCATCTAGGCAATAAATAGTATATGCTTTAATCCGCAATCAGCGTTAAGAGCCTTGATTTTGAATGTCGACGTTGTCGACCAAGCTTTTCCGGTGATATAATCTATTTGATTTCTAAATCTATTTCAAGAATATTTTCAAGCGTAGAAACGGTGAGAATTTAGAAGAAGTATTTGTTGCAGTAATGTTATAGTTGATTTAGAAATCGAACAGACTTGTGCTTCATTTATTCCTCTCATCTAGACCGAGTTTATCCACTGCTAGTCTGATGCACTTATCCACCTTCGTGCTTCCATTAATTAAGAGTCAAATTACTTTAACTATTCTCGGAGAAAAAAGTTAGCGACAAAATAAATAGTGGTCAAGTGCGTACCGCAACACGTATAAAAAGTATTAGAAGTGCAGAGATTTCTCTTCTGCGCCCGGTTGGAAAAACATACGAATACCTGAATATCCTTTGTGCTCATAAAAAGTTCATTTATAAACTCCGGGAATAACTAAAAATTACAAAGTGCGAAATTGGGATTTTATTTTGCATAATAAAATCCCAAATGTTAAATTTTCTTAAATACCCCTATTATACCTTTTTAAATAAAGGTATAATAGGCGTATTTAAGAAAAATTTTTTTTTGTTAAAATGGGCTGTAATGTTGTCTCAATAAATTTGTATAGACTGTTTTGTTAATATACATGTTAATACTAAAATAAAATTTGCCTGATTTATTATCAATAAATTAGAATATTATGGAATTTTTGGAGACAAGAAAACCAACAAAGTATTTTGAATTTTTGTGGACCTGTGTAACTGCTACGAACAACGTTAATGTAGAAACCATTATAAATTATCTCTCTCACTTCTTTACGAACTATTCTCTTTAGGCTAAGCTCTCACTTCCACAAATATTAATAATCATTGACTGCTTACTATTTAAAATAGTTGGCAAAAAGTTAACACAACAATCTAATTGCAATGCTATAATTATTTAACATATGTTATAATCATCACAAAGGATTTGATAGTAATTATATATATTGTAGTGACAAAAGGAATACTTGCTTTGCTCCTTATATAAGATGTCGCGTTACTGTGTCGTTAGTGATATTACTATGTGAGTTTTCGTATTTGCGATTTATTCCTTATAGTTAGAGATATTTTAAATATAATTTATAATGTTAGTAATGCTTGTATCTATTTTGTGATACAACATTGAATACGAACTGTATATTTTTATTTTTGTTGTTAAAATTCAACGTCGTTTTATTTAAGCCATTGTTGCATTGAAAAGAATTTGAAAGAAATCCATCAAACAATATGTAAGTCTTCACATCACGGTTCTGCTGGCGTTGCTAGCGGGGGATGGAATTATGTCCATTTCGTCCTTTCTTTAATTTCGTTCCTCGAATTTGTGAATTGAAATCGGTCATAAAGGATCGAAGGATGAATTGCGAGGCACATTTGATTTGTAAGCGAACTCTCTTCTTCTGACTTTCAATGATGCGTGGCGGTCAAACTTTTGCAGGTCATTCGGCTGTACTTTTTTTTTTTTGAAAATATATAATACGCTAAAGGCATAATTTCATTATACAGTCTATCGTTATTGTAAAATAGATGTAATTTTTTGGAACATTAAATAAATATTTATTCAATGATATTTAGTAGTTATGGAATACTGAAAGGAAAATATATAAAGAACTTAAGAAATATAAGAATGATTTCCAAAAAAAAATATGATTTAGGTTAATTTGCTAATTGTATTAATTTAGCTACTTTATTTATGGCTGATAAATATGTGTACAGATCCAAAAAGCTTTGCACAACAGTTGTACTTATAACCACAATATTTATTTTAAATGTTTCAAGAACACTTTGGTTTCGAGTAAAATGAAGCAATTGGTTCGCATAGTTTTACCATGGATTCCTTAATCGAGCTTAGCAGAACATATTGTTAACAAAGTTTGTAAATATTCGTTTCCACTAAAACACTAGCTGCAATTCAAAATGTTTCCCTATTTTCATCGTTGTATTTTCTAAATTACCCTCACATATCGCATCATTTAATATTTTTAGAATTAATTCAGATTATGTATGTACCATAGAAAAAGGAACGCATTTTTTAAGCTTTCCTTTGGAAGCAAAATATGTAATTTTAAATTTTGGCATTGTATGTTTTTTTTTTAAAATTCAAATTAGCAAATAATTATTTGATTCTATCTTGGTTTCTTTTGGGTTTCCATTAAGGTACAATAATTTTTTTCTGACTTTCGCTGTAATTATTGCATAAAAACCAATAATTTTATACTTTTTGAATATTTCTAAACTTATCCCATTAAGAAAAAAGTATGTATTTGGCAAAACTACATTTAGCATTTCACAACATTCACTAATACAAACTATGTAAATAGTGACTTTTTGTTCCCTCAGATATATTTAGATAAAATATTCAAAAGAACTTGAAAAATTACATCTTGGGGTAACTTCGGCAAAACGCCAAAAGACAACCTCTTCTAGTAGTAGCGAACGAAAAGACTGAAATTGATTAGTTATGTCGAAACAAAAAATACTTTATCAGAAATTTGTAAAAGGAAAACGGGCAGTATGAAGTAAAGCCATATAGAAATTTAATCAAAAGGCATTTAGTAACATTTTAAATCTAAGTTCAAAGTCGGTGCTTGATAAAGAAAAGCGGGCTATTTTCCTTCGGAAATATTTTTCCGGTTATAACTGAAAACAATTGGTACTATTTGTGGACCAATATGAATAGCCGAAAAATCGTTCGATTTCTATCCAATTGGTTGTTGCTTAGATTTTGTAGGACATAGATGTAAATTTTTCGGTAGTATAACTCAAGAGCAGAACAGATATTTGGGCTCGTAATTTTATAATTTTGATTGCTCCATTGTACACTATCATAAATATATAAAAAGTTCATAGTCAACCGGACACCGCTTTTAGATTTTGTAAGCCATTGAAAGTACATTCATATACATACATATATGGTATATATTCACACAGATTTGATCTAATTCGTGTTTCTGCATTAACATTTGTTTTGAAACGTTTTTCTTCCCGTGTCTTTATTGACGCTCCCTGACGCTAACGCAGTACTTTCACCGTTTTAATAAAAGTATAAAATGTGTGGATAGCATTTTACTGCAGTGTAAACAGCACATTTTTATTTCTATTTTAAACTCATGAAAAAATGTGATGGAAACCTAAATATATTACATATTTACACAAGTAATACATGACCTTGTTTTCAGTCTCATTTTAATGAAAGACAGCGTGAAGTTATACATAGATGAAAAGAGCTAAGTTGCCTTTTCGGAAAATGTTTTGAATATTGCGAAAAAAAAGCAGAGGAAATATTTCATGGGATGATCTAAGAGTTCTATATAAAAGCATTCATCAACGAACACATCTTTATACATATTACATATAACAATAGCAAGCAATATTTGAATATTTTAATCTTTGGCGAATTTAAATTTGCTCAAGAAATCTGTAATGGAAATTATCTACAAAAAAATTGAAATTATTGAAGAAAAATAATTTTGTTTCAAAGATTTTCCCGTCCAACTAGAAATAAAAATTATAGGGTTTGGAAACTAGAAAAAATACGCTTTTAGGTGGCTCTCGTATAAACAGGTTATGGCCTGCCTTCTCGTTTTGGACGTTGAAGCAGTTTTATGTATAAGCTTATTGCAGCCGTCTAAGATGTCTGTCTTATTTTATTCCTTAAAAGTAGTAAACTAGCAGGCTCCACTATGTGTGTTGATTATTATGTTTAAATAACTGTAACCCCTAAAACAATTTTTTTATTCATTTTTTCACCTCTTTTTAGGGTTCCTATTAACATATTAACATAAATTAAATTACGAGCATTTATTGTTACATACTAGCATTATCTTCACATTGTGTTAAAATAACGAACTAAGCAATGTACATTGCCTATGGCTCGCTCACTCTGCTATTTCTACTCGTTGATATTTCTTATATTGTATGTAAATTGTGCGTAAGTTTTAATTAAACACATGTTAATCCATCGAAGTGCCCAGTTTTCACTTTAAATCCATGAGGTTATATGTCCAGAATCCCTAATAAAAGTGGAAAGCATAAAAAATTCAATAAACACAACAAAACTTGAAAATCAGCAAAAAAGAAACAATCTTACCGACGCATCTTGGCCTTATTCATACGTATAAACATTCCTGAAACCAACGCAAAGATGATCCAGTCGTATTAAAGGTTATTTAAAAAATTAACCGGCTGCGCAAAATTATTCTATATGGAGATTCGCCGTGATTCGATCTCGAGCACGAAGAATTGATAGATTATAAAGAAATTGAAGCACTTATAAATCTAAAGAAACATGTAAAAGTGTAATTAAAATTTTATTTTGGATTCGGTAAACACATTTAAGAAGCCAAGTCTGCCGAGGAAGAGTGGAACAATTTAGCGCGCGCTTTCGATGCGGATAGCGGCAAATATCTACGTCGTGTGAGTTTATTTCGTGGCTTATATGCAACTAATCTTGCTGGATATCCAAAAGTGGAGGAATATGTAAGAAAAATAATAGACAACGGCTAACAAACTGAAAAATATAGGGTTTAAAGTAGACGACGAACGACTAGGTCTACTAGATTCATGGAAACCCATGATCCTAGCCATCGAAAGTTCCGGCATTGAGATTATTGCAGACTCGACAAGCTAATAAATTAAGTTAAGGGAATAGGGCAGTTTTTCTCTAACCCTAAGAAAAAAGGCTATAAGTAATATCAATCTAAAAGTTTTCGCTACTTCAGCTGTAATAAGTATAAACATATAATTAAAAAAAAATCACATAAAGAAAGTTCAAATTATGCCGTTATTTTTCTAGTTTCTACTAGTAACTATGATGCCTTTTATATAGATTCTGGGACTTCAGCGCACATGATCGAACATGTTAATCTACTACAAGAAGAAAAATACCACTTATCAAAACAATGGACGTAGCAAATTACGAATCTTTAATAGTGAAAAGTTCCGATCAATTAAGTCTAGGCCAGAGTGATATTAGGGCTCAGTGCAAGAAAATATTGCTGCAAAGTGTATTTTAATTCCTAAACTGGCAACAAACTTACTATCAGACAGTCAGATAACAAACAGTGGTGGTAAAGTGAAGTTTAATAGTAAAGGCTGTGAAATACTTAATAAAAATAATGTTATCGGTACAGCAATCTTAATCAACAATAAACACGCTGAACTTATATTCTTGTCTTATATTCTATATAATATATACATGTCTGATATTGAAACTTATATTCTGTATAATGTATAGATATCTGATATTGATAAGCAAGGTATTTCTTTATGGCGCCAACGGATGGGACATCTACATTTTCAATATCTATAAAGAATTTAGAATAACATTAATGGTGTACAATTATCCAAGAAAATACACAAATCAACATAAGTTGATTTGTGTATTTTCTTGGATTATATGCCTAAAGTGCAAACAAACGCGCTTGCCTCTAAAAGATACTGGTGCAAAGGCTACAAAACTACTTGATGTAGGCCATGCTGATGTCTGTAGTCCTATGCAGACCATGACACTAGAAGATGCCAAGTATTTTATGAAATTTATAAACAATTCCATGAAGGTATTTGTTTATTTTTTCACAGAAAATCTAAAGTCCTAAAAAGTTTAAAAACCAAATGGAAAACAATTAGGCGGTGAAATTAAATACTGAGTCTGAAAATGACCTTAAAAGTGATAACAACAACTTCAAGGAATAGTTAAAATATGCTGGCATTATACATCGAACAACCACGCCCTATATGTCTGAGCAAAACAGAGCCGCAAAACGAATGAACCGAATCCTGGCAGAGTAGAATAAGTATATGCTTGTAAATGTAAACCTAGCTAAGCTGTATTGGGCTGAATCAATACACACATCTGTTTATCGCAATAATAGAGCCCCGACCTGTTCACTGGAATTTAAAACTCCAAAAAAGATGTGGTCTAAACAGAAACCAAATATTGAACATCTAAGGGTATCCGGTTGTGAAGCGATGATACATCTTCCAAAGGAGAAAAGGAGGAAAAAGAATACAATAAAAATACTAGAGACTATGGATTTAAAATGTCTTCATCTATAATAGTTATAAAAACAGAGACCCTGTTTTTATGAACGGCAGCTACAATAATACAACCAAGCACTAGAAATGTTACTACCAATGAGTATTACAATGATCAAGACACTTTCGAAAGTGAGTATGTACCAAATACAGTAAACAAAACTCCGCCTCAATCAAAATTGTGTGTATTTGATTTTGCAAGCCTAGAAAGGGAATATCCACTAACTTTATTGGAAAATGGAAGATGTTAATCAAAAGTAAACTAGAAGCACATTATCACAATGGAACATGGACATTGATAGAAAAGCCTCCGGGTACGAAGGTGATTGAAAGATGAATCACCACGTCTCCATTACAAGCCTCGATTTTGTGCAAAGGAACATTTACAAACAGAAGGCATTGCTTATGATGAGACATTCGTACCAACGGTCAGGTATGAATCAATAAGTTTATTACTTTCTTTAAGAACATATGAAAAATTACACATAATCCAATTTGATATTACCACTGCTTTCTTTATGGTGCGCTAACGGAGGAGATACTAATGAGTTCACCTGAGAGCTTGGACCGCAAACCTAACTTTGTATGCAAACTTGTCAAATCTCTTTACGGGTTAAAACAAGTTCCCAGGCGCTGGAACATACAGTTCAATTCAGTATTGGACAAATTTAGTTTCACAAAAAGTGAATTGGAAAGCATACAAACAGTATATTGGAAAGCATTATGATGTCATACGTTATCTCTGTTTTTATGTTGATGATGGTTTGCTATTCTGTAAAGATTAATTTATAATGATGGAAATAGTGAATGACCTCAGAATAAATTTTGTATAAATCCACAAATTTTGTGAGTATGCAAATAGAAAGATGCAATAATGGTATATTTATTCACCAAACGGAAGCGAATTCCTACGGTGTTCCTGCAGACTCACATGTGAAATTGCAAAACCACCTGAAGAGACCAATCGATATAAAGAAGCGATTGGATCACTCATTCACGCAGTAACTCTAACCATTCTAGATTTGATGTTTGCAGTAAACCAGTTGAGTAGATTTTTACATTCTTATGATTATACTCACTGGAATAATGTGAAGAAAATATTTAAATATTTTAAAAGAAATAAAGATTATGGTCTATTTTATGCATCGAGCCCTGACTCAAACTGAATTGTATACTGTGATGATAATTATGCAAACGACTTTGAGTCAAGACGGTAAATTATTGATCATGTATTACTTAAGAATGAAGCTGCCATTAACTGAGCTATTGAACGCCAAAAAAGAGAAGCCTTATTTACGTCTAAGATAGAATTTATGGCTGTCTGTGCTGTCACCAAAGAAGCTATGTCGTTAAAATAACTACTTAGTGATATTAGTGAGTTCAAACAAAATTCTGTGCACATTAAAATTGACAATTAAAATGCAATTAATATAATTACAAATTGTAATTTTTACAAGCGTTTCAAATAGAGAGATAATAAATATAATTTAAATATAATTGAAAAATATTATGCCAAAATTATGAGTTATAACTATCTTCTGACAAGTGATCGATATACTGATATTTTTACCAAAGCTTTACCCAAAGAAAAATTTAAATTTTTAGACAATATTGGACTGTTAAAATTGAGTAAGAAAAATTATACATAATGTTTAGTTGTCTCATTATACATCTCAAATGTAAAGTACAAACAATGTTGTTTAATTCATGACGAGATTAATGTAGCAAATTGCCTCACTCGGTAAAGTAATCTTAGTTCATAATTTAACTAGGTTTAAACATACTGAGTAGGCAGACTCGAATTCGATAGGAGAATTAACATATTCATATAATTTAAATTACGAGCTTTCATTATTAAACGTCATCTTAATATTGTGTTAAAATAAATAACTAAGCAAGTTACATTATATGTGGCTCAATTATTCTGTTCTCTCTACTCGTTTATATTTCTTGTATCGCATGCAGCTGTATGTAAATTTTAATGAAATCCGTGTTAATTCACCAAAGTGCCCGATTTTTCACTTTAAATCTATCAGTTCCATTCCTTAAAATGAAAAAGTGAGACCTGGTAGGATCACTTGGTCGTTCGTCCATCTTGCTGTCAAAGTCCTTTTTCACAGAAATAGTGAGAGACAGATCATGTTAAAATTAATATCATATACTGATACCTACAATCTTCTATTGTTTTAAAGTGCTATTTAAAGTGAATATTTCAGTGGTTTATGCTGATCTGTAATTTTGAAAGTAGGCATAATTATCGGTTTTCTAATATAAGTAAAGGGAAAAATCAAAAAAATCAATGATTTCTAATTTTTTGTCGAATTAAATAATTTTTGCAGTATGCCCATGTCAAAGACATAGAAGACTATATATTTACATTCTAAAAAATAACAATTTTGTAAATAATTAATTAATTTAACTTATTATATTACCTAACCAAACAGTATTGCCGTTTGGTTAGGTAATATAATAAGTTCATTCATTTTTAGTTTCCTTCCAAAATAATTTAATTAATTTCGGTCCTTTGTGGCTGAGTTCAATTCACAAATTCGAGGAACGGAATTAAATAAAGGTAGAAATGGAGAAAATTCTTCCTCCAGTAGTAACGTCTCTAGAATGGTGAAATAAAGACCTAAAAATTACTTATTGGATTTCTTTGAAATTCTTCTCCATGTAACAACCATTTACTAAAATCTAATTGAATTTTAATCCCAATTAAATGAACCTACGTTATGTAGTATTATTTCTACTTTATTTAAATTCTTTACTACGACCTAGATTTTGTTTTATCTCAACATCTTCAGGTCGGCTATTAACAAAGATACTTTTTGCTAATTTTTGCTAATTTATAAAAGATAATTTTTGCTAATATCCCACCTGAAGATGTTGTAATACAACGAAATCTAGGTCGCGGTAAAGAATTTAAATAAAGTAGAAATAATTATACATTATATAGTTTCCTTTAATTGTGAATAATGAATTTCTATAAAATTAACGCCAAATATATTCAACATCTCAATTTTAATGATAATAGTAAAATATACAGTTTGTATTCAATTGTGTTTTAAAATAGGCCCAACCTATCTTATTGGGCCTATATTAAATATATCTGAATAAAATATATTTAAATTATGTCCGATTATAAAGAATCAATAATACATAAAAAAACTCACATATGACATCACTAACGATAAAGTAATGTGACATCTGATATACGGAGTACAGCGAATATTACTTTTTTCATGACAATATCTGTAATTAGATCAAATGCTTTGCTATGATTCTGACAATGGTCCAATAATGATTGCTTTAAAATTTGAATGTTGCGTTAGTTTTTTATCGATTGTTTTAGAGAAGGATTGGTCAAAGACTATTTCTATTTGTGGAGGTGATACAAATAGAAATAATCATTGGCCAGTCCCTCTTTAAAATACGTAAAACTAACAAAAAGTTTTATAGGAAATGTGGGAGTTAATTTGTAATGATTTCATCGATTTCGGCTTAAACGTTGCTCTTCACGGAAGTTATACACATTAAAAAAAATTCAAATACTTTTATGGTCTATCGGCACAATAAATGCCCTGATAGTCAGATAATACTAACTTAGATAAATTTTATTAAAATATTGCCGTATTTTTTATATATTTTATTAGAAACCAGTAAAACTTATTTTTATTGGGCAACATTCCAGCCCGTTCTGCCAATAAATTATATTTTTTAAATATGTCTATTACACTTTTTTACAACATATTATAATAATATTATTAAATATATTTGTTAAATAGTATATTCCTATTTTGTGATTTTGAATTATTTCGTGAAATTATAAATAAACTTTCAACTTTCCATTTTGTGAGCATTACATTAACATTTATTTTCAAAAGAGCTTAGAAAAGGAGGCCAGTCTCCCGTGTTCTAATATTCCAAGCGGAATGGTGGATCCATCTGGATCAATATGTTTTAACCACTCATATACAGTATATAAATTAACTAAAGGATGCCACTTCAATTCGTAATAGTGCATCATGGGTAGATTGGATCATGAGTAGATGGAAATGGACCAACCTACATCTTTTATTTCTGTAAACGTAAGAAATGTGGAAATATTGCGTTATTACTCTTCCTAGCGACCAGTGGTGAATTTGACTTTTCTGTCTATCCTTTCATTTGCATCATTTAAAAAATAGTGAAACGAAAGATAAGGGTAAAAGAATTCAATTTCAAGACCAAGCTTCTTTACAATTCATAAATCAAAATTATTGCCTATTGAAAATCTTTAACATCCATTCGTAATTCACCCGAATATTTAAAATTATAACAAATTATATCATAAACTATATAACAAATTATATAACAAAATTATAACAAATTATATCACATCGTACTGGTAATTATATTATAAATAACATCAATCGTATCTTAGTGGAAATCAATATTTACAAACTTTTTTAAGAAAATATTCTGGTAATCTTGATTTAGGAACCCATGGTACGACCACGGGAACAAGTTGCCTCATTTTACTTGAAAATGTAGTGTTTTGGAATCATTTAAGACAAATACGGAATAATTACCAGTACAATATTTTTTTTTATTTGACACCTAGATAAAATATTATTTCCTTCTTATTAATAATATGGCCATAATTTTAATTGCGATTTAAAAGTATAACTTTATGGATTATTTATTATTTAATATGATAACTCTCACAAATTTCTACGACCAGCCAGAGCTTTTGAATATATTTAAAGGTTTATCAGTGTTTTACTATTGCGAAATATCAGTTTGTTTATGTTGAGTGCACGCGACCGTTTTTTCTTAAATATTTTATAATATTTTAGTATCGACCGAGTGAAATTAGTGACGCGACATTTTTTAGTGTAAGTGAATATTTGGACATGATATTGGTATATCGAATGCCATTATATTACTAGTGGAGCCCTTAGAACGAATATTCAACCCTATGTGAATCGGCGTCAACCAAATAAATTAATCATTAATGCCATCAAAAGAATACGTGAGAATAGGCCATCATTCTTCTGATACCAGGTGGTACTTCTCCAACAATACCGATAAATAAGGAAGAAAATGTGCTAAATCTTCTTAGGAGGGAGCCACATTCGAGTACCAGACACTGTGGTAGATTACTTAACGTAACAAGCGACAGAAAAGGCAGCTGCCCTTTTATGAACGTAAAGTAAATTATGCTGAATGAGCCTTAAAAATGTGTAGTGAAAATCTTCGTTGGATCAAAAATGTTATTTGGTGTTTTAGAAGCTCAATTTGGAATCGACACATTTGTCACCATTTGCCGCAGAATGGTAGACATCTATATATAGCACGCCAGTTTTCTCATTAAACGACATGGACAATCAATGTGTAGGCTAGTATATACGCGATACGATTATTGACCCCGTTTTCAGCAACGGTATTTGGCGTCGCCCAACGGTCCACTGAGTCGGTATTTAGACAATATTCCACTAGTTAAACTATGAGATATCTTGGCTTAAGTATAATAGTGCTCCACCGCGAACTATCAAGAATCAAGAGCCATCTTCAAGAAGTTTTTTGTGAGCAATTGATCGGCAAGTTCGGTCCCGTACAATGGCCTCTGAACTCCTCCTACCTAACAGCCCTAGATTTTATTCATGGGGCTGGGTGAAACAAATTGTATTCTGCAAGGAATCGTAAAATGAAAGTGAAATGAGAAATCGGATTATACAGGCGTTCAACTGAATACGACAGAGCATTCGAGAGGACCCCGACTTGATGAGAAGAGTTCCCCCAAAAATAGTCGTCGGCTGCGAAAGTGTGTTGAAGTACGAGGGAGACATTTTGAACATAAAATTTAAGTAAATGTAAATAAATTCTAAAACAAAATAATTTGAATTCAATTACTATGTACGTGTATTTTCTAGTTTTTTTCAAACGGATAAATACATTTAATTTCGACGCTAGTTAGTTTAAAAATGGCGCGCCACGTTGCCAACAACTGACATTTCGCGTTATTTTAACAAAATGTTAATTTACACATAATTATGATTATATACAAAATTTAAACTGTAACTATTTTATAAACTAATGAAAAAAACAATAACATTTTGCCTGGTTACAGGTGATTAAATGCACGAGTGGTTGAAGTGGCGCCCTTCAGTTAATTTACGTACTGTAACTTTGTATATATATATATATATATATATATATATATATATATATATATATATATATATGTATATATATATATATGTATATATATATATATATATATATATATACATATATATATATATATATATATATAATGTTTTTTATACGTATTGCGATACGCACTTGACCATTGTTCATTTTTTCGCTAACTTTTTTCAGAGAATACTTAAATTAGTTCTACTTGTATCTAATGAGGCACGTAGACGGATCAGCACATTAGAGAAACAGTTGGTAAATGCTAGATGATAGGAATAACCGAGGCCCGAGACTGTTAAATTCCTGCGTCGATTGTAACTTTCTTTTAGTAAACATTTGTTTTAAAATTCGTCCTCGACAACTTTGAGAAACAGATTTAGAAATTAACTTGATTATATCAACGAAAAAGCTCGCTGGAGATCGTCGGACGCAAAATGAAGTCCTATGTAGGTGCTGATTGTGGATTTAAAAAATATATTATTTATTGCTTGGATGGCGTACAAACTCAAAATACCCAGAAATAAAAAGAAGAAAGGGGTTACTGGAGCTGTCAGAAAAACAAATTTCTCCGGAAAATAGTAGCAAAAAAACTGAGCCAGCACCAATATAGAACTGAGACACCCCACGGTATACCATTGGAAAAAAGGACCACTTTTAAATGATATTCAGCCCGGCCTGCCTTGCGTTGCATTACGTAAAAAATCGACTAAGAAGTATAAAAATTACTAAACTTTGTTGCTAATATCGTTCTTAAATATGATCCTCATACACATACGCAACAAATATCCTCGTAGTTTCTTGGTTTGGCGAATAACACGAGAGCCTGGTTTCCTAAAGGGGCGGAGGCACTCATCATCTGATCTGATCATTCGACAACTAGTAGAGAAATGCCACGAATACGACATGCTGTGTGATTTAAGAATTATGGAAGACTTGAATTGTGTCAAGTGGGACAAATTATGGAGAACTAGTCCTAACTGAATATCTGGTTGTCGTACTGCAGTCTTTATATGTAGCCCACTGTGGAACGGTGAAAATACGTAGAACCATATCCAAACCTTTAAAATATGCAACAGGAAACCGGCATCTTTATTAATTTATTATTTGTTTATCACTTCCGTACTTTAATGTATACAATTGATACACATGGCGGCATATCGCAATGAGAGCAATCTTTTAGAGCTAACTAGAGTATCTATTCAGCTCCGCTTGACGAGTGACCAGGTATGTAACCCTTGTGCTCGCGGTGCGCCGTACCATCAAAGTTCGTATGCCTTGTGATCGATGCAACATACTACGGCTGCAATATATAATGAGTAGGAAGAATGAATCATGGGAGCAAAACTAGCAGCTTGGAATTAGGTGTCATCGTGAATGATGTAAAACATACAAACCTACGTTATGCTGTTGACACAAACCTACTAGCAGAATTGCAAATGGAACTTCTCCTGCAAAGAATGGAAAAGTCAAATCCGATTTAGGATTATTCATTAATAGGTTTAAGAAAAAACTGATGATAGTGGATCTACCCGGAAAATTGAAGCTCATGGGTTCTACAAATCATGAAGTCGTTGAAAACTTGACCTACCCAAGTTCCATCATCTCCAACAGAGGTGAATACGAAGAGGAAGTAGGTCATCGAATAGACCCGGTAAAAAACTTGGCGACTCACTTAGGTAAAGTATGGAAAGATAGGAACATACCAAACCGTATTTAGTAAAAACTCTGATTCTATCTATCTATACACACGGCATAATTCATGGACTCTGATAATGGTTGTACGCATAAGAAGCCGACATTATTAAGAAACTTAATGTTACCGCCGTGGTTCAAGAATGGAGACCGCGCAGATGCTGCTTTAAACAGTGGATCAATTAAATTCAAGAAAGGCTTGGCACTCCATTACATGCTTTCCTATACAGCGACGAAAATAGAAATATATGGTGAATTATCATTTTTGGGAAGGCGTTTTCAGAAATGAGCCACAATCCGCAGCAGTAAAGGATCGACTTAAAATAATTGTTACCCAATTTTACGAATATATTTAAAACCTAATCACAACTACTAAATTTCGAAAGTATTCAAAAATATATAGTTGTGTCAGGTGGTTGATAAATGATTAAAAAAGAAATATACACATACACATATATTATATAATACACTAAAATATATCGAACGGACTGTATTAGTCGTATTTATATATCACGTATGCTTTAATCGTACGTACTATGTACCACGTATGTTGTAATACGTAAGTAAATAAAGTTCAATACGTATCACGTAAATAGAAACCGTATACTTTTATGGGTTTTATGCAAACTTATTTATAAAATCGATTGAATTGATATTACAGATAAGATCTGTCAACTTGAAGGAATATAGTTTCGCAAGCTTAATTTATTTGTTTATAGACTATATTATGCATATTTTATAGATATGGAGGATTTATGGCTACAAAAGCCGTATCTACAGCTAAGCACAAAACTGGCATAAGGATAACCGAGTTTGTGGGAACTGCAATATAATGGGCGGTTAACTAAAAGTGAAAAAAAATTATTTGCACAAAAGTAATTGACGTGCAAATACATATTCATAAACATATGTCCACCTACATCCACAAACACATATAACTACACACACACATGCATGCATGCATACATGTACACACTCATATGCATAAAGCCAAAAATTTCATGGAATTAAGGAAAGGAGCAGGTTATGGAACGAAAAACGAAAGTGAGATATTATAGGAAATTACGAGAGAAATTACATAATGAAAATACCTTATGTTTTGGAAGATATTTTATGAGAATCTTTGTACTTGAAAATGCTATTGATACGCTAAAAAGTATTATCTTTAATCAAAAAAATAATAATAACAAAACTTTTTTTATAGGAGATATGAATTTTTAGCTTGAACGAAATTCTAAACTATTTCACATGAATCGGACTTCCACTTGAACAATTAATTTTGAACATCACTTGGTAATCAATTTTTGTTCGAACAATTGTTAATGGTTATTAAACAAAACTTAAAGCGGCTGCCCCGCCTCAATAATCACATAAAAGGTTTTGCTATAAAAAATTAGCGTTTGCCAATATACCGATATCCGTTGATGTTGATTGATTCGAGTGTTTCTATAAAAATGTAAGGAAAATTAAACAAAAGGTAAAAAGGAAATATTTTTCCTCTCTGCCGATGTGGACGAAATTGCAGAATTAAGATATTTATGGGTTCTCAATGTTTTCCATTCGTCTTTGACAAAAAGGAAGGTAAAACTCAATAGATGTTATTTTATATTTGGAATGTAAATAATTGAAATAAAGGTTGATAAACAGAGTAAAGGCCTAATGACTGATTTATGAAGAAAATTAAAAGGAAGCCCTATGTGAATATAGGTGTTAGATATACTTTGAATGGATTTAGTACCTAAAAATGCGATATATAAAAAAACTTCTTTAAATTTTTTATAATATCTTGAAATTTCTACATCCTAACCACAAGCCAAATAACCCACAACTGTTTGAAAATAGGAAAGAGAAAAAATTATCTTTAATAAAAAAATTCACAGACCCAGATTAAGAGAAAACAAAAAATATTTGTTGCGATTTTTACGCAAAAATGGTATGAAGTATGTTAATGATATTATATAGAGCTCCTATTTAATTTTATTCGACTAACAGCGAAAACCAAAAGGTTATGAATAAACAAGTCAATCACAGAACAACAATAAATAAAGATTAGTAAATTAAGACACTTTGATTGATTGTGGATTCCCAATATAGTACTCAAAAGGGGTACTCAATCAATCCATTAGACGAAAATATCAGAAACTTGCACTAAAATTAAAAAAAATTATTACCGAAATGAGGGTTGGCAGGGCGATATAGGAAATCAAACACCAAAGGACCATAGATTCACTTATTTGACACATTCAATAACACTTTTCAAATACATCAAAGAATTACAGCTTATTTTTTTTAATATTAACTTACCAAAATGAATGAAACACAAAATTCGACAGTAAACATACTACGACACAAAAAATATAATTATTATTATAATGAGACCAAACACGTAGGTGAATTATTTTTGAACGTTGAAAAATAATTTTAAAAATATTTAAAACCTAAAAGCATTAATCTTTATTACCTTAGAAGCAATAATTCAATTTAGTGCTGGATATTCGCTTAGCCCCTTTACTATTTTGTTAGGTATTTTTCTCTTATTAAACTGATAATTCACTAATTATAATGTAGCACAAGTAAAAAAGAGAAGCTATCTTGAATGGACCAGTCACTTACTGAGCTAAACGAGTAACGTGAGAAAGGCAGGATCTACCGGAATTTGTTCTGTTGCGCGACTGCAAACGATTGACATCTGTCCGGTTTTTTATTCGAATTTTTTCTGAAAGTTTATTTTAATCGTTTTCATCGTTATCTTAAATGACATAAAATAAAGATAATTTGTCTGTTAATTAAAAATATTTTTTTTCATTATTGTCATGATTTAAATTATTGGTTATAGCATAATTATAAATAAAAATTAAATTTGAAATCTGATTTTGTTCATCTAAACTAATCTTTGTCTAATTTTGACAGTAAAAGCAGCTAAACGATAAAGAAATAAGAAGTAAAGCTAATTTCTCTTTACTTATAATAAAACAAAAAAAAAGAATCTGTTAATTTTATGCTTAACAAATGATTTTGTATGGTTAAAAGGGTAAAAAATATTTTCTGATATCTTGCTTCTTCATCTAATTATTCAAATAATTATATATTATTACAATTTTTAATGGTTATTTGCTATTTTTCGTCAGTCACTAAAAATAGCCAAGTTATATTATTTCAAACCTAAATATTTATTTGATAGAAGTGTACCCAGTATAAATGTATGTAAATAATTTTATAGGAGTCTTAGTGGGAAATACTCGCCGTTTAAAACCATAAAATATAAAGAAGAAACACTCAATGATGTATTCAGCCTTAAACGACTCAACACTCATATTTCATTATACTTAATGATAGATATTCAGTTCTTTAAATTAACGAGTTTTAATTTTAAAACAATAATTTTAAAACAATAATGGCCATATCGTGAGCAAAAATCTATTTCAGGGAAAAAAGCATCTATTAAATCATTCCAAAAGGATAACACTTACGTCTGAAATTTACCTGTCAAACAACTTTATACCTATAGCAACCACAATAACAACGACTCTCTTTTTCCATTTCTTGCATGCGGGTTACACAGATTTTTGGAGCCAAACCTGCTTGCAACTTGTTTAATTTAACATTCTACCTGTTTGTCATCTGAAGAAATATTGATAAAATTCGCGTTTATGTAATTTTATACAAAAAGTTCACTATAGTGCGAAATAATACTATTTCACACTATAGTGAACTTTTTGTACAGTAATATATATCCACTGTACGTATTTATTTTATAATAGAACTTCAAACTCCCTCACATGTCCAAACCGTTTATAAAATTTGATTTATAAAGCACTGA
Organism: Druceiella hillmani; assembly: GCA_039881145.1. Classification (NCBI taxonomy): domain Eukaryota; kingdom Metazoa; phylum Arthropoda; class Insecta; order Lepidoptera; family Hepialidae; genus Druceiella; species Druceiella hillmani. The sequence continues at coordinate 26,714,391 of JAYKKI010000025.1, forward strand.
TGCATCCCTTTACCCTCAAAAAAAAGAGGTAAAGTACTTGACGTATCTCTTAATTGTAAGTAAAACAAGAAATGTTAGACTGAAGCAGTAGCATTAAAATTCAAATCAAACTCTAGCAGATGAACCGATAATGTGTTCTCTAACCCAATTTATTTATTTATTTAAAAATCATCGAAAGTAAGTCAAAATGTTGGATAAATTGTAAGATAACGACAATATTGTAGAAGAGAAAATAAAACAAAGAAAACACCTCATAAATTAAGAAATCTCAAACGTATGCAAGGAAATTACATTTTAAAAAGAAAAGCCTTTTCACATTGAAAAGCCAGAACAGTGTTCTTCATGATAAGCAAAAGAAATACTTGCACAATTTGTTTTTCGTAGCATTAGTCCCTACAAAACAGCTTATTTAACATATTAATTAACGAATTATTAATAAATATGTTAAAGTAAGTTACCTATGTAGCGTTTGTTTATCGTCATCGAGCTGGCTGTAACAGTAAGCGGTTAAAGTGTTTTCCTTTCATAAAACTTTAAAATTTTTGTTTCATTTTACTAAACAATATGAAAAGAGATCAGCTAACGATATCCATTAATAAACGCGATAAAAAAATTAAATAGAATAAAAGAAACTTGACATTAAAATGTTTTCTTTACTATTAGAGTGACGGAGCATACAATCTAAATAACCCCATTCATCAGCGTGTGCCATAATGGTGTGTGCCCGTTTTGGATATCGAGTTTGCGACGTCACTCGTAAGTTCTCGTTGGTTAGCCCACAGCCGACGGCACCGTTGCCATATCACATTACGTATGCGAGGACCTGAGTGAGGAGTGTCGACTGAGAGAAATAAATCTATTTCTAATTTTTAATTTTCATAATTTTTTTGAAATTTTTCTGAGCATTCCTTTTGATAAAGTGAGAGTAGGGGACATCAATTTTCACACATTTTACCAAAAAATATTTAAAAAAATTCATAAAAATAATATATCATATGTAATGTTGAATTCGTTCTTCGATAAGTCTTCATTCGATATCCTGCACGATTCCCTTGAACAATTTTTTTGTTTCTTTCCGAATTTTTCCCCTTAAATTAACTGCCAGAATCAAAATTAAAATATCTATGCCTAATTTAAAAATTTTACTTCAAATGGTTTTTCAGAAAATCGGTTGTAATAGGACGGAAACCGAAATGATTCTAAAAGTTTTTTTTGGAAATTTTGCCCTGGAACATCAAAAGGGTCTTATGCAGAAATAATACCATGCTGAAATCAAAAATAAGGCTAATAAGTAAGCTAATATTCTCGATATTTATATGTTGTCGAAGATTGGAAGCCAATGGATAAATTTTCAGAAAATTTGAAACTTTTGAAATGCGGGTATAAAGATTGCGAATATCCTGATTGGATATGAATAAAGACGAACTAAAATTTCCATCCTTCAGCCATATAATGCTTCATCCAGAAAGGTATAATATACATCATCTAAAATTACAAGCGGGATAATCGGAAAAAATATCTAAATGGAAGAAGAGCCTCGTGCACCGAAATCTGAATCAATGGTATAACAAATATTCGACATCTCCTTTCAAAACTGCAACCAGCAAAATTATTATTGTAAATATGATTGACAATACACAATAATCTGGTAGAATATAGAAAGAAGAAGACTTTTGTGTAACTGCTATATCAAAGTAATTCTCTTCGCTTTTGTAAATAGTCAATATTTGAACTGTGACATAACCAACCTGCTCATGTACATGGATTAGGTCGATATTTGGAGAGATTTTATTGAAAATTGAATGAGGATAGTTCTTCTGTCTTTATAAAAAAATAAAACACATACTCAGGTAAATGAATCTACGAATTTTTTTGTATATACGAATAGGTATAACTAATATAAATGTATATAAATAAACTGTACACTCCTAATAATATCCATTAAAGTTCTCACCACAACAACTTCTTTGAAACACTTTAAACTGCCTCAAGATCATAAATATTATAGAAAAGTTTATTTTTATAACATAGATAAATATCGAATGTCGTTCAAAATTATCGGCAAATAAATTGATAACAACTTTGAAGACCGACAAATGAACAAACAATTTGGCGCTAATTCATTTCACCGCTCGAGATGACAGTGAAAATATTGACGTAAACCTTAAAAGCATTTTCGCACAGATATATTCGGAGGAAAAACTGGCCGGCTCTTGACACAGAAAGCTTTGTGTTCGTTCAAGCGGCCGTACAATTTCCGGATTTTATTTTTTTGAGCTATTTGACGTGACACGGTGGATCTCGTTTTCTTGTTTAAGTCATAAAACGTCTGTCTCACTTAGAAACGTGTATAAATTAGTGAAAACTTTAAGTATTATTAAAATGGTCTTCTTCTGAATACGACACTAAAGCGTACTGAAAGATCTCGAAGAAAAGATATACACTCGATTTTATATTATTACAATGATATTGCTTGAATTATATATCGCTCATATACTTATGTAAATGATATTTAAATTATTTCCGAATATGTCTATGTATTTTCTATTGACTTGCTCCCCAACTTCATAGGTTCATCGTGTTAACTTATGTATTTATATTATAGTCTAACATAAAAGTTTTAACAAATACAATATTTTTATTTCGCTTACTTCATTAAACCAAAAATGTTACCCATGTCAAACACTGCTATTGCCTATTCTAGACTACGGAAATGTGTGCTATCTTGTTCTTTTAGAACAATCGCTTAACAAACTTCAACTTTTAACTTCAAAAAATTTGATCACATCTTTGAATTAAAGTCGCGACTCAGTTGTATTGAGATACATGATCGAAAGTAGTTTCGTAATTGTAGGATATTTTAAAAAATCTTTAGATTCCCTCTTATTTTGTAGCTGGACTTATAACCCTGTTTATTACCTGGATCTACGTTCTAACAATCTTCTCAGGCTCCTTATCCCCAAACACAGCATTTATTTCTATAAACATTATTTTACTATTCCACTCGCTAGGTTTACTCTGTACATTCCATTTCCTTTCATATTCCTCTTGTTTATTCCTTCTCCTTTATTTTCTTCCCCCACGATCCTGCTCCAAAACTTTTTCAGATATTATCCGACCCTCTCCAACTTTGGTCTTTTTTACTTTTTCCATTATTAATTTATCATATTTTGTTATCATGATATTTTGCCTTGTTACATTATAAATATACTGTCATTGTGTTTGAATGTGAAAGATTGCTCGTACAGTAATTAGTTCGCCAGGTGTAAGTAATCGCAGAAAATAAATGAGATATTTCCAAACCCGGTGTCTCTTTTTACAGTCACAATCCCATGAACATTAACATGTATAAGCTAAATATTCATCCAGGAAAAAAATAATAAACGCAATGCAAAAGCAAAGTAATAGGCTGGCTGCAGAACAAAGAAAAGTAAGTCACTTTGAGCTTTACGCCGAAAAAAACCAGCAACAATTGGCGGCGTCTTTGTGACATGCGGTACTGCCTGCTAGGCGCTTCTTAACAAGAAAATGAATTGAATAAACGTTTGACATTTCAAGGAAACTGTTAAAAGGAATCTTTTCATTACGAATTTTGTACAATGCAAAAAAGGTTAACTTAATAAATTCTGAAAGAAAACACTAAAAAGGCGTAATAACTCCAATTATATCGACACTGGAAGGTTAGGTAAAAGTAAGTAAAATCTATCATTTATTTAGATAATTATGAAGAACACTAACAAGTTTAAAGAACTTATGAGAAGAAATGATACCAAACGTAATTTTAAGTATTTAAGAAACAAAAAATGATCCGAAAAGCAAATATATTTTGATGAATCTCCTATGTATTTTAGCAATGTATATTATAATTTTTACAAAGCTTGAAGCTCAAGCATGGGCGTAACTCGTACTACGAAAATTCCGTTTCCACATATAAATATATTTTTTCAGTATATCGCCGTTAACGCATGAAAAATAAAATGTATATTCACACATAATTTTCCCATTCAAAACTCTATAACATTTAAATCAAAGCATTTTGATCACGTTTATGGCTCTATGTGTTTAAATCCCTTTGCATTCCTTGCATGGAAGAATAGTTAAAAAAAGAAGTTATGTAAACAAATACATAGCTTTGGTTCCTTTTCTTTCTTTATTTTTACTTGTTATATCGTTCCACCGTTTCATAGTTAAAATATTTATTTCTGAGGAATTTTATATGTTTACTAGATTTTTCTTATTAATCTCTCATGCTTTTTTGCCCTTACTTGCTCTTTTGCTCTTTTCTTCTTAGAATTATGGTAAGACTTAGGAATTTTCTTATGAATAAATTCCGATTAATTTTGTGAAACACAAGTTGAATTTCGTTATTTTATAGACACATTTGGTCGAATTGCAACTACTGGTGATACTAGTTTAAATATTTTTAAAAGCATATTTTGCTAGCATATATTTTATAAATTTAAAAGAAATAATTTGACTAATTTACAAATGCAAGTTAACCAACACAAATATAAAACTATAAAAGTTATTAAAAAGTTCGAGAGCAAGAATGACATTTTAGATTATCAAAATTTGCAAACAATAGTCAGTACCAATAAGTGTATGTAAATTTTTTTATTGCATTGTAAAAAAAATGTCTTTTGACACATCACTCGATAAAGTCTGTAAAAACTAAATCCATCAGAAAAATTTAGTTCCTTTACGTTTGTGCACTGGTATAGTTCATTTACATATTTGTAGAAAATTTCATTATAATGAGAAATAGATTGAAAGATTTTTGATGCGGTTATACTCATATATATAGGGACAGATAAATGGATACATATCACAAAATTATAATATTTCACGTTTTTCGCCATTCAGCTTCGAAATTTTAGAAATTAAACTGTTATAAAATCATTAATATATCCATCCATTTACTGTCTATAATATATGTATCTTCTTTACAATTGATGGCAACCCCTAAAAATTATCAACATATTATTTTTTGCTAAAAAGCCCCTGACAAAATCTCCTGTACATTAATATTAAAAAGATGTTTGTTTAAAACATTGCTCCACATAATGAAACCACACGAGAAGAAATCCATAGAAAGTAGTTTAAGATATCAAATGTGTTTATGGAAGTTAAATATTACATAATATTCCATGGCAATAAGCTATGATTAGATATACTTCAAGGCTTTTTCTATTAAAATAACTTTACAAATAAGAGAAATTTATTAAAATCTCTTTTAAGACTATAAAAGATTTAAATTGTTGAAGTTATATGCATATAAAAAGACTTTAGTCTACTCAATATTCCTTCCATTAAAAAATATATCAAAATTGTTAGAAAGTAACGTCGAAAATGTGACAAAAGGTAAATTAACTACCGCGATGCCCTCCATTTACTCATCAGTCTGTAGGGTAACTACCTGCTCAGAGCAGTGATTATCTTTAATTACTCCGCCCGCCACAGTCATTTGATAAATGTGATCATTCGGATTTCGAGTTAGATAGAGGTAATCAGAGATACTGTAAAATACTACTAATTAAAGGGATTTCTTTTCACACTAATCGAAATGAAGATGAAGACAGGCTAAATAAAATTAAATTTCCGCACAGAAAATAGGAACACGAAATTGTAAGCGCTTTATTAAAATACATTTTTATTTCATCAAACAATTTTGAACCTATTGTCAATAATAGAAATTGGAATTCTACTCGAGAAACCCTGTCCGAAAATAATTTTTCCAAAATTTTACATTGCGATTTTTTGACAGACACAGATATCATAATGTAATATTAAACTTTGTGAAAATATTCTAATAATAAGAAAATAAACCTATCAAGCTAGAGCAGAAATTGAGCTACGAGAACATTGCGTATACATAATTTTAGAAAATTTTAAGGATATGTAGTATTCATATTGAACTATTATAACATTAGTATTATTTTTGGTCATCTACATATATTACCACCTACGTCTTTCACAGTGTAAGGCAAAACAACTTTGTTGACGTAAGACATATAATTTTTCATTGAAATTCTTACTAATAAATTAGAAAATCTAGAATGTTAGAAAATAATGTGCAGATATTGTGTCGTATTTATTATATTCGTCTAAGTCTTCCTCTGAATTTTCACGAAAATCGGGGCTAACCTAAATGAATTTTGATTCTATTACAAACAGATGGATTGATATGATGAAATTAAAATGGTCCTATTTTAAATAATTGGCTTCGCAGCCCTACCGCTGACAATTTAATGCAAACTTTTTTTTCAAACAAATTACTGTACATACAAAAAATATAACATTCTACACAATATAATAAATGAGGTGTGGTTATTCGTTTTCCTAATACAAACAGAATTACATTACCAATTAAATTGTTAGCTCTTAACAAAACCGAACATTATTTCAAGAGAAATTATCTCAAACGATTAGTAAAAATAGTGTGAACCCATGGACTGGAAATCTTTAGTATTACACATTACGATTTCCTCATAAAATGGTTCATTTCTTGAAATAAGGATGTTTAACTAAAATTCAAAGGCATGTAACTTTGTCGTCTCTTAATAGTATCTTTAATAGAGCACATTTTTTAAACACTAAACTTCAATAAACGACTTCAATAAAAGTTCATGATAGGTCGCTCCGGTCTTGCGTTTCTTCATTCGCTATATGAAATATTTGATATCATATAGTTACTTAGATATTTAATTAGGGAAAACTTATGGCAAGGAAGGAATAAGTAAGTAAAATGATGAAATTCTTTATTTTATTTTATACTAAGATTTTCCCACCGCATCGTCCGCGTAGTGTAAAGAAAATTACGTAAGCGTAAATTTCACTCAATGCAGTTATGTAAGTACTTAATTTGTCAGATTTGACTTTTGACTTGCTGTAGTGGTGCAGTGCCTCGCGCCGTGTGAGTTATGGAAAGTGCTCTAGAATAAAATGTCCTAGAACATGGACCACCGCTTTTCGAAATTAAATCAATGACAGTGAAATCGGTTTTTCGTGCACGAGTATATATTTTAGCCTTTTTATTCATTGGTCTGCTTCTGTTAATGATGTGGGTATCTATAATTATAAGGGAGTCCAAGGAAACTTTTTAAGCTCATACTCGTTTTAGCAGAGGAAGGGGCACAGAAGGGGTGTTATTTGATGTATGATCATTACGGATTGACACAGCCATGAGTCACCGCGTGTTTGTGGTCGAGAAATTTCTGAAGTGTGACTAATCGTTGGTTTGAGTGTGTCAAACTTTCCACATTCGTCATTTAAGTGATGATCCACAAGTACACAACTACTCTGGTTTAGGCAACACGGAACATGTGATCATGTGGCTTAGGTACGACAAGATATTATTGTGAACTCAAGAAAATCGGTAGTGACGACAGTAGCCTCTACAAGTATGAAACAGTCAAAAGTAGGTTTTTGAGAAATGAAATTTATGCTTTCACAATATATATAGTGCAAATACTAAAGAGATTATTCTTTAGGAGTGACCTACGCAATAACGAGATTGGAGCGTTTTCAGACCCGAAGACATTTAGTGATGAGACACGTTTCCATATGAGCGACTATGTAAGTAAATAAAATATGCATTAATGGAACACTTGCAATCCAAGAGAATGCCATCAAAAGTTTTACTTTGCCTTGAAACGACAGTTTGGTTCTCAATTTTGAAGGAAGGAATAATTATTCCGTATTTTTTAACCAGGAACAGCCTTCAATTCTGAGGAATTGTAAGTATTTCCTAGATGCAAAAAGAGAACGCAGTTTCAACAAGATGGAGCAACTCTACACACTGCTAGGGTCTTGGTGGTAAAACTGAGTTAAATCTAAAATATACTGAAATAATCCTCGCATCATTCTGGCCTTACAATAAAATATTCGAGGTGAAATCAATCGAGGTGAAAATAGGCATATATTGGTAATTTTGCCTATTCGGCACTTTAAAAACTTATGTTCCAAATTGAATTTCATTTAATTTCTCCGTACAAATTTTGCAAATATGACGCCCACAATTACTAACTTCAATACTAACGTTCTGAAACTCTAGAATATATTAATTCCAAAGGTTTTTCTAGTTTACTTTTACTCTTTTTTCCATTTTGTCTCGGAATTTGGCTTAGGGAACTTAAATTGATTGAGCATGTCTTGCCATTTCAAATATTACTAAAAATTTACCTAATTACATAGTTATGGAACATTACAATTTTAACCTAATGCAGTAGAAAGAATTTTGCGAGTAGAAAGAATTTGAAAGAATTTTAACAACGAAAACCTTGCCGAGTGACTTGAAAGCACTTTCCTCTCAGAATAAATAGCAAAAGCCGTGTAGCCCTCGGGTCAAGCTTTGTAGTCGCGCTATAGAACAATTACCGGAAGTTTCTTTGTGACTCGAATCCTTGATATAAGTCTGTACCCTCATGATTTTTATTCATTAACTCGTATTTACTTCATTTAAGGTAAGGCACAAATGAGTCAAGTATTCAGGTAAAATCACGTCTCTTCTCATTCGATGACTAGCTCGTCACCCTCGAGTAAAAGAGAATCTGTGACTTCATTTAGATTTAACTGATTTTTGGGTTCCGTACCTTAAAAGATAAAAGGAACTCTTCAAGGACCACTTCGTTGTCCAAATGTATAGACAAACATCGAACATGTCTATCTAAAAGACCCTTTTTGTCAGGAAATCATGGAGGTGTCAAGTCGAAATTAATACTCTTAGGTTTACGAATCGAATAAAAATTAAGGTTCTAAGTAAACGTAATAAAAAAATCTTAAAAGTACGACCATTTATGCTGCATATTTGGATACTCCCGAATAAAGCAAAATCTATAGGGTACTTTCCGTTGACCTAGAGTCACGAAATTGGGCGAGAAGCCACGTTGCAAGTAAAGGAAAGAATCCGAAAATTAATTTATCATTGTATTACATAAAAAATATGTTTTTTATACGCGATTGTGAGGGATTATAGTGGGCAACATATTTACATGCTGCATATTTTGATACCCGCAAATAAATAAAAACCTATAAGGCACTTCCCGTTGACCTAGAATTTTAAAACTTTATAAGAAGCAAGGTTTCACAGCACAAGCAAAGGAAAACAATTCGAAATTCAATAATTTCTAATTATATCACATAAACCTTCTTTTTTAAATAGGCGCCTGTAAAAGATATAGAAAGCAATATATTTTTATTTCAACCATATATGCTGTATATTTTGACAATTTAAGAGAAAGCAATATCTCACACCACAAGTAAAGGAAAAAATTAGAAAATCGTTAATTTATTTTTATATCAGATGAAAAAGAATAATATTCAAATAAGCGCTTGTGAAATTATATTGCCAACTAAACCTTAGTTGGCAATATAATTTCGTTCGAAAAATTAAAATTTGTAAATAGTTTAATAGGAATAATACGTACAAATAAATGTTTATGAATGCCTCAATTTGTACGGAGCACTTGTAGTGCGAGTTTCATTCGTGCTTGACAGGTTTTTATACATAATTACTACCTGTCTGTCTCGGATCGGGCTGAACAAAATAGAATCATGACACCACTTCATTTTATTGGCTTTTTGAATATTAATTTTTTTTGGTTAGGTTAGGTTAGGTTAGGTTTGTGTACCTTGTATCACAGGTCAGGTCAGGTTTGTGCACCTTGTACCTTGTGTTACCTGTACCAGTTTGTGTACCTTGGATCGATAAAAAAGAAAAAGGGATGATATGAATCGGAAATATTCAAGAGAATACAAATGTCGTCGAATACAATAATCGTGATAAGAACATCTTTGGAAATACAAAAGTAAGACTGAGTTGTGAAGGTGGTGCTGGTGCATAATCGTCTGAATACCCTGAACGAGTTAACGTTTCTGTTCTCTGGAAGCCGAAAGTAAAAACAAGACTATCCACTACTTACATACAAAGAATATCCGCATACTTTGACCATATGTATTTTTATGACGAAGATAGTCATGAAAAGCTATTCACAGCGTAGAAAATAGTGGGAAAAAGAATAGGAGACCATTTTGCATCTAATTGGCTGGGTATAAAGAATGTCATGTCCAAAACCGAGACCACTGGAAAGGAAAAATAAAAACCAGTGAGTCGGTAACATAAAATTACAAGACCTGAATATGCGCTTTAATTATAAGCATTGTACGTATTAAGTGTTAAAGTTTTCCTTGAAAGGATACGTTTCAATTCATAATTACGTAACACAATGTATATAATTTTTATATTAGTAGAAAAAGAAAAAAACGATCCATCACTTTACGTTATTACAGCGTTTACAACATATTATTTTTTCGATCCTAAAATTTAAATGTAGCGAAACTTTTCACGTATTAATTTTTGAAATCTTGACTCCAAACCTAAAACCAAAATCAATCTACTTGTAATTTATTAAATAGAATCTTAATTACTCAGGCTAATCACTGTCTACCGACGCGATGGAGAGGAAACTCTCCTTCCGTAGCTTTTTAATTATCTCTCTCGCATCACAAATATTGCCATTACATCACACGTCTAAAGTCAACCGAATGGGAAAAGTACCTTTTAAGATAAAGAGATGAAATAGCGCAGTGTGTTTCAAAGAACAAGAGAAATTAATGTTAAGTTTATTTTTTTTTATTTCTACTGACTCGAGAGCTTTTTTAATGTTAAGTTTTTTTTTTTTAATGTTAAGTTTATTTTTTTTTTATTTCTGCTGACTCGAGAGCTTTTTTATTTCTGCTGACTCGAGAGCTGATTTTAATTATTTATTTATTTTATTTCTTTGTAACAGTTAGCACAGTGGGACATAACTGGAAGTAACTTACATTTTTCAGCTCACAGTCATTATGTCTTAAAAATTTGCAAAATTTCCATTCTTTTATGTATTTTATCTTCAACGCACCATTACTCGCGGTGTAAATTTTGAATCAACCTTGAAGATTTAAGTTCGAGCGTTTGTTGATTTTAATACATTAATAAAACTAATTTGAATCTCGGTTCCCTTCAGTTGCAGTTGCATTGAGAAGAACTAAAATATCATGTTTCGATTTATCTGATTTTTGATTTGAGATTTTTTTTCCTTAAAATGAAACCCCCAAATAAATTTGTTTGTTTATCAAAGAAAAAAAGAAATTGAAAACATAAAATCTCGAAATTTTTTTTGAGATCTTTTCTTGTCTTCACACAAATTTAAAATTAAAGAGTGACGTTGTAGATATTCTCAATTTGTATGTATATATATATATATATATATATATATATTTTACAGTATCTTTACAGTTCTATTGCTTTCATGACATTTGAAATGTTGAAGATGCACAATATATTTTTCAAACGCTATTTAATTTTTTCAAAGGAACTTATTTAATGAATATAAACAAAGTTATAAGCAACTGACATTTAAAATTTTCTTAGGAATAAAAGCTTAGGTAATTAATTTTTTTGAGTAATATATTTATAACTATATATATCTTTACTAGCTTAGACACGTGTCGTATTACTGCTTCAAGCATATTTCCGTCTATCTAATGGCCTGTCTGGTACAACCGTTTATCTCGAAAGCTTTTAATATAGCAATTAGAAATTTTACATATTTATAAAGAATATTAAATTGAATATCAAAAACTTAGTTAAAACTAAAAATATTTATAAACAAATTTTGGGGACAAATCTAACAATCAAATTTTTTTTAATTCCATTTATTGCATAGTATCAATTGAAAAACATGTTAAAAAGATTGAAAAAATATATTTTTCTGAACCTAATGGAGGATTTTTCCAGGAATACTGATTTCTGCAGGAATACTGATTTCTAGAACTATAATTTATCACCATTAGTCTAATAAATCAGTGGTCTTAAAGAAAAGTGCAAATGACTACGAGGTAAATATTTTACATCAAAATTTTTAATTAATTAATCAGCACCTACAAGAAATAGGCTGATTTTTATTGCAGAGATGGACCAAGGTTTTGAAGTAAAATTGTAACGTCTTTTTATTATCTGTCCATCGGCCTTTATATTATATGCGCATCCTACAAATAGAATTAAAACAACAAAGGATCATACCAATGCGCATATAAAACAAAGGTCCTCGTTACGACATGATTATATAAATGTAATAAAAGTCTGAAATATATACATTTGGCAAATGTATTTTTAAAAATTGGACATTCCACCTAATACATTTAAACATAACTATATTTAATATTTCATATTTGCGATGATATAGAGTTTATTTAAATACACTGACAAGTTAACTTCGTTCTCGTAAATTAGTCTGATTTTGTTTGATTAAATTATTTATACATCGTATAACAATTTAATGTAATGTTGCCTTGGAAACCACGTTTTTTTAAAAATAATTTTTTCAACCTCCATTCACTTATGTAGAAGATCATACTTTTCACAAAAGAAAATAAATATTATAAATTCTGAATGACGAGTTAATCATAGAATATTTAACTTACTACATGGATATATTAAATGCAGAAAATGAGATTTATACCAGCTTAATTAGAGGGTTAATAATTTATAAACCAACACTTAAGTCAATTCATATATCGATTATTGACTTTGTGGGAAAATTTTTAGGATTAAACTCAAGTCCAAGGATAATTGCAAGAAGATCAAATAATAGTTGGATAATAAAACAAAAGTTGCAGACAAATATACCAACAAATTTATGCATTTTGCTGTAGAGCTTATACGCACATCACTTTTAATAAACTTTATGTTTGAGTGACTTTTCTACGAAGGAGATTTATATTTGCATATACATGGAATACTACTCGCTCTATCCGAGATTAGCAGTGTTTAAGGGTAATATTAAAATTTTGTTTTTATTAGAGCATGTTTATTGTATCATCTTTTCTATATCCATATTAGGAATCCATTGTGAATTATGTGTTCTTGTGTATTATAAAATATATTGTTAAAATAGAAAATCTAAATTTAATTGTTGCATGTTGAACGCTCTATATCTTCATCGCGCTTTTAAAACTTTTATGTCCAATTAACGCGAAGCTTTCTCCTTGAGAATCGAAATTAAAATTCTACCATGCTATTGTCTATCAAATATAGGTACTACATTATTCACCCAGAGGTTGTTGAATTTAGACAACTATTCATATGTGTAAATAAACCTCTGAGTTTGACGTAATATAAGTCTAAACGAAAAGTAATAACTTAATTATTTATTTCCTAGTTTATTTGACAAATGATAAATCTAAGGTAAAATAGCCGCGCTGAAGATATTTTCATGCAATATATATATATATATATATATACATACATATATATATATATATATATATATATATTTATATATATATATATATGTATATATATATATATATATATATATATATATATATATATATATATATATATACATTTATATATCATTTATATATATTATAGTATACTGAATGGTGTTTAAGAAGCTATTTTTTATATAAATTCTCAAAGTGAACTTAGACATTGCAAGTAGAACATACTATGATTTCCACCAAATTACACGTTAACACGTTACAATTTTTCGCTACGTAACGATTTTTAACTTGGATTTTCCTATCATATTAACTAGAGTAATACATGCTGAATTAAAAATTTAATATGTAAAGAAGTATAAGGGTCAACAAAACCGGGCATATTGTGACTCACTTAAGACTTCTGCAAGCTTTTCTTCTAAAGAATTTTCCACATGAAATTTAATTAGGTGATTAAAATTGTTAGATTTTAAGAGCGGTACCGCCTTTTATTTCCACTTGGCCTTATTGTCATTTTCAGGCTTAAATATTTAAAACTTACGTGAAGTTCCAACGAGAAATTCTTAATTATTTTCAAATCTTACTTGAAACCACGAATAAGAACTTAAATATTTTTTGGAGTATATATTACACTTTCTCATTTGGCATTTAAGAATTTACATTAGTTTCTGAATGAAAATGAATATTCTCATTAAAAAAAACTGTGTAAAATAAAGTTTCCAAAGTTTATTTTAATAAAAAAATGATATTTCACATATTAGAACATTCTACTCTCGAATTTTAAATGAAATACTTCTTATATAATTTCTCACATTTAAGCAATTATATCACTACAGGTTACAAAATTCTTTTTGTTGAATATATTTGGCGTTAATTTTATGAAAATTCATTATTCACATCATATAGTTTCATTTAAAATTATACTTATTTAGAAGTATAATGTCTAGACTCACGTATTATATATGTAATTGATAAAACATGTATTGTAGGTTTTCTGAACGAGAAAGATATTTTAATCGACTCTTATAAATATCTGAAATAGAAAACTGATGTGTGTATAAGATTTAATTCCTCATAATATCTTTTGTAGTCAAGAGCGTTCTCTATTTGCGTAATACTTTAATGAGATTATTTCTATATTTGGTGAAACAATTACATTTTCAAAAACTCTTAAACGGTAGTTTTTTGTACTATGTAAATATCTTTTGTGTACTATGTAAATATCGTGAAAGAGGCGATGGCTTCGGAAAACATGGGTCGTAGACAATAAGTAATTAAAGCAAAAAGCAAAGTATCTATAGGGTGCTGCTATAAAACTACTGAATAAATAAAATATAATTTAATATAAATACACGGTTTGTGTTTTCATTACACAGATTTGTGGTGCAAGTGTTTTCATTACACAGATTTGTGGTACAAGTGTTTTCATTACACAGATTTGTGGTACACGACTGAATTGGTTTGGACGACTGATCTTTAAACTTTTAATTTATATGGTGTAAAGATTTTGAAGTTTTCAAAATTGCTATTGAGCTTAAAAGAAATAGATAATTAATGGATAGCTACGTGGGGAAATATAAAACCTCATTCAGATAGTCGGGGTTTTCTAAATTTATTCCCTTATTAATACTTCCGTACTTGAAGGAAAAATAATCTTGATGAAGTGAAATAGCAATCACATTAAGGAAAAATGTTCATTTCAAGAATATTTTTCTTGTTTCAATCATCTTGCTGTAATACAGGTGCTTTTGTTCTCCTGGCCGAAAAGCTTTGCTTCTAACATCCGTCGTGTCAAGTGGGCGGTTTCTGAAAGGCGAGATATTTTGTGGCCCGGAATAGGAGAATATAAGGGAGTGTAAAAGAACTATGCTGATTTTGAAAGACGTCGAGGATGAAAACACGGAAGGATCCACGGGAGATTTTCGGAGTTATTATTATTAATTGATCTAGTTTGTTTGTTGTGTTTTATTCGGAAAAAATATTTTCCATGTTTTGAAAATCGTATGAAAAATATATATTAAATCTTCTTAATTTAGTCTAGCTCCACCTTTGTTGAAACTTATGATTTTGCATAATTATCATTTTAAATTCAGTATTCCCATATTAAATATATATTAAATTTGTTTTAGAAACTTTTTCTACGGTAAAATATAACTACGCTAATAAAAAAAGGGCCAAGCGTGAGTTTGGCTCACGTATCGAGAGTTCCGTATGTCATTTAAAGTAACAATTTTTCTTTAAATAGCTTATGGATCTACTTTGGTTTTCCTGTACCTCATTTAAAGTGAAATTACTTTAGTTATCATAAGTAATCACTAATATGGTCTTCCTAGCGTCATCAATATTCGACAATATCTAATAAAGTATAGGCGAAAATGTATACATAATATGGTAAATATCTCAAAAACCATAACAGACAGAATCTTTGCAAATGATGTATCTATAGATAAGTTTTAGTTTCACAAGGATCATTAATCTTAAAGTATGATAAAAATTATGTAACAAAATATATGAAATTAATAGTTTCACGTCACTCCGAAATTTAATTAAGACACGTACGTAAAATATGTTATTTGGTTTTTGTATTGAATCGACATATCCAATTTTCTCAGTAACTGCCTAAGATATTTTGTTCCAATTTTTACTCAGATAGATAATTTATGAATATTTTATGAAAATTACCCGATCTATGACGATAAAAGTCGATGAAGTCGCAAAACAGCCATTGCTTAAATCGTTAGAGATGGGTGGAAAAATTATACGGTAATATTTTGTTTTATTATGATCTTTCTCAGCTTATATGGATCAAATGTCTCTGGTACTCTGTAGTTTTCTATCGAATCGTTTAAAAGTTATGAAGGCGTTTTTAAGTAATCGAAATTGTATTCGCGTTTTTTCACGCACTGATACGTCCCGTGTATTACTCTAATATTAATTTTATCCTATCCTGCTAATCTGGATCAGATTGCTAGTAGTAGTTTTCTGAAGAACAGTTTAAAATTTATAATAGTGTTTTTAAATAATCAAAATTAAATTGGCGGTCATTCATGTATTTATGAGTCCGGTAATCTGATCTCCATTGTATATCCTATTAAGTTGGGTCGGATCGCAATTGGTAGTTATAGAACCAATAGTTTAAAAGTTATGATGGAGGGTTTAAGTAATCAAAGTTAAACTAGCAGTCTTTCACACATTGACCCGATCCGCTTGTTTTTACAATTTTAATCTTATCCCATATTATTAGCTGGTTCTTATCGCTAGTTGTCCACGTGTGAAATTTCATGGCAGATAAAATTCAGTTACCACAGTTGGGGTTCAATGATTTTTCACACAAATTTCAGTATGTTGATACACTGATTGTTTATTTTCCCGTGACGCTTCTAATTTTTAACTTAAATCGAACATGATTATTACAAAATAAGGTTTGATGAAAAATTGTATTCTTCTTAAAGCCAGGAGAAAAAAAAGGTTCAAAAATTTAATGCAAAATATATTTCCGTAGTCCTACTTTGCCATAGTGAATCAATAAAAATCTACAGGTGCACAAATAGTTAATGTTTTAGGGTTATGCAGTTGAATATATAAACACGGAGTTCCCACAATTGCTATCTTAAAGTTAATCTCTTTGTCTATCCGTGTCTATCGTCCTGAGTATATAGTCCACGCCTAACTTCCTCGTCAACTTGATGCTCGTAAATACATAAATCCGCTTTAACTTTGGTTCAAAACCGGTCATAGTACCCCGACAGCAATGGATAATCACAGATTATATTCGTTTAGCCATGCATAATATTTAACTCACAATGTTTATATTTCTTGAGTCCTGCAGAGTATTTGTATACATTGATTTTTAAATTTCACTAGCTTGTTTGAGGCTTATAAATATATCTCAATACTCAATAGAAATATTTTCTATACGGTTTTTAACAATATGTAAAGTCTTTAGATATGTATTCTGAATGAACGGACTTGTCAGTTGGAGAAGAGGTTTTATCTCCATAATTTGTTTAATATTCGTTGATGGGGTTATTGGTAAAATACATAGTTCATTATCTTTACAAATATATGCCCATATCAACGTAAATTCTAGAAATACTCATCAACACCCTCAATGATTTTGCTTCAATCGGTCAGTGTCATGACCTTGCTTCAATCGGTCAGTGACCTTACTTCAATCGGTCAGTGGGTTCATCAAATGAATCTGTTAGATAATCCAATTAAGTCCCAAGCTATCTTCAGCGGAAGCCAAAGACAGCTTTCTAAAATTAGGTTGTTAGATCTGTTTCATCTAACGTTAAATAACAGACTAACTCTTTTTACGCCAACTGTTGAAAACTCAGATCTACTAATCGGTGAACCCTTAAGTGATAACTTCAAGTAAATGAGGTTAGTCATCGTGTTTTTAATGCATCCCTAAAATATCTTCGGAATTTTTTATCAAACCAAAACTTAACCTCTATCAAACATTCTTATTGAGTTACCCTCTATTGGACTAAGAAGATGTATGTTATGCAAATTTTATTGACAATTATCTTAAAAAATTAAAATATCCTCAAAATTTATCCATCCGCTACGTTCTTGGTTGCAAAATATGAATAAAATATTTTTCAATTCTGAGCGCAACTTGAATGAATGGATATCCTTATTCGGTGCCATCTGCATATTCCTACACTTTTTTCTAATATTTTGTACAATTTGTCACTTATCCAACATATCTTAGACATAGATTGATTAACTTGTGTATTTATGAGATAGGGACATGCCCATAAAACCAACTTCGTATCTTTTAACCCTATTTGGGCTAACCGGCTTTTTCTGGTTCACTGGTTCGGCCGCCTTTTTTGAAAAGTTCTCTGTCCAAGCAGTAAAATTTTGGCATCCAGTGGATCCGGATACCAGAGTATCGCCCTCTATACATATTTTCGAAGGCCGTCTGAAAAAAAACATTTCTCTTATAATACCTTAGTTCTATATCCTTCTGTAAATCCATTTCGTTTACCTGTCCTTAACCATACAATAGCAAGTGTTCGTCTTAATACGTTTGTTTTTTATTTTATTTGTATTAGACCTTGTATATATATTAGATTGGTAAAAAATCTTGTCCCTAAAATGAATATACTGCATATTTCTTGATAATTTTATTGGTATTTAAGTTTACTTTAAAATATACCCTCCATCTAAATCGACAGTATACGTCTCAAATTTTTGGCAGATACATATTTTTTTTTGTTTAAATATTTTATTAAATGCAGAAATCAATGAAAGTCAGAAGGCGCAATGTCTTTTGAACACAGAGTGTGGGGTTAGCTTCAGTAATTTATATTGGGTCTCTTTTGTTATAGTCTGGCCTTATCATGCAAAAATGGATGGCGGTGTGTTTCCGACCTTTTTCTTGCATTGCTTAGTCTAATTTCTAAAACTGATAAATATACGTTTTAGCTGCTACTGAGTTGCCTTGTGGGAGAAATCAAAATGTGTCATCCCAGTAGCATACCAGTCCCCTTCTTAGCCCAGTAGCATATCAGTCTCATACTGTCTCAACATAATAAAACCTTCCGAGAATGATGTTTGGCTCTCAGCTGTACTAGTAGCTCCACTCCATGTGGCATCCATAGGGCACAACGCGTATTGTTCTCATAAGGAATGAAGCTCTCATCTCCTGTCACAAGATTCTCAAAAAAGTATTTTTGGTGGTCTCTAAGGAGAAGTATTTAGCAAATAGTCACCCTACAGTTTTTATTGTTGTGCGGTAAGGCGGTGTGATATCCAATGAGTCATTACTTTTCTTTTTCCCAGAATGTGAAGATGATTTACAATAGACGCATGCCGAGTGTTGTCGCCAATTCGAACGCAGTGGCCTCCTGATTCTTATTGATAACAGGCTGCAATTTTTGATCATTAATTACCAGAGCTATCCAGATCGTTGTTCACCTGATGCAAATCGATTGAACCCTCGAATCAATGTTCTGTAAAATACGATCTTTTCGTTAAATGTGCTGTTAGAATTATTATTAGTGACGATCGCATTTGTGCCACGCCACCGCTACTCGAAGAACATCATGATTCATAGTTGATTCTGTGAAATCTCAGACTTTTTAATGAATGTAGGAGCACGCGCGCGCTTATATATTACATTTGTACATTTAAGTTTGAAATAAATTAATATATAAATAAATAAATTGCTAAGATACATAAGAACTACGGAAAAAATATTATTCTTTTTTTATAACGTCTTTCCAAATATAGAACTTACAAAAGAACAAGTTTTTTGTCACGAACTTCATAGAATGAGATGTAGGTCTTTTAAAACGCAATAGAAAATGTGATGTGATGTGATCTTTTTTTTACGTCGCATTTCCTTTGTGATATTTGACTCTCTACATTATTTTGATTATTTTGCTGCGCGTTTTCTTCTTCTAATATGTTAAAAGCGTGCTTGAACTAAATTCTAATTTAAAAAAAAATAACAGAATTTAATAAAAATTTTAATCCAAACCCATTTTGGCCAACTTCCGTTAATAAATTAAACATATCGTATGTTGAACCGATAATGAAATATTTCTCTTGAATATTTAAAACGTCTTTCGAATTGTTCGGTTATTTAACACATTAATGTATTACGATCGAATAAACAAAATTACTCCTTTATGACATCAATTTAGATTTAATTACTTAGATGTTTTCATTATTATAAATTGTTCGTTTTTATTTTTTATAGTTGTATAATTTAAAGGTAAAAATATAATTCTTTATCTCGAGATTTCGATGTCTATATGTATATAATGGCTGTAACCACTGTAGCTATAGACTTAAAATTTGCGTCAAATATTTACTTAAAAAAGAGTTTGAAACTTGAAAATGTGGAATCGATGTTTAAAAATGGGGCAATAATGTCAAGTGGAATTTCAAATAAAGTACCTTTGTTTAAACATCCAGAACTGATTTTAACCATTCACTGCATAATTTTTTTTGGGTAAACATAATATCTCCCTAGGGTGGTTTACTTATATCCGAATAGATATTTTAAAAATCGTAAGTGGTTTACACCATTTTAGGGTTCAAATCTGAAGTGACCCATCCAATAATCCAAATTGCATAATTTGGAATGTTGGCTGTTTGCATAGCTTAGAGAAATATCATAATCATAGTATTACTTTTATAAATGTAAAAGTTTTTGTTTATTATGATTATTTATTTTTATATCTTTAAGTGTAGTCGTTTTTAGTAATAAAATATGTTGCAACACGTTACCTTATGTAATATCACACGACCTGTTTCGAGCAACACATCAGCCATGTTAAATTTAGGAGCATGTGTTATTATTTTAGGGATCTAAATGTAAGAAAATGCCATATGTTCTGAAAATTAAAGTTACGCAAACTGCAGTTAGTATAAACATTTATTTATGTAAATTTTTACAAGTCGCAACCACTCGTTACTTAGAAACGTTATCCTATAAATATTTACGGCTAAGATTTATAAATAAGTATCGAACTCAGTGCGACTAAAGTCTTACTTTGTTTATTCCAAAAATACAATGATTTCCACAAGGAATAGGTATTTTAGTCTATAAATTATTTTTAGTTACTATTAATCAGTTTTAATATTTAATATTGGCTATGGATAATACACAAGTCACTGTCCTCGTGCTTTTTGATTTCAGCAATGCGTTCAACTCTGTTAATTTCGATATACTTCTTCTCCGCTTAAAATATCTTAATATATCCCAACATTCACTTGAGTGGTTTAGTTCATATCTTCATGGACGCAGGCAATGTGTTAAGTTGCTAGATACATATTCTGAGTGGACTGATCTTACAGCTGGTGTACCTCAAGGTGGAGTTCTATCTCCTCTCCTCTTCTCAGTGTTTATTGATGATGTTGTTAAAAATATTTCTACCAATTATCATCTCTATGCTGATGACCTACAAATGTATGCGCACTCGAACCTCCATTCCTTATCAAAAACCATCGACATCCTTAATCAAGATCTCGCTTCAATTGGTCAGTGGACTCATGAAATGAGTCTTTTGGTTAACCCAAGTAAGTCACAAGCTATCATCATCGGTAGTCGAAGACTGACTTCTAAAGTAAACCTACTTAGTTTACCAAAATTAGTGCTAAATAGTACAATAATACCATACACGTCAACTGTTAAAAACCTGGACCTACTGATCGATCAAAATCTGGCGGCGGCATTGGCGGCCTCAAGTAAATGATGTTAGTCGTCGTGTTTTCAACAGGATACACTCTTTGAAACGTCTTCAAAATTTTCTACCGACTAAAACGAAAATCTACCTTTGTCAAACACTTTTATTACCATTAATCGATTATGGAGACGTCTGCTATCCTGATCTTAATGAAGAATATTTGTGCAAGTTGGAACGTCTTCAAAATTTATGCATTCGGTATATCTTCGGCCTCAGAAAATATGATCACATTTCCGAATACAGGTCACTTCTCAAATGGCTGAAGATCCGTGATCGGCGCCAACTTTACATACTTACACTTCTTTTTAACATATTAAAAAATCCTCATAGTTCAAATTATTTTAGTGGCAAATTTAAAGATTTGTCTGCTCACGGCCTTGTGCTGCGATCTGAAAGTTCACACACCCTACTTATTCCTAAACATACCTCTACCACTTATGAAAAATCCTTCACTGTCCAAGCAGCAAAAATTTGGAATCACTTGGATCCTGACATCAGGAAAATCACGTCTATAAATATTTTCAAAGATCGAGTGAAGAAGTCCTGCATCTCCTGAAACCTTTTCCTTTGTATCCTCGCACTTTCCTGTCTTTCCCATCCCAAATAATGTCAATATTTTGTTTTCTTTTTTAATCTACTTTTGTATTTTTTTTGTCTAATGTGCTATGAAGAATTTTCATTGCAAAATCTCTTACAGTCTACCAACTAAATTTCAATACAAATTGTTATGGTTGACTGGAAGAGATTGCTCATGTAGCAATAAGTCCGCCATATGTACTGTACATAAAAGCTAATAAATAAATAAATATTTTGATCCACGTTATTTTCCCATGTGATAATTAAAATTTTGTTTGGTTAGGACAACTGAATATAGATTAGAAAGGCTGATGAATGTGCTGAACGGAGAGAAATGTGTTTAATTAAAGGGTATTGAATTGAATGGATTAATGAACACATTTCACCTTTACTCTTTATTCACAATATTATTCCAGCCAGGGGCGCGATACAGTTCCTTGTCAGATGACGTAGATGAAGGCCGCGCTTCGTCTTACAAAGGTGTCGCTAATTGATAGTCAAGCCCTCCTCGGCGCTCATCGGCTGCCGCTCAAAGCACCGCCATTCTCTTTGTTTCCGGTTCTACACAATTATTAACAACCTATAACTTCATTTCTATATTTCCTATCGGTATGTGTTTTATTTATTAAGCTTTTATATTAGCAAATAAAGGAAAATTAATGGAAGTAAATAAACGTAAAAATTAAAAAGTAATGGTAAATAAACGGATAAGTAATATTAAACAAATTTTTTTTAAGTTTAACTTGTTTATAAATCGATCCATAGGGTATCATAAAAATGTATGATTAAAGTTCACACTTACTTATTCATACATTGTCCGTAGATTGGCGCAGGCTTATTTCGTAACTTCCCCTGGACAATCATGTCTTGAGAGAGCCGTAAGAAGAAATCTTGAGAAAGTCCCTTGTATTTTGATACCATCATGATGAAAAAAGACATCTTCTACAATTTAAACGAATAGGACTCAATATAAATAGCTTTTTTTCTATATATTAATATGGATGTGCACGTAATATATAGATATCCACTTACACAAATTCATGAATGTAAATTTAAAACGGTGACAGACGGAAAGACGGATATAAGAATGAACGTATCGAAATCATAAGGGCTTCTAGTTTGTTACAAATTTTACTAAAAGTTTGCTGGAAACGACAGTGACAATTATAATTCTTATAGTTTTCAAAAAACTCAATATTTTTTGTCTGTGGAGATAATATTCGTTTATTTATGAGACGAAAATTAATATGGAGGTTAGCAAACTTTTTTAATGTATATAAGCTAATACAATCAAAGATGTACTTAAATATTTACACAACTGATACAAATTCTACTCATGTTTACTAGGTCTTTTTATTACCCACTAGGCGAAAATATTTTTAAAAATATTATGAAGTGTAGAGAGAAGATATCCAATCAAAATGTCTATGTCAAAATAAATTTAAAAAAGTTTGTCTTGGTAACTTCAGTATTAAAGTTGCACCACATTATGGAAGATCCGTTGAAGCTGATGAAGATCAAATGAAAGATATAAAAATATAGGTAAACCGCCAAATAAAAACATAATAAATTATTAAGAAATTGAATTTATTTAATTCGATCATTAATGACCATTTCAATGATGGATATTTAGATTTCACGCAAAATGTTCGCTTTGATTCCTTACGGTAATGAGATTCCTTCAGATTTTATCAAATTTTAATTATGCGCGAGAAAATATTACAGCTTGAATACAACACTAAATTTTTACAAGATCTGGCATCTCAACACTATTAGTCGTTTTAATGTCTATATATTTTTAAAATGATAACACTACACATTTCGAAAAAGGAACACCGATTGATTCCGTTTTTGTGAGCGAATTTGAGACTTATGCTAAAATGTTTTTGATGGAAAAATGTTTTCGATCCCTCTTCTATTTTTAACTCCGATGCCTACGCCTACGCTAGTTATAACTCTAACACTAATTTGAATAAGTTTTCCTGATGGGAAACATAAAACGCTATTTAGAACTCTAACACTAACTTGAATAAGTTTTCCTGATGATATGAATAAGTTTTCCTATGGGATATACTGTGGGGTATAACCTAATAAAAACATAGTTATTTGTGAAACAACATACTGTTTTTTTATTAATCGAATTGAACCTACAATGTTCGTAAACAAAAAAAAGTACAGAACACAGAATACTATGAAGATAGCAGATGACAATATTTTTTTATTTTGTATTACCAGTTTGTAAATAGTCATAACACTAAAAGGGTCAATGTACATTTCAATAAAATATCTACCCATAGTAAAAAAACATTCTTCTAAAAAAATTATTCTATTAACCTTTTTCTTCTTAAGCTTTACGGCCTATTTCCAGCCAAGGCCGTCTCAGTCAATTTCCAACAATTTATCCAATCCGACGCCACGGATCTCCATCTGTCAAAACTAATTTTCTTTATACACTGCCTCTACCACCCTCCTCCTCTGTTTTTTGGAAATGTATTATTTTCGCTGAGTCCTCATCCTTATACTTATAAATATGGTCCAGTCTTCTTAGCTGAGAGGCTTTTATTACCTTAAATATATTTGGTTCTCTGAACGCATGCTGCTATTTAGTATTACATCTTTATATCTTATTCTTTAAAATATATTCTCCCTCTTTGCTTCAAAATAATTTAAAGCTTTTTAGTTCCAAAATCATTACCTTGATTTGATTTATTCATTGTCCATACTTCAATACAGTATGGGACTATTGGTGTTACTAATGCCTTATATAGCAGTATTTTTGTCACACTGCTTAAATATTTTAATATGAAGTGCTTTCGTAATTCATAGTAGCGTCTGTTAGTCATATTGATACGATTTTTAATTTCAGTTATAATATTGTGATTGTTATTCACTACATATTTCAAAAGCAATATTTTATTTTTAGTGGTAAAGAAGCCAAGAGGCTTCTCTTTGTCACTGCCATGCACTTGATATTTTCTTCATTGATTTCCAAACCAATATTTTCTCGAGTACTCAATATGCTTCTACTATTGCTATTCTTCCAGAATGTCAATGTCGTCTGCAAATATTAACAACTGTTCTGACATTGTGAAAATTGTCTTCTGTATATTTGAGTCTCTAATAGCTTTCTCTAAGGTAATATTGAACAAATGATGTGAAAAAGAATATCTTTTCTTTGGTATTTTTTTAGTATTAAAAAATATCTGACATCTCTTTTCTCAACATCATTCCACACTTCTTTTACATTCAAAACAACCCCATAAAAATATGTTTATTTTCAAAGATCCAATCGAACAATATCTGAACTGATGTACGTGTGAAATTGCAATTATATGAATTAACCTCTTTGACTTCTGCTTTAAAGCACGTTACTTTTCACATCAAATATTGGCATGAACAATGAAACAATGAGCATATAAACTTTTAAAAAGTATTTTTGCTGTATTAATTTTATTTTAATAATTAAATAATTTACTATATGCAAAACTTCAACTTCAGTTGCGTATATTAATATTAAATCCGCAAGTAATCACTTCAGTAGACATGTGACCAAAAACAGGTTTAGGGAATAATTAACACAATGCAAATATTCCAAATCTCTGCCGCATAACTTTTGTGAGGTTAAAAATAGAATATTTTCTAAATTATGTAAATATAATTTTAGCATAAACTTGTGCATATTATTTCGGAGAGCACCTTGTATAATTGAATATTTTTCACCGTAGTAAAAAATAATAAACCTAATCTGATTTCTGCAATTACGCTGTTTAATGTCAAATTCTTTGTCGTCTCTTTTCGTGTTCTCCTAATAAATTTATTGAACGGAGTCTAAATTATATACGTAAACAATAATATTTTCGATTAATTTGAATTAGTCATTATATTTCTATAGCATTTGCATTGGAACTCACAAGTAGTATTAATTCTTTAAAAAGTTTTAATGACTTGAAGTCGATCTATAAATCACTAACCGACACTAATCACAGAAAACGGCATTCATTTTAAAGTTTCGTATTTCAAAGGGAAAAACGGGAGCCTTATAAGGTATATGACCGTATAGGGGTTCCTGACATATAATAAAATTGTAAAAAAGCGTGCCTTATTTGGAGACTACTGGGGCTAATGTTATGAAAAAAGGAAAAGTTTTTAGGATATGCAATATTTGTAGGAAAACTACAACCATAAATCTGGATATCATAATTTTTGAGATATGAACGTCCTCACGTAAAAACTATTATACATTATTAAATATTTATTGCATTTGGAAGCCCGCATTATTAATTATTTGTGACAAGTAGAGTGGTTTCAGTGTTCAAACAAAGTACGGAATATTTCTTTAACACTTTCTCCCTTTTTTCTACTGCGAATAGCTTTTTTAGGCTATTTTCATCGCATCAAGCCGCATGGCAAAAAATATTCGTATTCTTGTAGGCTGATGGTGGATACGCTTGTTTTCATTTTCAGCTTTTGGAACATAGGCACGTTAGTTTATTTACCATTTTGGTGTTTTCGTTGCATTCTGTACTAGCACCATCTTTACAATATAGTCTCACTTTGGTATTTCTAAAGATATTTTAGATCACACTTATTTACATCTTTATCAATTAAGTCACATTACCTTAATATATTTGCTTTCTCCTGAATATTTTCAATTCGTATCCTCCCCAGTTATTCAAAATCGATCCAAGGTTCATAAGTTTGTTTACGTTTTTAAACTTTAGTGATAATCTTGAACAACTAGTAGACAAAAAAAGAATAAAACCAAATACAGTCACGGGCCCTTTTTGCTCAGGTCCACCGCAGACGCGCGATTAGTAATTATGTATAAGAAATTATTAAAACGAAAAGGATACATAATTCCTATTTGGCCCGAACTAGTCATCGTATAAGAAGAAACATTCATTTGATTAGGTTTGGCAGATATACATATATCCTAAAGTGATATTACCTTAATACTCGACTCATTTATGCATGATCCTAAATGAAGTAGATACTTCACTAGTTAATGAGTAAACTTAATGAGGATACAGACCTTTATCAAGGACTCGAGTCGCTCACAAAGGAGCTTCCGAAAATTGTTCTGTCGCGCGACTACAAAGCTTGACGTGTCGAGGGCCACACGGCTTTTGCTTCGAACGTATTTACTCTGCGATAAAAGTGCTTTTATGTTATTTGGCAACCTTTTTACTGTTGTTTCGAGTAGCGAATGGAAACAAATTGCTTATTCCCAGGGAACGGGTTTTTAATTTCTTCATTTAAATGCTCTTTACTTTTTGACATGATGGCGCTTTAGAAATATACAAATTTATTAAAAATCTTCTATCGTTTTGACATACATTATTCTAGCTTGATATGTGTAATTTGACCGCCATAATATATTTTATGAATAAGTCATTTATATACCTTCACTCAGCACTTAAGCAACATGAAAATAAAATATCTCCCAATTTGTTTTATGGAATAGATCATTCTATATATTCATAGCACTGTTGATTTTAAAACTAGAGTTGACTAAGTTCATAATATGATTTTTTTATAAACATGAATATTCAAGAGTAGCAGTAATTATCATGGACCACTTTATTATATACCATCATTAAATAAAATTGTCTCTACCCCATAATTGCTATGGGTTATTAGTCAACGAACTAATTATTCTTACGACTACAAAAAATTTGTAAAATTCTTTCCCCTTTAGTAAGTTAAAATCTTAACATCTCGCTGTCATGCGATTGGGTAATTTTGTAGTATTGTGTTGACTGGTGGGTTGTGTTTAATAAATTTAAGAACCCTAAGCCTAATGTCGAGATCAAATGGAAAAAAATGTGGGAAAGTAAATAAGGATGATCGGTTACATTCTAGAGTTTCAGAACGTGAAAACTGAAGACGGTAAATGCGGGCGCTATGTTTAAGGAATTTGTGCAGAGAAATTAAAAGATAACTTAAAATTAACATTCCTAATTGCCCAATTTAACCAATTTAATTAGTTGCGCATGGTTTCTAATTTTAATTGATCTTCATACTAAAAAATAATTAGTTTATTACTATTGTCATATATATATATATATATATATATATATATATATATATATATATACATATATATATCTATATAAATATATATATATATATATATATATATATATATATATATATATATATATATATATAGTTTTAATTAAATAAAATAAAAGCCAAATATTGCCCATTTACTCTAGGTTAAATTAAAGTTAATATATAATTACAGTGTACCCATATACCTTAATATATGGTGCTGCCTATATTTTTAATCGGGTAAAGAAATTATTCACCCGGACATATACTGGTAAAATGGGCGTGGTCAGAGTTGACGTTTTCATAAAAGATGGTGTTTTTTAATTATCTGGGTGTAAGAAGTTGTAGGCAGAGCTAGTGATTAATAATAGATTCAGGATATCCGGCGGCAAATTTTAACATTTTTTAAAGTCAATTTGAAACCGTTTTATTTAAAAAAGAATAAATTTATTTCGTTAAACTTTATTTTTGTTACATTGCGTATGAAAGAAGCGCTCTTCGATTAGTGGTACTTTCACGGTAGCTATGTTACTTCCATTTCGCAGTTGTCTCTAATGATCACGTTTATCAAATGACAGGGGCGGGCTGAGTAATTAAATCTAATCACTGCTCTGGGCGGGCGGCAACAGTACAGACTGACTGATAGTTGGAGGACATCGCGGGAATTAATTTGTCATTTTGCCAAATTTTTATATTAATTTTTACGTATTTCTATATTTTTTTGAAGGAACGAATTTGGAGTAGGCTAATTTATATTTGTTTTATCCTTTATTCAATGTTAATTTTTTCAATATGTATAGATATCTCCAATTAAATTTTGCATAACATTGAAAACAATTTTAGTTTATTTTCCTTTTTTTTAAAAAGTAAGTGTAATAAAAAAAAGTTTCGGAATATATCCTACCGTAATTAGTTGCAAAGGAACAATATGTGTATAATCATTATCATATTATTTTCCATTTTTTATTTCTTCTTTGGTGTTATTGGACGAAGATATTGTTTACACAAACGCGTTTTAATACTAGTGTCTCGTAAAACTTTTTGGAATCGTAGAATTCGTAGAATTTCATAGAACGTTGGCTTCGTAGATGATCTTTTTAGCCGAGAGTAGTTCTATGAAACTTTGGTGTGATTGCTAATTGTTCTTTAAAACATTACGATTCATTTTGTTTTTTTTATGAATTTCTTTATTTTTTTTAAATTACAAAGGATACCAAAATATATAGAATTCGAATAATTAATTTTAGAATGTTTTCATTAATTATAGTGTAGTATTATGAAAAGGAACTAATATTATTGAGTAAATTATAAATATTTTTGATTGACATATGGTTGATACGCATTTTCTTAATAAAATGTGTTCTTCACAAGGTCAGACTATTAAAAAAGTAAAATCCTGTGTCCTTCCTCTTGTAAATTTTTAAGTTTTTAAGCTTACTATAAATTGTTAAGCCTCCTATAATTAGTTCAAGAAATTATACAAGCGTTGATTCAATTATTTTTCGTTGTAGTACGCCCAAAACAGGCATAGAAGACGTAGTGCCGTAGCAGGCGTACAGAGATGCCGGTATCTAATAGTCTCGTTTTCCTTGACGCGACATTCAAACGCGTTTTCCTTGACGCGACATTCGAGACGACTAAGCTCTCTTTGTTCTGTGCTCTATATCATCATCAATTGCCAATTACCTTATTCCTGCATTAATATTCCGTTTTTTGATACTTACATAGCTAATGTATAAAAGTGTATATTATTTACAACGGTACAAATAGGCAGATAACAATATGTGATAAATTAATTTTTGAAAAAGAAAGTCAAAAGTAACTAAATGTTGATTCGTCGGGAGATACTTTGCAGCCAGATTGAGAAAATGAAAGGAAACGAGAAAGATTAACAGAGAGGGGTATAATAGGAAATGTGGAAAATAAGGTTAGGGAAGTTATAATTTCTTCAGACGTCTTTTAAATATTTGAATAGAGAGTGACAGTCTGGTATCGAAATCAGGTTATGAATCAGAAAATGAATATTATAAAAAGAAGTGCTTTATTTTGGATAAGAATCATGAGTAACTTATTAGAATACAAAACCAGGTCCTAATGAGGCTGTAAATCTAGCTACAATATAAAAGTAACTGTAATTATTTTCTAACTTATTTTAAAGCAGCAAAATAATCTGAAAATTGTGCAAGGAACGAATGTTAATTTAACTGGGTTGCGACCTAAACACAGCGATATGAACAAATTGCCTAAGGTTAAAAATATAACTTATATGTCAATGTTAAAGGTGTTGAAATTTGTTAAGCACTGCTTCTAGTTTCTGACTGCTCAAGATAGTATACACCTCCATAGTATAGCGAAGCAATAGCAGTGACAATATTAATTTTTTGTTTCAAGGGAAATAAAATTTATTGTGTTTTAAGTATTATATTAATATTGCGTTCATGAAAAATATTATCCTTCAATAAAATATGAATATATAAGTTAACATATGACTCTATGAAATTAAGAAAAGGACTCCGGTAGTTCTTTTCTGTATATACCTTAATTGACGAAAGCTCGGCTAAACGTGATGTATTGCATGTTTATTAATTTATGGATTACCCGAAAGCGCTGGACATGTACACACTATAGTGCAACAAATTTCTTTACAGATAATTGTTTGTCACTTTGCAGGATTTTTGACAAGTTTTAATGATGTGATCCTAAAATATTAGATGGTTATCTATAATTACACCGACAACTCACATGGATAATATTTTTTCGAGCGTCGTTACATTTAACTCGTAATTCATCACCAAGGGTATCCGTAGAAGGAAATGCGTCATCATTGCGCGTTTGCTTACATTAAATCTTAGCTTGTTGCTCAAACTTTCTTAAAACATAGATATGGTATCGCTTTGAAACAGCTTACAATCAGATTACTTTCGTAACCTCGATAATAGATTAAAATCACTGGTAAGCCGAAAGCAACGAGAGAATTGGTGGCAATCATTAATCATAATAAGTAATAAAAGATGGTCTAAATTACTATCTTAGCTCACTCAATGTTGAATAATGTAAATCCTTGATTTAACATTTTCAAACTGAACATGTTGCTTTCGAGTCTGAAAGAAATTGACGAAAGATTTTTTTAGAGTGGAATTTTATTAAGAAAATATCATCGTCGATTCGGTCAAATACCTTCTTAAAATAAAAATAAACCAAATCTGTTTGTTGTCCACTATCTAACTCTTTTCACAAATGTAGATAACGCTGTAACGTGCCTTTGTTTTTTTTTGTCAATCACACCTAGAACCAGATATGAGAACAAGTGTTAATAGGTAATACCAATAGTAGAAAGAAGAAATCGTTCAAAGGAAGGAACTTAAGGATATATTCATTATAAATATAATCAGATATTATTGATTATAAATGTAATCATTTAGCATCAATAATACCTTCTCCATAGTGACTACCTCCTTGGTTCGCCCGCACTACGGAAAATCTTAATAAATTCATTAAGGCGTGTTTCAGTTAGTGTGAAAAAAATGTATGGCACAGCATGCACCCCTCAAAAAACTATTGCACTCTCGACAACAAACTTTGATAGAAAATGTCACGTTTCTATCAAAATGAATTCTAGTGGGTGCCGTTTTACGTCGAAATTGTCACCTTTATGCTTTACCTTTATGCAACGACTCGAGCAAAGCAACCTTGAAGGATGCGTAGCTATCTTTTGTGTTCAATTTGTTAGCTATGCAAGTTGTTTCTAGATACATTGTTTTAGTATATTCCAAAACATCTTCCACTGGTATCTTTATGGAAACCCGATACGTGAAGCATTTGCATCTCAGATACCGTCGTAAGTTCATACATAATCGTGGAGGTTCCTGTAGTATAGTCATTGAAATGCTTTTACGTAGGTGGCGCATCGTTTTTCTGTTACATTCCTCCTCATTGATAGCACGTAGATGTGGTTGCATAGATTGGTGTTGCCGCAGTGCGAGGATTGTCGACGTTGCGGTTAGTCACCGGCGGAATGTAGAACATCAAGGGTTGTGCGGAGAGCGAACGATGCAGGCGGCGCACTTGATGGGATTGCATCCATCGTTGGAGCAGAGCGAGAGACCCATTTGGCAGTGCGTCTCGTCCATTCTGTTTCTTGATTTTTGTCGGTAATCAAGAAATTATCGCAGCGTAAGCACTAACAATATTATCAATCTATCTTTTTCACGTACTCTTACAATTTGTAATATTATTTAACGGCATAATAATATTTTTAAACACCAAAAATACCAAAATGCGTACTAAACAACCGCTTATTTTAATAGAAGAGATGATAAAGTAGTAGGTTGTTCATTCGCTGCAAAACTCCTTCCTCTCGAACTTTGTCTGTTCAGAATATTCTCTCTAACCTTCCCTACAATTTGAAGGTTTCAAGTTTTCTAGCGAATTTAATTGTAGCACCCAATCCTCAATGCCATATAAAAGTGTCGAGAATGTACAGCATTATACTGATCTGATCTTTAATTTCAGAATGATATTATTTATTCAATGAACGGATTCATTGCAACCCATATTCGTGATTAGTAAGTAAAGAGTCCGATATCTTGTTTTACGTCCTAAAACTTTTAAATAAGTAAATTTACAATTAAATGAAACTACGTGATGTAGTATTATTTCTACTTTCTTTAATTTCTTTACCACGACCTAGGTTTCGTTGTATTACAACATCTTCAGGTGGGATATTAGCAAAGATCATTAGGGAGCAATATCTTTGCTAATATCATACCTGAAGATGTTGTAATACAACGAAACCTAGGTCGTGGTAAAGAAATTAAAGAAAGTAGAAATAACATTACATCACGTAGTTTTATTTAATTGTGAATAATGAATTTCTACAAAATTAACGCCAAATATATTCAATATGTAAATTTAGTAAGGCGCCTATTATAAGTTTATTTACCAGAGTTTAACTCAAATTCCAATACCACAACTGATTAAGTCTATTATTTTTCGGCTTTATTATAGTAAATAGAAATGTTATGTTCATAGCTTTTAGTTTTAGGGTAAAAACTTATATAAAGTTCTTAACTTTATACGAAGAAAATTAATTAATCGCCATAGACATGTGGAGTCGAAATGTAATAAAATATATATAAGCAAAAAGTATCCGCTTGGCGACAAATTAAAGTTTTTGAATTTTAGAAAATTATGTCAATATTATCATTCCATGACAAATAAGTTCTAGAAATTACAGACATCTTTGGTTCCGATCAATTTAATTCTCATGCATGTACCGGAAAGGGAGCTTTTACGATTTTACTAAATAAATTACCTTGTTTCAAATAAGAGTTTCTAAAAAGATAGGCTATTAGCTAAATAATATAATCATGTGTATTATAAGGATATTATCTGGAATTCTAAGCATAAAACTGTCAAAAGTTTTGTAATATCGATTAGTGAATTAAGAGAAAAGGAAACAAGAATTCAGCGAATATTTTTTTAGCTTTTTAACCATCAAAAATGAAGTGATAAACCCAACATCCCTGATGGTAATTCTATGTAAAGGTAAAATATCTTATTACTTTATAATAGTAAATTTGACTAATATGAAAAAAACACCATTTAAACATTTCCACAAGTCGTGTGGTGCAAAAATGCCAATTGGCAAGCAGTGACTTCACTTCATGAAAGTTATTTGAGGAGAGGCTGACGAATTATAATATCATTATCATATTTTTGCGATATAGTGAATTAAAATGTGAATATACAATGAAAAGAGATGACAATTCGGGAAACTTGTCTAAGATTCAAACAGAAGTATTTACAAGGAAAATTTATGAGAAAAACCTATCCGTTGAGACAGGATTTTGTAATTTTACGACATGTTTTCTGCTTACTTTTTGAAATACAAACTTAAGATTTTCCTTCTCAGTAAATGTGGGTTAAAATTAGAAAAGTTTAGATGAAATCTTTTGTACAGGTAGAAAGGATGAATGATGATGAATAGAACTTACGTCGAAATTATTCTCACAACATCGATAAATAGATTTGGAAGAAGATCCCTCCTTCCGTCCTTTTATATATTGCTATAGTTTAAAACGGCCAATTAAACAACTTCATTAAAATTGACGGGCACATAAATGCAAAAGATAACACTGAAGTATTCCCTTTAAAATTATAATCGCCGCTTGTTGAAAGACAATTCAATATGGAAATCTATTATAGATTTTATTTTTGAATTTGATTTGAAAACTATTAAACAAGTTGTTTTCAAACCTCGTGGGATTTGATAAGACGCGTCGATGCTAATATTTTATCTTATATAACCAGGAATTTTGAAAATTGATATTTTTTGTTAATAAAGAGTTCAATTTTTTATTTTTTGTTTTAATTAACGATATTATTTTTTGTTTTTTGTTTTAATTAACGAGATTAAATTAACGATAAGCTAATAAAAAATTAACATGCTAGTTTGTCACAGAATGAACAGCTACGATCAATCGTTTCACTAGTATTAAATATAAATTAGTTCTATTATCTGCTTGTACAGATTCATCATTAGATTTTTTTTTTTAAAATTAGATATAGATTATTTTAGATCAAGATCAACCGGAATTTAAGACCAAAATAATATTTTATTTATACTTTTGCTATGAGTGAGAATTGAAAACATCATGTGAATTAATGACTTATGCTACTTGAGTTGATGGCAAAAGTTCAGATTAGACATATTTGAAAGAAAAGATTTTCGGCTTTGAACCCGTCACGCGTTTGGACAAATTTTCAGTTTCTTTGTTTCTCACATTAATCGTTTTTCTCGGCCATTTAGGATCAAGCATAAATTAATTATGTCTTAATATGTTATTGGAGCTTTCTCCTTTTTTTGGAAAAGTTTATATTCATATTTGATAAAGATTTTAATTTATTGAATTGGATATTTAAGTGCAATCACTTTATTTACTCGTGTTCAATAGAACTTAAATAATTGTCAGCTTAAACCATACAAGTAATAAAACTTTCAAGCAAAAAAGACTATATTTTTTTGTTGTCTATTGATTTGTTATTTTACGAAATGAACATTACTGAAGATATTTAATTGAACGTTACGCATGTTTATAAGCTTCTAGTTTAGAGTGCAAGCGGAATTGGAAACGTTTAGATAAAACTGTTATTGATTTTTGACAATTTTTTATTATAAACACTTATGCTTTCATGATTTATTTTTAATATTAATAGGAATCCAATATTCCTACCGTCCGGTTTTACCATAGGCTTTGAAATAATTTTCGATTAATTTAAGAAATAAAACCTTTACACAAGTTCATTTGAAGTAACGACGTCATAGGAATAAAATATAAAAACTTGGATAATTTTAGGTTTTAATAACATTTATAAAATTTAACTTCACAACATAAAGATTATAAAATAAATATTGTAAAAAGGCTCAAATTTGTAATGGTGCATGATCAATTTTTTTGTAATCGTGCATGATCTCTTGTTTTAGTTTTCAGTTCACTACCTGAACACGTCAAATGCATCTGCTTATTGGTATCACGAGAGGAATGGAGGTATATAATACAAAATAAACTTGTTGGTATTTATTCCTCAATAACAAGTTTCTCGGTTTCCTTTATGTATAACAATAATGGAGGTATAAACTCGTTAATATAATGAAGAAATATGTTCCTGTATACACGGAGTTTCCACTTAGCATCAATTAGTTCAATTGATTTCATTAGTATTCATTATCCGGTGGATGTGTGGGAGGTATTTTGGATGTTAATTTCTTCTAGCATATTTCTCATTTGCCTGCCCTCACGGTGACTTTGGAGACTGGGGAAATTTTTTCTTATATTTTCACCCGAGAGCAGAAGTAGCTAAATCTTATTTCATTTAAAAACTCTACACAATATGGTAGCTGAAATTTTACATACTATAGATTTATTTTCGCGGTACTTTTGTGTACTATTGAAGTGTTATTTCAGGCATTCACTTGTTACTAATTATTCACAATATTATCAGTAGTCATCTCGAGTACTTGCAAGTTCCTAGACTATTCTTTGTTTCGCGATTTACATATAGATATTTTCGAAGAGTTATATAAGAGTTTTCCATACATTCGTAAAAAGCTTTCCTTATATAACCTACACGTATACCCAATAATTCACTCCAGTGATCCCTCTACTACATAACAAATAATTTTAGCCCATATTCAATTACTGAAACTAAATGAATATTCACAATTAAGTGAAACTACGTGATGTAGCATTATTTCTACTATCTTTAATTTCTTTACCGCAACCTAGGTTTCGCTGTATTACAACATCTTCAGGTGGGATATTAGCAAAGATCATTAAGGAGCAATATCTTTGCTAATATCTCACCTGAAGATGTAATACAACGAAAAATAATACTACATCACGTAGTTTTATTTAATTGTGAATAATTAATTTTCACAAAATTAACGCCAAATACATTCAATAAATGAATATCACCTAAAGTTGGTTACAATGGTAAACTAAGTTACCTTGAAGTAGAAAAGTCTATAATTTTTCTTTCTTGTCAATTACATAACGTGTAACATAGATAGGGCTGAAAAATTAAGGAAAATTAGTTGAATAATGAAGCAAAATGAAGGAAAAAGGAAAAGACATTTTCGTTTTGTACGGTCCTGTCCAGTTGATGGATTTCAGCAGGTCAGTTCCCCGATCCGGAATTCTAGGTTCGTGCCCATCAATTATGTTAGTGTCGCCAATTTATATCGGCGTTAATATGAAGTATGTAATGATATTATTAAAATCGGTTTATTAAGATCAAGTTTCTAAGTAATGAAGTAAGTTTGAAAATTTCAGCAGTGAATTGCCGTACCCTGCTCCCTGATGACCTGCTGATTGAACCCCGCCAGGGTTTCTAGTTCGTTATTGGCTGACTTGATCCCGATTACGCTTGGGCCGTGGTTCTTTCTTTCATGGTGGCGTGAACATGTTTTCATTTTCGCAATATTTCCCCACACGGGAAAATAGGAAAACCACATTTATTGTCTCCTTTTCTTTAAATTTCTTCTTCGTATTTTTTATATAAACACAATAATCAATGGACATTAGTCGATAGAATTTTAAAAGGTGGTAGAATTTTAAATCAGTGGATTTGGAACAGTTTCATTTTTACGGCAAATCTTTCGTGTGATATGCGATTAAGAGTTAAAACTATTTTTTTCAGAAACCGTTTGTGATATCAAGTTGATATTAATATCGCTTACTGAAAATTGTAGCTGTATATTAGATATGTCATCTGCGTGGTGTATTGGGTTGATTACAAGGCATGCGGCCTTTGACGATGCGGCGTACCGCAGGGACCCGGGTTCGATTCCCGGCCGTTCTTCGAACGGGGCTGAACTGGTGTTGTGGTTGGCTGTAAGAAATTGCTCTCGTAGCAATAAGTCCGCCATATGTATCACTTAGATACATTAAAGTAGATAAATAAGTAAATAAATAAATAGACTCTTCTAAAAATTTCAAGTTTTAAAGTTCATGAAAAAAAATAGATCAACTTTTAAAACGTATTTTCTTGTACTTATACCAGTTTTATTCATTGATCATCAAAACCTATAGGGTATTACCGATGGGTATGGTATCTTGAAAGTCGGCATAATGGGAAGTCTAATATTATGTTAAGGGAAAATCTAAAAATAACGATTTCTAATTCCAAGCGGATTCATTCTATACAGATCTGCTGGACTCCTCTTGAAAGATGTGCTGCAAATATATCTATTGGGGGCGACAGACACAAGACAGCCACACAATGCAGTTTCTGGAGAGATTGGTAATTAAAGCACATTTTAATAACTATGTTTGTTATGATTTTATCCCGACGTTTTAATTAAAAATCTACGGTGCTGAAGCGAAATGCCCCTTCCGGTGTTTTTTATGACAATAAAACAGAAAAAAAATACTTTGAATATTTAGTAAACATATATAGCTTAAAGCCAAAACCTACGAATTCATTATACTGACCTCTCTCCTCTTTCAAGAAATGATTTAATCATTTTAAAGTAAGCAACCAACTTCGTAAATATAGACAGATAT
Source organism: Druceiella hillmani (assembly GCA_039881145.1). NCBI lineage: Eukaryota > Metazoa > Arthropoda > Insecta > Lepidoptera > Hepialidae > Druceiella > Druceiella hillmani. Next base: position 26,752,561 of record JAYKKI010000025.1, read on the forward strand.
TAACCAGCCACTCTTTATAATTGTGGTGTAACACACTATTCAAATCGTAATCCAGCCATTGTTGTACTAATGTCAGTATCAAAGTAAGGCATCTGAGAGAAATTATATATATTTTAAGGATAAAAGTTACAATCGATTTTTTCTCTTACGTAATTAACGTGACATGCGTTACAGTGACGTTAATAAAGTTACTGAGATGGGTTTTAAATATATTTCTTAAGGGTAAACATTATTTAAGATAATTTAAGATACAAAATTGGAAACGAACTTAATATTTTCATTGCTGTTGTTAAAACTCAGCTTCACGTCACTTGAACGATTGTTATATTGAAGCGAATTGAAAGAAATCCATTACATAATTTGTAAGTCTTCATCTCAGGGTTCTACCGACATCGCTGGCGGGGAAAGAATTTTTCCATTTCGTCTTTTCTTTGACTCCGTTCCTCGAATTCGTGAATAGAACTCGGCTACAAAGGGGCTGGGGAGTGAATCGGGAGGCACGTTTGATTTGTAAGGGATACCTTTCAAAATTTCTCTTACGAATGAAGCTTTTAATGGCGCATAGCGGTCAAATTTTTAAAGGTTATTCGGCTGTAATTTTTTTGTTATATAATATATATATATATATATATATATATATATATATATATATATATACATATGCTAAATACAATTTTTCCGTATAGTCTGTTTTTGTTTACAAATATATTTTTATTATTAACACAATATGTAAATATTTCTTTAGTGACATTTAACAGTTATTTAATGTAAAGTAACAAAATTTAAAACTAAATACTTATATTCAACTATTCTTAATACCAGCAAATCATAGAAGACAATTCAAATATTAAAACATACGAAGACAAAAAAGACAATTTAAATAATATCCATTACCCGGTAAACCATGCCTGTAGCCCGGGTAATCCAATGGAAACCAACTTTTTGCATAGCGTCTTGGCGACTAGGAGTAAGGATAACACATAGTGTTCGTCTGTCGGCATCCCATGATGGTCGGCGGCTAGCTAAGTGCAGAGCCAACTGTGGCTGCCTTTTTGTTAGTTCTGCAGTACGGGGTGCGGGACCTGTGGGTAAGCGCCATCCCGCTCGGCGATATTCCGTCCCTTTCGCTGGCCTGAGGTGTTCTGTCTCAGCTTGGGTGTTTAGTTCTCTTTCGGTTGGAGTCCCGTTGTGTCTTATAAAAGGGCGAGCCATTCTACTGAAAGTACTCAGGGTTCAGTATTCAGTGTCCGCTACTCATTCATTATATTTAATATTCGACACCTGAGACTACAATCAGCTTCCGACATCCTCATCATCACCAGCACTGTCTCGATACTGCTTTACTTTCATCTTTTTTATGAAAGTACTGAGACGGGAAGGATTTTGTTATAACCTTAATATAAGATGTATTTCTGTTAATACTTGATTGAGAAATATGATTTAATTTAAAATATCTTTAGAGTGACGGAACTTAAAATATACCCATAGCTATTTACGTGACTTTTGTCATTGTTGTCTATCCTATTTATATTAGTGGAAGAAAGCATGAAATTATTCATACGTAGATAAAACGTACTCAGTTAAAAATATACGTTTTGTTTTTGAAGCAATAAAAAAGGTTTACTAATATATTTTGGAAATAATTATGTTTTTCATGAAGAGCGGAGATATGTCGTAAAATAATAAGTATGCTTTGTTTAATAGCATTTCTATTAAATATATTTTCATATATTTTTTATATTTACTGATGGTAAGCTATATTCTCTACCGTAAAAATGGTCAGTGAATGAAGAACTGCTCAAAAAATCTGCAAATAAACTTGACAACAAAAGTATTTTTATTACGGAAGAGAAAAGTTTAATTTCTATGATTTACCCGTATGACGTGAAATGGATAGTTTTTAGCCCTTGACTCATTAGTAGTTTTTGCACAGAACCTCATTAGGGGCCACTTTCATCATTGAGTGGATGACGATGGCTGACAAAAAAAATTTGATCTCAAAAATATTGGCAGCTCATACGGCCTTAACTTCATATGATGTCAGGAGCCAGGAGGTATGGTGTAAAATAGTAACTGATTGGTATCCACGAAATAATAAGAGAAGTAGGGAAAAACAACAAATGAGACGGAAAGGCGGGATTTTTTATTCCTCTCATTATAAAAAAATGCAGATCTTATTCATTGACGACCTTTGAAGACTTGAAGTATCAGCTTCAAAATGTTTTTCTTTATTTTTTTCTGCCAGGAATGTTTTTCCTTTAAACTCAATTTTGCTTTAAAATTCTTTCTTTTATGAAGGGATGGATCATCAAAGGTATAAGAAAAAAAGGACACAAATTCATGATTAAAATATGTATTAAAGAGGTATATCCTACATTAAATCTACATTTTACATGCCATTATTTTGTTTTTGAAAATTTCTTTTATTACCTACAGAAAGCAATTAAATGTATCTCTAATCATCAAGTTACCATTCAAAAATGATCTAAAAGTTTTTTCCAGCTTTATTGTCATTGGATAAGTTATGTAATTTGAGGTATATAACTTGAATAATAAAACGGTTTATTAATTGATTTGCAAGGATCACTTTTCATCCAGAAATACACAGTATATATTTTAGTCGTCGACATTATCTTTATTCCAGGCGTGCCATGAAGAGGTTACGTGAAATGTAATTTCATTTTTTCATATTGATAAAATTAATACAATCAGTGTTACAACCATCTGAGATTTATAAATTTTCCATGTATGAAATCTAATATTTCCAAATTTTTGTGAATAATATATTCACTATCATCTAGGTATTTACCACATTTTTGTAAATTTATTACATAACATACATGGAGTATTATTTTTCTTAAGAATTGTTTGCTATTTAGGTTTATTTTAATATTCACCCTTTTCGATGCTTGTCTGGTAAGTTTTTCTAAAAGATTGTGTGGCTTCATTCTGCTAATTTGTTTTACACCAGATGGAAATTCATCGATGTTTTTGGTAAAAGGTTTTTACTTGTACGAATAAATATATGCTTGCATTAAAATATATAAAAGTTTTATTTATTACTGATAGAATTTCTTGTTAGGTACTTTGATTAGGAAAGATCGTTATTTTTAAAGATTTTAGAAAATACTGTGGTGTAATTTAGTGATATGTTAAATATTTTCTATCAAAATATCGAGATTACTTTTGAGGTCAAAGTACAGTCGAAGTATAAAAAAAATGTGTTGAGCAATAAGAAGAAAACTTAAATAACTTTTTTTTTAAATTTATGAAATAATAATTTAATTTCAGTCTGTTTCACGGGAATTAAAATTTGTGGAGAAATTTTATGTAAATTTTAATTTCAAAACGACAATAACAAAGACAAAAGGAAACCAAACGCTGCATCGCTTCCAACTTTTCGCCGTTTGTAATCGTTTCATTAAACCTGACTTTGAAACTTCTTTGGAAAGTCACTTGATTCCTTAATAAAGCTTCATTAGAGATGGAAAATGTCCGGTTGTATTTACTTGCATAGCTGCATCGAGTGTTTTCCTTTTAATATTTCATCCCATTATTATTATTTTGAATATCTTCCTTTTTGTATCTTTTTCTTTCTGTTCAAACAACTATTTTGATTTTCTTAGTAAAATCGTACGTTAGCTGAAGTTTAAATGGAAAAACGTATTTTCTCCTCTCTTTTTTTAGTTAAATCGTATGTTGGCTAAAGTTAAAATGTAATACTCAAGTGCAGGACGCTTTGCGCAACGATCACATTATAGTTTGATTTTCTTATCATTATTCTTTTGAAAAAAAATTATGGTCAATTATTTCCCCTGTATCCAATTACAATTCCTGAATTTTCTAATAACAGTGGTCTTAAGAGTATGGGAAAATGGATACCTTAATTCTTTTCTAGGACTGAAAGTCGTAACAGTTTGAGCTAAAACTAAATTGGGCTTATTTAAAATCCATTGAAAGGCTACGGCACTGTAAGATTTCTAGTTGAAATCGTGTTACACAAACATTTTCTATTTTCAGTTTATTGTGAACTTATCATATTTAATAAGCATAATTATATCAAGACCCGAAGATATATTTTTAACAACGGATGCAGAACGATTTTCATCCATTTCATCCACCCAGCTTGAGATACCTACATTAGTAAATGATTTTAAATTTTTTTTTAGCTACCTTTATGTGGAAAATAAAATAAATAATTATGTTTAGAGAAGTTAATTCAATTTTTAGTGTTTTGTGCTGTTTTTCTTGGAATAATGTCATTTTGTAGCTTCTTTATCGGAAACTAAATTATTAATTCTTGTTAACATAAATCATATTTTTGTATCACTTAAACTTGAAAAGTTGTTTTCGATCTATTTCTTGAAAATATTTATTTTAACTAGTAAGTAGTTGAAATTTATTTTAAAATCGCAATATTGTTCCATGGTTATGGCAACAATTAATGTTTACCCCCTTCCTTCTTATATCACTTGAGTTTATTTGAAATACATTTTCTTTATGTCAACAACAATAAATTATATCCCAATGTTTGTTTATATATATATATATATATTTATATATATATATATATATATATATATATATATATATATATATATATATATATATATATGTATATATATATATATATATATATATATATATATATAATATTAATATAACTAAGTTATTAGTAATTGACATACAATGTAATATTTTTTTCTTTTAAAATACAAGTAATCCAATATTTAGGACAATTTTACTTGGAGATTTAACTTTATCTATGGCGTTAATATTATATGAGTATCGTGTAAATAGTGGTGTGAAGAAATCATATCTTATATCCCAATACAAGGTATAGGAATAAAAAGGAACAGTTACGCATTTTAGAGTTCATTTCAAGTTTATTCTCTTGATTAAAAAAAACATAAGATATGTGAATGTTGTTTTTTAATCTTTTGATAAAAATAAGAAATAAAACATTCGCAATTGTTATAAAATTAATGTGTTCATATTAAATTTTGTTCCATCTCTTATTCCTTTTATTTTAAATGTTTCCTTCTGCACTATACTAAAACGCTCCTATGAACCAAAACTCAAGCTCCTATATTAAGTTATTTCAAAACAATAAACATTAGACAGAGAGTCAGAAACATCTCAAATAATCAGGGTATTTTTTGCATTTCAGAAGGAAAGTAAAAGGAAATTAATGTTAATAGGATATTGGAGAAATTATATTCCTTTTAACTTTATATTAATATTTAGAAACAAATTTCCCGAAATGTTTGTAAATCAATATTTAATTACGTAATGAAATGTGAAAAATGTATATTTTGGAAATGCTTCCAAAATCCATTATTACCATTATTCAAAATTTGTTAGAATTATTAACAACGAAAAATTAAAAGTCTCAAAAAATTGGATGATTCATTTATGAACCTCCAGTCAAACGAAAGCTTTTATCTTCCCTCCCTGGTTTTGGAACCTTACGTAAAGGGTCTAAAGTGTGGTCGCTCTATGGGCGGATATTTTTTGTTGGCATGGAGAAAAGTGAACATAGTGGGAAATGTGAAGATGAGGCTGATTAACTGCGATAAGAAAAGCTAATAAAACGGGAAGCTTTCAGAGTCATGGTTATTAGCCAAGCTCTGTTATTTATTTTGTCTTCTCTCTTACATACTTACTTCGCCTTAAATTGAATTAAATCTCAATTTCAGGATGAGCTACGGTAATTTTAAATTTAATTTTAAAAAACTATAGTCCCTTCCTTTCGGAGGTGACATGCAAAAGAATTTTGTTAGTTTAATTAATTTCTCTATTCAAAAAAAACGATCATTGGACAATTTTAAGTATTTATTTTTTACATCAACAATGTTTCGGCCAGAAAACTGTCATAATTTGGTTCAGCGTTCGACGTCAAGTTAAACACATGGTCTGGCAAAAGTTTTGCTAAATAAAACTTTCATCAAAATTATGTAATGTGTTAAACACATTAAGAAAAATGTACCACGGTCACAATTTAATATTGAATTAATAAACCTAGTATTAGGTCAAAAACTTTAGCAGACTTATCCAAGTTAAATGGAAAAAAAAAATCTCTAGAATGTGTGCTATCAAACAACTTATAATCATAGCAATGCCATTCACCTGATATAATTCTTCCTTTACAACATGCGCACAAGCTGCCAGTTACTTTTTATCATATGAAAAACTTAGTTTCTAATCTTTATCTTTAAAAATATTTTCTACTTGTAACTAAACGGTAGATACTATACGAATAGCCTACATTTCCGTGGGTTCAGTAGTCGTTGATCTAGATGCAAACTTTTCAGTAGCATAACTCAAAGGCAGAACGAATTTGTGAACAGGAAAACTTATCGTTTCGTTGGTTCCGCTGAGCACTATCAAATTAAAGAAGTTAGTTGTCAGTCGGATACCTCTTCAGATTATATAACCCTTTGAAAGCGCCTATGCATGCATACGTACATAAATACGAACTCCTCTGTAATTCTTGTTTATCCATTAACATTTCCTTTGTGAACAACATTTTTCGTTACTTTATATTGGCCCACTCCTGAATGCTAAGACAATAAATAATTTAATCTTTTCACGAGCATATAAATATATAACAGATGGTCGAATGGTATTGCAAAATATCGTTATAATTAAGAAATTTTTAATATATAAAATGACTTGTAATTAAAATATAGCGAAATGGAAAATAAGAGAAATGTTAAAAGATAATCGGTTATCGTTTTTATGATTTAGTAAAGCAATAAAATATATAATTAAAATAAATTCTTTATTATATAATATATGATTTTAACAGTTAAAAAAGAAAAAAAAGACAAACATACACCAACATACTATATGTTGGTGAAAATGAAAAAAAAAAGTTATTTATGTGTTACATGCTGCATGCATATTTCATTGTAATATCAAATTAAAATTTTGAATATATTTGGCGTTAATTTTGTAAAAATTAATTTTTAACAATTAAATGAAACTACGTGATGTAGTATTATTTTTATTTTCTTTAAGTTCTTTACTTGACCTAGGTTTCGTTGCATTACTACATCTTCAGGTGGGCTATTAGCAAAGATTACTTTTCTCTTTGCTAATTGCTCAACTGAAGATGTTCTAATACAACGAAACCTAGGTCATAGTAAAGAATTTAAATAAAGTAGAAATAATAGTACATTATGTAGTTTCATTTAATTGCAAATTAAAATTATTTGTTTGAGACGCAAAAGTTATCTAATGTAGAATTACAGAATGAAATTACGTTTTTATGTATTGAGATTGTAACAGTTGCCTGTAAGAGAAACAAATAGTGCTATTAAAAAACTTAAATAGAATGTCGTACCTTAAGAGGAAACAACGGAATCCTCATAAGATCATTCATGTATTGGTCATTCTGTTTGTCTCCCGTAGCTGTTTTTCTCAGAACCATCTGATGCAGAAATTTAAAAAATGGCATGTTGATTAAACATATTAATTCGCACATATACCAATCATTTTGTTGAAACTTTGTAATATTTATATTAAAATTTTAGGGGGTCAAATAAAACAGTTAAATTTTTTAATTCTATTAGCCCCGTGAAGTATAAATTGAAATAGTAAGTTATGAGAAATATATAAATAATAACAATTAATTAAGTTATATTAAAGTATGAAAAATTACTTTAGAACTTAATGAAAGGTATTCTAGAGATATTGAGTATTAAAGCTATTGTTTCTCAATATTACTAAAAATCTATCTATAAGATTAGTGCAATGTTTATCTGACAGAAAAGCAATTTTAATAAGAATATGAAATTTGTACTTAAGCGGGATAATTAAAGGTTGAAAGCGACTTTCATTCCTCAATTATTTATTTCCTAATTGATTTCACTGTAGTCATAGTAAATGAATCGGCCAGGTGCGAAATTTTAATTTGAAGAATATTATATGAGTACAAATTTATGGAAGTAAGTCTGGAGATGGTAAAAATATCTACAAAAATATGTTCCCATGCCTATCTCACAAATTGCTGTGAGATAGATAAATCTACATTTTAAAAAAATCAGCGTTACTCCATATTTTACTGAAAAACTGTAGTTACACTTCTAAATTTTATAGTTTTTAAGATATTTCTGTGAAAGTTATGTTATTAGTTACATGGTAAAAAATAATATTATTATTTTAAAAATTCTAATAGAAATTCCGTATATCATGAAGCTACGAATTCTCCTCTAGTGGGAAAATAGAATGGTTTTAACAGCGAAAGTGATACTTTTATCACTTTGCTGTAGGAAACATAAATAATTCTTGTATCAGAGTTTTCTTATTTACCCCTGTATAAATAGAAAAATCGAAAGCGAAATAGTCCATTATCTTTACCGAACCGAAACGAACTAAACTAGTAAATACAATCAGGTACCTTTCGCCTCACTTAAGGTGTCGCTAAAGGCATTGAGTGTCTCACAAAGGAGTTTGCTCACGAAGTTCAATCGAGTGATTATAAAGTGTGAAACGTTAAAAGCCGTACAGCATTTTACTTCCTCTTGATCTTGTTGTCAGTTTCAGGACCAAATAAGTAAGTCACTCGAAGTTCCAGTGGGAAATGTTCCCTTTGTTGAAAATATTACTTGACAACTTGACCGATAAGTACTTAATGTATTTAGAAAATTCAATGGAAATATATATTAAATATATTTAGCATTATGTTTGTAGAAATTCATTACAACTTAATTTTGATTAATAATGAGTAAATGAAACTACGTGATATAGTATTATTTCTACTTTATTTAAATTATTAACTACGACTTAGGTTTTGTTGTATGGCAACATCTTCAGATAGGCAGAGAATCTGTTTAAATTTCCCACCTGAAAATGTTGTCATATAATAAAAGTAGGGTTGGTAATTGTTTCGCGATACGTAACCCTTGATAGTTTAGTGAAATATTTCTTACGCAATTCCTCTTAATTACCCTGATAAATCATTAAAATTCATATAATACTTTAATTTCTTTAAATATGTTTGTGTTGTTTTTAGTATGGACGTTTTTTAAATAAAAATATGAAGAAGGAAAATTTTATGAAATTTGTTAGACATATTTAAAAAATAAACCAAGCGCAAATAGGTTTCCGTCTTCTGATAATACCTGCAACATTTAGAGTAACGTACTCGTACACTTTGAAACACTGAAGTCTGCAGGATTGAAAGTATTACTGAAATCTAATGGCACAGATCAGATTGTTTATTGCAAAGAGCGCCATCGGAAGTATTTACAAATGCAATCGCATTACTGTGATCGGATATCTATCAAGGTCGTAGCGAATCTAACAGATTTGGGACGCTTAAACAAATTGTGAAATTAGAAGAAATCCTCTCAATAATTTTGCTAACGCTTAGAAACAGAGTAATAGTTTGTTAATCAATAGCTGCGCGTTATACCTCTTCAAACTTATGAGTGTTGGGTTTAAAATGTTTGCAAGGAAAAATAGTCAGAAGAAAACCACAGAGAGAAAAATTACATTAGCGTAAAATATGTGCTTTATCAACATATTTAACTATTAATTTATCATTTCCATACAATGCGGAAGCTTGCGTTTAATCCCCTAGGGTGTGAAGCTCTACTTCTGGTATTGGTTGCTTTTAATGAGCTCTTTGAAAGACGAGAGCTTTTACGGACGGAGAATAGGGAAAATAGGGCGAGGAATATAAGAATCATGGTGATTAAGAAAAACGTCGGGGATTAAAACAAGAAAGGACCTTTGGAACCTTTTTGGAGCTGTTGTTGTTAATAGCAGCAGTTTCTTTTTTGTTGTGTTTTGTTTGTAAATAAATACCTGTAATTTTTAAAGAAATACAATGAACATTATCGAAATCTAATTTCACTCGTAAATACGAAAATCTTTATAAAAGTATTTTAATACAACTACAACAGTTTGCAGCTTTGAAGTAAATGACGATAATTTAATTTTAATAATTTATTAATTTAACAATTTATTAACGAAACATGAAATGTTGAAACTTTTTAAATTAAGTACCTGCGGTACATATGACCCTAAGTAAGTTTCCTTAATTTAAGGTTAATTATTTTGAGTAATTATTATTTTGGATTAAAAAACATACATAAAATATAAACTTTGTTCTACAGGAAAACTAAAAAATAGACGAATGTGAAGTGACTTTCCAAAGGTGAGTACAACTTTCCAATCTTTATATTATCCCATTCCATATGAATGTAAATTATTCAATTATTCGAAATATTTTAAAAATAGTTTTTCTCACTTGGGCCTTATGCTTCCTTTGCCTTCTCTCGCTGCGTCTTATTTGCCGCACGTTGTTTGACTGTTTAATGACGGTCTTCTTTACTGTACAAATACGATCACCGTCTTCATAATACCTTTTGTTATTTAATCTCAAAAAACATATAAAACGTATGAATGTACATACGTCTAGGTAGACTTTTGTTTGTATGTTTTATTCCCCGGAGTAGACTGAACGATTTGACAGATTATCGTTCGTGAGGTATATTGATATAAGTCTGAGCTCCGCTAGATCCATCGAACATAAGAGGTTGTAATATTATGTTACAAAACATACGACAAACTATTCTTTCAGGTTACTTTGAACTGGGGCATATTAATGCATTACATGTGAGTTTAGTGCGAAGCAGTTTAGAAGCATACATATTATTTGGAACCGACATGAAATTGAAGATATTCATGATTGAATGTTTTAAAAATAAAAGTACATGAGACGATATGGTAATTCCCATCTGATCATGGTTGCGTCAGTATGGTTGGTTGAGTGGTGAAAATAAACTTCTCGAAATAATTTGGTGGTTTAATGGTTTGTTCCGTAATGTGTTGCCTTGTATTAAGTGAGAGTAAAACTTCTTGGATTGTGTCATCGTTATGTGTTGTACTATCATTAAATTTATTCAATAGTCTTATTATTATTGAAACACAAAGGTATGATAACAGTTATGTTTTCCTGTGTGTATGTAAATAAAGAAAAAATAAATATTGTAAATAAAAATGTGAGTAAAATATTTTAATTCTTGAAGGATGTGGAACTTCATGAAAAATAATAAAAGTGTTTGATACAGTTTTAACAAAAAACCTGCCTATTACCCATTTAGGTGATTCTGTGCGTCAAACTGAGTATATTCGAAGTGGATTTTTGTAAGACTGAAATCTTTTCACTGAAATCGCGTTTTGACAGTTTTTCAGGAACAGTTGAGAGTTTTCACATATTTTCTGAATATTTTCTATTCAATTTGATACCCAGAATTACCTTGTAAATAATTACACGTTCTTTTTTACATCTGCATGTATAAAAATACATACACAAGTTATTACATGCATAAATTATTATATATACTTATTATCTTAAGATTCCTACTACCAGTTTTTTAATGGCAGTCTTAAAATAATACGTCCCATGTTGATTTAAAAAATATTACGTTCTCTTCCTTTACTACTTCGATTCCAGCCAAAGCAAACTTTTCTCTCTTTCTATACCTTTTTAATTTCCTTTCTCTTTATTTTCATCAAGAAAACGTTGCCACGCAACGTGAGACTTAGTACAAAGGGAATTCTAAAGAACAGGAGAACTAAGCAGAGAACTAAACGAGAACAAAACATGAAACGCCGAGAACATTATACCCCACTGCGAACATAACATTATGTTCGCAGTGGGGTATGATAATTTTCTTAATAATAATTTTAATTGATTTGGAATGTAATAAAAGACTAATAACTAATTTGGCTTATATATTCACGTCTAAAATTAATCATATAAAAATGTGTAAAATTATAGACCAATAAAATCATTTTTCGTAGGGTGACACATTTGTAAAAACAGGAACTTTTCAGCCAAAATTTTATAAATGAGTTTGAAGTTTTTGAATTAACTGAACGTAGTCTAATGTTATATGGTAGCGGTTTTTTTTATATATTTTGTTTATGTAACTGGTTGATGCTATAAAATAATAGTTAGTATCGATTAAGACTCTTCGTATACATATTATCTCTTCTTTTTTTTATTTTTAGGGTCGTGTTTTACTTCGGGGGAGCTTGTAACTCCAATAGGGTGTATCGCCAGGGAGCATATAGTGGAATGCCTCTTTTTCGGCTGATAGAAAAGAAATTAAATACTTTCTGTATTCCGACAGGCAGGAAATATTTGCAATACTTTAAACTCAAAGTTCGTCCTCCTCTCTGTCTAGTCTTTCCCAGAAGCCAGCATTCAGCGTTATATATGAGGGTCAGGACGACTATTGTTTCATACACCTTTCCTTTTATTCGCATCGTAATTTTTTGTTGTTTAATACACCAAATTTTTTTTGCCATTTCATTCAACTGGTATAGATGTGATGTATTAAATCAGTATCGATCATACCATTATTAGTGACGGCAGACCTAAGTTTTTAAAGTGGTCCATTTTCATCGGCTGGTGGTTCTGTAGCTAAACTCTGCTCTGTAAGTAGGAACTTGAGTAAAATACCCTACATACGCAGTCTTTTGCCGCCTAATTTTTATTAGTCCAACGGTCTAAAATGCAAGTTTCTAGATGTCCAGGAATAATTTCATCTTGTCGGGATTTTCTCTGCCTGATAAGGACAGTATTGTCCACGTAACACTTTGGCAATATTTGGTCTAAAACTACTACTATTTTAGATTTGTCACTTATTCTTGTTGGATTTTGATATCGTTCTCAGGTATATCGGGTAATTTAAATGTAAGTAATTAATATAAAATATGATGAAACATTGCTCAAGGAACTTTTTTTCAAAACTAAATTAAAGAAGAGGTAACAGAGCGTCTAAACCATTTAAGACTTTGTCTGAGGTCTGCAATAGAGTATGTATTAAGTACACCAGTTTCTGTCCACGACTTCATTCGGGTCGATGAGATTTACGTAGACTATATGTCAATATAGGCTATATTTATCTCTTTTTGAAATTCTTTTAACACATTGTCGTCCAGTAGCAATATCGTATTCGAGTTATAAAAGTAAAATATTTTGTAAGTTTTTTTGCAATTCTACAACAATAATTCTTCAGCACTTCTTTGAATGTAGAGGCGTCGTTTTTACTCAAAAAGCTCAAATTTATATTTATCAGTCCAAAAACAGTTTTTTAAAATTCTGTTCTCATTAATCAAACTCCTTCAAAGCCAATTAATTGAAGCCATTTTATCTTATTTTGTGACTAGACTGTTTTTGAACACCTATTGGTTTTTCGACTAAATGTGAATTTGCTGTATAGTTACTTTTTACTCTAGTTATCAACAGATGTTAGTTAATTTTTCGTAGATTTATTGTCAAGGAAGTAACCAATTTTATTTACTGGTAAATTTTGTTTCTTGGTTTTTATTTTTACTCACAATTGCGTTCTCTCTCATCACACGAAATCGTTTTTACGAAAATTCTTGAAGCGATCAATAGTTAGATTAAGTTTTAAACTTTTTTTATTTATTTTGTGAATAGTTATTGATATTGGATGAAAACTGAAACGAGTCAAATCAGACTGAAAATAATTTTGATAAACAGAAAAGTAAAAAGAATCATAACTCTTTCAATTTAATTTCGATCGTTATCCAAGATTATGAGTTATGACGCAATGACGTACGGATGGTCAGACAGTCGTCACGAAATTATAAGTATTCTGTATGAAACAGTCCAGTAGAAAACTCATCAACAAACAGAGTATAGAAATTCGCAGCATGTCGTTTTTATTACAGGTTTCATGTTAAAAATACATGGTTTTTCTATTTTTTAATTTCAGCCAGGGACTTTTATCTCCACCCATGAGAGGAGTATGTTAAAATAATATTATTTGCCTAGCTTCTTTTAAATTGTGTAGTTTAATATGTCAGCATATGCACTGAGTACATTAGGGACATTTGTGTACTCTTTAGTCTATATTAGAATCACGAAGTTCATTAAAGTATGTGTTTCTCTAACAGTACACATTGAGTTATAAAATATCTGATATATTCTCTGCAAGTGCTAAACTTTTAACCTTTTTCAATCATTATTAACACTGTGTGCCATAGCTGGTTAGAACTTCGTGCTTTTGTTCTAAAAAAAAGCTTTAAAAATAAAAAACACTGCTAATAAGACCATAAACGAAAATCACGCCAACAAAAGAAGAAAAATGTTTAACGATTAATTTATCGTCCCTTTTTAAAACACAAAAACACAAGCTCGTAGCTGTCCCCTCTAAGGCGGGCCCCGAAAGCGCATTGAGCTGAGGGCGGGCGGTAAGTGAAGGCGGGAGAAGTAAGCTACGTAGGTAATATGAGAAAGATGCTAATTAATAAAAGCATCAAAGATTGCGCCAAGAACAAAAGGTCTCACGAGAGTTTTTCGTGACCTTTCTATTAATTGTGTTCGGATTGGCTTTTTTATATCTTATAGAGTCTCTGGTTGCAATGTCAATAGTAGCGTGTAAAGAGTATGTTTTTATTTTTTTTCTAAATGCCATACCAATTTTTTAATAGTGGTTTGATGATAGTACAGGTAGTTACTACAATAATATTACAATAATATATATATACATATATATATATATATATATATATATATATATATATATATATATATGTACATCTATATATATATATATATATATATATATACATACATATATATATATATATATATATATATATAGTAAAATATGTAACATAAATACAAAATAGATGTCATTTTCACTTTTTAATAAAAAAATCTCAAATTTTCATAAGTAATGAAATTATGAAATTATTTAAAAATCATAAGAAAATATCATCCGTCAGGTAATAAAAATTAAAATTGGCTGTAATAGTCAAATAAGACAATTTTAGTGAAGTAAATTGTAGAAATTCATGTCAAAAATGTAACATTCTTGGAAGCAAAAATAAAATGAATTGAGCTAATAAACTTACAAAAATTGTAATTAACCTCATTTAAAAGCTAATATGTAGGTCTTTTATTAAGATTATACATAAAGCATACACTCATTCAGTATTAAAATATATATTTTCCCCCATTTTTTTCTCAAGTTCAACTAGGTGGAGCTAAATAAATCTTGAGAAAATTACTTTTGTCTCTTTATATTTGCTTTAATTTAAACCCTTAATAAGATATTACAGAGAAAAAAAACAAATTCAGAATTCCTATTATGGCAGATTACAAACATTTTATTTCAGAATAATTTGCTTTAATTCGTGTTCTACTTGAATATAATCGTCTTAAGTTCATTGTTTCGATAGAAGTTATGTAGCTACATGGCGAATTGTTGGCTCACTTCTACATTCGTTCGTGTTTCACAATTTAATAAATTGCTTCTAATTCATAGGAATCATATAATTTTCTTTCAAGAGAGATATTTTATTAATTATCCTTGATGTATTTAAGTGTAATGATAATTATTTTTATATCCGCATAGTTATTTGGAATTGTTACCAATAACAACACCCAGTAACAAGGCGCCTAAAATATTAATTCAAATTTAAACAGTTTTATTTTGAAAGTTGGCGGCTTTACATGTTATGCTTATGATCTATGTGAATTAGTATACTGGTGTTTTCTTTTCTGTATAAACAACTAATAATAATCCCGATGAGACTCATATTAGCAATTATATACCGTTTGAAATTTTATAGCGTGAGTACGTAACTTTGAAAGATTTTTCATATATCTTAAATAAATGAAAAATCTTTCAAAGTTGCGTAAGGATGAGTTTTCTGTAGAGAAAATATTATCTGTAAGTTAAATATGTATTTTGGTGGAATATTTAAGGTAGACTATATAGAGTTGTTTATTCTGAATATAAATATAGAATTTAGAAAAGGTTAATTTATGAAAGGTTACATTATTATTAAATATGTAATAATTCTATTACTTATGATAAATCATTTTACCTAATAATATTTTTTTTTACTATATATCAAAATTGTCAACAGCCCTTTGAAACTTGTTTCTCTACATTTATTATCTGATATTCGTATTTAATTTAGAAACATATTAATAATATAAAATAAATTTTTACACTTTTCCCCATTTATTCCGATTTTACTTCGCAGTTAATACGGAGGTATTTATTTATTTGGTTATACGGAGAACTGGTAAGTTATATCCCGCAAAGGTTTCAATAGGTATAGTCTTTTGAAACTTTTGCGGGATATATCTCCTGAAAAGAAAAATCCCGGTAGAAACATATTAGTAAAAAGAATATTGAATATATTTGGCGTTAATTTTGTAGAAATTCATTATTCACAATTAAATGAAACTACGTGATGTAGTATTATTTCTACTTTCTTTAATTTCTTTACTGCGACCTAGGTTTTGTTGTATTACAACATCTTCCGGTCATGCTTTTGCTAATATCCTACCTGAAGGTGTTATAATACAACGAAACCTAGGTCGTGGTAAAGAAATTAAAGAAAGTAGAAATAATACTACATCGCGTAGATTCATTTAATTGTGAGTAAAAAGAATGTAATTGCAATTCAACTTTGATAAGAATTTCTTTTCGGACTTTTTCAGTTGATAATTATCACCAAAGGTCCATGCCAGTCACATAGTTGCGCATCACCGTTAACGATATATTTCATTATTGAAATAAATTATAATTGCTTCTAAAGAATGTGTTAGAATGTTATTTGTAGAAAGGGTGAAATAGAATGCGCGTTATGTACCGTAGTATTTAGGAGACGAGGCACAAAATGTTTTACAAGTTTAAACTGAGTGGAATATATAACAGAGCTAATAAAATAACTGTACTCGTTTTATAAAGCGATTAGTGTTGTTTCATTTCCTAAAGCTATAGCTTCATAAAAAGATCGTAAAAGTCTGAATCTTGTTATAAAAATATTGTGAATGACCGTGTGTCTCACCACTGGCCAATTTGAATTATTTTGCCAAGTGTTTTCTTTCAAATATATAAATAAATACTAGGTACATATATGCAACACTTAAAGTTTCTGGTCGACTGGAATTGGTGTAAGATTTCGATGGCTGTCAGTCAGAGTAACTTTTACTTTTTGAATAGTGCCCAGCATGCGTAGGGTCCGTTTTTAGAACTTGACTGACTATAACCATGCGCTCAGAATACTAGTATTTTTTATGCGTTAATTTACAACGTACAGGTTATTTTTGATTGAAATTTGTACTCAACGAAGGAGTTATTACTTAATGCATTTTATTTTTCCTCCTATGTGACAATGTAAATATATATGTTGAAACAAGAAAAATATTATCGCAATAATTTCAATGACAACTTCGCAAATATTGATATTTTGACATGCCTGAATTAATATGAATATTTTTAATAATGCTTTTTCATTTTTTGTCTTTTCTGATACGTTGAAAAAAATTTAAGTCATTTTCCATGTCATTTTATGTCATCTAGTTGATTATTTTATTTGTATTGTTATACAAAGTAGAAATAGTACAATTTTTTAACGAGGTTACTTTGAAAGAAATTCCATTGCGGACTTTTAATTATACGCAGTTCTAAACAATAAAGAAATTACAGAATTTTCCGCTTCTCCTTGTTGAATTTCTTCAAAGTGCTTTAATTTTTTGGTATAAAGACAGAAAAGGAGGTTCCAATAATATTTTACATTTAAAATGTCATTTATAGTAAATATAGTTAATCGAATTTTAAATAATGTATTGATTTTTTTACTTTTATCTTTAAATTGTTTTGCCTTCCTTTTATAATTATGTTCCGTGTTCCCGACTTGGAACGGTTCTAATTATATGAGGGGAACGGTTCAAACGGAAAGAAAAAAACAGAAGTTTTATCATTTCTTGTTATAATGGAACATTTTTACCTTTCGATTAGATTATTAATGCAAGGTTTTGACTGGATACAATCATTCCGGCGAAAGACCTGCATGTGTTCCGTGTTACTTATTGATTGGCGATTAATTCCAGTTTCTTTTGTTATCGTCTCGTTTTTTATTAAATACGTAAATCTATTTACTTTTTATATTCGCGTTGTTTATGTATTCAAGTACATTTTACAATTTGAAATTCTTACCTTAATACCTATAGCCGTTTGGAAACAAATAAAATTTGTGTCACCTGCCCTCCGAATATTTCTGTACGATGAAAAGGAATACACCGTTACATTTTGGGATACATCTTTTCTTTCATTTTTCTTTCTTTATTTCTCGGTTTTTTTGTATTCGACAGAGAATATTTTTCCTTTTAGACCAGATAATTTTTTAAATGGTTTTTTGTAGTTTTTAATATTCGGATCATCGTTTTCATTAATCTCTTATTTAAGTTAGTATTACAGAGGCTTAAAAATATATTGCAAATTATTGAGGTGGAATCTTTGTCGGAAATAAATCTCGAACAAAAATAACACATTTTCTGCAATATTTTAATAATGATTGGTACTTCCATAATATTTAGTAACATGGCATATTTATATAGGATATTTTAAATATTTAAATTATTTTTGTTTTACTGTAAGATTATTGATAAATTGGAAAAGCATAAAATTAGTAATAACTTTACCTGTAACGTAATTTTTTTTCATCACTATGAACATTATATTAGTGTAGCAGCAAATTCGGAAAAAAAAACTTTAAGATTACGATTTTCTTTGAGCATAATTTTCTAAGTGCTTCTTGTTATTTAGTTACAATTGTAAATATTTATTTTCTGTTGATATCGAATTAATTTCACAAATAAATCACGATATATTGTTCTAAGTTTTTCAATGGGATTTGAATAATTGGCTAAACTTAAATGTGAAAATATGTGCACTGTTTATGTACATCCGTGTAAATATCCCTCGTGGAATTATACAGGCGTAATAGGTTTCTTTATTATTAAATCATTACATTGACCATTCCTTGATCTTGACTCTAGTAGCGCTTTGTTTCATCTTCCACGAGCGCTCATGGATACCCTGCATCATTCAATTTTCTTTCGTGTATTTGCATATTTCATTGCAATATTACGAGGTGGATACAGTCTTGACATTCTTTATTGCTCCATTGACTGTTTTCGGAATAACATAACGTAGTAACTTGGTAATTTCTGACTGACCACAGGTAAGAGTGATATTTATTCGAATATCTGTATGTTTTTTGACTTATCTGTTAAATCTGTAAGTTGCACATGGCATTTTCGAGAAATAAATAAATCATTATAAAAATATCGCCCCTCCTAAAATATTTGTTCACTTACTTGATCAATTTCGACAAACAAATTTACGAACTGTCTGCAATTTTGCTTCTATCTTTATAAATTACATTTGTTTCTTTCCTGAAATATCAAATTAAATTTATTAAAAATGTTTTTTTATGTTAAAGGAAGAAAGACTGTTAACGATGTTTTTGCGTTTAAATGATTATACGTCGGTTGCGTCCTTTGTCAAAATTTAAGCCAGTAATGCAGGGTTTTTTAACAGTTTTAATTTGACCTCACGAAGGCAGACTAGTTGTAGCTAAGAATATATACTTAAATAAAATGATGTATACTGAAATAGCCTAGACTAATCGAAGCTAATGAAAACTCAAAAGTCAAAAATGGTCAAAATATGTTTAAATAAGCACAAAATAGTGAAGAATTTCAAAAAATGTGAAAAAATTATGAATTTTCAAAAAAATTACCAAAAATGGTAAAATGGCGAAATTGGCGAAAAATGGCGAAAAAGGAAAAAAATTGTCAAATTGGCTGAAAATAACAAAAAACACTGCAAAAACGTAAAACCAATCTAAACTAACCTAATCTGACCTAACCTAACCTAACCCAACCTAACCTAACCTAACTTAACCTAACCTAACTTAACATATACTGAAATAGCCTAGACTAATCAAAGCTAATGAAAACTCAGAAGTCAAAAATGTTCTTTCTTCTTTGATTCATTCTTTTTGCTCGCTCACCGTAGCCGCTCTATAACTGCTTCACTTTGTCATTATATTAAAATAATCCGGCAGTCAGTGACATTTTTAATGACGTATTTGATTTTTGACGAACATCTATTATTTTTACCCATTATATGTAAATAATTATTAAGAAAAAAGAGCTGCAAGTGCGGTCGCGGTAAAACGATTAGAAACTGTGCCTTGAGTAAATGAACATTTTTATGAAAAAGACCTATTTTTTTGTTAATATTTTTTTTATATATTAAACAATCACTACTGCCTGTGTATCAAACGGTAACTCTCAACCACCTAAACATTTAAAAATAAGGAAAAATTTATATTATCATAATTATTATTAAACTTTTGCCAATCTTGAAAAATGTACAGAAAATATTAACATTCCATATAGGTGTGTAGTAAAGCAAAATTAAAAAATAATTAATTAAAAAATTGTCTTAGCGAGCTCATCAAATACACTATTGCTGCGATACGTAATAATTAATTAATTATCAGTAATAATAAAAGAAATCAAAATTTGAAATGAAAATAGAAATTAATCACCCGTTTAGCCCGGCCAATATTTATTTTATTTTATTTTTTAAACTTTAAACCTCTAAATTTTATTGATATTAAATCGATAGTGATTTTATTTAATTCTATGACAAACAAAATTGTGCGCTCTATGTAGTTAAGGCCCGTTTCAGCTAAGTACCGTATCTTGAATGCACACCGCAAAATTGATCACATGTGTGCCAAGGTCTTTGTCCCGCCATAAAACCGGAAGGACACATTTTTATTAAAAAAAAAATAATTAGCTTTCATCTAATAACATTTTTTTTCAATAATAAAACAACTTAAATTTTTCAAGTGGCCGACAGTAATCGTTCTTCTTAACCGAAAAGCTGGCAGCAAAAGTGGTTTCTTTAATGTTGCAATTGTCTAAAATATTCCCTAAAACATAAAAAATTCAAACAAATCCACATACTCAAGGCGTCGGTCGTTATACACCGTTCATGCTAAAAGTACTCGGTTTTTTTTAAATAAACCTCATTCCCATTAAAACCTCATTCCCATAAATCGAATTATAGGTTTTCTTCATTCATATAATTGTCATACAAATAGGTCGTTGGCTACTGTGTTATCAGTAAATCATACGCACAATTTTAAAATTTTTTTCTATTCGATTAACATTTTTGGGAATACGATAGTGAGGTTTTGCGGGTAATTCACAAATTATTGAGTTATCGCATTGTGTGACTGCCTCGTTGGTTTGCGAAGTATTCAATAGTGTAACACGTTAGATTTTGCTATAAGTTTGACAAAAATAGATGCTCTATGGAAATTATATATTACTAACATTCATTTATAGTGGTTTGTCGTGAAAATCGACAGAAATATTATTATAACTTCTAAACCTCAATGAAACAATGTGCGCTTTGTTTTTTTTTCGTTTTCTCGCAATTATGGGTCATTTAGGGTGCAGTTATAATTATAATAATTAATATGGATAGGAGCTGATGTGCTTATTAATATTAATTGCTAAAATTTTTATTTAATATTAATTGTATTCGATACAAAGGTTGCGCTCATTATGCTTTTGTTGTACTCATTCATCGTTCTCTGTGTACCGTTCGTTATTTGAATTGTATACATATCAAATAAAAAATAATACCAATTCGGTTCCAACTTACTTTTTGTCGAAGATAAATGAAAAACATTAAAGGCACACGTCTTCATTTTGTCCATTACAGGAAAAAAGAGAACAATATTTCCTTGGCCCTTTTATTTTCTTCTCTGTGTTTTTGTATTAACACTCGAATCAATCGATTTCGATTGAAAGCACTTCGAAGTTATGATGGTGATCAGTTTGATCAGTTTGAAGTATATGTAATAATTTATTGTGAACAATAATTTGTTGTGGAAATAACTTTATTATCCAGTGACATTAAAAATTCATGAAACTAGTCTGACTCACCTAAAGAGTTCCAATTGTTTATCGTGGACACGAGGGGTGTCGCCGATTAAGCAATGAGAACTGCACTAGTGTACGATGAAGAGATCTTGCTTTGTATGTATTGTCATCGATTTAAAATATCTTTACGTGCAATCTTAAATCACCCCCTCCCCCACTGTAAACAAAAAATGGTGTGAAAATCACTAACTTTAAAATTATTATGTTTCCTTTTCGTAACAAAATTTAAATCATTTTTGAAAGTCTTGTAAAACTAAATATTTCTTCCGAATTTTTATCAAATTTAAAACGGCCAAAACCTAGAGGCATACTTTTGGAGGAGGTTTTTTGTGATACCAAAAATATGTAATGCCCATTTATTAGTTAGCTATTATACACAATTAAATGAAACTACGTGATGTAGTATTATTTCTACTTTCTTTAATTTCTTTACCACGACCTAGGTTTCGTTGTATTACAACATCTTCAGGTGGGATATTATGAATAATGAATTTCTACAAAATTAACGCCAAATATATTCAATATTAGCTATTATATATAAATGTATGTTTAAATATTAAAGAAGGGTTATTGATGGAACAAACCAAAAATAAAAATCAACTATGTTTTCATATGCTTAATCGACTAGAGCTTTTATTACCAAGTAACATTAAACATTTGTTAATCAAGTTCAAATTTGACTCGTGTATAAATAAATTCAAATTCTATTCACGACAAAAGTTAAAGAATCTGAGGTATTAATTTCATTTTTATTTTTCTCTTAAGTATAACTCATATTTGAGATACGAAATTAACGCGCAACTTAGTCTGCATTGCACATTTATCTCACATAATCCGACAATAATCGGAGAAAAGAGGATATAGGATTTCTAAAACTTTTCCACGATATACCATACAAAAATTATTCCTATAAAAATCGAGTTAAAATAGGCTAACGGAAACCACGATAGAACATAAGACTAACACGTGCTAATGTAGTCAGCATCGCGTGTAGGATTGTTACATACATATAAATACTACAAATTACATACATATAAATACTACAAATTACATACATATAAATAATACAAATATTTTATAAATTCATGTTAAACAAAAAGAGAGGGGATTCATCAAATATCATTTTCAACCACACTTTCCATATATGCGTAGGTATGTGAAAATGTTTTGTTCTATGTTAAATCAGATCTTTATGACATAAAGCATCTATTTGCAAAATTTATTTAACATTGGTCTGAAACTGTAAAAGTTGTGATATGACAGACAGACACACATGAGAAAACTATAAGAATTCCTAGTTTTACCAAGACATTTTACAAATGTGCTACATTTAAAACCTGTAGAATATTTCTGGTTTGTAATTGTATTTGTAATAAATATGTAACTTTATTGATTTCTTAACCACTTGGATAACAATATTTTGATTTAAGTATTTAAGAAATGCTTAGAAACTAATCGTTACTTTCTTAAAGAATTTTTATTTACTTTCTACTAAGAAATAACTCTCTAACATATAAAAAAATGTTGACTAGTTAGCTTCTATAATTTCTAAATAAACACGGGACTCCGTGATTTTGTAAATATATAACTACCTGCGCAAAGATAACATTGAAAATGTACCAATTAAAAAATGCCAAGTGATACAATTTTATACTATTTTAATGAAATTCACGCTGTAATCGATAAATATCGAATTTTTCGCCATCACAGAGCAAAGCGTTGCATCCACTCTATTATACATAAGTGTTTCTTCTATGAACTCACACATACTTCTATGATTAAATAGAATTTTCATGAATTAGTGAACGTAATGAATGACCATGAATATATCACATTTTTTGTGAAAGTAAAGCAGAAAATATCTTGATTTTTTAATTAATTTGATTGATATTAAACCCAAATTCTGCGAAACCGATTTAAACGAACTTCCATCCTTCCGGTATATTTTAACTTCCTTGAGTGAGTGTCTTGGCTCCTGTTATTTCAAATGCAAATATATGAAAAGTTTGAAATCTTGAACCATTTTGAATGGAAGGACATAATTTAACGAAATAAGTTTTATTTTCGTAATAGGGAAATCAATTAAAATGTTGCACTTTGATGAAGTCGAATTCATTTATACATATTTTACCAGTATTTAGATTTATCAACCATCCTAATTTTTTCTTATAAATCTACAAGAACTTTTTTGTTTATAGTTTTCCATTATTTCATTTAATTTCCCTTTTTCACCCAGAGTAGTTTTTTTTGCAAGCTTAATCGACTAGCTGTTGTTTATAGCTCAACTAAATTCTCGAAAATACAGGAAAAATTGTTGTTAAATAAATGAAATACAAGCTTCAAATTGTACCTCTGCCATCGCTGGACTACTGCAAGTATTGCATTAAGGTTCAACAAAAATTATAAATATGACAAAGGGACACTCGTATTGTTTTATATGTAAGAAGGGGTGTTACTGTGTCATTAGTAACGTTACTGTGCATGTTTTCATAGTTGGTGTTTATTTCATATCTGTTGGAGATATATTAAATATATTCAAGTGTACAAAGTGTAGAAATGCTTGTATTAATTTTTTAACACAAAATTGTAAATAAACTTAATATTTTCATTCTTGTTGCAAATGTGAGCTTCACTTTACTTAAACGATTGTTATATTGAAGCAAAATTGAAAGGAATCTATTAAAGAATTTGTAGGTCTTCACCTCACGATTTCACCGGCTTCGCGGGCAGAGCAAGGAATTTTTCCATTTCGTCCTTTCTTTGAATCCGTTCCTCAAATTTGTGAATTGAACTTGGCCACAAAGGGCTTGGAAATGAATCGCGAGGCACGTTTGTTTTGTAAGGGAAACCTTTCAGATTTGTAAATGACGTAGAGGTATATGGCGTTCAAATTTTTCAATGTTATTAGGCTGTGATTCTTATGCAAAGTATGTGTTATGTTAATGGAATGTTTTTGTTCTATCTATATTTCTTGTAAAATATGTTCAAAATTTTATTGGAAGTATATAAATATTTTTAGTAGTTCGGAAATACTGATAGAAAATGCTTAGACTGACTTAAAAAAATTTAGATTCTTTTCAATTTTATTGGTCTGGTACCACATTTCTATCAAAATATGATAAAAATTAAGACTCATTCTCAAATAGAATAAATTAACTCACTTTACCTCTATGTAATAATTATCCTGTGCATAAATTCTGAAAAACTTTGCCCAAAAACAATTAACTTATTTTAAGATAACCAAACTTTGATATTGGCCGTCTTAAAAAATTGATAATTTTTATATTTAGTATAATGGTTTATTAACATTTCGGTGTCTGCTGAAATGCCGCAACTGATTCACGATTTGTTTTATTGGTTTCTAATCTGCGCTTATGAGAAAATTTCCTTGCGAAAAATTATATTTCTATTAGGTTATTCAATAATTTTCGCATGATCCTTATTCAAAAATTTTCGTCATTTTCGTTGTATTACACATTGTTTAAATTACAATGAAAAATATTAGCGTATGGTTCTTTTAGCACTAATGAAAATAATATACTTTTGAAAAGAAAATGAAGAATGGGTTTTCCAAATACTACGTCTTTATTTTACGTCGGTTTTTCTTCAATATGGAAAAAATTAAAAATTATATTTCAAATTCTCGATTTACCAGTTAATAATTACTCCGAAGTTAAGTTCCCTCATGATACATAGCATCATTTTTAAATTTTTTTTAAATTTCGTGTTAGCTAATAGTTCTTATGAGTCCATATTAGTTTCCTTTTTGTCTTCCTGGTGCAAGGTAATAAATTTTTCCCTATGTGCTCTACTATTATTTAAAAGTCTTATGGTTATTTTTACAGATTTATATTGATTGTTTATTTTTGTGGTTTTCCTTTAAAAAATATTCATTATTTTAAATTTTAATGCTAAATTGCAGCTCTATTTTTTGACAAATTTATGTTAGCAAATAATTTTGTGATTTCATCTTAGTTTCTTTTTTGATTTCCCAGTGGGATGTGATGGAAATTCAGAGATATTCAGGATTATTATTTAGCACTCTTATAACTACTGTAAATCTTTATTAACTATTCATTGTCGCTGATTTGAACACAAGTCTGGAGTAAAGCCAGATAGATTTTGATAAAATATTTTTATTAACGTTTTAAATTAAATTTACAAATTAATCCCTGATATAAATAAAAAAATTGGAGTATTTGTTTTAAGAAATAATTTTTTTATTACACTTAAAGAAGTATGCAACGCCCATGGACTTATGCGGGTGGTCTTTTATTTATCCACTTTCAATTCAATTAGTTTTACATTTAATTTAAATTGTCAATAGTGCTGAGCATAATCAAATAAGGAAGTCCGCTGTCAATCCAATGCTCTCATCAGATTTGATAAGTCTTTGAAAGTCACATAAGCGCGACATACGTATATACGTTATACATATGTACATACGTAGACTCTACTGTGACTCGTGCTTATTCATAATCATTTCTTTTTAAAAGTTCTTTTTTCTCTTACTGTCATCGTTACCTTTGATGTTAACAGAATACTTTCATCAAAAAATATTTTATTTTGAAATATGATGGGACTTGCCATACCTTTAAAGTGATGAATCATAAAATATTCTCAGAGGTATTTACGTAAGTGACTTTTGTTATCTCTGTCTACCTTATTTATATAAGTAGACAAAAGTGTAAAGTTATTTATGGATGAAATCAACTCAGTTCAAAACGTATCATTAGTTTTTGATACGTAGAGAAGTAAATTGAGAGAATAAGTTAATTTTTTTTATATTCCTCTCTTACTTTTGTCGTTGACAGTAATAGCCACTTTATTACTCGCCGATAGTTTGTCGAATATTGAAAGGGTTTCTCAAAATAATCTGTAAGATCCGAGCAGAGTACGTCTGAAAGTAGTGTAATATTCAATACGTAGAAGCGATTTTTGACGAGGTTCAAATAGCTTTATGAAGATTTCTGCAAATCACCTTAATTATTCGCAGCAACTGACCCAAATGGTTAGGTCATATTTGAAGAAGACTAGATAAAAGTAGTAATTAACCAAAACAAACAGAAGGTACCTGGAATAGATCACCGTAACTTAGTGATTGAGTGATACTGGGAAGGATTTGGACACTCTTAGTGTGAAAGAACAGAGAAAGGTGGCTCTGGATAGGAAACACCGGGGAAAGTACGTCGTGGAGTCAACTAAGACCTAAAATAAACTGCTGAAAAAAGAATTTTAATATGATCATAATAACTAAAAAAATACTTACCTTTGCGTCACTATAACTACTCACAACTTACTAGTACTGAAGCTCATTTTAATATTTGGTGCAATATAGGATATCTACAATACAGATTATAAATATGAGGTATCAAGATAAACTTGGTAAGAGAAAAGGTCTAAAAACCTACATTTAAACAATAAATATGAATATTATGTTAGACTATAATAACTCGCAATTTATGAGTAATAAAAACATAACTTTTCAGGATTACGAACCGTTGGATATAAATAAATCTGTTGGATATAAAATCATGAAAAAACAAGATTTTTAGAAGCCTATGGCTAAGGCTGAAGGAAAATTGTAGCGATGGTTCTAGATGTCAAGTTTTTAAAATATTCTTGATAGTATATACGCCCTTTTTTCTTAATTACGTTAGATTTTAATTAATCCCATTGTGCTATGAAGTCGATATTAGTGACGCTTTTTGATAAATAGCTACGGAATTCTTAGTGCACGAGGCGATTTGCATATGACCGGTTTTTTGGCGATCACAATTCTGTATAAATATTGTGAATAATTAAATATTTTGATAACATCATCATCTGTAAATAAATGAAAATAAACTTCTATTGCATCAAAGTATACTAAATATTTAGAATATTGCCGTAAACGTAGGACGAACTCGATTTGCGTTTGGCTTATTCTTTTATAAGCAGTTTTTATACAGATGCCTCGATAAAATTTTGTTTTGCTACTTTTGGAAGTCGTAAGACATTTGTGTATATCTGAAGTTGAATGCGAACAAACAATACATAAGGGAAGGGAACTAATCGAAAGAAGAGCATTATGTTGATACATATTCTATTAATATTACATAGTATCTTTTAGCAGTGGCCCAGCTGGTGTAAAATTGTCGATGGAATCTGAACATTTCTTTGAAAATTTTTTCTACTCTCCAGTCTCATAGCCGTCATAGCCATGCACATGTCTCATAAATCATTCGTAAGGACGTCTCACAAATATTGACATGGCTCTTTAAATAAACCTTTGCACTAATGTCTTTTTTAATAAAAACTTTAATAATAACTAAAAATATTGAATACATTTGGCGTTCATTTTGTAGAAATTCATGATTCACAATTAAATGAAACTACGTGATGTAGTATTATTTCTACTTTCTTTAATTTCTTTACCACGACCTAGGTTTCGTTGTATTACATCTTCAGGTGGGATATTACAATCTTTGCTAATATCCCACCTGAAAATATTGTAATACAACGAAACCTAGGTCGTGGTAAAGAAATTAAAGATAGTAGAAATAATACTACATCACGTAGTTTCATTTAATTGTGAAGTAAAAATATATTCTATTCTAGTGAAAACTGCACCATTCATTTAGTTGAACTCAGGTTATAAGTAGACACAAAGACAGTTGTTGAATTTTACGTATAGGTTTGATTGTATGTACATATATTATCTAATACAGAATGAGGTTTCTGGAAAAACACCTCAATATAAATTTTCGGAATTAATATAGAAATTGAAAATATAATTCACGATGATTTCGATCAATTTTTAGAATATTTGTTGTTGTTTGAACAGAGAGACATTTACTACGAAGTAACTAAATTAGTAAACACACCCAGGTACCTTCCGCTTCACTTTGATCCTTAGATCACGCTAAAGGCCTTAAATGTCTCATAAAAGAATTTCCACACGAAATTCAATCGAGCTATTACAAACTCGCACATTTTTACTTCCCCTTAAGCTTATTGTGATTTTCTAAATAGGTAAGGGATAATTACTTATTTCAAAATCTTACTTGATGACTGGACCGACGTATTTAGAGAAGTCAATTAAAATTTATATTGAATATATTTATGTTTAAGGTTTGTAGAAATTAAATATAACTTAATTTTTATTGTTAACTAGTAAATAAAACTACGTTATATAGCATTAATTCTATTATATTTAAATCCTTAACCATGATCTAGGTTTCGTTGTATGACAACATCTTCAGATGGGCAATTTGACGAGATTCTTGAAATTGCTAAATTGAAGATGTCGTCATACAACGAAATCTAGAACGTGGTTAAGAATATAAATAAGTTAGAAATAATACTACATCACGCAGTTTCATTTACTCGTTAAATATAAAAATGAAGTTATATATTAGTTTTCTAGCTGGATCTTAAGTATTTACTTTATTTTTTTAATGCAGATGGATATTTTACATTAAATAATTGTTCCGCGATAAGTAACCTCTGAACGTTCAGTGAAATATTTCTTACATAACTACTTGTAATTACACGGATAAATCACTAACGTTAATAAATTGTTTATTTGTTTTGTTGTTTAATGCTTGTATTTATGTACCTTTATTATGGACTTCTTTTTTAAAATAAGAATATATTTCGATAAATGATAAGAAAAAATTTCGAGTATAAAAATTTTTTTAAATTTACTATTCAAAAATAAGCCAAGCGCAAATCTAGGTCATTCTCTGATGATATATATAAAATTTAGACCCACGTACATTTTGATGCAATGGATATTTATTTTTAAAGAGCGTTACATAGATACTTACACATTCGAGAAAAGGCAATAAGAAATTAGATTTCAATTTTAAGGTAAACATAGAAATACTGAAATCTGGAGAATTGAAAGTATTACTGATTACTAACTGTTAAAGTACTGATTGGATTATTTATTGTAAAATAAGCATCGCTAGTGATATTACCAAATGTAATCCCAATAATGTGGTCTGATTTATACTTACTATTATATATTACGCTTAAGAAAACTGTCGAATTAGAAAAAGTAGATCTGATGGCGAAGTCTCGAGTGAATATTTTATGAAACCAATCAATGCAAAACAGAAAACGAACTCTCAGTTCTCAACATCTATATTTGCATTACGGAATACTGTATACCTGTCCGCTGCATATTAACATATGTATAATTACTTTTTATATATATGTATGTGTACATTAAAGGCAAAGAAATATTTTTACATCATTTTTCTTGTGACAAATATATTCTGTATGCAGCAAGTGCAAAAACCATTAATGTGTGACCAAAATTGTGTTTGTAAATAATAATCTGTCACACGAAAACCTTATTATATTTACATGAAATAAAAAGTTAATCTTACAATTTAATCGATAGCTGCACAAGGAAATTCGAAAACTCAGTAGTTTTCCTCAGTTTATTTTCATAACCATGCGCCAAAAACCAGTTAAAACTAATGGGTTTTTGCTTTAAAATGTTTTAAGGAAAAATAGTCATACGAAAGCCACAAAGAGAAAGATTACATTAGTGAAACAATACGCATTTTATCAATATATAATGATTAATTTATTATTTGCGTGTAATACGGGAGCTTGCGTTTAATCCTCTAGGGCAGTAAGCTCTACTTCTGAAATTCGTTGCGTTAAATGTGGGAGCTTTCTGAAGGTCGGGAGCTCTTATGGATGGAGAATAGAGAAAATGAAGCGAAGAATATAAAAATCATGGTGGTTAAGAAAGATGCCGGAGATAAACGCTTTTTTTGGAGCTTTTGTTATTAATAGCAGGAGTTTTTTTTGTGTGTTTTGTTTGTAAATAAATACCTGTCATTAAAAAAATACTATTAGCATTATCGAAACTTAAATTTTACTCATGAATACGAAAATGTTTATAAAATGATTTTAATACTATAATTTAGATACTTTAATTTAGTCCTGCCTTGTTCTGGTGTATGTTTTGTTTGTAATTAAATACTTGCCATTTAAAAAAACAACCATTAGCAGTATTGAAACTTAAATTTCACTCATGAATACGAAAATGTTTATAAAATTATTTTAATACAAGTACAGCAGTTTGCAACTTTGTAGTAAATGGCTATAATTTCATTTAGTCCTGCCTTGTTCAGGTGTGTATCAACACATTTTTCATATCATTTTAAATATAATGTACCTATGGTAAATAAGGCCCTAAATAGGTCTTATTGACTTAAACT
This sequence comes from Druceiella hillmani, assembly GCA_039881145.1. NCBI lineage: Eukaryota > Metazoa > Arthropoda > Insecta > Lepidoptera > Hepialidae > Druceiella > Druceiella hillmani. The sequence continues at coordinate 26,783,614 of JAYKKI010000025.1, forward strand.
CAAATATTTTGCATTATTATTACTTTGAATTTATAAACATATATTAACCATAAACTTTGTTTTAATGGAAAATTAATAAATATATGAAGATTTTTCTAAGAAACATTAAATTCCTGAGCCTTATTGAACTTGGTCTTTAAAAGTTTCATCAACTAAACAAATTGAGATCAATATTTTTATCTTTTAAATTTGGTTATTTGAAAAAAATACAAAATAAGGGAATAGTGCTTTCTTCATTTCCTTGAATAAGATCATTATGTATGCTAATGTGCATTTACTTGCACCCTCCCTTTATTTTTGTTGATTTACAAATATGACGATATGTAAAATTTTAATTACAATTAAAATTAATACTTTTAAAAGCTTCATAACCCCAAAGCACTAAGGTATTATTGTATACAATATAAATTTGAAAAAATAAATACAAGCAAAATATATCGGGATTGATAATAAAAATAAAGTTCAAACAATATTAAAAAAAAATACAAAAATGACAATGCTTAGTGCATTGCAATTATTATCATTCATGGAAATATAAAAAGTGACTTGTGGCCATTTTAAAATCTTTATATTATCTCATACGATATGATTGTAAATTATTAAAAGATTGAAACTATTTTAAAAATGATTTCTCTCCCGGACCTCATTACTCATCACGTCGTATTTGACGCACGTACATTGTTTGACTGTTTAATGATGGTATCCTTTAGTATGGAAATATAATCACAGTCTTCATAATACCTTTCATTATTTAATCGCACAAAGCGTAAGAAACGTAAACCTTGATAGACTATTCTTTGTATGTTTTATTCCACGGTGAAGGCTGAACGGCTTCGTGAGGTATATTTAGATAAGTCTGGAATTCACTAGGGCCATTAAATATAAGAGGTTGTAATATTATGATACAAAACCTACGGAAACAATTGTTTCATGTTAATTTGAGCAAAGGCATATAAATTGATTAGATGTAAATTTAGTGCGAAGCAAGTTAGAAGAATATGTATTCATTAGAACCTCCATGAAATGAATTATATTCATGATTGAATTATTTCAAAAATATAAGTACATGAAACGATATTTTAATTATTATCTGATCGTGTTGCACTAGTTTGGCGGTTTGAGTGACGAATGAAAGTATACTTTTCAAAATAATTTGGTGGTTTGATAGTTCGTTATGAAACGTTGTCGCCTTTTTTTGAGTCAGAGTAACTTTCTTGAATTGTGTCTTAGTTATGTGTTGTATTGTCATTAAATTTATTTGATAGTCTAGTTATCATTATTGAAACATAAAGGTATAATAACTGTAATGTTTGTGTAACTGTATTTAAATAAACAAATAAATCAATAAGATAAATAAAAAGGTCTGTAAAATATTTTAATAGTTAAATAGTGCATATGTGAACTTCACCGTGTTTAACACAGTTTTAACAAAAAAGGTGTATATTATCCATTCAGGTGATTCTGTGTTAATACAAACTGACTATATTCAGAGTAGATTTATTTGTATAAGATTTAAGTCTTTTCGTTGAAGTCGCGTTTTGGTGGTGTTTTCTTTAGGAATAGTTCAGAGTTTTTAAATAATTTTTTAATATTTCCTATTCAGTTTTATTCACAGGATTACCTTTATAAATAATAGACACGTTCTTTGTTTTATATATATGCATACACACACACGTGCGCGCGCATACATACGCACACTCACACACACACACACACACATAGGAGCGTGTGGACATTTCGTAATCGTATAAAATACTAAGTGCTCTTCCGTTACGATAAATATTCCAAGTAAAGCAAAGTTTTCTCTCCATCCATACATTTTTAATTTCCTTTCTCTTTATTTTCGTCAAACAGATGCCACCATTAATTTACGCGTCGTCACCCCGTTGACTCTTTCCCATTAGCAAACCCCGTAAGACTTCGCAGAAAGTGAATTCAAAAGGATAGGAGAAATAAATGCAGAATACATTAGCAAATAAATGCAGAATACATTAATAAATGCAGAATACATTAGCAAATAAATGCAGAATACATTAGCAAATAAATGCAGAATACATTAGCAAATAAATGCAGAATACATTAATAAATGCAGAATATATTAGCAAATAAATGCAGAATACATTAATAAATGCAGCGGGGTATGACAATTTCCTTAATAACTAGATTCAATTTTCATTTTTTGTCTTCTTTTAATTAGTTTCACTTTTTATAAAAGAGTAAGAAACAATAAGGCAAAAATTGTACGTCTAAAATTATGCGTATGAAGATGTGTAAAATCATAGATAACATCCTTTTTTGCAGGATGCCACACGCCTGTAGAGACACGAAATTTTCAGCCAAGATTTTGTTAACAGATCAGCTTGAAATTTTGGAATTTACTCTTCATAGTCTACTGTTATATGGTAGTCGGTACTTGCCACCAGTGTCGTTAGTGATTAAAATAATGTAATATTATTTTCAAACAAATCAAATTCTTTATACATATATATATATATATATACATATATATATATATATATATATATATATATATATATATATATATATATATATATATATGTATATATAAATATATATCACCACTTTCTCTTTTTTTGTTTACACGTGAGTACGTTCAATTACAGACTTGTTTTTGTTTATGTAACCGGATGATTATAAATAATAAAGTATTGATTAAAACTTATCGTATTTATTAAAAGTTTTCGTTTATATGTTGTCTATTCATTTGTTGTTATTTTTAGGGTCGTATTCTACTTCGGGCGAGTCTGTAACTCCTGCAGGGTCCTAACTCAAGTATTATATGGAAAAATGCCTCGTTCTTACGTATCAAAAGGGAAATTGCATAGTTTCCCTATACCGAGAAACCATTAATACCGATTTCGCTCCTATTTTTATCTATCCTTTTTCAGAGGCCAATATTCAGCATCTTATATGAGGGCTATGTTTACATACACCTATCCTTTTACTCGTATCTGCTTTTTTTGTCGCATATCATACCAAGATCTTGTCATTTCATTTAGCCGGTGTTGATGTGACGTAATAAATCGGTATAGATCGTACCATTGTTGATGACGACGGACCCTAAGTTCTTAGTCGATTTTCATCAGGTGGGATAGGAGTATTGGTATCTATACAAGCAGTATTTTGTCGCGTAATTTTTCCAATGGTTTCTAATGCAAGTCACTGGATTTCCAGGGATTATCTAAATCGTCTGGATTATCCCAAATAAGGACAAAATTGACCACGTAAAGCAGATCCCAAGGTAGTTTTTTGTACTCCAGCGGTGAGATAGTCCATGATATGATTAAAAAAGTAAACTTAATGCAAATCTTGGTGTTCACCTACTCCTACTTCAAATTAGTCATTTATCCTTGCTGGGCGCCATTCCTTCATTTTAATGTGTTTTTCCGGTACGTCAGAAAATTTAAATACAAGTAATTAAAAAAAATGTGAAGAAAGTTATCTCAAAAAAATTTTTCCAGTTGATAACTTTTTAAAAGAAGTTTCCAGTTGAAAACTAATTAATCTCTTCACACGTGTTCGTTCGTTATCGCGAATCTTCTTGAAGCGATCAAGTTAGATGAAGTTTTAGACTTTTTGTATTTACTGTTTGAATAGTCTGAAATTTTTTTGCGTACTGCCTATTTACTCGGAAGATACTGAATTAACACCGAATCTAGACAAATTAGTTTTTCTAGAAATATTTCTTAAAGTAAAAAGGAATCGAAAAAATAAAAAAGTGAAAAGAATCGTGATGCTTTCAATTAAAGTTTGCGTATTAAATGATAATTACGATTCGACTTGAATGGAAAGTATTATGACGCACTGACATGCGGACGATCCGACAGTCGTCACAAAATTGTAAGTATTCTTTATGAAATAGTCCAGCAGGAAACATATCGCACAGTAGCGAAGTTAGCAGCATGGCTGTAAAAAATATATGATTTTTCTATCATTTAAACTCATTCAGAGAGTGTTATCTGTAGCAATGAGTGGAGTAGGTTTAATAATATTGTTCACCTAGCTTTATTCAAAGTTTGCAGTTTAATAGTTGAAGAAAATTGTGTTATTTTTAATCTTTATGGAAACCATACGATAAATGTAAGAAAATCTTTTTTAAATGCACATATCTTTGAAATATAAAATGTTGAGTGTCTTACCTGCAAACGCTGGACTTTCATTGTTCTTCATTTATTTTTGACACTATATATCTTAGCTGGTTAGAACTGTACGCTTTTGTTTTAAGACAAAAGCTTTCAAAATTAAAAGCACTGCTAATAAGATCATAAAGGAAAAATCACGCCTGTAAAAGAAGCGAAATATTTAATAATTCATTTATCATCCCTCCTTAAAACACAAACTCATAGCTATCCCTTCCAAGGCGAGCACTGTAAGCGCATTGAGCTAAGGGCGGGTGGTAAATGAAGGGCCGGAGAAATAAGACTGCGTGGTATGATTATTAAAGGCGTTAAAGAATACGCGAAGAAAAAATGTTCTCGCTAGAGTTTCTTTGGGATGTTGCTATTAATTGCGCAGAGTTTGTTTTTTTTTCTTGTAATTTTCAAATAATAAAATACATTAGTCTTTCCTTTAATTTTGTATTGTTGTCTATAAAATAAACTTGAATTTTTTAGCATTTTGCATATTAAATTTAAAAAATGGCTACGATAGATGAAAAATGGTAACAGCCGATTTCCTTAGAAAATGTTTGATGTGAAATTTTTTGTTACGAAATTAAAGCAATTTCGATTTCAAAGATATATATATATATATTTCCTTATTAAAAATGTAAGCTAAGAAAATATTTTAGTTCTTACGACTGTAAGAAGTAAAATATTTTTATTTTCAGGAAAACTTTTTTAATTTCATTTATAATCTGGTATAGTTTTATCATCGATTTCAAAATGACCTTTGAATGTATCAATAGACAACGCCTAATCGAGGCTTTGGATGAATTCAACATTCCTGATAAACAAATTAAGTTGTCACCCTCGCCCTAACTGAACGCTTAACAAGAAAGCCATTCTGAACCAGTCAAAATAGCAAACGGCGTTAGATAGGACGATTAACGTGTCTTCTATTAAACATTACTCTTGAGAACATTATTAGAGATACAAAAATTAACCTGTAAAAGTTACTGCATACGCGAATGTACAAATTATTGCGTACGCGATGTTATATAACATAAGTCCATGTAGCGATTACTGAATGAATTTGATGAATTTGATATTTACATTATTGTTAGAACTAAAAAATTAGAAAGAATTAGAAAGAGAAGATAAAAAAATGTACCTCTTGATAAACCAGACCAAAACCAAATACATGCAATTTGTAATCAACTTTGATTCTTCCACGCATTTTGAAAACGGTGATTACAAATTTGAAAGGGTGAATTTCTTCATTTACCTTGAATCTAAAAACAACGCTGGCAACAACTTGATTCCAGAACTGAGGAGACGAAAAACTGCAGGCAACGGATGCTTTCATGGACTAAGAAGATTTCTGAAATACAATAATATCAGAAGAGACACTAAAATACTGTTATGTAAAAGTTTAACCAGATCATTACTTATATATGCATCTAAAATGTGGACATTGTCCCAAATTGGTAAAAAATTCATTGCAATTTTCGAAAGAAGCATCCTCAGATCGATCTTTGGAAAAAATATTTAATTCTATGAAATATATATTCTTAACCTGTGGCAATGCTTTCTAATATTACAGAAACCTTAAAAGAAATCTGAATTTTCTTCGTGGTGTCATGGTACCGAGAATTATTATATTTAATGATCTAAATATTTGTTTAGAACAGGCTACTTTAGAACAGGCACATACTTATAAAGAAGAAAATATTTCAATTGATATTTGATGTTTGTTTTGCTCGAGTGCACCACAATAGAGACGGAGGCACTGGATGATAGCTCTACCGCTGGAATAGAAACGTTGCGATGGGCGGGGCTCCACCTATTTTTACCATGCGCTGGATTCATCTGGTGGTTACTGTTATTTTGAGATTATATCGTATTATTTAAAATTGCCTTTTACGGTCACAAGATGCGACTTTCGCCGTTCTGTATGTAACTGTGAAAAATTTATATTTGTAAATAGTTTAAAAGAAACACTATGAAAGCTAAAAGTTCCTAAATTCATAAATATGTACGGAAAACTCGAAGTGGAAGTATTATTCGTAATTGACAGGTTTTTGTTCTTTGCAATAGCCTGTAATATATACGTGAAAAAAAATTAAGAAAAAGACTGAAGATAGCAGAAAAAAATTTACATAATTGCTAAATTCTAAATTTAATACAGCACGGTTTATTGCTTTAGGGGTTATATAGTTAAAATGACATACATATGTACGCACGTACGCTCGAATGCATACACGCATGATACAGGTAAACGAACGCGCACGTGCACACACCATAACACATTTTAGTCATTTATTTGAAAAACGTGCGAATATTGCTAAGCATGTGTAAAAAAGATTAAATTCAGGAAATTTATCAAGGATATTAAGACTTTTTTCTTTACGCAAGTAAACAAATGCGAAAATTATTCAAAAACCAAAAGAAAACATGATCCGACACTGAATATAGAATACAACTTTATTCTACAATAGCCAAATATATGAAAATTTGAAAAATTCATGTCAAAACTGTAACATTTTTATTAGTAGAAATAAAACGTAGGGAGCTAATAAACATTAAAGCTGACACTCACATTTAGACAAGATTATTCAGTCATTAAGAAAGATCATTAAGCATACACTCTTTGATCTTAAAATATATATTTTCTGCCTTTTTTCCCCTCATGAACGGAGCTGGATGAAACTTGAGAGAATGTGGCTTTGTCTTTTTATATTTGCTTTAATTCTAAAACTCTTAAAAAAAATATTACAGAAAAAAGTTAAGATGTACATTTTTTTATTATGCAAGGTACGAGCATTATATTTGAGAATAATTTGCTTTAATTCGTGCTGTACTCGGATTTAATGCTTTTAAGCTCTTTGCGACGGCAAAAGTTGCGCAGCTAAAAAGCGAATTGTTTTGTTCATTTCCTCATTAGTTCGTGTAGTTTAAGGTAATAAATGGCTACCAATTCATGATAATTATTAAATTTTCCTTAAAAGGAGAAATTTTGTTAACTATCTGTGTTGTATTTAGGTGCAACGGTAATTATTATTATAGCAGCATAATTACTTAGAATTGTTATCAAAAACCATTCCAAGTAATAATGTGCCTTAAAATAATAATCCAAATTTAAACCATTTTATGTCGATTGTAGGCGAGTTACATATTATGCTTAAAATCTAAAACAAATAAGATGCTGGTGTGTTCTTTTGTTATGTAACCAGCAAATAATAATACCAATGAGGCTCGTATATAATTTGTTATGTATAAACTAAATTTTACAGTGTTCGTAATTTATCTTAAATAAATAAAAAATATTTCTAAGTTGAATAAAGACAAGTCTTCAATAAAGTGAATGGCGTCTGTAAGGGAGATATATAGACAATTTTATTAACTATCAGCTTTTATATAACTATTTCTTAATTCATGAATATTTTATATCATTATTATATATTTAACAAAAATAATTTTTTTGCATTTGACATATAATTTTACCTAAAAGAAAATGTTGTTACTACGTATAAAAATGATCATTAACTTTTTAATATATTCTTCTATAATTTTAGTATTTAACAAAGGAAGATATATTTTAACATCGGATTGCCGAATATATATTTTTTTTATCTTTTCCCATTTAATACGATTTTATTTTGTAACTCTCCGTTTGGCTTATATGTTTTAAAATCCTTGCAACACACTCATATTGTAGGGAAAAATCCCCGTAGTAACTTAATTGTAAGAAGCGTCAGAAAATTTCGTTGGTTGCATTAAATCAAAAAAAGAACTGAAAGATATTATGTTGGTAACGTATAAACCCGCCATCTCTCTACGCAATATTTTTTACGTTTTTACCTCTAGTCAATAATCATTAATTATATAAGCACCATAGTTATCTAAAAAAACTTGTTGCCAACGTGTAGGTAGAGCAAAAGTTCCGTCCTTGTAGAAATCTATGTGTTTTTGACTGAAAAACCGATGAAAATCGATTTTGACATACTTTCATCTTTAAATTTTCTATCACATAAATTATTACGCAGAGAGCGAAATACATGGTAATCAGATGGTGGAAGATCTAGAGAGTACGGTGGATGAAGTGGTATACTCCATCAAGTGAAAGTAGTTTTTCACGCGTTACTTTTGCTACGTGGGGTCGAGCATTGTCATGTAAAAAACAAACTTTGCTTTGATTCGAAGGAAGTTTAACGGTGACTTTGCTCAGTCATTCACAATAAATCTTAGCTATAATTGTTTCCCAATGGAAAGAGTTCCCAATGGATAACTTAATTTATACCCTACCATGTACTTATCCAAAATTATCTTTTGTCCAATTTTATATTTTGGTCCAGATACACCTTTTTCTCCAGCTTTTTGGCCACTGGCGGTTACGCTGAAATTTAACATAAGCCACTTATAAGGCTAAAATTTTACGCTAAAATTTAACATAAGCCACCTGTCTCATCTCCTATAACCAGATACTTCAGCTTCTAGTTGGTACGATGGGGATTTAATAGCTCCAAACACACTCGCTCTCCTTTGAAGTTGAAAGGGTGGTAGCCGAAAGGAATATTTCCATGTCTTTCTCAAAGCACGAAGTCGTTTCTTTATAACAGAATAGGAGCATAAAAATAGCTTTACCGGACAACATGAACTTAATCTGGAATTTGTTTCAATAAGGTTTTTAATTTTTTTCTAAATCAATTATAAGAGGTTGCTTTAGATGAGGTTTATTGAACAGATTAAAATTCCCTTGGATGATTCTTTGGAACCATTTCTTGGCTGTATCGTAAGAGAATATACCTTTCACCCATCATTTTGCACATATTGATACGTCGTAGGTTTTCACCCTAAACCACTGTCATGAAAGAAGAGTACTCTAAGTCCACTTCGAAATACTTCCGAAATACTTTATGATTTATTCTTTACTCATTGATTACTCAATCCCAAACTGAATAAAAGTTTGAATGCCGCTCTCTTAATATACTCTACTAGAAATATTCTAAAAGCTTCTACAACATTCCAGTAATTAGTCTAAAAAAGTAACGGATTTACGAGTTGCCAACCTAATAAATCAGTGCCAATTTGGAGGTACTTTTTCCACGTATAATTTTACAAGAGTTATTATTTAGTACGTTCGTATGAAAATTTTGATGTAATTCAACTTTAGTTATACTCGTAGTCACTTGCAAGACTTTTGTTTTAATTGTACAGAACTTTCAGTATACTTTTGTCACAAAAAGACCCATGCTAGTTGCGAAGTTGCGCATCATCGACAACGATATTGTCTACAAGACTTGTCATTGAAATAAATTACAATGGTTTTTAAAGAAATATGCTAGAATGTTAATTGTAGAAAAAGCGAGATAGGACGCATAATATGTACCACAGCATTTAGGAGAAAGGGTTACGAAGATATTTTAAAAGTTTAAACTAAATGGTACATGTAACGGAGTTAGTAAAATAATTGTAATCGTTTTAAAAAGCTTTTTAAAATGATTTAAAAAGGCTGAATCTATTGTTTATAAAAATATTGTGAAATGCTGTATATCTTACCATCGGCCAATTTGACTTGTTTATTAGGTATTTGCGGCTGGAAGTGGTTTAAAGTTGTGACGACTGTCAGTCAGAGAGTTGGTCAGTGACCCATTTACTTTGACCTTTTTATCGAATGGATATTGAGTCGAAGCAGAATGAAAAGTGGCTTCATATGATTAATGTAAATAGTGCACAGCAAGCTTACGATCCGTTCTTTTAGAATTTGATTGTCTACGGCGGTGCGCTTAGATTACCAGTAATTTTTATGCATAAATATAACATACAGGTTATTTTTATTGAAATTTGTACTTATCTGAAGACTTATTAAAAGATGTATTTTGAATTAATTTTATTTCTAAAGGAGCTCGATGTACAAAGAAGAAATAATGGCCATAATTTTTTAAATATAAATATCTGAAAGAAATTCCGTTGTAGGATTTTAATTATATTCTGTTCTAAACTTTTATATAATTATAGAATCTTTTGCATCCTAATTTTTTTTTTTTGATAGTACAATTAGGTATTATTTAACCCTACGAAAATCATGGCCACAAAGTGGATTAAAAGCCACAAAGTAGCTAAAAGGTTTTAGTTTCTATCAATTGTGAAAAGTCTTTTTGTTTCTTGGCTTAAAAAAGAAAAGAAAGGGTGTTCAATCAATCCAGGAGTATCAATTATATTTCATATTTGTATTTTAAATACTTTAAAAAAGGTATTTTAAAAAACAATGTTTCTCATTTATATTATGATTTATAATGAAATTTTATGAAATTTTAAGTCACGGAAAGGAAAATGTATATTACATTTTCCTTTATTTTTTTATCTTTATTCTTTATTAACGTTTTGTGTCCTGGAACGATCCTGAACCGATCTCAATGATATGAGGTTGTGAAAAGTCTACAAAGATAATATGGCATTTTGTACCTTTCGAATATGATTATTATTTCAAGGGCGTTTACCGGATGCAACCATCCGGTGAATATTCCGACGAAACTTCTTCAGGTGTACCATATTACTTAGCAGAGCCGATTATTGATTGGCGATTAATTTCAGTTTGACTTGTTAACGTTTTAGTTTTGTTTAATACATAGCTTCTAATGCGAGATGAGGAATTTTTTTTCTTCATATATTTTGTCTTTGTCTTTAAGTATATTTTGCAATCAAAGCATCTTGCCTTAATAGTCAAATCTTACGTTTGGAAATAAATGAAAATGGGATCATCTGTCTTCCTAATGTATAGTTGGGGGAAATACACAGTTTCATATTGGGATACACTTGTTTTGATTTTTGTTTATTTAATTATTTCGCTGTTGTCTTGCATTCGATACAGTTTTTGTATCCGATAGAGATTATTTTGCGTTTTATGACAAATAAAATTGTTTAAACACTTTTTGACATTTTTGTTTTTTGGCTTTTTGGTTGCATTCATTGAGGTTATTATTACAAGGGTGCTAATTAGATTAAAATTTATTGTGTTAAATATTTTTAAAACTTTTTCGGAAGAAAATTTCGCACAAATTATTAAATGTTTCCTACAACATTTTAATAATGATCGCTCACAATTAAATGAAACTACGTGATGTAGTATTATCTCTACTTTCTTTAAGTTCTTTACCGCGACCTAGGTTTCGTTATATTACAACATCTTCAGGTGAGATTCACCACACATATCTTTGCTAACAGCCCGCCTGAAGATGTTGTAATACAACGAAACCTAGGTCGTGGTAAAGAACTTAAAGAAAGTAGAAATAATACTACATCACGCAGTTTCATTTAACTGTAAATAATTTCTACAAAATTAACGCCAAATATATTCAATAATGATTGTTATTTTCATAATATTTCATAACAAATGATATACATTTTTTGGTTGCATTCATTAAAATTAATATTACAAGGGTGCTAATTAGATTAAAATTTATTGTGTTGAAAATTTTTAAAATTTTTGGTAAGAACATTTTGAACAAATGATTAAATGTTTCCTACAACACTTTAATAATGATTGCTATTTTCATAATATTTCATAACAAATGATACACATGCGATATTATAAATTGATCGAAATATTTTTGTTGTACCGTAGGATTATTCATAAATGCTTCATAGTAACTTTATCTGTAATGTAATTTATTTTCGAAACCGTATTGCAGCAACTTTCAGAAAACACTTTTCAGATTTTCTTTCTACCTAATTTTTTATGCACTACTTTTTACTTGGATTCGAGTGTAAATATTTATTTTCTACTAATATAAAATTAATTTCACAAATACATTACGATTTTTTTTTAAGTTTTGCTATGGAATCTGAATAATTAGCTAAACTTAAGTGTGATCCGATGTGCTCTGATGATGTACATTAAATATATTGTGCAATATGCAATATTTCATACGTGCGGGATCTCGGTGCACTTATGGATAATCATCGCACATTTCACAAGTCATGTCATCGAAAGCTGTCGGAATGTCTACAAAGTACGATGATTTGCAATACGGCCTTCCCACGATTTTAATGAAATAGAATATACTCTGAATTTACTCAACTCTCAAATCTTTAGTACTCCTGAAACGAATGCAGTCGTCTAGTTTTTGCATGAGGCTAGTTATGTCCTCGTGATGGAGAAAATTGTAAAAAACATTCAGTAGGTTTTTGTTTTTCAAAATGTACGGGAATTGTAGTTATTTATTCCCGTCAGACTTTGTAATGATCGTAGTCGGGTGAAATACCCTTCAATACTGATGGGGATTGGTTTTGAACATTCATTTTATAGATTTCAGTTTTTCTAAATGAAAAAAAGGGAACCTGCATGGGATCGCCCTGTTTTCCGAAAATTCATCGGTCTGTTCCTCAATGTTCTCTTTCTCAGAAACGGTTTGAGATATTGAATATAATATTGTTTACTAAGGTCTATGGCATGGCATTATAAAATTTTATATATTTCTTTCAGGCAGTAAAAATATATAGTTCTTAAAGGATATTTCTTTGTTATCTATATTATCTTAAAATTTACAGGGTACTTACCGCTGGCCTACGAACTTGAAAGTCGATATAACCGGAGGTTTTATAATACAAGTAAAGGGAAAAACCTGAAACTTTATAATTTATAATTCTATCTGTTATTTTATTTTTCAGAGAGATATAGTACGTAGCGTAGTTACGTTCTGAAAATAAAAATTTTATGGATAGTTTAATAGAAATATTATTTACTATTAAATATTTTTACATGGTTAAATGTGTACGAAACCTACGTGTTGCGAGTTCTTTCAAGCTTTTTTGTTTTGTCGTTTTTTTTATTATTCATTACGTCTACAGCCCCTAAGTCTTGAGTTTAGTAGCGCTTTATTTTATCTTCCATGAACGCTCATCAAGATCCTGCATCGTTAATTTTTCTTTCGTATACGTGAGTACACGAAAGGAAAATTAGTATATAAAAAATTTATGTATTAATTATTTATGTTATAATTTATAAATTATATAAAATATATTAGTATATAAAATTAGTCCAAAAATTAATATATAGTTTAACACAGTATTATGAAATGCGTCCAGTGTTGGCATTTTTTCTGCTCCGTTGACCGTTTCAAGTATGGGATTACGTGGTGGTTTGGTGGCATTCCGATTCATTACAAGTTGAAGTGATGTTTATTCGAATTCTTGTGTGTTTTTTTGTCTTATCCGTTATTATTAGTATCATATTATTTTACAATATATTCTTACAGTACTTCTCATATTCTATACTTTGTGTAAATCCGTAAGTTGGGCATAGAATTTTCAAGAAATAAATAAATAAGTATATTAATATCATTATCTCCTAGAATTTATGTTAAACCAAATTTGATCAATTTTGACAAACAAATTTCGCATTATAAAGTGTTTGCCATCTCATTTTTATCTTTGTACACTAAATTTGCTTCTTTATTGAAATCTCAATTTAAATTTAATAAAATTTTTTTTCTGTTAAAAAAGAAGACTACTAGCGATGACTACGTGTTTCAATACTAAAAGTCCATTTTGTCTTTTGTCCAAATTAAATCAGGATTGTAGATCTTCTTTAGCATTTTCAGTTTGACGTCACGAAGACGTATAGCTAAGTTGTAATTTATATAAGCGCCCCGTCAATGGGAGACATTCTTTCCCCTTTGATTTCTTTCTCATTCGCTTACCGTAGCCGCGCTGTAGTCGTTTCGTTCTTGTCATTACAATTAATGCAATAGCCCCGTAGCCAACGACATTTTTAATGATATATTTTATTATTTACGAAAACTTATTTTTTCACTAAGTTAATTATGTTTATCCAGAAAATATATTGCTACCAGTGGGGTTGCGGTAAAACTGCTAGGAACAGAAACTCAAGTGCGTAAAGATTAGGGTGAAAAGATTTATTTTATGATTAAAAACCTATTCGAAAGTTTAAAAATAATGCAAAATTTCAATTATAATATTATTCACAATTAAATGAAACTACGTGATGTAGTATTATTGCTAATTTCTTTAAGTTCTTTACCACGACCTAAGTTCTGTTGTATTACAAGATCTTCAGGTGGGCTGTTAGCAAATATAATATTATTATTATTAAAATTGAGACAATTTTGAAAATAATACAGCATTTCTAAACTTTCCATGCAAATGTGCAGTAAAATGAAGTAAAAAAAAAATAAATTAAAAAATTATATTAATGAACTCATCAGGTAATATTATTACCACTGTACCTAATAGTGAAGTAATTATGAGTAAAATTAAAAAAAAAAATAATTCAAATTTTAAAGTGAAATTAAAAAGTAATATCTCGTTTAGCCCGTTTTAATTAGATGCTCTTGATCGCACGTCTATGTTCTTCTGTGTCCGAAAACATAATAAGTTTTTATAATAAAATGTCTTAAACTTTTTTTTTCGCTAAGTTTTAATAACAATAAAATATTCAAAGCGATTTTATATAATTATTTGGGAGTATTTTAAGGCTGCGCTTTATCTAGGTACTATATTTTTAACGCATACCGCAACCGATACTTTTTTTTTCGTGTGTAACCAAGACCTTTGTCCCGCCACGTAGGCGGCAACATAATATTTCTTGTTTAATGTCTAATTATTATTTAATCAATATTTTATTGTTATTAAACAAAAGTTAAATTTTTAATTATTTTATAACTTTCAAGTGGCTGACAGTAATCGTTCACTCCACCCAAAAAGCTGGCAGCAAAAATTGTTCCTTTTTAACTTGCAAATATTGTTTACTAAAAATAAATATTATATAAGATATCAATGATGAAATGTTTTTTTTATTATATAAATTTTTACGTGTCAAAGGCGCTGTTTCTGGTCGTTTTACAGCGGTCACGCTGGAACTACTCGATTTTCTTAATTAACGTAATTTCCATGCTGGAGATAATGGTTACAGACATGGCTTTATGAGCGGTCCGGGATTTTAATACTTTTCTCTATTTGATTAACATTTTTTGGAAACAGGGTTGTGAGGTTCTGAGTGTATTTCACAAATCACGCAGAACCTCACAACACAAATTATGTGTCTTGATATAGTCTTTAATTATTTTCCTTTGCGATTGCCTTGTTTACAACACTGAATAACGTGTTGGTATTCGTCATAAATTGAACAAAAGGTAGGCGCTGCCTGAAATAATATGTCATTAACATAATTAATACTGGTTTATTGTAAAAATGGTTACAAACACCTTTTCTAATTTCTAATCCCACTGAGAATTTTCCTAATGAACAAAATACATACCTTCCTTTTTTCATTTGTCGGTCAGCTCTAGGTTGCCGTTTTATTTAGAATAATCTATACGAACAAGAGCTGACGTATATAATAATATTGCTCGCTGTAATTATAAAACAATACAAAAATATTTTTGTACTTTATATGATAACGTATAAAACATTTAACCCATAACCAATACCTGCTTTCCTACGTGGATTCCTTTCAAATTTATTTATAAAGCTCTCATTGAGCTTTTGTTATACCTATTCACTATTCTCTGTTTGCCTTTCTTATATAAACTGTTAACATTTCAAATGTAAATATAACACAAATTCAATTCCAAATTAATTTTTGTCGAAGGTAAATGAAAAACATTAAAGATACATGTACGTCTTAATTTTCTGAAAATAGACGCATTCTTTTATTTTATTGAGAAAAAATGGGTTACCCAGTGACATTTAAAATTCATAAAAATCGCGAGTCTGACCCATCTTATCGTGAACACGAAGAGTGTAACTGATTACGCATATGAGAACTGCACTAGCACCTGACCTTATCTTGTATGTATTTAAATAAATATATTTAGAATATTTTTACATCAAATGTCAGACCTCTCCTCTTCAAATTGGAGAAAAATGGGCGAAAATCTCCATAATTAAATTTATTTTTACTTCCTTTTTTAACAAAATTAAAATCGTTTTTGAATCTCTTATAAATTATGTATTAAATATTTTTTCCGATTGTATTTCACGTTACGGTAAAAAACGGGAAGCATATTTTTTATGGGTATTTTTAAAAAAAAATACATATTGTTTGATAGTTAACTAAAATGCATACTGTTAGTTTATTAGTTACATATTATATATATATATATATATATATATATATATATATATATATATATATATATAAATGTATGTGTAAAAATTAGAGGAGGATCAAATTAAGGGAACAAGCCAAAAATAAAAACGAGTATAGATATTTGTATGTAAGGGTTGGAAATCTGATATTATGTATAAAGATATTTCTGATAAAGAATAATGAATACAAAGACAGATTCCTTCATGGGACTTGAGTGCAGTTTCCATGTACTTAATCGACTAAAGCCTTTATTACTCAGTGATATTACAAATTTATTATTGAAGTGAAAATCTGACTCGTGTATAAATAATTTAAAATTCTATTCAAGACAAAAGTTAATAAATCACGCGTATGAGTTTCACCTTTTTTTTAATTATTACACAGATTCAAAATACGAGATTAACGCGCAACACAGACGACTGACACTAATCGATTCGACAATAATTAGAGATAACACAATATAGGATTTTGCGCGATGTATCATAAAAAACTGGTCATACAAAAAATCGAGTCGCCCTGGGCTGACTCTTAAAGTAACTTAGGCTAACGGAGGACACGATAAAATATACGACTAATACGTGCTAATAAAGACGGCAGACATTTAGTCGACATCCCGCGCAGGATTGGTATATATATATATATATATATATATATATATATATACATAAAAATTATATTAATACTATATAAATCAATGTTAAACGAAAAAAAGGGGATCAATTGTGAAATATTTTCAACCACATTTTTCATGTATGAATAGGTGTGTAAAAATATTTTGTTCTATGTTAATTCAGATTTTCATAATATATAGTATACATTTGCAAAATGTTATTCTCATTGGTCTAAAACTGTCGAAATTTTGATGTTATGACAAACGAACGGACATGACAAACTAATGAAGATTCCAATCTTTACCACGGCATTTTAAAAATATGCCACATATAAAAACGTATAGAATATTTAGGGTTCGTAAGTATATGTGTAAGGAATGTGTAATTTTGTAGAATTGAATTCATTTCTTTGGACAATAACATTTTTATTCAAATATTTAGAAAAGCTTAGAAATATTTAGAAAAGCTTAAAAACGTATAGAATATTTAGGGTTCGTAAGTATATGCGTAAGGAATGTGTAATTTTGTAGAATTGAATTAATTTCTTAGGACAATAACATTGTTATTCAAATATTTAGAAAAGTTTAGAAATATTTAGAAAAGCTTAAAAACGTATAGAATATTTAGGGTTCGTAAGTATATGTGTAAGGAATGTGTAATTTTGTAGAATTGAATTCATTTCTTCGGACAATAACATTTTTATTCAAATATTTAGAAAAGCTTAGAAATTATCCCTTTACTTTCCTGAGCAATTATTGTATATTTTCAACTAAGGTTTTTATAATTTCAAAATTAATTACACGTATTTATGTACTTGGTGATATTTAAATGCATACCTATTTTCACAAAGGTAACATTGAAAATGTATGAATTAAAAAATACCAAGTTATTAAGTTTTATACTATTTTATAATTTTCATGAAATTCACTGCTGTAATCGATAGACATCGAATTTGTCCCAATAGTGTTTTTGTAGTAAAGTGTTACATTCGCTCTTTTGTTTGTAGGGGTCTCTTCTATGAATTCACGAATACGACAATTGTTAAGTAAATTTTCATGAATTAATGAAATCATTTTCCATGAATATTCCATATTATAACCTTTTTTGGGAAAATAAAGTAGATAATATTATGATTTTTTAATGAACCTCGAAGATTCTGCGGATAATATAATTATTAACCCAAATTATACAGAACCGCCATAATTGGACTTTCTACCTTCAGATTAATTTTTTTTGTTGTTTTTAAGTTTAGAGAATCTCCCATAAACGTATACTTCAGATGATGCATAGTAATTTTTCTGAGTGAAAGCTTTTAGCTTTCGTCGCAAATGCAAAAATATAGGAAATTTGAAATCTATTCATTTTAAATGAAAGAATGGAATTTAACAAAATAATAATTATTTTTGGAATACATTATCTTTCTTGAGCTTGCACAGGTTAAAAGCTTGCAGTTTGATGATGTCAAGTTCCATTTATCAACACTTTAGCAGTATTTAGATTTATCAATGTTCCTTTCGTTTATTCCGTTGTTCAGTAAATGTATATTTTTTTTTTAATTTTCCACTTCAGAATTTAATTTTTCTTCTTCATCCAGAGGCGTTTTTTTGCAACCTGAATTGATTAGCTGCTCTTAACAGCTCAACCAAATTTTTGAAACTACAGGAAAAATTGTTATTAAATAAATTGAATATACCCTTCAAATTAAATCTCCACCATCGCTGCACTGCTGCAAGTATTGTAATAAGATACAGCTAAAATTATATACGTTCTAATGACATAGGGATATTCGCATTATTCCATATATTAAATGGGGTGTCACTGTGTCGTTAATAATGTTATCTATAAAATTTATCAGTTCATATTTATTCCATATCTGTTGGAGATGTTTTAAATGTCATGAAAAAATAATAAGATATTAATTTTGTTGGAAAATTATATAAGTATTTTGAGTGGTTACGAAATACTGAAAGAAAAATACTTAAACTTACTCGCGAGGTAGGTTCATGTAAATGATTTACGATCGCTGTTTATCTCATTTATATTAGTAGAAAAAAGCGAGAAGTTATTCATAAATGAAATGAATTAAATTCAAAATTTATCTATAGTTTTTGATGTACAAAAAATTTTTGTTGATCTTTCTTTTGATGTACTGAAACAAATCTATAGGAATTATACATATAAGTACATTTTGAGTATCAATTATGTTTAGTATTTGAGTCTTTTTTCATTAACACGGTTCAATTCATAATTATATAACGCATGAAATACAATTTCTCTCTTGACAGAAATAACTCATAAAATAAACGAACCATTACTATAACTTGTTATAGTTTTTACAGCAAAATTTTCTTGATTGGAAACGTAAATATGACCAAGGTATTTATTTTTAAAATTTAGAAGTAACTTGTCATTTACTGAAGATCCTTTTCAATAAAATTCCTAATTACTCACATAACATGTTCCTCACTGCCTTGAAACCTGCGCTTTCTATCGGCGTGAAGCTTCCTCTCCTTCCGTAGCTTTCCGCTTTCTCTCCTAACAAATTTTGCCATTACATCACGCACCTAAAGTCGGTCGATTGTGGAAAGTAGCTTTTAAGATTAATCAGCGAAATGCACGCAGTGTGTTTGAAAGAACAAAACAAATTATTGTTAAATATATTTATTTTATTTTGGTGACTCCGAATCGAGAGTGGACATTAATTGATTCTTCTAATTTTATTTTCTTCAATCAGTACAACAGGAGTAAGTCATAACCTACTTTAGCTCGCAGCCTTTATGTATTGAAAATTTGCTGAATTTCTACGAGAACTTTCTCGTATACTTTTGATTGTTTCACATTTGAGGAATAATTACTTCCTATCTAAGCTACAAAACTTTGGAGTCATCTGGAGATTCTGATATAAGAATCATATCTTGAGCGTTTGCTAATTAAGTTATATGGGGATGACTTTAATTGAGTTGGCGGTTCAATTGAATTGCATCTGCATTGAGAAGAACTACAGTTTTATATTCTGTTTCATGTATCTGTAGGTTATATATATATATATATATATATATATATATATGTATATATTTATATATATATATATATATATATATATATATATATATATATATATATATATATATATATATATATGTATATATACATATATATATTTTTTTTCAAAAAACAACCTAAATGGCTTTTTTTGTGTTTATCGAATAAACAAAAAATACAAACTCAAATTTCGAATCTATTTTTGAGACAATTTAAAATTATTACAAGTCTGTAAGTGAAACGCTAGCAGGCAGACTTGCCGACGTATTTCACATTTTTCATTTGAAGACTTGAAGTTTTAGCTTGAAAACATTTTTGTTAAAGTTTTTGTGCCAGGAAAATTTTTGCATCAAATTTGTTATTTCCTGAAAGGAGGGCCCTCGAAAATGTAAGAAAAAATATCAGAAGCCTACGATTAAAATATTATTAAATATATATATTCTACATTACCTCCATATGTTATATACCATAATTGTATTTATACAAATTTCTTTTTTACCTACGGAGACCCAGAGATCAATTAAATTCATCTCTAATCATGAATTTGTCGTTCAAAAATTATCTGAAACTTCTTTCTGCTCTATTAGTATCATTAGTGGAAGTATGTAAGTGAAGGTATACAACTTGAACGATAAAACGGTTCATTAACGGATAGCTAAGACAAAATATTTATTTTTTTATGTTCATCTCTTACTTTTGTCGTTGACAAAAATAGTCATTTTATTATTTGCTGATAGTTTGTTGACTGTTGGACGTGTTTGTCAATTCAATCTGTGAGATCCGCGTGGTATAAACCTGAAAGCAGTATACAATTGAATACGCAGATGCGATTTTTGAACGGAGGATGTCCAAAATAAATTTTGAGCCTTACAACCTCGCAACAACTGACTCAAATAACTAGGCCATCTGTGAAGAAGGTTAGATAACAAAAGTAACTAAGTGAAATATCAGGAGAAACCTGGGATAAACCACTAACTTGATGATTGTGTAACATTGAGAAGGAATTGGCCACTCTAATAGTAAAAGAATGGAGAAAGGCAGTTCTAGAAATAGAACAGGGGAGAAAGTATGTTGTTGAGACAGCCAAGGTCTCTAATAGGTTGATGAGCACATGAAGAATAAGACAAGAAATTTAACGCGATTGTGATAACTAAAAAGAAAAAAATATATATTTAATTTTGCGTCCCTATAACTACTCAGAATTTACTAGTATTGAGGCTAATTTTAATATTCGTTGCAAAATAGGATATCTGTAATATGTATCAGAAATATGAGGTAACGAGATAAACCTGGTAAAATAAAAGATCTAAAAACCTACATTTGAACAACAAACATGAACATTACCTTCGACTACAATAGCTCGAAATTTATGAGTAATACAAACATAGCTTTTCAAGGTTCCGAACCTAAAAGGCAATACCGTATAAGATAACTCAGGTATATTCACAACTGTATAGAAGTGGTCTCTTGAAATTTACTACAGTAAACACTTAAAAAAATATTTAAATTCTACGTATAATATAGGGCACAGTCTTGAAGGTTTAGTTATGAAAGTCTCAAAATTAACTTTTTTCCCTAATTTTAGGAACTTTTAAGTATATTTTGAAAAACATGAAAAAATATTTCACTTTACATTTTCAAAACGGTTGAAGCCTACGCTGAAGTTCAAGTAAATCTGCAGGGATAGTTAGTAGATGTTATAGTTTTTGAGACATTCTTGTTAATATACATACTTTTATATATATATATATATATATATATATATATATATATATATATATATATATATATATTTATATACATATCCCTCTGATGTTTACATCAGATATCATTAAATTTTCATTAAATGTTATTACGCTAGGAAGTCTATATTAGTAATGCCTTTTTATAAATAGCTACGGAATTCTTAATGCGCGAGACAGATGTGCACTTGACCGCTTTTTAGCGACCATAATTCTCTATGCATATTATTACTAATCTTTACCCATGTCATGCTCTGTAAATTAATAAAAATAAATATCTCTTGCATCAAAGTGTGCAGGAGTATTTAGAAAATTTTACGTGAGTTGAACTCGATTTGCATTTGGCTTATTTTTTTATAAACAGTTTTTTTATAAATTCTACAATAATATTAGGTTTGCTACTTTCTGAAGTCGTAAGACATCAATATATTTTAAAGTTGAATATGAAAGAATAATAGATAAGGGAAGGAAATAATCGATACAAGAGCATTTTATGGATAGGTATTCTATTAATGTTTCATACTACTTTTGCTCGCGATTCCACTGGCGTAGCACATCTACGATTGTCAATATAATTTGAAGATTTATTTGATAAAATTAAATCTTTTATTCCGCTTTGTCGCTGTGGTCGTAGCTCCGTTCATAGACACGTCTCACCAATATTGACATAGCTCTGTAAACAAAACCTTTGCACTTATGTTTTTTAAATAAAAAACTGTTTCCAATAAATACTTTGTACCCCAGTGAATACTACATCAAAACAAATTAGTGGAACTCGAGTTATAAATAAACACACCGACAGACATTTGTTGGACTTTTCATATAGTTATATACGTATATTATCTAATACGGAATGAAATTTAATAAAATACTCCTCACTACAAAATTTTCCAAATTAATTTAAAAATTGCAAACATAATTTACAATGATTTTCACCAATTTTCACAATACTTATTATTTTGTATCAAACTACGGTATTTTTAATGCATGACGCCTTTTCCACTTGACTTTTCAAATTATATCCGACCAGCGTAATATAAACAGGGAAAAATTTACTACGAAAAGAACTAAACCAATAAATATAATCAAGTACCTTCCGCCTCACTTAAGGTTCGCTAAAGGCCCTGATTGTCTGACAAAGGACTTTCCATATGAAGTTCAATCGAGCGATTACAAAGTGTGAAACGTTAAGACCAGTACAGCCTTTCAGTTTCTTTTGACCTTATTGTCATTTTGTTGTCTAAATACGTAACTCGCTTGAAGTTCCAATGGGAAATTTTTACTTCGTTTAAAATCTTACTTGAGAACTTGACCGATAAAAACTTAATGTCTTTTAAAAAATTTCATTTAAAGAATAAATTTTGAATGTGGAAAATATAAAAGCTCAGTAATACAGTCGTTTTTCTTCAGTTTGATCTCAAAATAATGCATTATAAACCATTTAAAACTTATGGGCTTTCGCTTTAAAATATATGGAAGGGAAAATTATTCTAAGAAAGCAACAAACAGAAAACCTACACGAGCGAAATAAATATGCATTTTATCGACATATCTAATGATTAATTTATCATTTTTCCTGTAATCCGAGGATTGCGTTTGATCCCCCAGGGTGGGAAGCTCTGCTTTTGGCATTCGTTGCATTTTGACATGTAGGAGCGCCCTGAAGGGCGAGAACTTTTACGGATAAAGAATAGGGGAAATGTAGAGAGGAATTTAAGAATCATGGTGATTAAGAAAGACGTCTTGGGATTAAAACAAGATCCCCTATCTTTGGGAGTTTTTTAGAGTAATTATTATTAATTGAAATGTTTCCTTTATTGTTTTATTTTGTTGTAAATAAATATATGTAATTTAAAAAAAAATATCGTGAATATAATCGAAACTTAAATTTCAATCGTAAGGGCGAAAATGTTTAATAAAATTATTTTAATATAACTTATTAAGTTGCAGTTTTGCTGTAAATGGCCATAATTTAATTTAGTTCTACTTTGTTCACATGTAATAGATACACGAAATGTTGAATATTTTTGTGTAAGTTACCTACAGGAAATAAGTACCTGAGTAGGTCTTATTAATTTAAGGTCAAATATTTTGTGTAATTGTTATTCTGGATTAATAAACAATTATTAAATATAAAATATGTTTAGTGGAGAAACTATAGGACATAAAAATCCAAATTTTCGACAAACGAACTTAAGGAGTAAACTTCAGTCGCGCGTCGGAGCTGACACGCACAATTTTTTATTTAAAATTTTGTTATGATCCATCAAACTTCTTCAAAGTTCATTGGAGCAGTTTTATTTTATTTCGTGACTAGAGTAGTTATTGATGGTACGGAATTAGAACTGCACTGAGTCAAATTAATTAATTTAAAGATATTTTTGATAATAAAAAATGAAAGGAATCCTAAGTCTTTCAATTTAAGTTCGATTATTAAACAAGATTTACGATGCGGCTTAAATTTAAAAAGTTATGATGCAATGACATATGGATTGTCACACAGTTATAGCAAAATTACACGTGTTCTATATTAAATAGTTCAGTAGGAAAATCAACGCAAAGAAGGGAAATTGTTCGCTTTATCTTGTTGGCTTCGCGTGAAAAATATGTGATTTTCTACTCTTTAGTTCTCTGCTACGGAGTGTTTTTTCTGTAGCAATGAACTTAGTATGTTAAATCAATATTATTTACTTAGCTTCTATAAATGTGTGCAGCTTAATATTTGAAAATATTTGTACAATCTTTAATCTGAATTACAAGATAAATATAAAAAGGTCTGATTCCACGTATTATTAAATTACGAAACATTGAGTATTTTTTCTGTAAGTTCTGGGCTTCCACTTTTCTTCATTTATTATTAATATTACATATCATGGCTCTTTAGAACTTCATGTCATTGTTTTAAGGAAAAGCTTTAAAAATTAAAAGCACTGCTAATAAGACCATAAAGGAAAAATAATACCAAGGAAAGTAAATAAAAACGATTAATTTATCACCCCTCCTTGAAAAACAAAAACACAAGCTCGTAGCTGTCCCTTCTAAGGCGAACATTGAAAGCGCATTGAGCTGTGGGCGGGCGGTAAGTGGATGGCGGCGGAAATAAACTGCGTAGGTAATATGAGAACGATGCTGATGAATAAAGGCGTCAATTATTATATCAAGAAAAATGGTCTCGCGAGAGATTTTTGGGATGTTGCTATTAATTGCACACGGTTTCTTTCTTTATTTTTCGTAATTTTGAATTAATAAAATATAATTCTGCTTCTATAATTCTGCTTCTATAAAATGCCAGTAGTGATAGGCGCAGCGGATGTCTTTATTTTTTATTTTTTTTCTGATTGCCATACTGATTTTTGAATAGTGTTTTTTTATATAGGTAGTTATCACTAGCAATATTATACATCGTTCCTGATTGTCACTTGAAGGAAATGAAGAATGTGATTTTTACATTTTAACGAAAAAATCACGGACACAAACATTTAACCAGAAGACATTTGGCCAACGAACCTTCCTTTAATATGTTATTGCCTTTAATATGTTATGAAGAAAATGGGACTGAATGTAAACATATTTTTTTATAATCTCTAACAGTTTAAGGTTAAGTCTCAAGAATTATATGATGTTTTGTCTTCACACAATAGGCCCATGTAATTACAGACACAATTCTAAAAATATTTCTGATTTATGAGCATTCACTATTCTTATTACGCTGGGCCTTTTTTCAAGATTATTGTATTTTAACTAACAGTTTTATTTTAGTTTTTTTTTTATTTAAAACCTAAGGAATTCCAAACATAAAGAATAACTAAATAATACTTTCAACCTGTAAATTATAGAGGCGATCAAATAGACGTCACGTTAATTTGCTCTTACACAGTGTTGTCTTGAACTTTGAAGAAAAAAATATTTCGTTCTATATTACCTATGTGTAAGTCTTATGGCTATATTATTGATGTTATAGGAATCTTAAAAGGAGTTTTTATATTGTTTTTTTTTTTGGTGTCATGGTTTGAAAATTATTTTATTTCGCTGTCGAAATATTGTTTTTTTTTACGAGTACATGCCTATCCTTGTTTGAAAAAAAACGATGTATGGCTACTGCAATAAGAGCTATAAAATATAAAATAAGAAATATGCAAGTCTTAAACCACTATTACTTTAATTGTGGATTAGCCAGTTTTGAGTCATAACATACTAAAATAGCTAAGCGTGCATATCTTAGTAATTATTAGACAAAAAAATAGTGCATTATTAAAGTAACAAATATTTTGTTATTTTCATAACTCCAATTGTATGGATAATGGAAATGGGTTTATTTTTACATTTTTATAGCCTCATGCTTATTTTTTTATTCCCTTACATGTTTGATGGTTAAATTCTAATTAATAAATGCATCTAAAATAAATTTAAAATGTTTCCTTTTATTAACTAATACTTGTAAATAAACTATATTTATAGTTTTATTATTTTGCAGGAGCAAAATATACTAGTTCCTGGAAAAAACCATTCTGGATCCAACCCGGCATACAGTCACCCACGAGAAGCTCCGAAAAGCAATTTGATCTTAAATCTTTATGTATTTATATCTCTTGTTACGAATGTGATAATATAAGAGTATTATCAAGTTCACAACATTTAATGACAAAAGTAAAATATACTTCCATCTAGTAGCAAATCACAAAATTACGTTTTATATATATATATATATAAAACGTAATTTTGTGATATATATATATATATATATTTGATTTGATATGAGCGCGCGCAGGCGTACACGCATACTCGTACATACACACAAACATGCATATACATCCGCACAGAAACACACAGAAAAAAAGCCTTTTTATACCTACATAAAATTCATAATTCCTCCTAAATTGCCAGAAAAAAATCATTTTGAAAAAAGCAAAGGTATATTGTGTGTTTTTTCTGAAAACCTATCTCAAAAACCAAAAGATGAGCAATTGAACATTTAAGGGGTACTTTACTTCGTGTTGTATATTGACGGAGAAGGCTTTAGACGCAGCTATTTATTGTTATCATATCAAAAAGTTGAAAGCAGCAATTGTAAATAAATTAAACTTTGATTTATACTGTTTTTATATTTTAGCGATTACACCATCAACACGTTTGAATACTGTCGACCTAAATATCTCCGTTTTTATGATTCCGTAGTTATACTGGGATTTTTTACAATTTCATAATATCCCTGTGTGTGCAAGTCTGTCTGTCAACCCTTCGTTGTTTCAATAATTTTAAAAATACCTTCATGAAATTTTGCAGGAGCATTCTCCAGATATTTCATATCTGTTTTTTAAGATTAGAAAAGGGCTAATTTAAGAGAAGGAAACGATAAAAAATGTTAGTCTACCCCATTTTATAGGGTTCTATTTTAAAAGTGCTTGAAAATGAAGCATAGGTTATATTTAGCACTTTTCATTTCCAATGGTTTTCAATGTGATCCCCAACCCATTTCTAAAAAAGAATATACACAAATATAACATAAAAATTCGAAACTAAGTTTAGTTAGTTTAAGATAGAATTATTTCGAGTTATCCAAATTTCAGTTGGTTTCAAAAGAAAACCTATTAAATACGCGAAAATAACGCAAATTGAAATTACTCGACGACAGAAATTGTCTTACTTGAAATAATTTAAAATGAATCATTAAAATATATTTTGTAACATTTAATCTAAAATAAAATACAGAAGACGAATCGCACTAGCGGATCTAATTATCGGGGCACAAGATAATTTTTTTGCTACCATAGATTTTAATGGGCCCTTATGAGCAAGAGATAGGAATTTATAAAATATGTGTAGTTTGATATTTTGTGAAATATCTATGGAATACATAAATATGGGTGGTGGTTCGGCACACATATCACCGGTTTTTATTGTATCACTTTTTTGGATTGTCCATTTGACTAACATAAACCCTGAAGTTTTTTTCTTTATTCCCTTGACGTAGTGACTTAAAAAGGAAATATATTCGTAAAATTTACCACCTTCCATTTACGTTTTATTCGTATATTTATAAAACCTTAGAAATTTATAAAAACTCAAGTTATTTTCAATCTTTTGAATACTGAGTAGATTGCAAATATTTTTGAATGACATTCTATTAGCACTTATACTCTTTACAGAATATCAGAATTCTTATAGGAATAAATCGAAATTAATAAGATCATCTAATGAGATAAATAACCAGATTATATTGCATTTGTAAGATAGAAGATAAGATGAACATTTTGCGCGCTAGGTGATTATAGGCGTATCGATATAATAATATTATATAAACATTTTACAACTTTAATTCTTGTATTATTTTGTTATAGTTTAGATAATGAATAATGTACTCATTTTCTGGGTGCACTTTCAATAATTGAAATCATAAAATTAAACGTTACGATTACAGAAGAATGAATCGAAACCCTTTGGCGACCTAATCTTTTTAAGTGTGAAGGAGCCATCGATTAAAGTCCTCAGTAACCTTTTTAGAAAATTGCGTAAAAAACCTAGAAATCAACGTAATGTCACGAGTTCAAAATGGTATTTAGATTTTTAGCTAATAAATATTATCGATAAATAACACAGGGAATTTCAAACACCCCATTCTGCATAATTTCAAACAACCCATTGGTACAATCTCTTTTCAAATTGTTTGTAGAACCACAATAGCGCACAAATATGGTTGGTACTCCATCTGCAACTCCTAGTGTTATATTTGATGAAAGGACATGAAATAATGTTTCAAAACATTCTTAACCAAATTTATATGGAACTTTATTGTAGATATACTTTAAGAAAAAAACTTTAAGAAAAAACAAAAAAAATTAAAATCGGTTCACAGATGTCGATGAATCTCCTTCCATTTAAAATTTTTTCAAGAACGGTTAAAAATATGTATAAAATTTGTGATTTTGTTTTATTTTGACCTGTTTATGTGATGGAAAGTATTTTCAAATCACCTTCCTTCTTGAAATTCAGAAAACAATAGAACAATGTTTGTTTCTGACAGTCTTATTTATAATGCTTAATTACAACAAGGCGGTGCAGAGCTTTGGTCTGGGCTTCTGTTCACTATGCGTATGCGCGTTGTACGTTACTAGTGATATGAAAACTTGTAAAAACCTACTCATTGGTATAGCACACTATAAAACAGGAACTAAATAAAATTTTTGACATATAAAATAAATAATTTAGTTATAAATCTATACATATAAACCGTGTCAGATTTTTTATATTCTATAATACAATCAGCGTTAGGTGTATTATATCATTTAGAAAATGCATAAATGGTGATGATGACTTGTCTGAATAAGGTCTGTTCACATGGAGTCTCACTTACGAGTAAATCTCGTACACCTCCATATCATTTTCTCATTGATGTTATTCCCTAGCAAGTCACAATAGGCCTACCCTCATCCGGAGGAAGGGGATTGCCACTTTGAGAATCATTGATCTACCTGTACTAAGCGTACCTGGTTGAAGCTGGGCCGAGTCGATATTATGAAATGGAGTGAATATTTTCATTAAATTTGGGATGACAAATTGTTTACTTATAACTTCGTTGCCTTTTTAAAAAATGTAAGTTAAAATATCTTAATAAAAATACACGAAATAAGAATAATACACGATATAAGCTTAGCACAAAATTATTTATAATAATTTTGTGCTAAGCTTATATTAATTTCCCATAAGTATTTTGGAATTACTTTAGTTATCAAATCATTCCCTAATAAATATATCAACATAGCAAATTTTAATTCAATATTATATACCACGTGAGAGGGAAATTTCCTGGAACTAGTCACTTAGTATAAGCGTAGTAAAAACTGCATTGTTATTTTAAAGATTAGGCCCTTCGAAATATTTTTCACTTAAAATATATTTAAAATATATTTTTTGTCAGTATTATTGAACTTTAAGATATTTCGTTAAGGACGTGGATATATTTGTGTTCTTAAATATTATTTTTCTTCGTTTAATTTTCGAAAATATTGTGCCATCTTCATAATTTATGGTCACTCATAACTATTGAGTGAGTCTATACAGTCATTGTTAATTTGTTTTATCAATACTCGGTTTAACCTGCCTATAATTTTAAAATTTGTTAAATTAGTTTTTCGAAACTTTAATTCATACATTTCCAGATTAGACAGTATGTATTTTAGAAAGAATCTTTTAAGTGCGGGTAGAACTCGCAATTCAAGGGTTTTGAACACATTTAGGTACTTTTAAATATATAATGGAGTTAACATGTACCCACATGTTAACTCCATTAAACTATTTATAAATTTTAATTTTTCATAAAGTAAATATTTTACATACTATATTTTACAGGTGTAAAATTATGGTGCATGTTTTTATGTGAAAAGGTCTCGGGTAATCGTTGTAATATTAATATAATATTTGTTTGGGCTCCTAGAAGCTCTGGTCTTTTCATTATTTTAGGTTCTCTAACCTCGAAGGGAAGGGTGAAGGGGGTAGATACATATTTTTTAAATATTTTTCAGGAATAATACTTGAAATTAAGGAAAAAACGTTTTTGAGATTTTGTGTCTAGTTCTTTCAAAACCATACTCCACACTTTATATGGATTTTTTTCTTCTAGTATTTATTTCTTCTTTCAAAAATCTTGATATTAATTTTGTTGAGTGTTATCTATTGAAATATTGGAGCTTTTAAAATAATTTGGTGCTTTAAAATTTAACGAATATGAAGTTTTCACGCCAAGTGTTTTTTAATTAAAACGATTGTGATAAACAAATAGACATGTGAGTGATCCTATAAGGGTTTTGTTATTTCTTTTAGGTACGGAGCCCTAAAAATTGCCGATCGAAACTTTGTCAGATTATATCTTGGTGTCATTCTTTGACTTAATCTAGCTTTTATCTACTAGGTTTGAGAATTATGATAATGAATTTTAGTGATAGACTTCCCTTCCCCTCCCACGATCTGACGTTGCCGCTGTTATCGCTTCATAGCGCTTCCTTTGTGCCGGCACTCTGTAGTACGCTTAACATATATTAATACAGTTTTGCAACCTCAACAATGAAATTATTGTCTTATACATAAAAAGATTTACTATAAACAATTTACACAAGGATGAAAACCGCATAAATCATTAATTTTATTTGCAGAAAAACTTCAAATGTACACAATTTCATACAAAGAATCACCTATATGAATAAGAAACACTTTCTTAGTTACATATACATATATAAATAAATTTTTTCGAAGATAGTTTTTTATTAAATTCAATTTGGGATTATGGGACTCGTTTCACATATGTCATGGAGGGGAGACCTGAGTTGTAAAGAATAATTGTGCTACCGCCTTGTCTCTCTACCTTGTCTCGGCTACTGCCTTGTCTCTCGTGTCTTGGTTTCCTAGCTGTCCTAGTTTTACGCGTAACTGAAACCATTCAACAATAGACGATTATATCGATTCTTAACTTTTTTCAGTTCATAAAATTTCTAGACAAGGTTTATATTTCAAAAATAATCAAGACTTTCAATTAAATTGATTACAAATTCAAAAATTATAATACGCAAAAAAGTGCATTCACCTTCCTTTATAGTCGCAGCTGCTAAGCAAAAAAATAAGGCAAAAGAGGGATGGTAAATCTGACTATGAGATAATGTGAAACTATAGAAAGTATACTAGAACTAATTATTTTTTTTTAAATATGCGCCGTGTTTTTACGTCTGTCATAGAAATGATATATAATATATTTTTGTTGTCAAAAATTAATATTTTTGAATAGTTTAATAGAGGTATTATGCACACTTAAATGTTCACAAGTGCCTAAATTTTACGAAAATCTCATAGTTTTAGTCGTAGTTGACAGGTTGATTTCCGGAAATAATGAAACGGTGAAATCATTTAAAAATTAAAACATCATCGAACAGTAAACAAAGAATAAATAAAATTGGCCATTTTAGCCAAACATGATAAAATTATTAAAGTAAATAATTTTTAAGAATTTATATTAAAAATGCAATATTTTAGAAATGAAACATAGACAGCTAATAAACATTGATGGAAGTTAATTGAAAATATAAATTAATATCATTTTAAAGGCAACAAGTATAAATTTTGACAAGATTGTTCATAAAGCATACACTTCGTTGACCCTAAAATATCTGTTTTTTTCTCTTTTTTCTTCTCATTTATAATTAGGTGGAGCTGAACCAAACTTGAGAAAAAGTACTTTCGTTTTTTTATATTTGCTTTAATATTAAACTCTTTCTAAAATAATAAGAAAAATACAAATTAGATGCACATTTTCCGGTTATGCAGACTATATTTGAAAATACTTATTTTAATTCGGACTGTACTTGGATATAATCCTCTTAAGTTCATTGTTTTGGTAGAAATTGCGTCGCTACGAAGCGAAATGTTGGCTAATTTTCGTATTCGTTCGTGTTTTCCAAATTAAGAAATAGCTTCTAATTCATGATAATTATTTAATTTTCCATAGGGAGAGAGATTTTATTAACTATCTGTGTTGTGTTTAAGTGTAATGGTAATTTTAATTACAGGGGCATAATTATTTGGAATTGTTTCCAATAACAACCACAAATAATAATGCCCATAAAATATAAATCCTAGTTTAATCCCTTTTATTTTGGTTGTTTGCGGGTTTATGAGTACATGTTATGCTTTTGATCTAAATTAATTTGTATACTGGTATTTTCTATGACCAACTAACGACAATTCCAATGTAATTCGAATTCATCATGGTGAGTGTAAACGCGTGAGTTTGCACGCTATATGTATGATGTATCTTTTTATCGGAATCGTGCGTATGTACGTGCGTGCATGTGTATGTCCTTCCGGTAGAATTCATATTAATTATTATAATCCATTTAGGTTCTATGATGTGCATAAATTATTTTAAATAAATAAAAAACCTTTCGAAGTTGAGTAAAGATGAGTTCTCTGTACAGTATATAAAAAAAATAAAAGTTACATGTATTTTGCTTGAATATACAGGGTTAGGCTATATGGAGTTGCGTATTACGAATGTAAGTATTCAATATATATTTTCATTAATTCATGAAAAGGTTATATTATAATTGTATATTTGATACATAAAATTTTATAGCTTTTGACAAGTAATTTTACCTGATATACAATTTTATTATTATATGTTAAACATTCAACACCCTTTTTTACATGTTTCTTTGTCACATTCAAAGTCAAATACAAACTCCACGATACTCTTCTTTATTTGAGAAATATTGACATTTGTTTTTATCTAAATGAAATTTTTCTCATCTTTGCCCATTTATCCCGATTTTATTTTACACTTCGCCGAGTTTATCCGATTGGGTTACATCTTTTTAAACCTTCGCACGATATTTCTCCCGAAAAGAAAAATTCCAGCAGAAACATAAATACATTTATATATATTATAAAAGCGTCTTAAATTTCATTTGGAATATCATAAAATTGAAAAAAGAATTTAACTATAAAATTAATATATAATCTAAACATATTATTTCTAAAAGGTGTTTTTAGGTCGAGCGGCTCGACCTCTTTAACTACTGCACCAAAAAAAATTAAAAAAATACCCACTTAAAGCGTATGTTTTCTACTTTGGGCGAAAAATATAAAAAAATTCGAAAAAAATCTTTTTGTTAATAAAAAAATTAATTTTTATAACAATTGGCATGAGCGCCATCTGTGGGCGACACATCAAATATCTTAGTCAAATTGTATACTTGGAACACGCTAGATGGCGATATAGTGCGAAGACTTCGCACGGGTCAGCTAGTGTAATGTATAATATAACATTAGAATTTTAATATTTATACGAGTTGTTATTTAGTACACTGGTGTGAAAATTTTTAAGTAATTCTATATTGGTTATAGTTTTTGGAAAAGTTTTTGTACCATTATACAGGACTTTCAGTTAACAATAATCCCAAAAAAAGTCATTTTTGCCATAATTGCGCGGTTTCGCATTATTGATAACGATATTAATTATAAAATACCTTTCGTTATTTAAGTAAATTATAACGGTTTTTAAATAAGCCTGCTAGAATGTTAATTATAGAAAAGCGAGATAGAACGCGTACTATGTACAAAATCATTTAAGGGAAGGGATACAAAGATATTCTAAAACTTTAAAACGAATAGAACTTGAAAAATATTTAATAAAATAATTGTAATCATTTTATAAAGCGGTTAGTGTAGTTTTATTTCTTAAAGTTAGCACCTTTTGAAACGATTTTGTGAAAGACTGAATTTTTTGTTTATAAAAATATTAGGAAAGGCTGTATATTTTACCATTGGTCAATTTGACTTACTTTATTAGCTCTTCAAACTATTATTTAAAACTGAGCTTATTACGTTGTAATGTATTAATTAAAATTAATTAGATCAATAATAATAATATCTCATTACGACCATTGACTAGTAATAGCTAAGTTAGTTCAAAAAAGCTCACAATTTTATCTCTTTAGAATAACGATAAGTTTACGAATGGAATTTTGTGGAACAGCAGGGGACTGTTAATTTGGATCCAGAAAGCATAAATATAGTTTGCCATAAATTAATGCCACCTCAAAAAGTTTTACTACCTTCTTTACATATAAAACTTGGTATTATGAAGAGAGCTTTTCAATGAATAAGGCGACGGTATTTGTATTTATTTGTAACAAACCAGACACATTCCACTTCGCTAAACATATAATTGAAAATAACCATCACCCTCATACGGATAATGCCCCCTACATATTACAAATAAATACAAAAGGGAATAAACCTAATATCATAGAAACATTAGAAATAAACAGGCATAAAAAAGACACCAACGTTAATTTATTAAATAAACAACTAAATATAATATCATCACCCATACTTAATATCTTCTAAACATAATACAATTAGACAACATTGATACTATGGTACTTTTTAATTGTTTCAGCCCACATACACATATGAATATAAGTATATAAAGATTAAAATAAATAAAAAAATATAGAAATAAATATATGAATAAATAAAACTGGAAATATGTAGAATTAGTAGTATAGCCTTGTTCTAACTTTCAGATACCCTTGCTTTTGTTTAAATATATTACCGAGGATAACTTCCAGTTAATTTTATTACATACACCGGAACATTTGCATTGTACAACCTCATAGAATAACAACAATTGGACTTAATATCCTCATTAAAATACGGGTAAATCGTATAACTCTCGGAAATATAATAAAACCTACACCGCTTCCCTACAATAAACTCACTAACACAAGCAGTAGGAAAACCCACACAGACCCGGCTTACGCTATTGTGTTTGAAACATATAAATGCAGTTGGATGTTCCTAAGAGTCATTCTTTGCTAATATCCCACCTGAAGATGTTGTAATACAACTAAACTTATGTCGTGGTAAATAAATTAAAGAAAGTAGAAATAATACTACATCACGTAGTTTCATTTAATTGTGAAAGGTACTTTTATTGGCCCCAATATAAGAAAACAGATGAGGGACGAAAACTTTGATGGACCACTGAAACATATAAGATTGGCGGCATGGTTATCATTAATAAAAAACTTCTTGGAAAACAAATAATTAAGAACTTCGTAGAAACTAAGACAATAAGAAACACCTCAGAAAATCACAAAAGCCAAAATTATTAAGATATAGTAAGACATGCCTCGAAATTTCCAAAGATTAGCTTTGCTTATGAACCTGAAATATCACTTTCTCATTCTCATTTAATCTATTTTCCTAGTTACTTAAATGAGGAGCAAGGTAGAAAATATAAAGAATTGCATTGTAAGTATCATAGAAATTAGAATTCTAGCAATATAGCAGACTAAATACTGGATTCTGAAGCATGATGATTCACAGAAATTTCACAAGAGAAAATTGCTGAACAAAAGTTTCGGCGAAAAAAGGAAACATTCTACAGACCTCCGTAATATTTTCAAATACTTAGGCATGTGCAACATTTTAAATTTTTAGGTTGACTGCAATTGATTTAAAGTCATGTTGACTATCAGTCAGACTCACTCTCTGGGATCTTTTCACTTTTTAAATCAAATAGATATTAAGTGAACGAGTAATTAAGAGTGGCGTCAAATGGTTCATGAAAACAGTGCACAACATGCGCAGAATCCATTTTTCAAAACTTGCCTGTCTAATGCTCTTAGATTACTAGAAATTTTTATGCGTAAATCGATAAAGTACAGGTTAATTTTGGTTGAAATTTGTACTTAGCTGAAAGTGTAGGTTGGGTTAGGTTAGACCAGGTAATAAGAAAGGACATTATCCTAATAATTTTAGCATGACTTTACTAATATTCCATATTAAGGGAAGTTTATATATATATATATATTTATATATATATATATATATATATATATATATTATATATATATATATATATATATATATATATATATATATATATATATATATATATATATATATATATATATATGAATTTATGCGAACATATTCAATACTGCTCTTTTCTGAAACGTTGAAAAACGTTAAGTCGTTTTGAGTATCATTTTACGTCATGTAATATATTAGTTTATTTACGAAGGACTTTAGTACACAATGAAGATATAATGGCTGAAAATTTTGAACGAGACATGTTTGAAAAAGATTCTGTTGTGGGATTTTAATTTTATGCTTTTCGAAATCATGACGCTATAATATTTGCCTTTTAAGATTTATTCTCGTAATATGGCTAGGGTATATCTAATCGAACTCAAATCATGGCTGTATAGTGGATTAGCTAAAAAGTTGAATTTCTTTCATTTGGGAGAAATATTTTCTATTTTTGGCTCAAAGAATAAAATAAAAGGTGTATTCATTAAGGAAATTCTACTAACATTTCGTATTTGTATTTTGAATACATTTGAATGGAGATATTTGAAAAAAGATATTTCACATTTAAACTATGGTTCGTAATTTAAATGTCAAACAAATAAAATTAAAAAATGTTGCAGTAATGTTGCAGAAAATTAAAAGAAAAAAGACTTTTAAGTTACGATTTTGTTTGTATGTTTTTTTTCTAAGCGCTCCTTTGTATTACGTTACGAGCGTGTTTCTGTTAATTAAGTTCACAAGTAAATTACGATTTGTTATTCTTAGTTTTTCAATGGAACCTCAACCATAGGCTAAGTTTTAATGTGAACAAATGTGCACTGATGACTTACTCTCACTTAATATCTCCCTTGTGCAAAGTATAGCTAGACGTAAACACGCTCAAAAGGATTTTATCCGTAAGGCATGTCGGTGTAATTATGGATAATCATTCCACATTTCATAGTCATGTCATCCAATCGTGTCAGAATTACTGGAATTTGTTATACGGTATTCCCACGATTTTAATGATATTGGTATATCGTGACTTTACCCATCTCTGTTTCCCAGTGAGGCTACTAATATCTTGGTGCTGGAGAAAGTATTTGAAAAGTTCAATTGGTTTTCGTATTTCAAAATGTATGGATATTCTTTTTATTTATTTCCTTCATATTTTGTAATGGACTTGGTCCGGTGAAATTTTCTTTAATTCTGATGAAATCTGGTTTTGATCATTCGTTTAAGATTCCATTCCTCAAAATAAAAAAAAACTGACGCTCATGATGTGAAATCTACTCGTGTTTGAAAGTTTTTTTTTTAATTATTAAATCATTATGTTGACTACACCTGGATCTTGAAATTAGTAGTGCTTTATTTTATCTCCAGAATGAATACCTCGCAGCGTTCATTTTTATTTCCTTTACTCACATAGATGAACACAACATTTCGAGATACGCTCAATTTCGATATTATTTCTGCTCCGTAAATTGCTTTGGGAATAAAATTATGTAGTTGCTTAGTGGTTCACGACTGACCACAATTTAAAGCCATGGTTATTTGAATTTCTTTATGATTGTTTTCTTATCCGTATTGTTTGTATTACATTATATAACAATATTTCCACGTGTTCAATGGGTATACATAAGGAGTTAATCTATAATACAGGCATAGAATTTACAAAAAATAAATATATAGATATCACCCCCTCCTAAAATATTTTTTATCCCTTCTTGATTCATCAGTATTGATAAACCAATTTCGCATTACAAAATGTTGCTTTTATATTTCAATAGGAGACATTTTTTCCTCTTCAATGTCTCTTTTCGCTGGCTCACCGTAGCTGTTTTATAACCGGTTTATTCCTGGCATTACAATTAAAGTAATATTCCGGTAGCCAACGATATTTTCAATGATGTATTTGAACATCTTTGAAATTATTTTCACTATATAGATCATGTTTATTCGGAAAATAATGTGCTGCTAGTTGGAACGAGGTACAACAACTACGAACATTACTTCGAGTACGTAAATATTTGTTTGAAAGAGACTTATTTTATTATTAATAATATTCTTAACTTTTTTATTCTAAAAGCAAACAGTTAAAAAAAGAGCTGTCGGCCCATGGATGGGACGAACGATTGCCTAGTTGGCGGCAAAATTGACTTAAAAATTGTAAAATAATAGAAAATATTATTACTGTTAAATTTCAGATAATATTGGAAAATGTACAGAAATTTTGAACGTCCCATGTCCCATGCATAAAGTTACAAAAAAATGACAAATTAAAAAAAGAAACAGTATTACTGACCCCATCATATGTTACTATTACTATTGTATCTATTAATGAAGTAATTATCAGTAATATTATAAAAAAATAAATATTTGAAATGAAAAAATAAACCATCACTCGTTTGTTCCCTGATTATTAGGTGCTTTTAAGCCCACGTCTATTTTCATGTGCACAGCCAATACTTATTCCATTACATGGTCGACAGCATAATTATTTTTGTAAATAAAATATCTTCAACTTTCACCTCCACTAAACTTTATTGGTATTAAAATAGGTAAAGCGATTTTGTCTAATTATTTTATAGTTTTCAAGGGCGCGTTTAATCTCGTTTCTACATCTTGAAAGGACGATGCAATTTTTATTACAGTCTTTGTTCCGCCAAGAAGCCGGTAGCACGACATTTCTTAAAGGAAAACTAATTAGCTTTCACATTATTAATAAAAAATAGGTAAATTTTTAATTAGTTTTGAACATTCAATTGATTGACAGTAATTGTTTGCCTCACCCAAAAGCTAGCAGCAAAAACTGTTTTTTTTTATTATTTTAAATGTATGAATTATTTAATTAGAATTAATATTTCCTAAGATAACAATGATAAAATGAGTTTTTTTTACACAAATATTTACGCTCGTTGCACCGCGGCAGCCACGCTGGCAGTACTCGATTTTCTTAACGAACATCATTTTTACGGTGGAAATAACAGGTTTTCGTCATTGATAAATTTGTCATTCAAATAGGTCATTGGCTGTCGAATTTACCAATACAACCGAATGTGTGCTCCTGGATTTTAACATTTTCTTCTGTTGTGAGGTTTTGCGAGTAATTTACAAATTATTGAAGTATCTTAATTTAATAATCTTTAGTTATTTTATTTCGTAATTGCCTCGTTTGTAACATTACATAACCTGTTGGTTTTTATTATAATTGGACAAAACGTAAGGACATGTAAAAATATTTTTAGTTTGCATTTGTATTTAGAATGATCAAAATGGACAGAAGAAAAAAAAACATCAAGGACACATGTACGTCTTTATTACGCAATTTCGTCTCACACAGGAAAAGTGGAAAACAGTTTTTCCTTCACTCTTTTTTAACTATCTTTTCTGAGTTTTTTTGTGAACACTCGAATCAGTGGATATCGATGGATAGTACATCGAATTGGTGGATAGGGAATATTAGATTTTTATTACAAAACCTTTTATGTGATTAATGATGGTTGGCGATCAGTTTAGTTCGATCTAATAAGTATTCACAATTATTTATTATGAAAATAAATTTATTACCCAATGACATTTAAAATTCGAAATCATGCGCAAGTCTGACTCACATGAATAGATCGAATTGTATATCGTGAAAAAAAGATTTAGCCGATTAAGCGTGTGAATACTGCACCAGCGCCGATGAAGGGACTTTGCCTTTATCTTTTTTTTTTAATTATCTTCACATCTAATTTCAGACCTTCAACCGACCTTCGACCGACATTAAGAAAACAATAGTAATAACACTTAATTTTAAAAAAAAAAATTTCAATAAACTATTAGACATCTTAACTTAATTAAAACTCTTCATAGATATCCCTTCATTTACGTTTTAAATATTTGTTTTTCAAAATGTCTTTCAGATTTAAAACCGTGAAGAATGAGAAGTATATTTTTAGTGGTAGCTTTTATATTACTAAAAATGGTTGTTTTTATGTTAATTAGCTATCATATATAAAAATTGCATTAGGGTTGAATTGGTGGAACGTTGCTAAGGAAACAAGTCATGGACGTATGTACAAATAGGTTGAAGATCTGAAATTGGTTGCGTAGATATTTTTATAAAGGAAAATAAATTAAAGGCAAGGACTCATTCCGGACGCATATCGGACGCTGGTGTAGATTTTAAATGGTTAATCGGCTAGCACTTTTATGACCCAGTGAGATTACTAATTCATAAGTCAAGTGCGAATCCGATTCAGATATAATGGGTTTCGATTGTTTAACGTCAATTTAAATTCATTACTCAGTGACGTTAAACATTTATTTATGAAGATACAAACCTGACTCACGATTAATAATTTTGAATTCTGTTTAAGACCAAAATTAAAAAATCTCATAAATGAGTTTATTACTACCACATATATTCGACACTATATTAACGTCCACCGTTAACGAACGAAAATAATATTGCATCACAAATGAGCTTAAAGTAAATAAAATATCCCATTTATTTCATTTCCTTATTATTCATTGCTACCATGTGTTATTAGTGGGTATTTGTTAGTATTTTGCTTACTATCTTATTGTTATTATAGTTAATTACCACTTTCTGAGATATGGACCCCTCTTTGGGAAGAAGGGTTCCTCCATCCTCTTCTATGATTCTATTTTTTTGCCTTGGGTCAACCAGTCTTTCCTTGTTCTTTTGATTTTGTCATTAGCCCACCCTCTACTTGGCCCGCCTCTCTTCCTCTTCCCTGTGGTAGCTCCTATCTAGTTGTTTGAATAGTCCATCGGATATTAGTAAAGCCTGATATGTATCCGGCTCCTTGCCACTTCAGCTTGATAGCTTATGTGAGAGCCTTAGTTTGGTTTTTGTCTTATGGTTTTATTTTTTATTTTATGCATTTTTGTTATTAAGCTTCTCTCCATAGCTCTTTTTGTTGTTTGTTTTTGTCTTATGGTTTTATTTTTTATTTTATGCATTTTTCTTATTAAGCTTATCTCCATAGCTCTTTGTGTTGTTTGTATCTTTTGTTTCCTTTTATTAGTGACAACCCTGTCTGGCACTTCCGTAACTGTATAAACAAGGCAGCAGACAGGACTGAAATACAATTTTTGTGTGAGGTGACTAATTAGAATAGGTCCTCTAAGTTTGAAAGCTTCGTTTGTTATCCCATCAGGACCTGGGCTCCTATTTAATTTTAGTAGTTTTAAATAGTAGTATATTTCTCTTTCCTCGATTGCTTTAGCAGTTTTGGTAAAGGTGGTTTTATCTCTTTCATCAATTACTTTGTTTTTCTTTTCTTTTATATAATTCTTGGCAGAAGGTTGTCTATGCCATCATTTCTCGATTAAGGTTCTTCCAATTGAATCTCATATTTTTGTATCCATGTTTAACATATGATTAACTCACAATTAAATGAACGCCAAATATATTCAATATGATTAACTCTTTAAATGCTCTCTTTGTGCTCCTAAATTTCATCAAGTTTTTTATTATTTGGACATATCTGTGGTTATATTTAATGGATCGGCTGATTTCTTTGAATAATTCGCTTAATTTTTCTTTAATGACTTTTTCTTTAATTTTTTGAAAATTTCCTTATTGCGGTTTTTAATTAATGTTATTGTATTCTTGCTAAGTATTTTATGACCTTTGATCTTCTCTGTGTCATTTTTGTTTGTTAAGCTGTGCAGTGTAGCTTTTTCGAACCTGTTATAGTAATTAACATCTATGTTTACTATTGGTAAGTCTTTAATGCGAGTTTTAAGACAGTGTGTATAATTATTTATTTCTTAATGTGTTTTGGAAACTGTTGGCAAAGTTTTGAATTTTTTTTGTTTTTATTTAATTAATAGTTTTGTTGTATTTGTCATTAAAAAATCAATTTCATTGTTAAAAGTTTGGTTTGAAGAAAATCAAGTGAATTTTCCACTAAAACTTTTTTTGAAATAGGTATTAATTATCAATAGACTGTATCCATATGCGTGTTCTATTAGTCTTGCACCTTTTTCACTTCTTTCCGCAAGTCCGTATTTGCCCATAATAAGATTTTTTTCTTCTCTGGGTTTTCGGATCTTTGCATTAAAATTTATAAGAACTAGTATTTTCCCGTCGGCTATTTCGTATGCTTTTTTGAGATTGGTTTAAAATTCCTTTATTTCGGCTTCAATATATCTTTCTGTTCGTGCATATGCTTGACTTATTGATAAATTCAGCACTTCAAATTTTAACTGCCATTTCTGAGACACCAGTGAAGTTTTTTATTTTATTTTTCCATATCTTGTTTACTAGAAAACCTACACAATATGGGCCTTTTATTTGTCTATGTAGCTGAAAATAAAATCCTGGTATTCTTACCTGCAAAAGTTCTAGCACGTCGCAATTTATATTTTCTAATGCATAAGTAAGTTCTCAATAT
This sequence comes from Druceiella hillmani, assembly GCA_039881145.1. Taxonomy (NCBI): domain Eukaryota; kingdom Metazoa; phylum Arthropoda; class Insecta; order Lepidoptera; family Hepialidae; genus Druceiella; species Druceiella hillmani. The sequence continues at coordinate 26,825,998 of JAYKKI010000025.1, forward strand.
CTTTCTGTTGATGATATGTATTTTACATTATAGGTGCAAATTCTTAAGTTTGTTTTTCATTCGTTCTTCAATTCGGTGAGTTTGAATTTAAATGAAGGGATATGGTCCAATTCCTTACAAAGGCCAGTCGATTTGAGGAGTTTATTACATAGTTTATTACATAGTTTATCCGGTGGCTGATGGCCTTATCCTAGATAATATGATCTGATGTAATTATGTACCCTAACAATGAGTGGTATTTTGCTCTTATTACTTCAAATGTATTCATTTTGTTTAGTTTTGAAGATGCATACTGCTTTCGGAGCTAAGTGCGATAATTAGGAGATATGGGATCTCCCTATATATGGGAGGGAGGAGATATGGGAGTTCCCTTTTTTAATAATCAGCTTGTCATGTTTTATAAATGCAAAATTGCCTTCGATCTTTTCTAATTTGAGCATCTGTAATAATTCTCTTCTTTTTTCCATAACCCCCTTCGTGTAGTCCTGCGACAAGTATGCGTCTCTGAGTTTCTTTTTATTATTTATTTTTTTCTTCCGGCTATTGACAAATGCAATTAGTACCGGTCTTATTTTTTCGTTCTTCACGTCTTTTTTCCCATTCTATAAATAACCATCAATTTCCCATTCTATAAATAAAAATTCAATGTCTCTTTTTTTCCAGCAAAATTTTTAGACTCTTAAATTTTTTTTTGTTACATCCAGAAGATCGAGTGCCGACTTTTTCTTTTCTTTAGCACTATAAATTATGATATCATTTTTCCTTTTATACTTGTCTATTTTTGCTATTTTATTTTTTAAGTTTTGGTTTTTCGATCTTAATTCGGCTATTTCACAGGTTAGAGTTACCAATTTTTTGTCCACTTCTCATATGACATCCTTGGTTTGATTTGCTATTTTATTCTTCATTTGGTCTAAAAATACTTGAAGGCTTTGCATCGCCGGTATGTTTTGTGTAGATTTGGAGTAGGGTAGAACGTGACTGTGTGAGCGTAGCCTAGTTTTATTACCAGCTTGTTACTACATATGTGATTTCACTATTACTTTTCTGGGTTAGTAGCCAGCTAACCTCAAATCAGCCAATGTCAACGCAATATGCAATAAATAAAATAATAAAAGGTTATCACTCGCGCATTAGGCAAGAGAGGCGAATAAGAGATCGTGGTACTCCAATACCTAGCCAAAGCCTCCAATGAGGCGCCGCACCGTCCGGTTGCCTAGACGTCAAATTTTGGCGCACGCAAGTTGCCTTTGAGTAGGAAAGCGGCTCACCGATACGTGCGATAACCTACACAGAGTTTAGTATGACGCATATCACTTTAATTGAAATTTAATACTAAATAATTCGCTAATTTAAGAGACACAAAGCGTTTTTTTTCAATAATTCACTCACTATTTGTCAGTATTTTAAATTACTACTTTATTTAAAACTTGATTGTATAAAATTGGCTTTTAAAAACAGCAAGTCAAAACTGGACGTGTCCACATATTACTTAAAATGGTTAGGATGTTCTTTTTATTCTTAATTAGAAACGCAGTATGAGCATAATTACACCAGTATTGAGAATTAATGTTATTAAACTTACTCGATGGAAAAAAAACGAAGAAAAGCAGCGACAATTTTTTTAAGGGAATGTATTGTTTATGATCACCTACGGCAGGTACCCATATGCAGCTATAAAATGTGTATGATGTTGGAGAAAATAGAACGTAGGATCATTAAAACTTTATAAAAAATAGAAAGTAAGATCTTTAAAAATGTATAGAGAATAGAATACAGGATCTTTAAAAGTAAATCGGGGCGACTCCGAGAGTCCCTCAATGATCTTAATGTTGCAAGGTAAAACGGACACACGCAGAATACAATAAAACATACAAGGGAAGTGACACGCGCTAATGAAGACAAAATAAAACTATTGGGCGGGGCGTGCTCATGCACATAGACGTTAAAGTTATAAACACTTCATAAATTAAAAGACAATATAAAGAAAGGGAATCAGTTATAGGACGTTTTCACCCCTAATTTTTAGGTTTTTAAAAAATCTGTTTTCAAAATTATATTCACATTGTTTTAAAACTAATCCAAAGCTACCACACGAGACGTCTCAGAGCTCTTCCATGGGGTGGTAGCAATCCGCCTGATAGAAAAGAGGGATGACCTTAGAAAGTCTCCTAAAAGTGTCTTGGGTCCACTATCGAACGCTTTACCCAACAGGATTACTAATTGGTCTAAAACGGTATGAATTGTGAGGTTATGACAAACGGACGGACGTGGTAAAACTATAACCCCGTTATCGTGTAATTAGTAATATCACTATGCGAGTTTTTGCAATAGTTTTTCATTCCATTTTGCATGGAGATGTTTTAAATATATTTAATAAGTGTAGAAGAGTATGCGTCTATTTTCAGAAACTAAATTGAGAAGAAGAAAATTTCCATTTTTATGATATTGTAACGTTCAGCTCCACTTTACTTAAATGATTGTTATATCGAACCAAAATTGAAAAGAATCCATTAAATAATCTGTAGGTCTTCGTCTAATGGTTCTGTAGACGTCGCGGGCGTGGGAGGAGTTTTTCCATTTCGTCCTTTCTTTGATTCCATTCCTAGAATTTGTGAAATAAACTCGACCACAAAGGGCTAGAGAATGAAACGTGAGGCACGTTTGATTTGTAAAGGATACCTTTTAGACTTTCAATGACGCATAGCGGTCAAACTTTTGAACGTTATTCAGTGGTGAATTTTTGGATATTATATCAAATTTTGTTTTACTTTATCTATTTCTATTGTAAATAAATTTTAATTTTTTGGCCCAAAATATAAATATTGCTAGTAGTTATGGAATATGAAATGGAAACACTTAGACTAACTTTAAGAAAAGCGACATCAGTTCATTTTATTTTTTTTTGTCTGGTGCAATATTTTTATCGGTATATGATAGAAAACTGAGGGTTGAAAATAACTCAATTTTCCTACCTATAACTAATATGATGTGTGTGAACCCTAAAACTGCGTGAATGCAGTTCTTGTTAAAAGAAAAATGCTTACCTTAAAATAGGATAATTTGTAAATTGAATACAAATGTTCACATTTATCTGAGTTTCTGGTGAAATACAGCAAACATATCACGAAATCATATCATGGATTTTCAAATTATACTTATGAGAACATTTCCTTATAAAAGATTGTCTATTTGTTTCAACTAAAATCTAATTGTTATTTAAAAAATCATTTTACTCGTTTTATAACGCATTTCTAAATTATAAAAAAAATCTTTTTAGGATTAAAACAAACAATATACAGTTAACCTTAACTTTCCCTTTTCACCCAACATAGAAAAATAATTACAATTACATTTGAAAATTCTAATATGTCAGTCAATAGTTTAGGGTTTTTCTCCATCGGAACGTGCAGCATTATCTTGCAGTTCTGTTTTAAGAAATTGACGTAAGCAAATTGTTTCACGATTACATCTTAATTTTTTTTTAGTTTCCACGTGATGTGCAATAACATTTCCCGGGCTCAGTGATATTATTCGGCAGTTTTATAATTTTTGTTACAAATCTTTATTAGTTTTCAATTTTCATGGCGTTACTTTGGATGATATGATAATTTATTTTTTCATTGTTTTTTTTTTTGATGATATGATATTTAGTTTTTCAGTGTTATGCAACTCTCCTCTTTAATAAATTCGTGTTAGCAAATAGTTATTCGATTTCATCTTAGTTTATTTTTTTGGTTTCCACGTGGGTGTAGTAAAATTACCGGGATATTCACGATTTTTAATTAGAAGCCTTATAATTGTTTCCACAAAATTTTTTTGGTAGTTAACTATCGTGACGTCCGAAGAAAAATATAATTTGAAATTTTTTTAAACATTGTAAGCTACACTGATTTGCATAAACAGAAATAATTTGTATACTTTTGCTATTTATTTTCATAGCATATTTTATATTTAACAGTACTGATTGTGATAGACATAGGTATATAGCGACTTTTTCTTTCTTACATACATATAGTAAAACAAAAAACATTCAAGAGCTCATAGAAAATCATATCTTGAGTGATCGTATTTCGATAATAGAGAACGGAAACACTGATATTTTTTATTATTTGTCAAAATTAAAAAAAAACACCATAACGGTGTATTGTGAAAATAAGCTATCTAGTGTAAAACCAGGTTAAGCTTTTATTAGAATAGTATTTAGTCTAAGCAACGTTTGTAAACGTAAAACGTTTACGAACGCAGAGTGTTTTAAATCTAAATAAAACAGTTTTTGATAAAAAAAAGTGAAAAGTGAAAAACTTTCGGAAGTACTTTTTAGATTATTTTTAAAAACAATAAATACTCTTTACAAACCAATACAAATAACGTGCAATTAGTTCAGTTTCAATCTTATTAGTTTTCCTTTAGTTATTGTGGGATATAGATTATATTTTTACTGAGATAATTTAAGAGTATAACATATTTATGAGTTGGGAAACTCTTTGTCTTGCACTTCTGAGTTTTATCAATTAAAATAGTCAGCAGTCAATTGGATGCTGTATTCAGGTTTAACAATATTTTGAAAGCGCATTTACGTACGTAAATAAATACATACGAACATTCATATACCGATGTGATTTTTGCTTATTCACTAATGTCTCCTTTGTAACACTTTTTTTTCTGGTTTTTATTGACCCCCTCCCACGGGATAGCAACACAATATTTTGAGAACTTTATTGTGTCGCACCTGAGGGCTTTATCAAAAAAAAGTCTGCAGTCAATCGAATGCTGCCTTTATGTTTTTTAAGACTTTGAAAGTGCACTTATGTACGTAAATGCGTACATAACATTTCTTTTCACTAATAATTCCTTTGTAACACTTTATCACGAATATCTCCCTCGCAACACTTTTATTCTCTGTTTTTATTGACCTCCTCCCCTCTGAATGATGATCGAATGTATTCTTCAGTACTTGTGCCAAGAGAGAGCAAGTATTTTCATTACAATGTTAACGGAAATAGTACATTTATCCTTGTTTATAAATAATTAAAAAATATGTTTGAACCTTAAATACAGTTAGAGATATTTAAATAAATTATAATTGTCATTGCTGTCTATTTTATTTTAATGGGAGTGAAGTTAAATACATACGAAAGGAGTTCAGTCGACTATGTGGTATTGAAAAATGTTTACAGACATATTATTTACGACACGAAGAAGAAATATTCAACGGTATTTGAATCTACGCTGAATTTAAATTCCCTTAATAAATATGTAATTGAGTTACCTGCAAGAGTTAAAATTATGGAAGAAAATGAATTTATTTTCTAACATTTTCTCATATGACTGGAAATGGAAAATTCTACGGGCTTAGAAAATAAAAAGATTTATCAACATTTTCAGCTACAGTGCAAAGAGGTCTAGTGCAAAGAGGTGGCAGACCTTCTGGTTTCAGATGCTGAAGTAGTTTTTGCACCGAATCTTATTATGGCTTCAAATACTGCTGTTTTACATCTGAAAACTAGTAAACCGATGATGCATTCAATTATATATGTTGATAATTTTCTTCACATTATTGTCACTCTCGGTATATTTATTTATTTCATTCTATTATTTCTTTATGAATCATAAACACACACACACACACACGCACACACACATATATATATATATATATATATATATATATATATATATATATATATATATATATATATATATATATATATATAAAGCTGGCCAACTTCGTTGTCATGTTCCACAAAACAGGCTTTGTCACAGTGAAAAAAGTATTTGATATTTGAATATTCATGTATACTTCGAGTATAATTAGTGTTTAGTACTGAAGTTTATCTTTCAGTAACACAGTCCATTTCATAATTATAAAACACAAGATATAACACAACACAATATCGTTGTAATTAAATACACTTTCCATTGCTTTCTATTGTTACTATGCTAGTGTTTACCGTAAATCGTGTTCTTAATTCTTAATGTAAACTTTGTTAAAATGGTAATGCATTAATTTTTGGAATCTGCAAAGGACTTGTAATTTATTAAAGGGAATCTCGAAATGATAAATTGTTATGTTCATGTTAATCACTTAAACACTTTACATTTCTCACTGCCTCAAAAGCTGCGCTTCCTACCGTCGCGAAGCTCCTTCTTCTTCCTTAGCTTTTTAATTATCTCTTTCGCATGATATATATTGCCATTACGTCATGCACCTAAAGTTGTCCGACTGTGGAAAGTATCTTTTAAGATACTTTCCACAGTCGGACAACTTTAGGTGTATCTTTTAAGACTTTGGTGATTCAGAATCGAGAGTTGACATTCATTTACAATTTTTATAATAGTTTATTTATTTTGATCTAGCGGCATGTTGCAACTTCCGCATGGAAGTTTAAAACGCGACTATCATGTTTTAATGCGTTTATTTTATGTTTTGATTAATTAGACATAAATAATTTAATTCATTTAAAGCCCGTGAGGATCAACTTGCGGTCCGTACCCTTGTTCGATTATCTGCTCTCGCGGGTTCCTACTGTCCGCCTCTTCTCACTAACCGTGTGGTGGAAATTTAATTTAATTTTCTACATAACATTTCTAACGTCGTAATTTTGGAACCGTTTTGTAAATATCACGATGAAATGAAATCTAAATTTGTTCCAGGTTTATTACTCGTGTGTAAAATCCTTTTATTAATTATATTAATTCTTTATATTAATGCAAACTTCAGTACCTCCCAAGTAAAATATATTTCTACAAACTGACAAAACTTTATTTAAATGTAAAAATTTGATAATCACAGACAGACACTTCAGTATTGTCAACACAGTATGGTGTATATTAGGAGTAAGGTACAAAATTTCTTAGCTCATAGTCATAAATTGACGAATACACTTCCCGACCAAGTCACACAATCTTAGGACTAGCTGAAGATTCTGACTTCATAACCATGTCTTCTCTGCTACTTACTTTAATTAAAATTGTCAAAAATGATTTTTCTAATCTGTCAATTTAATTCGAGAGTTTGTCAATTTTGATGATATGGGGATGATGTTACTTTAAATTGTGGTTCAGTTGAATTGCAGCTTTGTCAAGTTTTGCGCAAACACAGTATTGATTTAATCAGAGATTCATTTTATGTTTCTAAAAAAATCCAAACAACTTTATTTTCATTTTGTTTGCAGAACAAAAAGTAATTAAAAATTAAATATTTCCAACCTAATTTTTGTAGGTTTTTTTAAATTGCTTCCAATTTACCAGTAATGGCGTAGGGTGGAAAAAATAAATAATATTAATATTATAACTTTTCCGTGATATTTGAAAATAGAAGTTTTGCCTCCAGAACATTTATTTCGATTCCTTTCTTTATAATTGTTTTTATTTGAAATGCGATTATATTTTAATATTGATTACATTAAAATGATTCAATTACAGAGAAATTTAAAAAACTTAATTTATTTTTAATCGTGAACTTATAGTTCGAAAACGATCCATTATCTTCTTTCCGTTTTACTATTATCATAAATTGATTTTAATTAGAGAAAGTTTAGGCTATATTAAGATACAAAGTAGTTCATTAGTTGATAATTTTTCAACGAGATATTAACAGTAAATCTTCAAATTAATCATGGTATATCAAAAGGACGTTATGTGACAGTAAGTTGTGCAATGTCACTTAATTTTTAGTGTTTCGTACTTCAAAAGGAAAATTAGATCTTTATGAGGTCATTTATGTGTTCATCTGTTCGTCTGTCACAGCTGTTTTTTCAGAAGCACCTTGACATTAAAAGTTGCGATTTGGTATAATATTGAAAAATGCTAATAGCACACATCTCGATAGCTAATATTAAATAATTTTTATGTGGGAATTGAAGACAAATTAAGGATAAAAATTTTTATTAAACTTTTATTTACCTATAGTGTGAAGTATCGTTCCAAAGTTAAGGCTCTCAAAATATTTTTATTATTTTAGGTAGTACATCTTCAGAGATATGCTGAAATATACGCAAAAAAATTTTTAACGTTTTTGTCTCTAAAACTACTGAATATAAAAGCATGAAGAAGACCGTTTTTGAGACATTCAAAATCATTACTTACTTATGTCAAATAACATTTGGTATTTATTTCGCTAGGAGTTCCATATTGGTAATTACTTATGATTAATGAAGTAACTTTACTTCAAACTAGTCTTTCAGGGATTACATCAAATATCCTTAAATCTTTCTAAGTAATATAGTTTTCTTACATAAGATACATGGTGCATTATTGCTTTTAATTATTTTTTCCATATTTATTTTAGAATTCATAATTTTTAATGTGTAATTTATAAATTTTAACATTAATATTTTCAATGTGTCCTTCCTCTGTCAACTTGTTACATATCACACCAAATTTAAAGTTTTTTTTAGAATAAAATCTTGACATTGACAAGTTCAAAAATGAATTTATTAAAGCAAAAAAAAATGTTCCAATATAAATACAATTAATATTGAAAGATTTTTTTTTGTGACAGCTGATTATATTTAACGTTACTGTACAATAAATGAAAAAGAAATTTCCCGAGCGTGTGAAAGAAAATTTAAACGAGAATTTTACATTTTTTTTAAAATTTTTGGAATGGAAATTTTTTTTTCTGTCTAATTTCAAGAGCTATAAAATGTCTGAAAACGAAACTGATAAAGGTAAAACGAAGCAAAAGACTGTTTTTCTGCGCTTTGTACCTGCTTGATTGAAATTTATTTTGAAACTTCTTTCAAAACCATTTGATTCCTAGATAAAGATTCATAAAAGAGGCGCTAAATGTCCGGTAGTGTTTACTCAAATAGCTCGTTTATATTTTTAATAAATCCATAACTGGTGTACAAATTAAACGAAACAATCATGCGGAAGACGCTTTAAGAGTGGGAATATTGTGGCATGATTTCGTCCTTAAGAAAACAGTGATTACCAACTATTTCGTCCATGTCGTATCACAATTTATAAAATTGTAAACTACAGTTATGTTAAGACTACATACAAAGAGATGTTTAATTCCCTTTCACAATTTGAAATGATGGTATTTCGAATGCCAATTAAATTGGAAGTATTCAAGATATTCTAAAAAATTATGTACTTCGTGAAATTGTCTGCTTTTCTTAGAAACAGTTTATTTTTTGAATATATTATAAAGGTAATTTCTACAAATACAGCAGGTATATTTCTGCGAAGATATAATTTTGGTACACTTATTTCGCTTTAAAGTAAGTGTATATTAATTATTATATACCTAGGTATATTAATTATTGTGGGTAGTCGTCCGGATGAGGATTATTGAAGAGATTAAAATTTACTTCTCTAAATCTTTTGAAACGATACTTAGCTCTGTCATAGAAGAGTATACTTCCAAGTATCGATTTGCATAATTTGAGTGTCGCTTTGAACAATTTTCCCTTAAACGGAAGTAATTTTCTTTGTAGAATTTCTATATACTTTTTTCTTTTTTATCGCTGAAACTGAGATATTAATTAAGGAGAAGAATGAATATAATCCGTTATTAGAGACGTTAGAGTAACTGAGATAAAATTTTAGGAATTTCAGGGTTGTTTTCTTTGTCGTCAACGTGGTGTTATTTTTCCCACAAACTCAGAAGATGCGAAGTGAACTTTCTTAAGAAGAAAGGGAAAACTGTGTTCAAATATTGAATTGTATAAATAGAAGAAAAGAATTGGGTTTATTCGGAAAATATAAATGTGCTGTAACTGACGATTCAGTACGAAAGCAAAGATCAGAACACGGTGAATTTTGTTTCAGGATCGAAATATTTTACACTTAATTTGTGTAAAAATTTACTTCTAAATTAATTCTTTGACATATGGATAAATATTGCAGAAAGCAAAAAAATAATAGAAACTAATTTAATATTTTATTAAAATTTAAATATAATTTTTATATTAACAACCCATCTTCATTTCATTTCTAAAGCGCCATCTTCTGGTAGAAACTTATTAAAGCGGTCGTTTTGTTGTACGATGTTATATACGTATCTAGTTTTGATGACATATCTACCTACGCCATGAGAAAAAATGATGATTCACTAAAGTGGAATGTGCTATAATACAGAACGAAATGTGTCCTATCTTAAATATATAATTATGAAACTAAAATAGGGTTATGACGTGGTTCCGTATAATTATGAAACTAAAATGAGGTTATGACGTGGTGCCGTATCATGCACACATAGATTGCAATAGAATTTTTAGTCTTTTAGAAATTATTTTTAATCACACATCGTTTGTATCATTTGGTTTCAAGATAGTTTTATGCAATTTTTTATGTTCCGAACTGGGGTCATTTGAAAATATCAGGGTAATTTTGCTTATCTACGAAGTTAACCTAGATTTTCATATATCATATTTTGGCGTCAAATTTCGCCACGTTTCATGTACATAAACATATGTGTGTATACATATATATATATATATATATATATATATATATATATATATGAAAAATATATACTTTGAAAATGACTGAGTTTGGTGTCTAGGGACCATAGATGTTGAAATAGGAATACATTCATCGCGAAATTCAAGAGTCGAAATCTCCGTGGTGGACAAAATAAACGAAGAAAAAAATGATTAAGTAATGTAAAATTATACCAAGCTTCTAAACTGCCAACTTTCTTCGGTATTAAGATAAAGCAGGAACAAGATCGTATTAGAATAAATTTAGAAGTATTTTTGTTTGTTTCCCGGCTCTTTAATGGCTCCCCAGTTAATCAGCGAGTCGTAACAAAATTGTATTTCCATCGAGTTTTTATTTTACTATATTTATCTGTCCCTATGTTATAATTAAAATTAATCTTTACAATAAAAATGCGAAAATGTTTTTCTTTGTTTATTTTGTACGCAATAACTATCGAGTCTCTAAATTCTACCAAGTTTATTCTTTCGCTATAACAGTAATTATATCCTAATATAATAAATACGAAATCGATTATATATATTTAATTTGTTACTCAACAACTCTCCGACTAATTAGCTAATCGCTATCATGTTTCGCGTTCATAAATTTCTACAAATAAATAGTCCATTATTTATACCATATTTACAGTAATTTTTAACGTTACGAAAAGTATTGTTTCTACTTTATTTAAATTCTTTACCACGAACTAGGTTTCATTGTATTACAACACCTTCAGATGGACAATCAGCAATGATTAAGTCTTAGGAACTTCCAACGGCATTTAAATTGTATAATCTCATAGAATAATATCAATTAATTTATTATCCTCACTAAAATACTTGTATATCGTATAACTTTCGAAGATATAATAAAATATACACCGCTCCCCTACAATAAACTCACTAACATACACAGTGGGAAAGCCCACACAAACCCGGCTTTCTCTATTGTTGTGTGTAATATTTAAATGCTCTTGGAAGTTCTTACAATATTAACGACAAATACATTCACTATTACGAAGAGTGTTTTTGGATGTTTATTACTTAGTTGAGCTTAACCGGCCAGATATATTTTCATAAAATGTGAATGAGTTATTTTTTATTTTGAGGAATAACATAATACTTGGGGTTTCAACTTCAGTATCTTTATTTAATAGTAATAGTTTTACACCATAAACATGTCAATAGATGGGGTAACATGTATAATAAATTTAGAGGGAAAAACCTGCATGTAAATAATTAGGTAGTTTTATTTAATTGTAAATAATACATTTCTACAAAATTAACGTCAAATTTATTCAATATTACGAAGAGTGTTTTTGGATACTTATTACTTAGTCGAGCTTATACGGCCTGATACAGATATATTTTCATAAAACGTATATGAGTTACTTTTTATTTTGAGGAATAACATAATACTTGGGGTTTCAACTTCAGTATCTTTATTTAATAGTAATAGTTTTACACCATAAACATGTCAATAGATGGGGTAACATGTATAATAAATTTAGAGGGAAAAACCTGCATGTAAATACTTAGGTAGTTTTATTTAATTGTAAATAATACATTTCTACACAATTAACGTCAAATTTATTCAATATTACGAAGAGTGTTTTTGGATACTTATTACTTAGTCGAGCTTATACGGCCTGATTGAACCCACAAAAAATATATTATTCTGAGGAATAATATATTTTTTGTGGGTTCAATTTCAGTATTTTATTTAATATGTGCGTAACATGTATAATAAATTTAGTGGGAAAAACCTGCCTCTGAATCTGAATTTATTTTTATAATCAACTTAAACATCATAAGGAGGCTCAACTATTTGTTTACACATATAAAAATGTAAAAATTCAGCAATCTCTTTTTAAACATGTGGATCTCGTTTAAAAAAAAAATGTTTTTAATTCGTGTATTAACTAATATGTATTATACTATAGGAAGAAATATTCAGACCTCGTTTAAGACGTTAATCAATCATGGTATAACGCCTACGCAACTTCCCAGCAGAGCTACAAGTATTAACTTTGGAAGATATAATAAAGAAAGTAAAAGAAACTAATTTGAATAATGTATAAACACAACTTCAGCAAATTTCCGATAAAAAAAATTGGAAAAGCAAAATGACAGATGAAGAACACTTTAAGATTCATAAGGAGTGAGTTGGCTCATTTTTGACGTCAAATTAAAGTTACAAAAAGTTTGGGCAAAGTTTGGGCATCAAATATTCCGTAACAAAAATAATTATAACGTAAATGTGCGCAGGAGATTTTGTATTGAAATCTCCGCAGCTTTTTCTGCATGGTGCACTTCTGCTACTAGCGGTATCTAGTTAATTTCCTTTGATTGATTATTTAAATCAACGAAAATTTATTACTAGATCAATCCAAATATGTCATTTTTCCACATTCTAAACTGTATGTACAAATGCTTTTCTATAAAGTATAAATATGCGTTTCTTGGCAGCGCTGTTCTTGTCTCCCATTGTAATAGAAAAACAGGTTCATGTTTCGAGACAGAAAGAGAAAATGATAAAGCAAGGTATTAATTACTTATCAACCCAATGTTATGACATTTATGACCAAGTTTATTTTATATTGTATTCTTTACTTTTATCATCAATTTATATTTCCATCTTCACTTCTCAGTTTATAAATAATAACTACTTACATTTAGTCCGCTCCAAAGGTGCTACCACTTGCTTCTAATTAACATATGTTATGTTGAACAAGTCTGTAATAAAAATATACACGCATTTCCTAAAAAACTTTAACGTCAAAAAAGGACGTTATTGCGTATACAAACTGCGTTGTTGTTTATTTTTCGACTTTATATAAAGTTTATAAATTCTTCTAATCTTTGAGAATTATTGTACAAATTATATATTATAATCCGAAAGATTGCTGAACTTTTTATATTTTCATGCTGATAGTAATTTAATTTTTTTTTTAATTACTTGAGAATTCCGTTTCTAGCCTATAAAAATAATAGAGTGCATTGAAGAGAAAACTCTAATCAATTTAGTGAATAAATATTTTTTAAAAATATTCATCTTAAGATTTATGTTTAAACACACGCAATTTTAAAAGAATATAATAAAATGAAAAATAATATTAACAGATTTTTTACAGTGGCTTATTGCAGATATTTTCATCAATAATTTTTAACGGTTTTAATAATTAAACCATCTAGCTCTAAAACAGATGTGAGTACACAATTTAATGCCACTTTTTTTCTATCTTGTTTAAACTGACAATATGTCTGGTAATAGTATTGCAAGCAGAGGTTATTGTTATAATATTTTGTGGGTAAATAATTACAAAATTATGTTTTTTTGTCCGTGTTGCAAAATTATAAGAAATAAATAAGTACGCAATTGCAGACGTGAGTAAATAAAAAAAGGAAAACACTGTTCAGCGATTATGAAACCAGATGAATCATAATAGTAGAACTTACTATACTGATTCCTCGTAGGTCTTCATTTATAACGACGCTTGCATTGTATATAGACAATTCACAAAATCCAAACCTTAGCTCTATTACTACAAATAATTTTTCTCAAGATACAAGTTTTACGATCTCGTTTTTTTTTTACAATTGTTAATATACACACAACAATGTAGATATAGATGATATTACTAGAATAGAATGAAATATAAAAGTAATGCAGATAACATTACTTTTATTTTTCTTTGTAGTAAGAAACATTAGAATCTCATACATAAGACAAAATTCAGCAGTAGTATTATGAAATCACAAGTTAAATCTAAAATTTAGCTGACGTAAAACAAATGGCTTGTACATATTACATAAACCGAAACAAGCTTCGTAACTGAAATGAGTTTTCTCGGCTTTTGACGGTGTTCCATCTATATGTCAATGAATTTCTAATATGTTGCGGTAAATTAGAAAACTATGGTGTTTTATTTGCTTTCTTAATATGTTCCTTTATGTATTGAGTTATTAATTTATAATAATATTTTTAACTTTAACCGCAAAATAGAATGTTTGCATTAATGTCTGTTTTTTTTTCTTTTCAGTCCAATTTCTCGTGGGTTTTATAATATTCGAATTATTTGATCCAAACATGTGACGTCCTACAAAAATTGGTATGACTAAAAAACCTCTAAAATTACTAACATTTCCAACGAAGTTGTATGTAAAATGGCAACAATTGTAAACTGGAAAAATGCTGGGTTGAAATATTCTGTTAAGAAATATTTGCGAAATTTTGGATCCAAAACTCATTATCTTATTACTGTATCAATAAGTATCTACCAGAAAAAATAAATGAAAACATATTTAAAGATATTTAGCAACATTAAAACTTCACCCATAGAAATTTCTGTGTAAACAGATTTATATCTGGTGTTCACGTTCTGGTGAAAACTGGCGCGGGCACGAAAGAGAGCCTGTAGTAGCACGTGCACCGCAGCGGTTTGCTGGTTAACCAGTTCTTATTCATCTTTCACTGCATAATGCGATCTTGAACCCCGAGTACATTGAACTTAATTCCAAATTAAACCGTTTTATATTTACTCCTATCTTAACTCTTTCAACCCTAACTGTCTCAATAACATAGTCGACATATTAACGAAAACACCTTGAATGTGTCTACAATAATACCTTGAACTGCAGAAAATTCGAAGCTGTTAATTGAGTAATTTATATCAAAAATATTGTGCTGAACCCTAAAATTCAACACCCAGGTATGCACTAAAAAGCTTAATAATTTTTCCCGTCATATTACAAATTTTAGTAATTGTACTAATTGATAGCATAGGAAAATCTGACATTAAAATTTTGTACATCAACACATATTCAACGTGTGTTATGAGTACCATAACTATTCCAAAAAATTGGTTTTTTGATCAGTCTATAACTTATGATTAGTCTTCTTATAGAATACTACATATTACCTTTCGTCTTGTAGAATACTACTCTTTAGAGCAATGTATTATACTTTAAAAATGGACCAAAAATTGACTTCAACATCAAGTTTTAACGGGTTAGGTATTGATCAAGAGTTGAAGAGAAATCATCTTCCTAACAATTTCCATTTAAGTTGTAAAACAATGGTATTTCAGTTTATCGAAGACAGGCTAAAGTTTATTAACTTTACTTTAATATATTAATAATAAAATAAAAATTGAGTGAAATACAAACTATATATATATATATATATATATATATATATATGACTTGTTAATAATGGTTTACGTTGCATTATTTTATTATAGATTGTTTAGCATTTAAATGAACCATTTTCCATTTCATTGGTGTAGTTCGTTGCATATTTTAAAACCTATTAATATGTTACAGAAGATCCAAATATTAATGTAAAAATTAGTTAAAGCATAGTTTGAGAACACATATCCAAAGCAAATATGACAAACAGAGAGATACAAGAAAATTTAACCTTCAAATTATTATACTTACTTTCTCACTTTTGAAGACAAGTTCTTGTTTAAGAAAGTTTAACACAGTTGGTATAAATATCGTTAAGCTAGCAAATAATTACTGTTTATAAACATATATCGTTAATAGAGATTGAAGTTATAGAACCTTATCTGAGACTGTACAATTTCAAAATTTTCTTTTCTGAGTCGTACTCTAAAATTTTCTGTTAAAAACATTTTTTCTCTTTAAAGGTATAATCGAGAATATATTAGTTTCGATATAATTTTATTTCTTTGGAAATAAATTTGAGCGGGAAAATCTAATAAAATATAATTAAATTTATTACAGCTTGGTTACTATATGAAACAAATAAATGTATAATGAAATTCGACGCGAGTAGCGGAAGAGTTCATGTCGGACGTGACGCGTGGCAAATTGAAAGGCTTTGCGCGACTCACTCGCGTTTGTTGGGTGAATAATTTTCCACCGTTAGCAACCTTGTCGTGCCCATTGACCCCGGTTGAGTAATATTGTCATTAATATTGTTAATGAATCTTTTAAAATCTTCAGAAGTGAGAAAAAAAATGTTTTTGAAACATTTGACACAAAGGTGTGGTACGGACAAGTAATTCACATAGTGTTGTAAATTTTTAAATCGATTTCATGTAGATTTTTCTATAAAAAATATAACGTAGACAGACCGAAACAATAGGCAGACAAACTGGAAAAGGAATGACAAAATATCATGATATAAATTTCTTTGCTGGTACTTTGGTACGGGACCCTAGAAAGAAAGATTTCTTACACTTTATATGTCCATACACAGAACGCTAGCAATCCACGGGCCTATATTCTGACATTAAATTTTCCGTCTTCCACAGATTTCATTTCGCATATAATTTATGAAATCTTATTATATAATCAAAATTATATTTAAGTGTAAAATATTTTTCATTACTTTGTGTGTTCAGAAATTATCTCAAGTCGCATTATTTTAAGTAACCTGCTTTTAATATTGTCTTCATTTAGTGCTCCTTTCCTTTTGAAGTTCCTATGTATTGTTTATATCTTTTTATCAACTAATTAATAATGTAGACACGATTCATAATTACGTGAACTTCGCACAAAATTGGGTCTGAAAATTAAGACTTGAGAAGTCAGCCACAAGCGACGCACAGTGTCGTGAATGGGTGAGTTCGATATATCCTTAGTTACCATTACTACGATTTAGCAAGTAGTAATGGTAACTAAGGATATATCGAACTCACCCATTCACGACACTGTGCATATATGTGTAAATGTATAATTTCTTGAGCTTATAATTGTTTGTTACCGTAATTGTATGCTATAAACAATGAAATAAGCAAAAATACGTCAATACTTCCTGCACTGCTTTGTAAGTTTTTCATCACAACAGAACTACAATTACCACGTAATTTGCAAACTAATGTTATCGAACTATTCTTGTGCACATTTTTAGTGATTACAGGTTCTTGTGCCTTCAATAGACGACATCATTACGGTTAACATTTCTTTATTATCTGAAAAACACCAAGTTTATATTCTGCAATGCTGTCAAGACTGAGAAATAAATCTTTGCTACTTTTCCCAAGTTGTATACAGATAGTATATAAAGCAACACATGCAATATTTTTTAAGCACATTAGGAGAATCTTACGTCGATATATAAATGTAAATCCTCATTCGGATACTTTTTTCCGCCATGACTAGCAGTTTCATTTTCGTAAATTAGCTGTTTGTGTCTGTAGTATCAAGACACAAAAAGTAGTCAAAAGGCTGCAGTGGCCTTCATCATATTTATAACCACGAGACGACCATATGCTCACTTAGCCATTTACGCAACAAATGTTTATAATTTAGCGAAGAAATTAATCCGTGCCAGTAAACAGAGTGCAAGGATAAATTCTTATTGAATTCCGCACGAAAATAGCAGCAAAAGAACTCTTATCAGGAAGTTTTGTCGCCCGTCCATAAATCTATGTGTAAGTTATTTTACTCAGAAATTGTGTGTCTGTCAACTTAAAAATTGGCATAGTTACTTAAATAACTTATCCATAGATTATATTTGTGTCAAAATTTCAAAATTTGGTTTGCTCCTGATGGGAAGTCAAAAACGGAGTGTGAGAACTTTTTTCTTTTAACCAGACTGAATTTAATACTGTAAAATTCTAAAGAATAACAAATAAAATTTATGAAAATATTACTCAACCGTTTCAATAAACGAGACTGCGTCACTGACGGTTGAAAATAATTCGCCCAACAAACAGCGCGAATCGGGCAAAGCCTCACGAGTGGCCACACGTCACGTCCGATCTGAACTCTTTCGCTCTTCATAATGAGTTTCATTATACATTTATTTCTTTATGTAATAATTAAGCCATGACACTAATTGAAATATTTATTGTTAGATTCTTTTATTAGGTCGATTGTTGAAAGCAGACATTTTGATCACATTGTTGTGAAATAGAAATGTGGTTGAACGCATGATAATTTAATTTTGGATTTATTAAATTATCTGTTTTCGATTCAGACGTCTTTGTAAAGAAAGGGCAATGAGGAATCATTCTGATAACCTCTCCCATCATAACTCCTCTGCTTCTAAAATAACTGACGTTTTAAATCCTTAACAAAATTATTTCCCCACATGTCTTTTACTGTGTTCATTCTAGTGTCTGCAATGCTATCAAAATACTTTCCGTAACCTTTGATTTCGGCTTTAGCATTTCGATTTTGACTTTAGCATAGAACGTATACTACTTTTAATATATGATTAATGTAATATTGGAAAAAAATATATTTTTCAAACACTTGATACAGGATATTCATAAATCATTCCAATTACTAATAAGTAACGGTAGTGTATAAAACTGATCATCCTGCGAAAGAGAACAAAAACGATATCTTTTAAGATCACATCGAAATGGACAAATGCTCATTTAACATCGCTCCTAGGTAAGTTGAAGGCAACATCATATGGATGGCCACAAAATTATGGGACGATGGAGTTTAAATGGTGCAAGGGTGATCATTTACCACTACCAAACGGGGTATATAGTTCAAAGTAACACTGAAGACAAAAACTTTCTCATTCTGAATAATTTACCCTATCAAACCCTAGATATTTTTTATGAATGACAAGGTCTTCAGTTGTTTCCCTTCAGGGCACCCTATTTCCTGTGAGGGATTGAATTCATCCGGCTCTCTACAAGTAGGTACGAGTCAACTCACCATCTCCCCCATCTCATCATTCTAATTCTCGTAGGTAAATATAATAAGATGGCCGGTCAGAGGTTAATAGTTATTGTTCTTTGAAATAATTGATAAACCTAAATAAGCTTTTGTTTATAAATCTAATGTCAACAGCTAACAATTCTTATTTTTATAAAATGGGTAAAATATTTATGAAAAAATTTGTCAGCCATTTGCCTAAGTTGTCGGGCGAGAAACTTCAAATCGCCACCTAGCTTCATATTGTTTTTTTATGTATTTCGTTCTTTTTAGGTCAATTCTTTGGTTAACCCAATCCTTATAAATTAAACGAACACTAAATGATTTGGTTGGTATCGTACAATAATCTACGATTGATCGTGCGGAGAAATATACGGAGGTTGGTTATCATCATATTGAACATTTCTTAATACTGTTGAATTTTAAAGGTAAGTGATATTATGTATTTCTGTGCAAATCGCGTATTTATTTTAATCTCGGTTAATAAGGTTGATCGATGTTAATCGTATATAACTAAACATATATATCTTTAAAATTATTAAAAGCTCCCTTCTAAATAATTTTATAAGTATACCTATGTAACTAGCAATGTTACCAAGATATTTAATTAGAATAAATTAGTGATTTCCAAGAATAGTAATAATAATTAAGCAGTATTTGTTTGACATATATTTTCACCAATTTATGGCCTTTTTGCTCACTTCACCATCTATCACACTTAGATACTATAGAAACATATGGCTTTAATTTAAACGCCAATTACTGCAAATTTTGCCGTTTTCTCTGTAAATTTCATAGATTCTCAAAAGAAAACTTGCTCTGTATAAACTGTACATAAAAAACTTCAAATAACTATTTTATTTGAAGTTTTTTATGTACAGGCTACTTTAAATTCTGTATTGTTTTGGAGTTAAATTTTAAATCCAATTAATGGAAAAAATATTTTAGAAAATTAACAACATCATGCAAATATAAATTTAATTGAATTATTTAAATTTCATTATTAGTAATAAATTTTTCTACCAATATTATCGTGATGTGAAAGTTTTTCTAAGGTCTGTTGATAGATTTTTATGGATAGATTTTTATGTAAAAAAGTTCTGTTCTCAGATAGATTTTTATGTAAAAAAATTATAGTTTAATGTATCAAAGATTTTCAGGTTTTATTATGTATTTCTATCTTTTAAAAATGTTAATGAATTGTTCACATGCTCCTCGATATGAATGTTCTTTATTTTAGGACATTGTAATATTGAAGAAATATTTTAGTTCCTCCATTTAAGTGATATGATCGTTGAATTATGACTGCAGAAACTAAAAAATATTTCCACTTTTTTTCTGAATTTATTGTGAGAGTAAAAGCTGTCAATAAATACAACAAATAATTCTATGTACATAACAAAATAATATATTCAGAATTATGGAAATAAAAAGTAGTAAATATAAATAAATGACCTCTCTTATAGGTTGGAAACATTTAAAAATTCAATTCGTCATTTAAAAATCACAGGCTATTCCTGAAATATACATATTTCATTTATCATATTTTTCATATTGCAATCTTCTCCCCATTCCGATACAAGCTAAAATATACGTAATTATTTCAAATTCAAATAAACGTGAGTGCGCTAAAGGATAAATTTAAAAAATCCTTTTTCATCATAAACTCCATATGATACGATCAGAACTATTAGACATCGTGTCACAAACACAACGAAATATTTAGATTATTATATACATGTACTTCTACATAAGAAATTGTGCTACTTTCTACTGCTATGGATATTTCATCTATACTCATAGGTGTTCAAAGAGTTTATGTGCGAACCGATCTTTCGACTCTCTGTATTTTGTGTTTGTTACGAAAATTTTAAATCATAGTATGTTTCATTGGTTGGAAATATGTCAAACTAATTTTAGATAGCCAAATAATCATTGTGGATTTTTTTTTATTCTGAGAAAATATCAAAGAATTCAAAATAATAAAATTTTGTACATTACTTTTTAGAATTCCATACACTAGAATGAATAAAAAACATAATTATTACAGGATTACTTTGTTGTTCACCTGTCTGCCTATCTGTTGATATCCCTTTCCTTAGAAATAGCCAGGGGAAGTGCACTTCCCTTTAGTTAGATTTTTGTACTGTCAGTGGAATTTTTTGTTTCTTGACTCACAATATAATACTTTCAGTGTTTTTTTAATTTTTAATAGAAAAAAAAATATTGTTAAGAAAATATCACATCATTCAGTAAGGAGACTTTTATAAATTTTGAGTTTTAACTTTATGCAAAAACTATCAATATTTCTTTTATATTTAAGTGAGTTTGCACAGATTTTGAGTTGCGATGCTCGCACAACGGTGGTTCCGTTCCTTTATATATTGAGGTTATTTTATATATGTTATAAAATAACCTCCATAAATAAATAATTAATTAAACCTAATATAACTAAGCAAGATATTTACTATTGGATTCCATAGTAAATATCTCGAGAATTGTGATAACTAGAATCATTGTCATGGGTTTTCTGCTAGATTTGCGACAACCCGTATTTTATTTTCTTAAATAAGATAAATTGAGAGTTACGGTCGTTAGTGGGTGTGAAACATATTTTTTTGGATATTTTTCATATATCTCTGAACTAATATAATTTAAAGTTCTAAATTAAAACTTGTAACTTTTAGCGGTGTGTAACATTATTTATGGAATGTAATTCCTTTCTAATTATTCAATTTATAATACTAAAATCACATATAAATATTTTTCGGTGTTAATATATTTGTTTCTTTATTAGTATTGAATATATTTAGCGTTAATTTTGTAAAAATTCATTATTCACAATTAAATTAAACTACTTGATGTAGTTGTATTTCTACTTTATTTAAATTCTTTACCACGACCTAGGTTTCGTTGTATAACAACATCTTCAGGGGAGCGATTAATAAAGATTATCTATGGATAGACCTTTGCTAATAGCCCACCTAAATAATACAACGAAATTTACGCCGTGGTAAAGAATTTAAATAAAGTAGAAATAATACTGCATCACATAGTTTTTTTATTACGAGGTCAAATTTTGAGGTTTCCATGTGAAGCTGTTTTTGTGAAAAACGAATATTGAAGATGGACAGAATGAATGATATGACAGAATGATGAATGATCTTCCGTTTTTCCTATGGAAGTAACAATTCCTAAAAAAATCAAAAAAATATTACATGTAGTTATGCAAATATATATATATATATATATATATATATATATATATATATATATTCAGTTATTTAGAACATAAAACCTAACAATAAACCTTTGTTACTCAAACATTCACCCATGTGAACACTCTTGTTAACCTGTCACTAAAACCTTACTCTCAATATTACAATACCAAATTCGTGTTCAGGGTTAGAAGGTCCTCTTATTGACTTTAATTGAACGTCACGAAGGTAGAGAGTTCTCTCTACTATGTATTTTGTGTGGTCATCACTAGAACCAAATAATATCGTCTCCTTCATTTGGTTCAAATTAAAGCTCTCATTCGCTCTGCAGTTTAAATATTAATGATATTTGTTTCCTTTGTAATTTCTTCGGTTTCATATTCATTAATCAAATTCGCACTAGGACAGAGGAAATTAATTTGTGTTATTTGTTATATTAAGTTGAAAATAATATAACATGTAAAAGTGATATATTTAAAAGTTATTATTAAATTTTCAATATCATGTTTGAAAATTTTAAGAAATACGTATATCGACCTTGTCGTGAAGATATTAAAATCTTTGATTGAACCAATATTGTGTGTTGCAAATATTTTTGTAAGCATAAAAAAGTCATCAAATTAATGTTTTTTCATAAGTGTTCCATATTTATTGATACTGTCATCAGCAATCTACTCCAGACATAATTTGTGTGCAGCTAATCTACAAATTTATAGCTTTCAGATTTCTATGCTGTTTAAAACCTTATCAGCGAAAGCAATGCCGACCGATGTCTAATTTTCTTATTTGATTAACCAGCTTTATTATAGAACCAAACTGTCATCTTTTATTTCTCAACTCTCAAAAAACTAATCTGTTGACTAAACAAATTATAGTAACCCGTTCGTGAGGACTACAACTTTTTCAGTAACCTCAGCCTTTGGCCACAAAACCTTTTCAACATTTTACGACAAATAAAATAAAGAATAAACCATATCAAATATTTTTATTGGCTTTACTTAAAATGAAGGCTATCTTAATGTTATTCAAAATCGTTTAAATAAACTAGACTCTCTTTAAAACTCATGTATATTGATACAATCTACATATACCCTGCTTTCTTTGAAGTGTCATAATGTTCTTGTAGTTTAGATTATTTTGGGTCTAGGCTCTTCGTCTTCTACGGACCTTTTGTGGAAATCAGTTTAGAAAATCTTATAAATTTTCTCTTTCTCATACATGATATTTTCTTCTATTAATGATACTTAATATGGAATAATGTGCCACTTATTATGAAATAATTTAAACCACGTTAACCAGAATACATCGTCAAAAAGTTTATTTGAATATCTTTTCTATTTACTATTTATTAATTGCAAAATATTGTATTTTTCTTCAATTTACATCTTTTTGTTTATTGTTTTTAAAATAAAAATATTATGTATTTACATCGTGATCAATATTTTAAATGAGGTTCGCTCATAAAGTTAACATACAAAATCTATTATATTGAGTTGCAATCGAATTTATTTTGATAAAAACTTACATGTCAATTATATCCATCATGAATTGCGAATCTTGCAGTATTTGGATTAACTCACAGAACGAATTTTGATGACTGATAGTCATCAAAATTCGTGATTAAATTATAATAAATCCTAATGAAAGTTAAGGCATTTTATGAAATTTTAATGACTTTATACTTAGACTAATAAAGTATATCCCGATTACAAAGGGAATAAACCAGAGTGCAAGAAGCACTCTGATTGTTTTATTCATTCGATTCGCTTCAATCCATTTATCGATTAGAGAAAATATTAATTTCAACATTATAAATTTTAAGATGTTGAGCTATAGAAAACTAAACTATTTTTCAGAGTTTTCTACTTCGATGGAAAAGACGGGATCGTTCTAAGAACCCTGAAGTGTCTGTTTATACGTTCATCATATTCATTTTTTCTCAGAAATCGTTTGATGTAAAAACTTGATAAAACGCTGTAACATTAGGTTGGCTAGTAAGTTTTTTGCCACAGCTTTGGAACTTTTCTAAAAAGATTTTCGAAACTTCTAGAAGGCTTTACTGTAGGGTATAAATAGATGAAATTGCAGTAAGTTGAAAACAGTCAGGGCCAAAACATTAAGTGAATTACATAAAAGGTAATGGATTTAAATCGATATCAAATTCTGGATTCTATTAATTTACGAATTTCGTCTGGGTCACGATGCAAAGGCTACCACAAATAATATATGTCGTGCAATGGGCGAGACCACGGTGTTTTACGCGACTGAAAAGATTTGGTTCAGAAAGTTCAAGAATGAGGACTACGATCTTGACAACGTACCCCGTACTGGACGTCCTATTGAACAGGACGTTCAACGATTACGACGCCTAATTGAGGAGTTTCAAACACTGACGACTCGTCTATTGTCAGATGAGCTACAAGGCAGTCATGGCAGCAAAGAAACACATTTGCACGATTTGGGAAAAGGTTCAAAATACGGTGAGCGGATACCTCACGAGTTGCATTGTATCGGGTACTTTCAGTGTAGAAATAATACTTGTGAACAGTTAATGACATTGAAACGTAATTTCGACTGGCTGAATCAGTTAGTAACTAGCGATGAAGAAGTGGGTTACATACGTTAACCATATACGCAAACGTCAATGGCTGGGTATCGTAAAAACAGGAGTTTCAGTATCCAAACCTGAAATAAGTACCAAAAACGTCATGCTCAGCTCCTGGGAATGTCAAGGGCTTAATTTATTGAGAGTTGTTTCTAGCGAGATCTGTAATTAATGCAGACATTTACTGTAAACAATTTGACCGATTAGCTAACAAATTCGGTAGTCAACAGGGTCGAATTTATTTTCTACATGATAATGCCAGACGATATGTTGCAAAACGTACTCGTGATAAATTATAGGAGCTCGCTTGGATTCTATTCACTCATCCACCATATTTGCTGGACATTGCACCCTCTGACTACCATTTATTCAGGGCTCTAAGCAAGTATTTATGTGAAAAAAAATTCGATGTTTAAGAAGATCTCCAAAACGACCTCGCACCGTTTTTTGAAGTAGTCACCGGAATTTTAGAGGAAAGGGGTATTGTCACTACCAACTAGATGACAGATGACAAGTGGTAGATAATAATGATCCGTACTTTAATTAAATTTAGTGTAATATATAATTTTTTAATGAAAATTGTTGACAGCAACTTGGGGTAAAAACTTATTAGCCAACCCATTATTTGAGGGGAAAATAAAAAACAAAAATAAAATTGCACATAACTTGGGGTATTGTTTGAGAGGTATTCTAATCCTATAAGTCTATAAGTGTCTTAATAAAAGTTTCTTTCCATATTCCTATAAGTGTCTTAATAAAAGTTTCTTTCCATATTACTGACGATTTATCATAAATAAAATAATATATCTTCAAATGAGGTACGAACTCCTTTATTAGCCTTTTCGTTTCCTTTTACTTTCGCTATATAAATAATTTCTATTGTAAAAATAAATTAAATTGTTAAATAATTATGTTAAGAAAAATTCTGTTCCGGAATTTGTGGTATTTTATGCTTTATGCTTATAAATGTTAAGTGATAGATTATTTCACCCATGAAGCGAACGCATAAACATCCTGCAGAACCTATTTTGCACGCACTAGCATTAATCAGTACTGCGAGAACCGTCCAGTATTTGTATTTTTTTTATCGATCACTTTATGAATATCAATACGGTGTGGCTTGGTTATTCATGATTGGTAATTAGTTTGTATGATGCTTATTTAAATTTACTGTGTAATTTTTGTCAAAATATTAGAAAATCTAATATTTTTGAAAAATGAATTGTATTTTTGGTACTTGCAGATATGCAACGATTTTTGGCATTGGTATTTTTAAGGCATAAGCAAAGAAAGACAAACATTTTTGCGTTCTTAACTTAAACAAGTTGAACTTTGAATTGTTTTCTTCTTTAATAATGTGTAATATCCTCGTAATCAAAGTAAGTTCTTCAAATTCATCACTGTTTACACACATTTTTTCCATTACAAGTGGTAAATCTTAACCAAACTTATGCATAGTTATGGATTATTAAGACATTATGAATATATATTTTTAAACTTTATTACCACTTATGTGTATTTTAATCCATTAGTACTAACTTGGAACAATTATTGTATAATTAAAGCTGATTACTGTGAGAAAGTTTATTTACGTTATACTTTTCATTTCGTCTAGTTTCGCGTTATTCGTTTAAATATAGAACGCCACTAGAAAATTTTGAATTAATTAAGATTAGCTTAGTTATTAAAAAAATCACATGAATAAATATTGGTAGAAAAATTTATTATCAGGTTTCCATTGAGAAAATTAAGCAATTAAAGTTGAAATTTATATGCTAAGCAATAAATTGTTTATTCTTAAATGTTCTCTAAAAATATTTCAAGTAAATTGAGGAGGGTTATTGACCGTAAACTGAATAAATTTTCCTTTAGATGACTGTTATATATACTCAGAAAAAGACGAAATTATGCTACCCTTAAACTATGGCCATGTATTTTTAAAACCTGAAAAAGAAGAAAGAAAAAGATAGAGGACCAAACAATTAGGCCCTGAAACAGTTTTAGTATACGTAGAACAAACAATATTTATTGATTAATATTATTATCTTTAAAATGACTCAGCTGTGCTTTTTTCGCCCTCCTTTGGAAATGTTAAAAAAACTCCACAATATCTACCGTATTAACGTCGCTAAATACATTACGTTGAGTTACTTACGATTGGCATTGGCTAATTTTATTAACCAAAATATTCTAATCGTTCGTATTTAAAACGTAAATTTGAGCAGAAACAAAATCAGTATAAATACCTTTAATATCGAGCAGTGTTACAAAAAAATTAAAATGACAATCGCCGACTTCCATACATTTCTCAATTCAATGTATGGATGGCTTCTAAACCGATCGGCGTTAATTTAATTTAACGAATGTGTGATAAACGATGACGGTCTAAATAATGGTTTTAAGCTAAATTTAAGTTAAATTAAAAAAAGAAAAAGCTATAATATGTAAATAACCTGAAATTGTTTTATTAGCTTTTAAAAAATCGGAGATCCCGCGTGCATCCGATGCATTTGTATTAATGAAAGATTTAACGAGAAGTATATAAATCGAGACAATAGTTCATAGACTTATAAAATGTGGCGATCTCTAGAACCTATAGAAATAATATAAAGAAAAGCAAATGGAGCGAAGCTAAAGGAAAAATTGATCAGGATAGCCTAAGAGTATGAAACAGCCGTTAGGGTAATCGACATTTCTATAACATTGAAGCATCTATTAGTGTTTCAATTTCTGTGAATTTTGATTAAAGGACATCAATTCTTGAAGAATGTATGTCGACGTAAATACATATGGACTTTCTTCTTAATACAAAATAAAGACCTGCAATCTTCTGTTTTATTTATTTCGTCAGCCGCAATATCTGGGCTATACCAATTCACAACGTAATCAGCGTAATGGTTTGTTTATTAAACGAAGTTATGCAATGAATAATAAAACTTCGAACGAGCGACGAAAGGGTCGCACGTGACGCGTGGCCGCTCGAAAGGCTTTGTGGGATCCGGACTGTTTACTGGGTAAATTATGTACCGCTATCGACCGCGAACGCTGTCCCATACATTGATCCTGGACGGATAATGGTGTAATAGATTTATCTCGCTGTGCTCTTAGAGTATATCGGAGTTTGTAGAAATTTATTGTTAAGTTCATGATTGGTAGCTGTAATATGGAAAGAGTTGTTTGAAAAGAAAACCAATAACGATCATGAATAACTAATGAAGCATAACTAACTCTAGATTTAGTCTTATATCGCATGTTTCTTTGTTTTATTTCTTTACAGTTTTCTTACTTTTGAGTAAAAAATAATGATGAAATATGGTGTACCTCAATCTTGAATTGCTTGTTTTACTTCGTTCTCTTAAATGCATTTTCATACTAGTTATAGTATTCATAACTTAAAAGGAAAAACGGAACCGTTATATGATCATATGTCAATCCATTCGCCAATTACAAACCCTTTCGTTAGATACCATTTTATGTAGAAATATGAAATTTTGCATTGTATTAAAGCATATTAATCTATGCATATTTCAATATCCAAAGATAAAAGAAATAAGAGGGGAAAAATGAAGACCTCGGAAAGAAATTATTGGGGTTCATTTGAAAAGGCCTATTATAAATATTTCATAGATGTTTTCATGATTTTAGGTAGTTATTTTCCAAGATTTACGGATGAATTCTCTCCTTACTTCTGAAAATATTGAGCTTAAAAATACTAAGCTTTTATAAACTTACGCTAATATTGTAGGATAATTATGCATAACAATGATTCTAGATGTTCTCGTTTTTGAGATATTCCCGATAATATGTAAGAAACAACCCTCGTGTAATTAGATTAAATATTAATAAATATGATTAGTGTTTTATTGCATTAGGAAGTTCATATTAGAGACGACTTGTAATAACTCAAGTTATTTTACTTCAAACGAGGTACAGAATCATCAATGTGTGAGCCGCACTTGGCCACTTTCTCACGTTAAATTACATCGTCTCCGATATTAAATTGGAGTCACATTCAGTGTACGGTGCAATACAATTATGTGACAACGTGAGTACTTTTATCTTCAATACTAATATTAATAGGTAAATGAGAGATCCCTTGCCTGCTCCATCACACTAGTTCCATTTACGTTAGTTCAAAATGTCGAAAAATTAAAGGAATACGTGTTTTATAAATATTTACCTACCAGCACACAAATATGTGATTAGAGTGTCAATAAGTTGTTAAATTTTCTTTATTAATACATTTTTTAAAAAAATTTAACTCCAGAGAGTTAAATTTTCTTAAAAAATGTATTGTCACAAACAAATTCATTGAGTTTATATCAATTTTTTCGCGAAAATTGAAATACTTAAACCATAATGTTATGTTATCCGAATGGTCATAACGTGTAAGTAGGTGTAAGTATTTAGCTTTGCTTTGTCGTTTTGTGTCAACTGTTGAGAACATTTATGATATGCACAATTTATTTAAAAAGTTATTAGAAGAAACAGTTTGGCTCGTATTATTGTTGATAAGGTTTATTGACAATGACTGTTACTAATACAATAAAACGTTCGTAATCTCTTAATACTTTGGTTAAATATCCTCTACAGACAAGAATACTGTATTCAGATACTTAGTAATTGGTTTATGATGTCGATTTCTAGCATTATTTGAGCTCAGATTCTAAAATTGTGCTTTGTCCATATACGAAAGTTATTGCATTTTAGTTCTTAGGAATACCCTGGCTTAAAGTGTTTTCTACCTTAAACATTCCATCTCAAATTGTTTGATTTTCCAAATTAAAGTGTCTCGATTGATTATTGACACTCATATTCATAAATAATTTTTTTTATCTTCTTAAAATTGAACATAATATTTTATAATTTTGTTAGAAATTTGCTTTGAACAAATCGTTAGTACCCAAAATTACGACAGTAAAGTAAAAGATATTTTTTTTTTACTTTAATAAAGTATATTTTAGCATCACATTAAGGAGATGCTATTCCATCTATGTACATAGTTCAGATTCTAAAATTGTGCTTTGTCCATATACGAAAGTTATTGCATTTTAGTTCTTAGGAATACCCGGGCTTAAAATGTTTCCTACCTTAAATATTCCATCTCAAATTGTTCGATATTCCAAATTAAAGTGTCTCGATTGATTATTAACTCTCATATTCATAAATAATTTTTTTTTATCTTCTAAAAATTGAACTTATTATTTTGTAATTTTGTTAGAAATTTGCTTTGAACAAATCGTTAGTACCCAAAATTACGACATTAAAATAAAAAATAATATTTTTTTACTTTAATAAAGTATATTTTAGCATCACATTAAGGAGATGTTAGTCCATCTATGTACATGGATGGACTAACACGGGCAATCTCTTAATGCATTCTAATATCTCATTTGAAAGGGTATACTCGCATTTATATTCTGACTCTAAGGTAATTTTTGCATTTATTTAAGGCGATTATCATGTTTCAAGTACCACAGTGTTAACTTCCTTTTGTCGTAGACTTCGAATGGCACTTTAGTATCTCTTGAAAATGTTCATGAAAGTTGCGGTCGAGTGGGGAGAACATTGAAACATCGAATTCGGTGTAGTTATAATATTTCACTCTATGTCTATATATTTATGCGCGTGCGTGTGCGCGTGTGGTGCGCTTGTGCATGTGTGTACCCATATGCGAGTGCGTGCGCGTGTATGTGAGTTGTGTGCGACACGCGTGCGTTAATTTGCATGTGAGTGTATACATGTCTGTGTGTGTGTGTGTGTTTCTCAAATGGATTTTTTGGCTAAATCGCATGTATAGAGAAGAAGAAGAAGACTTAGGATGAGATGGGAAGATGCAGTGGAGAACGATTTCGGGACGCTGAAGGTCTGTAATTGAAGATGTCACACAGAGGGTTGCATGGAAGTTGCATAAAAGGATAGCCTTGGTATGGACCTGGGCTGTCGAGCAACTAATGATAATTATGATATTCTGTGGAATTATTCTTGTGGAGAAAATCTACATATCTACTACCTTTGTCCTTCTTGAATATTTTAAAGAGCATTTCGTCTGTCTACCTATTTTTTGTTTATTTGCTTGTCTTTTTATTCGAATACCACCAGAAATCTATGAGGACAAATTTAATTGGAAGTCCACTGTGATAAGCGCTAACTAAATTATTAGCAATGAAGCAATGAAGCTGAGTACGCAGACTTAATATTAATGAATAGAAATTATCAACACTATTGCAGCGAGTTGTCTTTAATAGTCTTGACTATTTCTAAGACAGACAAACTGAAGTAAAGGTACTTTTATTTTAGTCAGTGATGCTTTTGAAGTAAAAACGTGTTCGGTGAATGAAAACGTAGTTTCAGACCTAACTACACAATCAACATTCTTGCTATGCATAAATAGAATATTGTTATGGTATTCGAAAAACAACTCCATCAGGAATTAAAACATGAATTTAAGTAAAAATATGAAACACGCTTAATTAAAAATATGTCATAATACAGTGGCAGATTTGAACAATTTGAACAAGAAGAAGCAGATTGAACAAGATATAAACATAGTTTCTGAACGCAACACACAAGAAGGGCGCGGGGGCCGTCGTTAGAAGCGCAAGCGGTGCGGATGTTTTAGTAGCCATGGAACAGTGGAGTGGCGAGCACCGCGCTTTTGCCGTCGAGGCGTACATTTTGAGTGGATTTTTGCTGTCTGTAGCACACCGTCGATTTAATAATCGTTACAGTTACGAGTATTTGGCTGAAAAATCTCTTGTTGATAGAAAGAGGCGTATTTTGGAGATCGTCGTGGCTCACTGGCAGTCCAGATGGTCCTCCCCCAATTCCAAGGGGGACACGACCAGGTTGTTTTTCCCCGATGTCCTCGAGCGGTTGAAAAAGAACTGGCTCATCACAGATTATTATACCTCTCAGTTTCTTTCGGGTTTCTTTTGTTTAGATTTGCTCTCCGAGAAAACCCGGCATGTAGCTGCAGATTTGAGACGCAGGACATGAATCATATTTTGTTCCACTGTAGTGAGCATGACGAGCATGTAGAGTTTTGATTGAGAGCATACGCCAAAATTGTAGAGTAGAATCACGCGGAGACATAGAACGTGGTATCTTTAGTCACCGAGACTTGGTTGGGAATGGACCGATCTTTGAGTCATTTAGAGCGTTCGCTAAAAGCGTCCTAGAAAAAATGGAGGAACTAAATGATTCATTGAGAAGGGACAGACTCTAACCCTGTTGGGTGGAAGCGCTGTGATCGTAGATACGGGACACTATTAGGGTACTTTCGAAGGTCCCCTTTTTGTATGAGGTGGGTCGTTACGGGTCCCAGGAGGGGCCCTGAGACTACCCGGGTGGAATGGCGGGAATAGTATTCGTCGATTACGTGATGGACCATCGATCAACCTCATTCAGTCATGAGTAGCAAGGTTCAGAGCTACAAGATCAATATTAAATAGGCCCAGGCCAGGACCTACACCATTGGTAGCGACGGATGAAAATATCGACCGTGTTATGGTTTCTGTCGTTGAAAATCCCTGTTTATCACTGCGTACACGTTCATGGATATTGGGAATTCCGAAATCAACTTTACAGGTAATAATGCAAAAAAACTCAAGTTCCATCCATATAAAATTCAAATTATTCAAGATTTACACAATTCTGACTTTGAATTAAGAAAAACTTACGCGGAAGTGATGTTGTTGAGATTTCATACTGCTACCCGGATGGGCAACATATTCTTTAGTGACGAAGCTTACTTTCACATTGGAGGATATGTGAATAAGCAGAACTTTCATTACTGGGATGTCCACAACCCAAGACAAATGCATCAAGAGCCTTTACATAAGCCTAAAGTAATAGTCTGGTGTGCCATGTCTGCATCTGCAATCATAAGGCCTTATTTCTTTGAAAATCAACGTAGCCCAACTGTAACTGTAAATTAGGAGAGATATGCCCAGATGTTAAATGACTTTTTCATAGTAGAACTACACAATAGTCCATCCTTCAACCAAAACGCATGGTTCCAGCAGGACGGGCCACAGCTCACACTGCTAATGTGTCCATGAATGCAGTGCGGCAGTTATTTCCAGAAAAAAAACATATCCCGAAACGGTACTGTATCGTGGCCACCTAGGTCACCCGATTTAAGCCCATGTGACTTTTTCTTATGGGGATACTTAAAATCCGTTGTTTACAAAACAAATCCGAGCACTGTGATACAACTTAAAGAAAATATTCGAGCCGAAGTCAGTAGGATACCCCAGTCGCTCTGCAAATGCGTTTTTGAAAACATGCGTGCTAGACTCGAAGGTGTGTCAGACTCGATGGCCGCCATTTGGAAAACGTGGTTTTTAAAAAGTGAAATCCGCATTTGTTGTTATAAAGTTAAAATAAACCTACTTTGTATTAGAGGTGTAGTTTTTTTTACAATTTTTCAAACATTGAAATCTGCCACTGGACTTCCTGTATACCGAGATAACAAGTTAGCCTACCGCTGCTTTTTACAGAACGCACGTTTCTTATTTTTTATACAATTTCTTCGGTTTTGTGCATCTGAATATCTAAGCCATTTTTCATTCAGCCGTTTTTCATTTTGTTTTTCATTCAATTCGACATTATAATAAGAAGTTTATTTCAAAATACACTGTCAGTTATTTCCTTTTCTATCCAATTCGCCAGTTTACAATAAAACATCTGAAAAAAATTATTACTAACTTTATAATGATTGGCTTATTCAAAAATGAAGAGAACAAAGTTATTTGCAACATTCACAGAATATAAAAAGGATACTTCATCCTCTTCGCCCGGAAAAAAATTGCTACGTTACAACAAAATTATTTTTATTGGAAAGTATTTTAATGGGAAACTTTTTGCATTCCTTTTATAAATAGAATATAAAAAAAACTAGTTATTTGCTGTATATCAAAGTGATGATATAATAAAGAAATAAAAATATTATTTTTAATTGAGCCACAGTTAAAATATTATTATAATGTATTGAATCAATACGTTTAACAGTAAAATTATCAGCCTTCATAGAAAATTTATTTTCAAATTGAAAAATCAAAATAAATAAGCACCTTGCGAAAAGACAAAGGTCGTAATTTATCGTTGCTTTAATACAATTCAGGAAAGGACCTTTGACAATTTTAATCTGACGTCATGAAAGAGATATTTGAGTCGTAATGAATAATTTTGCTTGCTGTCTTTATTTCACCTTTGTAATCCTCATTCGTATTAAATTAATATAATTTTATTACACTTGTATTAAATAGCAATGACAATTTTATTTTTAATTCTGTTGAGTTGAAATATTGTGAAAACGTTTTTTAAGGATAGACGACAAATATTGTAGCTTTGTTCTTATCTTATTTCCTTAGGTTATATCTCCTGGTGCTATAATATCCCGTCTACAAAAGTTAATTTTATAAAAAGTTTTTTTAATAATGTTTAGTAAATGTTATTCAAAAACTTTTTCCAAAATGAACTTTTATAAAATTAAAGAAAACCCTTAGGTTTGAAGAAAATGTTTTTGATGCGTTCATAAATAAGTTGTTGCATAATATGTCACTTTTTTCTGAGAAATAATTTCAGTTTCTCATAGATTTCAGACATGTTATAATTATTAATATCTCTGGAATAAAAATTGTCCGCTCGGATGCAAAAATGGACCTTATTCGCTGGTGTCATTTATTCGCTCTTAGACCATAATCGTCTAATTTTTCGTTAACAATCAATTGTAGGTTTCACACCCTGATTTTGCAGATAAATAGATATATTCAAGAAGATTTTCTGTTTAAATTTATCGATTGAAAGTAGCATGTTCCCGGCTAGATAATACATTTATTCCTATTCAATTCTTGTTCACTAGCTAACAAAAGTTAAAATTTAATAACTTATGTTATTGTATATAGCATTTAAATTAGTTCCTGCTTTTTTATATGATACATAGATGCGACAAGAATAATAGAGGGTATACTAGTGCAACAACATTTCTATAATGTGCTCCATACACACACACACACGCACACGCGCACGCGCACGCACACGCGCAGACACACATACACACAAACATTTATGTGTGTGTGTATTTATATATATATATATATATATATATATATATATATATATATATACATGTATACATACAAGTCGTAAATGCCTGTTTCGATTTCACTAAATGAAGTGTTATTGAATTCTTCCCTAGTCGTATCATTCTGGATAATATAGGACATTATAAGCACTAAAAAAGGAAAAATAGAAGATTTTGCCCCAAAAAGTTAGCCGATTTCAAATAACACATAAGAAACATACGAAGAAACCACATAAGAAGAAACGCATTGAATAGTATAAATTTCTAAAAATATCAGAGCTTAATTGGAAATTTTGCAGTAAAATATTATTTCAGAATATAAATATATTTGAAAAATAGTGACACGTTTAGAAATATTTGGAATAAGTATCGAGTTGAACGAGGCGTTTATGTGTATTTTTGTTGGCAGATGTGTAAGAAGACAAAAACGAGAAAAAGGGAGAGAGGGAGAAGAGCAAAAACTGTGCAACGATCACGTACCGCAAAAGTTTTAAATAAGTACTTATTTTTTTCAATAATATATACTTTTATATTTTTCATTAATATATATTTTTATTATATTCAGTGCGTTTCTTATTCAGTGATTACTTCAAGTCGGTTAATTTTTGTTATTAATAAGTTTTATCACCCATTTTCTTTACATTTGCCATTAACTGAAAACTAAATATGTATTTCAAATTTTCTGAGAAAAGAAGAACAATTTTTTTGTTTGTTAAACCCCAAAAATATTATTTTTATCAAGTTTTAATCTCATAAACGTTGGGAGATAAAAATATGTGCTATTTACATAAGAATAAAGAAAAAATGTCGATCCTCAAGTTTATAATTTAATATCCAGTGAATATCTGTTGGCACTTTAAGGATTAAATTATAACTCAGATAAGAAAAGTGTGACATCTTTACTAACTGTGTATGAAATGACGAAATCATATTGGTGGATAAGACAAAAAGAAGAAATTAAAAAAATATTGTCAAAGTTAATCTAGAGTAGATATTGAATAAAACATTGTTAAGAATGTAGCAGCATCATAACAACCCTGCCGTTTAATATAGTTAAAGTCTGAGGGTCTAATAAACAGTGTTATAACCGGTCCGAAACCAGGGGGGAAAACCTAGCAGGAGAGAACTCGCACTACGAGGGTTCCGTTCACATTTAGGCATTTATAAACATGCAATTGTACATTTTAGAAAGAATTTAGATATATATATATATATATATATATATATATATATATATATATATTGCCTATTATATCTTTAAAAGACACAACTTTCAAAAAGATGTACAATTCCACACAGAATCAGAAATCACTAATTTTTGGATTTCCTTCTTTACTTGCGCTATGAGAACAACCATCGTGCTGACTTAAAAATTGTCTTTTTAAAATTGCCCGGAACTGCCTTCTAAATATTAATGATCAATGAGTAGAACTATGGTAAAAATAAAGAAAAAATACGATTTAAAAGGCCAGATGTGAATCAAAAACTTTGGCAACAAATTAAGTCTATGGGCTTCAGTAAACAATACTAAATGTTAACTTGACATCTTAAGCCGTTTATGAGAAATGGGCTTTACAGACAGATGGATATATAAATGATGCTATATGGTTCCTTTTTTGAGAGTCGGAATAATTACAAGAAACAATTTGTAACGAAATAATATACTGGAAGTCCTTGTTAAGTAAATTTGTTTATTAATATTCTCACTGAGAAAAAAAATAATCGCAAATAATATCTTAAATTATTACGAAATCATTTCTACAAATACAAATTAATTGAGGTTAAAACGAACACTTAAAAACCTGGACATTCGATTGCTTGTATTGGGGTCATAACCTACAGAACGTGTTAAAAAAGAGGGAATATTTTCTCGCAATCATCATAAAGTTTGTAAAATGATGCAGAAGTTGGTGTGAGGTGTAAGTAAAAAGGGCATATAGATACAGGTTATCCTTTCAATCACAAAAAGCTCAACTTGTCCCACAATGTCGTCGCCAAGAATTTTTTCTTGTAAACCCCAGAAACCAACGCAAGTTCGGATTTCTGAAGTAAAACTATGTATATGTGTCAACAATTATATGTCCACATGGTAACAAATTCTGTTACAGCTCGCCGTGTAGTTTAATAAAACATGTACAATTATTTAACTGACATTTAAATACTTCTACTGAAAGATTAATCGGGTTTGGAGAGCTGTACTGTATATATTATATACGTCTCGAAATTTTGTACCTTAAAACCGACTACCGCGTAAGTTAGCTTATGTTTCATTAATGAACTTCGCGTCGACCTGAGGGAACCATTTTCAATTAATGGAAGCTCGTGCTTTAGGGTAATAACTTATTTAAATGAGAAAAGTGTGATATTTCACATACGAGAATTTTGATAATCACGTGCTCCATGTACGCATGTTTCCATGCCGTGAATCAGTCTACTGGAAATTAAGGGACCGACCGTGTTGGGTAATATGGTGATCTTGATGTACATTTCATGTACACGCCATACGTTTTATGCTTCATTTGTTATCGACATATAACTGCATCAAATTATATTTGAAATATATTTGGTGTTAATTTTGTAGAAATTCATTATTCACAATTAAATGAAACTACATGATGTAGTGTATTATTTCTACTTTCTTTAAGTTCTTTACTACGACCTAGGTTTCGTTGTATTACGACATCTTCAGGTGGGCTATTAGCAAAGATATCTTTGCTTTACACCTGAATATATTGTTATACAACGAAAGCTAGGTCGTGGTATAGAACTTAAAGAAAGTAGAAATAATACTACATCACGTACTTTCATTTAATTGGAATTAGATTGTAAAGAGTGTATATCCAGATTTACGTAGAACACAAGTGATTTAGACATGTCTATATATATATATATATATATATATATATATATATATATATATATGTATATATATATGCGCGAATGCCTTTGTGCGCGCGTGCGCGTGCGTGCTAGCACTTGTACGCGTGTGCGCGCGTACGCATGTGGGTGTGGGTGTGTGCGTGTGTGTGTTTATTCTAATATTATTTTAGATTGTAATTGTCAGAAACATTCTTTTTATTGACAAAGACAAAACATTTTATTAAAATAAGAGACGCGTTTTTTTATTTAATTCTTGAAATGATGTAAAAAATTGGAAAACATGACTTTTACACCTAAAAGGTTACGGCTCGGACACGACTGAGCCCATTTTTTTTTAAACATATTAACTAGCAAAACCTCTCATATATATAATACGCCCAAGTTTTATATATACGATTTGAAATTTATTTTATGCAATGTGCGATTTATGCTATACATTATGAGATAATAAAAAAATAATCATATTGACAGAAAATAATAAAAAACTAAATAAGGAACAAGGATCAAATTTAAAAAAAAGGTTATTTATTTAACTTCTTAATAAAATTTTATCTCAATCAGCGCTCAGTATCGATAAATTTACCAAATAAATCGGAATCGAAAAAATATTTGCAGCACAGACAAATACAAAAAAGCAGGCCGTGAACTATCCAAACATTATACGCTTCGACAGAAGAAAAAATCGAGTTAGGACAATCTCCCAATATCGAGAAAGCAAACTAGGCGTTCAGGTAATTAGTTGCTTCAAAAGGCAATCTTTACAAATTGTCCATCTGATGATGTTGTCATACAATGAAACCTATGTCGTTGTTAAGAATCTAAATAAAGTAGAAATAATACTATATCACATAGTTTTACTTAGTTGTGAATAAAAATTAAGTATAATCTGTTTATTCCGTAACTAAGAAATTAACTTAAATTATAGTTTATACGTTTAAAAAAATAAGAATGTTATTAATGTTGTTACCTACTTAGATCCTGTTCAGTTAA
Source organism: Druceiella hillmani (assembly GCA_039881145.1). Taxonomy (NCBI): domain Eukaryota; kingdom Metazoa; phylum Arthropoda; class Insecta; order Lepidoptera; family Hepialidae; genus Druceiella; species Druceiella hillmani. Next base: position 26,864,869 of record JAYKKI010000025.1, read on the forward strand.
ATACCTCCAGTTTTTTATAGTGTTCATAGCCTGTTGCTAGGGTCATCTTTCGGATATTCTTTGTTTCAGCTCATTTTTTTGTCTCGTCCGCCCAGCGTGCGTATGGTTTGCCACGTCTTCTTTTCCTTTTGTCGTTTCTGGCCCTATAGCGCCACTACTTCAGTCTATTCGGCTTCTTGAATCATAGCAACGTGGACTAATTATTGCCGTCTTCTCTCTTATTTTTGCATGGCTAATCTTATCTATGCATTTTACCACCGGGAATACTCCTCTCCGTGGCTCTTTGGCACGTAGTTTTTTAGTTATTTGCTTCTCTTGTGTATTTTACGTTATTTGCTTTCTCTTGTGTATTTTTCTTAAGTTTGTAAACTATGAGTCTGCTTTGGGAGGTGACATGAATCTATGACTTTCTTTTTATATTCAAAAGAACCAAGCGTTCTTTTGAAAACCACTGCAAAGATACATAAATTGTTTCAGGGTTTGATTAACCCTCAATCTGTTCAATATATTCCATCAATCTGTTCAATATCGTTGCTTAATCTGATAAATAGATGTTTTATAAAAGTAAGCCACATCATCTTCATCTTTTTGACGATACATTTTTACCTTGATACATTTCAGTAGACCAGTAGCCATAAAATGAAGAAATACTGGAACAGTTGAATATCTAGATGGAAATTAATTTGAAAAACGCTGAACAAAATTCGAATTTGCGTGATAATAAGTCTATAGAAGATCATTAGAAAAGCTTGAGTAAAAGTGTGGGTCATCAATAAAAACCTAGAATTAATAATTTTAGAGCAGAACCACTTTCGTATACCGGTGTAACGGGTGAAGCCTTTTCTAAGGGACTGTATGCATCTAAATCTAAATTGAGATTGATTAAAAACGCTAAAAATACTACTAAGAAGCTGGCTTTTACTTGATGATGATCTCAGATAAGAAAACAAGTTAGGTATTTATCTACGCTATAATTTTTTTGGTTGAAGTTCCCCTGGTCCTAGCCAAACATCATGACTGTGACCTGAAACATATATTGAGCGAACTAATGACATCTATGTAGGACACCCGCTCACCTGTCATTACTTCGAACTGAGATGATATGAAACAACCTAAAAAGTTTCTTGCGAAGTTTCAGTGACAGGTATTGACGGAAAAAAGTCCATACGTCGCTTGTTTCACAGCTAGTGATTTGTTTTACTTTTCGCTACGTCTACATTTTCTTAATATATTAAGTTTAATCACCAGGAAAAAGAGACGGATTTAATAAACATATTAATATGATAATAATTGATACAAAAACATACTTAAAAACACAAAATTCTGATGTTGCTTATAAATTGCGATAGGGCGTGATATGTAGCAAATATGAAATTGCATAAGCCCCGATAAGGGTGAGATCATTAATTCTCCATATTGTATTTCAAAAGACAGGGTACTATACAATTTATGCAAAAGCTTATACAGATCAAACACACAGGCTTTAGTAATCACAAAATAAAAGTAGTCTTGTACTTTTTTCAATTGCACTCCATGCGATGTATTCGAAAAATTTGTCTTTAAGTCTTAAAAATATTGTAGAATAATGTTACATAACTGGAACTAATACTCATTTGGCAATTGAACAATTTTTGACTTTATGTTCAAGATTAATATGTATCTTGAAAATGACCAGAATAAGTCTAAAATATATGGTCTAATAAAGTTGTTATAACTCAGCAATTGGAATTTAAAGAGAAAGTTATTACTATATACGGGTATAAATTTAGGCGGACCTACACCACCTCCATTAGAAAGAAGGTTTATAAAATAACATTTCATCAACATTTTTATAGCGAAAATCGAATTAGGAAAATAACTTCGAATGGTGTTGCTTATTTGTTAGTACCTAGCTTATATCGTCTTTGAATATTTAAAAATAATTAGGCATTTATTAATACTACTCTGAGAATCACCCCTAACTGAAAACCAATACCGGAACTCGTACGAGTTAAAGTTGCATAACGTTCATCCAAAGTATACGTGTTCGAAAAGCTTAATCGTGTAAGCGAAAGCTCCATACGGCTTAGGCGTAAGCTTAAGTTCGCCTCGGTTAAGATAAGATAACATTTTAAGACATCTTTTAAGCGTCTTTGGGTTTACGTAATATTTACATGTAAATGATAATATTTGAGGATTTATAGCTTTAAATTTGATATTTTAATTTGGGTTTACGTGTTTTTAACCGGAGACGCAATCCATCAAATATTCCGTGATGCAAATTTGGATAAAGCAGTTTTTGTTTGCTTTAAATTAGAAACAATAAACGTATGAATTTAAGTAGTGAACAATATAAACAAAACCTGTGAAAAGCAAATAGAACTCACACTACAACGGTTTCGTTGATGTACAATTATTTTTTATTGAAATATTTAAAAATATTAAGATTATTTTACATCATCCCATTTTACTATCTTGGGTAACTTTCACAGTCATAAAATTATAGTAAAGTTATGAAGTAGTACGCGATTAAAAATTATTGCTCTTGTTTTGTGATAAATTTTAAGTAAATATTCTGTATTATTTTTTTTTTATAATAATTACATTAGTTGTTCCAGAGATGAAGAAGCGGGACATATTTTTATTTGTATTTTTAACCTAATTTCCAAAATTATCGTTTACGAAATTCGAAAAAAAATTATTTTATAATTCCTAAATCCACCGTTAGGCAGGATTAAGTACAAACACATTTAAGTACCCCTACAATATACTCATAAATATTTTTGAGCGCTAATTATTGATTTTCACGAGTGTTGAAACATTTTAAAACTAGACCAAATTTAATGATTTTATGTCGGTTTTTGAGAAAAATGTCTGGAATAGACAGACGAACGGACACGTGAGTTTATATGGCTTTGTTTTTTTCTTTTGTCGAAAGTAAAAAATTAAGAAATTTTGTCAATGCAGAAACTATACAAATAAAGTGGCGGAAGGAAAACATATTGCACATTCGGTACAATAATGTCACAATTGTCAATCTATTTTTTACAGGAAGAGCATTGACATATTCTGAACTTAATGTAGCCCCATATATTTATAATTCGACAATTTTACAAGAGTTGACAAACATCACAAGAAATATATTTGTTACAATCCTGTACCAGATGTAAAACTTTATTATGTGTGTTTTATAATACATAACTACTTTCTTTTTATTGCTACATCTCACGCCCTGTTGTATTTCATTTGTTAACGAATTTTTAAATGGCAAATTTTTAAAATGAGATTAAGTGCGATTTATAAATTAGAACTGGCTGGTAGCTAATTATACATAATGCTTTTTAAACAAAGTTAAAAAAATTTAGAATTAACTATATGAAAATCGCTATTATATGCTTAAACTTAACTACTCTTATTTTGAGCATACTTCCACCGTTCATAAGATTGGTATAATGAAGGTATTAATTACTACTATTAAATCTAGTGAAATGGTAGAACAACTCTTACGTAGTTGTTTCAAGAATTCAACGTGCCAATTTTGCATTCCATAGACAACACGTATAATATGAAATTACGTATATAATTGTGGCATCAAGTGGAATCTTGAGGGCATTTAGTTGAGAAAAATTAAACATAGAGACATCATTTAAATTCGTATTATTCTTTACTTGTGCCCGCACTAATTGACTTCTGTTTCTTCCGGTTAGGAATGAGCATAAGATGCTGAAAAAAGGAAATGCTAAGTTTTGGAAAACATTTCACGAACCCCTTAAAAATATTCTAAAAATAAATAAGAATATTACTTCAATTTCATTTAATCTATACAATGTCGTCAAAAAATATTGATCCTGGTGCAGCTACACGCAATAAATGAAATTACATTTCATCTTGATTGTACGAATTTTATAATCCAAAGCCATTTTCTTTATAATAATTACAAACATAATCGAATTTCAAATATTAACATGATCGGAATAATGTTTGACAGATGAAGTTATGATGAGTTTGTCATAAATTGAGTTTTTCAAAGGTGTTTTTACCTATTCTCTGTGTATGCAAGGTGTAACTTTATTAAAATTTTATTAGTGATAGTATATTATCTTAGTGGTGGAAGAATCCTTGATGGTTAAGTCATAGAGGAAGTCATGGCAGTGCAAAATAGCACTAGTGAAAGGCGAGTTAAGTAAGTCATAGAGTGATGTAAGTCATGGAGGAAGCAAGTGTGGTAAGTCATGACGTAGAAATTTGATATTGTTGTGACATTTTACCTTTATGAGAGATATTATGGACTGATCATAAGTTACTGCGAGTCTAATTTTTAATTTTCTGAACTTGACAGATAAAAATTAAAATATGCAACTTGATATTGGAATACTCTTTATTAGATCTATATATTTAAAATACTAAATTTAAGAAATTGAAATGGGGAAACATATTGGTTTTGTAAGAAGACAATAACATTTAAAAATAATAAATATCCAAATATTTAAGGTGCCTCCACGTCGGAAGCAAGTAATAGCTTCTGATTGGTTGCGATTATCTCCAAGTTGACTTAATTGTTGGACATTGATTTGTATCTTTAAATATAGTTAAGCTCAAATTTGTAACACCTCTTCGATTATGACTCTTAAGAGATTAACATCTAGTATCAGATTGGATATTACGCATTTCGACTACCAAAAATTTATAGTTGTTCAAAATTCAATAGCTTATTTAGCAAGGTAAATTTGGCATTTCCAGTTCCCACGGTAGTCAAAAAATAGTAAGCGTTACGTACAAGTTTGAAAATGAATATCTGAGTCTTATTTTTTACGATCGAGTATGAGTTAGATTTTGAGTTGCAGTAAACAATGTGGACTGTGCGATGGAAAATGCACACCCCAATGAGGTGGCGTGATATAGAAGTGCATAGCTACATGGTAAAATCGGAACCATTATAAATTCGTCATTTTAATCTGTATTCTCTCATTTTAAAATCGATTATGATAAATTTTTATAACAGATGTAATTAATTTTGTGGAACGTTGTAGAAATGAGGAAAATATATATTAATTTTTTAGCAGTAAAGTCAGTGAGACGTTATGGATAGAAAAAATAATTAGATTGTTATAAAATATAATTTAAAATATTTATACATTGTTTCGGTTTGACACCTCCTTTACAAAATATGAGTTTTCTTTTTAACTATGTACGTCGGAAAGTGGAAAAATAACGATGGCGATATTTTATAAATATTTAAATGCAAAATTATTATAAATAGGCAGTACTTATCTGTACAACAGCTATGAAAAACAAGCTAGGCAATATATGAACCTAACGAAAAAATAATGATAACTATGTATAATTGAATAAGAGCACTGTCAACTCTTAAATGCTTAAACATTTACATGTAGCTAAGCATGTGTCAGCATCCGTTGTAGAACTGAATATATATTATATAAAATCACAATTTTCTGTTCACTGGCACGAGAGCCAAGGATTTTGCTTCAGAGTGACTTGTTTCTGGCTGTGGTATTCCAGTAAAACATCAACTTCGATTTTTCTGTAATATATGCAGAAATACAATCCTGGACTTCATGTTAAGGTGAATAATATTTCTGTTTGTTGTTTCTTTTTATCTTTAAGGATTTAAGCAGTACGCGGCAAGATACCTATCCAAGAAATGAATTTTTCCGATTACACCGACACTCACCTTACATGTTAGAAAATTTTTGTAAGATATTCGTACGTTATATATTTTAAACTTCTCTTGAATGAATTTCTCCGTTATTGAAAACTAGGACACAATTTGTTTAGTATTTACTGAATATACATGCAAGATAAATGTGATAGGGCACTTTGTTTAATGGCACACACACACACACTTATATATATATATATATATATATATATGTATGTATATATATATATATATATATATATATATGTATAAAAACTAAATATAGTACGCTGACTAACTAACCACGGTATCTACAAAACTACGGAGCTTAATAACTTGAAATATACGCACTTATATTTCTCTTGGCTTTTAATTATTCGCTACGAAAGAATTTTTAAAAATTCAATCCCTAAAAGTAAGAAAATGGGAACGAATTTAAATTTAAAAATTAAGTCATTATCTTTTATATCAAGACAGAGGCAGGACAGGTAGGTAATAATATATTTACTTTAAAATAAAAGCCAACAGGGCTGCATGTTAAAATTTATTCCATATACAATGTGCTACTAATACCTCACTAAACACGTTTAATTACATAATCTTGAAACCATGTGTAAGAAAATGTAAATGTTTACCATTTCGCTGAATTCAAAAACTCAATACTTAATACGAGAAGTCGATATGAGCGGGACCGGAAATCTTCTTCAACTCCGCTACAATGAATTTCAGGAAACTTCCTGTCAGAACAATGAACTGAAGGAGATTACATTCAGTCTACGTAATAGGATATAATCATTAGGGAGAGACTGAGCAACTTGTGGCGTTTGCGATTTGCATAAATTTTGCTATGCCTGCCAGTGAATGTTCAATTATGAATAGATTAGAGACATCACCTTGCACTTGCTGATACCTATTAAGGTTAAACAAATCTATGTTTAGACGTGAATACGTCTTTAATTTTGCTACCATACTGAGGCAATCCAAAAAACCTAATGATCACAAAATCGGGGGATAGAGTTTGGCGTTGAAGTTACGAATCTATCTTATACATCAAAAATTAAATTATACCACTGAATTGCTAAAGGATCAAACAATTGAATACGATAAACGAGAACAGTGACGCATCGCGCGCGGTGGAGGGGAAAGCGCCGCCATTTTGAGGTTATTTTAGGTATCGAGATTTGCAATTAGTATAACTTTTGATTCGGAAAAGCTACGATGTATGGTTTTAATCGTCAGCTGTAGTCAAAGTCTATCGATTGTATATAAAACATTAGTTTAAAGTAGTGACAGTAAATATAATAAGGTGTTAGAATAAAAAAATATAAAAAATATATAATGTCGGCCTATACGCGTCAAAAAGCCAAAACTATATACAGAGATCGTATACGGCTGGAAATGGCTTCTCAAGTACAATCAAATGGTGATAATAAAATACCATATGACCGAGTCAAGCAGTGCCGGGCACTTAAAAGAATGAATGTGGCCGAGAGGATCAACGACGGTGCCAGTACATCTGCAGCTGGGGCGGTTGAAATGATGCAAGTGGATGATTAAATCGCTTCTACATCGACAGCGGACTGTATAGGCATAGATCGTGCTCGATCGTCGATTACGAAGAAAATATAACCCATTACATAGATGTATTCACGTACAACACACGGCCTTGTCCATGACACAGCCATACCCCATTTTTTTATTATTTACTTACTAAAAGGCTAAGCTTTTTAGTTCATTTTTGCTGCTTTAGTGATAAATATTCAATTCAATACTCTCTATGAGCAAAAGTACGACTAAAAAATGATTTTTAAAATGCTATCCCATATCTGATAAAGGATGGTTTTGTTAGTATTATTAGGATGTTAGTAGATAAAAAAAATTGATTATTATTTTTTCGAAAAAATATAGAATTTCCGATTCGACTGAATTAATATAGTTGACACAAGTTCACTAAACCCAAGTCAAGCAGCAAGTAAAATTGTGACGCAGTAAACCGCAATGATTTTCCAATCTAGAAGTACATATGAGAAAAGTACGTTAAGTTATATGGATAGTATGTAATCATCATACGCAATCCGAAGACAATCATATGGAATCAGTCAAAACATTTTTTTTGGTATAGTTCATAAATATTAAATTTTAAATGTCGTATGGAATCATAATCACACAACATTTGTACATAGTATTAAATTTCAGTTTGTCAAATGTCGTGATGACAAATAGACTTCATTTGGTATGAATACACAAATTAAAATATTACATATGAATTTGTCTTAAATAAATTCTAACGTATTCGGACAAGCCGGGTAGGTTTATTTATAGCCTGAGTAAATTGTGAAAAGCCAGACATATCGGGCAAAACTACACATTTAAAACACTCACCACAACGCATCTCTAACAAATAATAAGATTAAGTCATATAAAATAACTTCGTGCAATTTCCATTGCTACTCAAGTCTCTAAAATACTGGCGATTCCCGATTAACAACTTAAATCTGTTGTATCGATTGAAATATTAACTTAGCATTGAAGTATTGAAACGAATATTCCTAAAAGATTGAGGTGATACGATAAGTATAAGCAATTAAAATAATTTCAGGAAAATGTATTTTCCATAAATACATTATTCGGTTACCAAAACATGCTATCTATTTTACTAACATTTGTTTGGCCTCCATCTCAGTATTTATTAATGGCAATAAGGCAATATCTACATTCCTGACAAATTCGGAGCGGGGATATGGATTAATCTATATGTAATTAAATCTATCTGCAAGAGTCGTGCAGGTGGAAGAACCACGCAAATATTTTAATGACGAAGAAACCGGTTAATTAATCTTCGATCGTTGACAAGGTAGACAGGTACGAGTTCTCTCGCGGGAGTTCTTCCATGTCCTGATCACCGAAACAAAACGTTGAGTGACTAATTTAGATGCAGCATTAATACCAGGGTGGCTGAAGGAATGAAATTCTCAAAGTAGCGGTTGTGTGTTTAACAACACTTTGCAATATAATGTTACTTCTCAATAAAAGTTTACACCAATTTTTTTTTCGAGTTGAGGAAAGCAGCCACCTTTTATCAAATGCTGCAACATACAAAGAAAACGGAACCATTATAAAATAACTAACATATTTTTCAGTCGGTTCATGTATGCACCTCTTACAATAGTTAGTGTCAGAAATTATTAACAGGGACGTGTAACAGAATCTTTAACATTAGCATAGTAGTAAAACATAAACTCGTGTATACTTCAATACTTAGCATTCAAAAATACGTATACAGAAATTATGGAGGGGAGTGAATGAAGCAAGAAAATTGATATTGAATTTCATACCACGTAAGATATTCTAAAGATGGACAATTCTGAATATATCTTTTTCCTTCTACCCCCGTCACGGAACCTAAATAAAAATTATGTAAAAAACGGCTGTCCTAAAAGTTCACCGGAAAAATATTTATGATTATTAAAATCTCATGGTTTTTTCTAAATTATGATAATTTTATACCTGTGAAAGATGTCAGAGAAAATATGCTTATATATTGAAAAGTCATATTAATATTAATTAAATTTAATATAAAAAAAACTGCTCTTAAATTCTCGCAAAAATGTGAAAGCCACCTTTGTAGTGTTCTTTCTACACTTACTTAAGAAGTATTTTCAAATGTCCGACAGAAAGAACTGAAATAATATTTGACATTTATGATTTCGTTTTAATAAGAACCAACCATTGGATTTTAGAGAGATAATTATTTTACATTTGACGAACGGTATCGTTTCACAGGGATGTCTTATAAAATGAATAAAACTCTTATTTATCACTCTATATAGAAATATAGCTTTTAATTAGTGTTATAAAACGATGTTAAAAATAATTGCAAACATTGTTTCACATTTTAAGTTTCATGTATCATCATCACTAGTAGCTCGACAGACCAAAGTGGGTCAATTTTTTCCTTTGAGACGACTTCTAACTAGCCATCTGTGTGACAATCGATTTCCAGTTACGGACATTTAACACCCCAAAATCCTTCTCCACCGGATCTTTCCATCTCATTCTTCGTCTTCCTCTTTTTTTTGTCTTTTCGGCTTAGTCAAAAAGATTCTTCGAAGAGGTTTTGAATTCTCTATTAGAACAAGATAAGCAGCCCAATTAGTCTGTTAATTTTAATAAATTTTATGATGTCAGGGTCTTCGTAAAATATATATATTTATGAGTTGTATCTCCTTCTCTAAACATAATTTTCCTTTATACCCCCAAGAATTGATCTTAAAACATTTCGTTCAAAAACTCTCAATGGTGGATATTTCAAAGCCATAAATCAAGTCTGGTCTAATGAGAACTTTGTGTAAATGGAATTTTGTTTACCTAAAAATAAATTGTGACCTGGGGAGGTTTTTTCAGATCATATAAAACTCGATTAGTAGCAACAATTCCGTTTTTTTATTGCTGATAATATTTTATTTTGACAATTAATTTCTGATCCCAAGTGTTTAAAACCCAGTACCCAGAATCATAAGTGTATGTGCCTAAAGTGATATTGATAGAAGTTTGGCGAGAATTTTTTGTGGAAAACAAGTTTCATGTAAGCCCTTGTTTATAAGCGACTGCAAATCCACACCAGGTGGTTCAGTATGTGAAGAACCATTATCATCATCAGTCAGAAGAATTCCACTGTTGAATAGAGATTCCCTCTCCTACACCCATAACAGATCCTCACAACGATTTTTTGAATTCAATGGCTTTCCATGACCTTTATTATATCATCTTACCTAGCGAGGATTTTATTATTCTGAGTGGTTCGTACTTGATCTCCACCCTCCAACGGCCATTATATCTACTCGCTATTGCTACTACAGCCCGTTATCATTTTGGTCTGCTAATTCTATAAGGCATAACCGTAACCTCAGTTCTTCCGTGAATCTCCTAATTACAGACTATATTGTGTAGGGAAATCCTATGCATATTTAACTGACCTCCCCGTAAATTGCTGACTGACTTGGAATCTTTTTACGAGGCGAATAGTAAGGGATCATATCCCAATTTCATGACCCCTTAATATTTGCCTCGTAATGAGATTTTTAACATAAAATCCCTTGTTTATTTTTATTGCTGGCAACTCGCATTGGGTGAAGCTTTCTTCTTCAAGAACTGGATTATTTTGAATTTCACCATAATATACATATATACATATATAGTGGTCAACAATGTTATAGGAAAAAACAAATGAACAAAGATAATATTTCTTCAGAACAAAAATAAAAACATTTGCCTTAATATTCTTTTAATTTCATCTTCAAAAGCAGAGGGGCAAATAGTAACACCACACAAATTCCAGTACAGGAAGCGCAAGTCACTAATATCGCACAAAAGGAAATTAATTACTTTAGTTAGATGACGTTTAATTCATGGTTTTTTGCTTTACCGTTACCTACATGTACGAGAAATAAATTTGTGTATTGTTTTGCGTGATGTAAGTACAATATTTCGCAAATAAATGTAACGTGTAGGATATCGTCAATTATAAATCTGATTTAGTACGCTAAGAGCACTCGAAACCGGAATATTATTTAAGCGATTTTAAGTTATCTATATTTGATATCGTCACACAACAATTCCAGTTTTTTTTGCATTCGATTTTCAGTTTTTTATTCGTAAAACAAATATTTATAAAAATAAAAATTAACTACTCATAACTTAATACTAACGTACGATATACATCTAACTGTGAACGATATTTTATTTTGAATTTAATGTATGAAATCTTAGGCGTTTCATAGAAAATCCAGTTGTAATTTATTTAATGATTTGTAAAATACTTAACTCAGGGAAAGAGAAATAAGTAAAATATGCATTAAATAAATAATCGATTAAAAATAACTCAATAAACAAAAATCTCAATTTAGATGAAAATTATAATTGAAAACATTTACAAATGTTACATCTCTAAACTCACCCCAGGTACACTCCCTTTCTCAATAATATATTGTTTTCAAATTAATCTTATTATCATTATCAACCATGTTCCCGTTTAGAGGTCCGCACGTTAATCACTACCGACAGCATGCCGCCATAAATATCCTCTCGATTAACTCTAAGCAAACGGAGCGGCATGTGTCACGTTATATTTTACGATTTCTCAATATAGTCCGGAAATAAAACGACGCTAAATTATTGGCGGCTACCTGCTCGTCTTACCGCTATTTGTTTCCGATCGACGTTGCCTGGGGCGCAGAGCTGGAGGTTACAATTTGGAGCGTTCTAATTTGCTTTCGATTATTTAGATTGGTATGATAATTTACATAGATTCTTTTAACTTCATTCATAATTTCATCAAAATAATTAAAGAATTGCTTTAGCGTTCAGGAGGGGTCATCCAGGGTGTTTTCAAGAGAGACGATAACGGAAAAGAAGTAAACTTATGGGATAAGAACTGGAAACATTGTAAGTTATTCATATTAGTAAAATGCACACCACGCATTGTGCTTAGCTATAGTCGAAAAAACATTTCCAGAGGTAAAGACAAAAAACTTAATTTTTATTTCAGTCATTGCTGAATTAATTTATTCATAACAGTCGTGAGCTATTTGAATCAGTTGCCTTCAGTTGAAAAAGTAGCCAACTTTTTTTTTATTAAATAATAAATTTATTTTAAATTTACATTTATAAAAAATTTGCAAAAAGCAATTTTCAAAAAAGTTCTGCTTGGTTTTACTATAGATCAATCATTGCATATAAGAAAAAATATGAGGAACATTCAGACAGAGTAGGACCTAGAGCGATATTGCAGGGTATGAAGAGTGTGATCCGGGTATCAATATATATATATATATAATTTAAAACATTATGATTTGCATGAAAGAGAAGAGAGTAGAATAAAAATCTAATAAATTTGTTTTCTGCCAAATATGTGTTATCAAATTATGAAAATATGTATTATCTGCTAGTTTATTTAAAATCGAATCGCTTATAAATCATAATGTTCAATTAAGATATTTTAAAGTAAAACATTTTTCTTAATTAGTATTTTATGCCTGAAAACAATGTCTATATAACTATTTATTTGTTTAGCTTTATAAAAAAAGGTAGAAAGATTATAAAGCCTAGCCAGGATGAAAATTTAGAGGATATCATCGAATGTACCTATAACCAGATAGAGTCATTAGAATACCCGGTGGAGCTGAAAAGGCAGTAAATAAATTTCGCTGCAGGCATCCACATTTTACTTTCATATTTACCTCGAATGAAGCTAGTGTTGTCTCGATGGTCGAGAAAGTTAAGTCTCGTTTTTCAGCAAAGCTAAAATTTAATATAACTTTATTGGGTTTGCATTGTTGTTTTGTAAACATTATATATTAACTATCCAACTTTCAAATGTTTTGCTTTATTGTTCCTTCCAATTGCGCTAATATACAATTTGTTAATATACTCATATATCTTTTAAATTATAAACTACACATTAATTGTTTTCCTTTTTAATTGTTGAAATGGCGTTTTATATTTAGATCAGTTAAAAATTCAATTATTTATGAATTCAAGTACTCAGTACCGCGAAGTAAATTATTTTTCTATTGGATATAACTGAAGAAATAAAAAATATTTTTATCGCGTCATAGGCCATTATATAATTTAAATAGTTATATTTGATGGTTTGCTAAGAAATTTATAAATACAGATAGTGTGACCCGTTAAGAAAAAATCAGTCTTTAGAATAATATCAAATTTCAAAACCCCTTAAAAATTAGGTTCTCAGATTATTGCTTATATTCTTTTTTCGTTATGCCTAAGTGTTTTATGTTCAAAAATGGTAATTTAGTTATTGGATTAAATTCAATAATTAAATTTTAGGCTCAGAATAAATCTATTTATATGCAAATTTTCTCCTCTATTACTTCATTCCTCTAAATATGTCCATGAATGTATTTTATTGAACAAGTCAGCAAAATTGTATTAAAGTTTACCATCCACAAATGTTCAATAAATTGTTTTGTTTCTTTCACACTCCAAAATGCCTTATTTAATATTAATGAATGAAAAAATAATCTTTCATTTTGAATCTGATTAAAAAGTAAAGGTGTATTATTAAAAAATAATTTTTAAGGATTTTAATTGGTGGTATATATGAATTGTGATAAAAAGAAACTTCGTACTACAAAAGGTAAATGTACTTATATCGAAGGGTTTTACTTACTCCCTATGCGAATAGGCATGTTTCTAAATTAACTAAAAGTTTATCGCCACGACTTAGTGGAAAGTTTTCATTGTGATCAAAGAAGATACTGAGATCCGACGGACGAAAGTTTGGCTTTAGCGTCATATAAGGGTATAAAACTATTAAAGCATGGTCGTTTAAATGTAAGTGACTTGTAAGTGACTTTTGGGGTTATTGTAATTGTGGTTTTTTGATAGGAATAAATAAGTTAAAAGGATAATAAACGTATATCGTATGGTATTTTATAACAAATTTTCTCAAATAGTTTACTATATATACATATGTATGTTCATAAATCCTTTTACTATTTCTGTATTGACTGCACGCCAATGGTAATTTAATAACTAATTCTATCCTAGTAATATAAAAGTATTTAGCCGTATTGTATGCAATATGATATGAGAATTGGTAATCAAAATTCTATATCGATGAAGTATTGAAATGATTTCCATTTTTTGGAATATCTCGGAGGCTTTTTGATAATTTTTCCCAGTGTGCTGTTTGAAAAAAATATATAAGAGGTTTTTACTTATTAAAAGATATCATATTATTTCGTAAATTAATAGAATTGCAGCAGCGATCCACTTATTAAAAAATATTCCCTTAGCAAGACTTTTAAACTAACTGAACTACCTCTTCCTTAATATATTGACTAAATATTTAAATGCAATGGGATACTTTTTAAGCCCACTAAATTCGTTCCGAAACAATTCCTTGAAATAAACATTGAGAAGATTAATACTAGAAAAGAAAATTAATTAAACAGATTTTTAAGTGATATTATAAAAATATTTCAAAAATATATTTAAAATATAGAAACGGATTGGTATGCTAAGAATACCCAAAGCAACAATATTATTACATAACTGATTTTGAATCAATAACATCAAATGTTACGCGGTAATGTGCAATCTGTATCCAATTGTTTTTTTCTAAAATAGCTTTGTACTATGTGAAAATCAAATTAAATACAAAAGTTAAAAGTTCAATGGCCTTGGAGAATAGATACATCATCAATCATCATTATGAATAAATACGCCATCAGTTTCCAAAAAAGTATTTCCCCAAAGATATTTTCCTTCAATATAACTATCTCTTTTGTGCACGTACTGTCTTCGATCTCATTTATTTCTATATTCCACATGTGAGCACTATATAAAGCAATCATTTTTATCTTTTAAAGCAATAATATTAGAATAAACAGATATCTTAGTAATGCTATAAAATTGGTCTTCCAAAGAAAAGGTATTTTTGTTTCCTCATTCCATCTACCTCTTTTAAATACATGCTTACTCTCTCTTTCTTTATAATTCACGTGTGGGTGCTACCTGGAGTCATTATTTTGTTTATTTTATAATAAATGCTTTTGTAATAAGCAAACAAATCGTTAGTGCTCTAAAAGGGATCCTCCAGAAAACAAGGTTATTGCCTATCTTAATTCTATTATTTGTTTTATACACATGCTCTCTTTGACTTTCTCTTTCCTACTCGGTGTCACTATTTTGCTTGTCGCATAGGCATGTCCATTAAATATAATGTAATGATGTGTATCTGTATATATATTTATATATATATATATATATATATATTTTTTTTTTTTCCACACGATAGCTTTTTCGTTTTAATAACGGTTCCTAAAGCGACTATATATTGGGAGTGAGCAATTATCGCCAGCAGCGGTGTTATTTAGGAAAGGCTATTTCCTAAGGTTTTGGAAGTAATCTTGCGCATACTTGTTGTCATGCAAATTCCGACTTAGTCCTCTAATTTTCAAAGTGGTTTCCAACCTATAGAAATATTTTACTAATAGAAATCTGTATTGGTTTATTGTCTATCATTATACTAAGTTGTTCCACGGACGCTAAATCGATATTACTTTTTTATTTAAAAAAAAGCCATTGTGACATTTTATAAACAATATTTTGTTTTCCCATCTCGGAAGGATATTATCCAATACTATAGTTTACAATAAGCTATTAAGTCTCTAATCTGGTGTGAGCCATGATAGATCTTCTTTTATTCCTTTGAAGGATGAATGACCAGCCATTAGAAATCCAAATTGCAAAATGTTTTCTTTTTGGGGATTTGAAGTTCGGTAAGAATTTTAATAAGTAAAAAAATGAATATATAAATGAACTGGTGAATAAATATTTATCCTATGTTTATATTAAATTAAAAAGAAAGGTCATTTTCATTCGATTTTCTACTTTTTCATACTTCATGTTCCTTGAAACTGCCCCGTTTATAGAATGTGAATGCAAATTTTAAGTTTATAAAGGGGATGACCCAAAAGTTTAATAAGCTAAACTTTAAATATTGTATAACATTAAATATAATAAAATTGAAAAATAAAGCTTTGTTCGTAGCCTGCTCTTATGTTGTAAAAAAGTAATTTAGATGTTAATCAACCAATTATGTACATAAACATTTTCGTATATATCTTGCTAAAGCCAATGAAACTAAAGCGAACTTACAATGATTAAATTCAAAACCAAAGGAAAAAAATTAACTGAGTTTAGACGAAAATTATAATAGAAAACAATTTCAAAAGGCGCATATGTTAACGTATCCCGGACCATTCCCACTTCTCGCAAATATATTGTTCTAAGGAAAATCTTATTATCATTAGCAACAGTGTCCCCGTTTAGGGGTCCGCACGTAAATCACTACAGACAGGGCTTCCCCATAAATATTCTCTCGACTAAATCTGGGTGGGCGAAGCGGTATTGTCACGTTAAGTTTTACGATTTCTCAATACAGTCTGGTAATAAAACGACACTAAATTACAGGCGGCTACCTGCTGGACCTACCGCTATTTGTTTCCGATGGGCGTCGCCTGGAGGCGGATAGTCGTAAGAAAAAAATTGTTACATTCCAGTTTATCTTTCTTCATTGAGATATTTATAGAGAATTATTTGCTTGAATGTTTGCTACTTCATTTGTTTTTTCATCAAAATGACGAAAATGTTGCGTCAGTATCCAAGAGAGTTCAGTGAAAAAAGGGAGGAAGGTTGTACCAAAGGTAATGTTGGTGAATCAGAACAAATTGTATTGAATTACAACCAGACAACCAGAGTATTTGTTCCTAATCTGCACCTAATATTTTTATTTATTATCATAAATATATTTCCAGATGCATGAACCAAAAATTAAATTTTTTAAATGCCAATTATCACTGAGCTGTTATTTTATTAAAGTTTTAATCAGCTGGTTATAAATAAAAAAAAACAACACGACAATGTGAACCCAGTTTTGATGACTGTAAGTAAAAGTGTGGTAGGATTCGTGTATTTTTGGCTAGTTTGTTTATAAATACTTATCTAAATATCCGGTTAATAATTTAAATGTTAAACCAAAATATATTGAACTGAAACCTGTTTCATGATTAATAAGTTATTAGTTGGAAGGTATGATTATTAAATAATTTAATTTCATAAAAATGATATGAAAAATATAAAACCTAGACAGGATGAGAATTCAAAAGATACTCATTAATTTTATCGAGTGTACGTGCAAGTGGATAGAGACATCGGGTCGCCCACAGGAGCTGAAAACGCAATAAATAAATTTCCCTCCGGGGATGCACGTTTTAATTTTTTATTTATCACCATCTGAAAAAGGATTTTTGTGGCGGGCAAGATAGGTCTCATTTTGCCGCATCGCTGAAATTTAATATAATTAGTTGGGTATGCATTGTCTTCTCATAAACATGATACATTACCACTGAACTTTTGATTTTTTTTTACTTTACTACTTCCTTCCGATAATTTTAATATTCGAATAGTCATTTCATGTGTATTTCAAAAAATATACAACAAATTATTGGTATGTTTACAAGTTTTAGAATAGCGTTTTTTAAATTATGTTTCACTATTCGATTTATCAACTACTCCAATTCTTACTTGCCAATTCAAATACTTGGTAAAAAGAAATAAATTATTTAAACCTTTACTCTAACTGTAGGAAATGAAACGAAATCTCATTAAGTTAAAATAAACTTTTGATTATTATTTCAATGGTTTGATTAGGGGTTCAATAAGAAGATTATAAAAATAGAACTAGGAAATAAAACTTTTCATTATAAATAAATATGATAATGAGTTTATAAACCTAAAATTTACACTCGCTTGAAGTTATCAATAATCAAGCAAACTTATAAAGAATTAATTTGTCATGGCCTTTGAAACGTTTAACTGAACTTTTAGACCATTGGAATAATGGTTTATTGACACAAATAATATAATGTTGTACTTAATAACACAATTATTTGTAATATAGTTCAATATTGAATATATTAAAACAATTCTGGTCTAGTTTTACAGAAGAATCGAATAGCATTATCTATGATATCTTGTGGATAAGGGTTTTAAAAATGATTATATACAAGTTTATTTTATTGTTTATCGGCCGCTTTTGTTTACATACTCTTTAGATTAAATACTAAACTAAGAAAAATTCTATTTGCAATATAATGGTGTTCCCAAATGACACAACTATTTTACCATCACATAAATTCTGCAATCTTGGATAGGCCTAAAAAGCAAATATTAATTAATTGGATTATTTTGAAAATAAAGTAAATAATTAAGTGATTGAATAGAATGAAAAGCTAAAAATTAAATACAATTTGTAAATATAATACAAAACAAAAACGCTATCTACAAATATGCATATATTGTTTTTTCGATGTACCAGGAATCGTTTATAAGAGATAAAATTATTAATACAAATTTAACAAAGTAATTAATAGCTTTTGAGAAATTAATTTACAAATTATTAAATAGATAGCTTATTTTAATACGTAGCCATTGCCTAAATTAATTTAAAATTAAGTATTATTTAATATTGATATTCATTATCTTATTATCAAAACTAATGTCTGTCTTGCTCTTTTTGGGGTTTGGGTGACTATTTTAGACCATCCTATGGGGCCTGCGTGTTTCATTTGTGTTTGAAGTTTACAGCAGGACTCATTGTCTACTTTATTTCATCTTCCTCAATCAAAGACTTCCACAGAAGTAGCATATGCGAACTATTATGAAAAATAACATGACTTTTTATAAAAATAAAAGATTCATCATTTGTCCGACTGAGTATTTAAATGAAAACTGATTTGTTTTTCATTTTGTCTATAAAAAAGTGTCATTATGATTCCTCTGGCTCCTGTACTTAACACTGTATGAACTTTTGCCGACTTCCTTTTTTACTTTTATTTTATTTTTGAATAAAGTTGTTTGCTTAATATAGAAAAAACAACTTGTTTCTAAGTCACAGGTATATCTGAACTACAAAAAAAATTTCGATTAAATTTTCTATGACGTTAATTGAGGATTGAGTGAAATGTGGGTTCCTACTTTACAGCACATAACGATAGAAAATACAAAAAAAGTGATGAAAAATACTACTACACTTCGAAAATTGCATTGCAGCTATAATCCTGAATAAAGAAAATTTTTGAATTTTGAAGTAAATATTGTAATAACAAAATGTATGATGTTCGCAATCGACGTGCTGTTTGATACTTTGTTTATCACATAAAATGATTTTTTTCTATAATTTTTTCCTTAGTTTATTAAGCCAAAGGGTAAATCACTCACCCAATCATTTTATGTACTCGCAATTAAAACGTATAGAATATTTGATTAATCGTACTAAGATGAAAAAAATTACATAATTGATCAACATTTTGCAAAGTTAGAAAAAAAGAAAAGGCTGTCAACTAAGTTCTAGTAACTGTCATTGGTTATTACTACAGCAACGACCTAATTTTTTAGAATTAATAATTAATTTTTTAGGATTATAATTACGAAATAACTGAAAAGAAACAAACTGAAGATTTTCATTGAAGTTTGACGTAGTACCAAAAGGCAGTCTAATTGAATTGAAAAGTTCTGAAAACTTGGAGCCTCATACCCATTTACATAATTAATGAAGAGCATTCTGTACAGATGTTAAAAATGTATTTATATACATATATATAAATATAAATATATATATATATATATATATATATATATATGTATATATATATATATATATATGTATGTATATGTGTGTGTGTGTGTGTGTGTGTGTGTGTATGTTGTTTTACATGTGGAATGATACATAATTATCTCGATGCGCCTGTTTGGCCATGTTCTGAAATTATTTTTAGTCGCGTATCAATCGAACTTTACGCAGATGATGATGATTATCAAAATACTTTATTATTAGCGAAATTATTGTTTGTAAGGGAAATAAGTTAATAATGTCCTTTGAATTGAATCACACAGTAGAATAAAAAATCTGTTTTTATACATTTTGAATGCCTTCACTTGTTTTTGCAATTGATGACGATGCCTTAAAAAGATATTGTATTTCTTACATCCGTCTGAATATTATAAACCAAATGTTGTAAAGTTTTACATTAATGGCATAATCTGTTTTTTGCCAAATCATGGAAAAATTAAGAAACTGAATTTCCCCTTAATATAATGGATATGTTCGCGATAGCATTATGAAGCAAATTATGGAATATATAAACAGACAAGTCTTGTATAATAAGGAGAACATATGGTTAGAAGAAAAATTTATAAGGTATAATTATTTGTTAAAAAATACAACATTATTTGGCAAATATATAAATTACATCAGTGATCCATGAAATCCGCGATTATCAAAAAAAATTGTACACTAATTTGAGTATCAATTTATCAATATATTTATATCCAAATACCTATTTAATATATTTTTCAATACCCCAAAAAATCTTTCCAAAACTTTGTCTTAAAATGCCCGAAAAAATTATATTTCGATCAGCCTTTATCCATTATTTTTATATGCAAAAATTTTGGAAATAAATTTTTATAATAACATGGTACGGTATATAAATGGCGATGAGAAATAAGGTCGAGAAATATTATTACAGGAATGAACAAAATAATTATATTCCAAAAAATGTCTAAATATATCTTTGTAAAGGGTAAAACAAAATACATGCAAAATATTTAGTATATGTCAATCTAATTGAAGTCCTGTATAAAACTTAATAAATAAAAGATAAATTTGGAAAACAATTTAGTAAAACGTTGTTTTCCTTTTTACGAACACAAATTTGAACATGCTTACTTTCAAAAAGTAATATTTTTTATTTTTTATTATTCTAAGGGCCAGTTATTTTAAAATATGATTATTTCTGGCAAGCAATATTCACTAATTGTAACCAATCCTACTCAACGCTCTATCTACCATATACCTTTTTTAACAGGCATGCATTTAAATAAAATCTAAACACCTTCTAGAATCTTCCAATTAAACCTTTCAACTTGTTTTCTCCATCTCACGTCCAACTGTTCAAAAAGATTTACGATTTTATAGAAGATTCTCAAATTTGAAATAAACTTATATTTCTGTCTTGGTAAGTTCTAGAAGAGGATAGCATAATTAGCTATACCTCCGCACGTGTGGATAGATCTCTTTCAAGACTACGACTGAATCGGTTTCTTTATTCATAACCTAACTCTGAACACTGACGGTTTTCATAAACTTTTAATTAACAACTGAATAATTTAGCCAGTCGAGCGGATTTTAACGCTCATTATTTAGAGAACTACCACGAATTCGTAACGCATTCCTCGTTCCTCTAACTTTTAAAACGAACCCGCTCCGTACATGAAGGAAAAGTTGTGTAAAAGTTTTTTTGCAGTTTATTTGATATCAAAAAAGAGAAGATATTTGTCACAATGCCGAAAATAGCCGAATAACATAAAAATAGAAACACGTCAAAATCACAGAGTTTATTTTAAAATTTCATTCTCTTGTTAATAAATTTTAATAAAAGCTATCATACAACTGCATCTATATATTCTGAAACAGTTAGCAGTACACAGGACATTCATTTTGTGGAAGCCATAGATATTTCTATAGAAGTTTACCTGACAAAGAAGTCATATTTTGAATCAGAATATAAGAAACGATTTCTAATACACGATTTCAACAATTATCTCAAGAAGGAATTGCAAAATGAATAACTAAACACAAATGAAAAATATCTTCTTATGTTATTAGACTGCACTGGTGATAAGTCACTAAGGACAAACATAAAGTTTGTTAACTAAAGGAGAACAGAAATTTATTTTTAATATTTTATTCTCTAGAAAAATCAACAATTTGCGAAATCATACTTACGATTATGAAGTCAATATTCATAGAAGGTTCAATGACCTATCCTAAAACTTAGATTTGAATTCTCAAGCTTTTTTCCTTCTTCTTGTAAATATGGCCTAATTTAAAGTTATGTGATATGAATATACTTTTTTGCTTAGTTTAAGAAATATTAGTTTTTTTTTCATATTCATAAGTTGCTAATTAAATTATTTGAAAACCAAACATTGATGTCGCTCAATTTTATATTTATTTAAATAATTATGATGTATTTTTGAAACTTTATTACGATCTCCGTTTTAATAATTCCTTAATACTCTTGCAAAAAAAATTGCAACCGGCTTAGACGTGGAACCTATACACAAAAAAAAGAAAAAGGCCTAAAATCACGAAAAGTAAAAAAAATCTTAAATATGAATATAATGATGGCATAATGGTACTTGTAAGTTTAAAAAAAGGAAAAGTATACAATGCTCTATATGTAATTATTACATCGGAGGATGAATGATTCTAAATGTTTTTTTCTTATTCTAATAAATTTTGGATTTTAAGGACATGGTAAATTTAAAAATAATTTTAAAATTTAGTTATTAGAATTATTTTGAAAACTTGAAAATATGTTACATGATAAAACTTCTAATACACGAACACGCTATGGAACTTGTAAAATCATTGCAAAATTTATAAAATGTTGAAAAAATGCTATCACGTCTTCAGAAAAAATTATATCAGAATAAAAACTGGATACAGTGTTTCCATAATATAATCGTAACAATTCGCATCGTCTCATTAAACTTTACAGAACTTAATAAACAAATATTTAAGACCTACTACGTAGTAAAACTGACTGAAAAACATTGCTAACATCTCAATAGAATCGGATCTGTTAGGAAAATTAAACAGTTTATAAAAAAGGACGCACAAAAGGTCCAATTCACCTAGAATAGCAATTATGATGGAAGTGATAATTTTATATTGTCTTTTATCCTTAATTTTTAAGACCATTTTTATTATTATTTTTTTTTTGGATTGACATCGCCTATATAGACCATACCTATATAGACCACCTATATAGACCACACCAGATTCAGTATAGGTTGTAAAATATGAATATAACAATAAATTTATTAAAACACTTAAAACAAAACACTCTTAAATTTGTTTTTCTAATGTTAGAAGTGGGACCTATAATTTTACCCCTGCCAGTGTTATAAAAACTGGAACGAGATATAAATAAATGCACAAGCACTCCAAATGAGGTGGGCACGAACTTTCAATTAAGTATCCGAATTTAGTATAGAATCTTCTCTGCCATATGTTTTCTCTAAGTATACTTTATATGGAATCAATGAATTGCGCTCAACAATAATACTAGCGTGATATTTTTATGTTCACTATTTTCCCTTCGACATAAAGAAAAATCTTATTAAAGTTATAAATTACTGAAAAGCAAGTTCATGAGATTTAAATAATATTTGTCCCCTGTACACTCTTTACTGCTTTTTTATTTCTTTGCCAATATAAATAATAAAAGAAAAATTACAAAATTCATCCCTTCGACGTATGTTGTCATTAAATAATAACAAAACCTACAAAATTCACCTTTCCGACATACGTTTGCCATTGACTTTATTAATTTTTTTAAATTTACGCAAAGTCTCTTCATCCTGTCGGAAGCAAAAAATAAATTCACAAAAAGGAGACGTTATTGCCCTCGATTATTTTTAATTAAAAAACATTTTCACCACCCAAAAGCAAAGTTTATCTCTCATTTCTTCTTTAAAGAAATACTTAATTCAGTAAAAAATATCAAAAAACAACAAGAAAAAATAAAAGTCATTATTCACATCTTTTTGAAATAAATGTAATTCAACATTATCAATCCATTTATTAAATCTCTTTGACAGGTATCAAATAAATCGAAACTAAATGTTACATTATATTTTAAAGTACACCAAATATCGACAAGGCTATTAATAAATATTAATTCGAACGTTGTTTATATTTGAGGCTGTATAATACCTGAAAACAAAAACTGCGAAATAAATCGTAACGAATTATGCGGATTAAGATCGTTATATCTGAAAGCGCCGTAAACCTGCGCAGTTGTGCACCTTTGAATTGTTATTGTTGTAAAAAATTCACTGGATATAATCCTCTTAAGTTCATCATTGCAACGATAAACGGCGAAGCTTCTTGTAGGTGACTCTGGTCCTATGTTCAGGTGAGCTTTCCGTTTTTGCCGTTATCGTTCGTTTGCATTAAATATTAAAACTCGTATTTTTTTCATAAAACAATATTTAATAGCGTATTTACGTCAGTTTTCATGTTTAAAAAACTACACAATATTTACTTGGGCAACTAAGATAGTAGGCAAGTTTTGCAAAATTCGGTTTATTGATATATAATTTAGATACGCAATAAAATATAAAAACTATGCTAATATTTGGCAAATTAAACAAAAATTTAGCGAAACAAGTGAGACAATATCATGCGATGAATAGAAACAAAAACAAGGATAATGACAAATACACAATAATAAACACATTTGGTTTTATATTTTGATGCATTCATGAACGGAAATCTCGATATATAAATTGTTGATATTTCTTTTTCCTCGTATAACATAGGAAAGTACTTCAATTAAATTTGATACATAGATAACGTCGTTTACAAAAATAACCTGCTATTGGGAAAGAGTTTTGTGCTATTTATATAAAGAAATTAAATTTCATAGTTTATTAAAAAATCTATCAACTTTGTATTAGAAGTCAATTAGACGGTAATATATTTTAAATTATTTACGGTGTTTTTACGGTTTTTTCACAAATCAAAGTGCTAATTCAGAAATACATTTTTTATAATTTAAATCCATAATATTTAGACATATTGACTGTTGTTTTTTTTTAATTATTTAACAATATAAATAAACAAGAATTTGGGAAATTAACCTTTTTGACTGGCACAAGCCGCAAGCTTAATTTTTTAAATATACACACAAGTCTCTTCTGTCTATTAGGAGTTGAAAATAATTCACAAAAAAGACAACGATAATCGCTCTCGGTTTTCTAACATTTGTATATTTGAATGAAAAATCTTTCACTATAAGTTAGATTTAATACTTCACACTAAATAACACTATAACGAAATATCGAACAATTTTCATAATTTTCTGTGGAATATGTTAAGAAAAAAAGTAGTTTATTTCTTATTAAAAAATTATAACAGAGTATAGTTTGCTGTCCATTTATAAAGTCCCTTTGATGACTATTAAAGAAATTAGGCGTTATATTTTTTTTACAAGATATTATATATAAACGTGGCCATAAATAAACCCTGGTTTCATTGTTTGTGTACCAGGCTATGCGACACCTGTAATAGGTAACTTTGACCTGAATCCTAACGGATTATTTGGATTAAGAGCATTATATGGGAAAGCGTCGAAAACCTGCGCAGTTGTGCACCTCTCCATCATTATTATTACGAAACGTTTACCCGATATAATCCTCTTAAGTTAATCGTTATAACGGAAAGGGCCAAGCTTCTGTAGGCAGTTTCCGGTCCGATTTTCATGGCAGCTTTCCTTTTTTGCTGTTACCGTTTCATTTGCATGAAACATTTAGAAATTTAAATGTTGCTACTCGTAAATTTAAAAAAATATTGGCAAGCAATATCTTGAATTAATATGATTAAATTCCAAAAAATCTGTGTAAGCCTCTTCATTTTATTATCAATTAGACGCAAAAATTTGTAAGATTAACAATGAGTGTTTTATTTATTAAATTTATTTCTGTAAATTATCCATTGTTTTATTCTTCAACCCGTGTCAGTACACTATTCGACCTATGCCTCTTCCATAATTTTCCAAGCAAGTCTATCTTGAGCAACCTATATGCAAAATATTCACGCTGTTCTTTTGACGTTTTCACACCAGCGAAGCGGTGGACGAGCTGCACGAGGAAAGTGGTCTCCTGGGCAGATTCAGAAGTCATTTGAAGAGCTAATCTATAAATTATATGGATTACTTTTTATTCGAACTTCTTCGTTTTGCAGCTTGCTCTTAAGTTTTTGACTTCGAGTATTGGGGGAAATTTTTAGGTTTTTTATCCATTGAGCGACATTTAATATAAAAACTGCTAACTATTGTTCTATCCTTCGTAATATATGAATTTACCGTTAGTGTCCTTATCTATGTGAAGGAGAAGGTGTCTTAAACGATTAAATGGAAGAACATTAATGAGAAGGAAATTTGACCTTTTTTCCCTATATGGCTACTCCATTACAATGCAATTTATGTTATATTAAACTTGCGTGATACAAATGATTAAAGACATTTGTAACATTTACGGACATAAAATTCTTTTTGTCTTTCAACGAAAAAGTCTTTATATTAAAATGTCAAACTCCGTGTTGTATGAAGCATATATTTTATCTTATCTTTATTCCTCTTTATTCATTAATATTTAATTAGAGGATAATAAACTATACAATAAACTATAAAATTTGGGTGACCAGCCGGAGATGACGAGAACTGACGCGAATTGACGGAAGCGAACCCATAATATATTCTCTATACTTACTTGTTGGCCTCAATTCATTACCATAAATAAACAAAATAGATATGTAGATAAGTCTGTAACAAGTAATTAAATTTTATGAGGTTAGAAAGACAAATATAAATTTATGAAAATGTCTGAGGGTTCCGTGTACATTTCGGCACTTACAAAATTTAAATATAACATATCTATTAAACTATTTACAAATATTGATTTTTCAAAATGCGAATATATTGTCTGCCATATTTTTTATATACTTCAAATTATGGTGCATAATTAAAGAAATACAACCTATTGGATATATTTACTTGTATGAGCTCTAAAAAGTATATTTTTTATAATATTAAATTGAACAATTTCGCAAATGAGGTGTGAATGGCTTATTTTTTGGATGTTTTTAAGCAGTAATTTCGAAGTATCCCTGGTAGTATCTCCGATAGTATCTCTGAATATATATCTGTTAGTATCTCTGAAGATATATCTAGTAGTATTTCTGGAGATATACTATGTAACATTATGAAAAAAAAAATGTTCGAGGACATTGTTATTGACCTCTTAAAACGGCATCTGATGCTATATACGGTAATAAAAAATAATTAAATTATTTAAATTGCTCCCCTAAAATTCCGCGTAAATTTTTTGAATGTCAGATATTTACATTTGTAGGGGTTGAGTTTATTACTATACCAAATTTCGAGTCATGTCAAGTGGATTTTGAAAAACATAGCTGGGACCGAGTGTCGTCGACAGATACTTGAGTGATCTTATAAAGGTTCCGTTTTTGTTTTACGGTAAAAAGTCTTACACATTAGTTACAGGGTGACACCAGTGTCGCATAGTTACAGATTTACTCTTGCTTTGTTGAAATTCTTATATACAATTTACAAGTTGGCGACTGTATTGCACGATTACAGTTTCACACCTGAGTTGTTGAGGGTCTTATACACAATTTATAAGTTGTCACATCTGTCGCACAGTTACAGGTCGACAACTGTGTTGTTGAAAGTCTTATACACAAATTACAAAGTGGCACCTGTGTTGCGCGATTACAGTTTGATACCTAAGGTGTTGAGAGTCTTATACACAATTTACAGGTTGACACCTGTGTTATATAGTTACAGATTGACAGCTGTGTTGTTGAAAGTCTTGCACAAAATTTACGAGTTGACACATGTGTTGCACAATTACATGTTGACAACTGTGTTGCTGAAAGTTTTGTACATAAATTACAAGTTGATACCTGTGTTGCATAGTTACAGGTTGATGCCTGTGTTCTTGAAAGTCTTATACACAATTTATATTTTGACACCTATGTTGCACAGTTGCAGGTTGACAACCGTGTTGTTAATATCCTAATACATAGTTTACAGGTTTACACTTTTATTGCACAGTTACAGGTTGCTACCTATGTTAATGAAAGTCTTACACACAATTCACAGGTTGAAACCTGTGTTGCACATATGTAAGCATAAAAATACCAAGTTATTTTAAAACGTAAACAAATGTTTACAAATAACATAAAAAATATATAATAAAATTAATTAAAGGGATATTACAAGCTATAATTATTTTTAAATCACCCAACAATTCTATTCTCGCATTCCTGAAGTGAAAAAATGCACTGAGCACTATTTTAAGTAGCTGTGATCACTGTACATAACGTGTTTCAGAGTTTTGCTAGTTCTAACCCGATCTGTAAATAATCAATATTTATTATATAAAATTGTCGTGTGTATATAAAATTGTCGTGTGCTCCACTCTGCAGTAAAAACCAAACTTCGCAGATGAATGGCATTTTTGCGTGGTACTAGCCTCCACCCCCCCAACGTGCACTATGGTGGCTGCGCGTCGATAACTATAAGGGCGTAGGGAACTAAAAAACTCAGCGAAGCGGGTATTTACTTCCAGTATAAATTAAAATCGTCAACATCCGAACCGCATTCAGGTCACCTTCAAGATACACATGATCGCAAGAAAAATATAACAAAACGCGTGTCTAAACTAATAGGAGGAGGAGCGCGCGTAGCCTTTGTCTGGCGTACGGAACTATTATATTCCACTGCGTAAAGTATAAACTATCTCAAAAATATATATATTAAAGGACTGTAATTCCGCACTTAACGAGTATGTTTCAAACGAAGTTCAGATAAGTACTTTTTGAAAAGGATTTTTCAAACAAAATTATTCCCGTGTAAACAATTTTAATAACTATCCACGAAGAGGTACCTGTATATTTAATTAATAAATTATTTCTTTAGATATTTCATTAATATTTTTTATTTGTTTTCAATCAAATATATAACAAAACTGCACTGATTATAATGCGGCACTGATTTATAATGTCAACAAAAAATATGTGTCTATCTATACGTATCAGAAAATTGTAACGAAGTCGTGTTTGCACACCCAAAATTTCTTGAGCCTGTCTTCTTAAGCCTCACAAGGTCTGCTTTTTGAGAAATATTTATAAGATCAAGGAATTTCTCAAATAAAATGATCAACATGCAAGGCATTGTTTAATTAGAGTTTTAATTTAGAACCTGTTACCATATTTTACAGCAATTTCATATTAAGAAGGGAAGTTTTAAAAACCGCAATTGTGGGTCTTGACAGAAACCCTGTTTCTTATTGAGGTCTATTTTATAACTATACGTATTAAGTACAAATAAAAAAAAGAGAAAGTTTTAGTTTACATTTAAATTTAAATTCTTAGCCAATAATTAAGCCAAAATATATATATATATATATACATATATATATATATATATATATATGTATATATATATATATATATACATATACATATACATATATATATACATATATATATATATATATATATATATATATATATATATATATATTTATAATGTATAGAATACCGGAATAAAACTGAAGAATAAATTCCAGAAAATAAACCTAAATGCGAATGCATCTGAGATACAATCTGTTATTTTGGAGTTAGCTGCAGCTATGCGGCTTTGTTGTTTTAATACCTCGTCTATAAATCAATTTAGCAAGAGTCTACGTTCTCATAAACGAGAGCGACCACACTGTGACACAACCACCCTCGTTGTAGGTCCACAGGTGATTGACGGGAGCGTTCTCATTCAATAATGAGACGGTAGTTACGCTAATATTTAAACACAAAAGTATCGAAAATAGGTTTCTCTTAATTTAAATATAACTAATTCCTGTTTTGAAAAACTGCTAATCTAGCCACTGCATATTATGAAAACCTTTTGTTTAGTATTGATTCAAAAGATATATAGGTATTAAAATGGTGTCAAAATTCCAAAATATATTTTGAAAATAGAATTAAAATATTTATGAAAATAGAATATTTATATTTTTTTAAGTGCCTTATCTAAGCACTGAATAAATTATTCTAAAATTAGTAATACCATAAATTCGAAAGTGATTTCGTCTATGTATTTGTGTCCCTTTCACACCTCAACTTCTTTATCGTTAATTGATACAATAATTTTTTTTTTATTTAAATAAATCCTTATTGATGTTTGTTTAATAGTTCATTTTCCCAAAGAGAATCAACACGAAAAAAACGTAATAAGTATTAAATTATTAATATAATTGGTCAATACTCATAGCTGAACAAGGTATTCACCGCATCCGCTTTGCGATGCCGCCCGACGCTCCGTATGCGTACACTGTAGGGCGCGAATTCTAGCATTGAGATTGGAATATTGTATCTCAAGAACGAAAAAACAAGTTAATTATAATCGTCCAATTTTGTAGTTAGAAAGGCATATACACCGCCTTACTATACTAATATAACAATAGCCTGTATATAACATCGAGGTTAACATTGAATACATTGTATTTTAGAATGGAATTATTTTAAAGATATTGTTATCTTTCTTAGTTTAGTTTGATTTCACCCTTTAACTACTCAACCAATCTTTCTGAAGCTTTAGGAAGATATCAATGAACAAAAGATAATTTTTATCCCAGATTATTCGGAGATTTTTCTTAAGAATTTTTTTTTAAATTACACTACATTTTTTTCCCCGCTCCAAGCGGAACTTCGGGTTAAATTAAGCCAGAAAAAAAATTAAAATGCTCCATATAAAGGCACAGAAACAAAGTGGGGATTTCATTGTTATGAGAATTGCTTTGCAAACGATCTATTTTATAGAAATTGACATTATAAAATGATTATCACTTTTATATTAGACACTTTAACTGTTTCTATTTTATTCAACAAATTGTATCATATAGTGACTTTCATTAATAATTAATTATTAATAAAAATTATATCGTGCTTATGTAACTTTGTGTTATTTTTTGATGTTTGTGTGACATAAATGGTTTCGTTTTGAATAAACTTATTTGTTGTTTTGTTTTCGTCGACATACCGAATGAATATATTTTTATACATTTTTATCAATGTTAATATAAATAAACCTTCCTATGTAAAAGAGAAACATTTACTGCCATGTTACTGAATTTAAAATTTAACATTTAATTCAAACAAAATGATAACAGGAAAAATAGAAATATGCCTCGGAAACTGGCAATGAGTTGCTCTTGGGCAGTTGCCCAGCTTTACTCTGGAACAGTGAAATTAAGTGGGTTACGTCCAGCGGATGCGTTATAATAATGATAATGTACACAGAAACGCTGAATATCCTTTAATACGATGCTCTTAGTTCTCATAATATATGAAGGTGTAGTTTCTTGCTGTGATCATTAGATGTTTTGTGTTAAGCCACAAAACATAAGCACGGGGACTCTCGAAAAGAGTTTTAACTAATAACTAGTTAATATTTGTTTATAATAAAAAGAACTTCATAATTTAGAAATATTAGAACATTTTTATTAATTTTTTATCGTTTGTGGATAGTTTATAATGAATTTAAAAATAATTTTACTTGCAGTACTGTAAATGAAATTATATTCAGTTCAAAATATTGTACTTGGGTAATGGCTGTGCTATTCGTTAATATTGTATTAGACGTAAAGATCTAAACAATAGTAATCATTTTATGAAACTAAAGAAGTACTTCTTTTAGTTTTATAAAGGAAATAATCTACAAAAATTAAATAAAACCTATAAGTAAAGTAATAATTAATGTGAGCTAAAAATGAGATTATTTAAATATATGAAAAAAATTAAATCATAAATTAATTTAGGTTATATTATAGTTAGTAAGTATAGGCATATAAAATAAGGAAAATATTCGGTCATTTCACGTTAAACCAATTCACTTTCACTGTTGTCAATGATTATTTATCTTAAGGATGAGACGGAGAATCTGAACAAATTTGCGAATAAAGAAAGATATGTTATATAGAAATAGTGTTAAATCTATATTAAAAATACTATGAGCTGTTAAACGAGAATTATATCTGACGGTAACTTAGTATTTGTGGGACACGCTTTGATTGTCAAAGAGATAGGTTACTTTAAGTGTGTCCTGTATTTTATCATATAGGTTTACTACAATTACATTTCACGTCTTACTAAACTGCTAAAAAATGTACATTAAACTTACAACTGTTACTAGCCTTTTGAATTTATACTAAAATAAAGGCTTTAATAATGTGCAGCGGCCAGATTAGCAGTTTTTCAAAACAGAAAATAGTTATCGTTGAATTAAGAGAAACGTACTTTCGATACGTTTGTGTCCAAATATTAGCGACACTACCCGTTCATTATTGAACGAGAATGCTCCAGTCAATCACCTGCGGGCCAACAACGAGGGAGGTTGTGTCACAGTGTGCGCGCTCAGCGTTCATGAGAACACCGTAGACACTCGCTAAATTTATTTATAGACGAGGTATTAAAAAAAACAAAGTCGCATAGTTGCAGCTAACTCCAAAACAACGGATTGTATCTAAGATGCATGTGCATTTAGGCTTATTTTCTGGAATTTATCCTTCAGTTTTAATCTGTTATTCTAGAAATATGTATGTATATATACATACGTACACACGTACACACGTATATATATATACATATATATATATATATATATATATATATATATATATATATATATATATATATATAACTTGAATGTAAACTAAAACTTCTAATCGAATATTTGGCGTATAACAATTATAAATTTTATTTATATTTAACACGTATAGTTATAAAATGGACCCCGATTAGAAAAAAGGTTTTAACAAAGCCCACAATTGCGGTTTTTAAAACGTGCCTTCTTAATATGAAAATGCAGTAGAATATGGTAATTGTTTCTAAATTAAAACCTTAATTAAACAATGTCTTGTATAATGATGGTAGTTGTCATTTTAATTGAGAAGTTCCCTGATCTTATAAATATTTCACAAAAAGCAGACCTTGTGGGGCTTTATTTCAAGAAATATTGGATATGCAAACACTACTTCGTTACAGTTTTCTGATACGTATAGATATTTTTATATACTTATATTTATATGTGTATGTGGGTTGAAACAATTTGAAGAGTACTGTAGTATCAATGTTGTCTAATTGTATTATGTTTAGAAGATATTAAGTATGGGTGATGATATTATATTTAGTTGTTCATTTAATATATTAATGTTGGTGTCTTTTTTATGTCTGTTTATTTCTAATGTTTCTAGGATATTAAGTTTATTACCTTTTGCATTTATTTGTAATATATAGGGGGCATTATCAGTATGAGGGTGATGATTATTCTCAATGAGATGTTTAGCAAAGTGAGATGTGTCTGGTTTGTTATTTCGCCAGCTGGCAATGTGTTCTTTGTATCTTGTGGTAAAATCTCTTCCTGTTTGACCTATGTATAAACTATTACAGTCGTTACATTAAAGTTTATAGATACCACTTTTTTATGTTTGTCTATTTTTTCTTTTTTATTAATAAGTGTTATACCCAAGTTATTTAAAGTACTATACGCACATGTTATAATATTTATATTTTTATTATTAGTTAAGAATTTCCCTAATTTGAGAGATATATTACCTATGTATGGGATATTTATTTATAGTTAATATTATTTGTATTTGGTACGACCTGGTATATTTTTTGTATTAGTATTTTTCTTAATTTATTATGGTACAGTTTTGTGACAATTGATGGGTTATAATTATTATTTACTGTGATTTGTTTTATAGTTTTTATTTCTTTACGTAAATTAGGTTTTTCTAGGGGGATGGTTAAAGATCTGTGAATCGTGGAATGAAAGGCTGCTAACTTATGGGACCAAGGGTGTTGAGAATGACTATTAATTATGGAGTCTGCAAATGTGTCTTTTCGAAATATACTAAATATATGTTTATTATTTTTGCGTTGTATTGTAAAATCTAAAAAGTTTGGTTTATTATCGGATTCTACTTCTCAGGTAAATTTAATATTATTGTGTAGGGAGTTGGCAAAGTTAACAAACTGGTCTAATTGTCGCTATGTAACTTTCCAGCAGATAAGGATGTCATCAACGTATCTATAATAGTATAATATATTGGTAGCTAATTTACTGTTTAAGAGGCTGGATTCTAGATTGTTCATAAATAACTCGGCTAAAAGAGGACTGAGGGGGGAGTCCATTGCAAGGCCATTTGAAAAAAAATGCTTGGCTAAAAAAATGTTTATCGAATAAGAAATAATTTTGGTCCATGTATAATTTAAAGAGGCCTCGTAGAATAACAACAATTGAAATTATTATCCTCACTAAAATATTGGTAGATCGTACAACTCTCGGAAATATAAAAAAAGCCTACACCGCTCCCCTACAATAAACTCACTAAACACAAGCAGTGGGAAAACCCACACAGACTCGGCTTCAGCTATTGTGTTTGAAACATATAAATACTGTTGGATGTTCCTAAGAGTTATTCTTTGCTAATATCCCACCTGAAGATGTTGTAATACAACGAAACCTAGGTCGTGGTAAAGAACTTAAAGAAAGCAAAAATAATACTACATCACGTAGTTTTATTTAATTGTGAATAAAAATTTCTACAAAATTAAGGCCAAATATATTCAATATTGATAATACTCTTAGGATTATGGTTCTTCGATTGGCGAAGAAATTTCTGGAAAGGTGAATTTCCTTTGAAATCTGAAATAAATTAGTGCCATCTATATGACTTCTGATAGAAAGTTTACTAGTTTTTAAATATTATTTAAAATTAATACGTACGATGGTATCCAGGTACCTATTTTTTCTATTATTACGCCTACGAAAATACACAAGGCAATACATTTACATTGTGGAAAATATGAGTAAGTAATATTAATTAGAAGTATAATATACCCTTAAATATATATATATAT
The DNA here is from genome assembly GCA_039881145.1 of Druceiella hillmani. NCBI lineage: Eukaryota > Metazoa > Arthropoda > Insecta > Lepidoptera > Hepialidae > Druceiella > Druceiella hillmani. Next base: position 26,899,677 of record JAYKKI010000025.1, read on the forward strand.
ATGTATATATATAGATATATATATATATATATATATATATATATATATAAATATATATATATATATATGATGTTACAGACTGTGACTAATTTATTAATAAAAATCCGATGAGATTAAGTAGTCGGAAAGGTGAATTTTGTCAAGTTTTTTACTTACCAATAATGTTTACGTTATTGTGGAAATAGAGCTACTTACTAAATACACATTAGAATTAGGGTTCTTCAATTTGCGAAGCAATTTCTGGAAAGAAAAATCAGTATTCCTGTGAAGTAAAACACTGTCATCTATATGACTTCTGGTAAAAAAATTATTAGTTTTTAAATATTATTTCAATTTAATTTTGTAGTACGTGGATACAATATCTACGTATCCAGTTTTTTCCATTATTACGCCTACGAAAATACATTGGGCAATATATTTACGTTGTGGGAAATAATGTTAATTAAAAGTGTGATATAACCTTAAATATTTATCAATATATTTAAACGCATAAAAGAATTTAGTAATACGAGTTCTATTTGTACTTAATCAAATTCGAATTTTGGGTATAATTGTTGGTTTAGACTATTTAAGCAATCGTTACAAAATTCCAACTTGCAATGTATGTGTACGTTTTCCTATCATTTCACAACAGTTAAATCTAATAACATTATTGTTTACTTTCGTGGAAAATCTCTGCTTAATATATTACGAAAAATAGTAGGTCAATCAAAGGTCGATTATAATAAATAAAAATGTTATAAGACTTCTTTTTTAAACCAATTAATATATGAAGAGAAAACATTTTAATTTGAGACGCTCAGATATGCTCAAAAGCTAATGATAGAATATATTAAAAAGATAAATATTGTGAAAATAAACTGAGATTTTTTAAAGTAATTTTATATATGCTTTTCATATATTTTTATGTAGATTAATGGTACACGTAAGACTATTCAATCCGAGGAAAAATATTTTGTTCAAATATTGACTTTCAATGTTTACCATAGTGAAAATCACAATAAAAGCTTTTATTTTGCGTGGGAGATGACACCAAATTATCTTTTAGGTCAACGGGATTTACCCTAAGCTCTGATCTTCGAACATAAATGAAACGTCATTGTAACTTTTATAATAAGCCAACTAACTCTTCTTAGTTATGAATCAAAGTGACGGTATTACGTCATTGTCAGTCCCGAAGCTTAGTAATACAAACTAATACCTCGTATTTTCAGCTTAATCATCGTTTCAGCTTAAACATTATCTTGCTGCTTAAACCGCACGGAGCTTACGAGAATATTAAGCTCCATAAAACCTACAGAGTTAGGATGGGCTTTTATTTTTAGGGCTTTCCAAAACAGAAACCTGGGAGATGATATTGATTTCCCTCGTCATGAGTTTTCTTTACTTAAATGACGTGAGGTGTAATGCAGGCTCTAGAGAGGATTATTAATTTTCTTCCTTTGATCCTTTTAATTTCTTTTAAACTTTCAACAAAAAAATCAAAATTCTTTAATACTTATGTTCCACACTACAAAACTTTTAAATAACACTATTATTGTCTGAAATAATTAAACAGTAGGCTTCACAATTGTTTTTCCCATAGAATGAATTGAATCTAAATTATCACTTAGAAATATATAATTTAAATTAGCATGGATGTAAAAAGGTCATGAGAGCAGATGAAATTATATTTCTATCTACTTGTATTCTGTATATCCTGTCTATGCTATGGCTGTCAGCTGGCAAAATTGTATAAAGAATTGAAAAATATACCGAATATTTGTGGCTGAAATTTTATGGTTTTAGATAATATCGGTGAAATGAGAAATAATAATTAATTTTTTGTTATTTATTATTATTTATAATTTTATCGATTTTTCTAAAACCTATGTGTACAAGTAAAAAATACGTCTAAGAAAGAGCCATGTATCAGAGAAGCAATGGTGTGGCTATAACCCCTGTGTAACTCATTTCGGCAATTAGGATTTTCAAAATACTTTCTGATTTATCTACATTTTAACAAATTTAAATTTAAGGCTTCTTACCAAGAAATACTTTTCATATATATATTATTTATTCATTGGCATCAGTTCAAAGTTAGAAATTCTGATTACGAAAAAAAGCTGAAAATAAGTTATTTAACTCAAAATGACAATAATCCACGCGCCTCGTAATTTGTAGAAGTGGATTTTCAATATCTTAGCCGATGTATTCCAAAAATACTGCTATAGTGAGACGGTTATCATTAAATCATTCACGTGTTTATTTCCATAACTCTATAATACTTTCCGTAACTAAAGTTACTATGTTTGATGTTCCACCCGCGTTATTCTATGTTTTAAGTAGATAGATATTACTTACTGTTTTATTACGTAACGTATTTAAAAAAGTTTAGTACTTTGTAGTGTGATAATAGCAAATGTTGAATCTATCAATTAATATATAATTCACTATCATTCACTTTAGTTATTAGCGGCTTTGTTACCATTATAATTTACTAAGAAAAAATCACACAAGTTTATTCAAAAGACACTAAAACTTTTTGTTATTAATGAATAGTATACAATGGCTTGGAAACCTTTTGGGAACATACATTTTTTTCGATCTTTTTGTACTCAATACGCCTTAATTCATACTTTTAGTCATATGAACACATTGCAGCCGGTATAGTAACTAATCACCCTCGGAATGATGTCCTTACTCTAAAACTCTAAAAACTGTTTTTAAATTGAAACTGAATGGTAGCTATACAATACTGCAAAAGTATTTTCACATTTCCGACCCTTCGTACTCTTTGTAATTTGAGAAAAAACTTTGGTCGTTTGGTTCATTTCTAGCAAGACAACTAACTTGGTGCTAAGACAGTTTTAGTGCGTAACTCCGAGGAAAATTATTAAAACAAATGTTACTTTTGGGTTTTATCTCAATTTAAAGAAAAATATGAATTGGGTAACTTCCTGTTTTATTCCTTTGCAGCTTAAAACTTTTATACGAATGACGTCAAATTCCTTATTTACACAAATATGAAGCGTTTTTATATTTTTTGAAAAATTTATATGGATTTGGAATAAGGTAGGTAAATGTAAAAAATAAATCGATTACTTTCTTCAGTACCTTTGTTATGATACACTCTCTCTGCCTATATAGTACGCTATTTTTATTTAATTAACTTATCAATATTCTTCTTCTTAGTCGTGCACTCTTGACAGAGTGGTTGTGATCATTATTCGGCTGGTTCCTTCGCCACTGCCGCCCTCGCGATGTGACGCCATGTAGTTCGGTGATTTGCGGAGTGAGAGTAGTCATTTACATTGGAGTGCGTCGCAGATTTTATTAGGTCTGTCCACCGTGTCGGAGAGCGTCTGCAAGATCGTTTACCTTCGACTTTGCCTTGCACGGAGTCCTCATGGAGTCCTCGTTACGGGTGACATGTCCAAAGAATTTGAGGATTCGTAATTGCACAGTCGACGATAATCTCTCTTTGATGTTAAGTTCCTTGAGAATCGAAACCTTGGTTCGGTGCGCGGTCCATGGGATCCTAAGCAAACGCCTCCAGCACCACATTTCCAGCACGTTAATTTTGCGGCGGTCTTGCATCCTCAGCGTCCAGGTCTCAGCTCCATATAGAACAATCGGAAAGACCAGGCATTTCATAAGACGAACCTTTGTGTTTCTAGTTATTCTGTGGTCTTTCCAGATCTTTGTGAGTTTTTCCACTGATGATCTCGTCACGGCGCAACGTTTTCGAGACTCATCCTCGCAACCTCCATCATTAGCGATAGTGGAGCCCAGATATACGTAGCGATTCACTACCTGGCATCCTGCTATATTTTGGATGTTCAGTTGGTTATTGTTAGCGCGATCTACAATCATCATTTTAGTCTTATCGCGATTAATTGTAAGCCCAAACTCCAATGCCGTGGTCTCCAGTCGTTGTAGGAGAAACTCGATTTCATCTTTTGTTGACCCTAGGAGGGTGGTGTCATCTGTGTATCTCAAGTTTGATATCTCCGACCCCCCACCGATATTTCCTTATTGCAATCTTCAAGAACTATACGCATAAGGTATTCCGTGTATATGTTAAAGAGAAGAGGAGATAGTATACAGCCCTGTCTAACACCTGCTTGCGTTTTGAAGCGTTCGGAGTCAATACCGTCTACTCGGGCCGCGGCTGTGCCATCTTCGTATAGACGCCTAATGAGTTGTACAAGATGATGCGGTACACCCATTTCCGTCAGGACCAGCCACAGTTTCCACTATTTCACGGTATCGAAGGCTTTTCTGAAATCGACGAAGCATATATAGATGGCAATGTTAAACTCTCTAGCCTTCTCTACAATTTGTCGCAATATCAGCAGCTGTTCTCTTGTACCTCGACCTTTTACAAAACCAGCTTGTTCGGAGGCGATTTCTCGGGACAAAAAACTCTGAAGCCGTGTGTTAACAATATGCAGCATTATTTTACTGGCGTGGGATATTAGGGAAATGAGTCTGTAGTTACTGCACTTTTTCGTCGGTCCTTTTTTGTGTAACGGTATGAATATGGAATGTGACCAATCGCTCGGCCAAACTCCAGTGACCCATATACGACAGCAGATGGTGTGCAGTATGTTTACTCCGACTTCCCCCACGGCTTTCACTGTCTCGATCGGGATCTCATCAATGCCTACAGTCTTGTTCCGTTTAAAATGGTCTATAGCGGCCCGCACCTCATCTTTTAATATCATTGGCTCTTGCTCTGTGGTTTCTTGGTAGGGTTTTATGTTTGTTGCTGTGTCAGCAAAGAGAGACTTACAGTACTCTTCCCAGACGCTAGCAATATCTTTGATTTCCGTGACGGTGTCTCTGGTCGCATTCTCAAAAGCCCACGTCTTCGGTTTGAACTGACGGGTTATAAGTTTGATTTTCATGTGTAGGTCTTTTGTTTTAAACATTTGAGAATGTTTCTCTACCTCATCACATATTGATTGTAACACTATATTAAGGTCGCAATGGCACGACGCTTGTTTGACGGAACTCATGGCGTTCAATTCCTGCACTTTTGCGCCCTTGGCTTTCAGGTCCCTACGACTCTCAATCGAATCCCAAGTTTCACTCGACATCCAGTGCTGCCTCTTTTTGGATATTCCGTTGAGCTGTGATTCGTGCACAGCATCTTTTATGAATTGCACGGTGGATTTCCAAAGCTTGTCAACGTTCTCTCCCTTGCTACAGTTTTCACGCCAACACTGTTCTTTATTTAGTAGTAATTGAACAAACGAGTCTTTATCACGGATTTCCAAGCGTTTGGCCAGCTTAGCTTCCACAGCTGTATATTGAAATTACTGATATTTGTTCCGAATGGGACAACTTGGTGGTTGGTGTACTGGGATGTGAAGTTCATGTTCGAATTCGTGTTCATTATTTTTTTTTGTTTGTTGGCAATTTTGTCAAACATTTTCAAAATATACGTCATTTGTAAGCGGATTGTTTACAAATTTACGCACACTCAGGCCTGAACCTAAATACATGGCAGTGAACACATTGGAGGAAACTTTGAGAGCTACTGCATTTTTTTAATAAGACCGGTCACCTTATTTTCTTTATAATAAAGCCATCATAGTTACATAGGCTTATAAATATAATAAACTTGCTTTACAATAGGTCTCGAGATATTTATGTCCGAAATAGCTACTTTTAACACTGAATTAAAGAATAATTAATCAATAACCTAAATCTCTGCTTGTTTACTTATAAACTTGAAATTTGGCAATAAGTTAGGTTATTAGATATACATAAAGAGAAAAGTCAGAAAATGTGAAACAAAAATTCACAAAATGGTAAATAAAAGAAAAGTTTACAGCGTAAATTTAAATATGAAAAGGGCTTTGCCTGCCATCGATATTAGCGATAGAAATTTCCAGTTGATCAATAAGTGGGTTCATAAAATTAATCCATTAATAATTCCTAGTAAGTTTGAGGCTATTTATCCAAATCTTTAAAACCAAAATTCATAAAACATGCCCACACTGGATATAAACTAAATTTTAATTACTTATTCTTGTAAAATTAAGGAGAGGATATTAGCAAAGATTGTATCTTTGCTAATATCCCACCTGAAGATGTTGTAATACAACGAAACCTAGGTCGTGGTAAAGAAATTAAAGAAAGTAGAGATAATACTACATCACGTAGTTTCATTTAATTGTGAATAATGAATTTCTACAAAATTAACGCCAAATATATTCAATATCGAATTATTATATTTAAAATGAGTGCTATATTCAAAATTATTATATTGAAAATGAGTGGTAAATTCAAATTATTATATTTAAAATGAGTGCTATATTCAAATTATTATTAATAAAATGAGTGCTATATTCAAATTATTGTATTAAAAATGAGTGCTATATTCAAATTATTATATTTAAAACGAGTGCTATATTCAAATTATTATATTAAAAATGAGTGCTATGTTCAAATTATTATATCTAAAATGAGTGCTATATAATTATTATATTAAAAATGAGTGCTATATTAAAATTATTATATTAAAAATGAGTGCTATATTCAAATTATTATATTAAAAATGAGTGCTATATTCAAATTATTATATTTAAAATGAGTGCTATATAATTATTATATTAAAAATGAGTGCTATATTCAAATTATTATTAATAAAATGAGTGCTATATTCAAATTATTATATGTAACTTTCCGACCACAAATGACATCAAAGGAATGCATTTTACAACAGCTATCCATTTACTTTTTTGATCTCATTTCCAATTTGATATTGTTTTACATCTGTTTTTATTTTGAAGTATTTTTACAGTTAACTATTCAATAAATATTGTGTTTCAGTCGGAAAATTTTCTATCTATGCCTAAAAAGTAAGATATGAATTCAATATGGCAAAAATGGTAATTCTACAGTTTTATTTTTTAAGTGGAAGAATCCGCCTAAAAACGACGTATTTGAAAAAAGGCCTCGGTCGTGATTATGTAATAATAGAAAATTATTTGAAAATGTAATTACACCCAATGAAAACCTTTACTTTTCTTAATAAAAGAATTTATGTAAAAATATACGTAGCCTAAAAGTTTAAGTTAAGTGTCATATTTATTTATGTTTTTAATATTCAGAAAATTATTTTATTATATTTATTAGTTCATTTTTATTGCTGCCACTATGAATGCCATTTATACTTTCTACTTGTAGCGATTTATAGGATCTGCAGAGAGTTTCAAGATTATCAATCGAAATTATGCGTACCATTCGCTCCATCTATTTATTAGCCTTTGACGTATCGTGCACTGTTCATTGGGACTAATAAGCACTATTTGCAACACTTCGTGACTAAACTGTCTTTATAATATATCTTTATTGTCAGAAGTAATTAAATTTTCTTCATTGTTTATTATGAAACAACTTACTTATTTCCATTAGTTTTTAGAACTTTTTATTAATGTCGTCATTATATACGTATGACAAGTATTTTGGAGAATTAAATTAAAGCTACCCTTTAAGTTACTTGTATTTGTAATTGTCGTATTCCCGTAATGAACTTTAGTGACAGATTGAATTCCTTCTCTACATCAAACATTGTGCGCTGTCTTCGCCATTCATACCGCTTCCTGCTTGCCCATTTCGTAGGATGCGCCTTCTAAATATTATCATCCCTCTGTAACCTTAACATTTACACAATATTTTATACACTAAAACTTTCCAAAATAAACAACTTGTGCGAAATCTGATCCAAAATTATCCAACAGTACTCAAATTATAAATGAACACATAACCGCAAAAACACACTTTGATTCAAGAATTCGGAATACACGATACGTTTTGAAACACATCATAATAAAACTTACAGAAATGTTCTTGCAAAAAACAAGAGATTAAGTAGGAACGTAGTGAACATCACATAATGATCGTTAAATATTGGAATAAGAAATAGGATATTTATCCAGTCATTATCTCTATGCCAGATTACGTGTAAATCCACTCACAAGGATTACGTGTAAATCCATTCACAAATACATTAGGAAGTTACGGGATAACAAACATCGATCCATTAAAACTTTCATATATTACTAATATTTGGTATTATTCTATGGAGGATTCCTTTGAATCAAATACTGGACATGTACGTAGCGTGCAGATATATTGAACACTACTCCATACAGGTAATCCAAATGTAGATACTTGGCACTATGAAGTCTAAAAATATGATGTACTCATATCGTATGCCAGTTTAGCTATAAGTGGAAAAGTATTTCCTGAGGTAGAGTCTAAAACTATTTTTATTTTCACATATTAGAAAATTACTGTCAGGCGGTTCGCATGCAGAAATTAAAAGTGACTGTCACGTTAATACCGTTGTAATGGTTACTTTACTTAGCTTAGATTTTTGAGATTATTATCTTTAGCTGTAACTCGAATAGGTCTGTTACTCTTGATAGCAAATCGTTCAACCATGTTCATGGTATAATATGAGGTTGATTGATTTGGTTCCAAATTGTTACTTTGTTATATTTTTATTAGTGTAATGAAAGTGTTATCTGGCTTTACTCCAGATCCCTTTTTTAATTATCTTATGAAAAACATAATTTCATTATAAATTAAGTTTATAAATAGTATTCGATAAAATGATGGTTTAAGATTAAACTTTCAAAAGCTATATTTTGTCTAATGCGACGTATTTCAAATTAATTTCAATATTAAATTAAGATATTAGCCTAGCGGTTATAATGACTGGTTGAAACAAACTCTGTAATGAAGATATTTCAAGTTCATTTGATAAACTTTCATGCGGGTTGATCCATGTGAAAGTTAAATTTATTCCTTATAGGTTTGCTTCTCTGTTTGCGTTCCTAAAGTTTTACCGATACCCGCGAAATATCTGAATCAAGTTGAACGACATTTTATTTGCATAATGATTTAAAATTAAGCTTGTAGTTTATAGAAGCTAAATATTTTTTGATAGAAGATAATAAGTATGTGAATAATAATATTATAGAAGTAAGTTACAGAGGTAATTTTGCAACAGTACATGGCTCTTATGCAATTAAATCTGTTTCATTTTTTTTATTGACAGAAATTGTTATCAATGATTTTTTAAGCATCGTTACGTTTATAATAAAGTTAAAATATATGAACAAATTGATGTTTTTACCTGCGATATTAAATCTTAGTTTAGTTTTTCTTCGTATCGCTGCACTCGTGCTACTTTTATACGCCTTATGTAAATTTTTAGGTATTTTTACGATTTTAATGCTAAACTGTTGACTACAAAAATTAAATTAACACAAAAAGTTAAGGAACCTCATGCCAGCATGGTAACATTACTCAAGTATTCAATATTTTGAAATGAATTGCGTGTCTGAATTTGTAGAGGAGTAAATTGTATTTTTATATAAATAATTTTAGTCAATATGAAAGATTTCCCATTTTTATAATAAAAGTGCATTAATTTTTTTGTAAAATATACTTTGTTTTAATATTTTTTTCTGTAGCGTATTTTCTTACTTTTTATATTTTTTATCAATTGTTTTAGGTCACATTCATTAAAATAAGTTTGACCCGAGCATATGCACCGTGCAACATACCAGTGTCCTCCAGTGGAAAATAAATAAACACTTTGTCACAATACCATCATTTTTAACACGCCTTATATTTTCTTCCCATACCAAGTTTCCTCTAGTGGAAAATAAATAAACACTTTGTCACAATACCATCATTTTTAACACGCCTTATATTTTCTTCCCATACCAAGTTTCCTCTAGTGGAAAATAAATAAACACTTTGTCACAATAACATCATTTTTAACACGCCTTATATTTTCTTCCCATACCAAGTTTCCTCTAGTGGAAAATAAATAAACACTTTGTCACAATACCATCATTTTTAACACGCCTTATATTTTCTTCCCATACCAAGTTTCCTCTAGTGGAAAATAAATAAACACTTTGTCACAATAACATCATTTTTAACACGCCTTATATTTTCTTCACTTATAGGTATATATGAATGTAAGGGAATATCCCAATAAAATTTTTACCCACTTCCAGAGATCCGTTTTATTTAAAATTTTGCAGTGGCATCAAGAACCAATAAAAATACAATAATTTTATAATAAAAGTTTTGAAATATCTTTAAAAAAATAAACAGAAAATACGATTCTGAAGCAACACGAATTAAAAATAAATTTTCTCTCACTTTCAGATGTCTGAATTGTTTAAAATTTTTGAGACTTAATTAAAAATTATAATTAAGAGTAATTAAAAATTTAGAAAATAAAATCACAGGATAAAATAAAAAAAATACGGTTTTTGTATTAATAGGAACTAACAAATAAGTTTTTACATACTTCCTGACGTCCGAATTATATTAAATTTTTCGCACGTGTTAAGAACCGATGGCAATATGATAATTTCATAACTAAAAATTTAGAAAATACAATTACAGTTAAAAAAAATAAAAGAGCACGTTTTTGTAGCAATATGAATTATAAAATAAAAAAAAACAATCTTTAAATATAAATATTTTGGTCAAGACCGAAAGGATTGGGTATAACTTGTTTTTAATAAGTCTAAATTAGAATAAATTGATTGAAAGAAAATAACTTTAATGTAACAAAAACTGAAGTGCTCGTTATTAATTATTGTAAATTTATCAAGCACTCACGCCTTTTTATGCAGAAATACAGAAATATATGCTTTTTATGCCTTTTTCTCAATTACATTACTATTTTTAAGCTTATTAAAAATAATTTAAGATATACCAGTTGTGAGATATCCATTCGTTATTGACGGAAATCTTTATGTATAAAGATTACTTTTAATTTTTTAACTTAATCTTTATGTATAAAGATTACTTTTAATTTTTTAATTTAATCTTTATGTATAAAGATTACTTTTAATTTTTTAACTTAATCTTTATGCATAAAGATTACTTTTAGTTTTTTAATTTAATCTTTATGTATGAAGATTACTTTTAATTTTTTAACTTAATCTTTATGTATAAAGATTACTTTTAATTTTTTAACTTAATCTTTATGTATAAAGATTACTTTTAATTTTTTAACTTAATCTTTATGTATAAAGATTACTTTTAATTTTGTAACTTAATCTTTATGTATAAAGATTACTTTTAATTTTTTAACTTAATCTTTATGTATAAAGATTACTTTTAATTTTTTAACTTAATCTTTATGTATAAAGATTACTTTTAATTTTTTAACTTAATCTTTATGTATAAAGATTACTTTTAATTTTTTAACTTAATCTTTATGTATAAAGATTACTCTTAATTTTTTAACTTAATCTTTATGTATAAAGATTACTTTTAATTTTTTAACTTAATCATTATGTATAAAGATTACTTTTAATTTTTTAATTTAATCTTTATGTATAAAGATTACTTTTAATTTTTTAACTTAATCTTTATGTATAAAGATTACTTTTAATTTTTTAACTTAATCTTTATGTATAAAGATTACTTTTAATTTTTTAACTTAATCTTTATGTATAAAGATTACTTTTAATGTTTTAATTTAATCTTTATGTATAAAGATTACTTTTAATTTTTTAACTTAATCTTTATGTATAAAGATTACTTTTAATTTTTTAACTTAATCTTTATGTATAAAGATTACTTTTAATTTTTTAACTTAATCTTTATGTATAAAGATTACTTTTAATTTTTTAACTTAATCTTTATGTATAAAGATTACTTTTAATTTTTTAACTTAATCTTTATGTATAAAGATTACTTTTAATTTTTTAATTTAATCTTTATGTATAAAGAATATTTTTAATTTCACTATGCTACTATTATTTAACCTGGCGGGTTACAAAACTTCTTGACTTGTAATCGAAAGGCCAAAGCGTCATTTTCAAATTAAATTTAAGCAAACAGTATGCCGTATTACTAACGTATGTGCAAATTATTTAAATTTAATTTAACAAATGCTCATACGTTATTACTTTAAATGGAAGGTCAATGAGTCAATTGCAAATTAAAGTTAAAAGAACAGTATGCCTATTAGCAAGGTACATACAAAGTAAATAAACTTAATTTAACAAATGCTTGTACGCTATTACCTAAACACAAGTTTAAACATTCAAAAGACTTATTTGGAAAAATATTGGAAAAATTTCACGATTATTAAAATAACAACCGTTTTGTTCCCTTCCTGCCTTATTTAATGAACTAAATATTTTATTATATATGATCAGATATTTTGTTTTTTTTTATAAATATTCATTAAAAATTCACATCCTTATTTAATTTTCTTTATATTACTAGATTTCAGTTGATATACCAATCTAGAAAGACAAGAACAAAAATACGCTTTTTTGTCATATAGCAAGAACTAATGAAAGATTAATTTTAAACAATTTTACAAGATCCCGTATCTTATAAAGTTGTTTTAGATTACGTAAGTGGTATGAAATTTCATGTTTTTAGCTATACGATACAGATTTTAGTCATAAATATTACAGTTTCACTAATTTTCTATGAAACAGCATAAATAAAGTAATATTTGAGGCATAAAGACTATGAATAGTGTGATTAGAATATATTATTTGGTTTAGTCTCATTGAGATTTGATTGATTGTAATTATCAAATAATTAATTAAACCGATCAACATTGATTGTAATTATCAATCTATTTTATATTGATAATTACAATAAATATTATTCGAGTAAAAAATAGGTTGATAATTACAGTCAATGTTCATTGATAATCACGTGAAGAATAGTAAGTATTATCGTGAAAGCGTCTCAAACTTTATATACGCCATCATACATATTTTTCATATATAACATCAATATTTAGGCTAAATGACTTTTGGTAAATTATAAAATCCCAAAAACTTAACAAAATCTGCATAAGTTAAGTATAACTTTAAATCAAAAGATATGTATAATTATTTTGGTCCTAATGAGAGACATAGAAACGAAGCTCTGACTGCAAAGAGACGTGCGCCTCCATCTACGCTCCAATAAACGAGCAAGGGCTGACATCAAAGAGTAAATTTCAAGCAATGGAAGACCCATTAGTATTTATTTCTAATCCACTGTCACTCAAATTATCTATCGCTGGTGACGTCAACTTGAAACTGAAAGGAGTATACGTATCAAGTATCTGTATATTAATATGTTAAGAGAAAACTTCATGCCCTTTTTAAGCATATTACGTATACGGAGGTGTATGAGATTTGGCATAGTTAAAGGAGTGTAGAAATTTAAAATTCATATATAATATGTGTTACATACATATTAAACTACATGTTATAAAAAAATTCAATGTTTGCGTTTATACTGTCAATATAAAACTCATAATAGTATGTGGTTAAATAGTCGCACAGAGCAGAAGTTTTCAACAAAGAATTTTAAAATGTCAGATTGACTGAATGGGTTTCGAGCCGTGAATCTTTTCCAATAGTCTGTGGAGTGAATGTGAATGTTTATTTTTGTATTCAAGCGAGCCTAAAAAATAGTTCTAGAAAAATAATTAAAATTAAAAAGCGCCTAAAGAATATGTTCAGGGGTTTATTTATGAAAATTTTTTAGCTATGTTATAGTAAAATAATCGCAAACGTTTTGCCAGAATTTTCATTTTCCATTCAACTAATGGAGACATTACCATGTAAAATTTCATTGTGTCTAAAATATGCTCACAAATTCGTCACCAACTCTCCGACTACTAGACCAATAATGGGATCGGTATTAATAAATACAAACAATGTACTATCGAGAATCTTTTAAATGTTTCGCTCCGTTTTACGACTTTATTGTCCTTAAATCGCATAAGTGTCACATTAATGGGTGGGATGTTGCACTCACTCTGATTATAACACACTTTTCATTTAGTGGGTAAATGAGTACGACAACTTGAGTGTTTCAAATACCTTGAAGATATTGACTGAAAACTATCGCCTATGCGTTATCTACAAATTGATTTTTTTTGGCGTTTACATGTAACTTTGTTTATTTTATTCTGTCTTCATGGTTTTATCTAATGTCCCTAATGCTTGATAAATTCTTATAGACCGAGATGTGATTTTGTTTATTTTATACTTGGTTTATATTTTTATGGCAATAGTCTGCCAAAAATCTTGATGCATAATAAACACATTTTTTGTGTTCGAAATTTTTAAATTATAATCAATTGGTTAGTATTTGAATCGTTTCAAACATTTTGGTATATAACAATCTACTGCAATACACTACTATTGCTTTACTACACTATTTGATATTACAGCTGTCATTTTAAAAGCTCCTCCCAAATTCTTCGTCTACACCTATTTTCGTACTTACATTTCGTATTTTCACCAAAGTTTGAGATGCTTAATAAAATGCCGATGCGCATAATAATAAAGCTACAGAAACACTTGCGTGACCTTATGTAACTTAAATTATATTAAATTGAAATTTGACGAGAAGAAATTGCAATATTTCAGTTTACATCATTGATTTAGAATTTTCATTTACAAATTTGTGCGTACATAAAATGCACATACAAAATGCGATTAAATAAATTTGACTCTAGAAGGTATAATATCGAAGTACTCCGACCATATTTTTGGTCTGCACCTATCTCCATACATACATTTCTTTTTTCACGAAAGTTGCAGACACTTTATAAAGACGTTGCAGCGTGTAATAGTCAATCTACTTAAACACTCTTATGACCATACGTGATACAAATTAAATAGAATTTTGGTTTGAAGAGAAAAATGAAAGTTACCCGTTTCAGATTACATCAATGATTTCGAGCTTTTGTAACTTTCCGTGAAAATTTTGTGTACAAGTAAAATATTTATATAAAATGTAATCCCATTAATTCAACTCTAGATAACATAATGACACGTTATACTTACTCGCGTCGTACTAATTACGTTAAACATTTTTGTAACTTTCAGGTTTATGAAGAGAAATTTAATAATTACTATCGTAATTTTGTACAATAAATAAAGTAGAATATTATGTTCTAAAGTACATTCAGCTCATATATAATAAATTCAATTCATATAATTTTTTCTTCTACACATATCATGTAGCGATAGAATTACATTAAAATGTACATCTTCATTTGGTGACTATTAAAAAATGGGCAATCTATTATTTGGAAGTAAAAATTGAAACTGGAAACGAAACAATTTAATCAACTAGCGGCTAATTATTGTCAACACTAACAACCCCTAACGATCACTTAATTCAACCTTTCTGTAAATTAAAATGAATAATTAACGATAACGAGGCAATAATAGTGGAGAAGGCTATCAGCTTCAGTCAGCCCCCTTAACGAAGTAATGCAATCGCTGAAACAGTGAACTTAAGAGGATTAATGCGGTTAATGTATTGAAATAATAATGGTAATATCTACAAGTACGGATGGGTCCTAGTATTGCCATGCATAATGACCGTAATATTTATAATACAGATTATTTAATTGTACGACTATTTAGTTGTCATTACGTGAATTTCAAATTGTGGAAAGGGCTTGTACGAGAATTTTCGTATTTTGTTTAAGAATAAACAAGATAAAAATTGGTGATAAATTTAGAAATATAGACAAAAAAGCATATTTCTAATTTTTTTTGTAATTTTGGAAATAAAGAAAAAATAAACGCTCAAGCAAAATGTCGCAAAAGAAGGAATTAAACCAATATATTCGGCAATAATTTTGTAGAAATGCATTATTCACATTTAAATGAAAACTAGGTGATGTAGTATTATTTCTACTTTATTTAAATTCTTTACCACGGCCTAGGTTTCGTTTTATTACAACATTTTCAGTTGGGCAATTTGCAAAGATCGAAAGTATCTTAAGAAACTTAGGTCGTGGTAAAGAATTTCAATAAGGTAGAAATAACACTACATCAAGTAGTTTCATTTAATTGTGGTAAAAGAACTAATCTATGTACGCATCGAGAGTACGTCATCCCGTTCACTATACGTTTCACTGTAGATACGATCCATAATCGCCACGCTCTGCAGGTGACTTAGCGATTTACATAATTTGTTTTTTTTTAAATTATACTTTAACTCACATCAGAGTATAAATTGATTTAGATAACACCAGATAATATGAAAATGAAATAATAGCAGGGGTTTTCAAGTATTAGATCGATAAATTTCTAACTGCCAAAATTGCGGAACAAAAAAATGAGGATTAAATAAAAATTTACCAAGTGCATGCCTTGCTCGTGCATCGAAGTTTCCATACCTCATACGAAGGGAAGTTACTGTATTCGTTATAAATGTAATAAAAATATGATATATAAAATTTCGAATAGATGGTGTTAATTTCCTATCAATAATTTTCCTCTTTCTAAAAGAACATAGTACGAAAAAAGTAGGGCAGATGGTGTTAGTTTCATACAAGTTAAAAAGACAATGCCAATGTAAAATGACGATGTCAGCCGATGTTTCAGACATCGACACTTTTTCCCTGCTTAGAAATTTATGACCATTTAATTTTTAATTTTCTCGTTTACTTTATTAAATATATATCACAGAAATGCATGCCATTTTTCATAGAAACTTGCGGTACTGTTACGACGACATCGATGTTCATTAAGATGGGCTATTATCGTTCGTGTGATTAAACTAAAACTCTAAAGACTGTCCAATTCACTAAAGAAACATTTAATGTATAGGGTAATAACTTAGAGAGAAATTAGCCACTAAGAGATTTTCTTTTGATATTAGCGGATTTTTTTCTTTGAATTTAATTTTGACTCTTCCCCTTCCCCGACCCCTTCCCTTCACCCACCTCTTCCCCTTTGGCTTCCCCTTGTCATTCCCCTTCCCCTCTTTCTCCCTCTTCCCATTTCCAGTCCCCTACCCCCTCCCTTCCTCTCCACCTTCCCCTTACCTTCCACTTCCCCTTTTCGTCCTGCTCCGCCTCAATCCCCTCTTCCTTCCCCTCCACAACCCCTTCCCCTCCTCTTCCTCTTTACCATTCCCTTCTCCTTCTTCTCCGCCCCCTTCTCCTTCCCTTTCCGCTCCCGCTCTCGCCTCCCCTTTCACTTCCCTTCACACCCTTCCTCCTCCCCCCTCCCCCTTCCACTTCCCCTTTCCATTCCACTTCCCGTTCCCCTTACGCTCCCCGTCCTCCCCTTCCCCTCCCCTTCCCCTTCAGCTTCCCCTTTCCACACCCTTTCCCCTCCTCCACCACCCCTCCCCTCTCCCCTATACAACCTTCACCTCCTCTCCCTCCCTTCCCCTGCCCCTTCGCCTCCCTCTCCCCTTGCCCTAAGCCGTTCTCTCCTATGTTTTTCTATTCAAAAGTTATTAAGTCTTAATAATAGTGTTCATAGTAATTCTGAAAATTTTAAATGGATGCCATTTCCAAAATAATTTACCGCAAGGCTCATCTTCGAAATTATTCAATATAATCAACCAACAATAAATATACCAAATCTCATCGAAATCGTTAGAGCCATTTCCGAGAAACCATTTACAAATATATATATATATATATATATATATGTACATACAAGAATTTCTCGTTTAATAGTATAAGACTAAATGCATAATATTATATCGTAACTATAATTCAAATAGTATATCTGCTCTGCTCTTACATATACAACAAATATATCTAGTAAATTACAAATAATAATCATTCATAAGGTATGATAAACTTATCGTGCTCATGTAATAGACATAGATAACGAAGACTCAAATAATTATAAATCAACTTAAAAATACTAAAGTAACGTTAAAATAAATCATTATACGAATTAGAATATGAATATTTATTAATATGAATATTTATTACGATGTGTGTAAATACATAATAATGAATATGAATATTTATTACGATGTGTGTAAATACACAAAGTTAGTGAATATTGATTTTTATCTAGTTGTTATCCTTCGTATTCCTTATGTGACTAAATTTTAGTTATGAAACTCAGGCGACGTAAGAAAGAAATTATTGAGATTAGTGAAAGGTTTCATGAAAAGTAGATCCATAATTATTTCCTTGACTCATAATAATCATATTGGTTCATAAAATAGTCCAATAGTTTTTGTAAAAACCCTCTCATAAAATAAGTACACCAAAAAATTCCAAAACGAACTTACAAATCAAGAAGTTTCTGGATATGTAAATTAAGATAAATCATAGCACTTTTAAGTAAGTTTTACTAGATTTTAGTTAACAAAATAATTTCTCACAAACATTTTGCAACTTAAACGAACTCAGTAATTATTTACTTCTACGTCATTCCATATAGATAAAGATATTTTTTTTACCTCAAGCATCATTTTCATGTAAGAAAACAGGAAGGAAAATTGTAATAATTTGAAAAAGTGTCAAATGATATATTTCCATCACCGAAATATATCGAAAAATCATAGAAATAATTTTAAATTACGCCATTTTTGACCAATTCATGATATTTCACAGCCGTTCTGGTTATATTAGATAATGTATTCCATGTCAAAAAAAATGGCTACCAGCAGTTCCCCATTTGGAAGTTCAGTCAAGTTATAAATCCTATAATACTCGGGAAACTGCAATGAATTCGATAAATCAAGCATCAAAATCCATGAAGCCTAATTTGGGCTCTAATTTGGTATAAATTATCACATTTTCATAAACATTCAACTGATAAATCCTCAGTCGCTCGACTAGTCTAGAAAAATGGCTATGAAGAATGAATTTGGCACAACTTATGTTCCGTCCAAATTCAAAGGAAATTTATCTTCAAAATGTTGATTCTACATTTTCCCTAAAGCCATTTTTATTCAAAATTTATTTTCTTTTCCAGAAATTCAATGACAAATTAATGTGTTAAAATCATATAAATAGACGGTATGTTGGCCTTTATATTTCATTGAATTATTTTAAATCTTTTGTTGTTTCTCTTCCAATTGGATTATTTTTTTCTTTGGGTATTAAAAAAACTCATTACCGATGTATTCAATTTGAATCATCATATTCTTTTTATAACTATAATTTTTGCATCATATGTTTTACATAGGAAATACAAGATTACTAAATATATGTTATGCCATACGAAAAAATTAAATTTATTAAATTATATTATTTATTCACAACGAACAAACATCTTGGTTAAAATGTTTAATATATTAAAATGTAGGTGTGTAACCTTGTGTACTTGTAACCTTACGCAAGCCCACAAACTGACCTTTCTAATTTAACGCTAACCACGTAAATGACGCTCTGGAATATCTCCGGATTATAATAACAACGAGCATAATATTCGAAAATGAAGTGGCCTCCGTCATAATCTTATGCTTAATAATTATTTTAATAAAACCATCGCCAGATTCCTTTAGTCATTGCCTTAATTACATTATTATGGCAGAAATTCTGTCGTTTTACAGGGCGCCGTTATATCTTCATTTTCATTAAATATTATGTTTTTTTTATTGAAAAGTTCTTCCTATATAAATAGTGCAATCGCAGATGTAAACATGTTTAAAACATTTATTTCCTTGCGTACAAATTCCATATACTATAGTAATAACAAGAAATTCATATATATTGTAAAAAGTGTTATTTTAAAGTCAATATTTTGATTTTTATACATATATATATATATATATATATATATATATATATATATATATATGTATATATATATATATATATATATATATATATATATTGATTTTATACCGATTTTACAAGCATGTACATTTTGTGAATAACCTATTTATTTGACTTTCAATGGAGATTACGTTAAATAAATAATCTAATTAAATAATACTAAAACCAAAGCTTAACTATGAAGTAGTACCACTTTCTTCATTTTACTTCTTACTCGCATTTGATTTTTTTTTGTATTGAGAACTAAAAAGACACGTGGTGGTGTAAAAATATAACCGGCCCAATTTCTTTTCAAAATTGTACTTGCAAATAATATTTATCGATAGATTTCAAGATTTAGTTAAGATGAAATGGTAAGATTCCTTAAAAAATTATTTACTTAAGTTTATTTGCGCCGCATTGGTGACACGTGAAAAATGTCAGACAAAGCACCGATTACATTACATGATTATGAATATCTATTAATTACAATAAGACCCCAAACTAACAGAGTTCCGGAGAGATATAGTCAGCTAAAACATTTCAAGGTTGATACATTTACACCATTAAAATATACTAATTAATTATCTTGTCGTCATAAGAATATGATGAATTTTTCAAAAACTCACAGTAGGTTTTAGGTGAAGGTCATATAAAGCTATATTTTCATCATTTTTATTTTATCAATTCTGAAAATGGGGGACGTATCAGCAAAAAATTAATAAAAACGCCTGAAAAAAAGGTTTTGAAATTCTTGCAACAATCTTTTCAACCAATATAACAAACCACTTAAGAAATTTAAGAACAAATGATAATTCCAATTTTTAATTTTGTAAGCCTTAAAACAAATGTTTTAAACCGATATCCTAAACCACTCAAGAAGTTTAAGAACAAATGATAATTTAATTTGTTTAATTTTGGAACAAGGGCTTTCAACCGATATCCTAAACCACTCAAGAAATTTAAGAACAAATTGTAATTTATTTTGTTTGGTAGAAAAATTCGTATATAAACATGTTTCAATGTTAACTGGTGAGATATACGAGGATTAATATACTTTATATCTGTGCCAAGTTTCATGTTTCTACGTCGAAGGGCTTCCGAAAAAACGGTTGTGACAGACAGACGGACGGATACGTTAGTAATCTTATAACAGCATTGATTAAAAAAAACAGACAATAAAGAAATTTATTGCATACGACCTAAACTCTCTATTGATGATTGTGAAGATTACTATGCGCTCATAAAAACTATAATTTCATATTGGGTTCAAAAAACTATAAAGGATCTCATATCAAAAGTTTACTTTAAAATGCAAAAATGGTTTGGAGAGTGGAAATGGATGAAAGCCTCATCTAACCAATAAGCAATTTTCCTATAAAATCACATAATTACGACTGGAACAAAGAGATGAAGAAAATCACTTCCGATAAACGAATTATAAAAATTACCTTGTTGCCTTCATATTACATAGATGTTTATGTGAGTAAACTCCAGATGAAAAAAAATAATTAAAATAATAAATTTACCTAAATAAAGTTTTTGCCTTGAAAAAGCAATAACATTTTCTCGGAAAATGGAAACTTAATCAATATTATTAAAATATCATAAGTAAAATGTAATGGCCGTTATTATGACGATCGTTGATATTGTTTGCATTTTCGTATTATAATACAACTGCCTAGCTAATTATTAGTTTCATAACACCTACACATAAGTTTAATGTAACTATATTAATTGACTATGTAATAAAAAAAAACAAATTATATTTTGAAAAAATCAGTGTAATGGAAGAGTTATTTCTTTTAATAGGTTTAACATTTATTGATCATATTTCATCACTAAACAAACATTTTTGGTGTGTTTCCATAATTAAACATAAAAAAATCCTCAGATAATTGAAAAGAAACTGCTGTTTTATTGAGATTCTCTTTTTGAATTGAAATATATATGTGAGAGTTGTTTATGTTTACTTATTTGGATATAATTATGTCCATACCTGGATGAAAGCGAAAGGTAAACTATTAAGTACAAGTAAACATATTTTAATAAAATAAGCTCTCAAAATGAAACTACAATTAACGCTAAAATGTTTAATTATCTACTATTAATAAAACCGTTAGTCATATTTATAAACAATATTTGACTCGTGAATATAAATTTACGACTTGTAAGGAAATTGATTATTCCCATTGTAAATGCTTACAAAGCTGTGATTTTTCATAATTTTTGCACAATTTCTCGTTGTGTTTTTTGATTTAAATAAAGTATCAAAAATTAAAAGTCAGATAAGGATTAAGATAAAATTGATCATAATTTGAAAGTACTGAAATAATTTTTTTCAGCAAGGACTCGAAATTTATAATTTTAATAACACGTAAATTTTTTTAACTTTAAAAACTAACGAATTTGCTATTAATAACTAACCAACATTGTGTGAAATATGGATTAGACTTTGCAAAGTCTGTGTCAGTATTTTTAAAAAAAAATTGAAATACATTCATAAAACAATGTAAAAAATACATAACAGACACCCTGCGGTTTTCGGAGCTGGACCCCTATTTTGCGAAAAATATAAAAAATGACAATGGAAAATGAACCAAAATATAGTTATGTTAAATTGCCAAAAAAGTCCAATTAGTTATCCATAACCCTATTTCTCCCGAGATAGATTTTTTCTTATCTGTAAGACATATATATACTCACACACACACACATTATATATATATATATATATATATATATATGTATATATATATATATATATATATATATATATATATATATATATATATATATATTATTCTTTTTTTTTATTTTGATTAATAAATTTTCATTCTTTTTAAAATTTTGTACATACTATAGAGTCTTGGATAAAAAGATGAGAGGTAAGAATTCTAAAACGATTTTTTTTATAACTTTGCATTAAATTCTGAAAATTACAAATTTATCAATATTGCTGAAAATTTCTCTAGAACTGCTAAAGATAAAACTATGAAGAAAAAGGTTTACTAGAAATTTACTTAAATCTTACCATAAGTTATTGAGAAATTCTCGATGTTCCCACGCCTGCAGAGGATATAATAGGCAATATATTTTCGTAGTATATTGCTAATGTTTAAAAGTCTATGTTTCGAAGTGTCCGCGGAACTCTGTTAGTGCGACTTTTAATTGTACTTAATAAATTTTTATAATCATATGATATCATCGGGGTTACTCGGATACTTTTCTCGTATCGCCAACATTTTGTCACTGGATGGCACAGGGTTGTTTTCGTTTCTAATACAATAAAGAAATGTTATAAATACAAATTAAAAATAAATTGCAGGATGTCGTACTAATTCAAGGTTAAAATTTGTTCGATCTTATTTACTACAATTGTTTAACGGAATCTTCATTGGAAGTGGAATTAACACGCGTCTTTATTTTAATTAACGAAACCTTACATATATTGAAGTAATATTTAATATTAATATGTTTCTATGCAAAGATGAATGCTTTAATTTTAACACAACACTTTGTACTAAATAAATTGAAAAGACCATAAATGTATTGTTTGTGAAAAATTCCAGCGCACTCTTTACGTTGGAAAGTATTAAATCCCAAGACTAAGTTTTTGTTAGGTATGAAGCACGTAAGGAGCAACGCAGGCATACGGGTACATAAGATTAAATACCTGCATTGTAATATGTTAAAGATTGTAACCGAATTTTTGAACACAATAAACACGGCAGTGCCAATGTACAGAAAAAGTAAATTTCGTTTGTGAGGCATATAACATAAGAAGAAAAACAGGAAAAAATATAACATGATTCAAAATGATTTCTTTGATCATAATTTTTTTAAATGTCTTAAGGAAAACTATTCAAAACAATTATGTATATATATACGTAGTGTTTTATATTTATAAATATAAAACACGGCTGGAAAACCACCCAAATGCTTTAGCTACTGCGTTGGCAACCATCTCATCCATACAATAAACAACTGAAACGCCATGATATAATTGGTGACAGATGGGGAAGGATGAGGTGTCTCCTGCTGAGGAGCTCCTTGGAAATGATAAAACGACATAGAACAAATCTGCTTATAGTTTGGAACTGATTGCAAATAAACACAAAATATATATATATATATATATATATATCATTTTCTTTAAAGTATGGGCTTTCTAATACGAATTGAAAATGTTGATATCGTACGTGTAGTCCTTGTGTTTGATTCGCGAAGAAACAAGCTTTTCCTCTTTATATAATAGTACAAATTTTTGATTCAAACAACTTAGAACTGAAGGAGCCAGCGTGTAAAAACTTTTTTTCATCGATTTTTCTGTTTTCAATTATGAGTCTTCCAATTTTTTAAAATTTTTCCTCATACCCAAAGACAACTTTTATCAGGAAGCATATCTATTAAATTTTTCACATATTTTCTCCATATTCAAAAATATTTTTCTATTGAGAACTTTATTGAATTATATCTTTATAAAGAAATATGAAGGGACACGCTACACAATTGAACATATTTCTGTAAAGATATAAAACATTACATACCTGTGACCTTTCGCTGACCCTTAGCTGTCAGTATACCTCGCTCAAACAGAGCTTTTCAACATGCTGATCACATAAATAACGCGCTGGAATATCTCCCGAATATGAAAGCTGTGATCCTTAGTATAGACCTGTGTAATCTCACATTTCTTCATTATTGTATTGTAGCCTTCACTGGACGTTTTCACTTCATTATTCTCACGGAAGCTCTGTTGTTTACGGCACAACTAATGTCTGGTTTTGATTAAACATTAGGTATTTAAAAAGTTGTTTTGATTTTCATTCCTACGATAAATATACATATTTTGTTAGTAAATAGAAAATTAATTTCAACTGTTATTTATTTTAAAAATGGTACAGCGTTGGTACAGCGTTCTTTATTTAACTTCTTATTTATTGATTTTAAAACCGTTTCTTCATTAAAGAACTAAAAGCATTCGCATGAGCACAAAATATAATTTTTTTTTTTAAAATAATTTTTTATCAGGGTTCGTGGAAAAATTAAAAAATTTTCGTAAAATGAAGTGGCAAAGTTTCTTTAATAAATTATTTAATATTAAATAGATAATTTATCTAGAATTATGTAAAATAAGATAGTACGTAAGGTGTAGAAATCCAGAAATTCAATTATCCGAATGAATTTAGTTCTGGTCGTTTTATATATAAAATATGGCATCAAAAAAAGAAATGGCGACACAGAAAAGTTGGGACAGATCATAGTGATAGAGATGAACAGCTGATGAATGAGACAAAGTATTGTGCAAGCGCTCAAAGCACTTATGTTTGGAGTCTATAAACATAGTCTTGCTGAGGAGAATTGACGTTACGTTGCTTCATGCCTGCACGCTATGCGTCCGTGACGACGTCCTATTTAATCTCATCACTTGCATGCCGAAGGGCGACTGGTGACTGTGTGTTGTTAAATCGGCCGTTCGGGTTATTACGTAACGCAGCGTCGATGGTCGACGGATAGTGAAGGGTTGCTTATGTCGCCGCTCCAAGTTAGCCATCGGCCAGCGTGTGGTGACTTCGTTCTTCATGGAAATTATTTTATTTAATGAGAAAAGTTTTTCATTATTTTATTGTCGCCATTTGCGTAAGCTAAAAGTTTTATTTAGTCACTAACACCATGCCTTCTGCTGACGCCGCTTTGATATTACGTAAAAACTGTCTGATAAATAGAGGACATACCACAATATTGACACGTAAGAACTATCGGACGAATACCTGTGACATCATAGAACATTAAATGAATCTTATATTTATTTATGTATATCGTTGAAATTTTTAAAAATATTTTCAAATTTTAGA
This sequence comes from Druceiella hillmani, assembly GCA_039881145.1. Lineage (NCBI taxonomy): Eukaryota > Metazoa > Arthropoda > Insecta > Lepidoptera > Hepialidae > Druceiella > Druceiella hillmani. The sequence goes on from JAYKKI010000025.1 coordinate 26,925,081, forward strand.
ATAAAACTTATTAATGTTTCATGTAATACTAAAAATTTTACAATACCACCTAAAACGTTACCGACGTGAGATTTTCCAACACCAGATGAAAGGATCTTGGTGTCACAGGTGCGGACGTTAACGAGCTAATAAGTACTTTACAGTAAACTTTTTTAAGAAGATAAGTAGGCAGCTAAAGATTTGCTGCCGTAAAAATTATCTCTTGGTATTGGATATAATAAAAAAAATATAAATATTATTATGGTTGCAGATTGTAAATCACGGCAAATAAAATATTTATACTAATAGTTAAAAGGCAAAATTTGTATACAAAGGTTCATTACAACGAAATATTTAAAATCAGTAACCAAAATTTAAATATTAATCCATTTTTTCAGAAAATCATATAATTATGTAAAATTCTGAATGAAAATTATAAAGTAGTTTCTTTTATTTCATTAATATTTTTCGTAAAACATATTAATGCCTATACGAAGTATAGTAGCTTCAGATTGTGAGTGAAAAGATATATAAAAGAGAAAAGAATGTCTCTCACTAAGGCCGCGTCGGTATCCATTACAACTTGGCTATTTGCCTTCGTGACGTCAAATTGAAATTGTTTTAAGAGCCTCTATCCTCCATTCCCCTCATTCCAAATTTAACAAAGGACAAACTGGACGCATAATTATTGAAAGAGGGACTTATCGATAATGGATTTTCTTTATCCTTTGACAAGAAATCTTTGTTTTATTAATTTTAAATGGAATTTCATGAAAGAAAAAAAAGTAAGGTAAAAATCAGATCCTAGTATAACACACTTTACATTTATCAGTTAGTCAATTGACAGACTACTTCTTAATTTGATGGTCAAAATTGATTAAAGTCAAAATAAAAAATATCGTAGCAGGGGTGACACGCTTTTCGATATAGATTTATTTGTGAAATTTATTCAATACGATGAAAAATAAATATCTACTTTCATGACTAAAGAGAAAGGAGCGCCTAGAAAATAACATATAGTAAAAATCGAAATCAGAAATTTTTTCTTTGAAATTATCGTAATTTATTATGATTTATTTATGAAAAATTAATGCTGATATAAAAATATTTCGAACAATGTACCGCATATATTGTTAGTTATTGCATATTATGAAAAAGTAATTATTGTTGCAATATCAGAAAAAATGTGTAATATTTTGTACACAATTAATATCCGCCGCTGTATCGCCGCTTTACGACATTATAATTCATTTGTGAATAATATCTTAACGAAAATTAAAAAGCCTAAAACTGAAAACTACGAACCGAAAATAACCTCAATTGAATGAAATATAAAAAAACTATATCAAATGCAAAAAAAAACGAGAAATAAATAAATAACTATCAAAACATGTGTCCATTATATTTCAAAGGCAACAGTACATTTCCCTCTACCGTTTATAAACCTTAGGGCATATTTATTTATAAACATAAGAATATTGGTGCTTCGTTAGTAAAATACACTTAAACAATTTAATAAAGAAAATATTAAAAATAACTATTCTCGAATTGAAAGCTTTGGCCTAGGCCTCTCCTAGCTGTTTGTTAATAATAATGGCATTCTCTAGTGCTGCTTCTAGCTCTAGTAAGGATTCGGAGGTTCTTAATGTTTTCGTATTCGATATAGCAATATTCAGGTATTCGTCAAATTTTGCTAGAGAGTATTGGTTTTTTCCTCCCCGATGACCAGCAATGGTGGGGGAATTTCTGTTCGTATATAGTTAACATTGTTTTCGTATTGTTGTGAATCCAATAATAGTATGTCACGTTATAGTATTATATACTCCCGATAGGGTCAAGATTGAGTGTTTCAGAATTCTCTCTTTTTCCCTTTTCGCTTTTCTTTTGGATACTTGATTTAGCTTTCTGCTGTTTCAGTATTTATTTTTTGGGATAACCGTATGTGCGACTTTCATTATTTTTTGCACGAAACCCTAAAAATGGAGAGATTTTCCGTTGAAAATATACAAAAATAAAATTTGACATTAATTGCTAAAATATATTTATATATAAAATATGAATATAATTTATAAAATATGAATAATTGCTAGAATATTGCTTAATGAAAGTTTAATTTTCAAGTAATTGTAGCTTTAATTTTTTCGACAGGACTGTAATAAATATCTGTGTCGAATACTTGCACCGACAATACACAACTCAGGGAAAACCTTTTGAACATTCAATAATTCAAGGGTAAGGTTTATTGTGACAATTCAAGAGTTTATTGTGACAATTGATGGGTCATAATTATTATTTGTTGCGATTTGTTTTATAGTTATAAGAAATAAAAACTATAAAACAAATCGCAACAAATAATAATTATGACCCATCTATTTTTACAAAACTCTACCATAATAAATTAAGAAAAATACTAACACAAGAAATATACCCGGTCGTACCAAATAATAATAACATTTACTATAAATCTATCCCATACATAGGTAATGTATCACTCAAATTAGGAAAACTCTTAACTAATAATAAAAATATAAATAATATAACATGTACGTATAGTACCTTAAATAACTTGGGTAAAGCCCTTATTAATAATAAAGAAAAAATAGATAAACATAAAAAGAGTGGTATCTATAAACTTAAATGCAACGACTGTAATAATGTATACATAGGTCAATCAGGAAGAGATTTTAATACAAGATATAAAGAACACATTGCCAGCTGGCGAAATAATAAACCAGACACATCTCACTTTGCTAAACATCTCATTGAAAATAACCATCACCCCCATACTGATAATGCCCCCTATATATTACAAATAAATACAAAAGGTAATAAACTTAATATCCTAGAAACATTAGAAATAAACAGACAAAAAAGATATATATAGTGAGTTTATTGCAGGGGCGCACCCCTGCAATAAACTCACTAACATAAACAATGGAAAAATCCGCACAAAGCAGTCTTCCGCTATTGTCTTTGAAACATATAAATGCTGTTGGTTGTTCCTAAGAGTTAATCTTTGCTAATATCCCACCTGAAGATGTTGTAATGCAACGAAACCTAGGTCGTGGTAAAGAAATTAAAGAAAGTAGAAATAATACTACATCACGTAGTTTCATTTAATTGTGAATTAGGGATAATATATAAAAAAGGCAAATAGGTTTAATTCTATTATAATTAGTTTGTCCATTTGAATATATGACATTAAACAATGAAATGATTCTTCTGATACTGAACTATAATTCATAGCGGAACGTTGAATGATGGATGAAGTGGGAATAATTGAATGACAGGTTCATAATGGTATCCAATAACACTGGTAGAAACAATTTCTTCCTTACGGGAAAATGATTTAATTAATTTTTGATTTAATTTGAATTCGATTTATATCGCCAAATATGTAGATCAGTAAAACTCTTATGTAACATTTTTTATTATAAATCATAATAAAAGAAATAATTGGATGGAAGAAAAATATTTTTAATCACAATTACACATACATTATCCACATTTATTCCGGTGCGTTCATAAATAGAGCTTGGTTGAACTGGTTTTGGTGAATTTTATAAGTAAATAAAGTAGTAAGGCTCTGAAAGGTTTTTGTCCAATCATGGTAAGTCAAGGTTATAGAGTTATTTTAAAATTTGTGATACATGTCACAGGATACCGGAAGTAGGTTGTACTATAAATAGCAATGACATTAGTGGTACTGAGTCATAAAAAAGCATTTCAATAAAACCTTTTAATGCTATAACATCAAAAATTATAAATATAAAAGGCAGTGTAAATAAACGTTCTAAAGCTATGAATAAATGCTGTCCCAATGTTAAAATTCAGCAAATATGAACACATATTTAGCGATAGGATATTCCTTTATGAAGATACTTTATCATTACATTTTTTTCAAACTTTATTTAAACAAAAATTGAAAAATATTCTCAGAACTGTACTATTGTGTTGTAAAGTTTACAAATTCCCCTCAATGTAATTTATTTTAATGTAATATAGAAGTAAATTTTATCACCATGTTAGAGCCAAACAAACCAATCAATTTAAGGGATTTTTCACTGGTGGATATGTAATTCTCTGCGCTCTAATGTAGGCTATATTTTATTCGGTCTTATGCTATGGTTAAAATAATAAAATAGAAGGAAAATAAAATGACAAAAACCGAAAAAAGGTTATAATATCAAGAAGATTATGCTTCTATAAAGCATTGTAGTTTAAATTTGTAAGATTGACTTTAGAGACAAAAAATATTAAAAAATAAATGGTAAAATCGTTATTATAAATTTATTGATAATTTTACAAAGGAATTAAATATGTCTCGAAAAACAACTCTTTCTTTTGTAACTTAAAATATCTGAACAAACAGCTTCCTGGGCTGTCAATTAAAATAATTTGCTACTTTTGTCATATAAGTTTCGATGAATCATCTAACTACCCTTCTTCTACCCTTCCCTATGCGCACTATTCATCCACTTGCAATTTGCGCGCAGTGTTCACCATCCGTTGCAGCCGCCTGCCATGATTGCTACTACCGAGAGTGTAGACAGGTCAACGAGTGTTGCTGAAACATGCATTTTACGTATCTCAATGATTCTGACCCCTGTACAGTTCAATTTTCAGAGGCTATGATTCCCGGTGAAAACATAATTTAATCTCACAATAAATAAATTACAAAAGATTTAGAATGTTTAGCATCGTTTTTAGGTCAGAGGAATTTTCTTATGGGTGACTATATGCTTGGTTGTGTAGAATGGGTATTCCTACTAGTTAAAAAAACATTAAAAAGTAAAATAAAAAAAAAACAATTTGTATTTTTTATACAATAATTAACAGGGTAATCCATACCGAATATTTTGCCTTCTGATGACATAAGTCTGGTCATTAAAACTGGCTCAACCAAATATTGTGAAAAGTGTAGTTTAAGACTTGCATATTTTATTTGTCACTTTATGACTACATTTGCTGTACATATTTGAACATAATTATAGATAATGAAATCAAACAGGTTTCGATATTAGACCAGGAATTAAAAAAAAAACAAAAAAGGTCCTTTTTTCATGCCTATATAATAAAATAATAATGAAAATATTGCCTTATGACATGCACATGGATATTATAGAACAAAAAATATTTTTTTTCGATCGACAAGTCAATGTTGTGTAAAAAAACGCTTAACAGGACGTGTCTTTAAACGATTCTATAGGGACTAAGTAAAGTATCATCAGTCCCCTGTGTAATAGAAAAAATTTGAATTTTCCAACCAACTTAATATGCATTATCTTCTCATAGCTCGTACTCGCAACTAGAAACAACATTTTAATAATATCTCTCGACGGCTATTTCACTATGCTTATTACGCCAATGGGAAAGTATGATTATGGGAATTTATAAATTTTTGAAAAATATGTAAATGTATATATTTTTCACAATTTTTTTTTATAACACATTTACATTTTTTGGTCTGCTTGATATCCCAGAAAATAAGATGTGTTATCATGCCAAATTTTAAATTTCTACGTCCAATAGTTTCTAAAAAGCGATTGCGGCAAACAAATAGATATATAATTGCGCGATTTATAAAGTATATTTTTTTTCTTTTCAGATGTGAAATACTAAAAAATAATTTCCACCGATTTTTTTTTAAGGAATTTTTTTATTAAATCGAGAGTTCAAGGAAGTAGTGATTTATTACATCAATTCAAGCAAACCGTTTGCAATTAATAGCAACATCATTCTCATATTTTCCACAATGCTAACTTCTCCCACCCTCCACTTACTTCCCACCCTCGGCTCAATGCGCTTTCAGTGCCTACCCTACAGGAAACAGTTACCAACTTATATTTGTTTGTTTTTCTTTTTACGGAGAGATGATAAATGAATCGTTAAATATTTAGCTTATTTCATTTTGTTGGCGTGATTTTTTCTTTATACCCTCATTAGCGGTACTTTTATTATTAATATTATTTTTTTTCTTAAACGAATGCACGAAACTTTAACCAGCTATGGTACATAATGTTAATAATGAATAAAGAAAATTAGAAGTTCAATACTTGCAAAGAAGATACACAACATTCCCTAACTTTGTAATATAGACTTCTATATAAGACTTTTTGGATGTATTTTGTGGTTTCAATAAAATTATAGGTTGCACTTGTAATTAATAAACTCGATTCAGCAAAATTAGTATGCCATAATATTTAACTGCACACTTGGGGGAAACATAGGACAATAACATGATTTTAACATACTTCACCCATTATTAAAGCTACTAAACTCTGACTGGGATAAAAAGTAGAGAAAACGCATGAAGACAGTAAGAAAGAGATCATGCAGAAAATTTCACTACCTTTCGACGAGTTTCTGACTGGATTGTCCCATACGGAATACTTGTAACTTTGTCACGACTTCGTGGTCTTGTCATCCTTTCACAGTCAAACTTGTATTGATATTTTTCACTATCTCTTTAATTTTTTTTACTCCTTTTAGTTTCGATTCAGAGCTTTTGAAGTAAATATATAGTACGCGATATAGTTTTAAGCTTTTTATAAAGTAAATAGGAAAAGTCAAAAACTTGTTTAAATTAGCTTATAGCTTGACTGAAAAAAATATTGCAGGACTGTATGGTGCCAAAAACAAATAATGGCGGTGATGGAAAATTTTGGAAGAATTGACATAGTAATGAAAAAACGAGTATATGGAACAAAATATATGAAAGAACGAGTATATGAAAAAAAAATCGAATTTTAATTAACGTTGGTAGTTTTTAATGAAAATTATATGGAAAAAATATGGATATAAATAGCATAGCCGACACAATTGCCATTTTTTTTTCCACTAAAATTTAATGACCAAGGATGAGATACGATAGAAATATTTAATATTGTTCTCTATTGTCCAAAGATAGAATGTTGATTATGTCACCAGGATATCATATAAAAATGTCCAAACCTTTAAGATTGATTATGAGCTAAAGTGGATTTTTTGACAAAAAGGCAGCTTTAATTAGTGCTGCGCTAATTGGAAGTAGTTTGTTTATATATCTTAGTTAGTTTCATACTTAAGTTAAGCAGATTTATCGAAATAAATTAAAACTTTTGGCGAATATATATTGCTTAAATTTAGGTAGTGAATTTTAACAAATATTACAAAAGCGAAAGTTTCAGTCGATAGATGAATGCATGGTTGCTTGTTTCTCACTCTATAATTCAGTGATTTCTGTGTTGTTTTAGATAATATTTGGCATGCTAATAGATTTTACCCAGAAATAACGTATAGACTACTGAAGAATAAAATTTATATTCTATGATGTTTATTAGGTTTCCACTTGATCACGTAGTATTTTCGGTATGGAAAAATCTGTAAGTTCGATTTTTGCAGATATCAACTCATACAATGTATTCCGAAACACCGAATCTGAACCTTATTCCCGTAAGATAGCATACATTATGTCCTATTATGAATAAATCGATTACGGTGTAAATATTTGAAGCGAATTGATAATGAAATAATTATAAAGGGGAAAAATTCAGGCTAGATTAATACATAGGCTACGTTAGTGTGGTCCAAAGACTGAAGTCATGGTAAAAAGCTAGTATTTTGATATATATTCTTTTGCAAACTTTCATTAAAACACAATTAAGAAGATACAAATTTAATACATCAACGAAAAATTTCAATAAATACTATTATTTTAACTAAAACAATGAAGCTACTTAAACAAATACTTTATTAAACATACCGAACAAAATACTCCTCTAGGGAAAAGAGGATTTATATCAGAAGATGTAATTTAATTTGTTTGAAAATGGTATGGCAATATTTTAAATGTTGATACCGACTCTAATAACAAATATCGACAAATGAATGGACCACGCTAAAAAAATTGCAAAATTTATAATGGAAACAATTTTCCTAAAAAATGTTTTTATTAACAGAAGCGTGTTACCCCAGAGTAAAAGGATTTCGAAGACATATAGTTTTTTACTAATAGCTTTTTTTGATCTAATATATTGGCTTAATCATCACAATCAGACATAAATATTTGAGTCAACCACAAAGCTCAAATGCGATTTTCCTATTTAATATATTAAACTGTCTGTTAAGGCATTTGGTGTTTGTGCGAAAATAATGGGCAGATTACCTCTTACTTTTTTAATGTCATGTAAAAGCAATTGACAGAAAATAAAGGTCAAATTTTACCCTAAAGACGTTTTCGTATAACACCGTAAACAATGGCAGGCGAAAGCACTTTGCGTTTATTTCTCCTGCTCTTTTCTGTGAATTCGTTCTGCTTTGTTTTCCACAGTCAAGGGGCTGACGGCACGGGAAATAATGACGAAATTTGTTAAACGAAAACAACAAGGAAATTAAAAAGGTGCGGAAGGAGAGAAAGTTTTCCTTTTTGTAGCTTTACACACACACTACTTCTTTTATCATTGCTATGTAAATTTTTCATTCTATCGAATTTTAAAGGGATTTAACATTATTCATGTTCAATTTCAAACTTGCATGGAATTCTTTTTGGTTTATCTATTTTCTATCTCATACTATCATTTGGTATATACTTTTATGTCTTAAATAAATATATGGGAGCGAGCAAGGATAAACTATATACAATCAGCAAATTTTTACCATTATACATATAGAAACGATGAAAAAATGATACATCACATGTAGCTGTAGTAGACTATATTAATTTAATTAATTTATAATTTCAAACTAATAATCTCTCAGCTTCCTTTAATCCGAGTTAAATACTTGTCTGCCCTGATTTCCGAAAGTATTGAATGTAACATTATGAAAATACAGAATTTTGAGGGATTCTAAATTTAATTTTATGTGATATTCAAAGTAATATGTATAACCCCTACCTAATTATATTAGATATTGTAAAATATTAATCGCGTTACGAGGCCTTTATCAGTGATGGCTTAAAATAAATAAAGTATTTTCATTTTAAACAAAGTAAAAAACTTTAAATGCGCGGTCCAGGCTCGCATATGAACGGTTTTTTAACAGCCCACGTATACATTTAGCGAAATATATAATTTCTTAATTAAAAATAGGTTTATAAATTTAAAACGATAATAAAGCAAAATATTTAATTAAAAATTAGGACAACGTTGTGGGCCGCATGTACTTTATTTGAGAAATTATAACATTATATGTTATATATATCGAAACACGCGTGAACAAGGTAGAGTGAAATAAATTAATTCCATTTACTACGTAGCAGTAACTTTTTTGACTTTATTAAGACACTTTTATAAGCATATTCCTACTTACAAGTAAAACTTCAGTTTTTATGTTTTTAGTAAAATTTGAAGTACACCAAATACTTATTTCTGAAGAAGACACAACAAGACTGAAACCACAGAAGTTAGTAACCTCCAAAAATTTTCGAGATCTTTATTTAATCCATGACATTTTTTTTAATCAGAATGATCGGTATGCTAGCTATCTTTTTTCTATTCCATATCTATAAAAGCTCCCGCTCTTTAGAGACCGCACAATTTCGCGACGAGACGTGAGAAAGCAAGAAAAACGCGACGAGTGCCAGAAGAAAAGTTTCCACCCTAGCAGATTAAATACAAGCTTCTGTATTAAAGCGAGATGAAAAAAGAATTGCTAAAAATGTTGATAAAATACAAATTTTTTCGCTTATATAATTTTTTCTTTATTATTTATTTTACCTTATGAAAATTTTAAAGTGAAACACATAAGCGTTTACATTATTCACAATTAAATGAAACAATATGATGTAGTATTATTTCTACTTTAAATTCTTTACCACGAGCTACTTTTCGTTGTATTACAACATCTTCAGGTGGGCAATTAGCAAAGATCATGGCTCGGGGACAAGTTCGTGGTCGTGGACGTAGGAAAGATCTTAAAAAAAGTAGAAATGATACTATATGACGTAGTTTCATTTAATTGTGAATAATGAATTTCTACAAATTTAACACCAAGTATATTCAATATTCAGGAAATAACCACTATTTAACTGAGCTATTATATTTTTCTCTGCAACTATTGATTAAATGTGTGTGTGAATATCGTAATTGCATAAAAAGTATTTTATTTTAAATTCACAAATATATTTTTCTAATATGCATTTAGAGACTAAAATGAATGTTTGAGCTAAGTGGGAAAATAAAGGTATACCTTAAAAAGTCTCTTGAAATCGTAAGTTTTCATCAGTCTTATAAAGTAAAATTTTAAATGAAGCAATGGTTTTTCATTGAAATTTGTTTTTATTTTTATAAATAACAATACGTTCAAGCAAGAATGAACATATATACAGCTCTTAACATATCACATTTTATAGTTGCTTGATTGACACCTTTCAGGTAAATGAATGGAGATGAATAAACTTTTTACAAAAACATAGTTACCGAGACAGCACATAAGTAGTCGAAAGAATTTTATTTTAATTTGCATACTTTATCCATTCCACGACCGGAAACCGGTCGCTCGTTGTTAATGGATAAAGTATGCAAATTAAAATAACAAAACAAATAATAACAAAATTTTCCTCATTTCAACAAATTCAGTGTATAGTTAATTAATATTTTAACCATCAAATTAAGGTTGATGTATTGCAAAGAAATCAATTTGTTACTAAATTTAAATAAACCACCGTTACACCATCGTACACATGAAATGTTATTGCGTAGATATTTTAAAACGATCATGTAAGCTTTAGGTAAAATTTGTCATTACAGAAAAAAGTATTTAATATATTTAGTTATTTTTTATTCAGTTTTTTGATGTATTAATGTAATTGCAACAAGTGCAAAAACATAGCGCTATTTCTGATTGGAATTAAAAACGTTAACTATTAAATACTAAGAGAACACAGGCTATGACAATTTTTGTATACATTTAGGGAAATATAATCTTTTGAATGTACAACAACCAGCGTGGAGATATGTACCTTGCAGGTTCATAATGAGCTTGTTGGAGGCACCATCGATCATAATTTAATTTATATGGATAAACTTCGGTAGCTCAGAATAAAGATAAAGTTAGCGGGAGCCGAAAACGCGATTGCCTGTTTCGCTATGCATTGTTCTATTTGTACATAGAATTATTAACATTTCATGTAGGTAAATGATAAAAGTATCACATTTGCTAGCTACTGTGAAAGTCACCTTGGCATATTAACCCATTGGAGAGTGTTTCTTAGCTCCACATTATATAAAATTTCTATTATACTATATATAAACAATAATAGTATTTTGAATTATTTAGATAAATATATTAAATAGTAAATATTTCATGGACGTCAAAATAATGCAGATATCTCAAAAGCTATTAAATACATAATTATCGCTATATTTTCCGATATATTTTGGTAAACTTCTAGTAACGCTATTTTATCATTTTTACTCGACGGTTTCAAAAATGAAGAGGGAAAATATTTTTATAGGTAATTTTATCACTCTCTCTAGAACTGTAGCAGCAAACAAATCTATATACATATATAAAAAAAAAAAAATATATATATATATATATATATATATATATATATATATATATATATACAGGCAGGGACATTTCAGGCAGACTTTGGTCATTGACGTAATTTCAAGGAGCGATTAAGAATCGGCAACTAAATAAACCATACAGTAACAAAAAACAATTTTTTTACTACTATTTTAAATTAGCCGCGCATCAGCGACGAAGGAAAATCAACACTTTACCGCGCCTCCTCATCTACCACTGCTTTTTTCTAATTAGATCATCTTTTAATTTTTTGGTTTTCTTGAATTATTTCCAACACAAACATAAAAAAACCATTAAATTTTCCCTAATATTCAACCTAACATTCAAAAATATAAAGATTTTCTTCCAGCTTTATTATTATTAAATAATAGAAATTAGAGAAATAACGTAAAACTAAATTAGAGAAGGTACGTAATTACTAAAATAATTTATTAATTCATTCGCAAGGGTTATTTTTACCGTCATGTCGATAGTAATTCTTAGAAAGGAAATTCTAAGGTAAGCTCAATCAAGCAGCTACGAAACTGCTGCTAAGAATACAGTCCATTGTTTCCTTTTGCTCTTATTGTTGTCGTGTAGCCCTTATTGTTGTCAATTTCAAATACAATTTCTATATTTTATGAGGAAACATTTGAAGTATTAGTAAATTACTCAACAGTAATTGAGATGCTGATGCCATTCACTAAATTCCTTATAACTGACCAAAATCGACTAACTGGTAAAAAGAAAAACTGTCAAAAATAATTAGATAAAGATTTTAATATGTAAATTTTTTTGCTTACATACGTGAAGATGTCGTAAGTTACATTAATTTCATTCCAGCCAATGAAAAGTAAACATAGTTTTAATACAACTAATCGGACATGCGTTAAAATTATATATATTAAAATAACTCTAAATAAAAAAAATACTCAGAAAGTTGCTTAAGTACCATGTAACCAATATTATACATATTTTAATAATATTAAATAAAAACGGGCCTGGCTCACGCATCGTGATTTCGGTATCTTGTTTGACGAGTAATTTTTTTGTTTATCATAAGTCATATTAACAGAGAAACTGTAACGCAACAAATATTTAATGATACCTAGTATAAGTAAGAAGTTGCCATGGATATTTCAAATTCTCGTCTACTTTGTAATTTTCATCGCAGTAGTTTAAAAAATGGAGGACGATACACATTTGCATATTTTTTATCATCTTTCTGAAGACATATTTCTTAAACGAAAATAGTTTTGAGACCCTTATAAGTAGCATATCCTCGCGGCTACAATCCTTTAAAATAGTAATGCACATGGAAAAATATATTTTTGGATGCTACCTGTTCAGATGAATGCGGGTTAATATGGTTTATTATAATGAAAATTTAAAATGTTTGCGCCGAGCCGTTTCTAAGAAGAACCGTGGACGTACGGACATACCAGTGATCTTATGAAGGTTTCGTTTTTTCTTTTCAGAAGAACAGAAAAAAAAGAAAAATTTATTGCGCAAATATTTTCACGTAACCTTCTCGTAAACATCTTGAATTAAGATAAAGTAGACGATCTAAAGATTTACTGCCCACATCTAAGTGATATATGGTCTAAATTGTATCTCTTTTCTAATCATAATCATTCTGTAATAACAGTAAAGCTAGAATTTCAGGATAATTTTTGATAAATTGTTGGTTAGAGATACTTTAATTATTTTATGTTTCCTTAATCAAAATAATTTATCATAACAAAGTAATTAGATGTAATTGTATTTTAAATGAAACCAACATTAGTAAAACAAAAATAAAAATAATATTATTTAAGCTGAAAATAATGCTATTTAAGCTTTTGAATGTCATGAAAGAATTAGAACTCCATATTTTTTAATGAGAACAAATGAAAAAGACAATTAACATGGGGATAATATAGCGATTTTTTTCTCGTTACTTCTTGACTTTCAAATTTGGAAGATTTTAAAAAAAACCTGAAAAATAAGTTGGAATCTTCGAATTTTCATTTGTTTTTTCCTTCAAGAAACGTAACAAAAGTTATTTAATTTTTTTTAGAAATAAAATATTATTCTTGATTTTTTTACGTTGTATGTACAAAGAATTCACGTACGGATAAAACAAAATATGGAAATTTATTTCTTCTCAATCCAGCTGCAATTCAACTGAAACACCGTTCAAAGTAATGTTTATATATCTACTTTAATACATCTAAATGATACATATGGTGGACTTATTGATATTCTTACAACCAACCATAACACCAGCCCCGCTCGACGAGCGACCGGGAATCGAATCCGGGTCGCCGCCACACCGTCAAAAAATGTATGCTTTGTGATAAACCCAACACACCGCAGCGATGACTCATCGTTTCTTCATTGAAACTATCAAACGCTCAAACTGAAATAGAATATTGGAAAATTGTTCACAATTTAATTCAAAGGAAATAAGAGGGAGAATATTATAATAAAGTCAGGATCTTCAGGTGATCCCAATATCGTGTGAATTAGCAATTGTTGGTAGAAATAAATTTCCAAAACTGTTGTTAAATTTCCAAAACATAACGGTTATGATCTAAGAAATTTTGTGCCTTAGTGATACGATGATCTCCATTGTGCTGACTGTCATACAGATAAATAAAATTAAAGTGTCTGATATTTTATTACATATCTGCATATTTGATTGCTAAAATTAATCTAAAATACAATCAATCAATAAAAAAATATGTAAATCCGTTTGTTTATCTAAATGGATGGATTTAATTCGAAAACTACTGAAGCCATCGACATGAATCTTAAACAGATTGCAAGTAAAAAACTCGAGACCTATTTAGTTTGTTTTGTTATATCATGATGTATCAAATGGATAAAATTATGATGATAAAAACATACGTAGAAAATTATGTAAAATCTCCGTTACACAGATGCTGGGATATCTGTGTAAACGAAGATTTTATTTAATTTGGGAGGCTCTAAGCGGAACCGGCGGGGAAATGGAGAGCGGGACTGCAAACGACACCGTATGGTATTTAGACTGAATTAATATTTCTGTCTAGTACAAGAGAATGTAATAAATCAGTTGGAATATTATAATTTCATTTCGGAATGTATAGACGAAGATACGAAATATCGAATAAATTATATGAAAATAACAAATTTAGGTTAACTCCCCATTCTGAGTCATAAAATATCACAAGTAAATAAAGTTCACATTTATTTGCTTTATCCTTTCAAAGACGCTCCGCACCATTTTGACGATTTATCTTGGTAGATACTTTCCACTGTTGGCTGATTTTAGGCGCGTGATGTAATGGCAATATTTGTCAAGCAAGAGAGATAATTAAAAAGCTTCGGAAGATAGGAAGCTTCAGGTCGGTGGAAAGAGCAGGTTTTAAGGCGGTGAGAAATGTAGTGTTTAGATAATTAACTTGCAACTTATCATTTTAAGATTCTCTTTGAATGGTTGCAAGTTATTTGCAGATTCTAAAAATGAATGTATGAAAATCTTGACAATATTTATATTTCGTACCGAAAAAATAATTTCTAGTAAAGCCCAGTAACAACATTTTCTAATATTAACGTTATTTCTATTAACATTCAATTAGTCTGTCTTATGTTTTGTAATTATGAATTGAATTGTATTGCTGAAAGAAAATTTTCAATACTACACATATATAATACTCGGAAAATAAATGGATATTTAATGAGGTTGACCAACTTTTACCGCTACATTTTTAATAGTATATATAATTAACTGCAGCATACTTGTAAATTTGATTTCTGCGACTACTTAAAAACCCAGTGTAGAAAATAAGTCAAGTCTTAGATTATTCTCACTGAAGAACATTCAATAGATGAGGATATTTTTGACACCGTTGTTCTTCTAGTCAGTCCTAATCATTCCCCCATTGACGTAAATGTGGATAGAAAAGAAAGAAACAGTAAATGTATGAAGATAGAAAATAATGAATTAAGTAATTTTATCTATAATTACAATAACGCAAATAATATAATGTATAAATTTTTTTAAATAAAGAGAATATAAAATTATAAATTCCCTTCAAAAAATTTCCGTAATTATACAGTTCTTTTCATGTCTTAAAATGAACAACTGTGGAATTATTGTAAGACATATTGTGGGATTTTTCCAAGTCACTGGAAAAGTTTTTGTAAATATATTATCATAATATTGTAACATTAATAATTGTCCTATCTAGGCAGCACGCTGGTACGACGCTGGGGCATGGCTCGACATAAAATTTTATTGTTACCTTTCAGAATCATCCCATTTCTTTGTTTATTTTCCCCTTCTAGTGTCGTAAGCACATCCTTTCGTTTATTTTAGCCAATCATAGATAATATTGTGACCTTTCGGAAATTCTAGAAAATATGTAAAATAAGAAATAAGTTAGTTGATTAAGAGGCTTTGAGAGAAGTGGAACTCTCGACATACAACTTCTCACGTTACTTCACGTAAAAGCCTTTAGCTCAATTAACTCTTACCTTTATTGATGTTACTTAACGTATACCTTCTATTTTTTGCGTAATTGATTTAAATCTATATGTTACAGAATATTGCTTGTTGATTTCATGTATTATGTAGTTAAAGATATATTTAATTATAAATACTTCTACAGAGAACATATAGATCACTCGGTTAAAAATTTCCTCGGTTATTTTCTTTTGTTACAAAAATAATTATGTTCAGAAAACTTTCGGAAAATACATTTAAATTTAGATGCCTCAAAGACTGAATTATTTTATCTATATATAACTTAATCCAATCGTCCATTAAAAGAATTTTTGTAAATATATCAAATTATATGTAAGGTCCGATCATGTTTTCCCAGCAATCATAAGTAAAAAATAAATGTACGATTCTCCGTTAACATTTTAACAAAAATCCTTCAGGTCTCTGCTTCATTTGACCAGGAACTGAAGAATTTATCAAGAATTATACTGAAATTTAAAATAATGTTATTTAAAGATAAACAATATCTTCTTCTAATCTTTTGTGTAAAGTTTTTAGAATTTATGTATAAAATTTTAGTCATAGTTAGGTAAATTGAGTTAATTTTATGGCGTTTGCAAATTAACCTTTCATTAAACTACATAGAAGGATAATTTAGATGACAAAAAAATTAACGATTCCCAACCCGCACCTCAATCAAATCTTAGAGCTCTTTCATTTAAAACTTTTGAAAATATGATTAGTACAGTAAATGTTCACACTTTCAAAATATTTTATAAATACACTTGTTATCTATAAATATAGCGAAATAAATATTACTTTGCCTTATGTGAAGATTAAAAAGGATTTTCATGAATTTTATTATAGAAAAATGTACATGGAAATTTCTGTACATAAGTTAAACGCACGCTTTTCGGGAGTCTTTTTAGCGCAATTTTTATTGTATAATAAAGGTAGTATTGTATAATATGGGTAGTATTGAAAAAATAGGTCTATGATGTTTATGCTATATTGTTTACTAACATTTGCAATTTACAAAATTTTATTAATATGGCGTTGAGTTAAACATTTACATGACAATGTATTTCCGCGAATTTTCTTTAAGTCTTAAAATGCAATATGTTTATCATAGCATAGATTTATGTTAAAATAGTTAAGCCTTAACTCTCAAATGTATTATTTTATTATTTATTCAAGTACGTCTTAAGTTCTCGAGCGCACATATCAGTCGTGAAGTGACATGGTAACTCGCGCCACCCAATTGTAAATAATTAGTGTAAAAGTAGATATACATAAAGATAGTTACATATCATAGGAAAGAGGACAAAATAGCGAATTGAATGATAATACAGTAGATAAGATAAAGATCTGTTAGGATGAATGATTTTTTCAAGCTTATGTTTAATTATTGCACGTACTTTTTTACAGTAGTTACAAAAGTGACATTTTATAATAACTTTTCATTTATAAATTTTGGTTTTTGTCGAAAATTTAGTTTTTTCTTATTTGGATAATTGTTTATGCTCAGAACTACATAAATATGGTACAAATGCTATCAATATGTTGTAGCTACATTTATTTCCTGCTTATGTTAAAAATTCGTTATGATAAAATTCATACTTTTGGAGTCATTCTTTATTTTGCCGACATGATACGATCGCCGATGTCACTTGAGAGTCGCTTGTATGCTCGGAAGTCCCTTGTATGCTGTTGAACGATGACTTAGCGCGCGAGTTGACAAGGCCATAAATTAAACGAGACCACACGATTTACCCAACCTTTCTGAATTGACTCATCTATTCCAGTGGATAGTGATTCTATGAAGGCATTCCACTACTTTCCTAGCGTTGTGTGTTAATATTTTAACAAAATATTTTTTAATATACACTTGCAATATTAACATAATACTTAAAACATAAGTAAATATATGCAACATCTTCAGCATTTAATTTAACTTGAAACGAAAATTCGCCTGCGTCAGACACCGATCTTGTCTCTATTAGACTATGGTACGGGTGCTTTTCTGATCTTTCAGGAAAATTGCTTAATTAATTTCAGCTCCCTCAATATTTACATACTCCTTATATTTTTAGTTTCAGAAAATTTGATGCATTGCTGAATTTAGATCGCTGTTCAGGTCGATGGAGTTTTGTGACCAGCGCAATTTTTACAATCTTTCGACATTTATGATAGTACAAAAAACCTTGCAGTTCGATTTGCAGCCTTAACTGTCATTCCCTGGGTCTAATTTCTGAGAATATTTTTACGTTATTTATCCCCAAATACAGTACTTTTTTATGAGCATTCATTCACCGAACAAAATGTATATCGATACCAGCTACTGAAGTATTCAAAAGTTGTCTGGAAAAATTGTAACTTTCCTATTCCATTTTCTTTTATGTTCCTTCCCCTTAAATTTTTACCTTTATTTTCCTCGCCGTCGATCCTACTCTTTCAAAAATGTCACCCGACATATCAATATGATATTGCCTTTTTATATTTTTCTTCTTAAATTTAATTTTCAAAAAACATATTTTGTCTTAATAACATTTATTTATTTACCTGTTTTTAACATTATAATTACACCGTAAAACGCGTAATACTGGAAAAGATCGCCATTTGTTACTACTTAAGAGATCGTTTCTGTTGTAATAAGTTCGTCAGATTAAAATATTCATCGATTGAAAAACATGAAAACAAAATAAAATTTTGCGAAATGTGGTAACATTTTAATATGTATTAATTAAATATTTATCAAGTACAGGAATAATAAATGCAGGTATAAAGTAATGGGTACAGATTATGGTGCAGCGCACAGAACAAAGAGAGCTCTGTTACAGTGAATGCTCCGACGGGAAAAAAGCAACAAATAATTAATGGCGTCTTGTAGGAAACGATGCCGTCTGCGTCGACATGCAATTAAATCGGGTTAATATTTAAGTTTTGAAGGAAATAAAAAGAAGTCCATTACATTTAAAGGATTTAACTTGATAAGCTCAGGAAAACTATATAGAAAAGGTCTAATCATTAAATTATTCATCACCGGAAGACTGATTAAAGCTTAGGGAAATGTATAATTGTTTAAATTATAGTGGATAGCAAGTATCAGTTCAAGGTCGAATATTAGAATCAATTATTGCAAATGCAAATATAAATATTTATTTAAAAGAAAACAGTTTATGAGAAAAAAAATATATCTCTTTATGTTTCTCAGTTATTTTGGCATTTTATTTCATTTGTATAAAGCTTTAAGTTTAGTGATGAAAGGTTATGGGTTCGTACCTCAAAAGAAATAAAAATAAACATGCTAAGTATGAGTAAAATTAACACTGTGGGGATTATTAAACCACAGTTATATAACTGCGTTTCGTAACTTAGCGGCTATATTTAATTTAACACATTTTTATAAAAAAAATTAAACTGTTATGGGAAGAACAGGGTTAAAATCAATCGAATGAATGAAATATCGATAAAATGAATCATTTCTCCAATTTTTATGACGCTTTCATCGATCTCGATCTGTTTTTTTCCAGCATATGAGTTGTATAATTATGTTAGCCATATAATAGTGTTATAACTGAATTAGGTAGGTAACGACCATAATTTATTAGGTACCGTAAACTTTGCGTAGTTACTCACTTAATATTATTATTGTAGAACACTTGTCGGATGTGATCCTCTTATATTCATGACTCCCGCAGGAAATGCGTAGGTGTTTCGTTACCGAGTCGCAGTTTATTTTCATTTCCTTTGTTATTATCTCATCTGCATTAAAGAATATTAAGCCAATTTTATTGTAATTTAATGAAATTCAGGGTTTTCAATTAGATTTATATTTATTTGTTTATGTTTTTTTCCGCTTTTATTATGTAAGAACGATGTGTTTTATTTTAAATTTTTAAAAATTTTTATTTATTTGTAATTTACTAAAGATTAAATAATATTGTCAGATATTATTGTTTGCTGTTTATGTAGGAGCAGAGATAATATTTGAATCTTCGTTAAATTTGTGTTGAAGTATTATGCATTAAATAGTACCAACTTGTCAAGTGTCATGAAAGGTTATTCAGTTTTTGTTAAATTTTAAAAAAAAACTTCCGTTTCCTATTTCGTTTTTCTAAATTTTCTGCCGATATTAAAACTTTGTCCGAGATAATTAGATTAATAGGGGCGCAATTGGTGAATTAATAAGTAGGAATAATAGTACAAAAGTAATGCATGAAATATTTTTTTTTGTAAAAAGACTTAAAAATTTCAGATGTAAAACTAATCTTAAAGAAACGTATATGTTCCATTTTTACTTCAAATTTATGTCTTAAATATTGTGTTTAAAATTCTCAAATACAGTAAATTTTTTCCCATAAGAACACCTTTAAGTGAGCAATTATAATTTCAGTAAAACAATTTTTAATTGACAATCTGCTGGAAAAAATGAGCCACTCGTTTATTACTTTGGTATGAATAAACACTAAAAAGTAATTAAATGATGTCTTCATATGAAAATCTTATTTACAACTTCATATGTTTTCTTTATTTTCTGAAATTCTGTTTAATGAAATAAAGTTTGCATCTGCCAAAAAATCTCTTAATGACGAAACTGTCTCTAAGCTATTAAATTATGCATTCAATTTATTCTTTGTCAAATTTTTATTCGCGATTGGATGGTTTCTGTTACAGTTTTAATTTGATGGTTCGAGCGATGACAGCTCCATCGTAATGAATATTGATGCCGTCCTCGTTTCTCATTTTTCCTTCTCCGATTTCCGTTGTCGTTTGCTCGCTGGAGCCGCATCGATTCTTCCGTGTAATTTAAATAAAACTTAGGAAATTTTTGTATTTTGTGTGCAAAATTATGATAATATTTGAGTGTCCTGCTAACCGGTTCGAGTTAAAAGTCGTACCGACTTTTAATTATAGGTATGGGATGTATATTAAAGGTAATAATCAGACTAAAAGTATGGAAATTGACTATTTCATTAGTAGAGCGGTAAATAATGAGTGGACCTTTGTAAAATAAACTAAGTAAGGTGTTTGATGGTTGAAATTTTGCCCGCAAGTTTAAAATGTGGCTTGACTATTTAATTTTTTTTATTTACTTTAATTGTCTTTCTAATTACTAATAAACATTTTCCTTCTAATTTAAACATCCAAAATTATTTGATAAAAATGAAACAATCAACTGGTAAATTATGAAATCTTGGGATAATAATAACAATATGAAGAAAGCTAACATAAATATTTGAAAACATGTAAATGCAAAAAAGTGGCTTATGTTTTAAAGCAATTAAATAAAAGGCCATTTATAAAAGTTTAATCTCTTTTCAGTATTCAATAGTGAAACAAACCTTTGTAATTGTCTTGCATGCGTTTATCCGCCCATCTATCCACACTTTACAGTTTCCATACTTTTAGTCTGATTATTACTTTTAATATACATCCCATACCTGTAAAGTGTTAGTATATTTTTCTTTAAAGCCATGGAAGTTTTCCGTTTATAAATTGATGAATTTACATTTAATATTTGATATGAAAATTGATTTCATCCTTAACTATGTAACATAATATGACCGAGAAATGTGTAATGTTATGATTAGAAAATATTTCTGACGTCACATCAAATGCAATTAATTTTTTGAATAGAAAGTTTCTTAGATACATGACTTCCTATAATAGGGTGCGATTTGCTGTAATGCGATTATTATTTACAGTACTTAAGGAATTTTTCATGTCGTATATATTTGAAAAATATTGGAACAAAATTATGTTCTTTTAATTGATACTTTATATTTATTTGTCTTCAGCAAAAAATATTTCCGACGTCACATCAAATGCAATTAATTTTTTGAATAGAAAGTTTCTTAGATACATGACTTCCTACAATAGGGTGCGATTAGCTGTAATGCGATTATTATTTACAGTACTTAAGGAATTTTTCATGTCGTATATTTGTGAAAAATATTGGAACAAAATTATGTTCTTTTAATTGATACTTTATATGGATTTGTCTTCAGCAAAAAACTTGCTTTATAAGGACATTAAACATTTTGATATTTGGTTTTGTGGTGATTTTTTCGATGCACTTACCATGTGTAATATCCAATATTTTCAGCTTCCTAAATTTTTGGACTATGTTCGTTTAGGCAAGAAAATACGAGAAAGTAGGAATTAATTCTGAAGAATCTTTTTCAATTTCTGAATAAATTATTTTGCCCTGCGGGGACGAAATTTTCAACAAAAAATTTTTGTTTGGTTTTAAGAATGATTAAAATTCGTTAAAATTGTTGAATTTATTGATAAAATTTCAATACATGTATATACATTTTTTGTCGAATTAAACTAATTGAAGATTACTTTTTAATTTCGAATATAATTGTGAATAAATATTCAATAATCTTTGAACATTCTTCCCGCAACTTAGGTTTTACATCTAAACTTTAGCCATTAAAATTATACAAGATATTAATTGCGTAAAGCCTACTTTTACGGTTTCTGGATAAGAAATAATACTATTATAAGCGATAATAGTTTTTTTTTTTCATATTTTATTCCGTTCACTGGATATATTATTTCAATACGAGTCTTATTAAGCCTAAAGTAAAAAGGATTACACTGGTAATTTGGTGTTTATCTTAAGTTGTTATTAGCAGGATTTTCTGTTTATGATAATGAAATGTTTAAATGCATATTTATGATTAAAAAATGTTTGAAAGAATAATAGGTCTGTTTTTTGAAAAACAAATTATTTCTCCGTCATAAAGGTCCAAGTCAAGAAATATTATAAACTATTTTTTTCACATTTTTAGTTAAATCTGAACAGAAATTCTTGCTAGGCCAATTAGCCAACATCCTACATAACACACGCAGAGTTACATAGGTACTTGGAGGCGCTGCAAGCACTTGTCGTTCGTTGAGAGTGATTCTTTTAAATTTATCATCTCGATGGAAGTTTCGTAGATTTATGCATACAGGTAATTAACTGGTGTCAGTTCAATTTATGTCAATAGTATTACAATTCCATTAGCATTACATATTTATTTTTTTAGCTTGTTAATGATTAAGTACGATTAAACGCCCAGCAAAAAAGATAAATGGATAAAGGATAAGAAAATTAATTTCAAAATTAACTTAATTTCAAGCTCAAGGTTGTTTACAATTCGTGACTAAAAATTATTGTCGTTTGAAAATATTTAACATCCATAGTTTGCCTAAATATCTAAGTTTAGAAAAAATACTGTCTTAAATTTTTGAAAAAAACTTATTCGAATAAATACTAATACAACATTGTTTCATTTACCATTTAGATAAATTATCATTTGCTTCGTAGTAATAACATTAATCTAATTTTAATTACGATATCAATATAAATCTGCACGGTTTATTTATTATTTAATGCGGCAACACTCACAAATGTTATTTAAATAAAGAAGAATATTTGAATATTTTCAAGAGACTCTTTCTAAAATATGTATTTGAGCGTTTCAGTGCCATTGTTTGATTTTTAATATTTTTTTAGTGACTAGAAACAGTGAACAAGTCATTTTTTCAGGGCGAGCCAACCTTTGGGTATGATTTTATTGTATGTATCGAATTAACCGCATTCATTTACTAATTTTTAGCACTGCGATATTTAAAAGAAGTGCGCTAAGTTAATTAAGAATACTAATGCTTTGTTTTCTACTTTTTTTGAACATCAAAATGACAATTTATTTTGGTATTTGACACTTTACAATACTTTATATGTCACCAAACTGACAGTAGGTGCTATTTTCCAATGATGCCAATTTACGTAAAATTATAAATTCGTACAAAATTTAAATTTTAATTATTTAATAATCATAAAAAAATATATTTGACCAGAATACACGTTATTGTATACACAATTTTTTGAAATACTGTTATTTATTGATGATATATACTGTATATTTAAGCACATATAAAGGTTTACACATTTGTGGTTACATATTGTTTTGTATGAAACTAAGGTAACTTGTATTTTTCAGTAGTATTTTCTAGTAAAATAGTCCTATTAGCATTACATATTCAGTTCGCGAAATCTTTTTAATTGTTAGGTGCAAGTAACTGTGCGCTTACATAGGTTTTATATGTATTTATGTAAACATAAAAGTTTAAACATTTCAGGGTACGAAGCGTTTATGTAATAAATAAGACAATCGCCAGAGTCTTTTATAGTATTTTAGTCCTATTAGCACTACATATTTAGTTTTTTAGCTTGTTAATTGTTACGTACGTTTAAATACGCAATAGGCGGGTTGTGTATATATTTAAGTACATAAAAAAATTAAACAATTGAGGATATAAAGTGTTTTTACAATACATAGGAAAATCGCTCGAGTTTTCCTGTAATATTCTAGTCAGATTCTACAAATCCTGTTTTGTTATTATTTTTGGTTCGGTACTTTTGGAAATAGAGTGGAGTGTATTGAAATCGTTGTTTATACCTTTTTTGTATATATCTCTCAAGGTATGCCATTAAAAACCTTTGCGGTGAGAAGAAATAATAATCGACTTTTTCGTTCTTGATCATTCTATTTGTGCATGAGTAAATGAGAGAAAAAGTTAAACAAAAATTACATTTGTTTTGAATTATTTTATTTTCTTGGGCAAAGTAATAAAAAGTGTCACTTTTGCTGCATAACCAGTCACTTCGGCTTTACAATCTATGTATAATAATTTATATAGGATTATGCACCGGAAAAGCAGAAACCTCATAATATCACTCGCGTGTCTGTCTCTATGATCCAGTAGTTTTTCTTAAAATCCGCTTGAAATAGAAACTTGGTATTTGGCCTAGTAATAAAACACATTATCCGACGCATACTCAAAATTATTCATATGTGATTGTCATGGGCACTAAATTATGACTGTAAGAATATTAATTACGGAAAAATAGTAGAAACGAGTTTTTAGAATCCTAGGCACATGTTTTAGAAAAAATATGGCGATTGGCCCAGATCCTATAATTTTTTTTAAATATACTCCAATTTTTACACCTCCGAAATACATAGTGGGCAATACATTTACATTGTTAAAAATGACTATTTTTAAATAGTTTAATAGAAATATAACACAACAAATACTACACTTAAATGTTTATAAGAAAATAACACTTAAATGAAGAAGAAATTTGATTTTTTATAATTATGTTAAATGTTTATAAGTGTTAAAATGTATGCTGAATCCTCGTAGTGCGATTTCTCATAATATTTTATTTGATTTTACCTTTGGTTTTTTCATTTAAATACAGTCATCTAGTTATCTGTTATGGATTTAGCGTTATTGTTGAATGACGGTACATCTGTATCAATCCTTACAAATCGTCATCGATATACTCGATTTTCCAATATTAATTTTTATTTTACAGCTTTAAGTTGACGTCGCAGGCGGCGACAGCCCGCTTCCATTATTTCTTACGTTTTTCTCTTTGACGTTTGTTCTCGTTCGCTTTCTGAAGCGTCGCTGGAGCTTTGCGCCGCTTTGTAGCTTATTCTTGCTTTGCTGCTTTATGTTGTTTCGTTTTTTCATTACCCTAATGAAAAAAAGCACTGTGCTTTAGGCGAAAATATTACGTAACTTGTTTATGTTTAAAATGTCTAAAACAAATATCAACGTGACAATTGTTTGACTTAAAAACATCAATGTAATCGTAATAATTGTATGTAAAGTGCATCTAAAAGTATTTGAGTATTGGAAATATTAACATACCTACTAATATTGTAAAAATAGAGAGGGTAGTTTTATTTGTTTGTGTGAAACAGGCCGTTTTATTTGTTTGTTGATATTTCTCTCACGCTTAAACAGTCTAACGGATTTCAATAAATGTTTTTTGCACAGATGTTGCATATCCTAATTGAGAAGGTGAGCTGGGTTTAATCATGTGTATGATGCTTATTATTTATAAAACTTTTTTGTGTGTTTTAACCTTAAAGATCACAACACTGTTATGTACTTATTAGATTAAAGATAGATTTTAATAGTTATGCTATGCTACGTTTAGGAGCAGAGCAGTGAAAATAAACGAGAGAAAATTATGCCCGTGTGCAAAAAAAAAATACGCGGCTATTAAAAAAAAATAAACGGTATTTTTTCTTTATAAAACATTCCATAAATTCCAGTCGTTGATTACTTACGATATTTTAGTAAAATTAAAATGATTGAAAAATTCTATTGTTATTTTACCGTTTTGAAAAAATATAACTCGAATTGTTAATTTCATTCGAAAATATAAATTTAATCCTACAAGTTTTTTTTTTCTTATTCTCTATAATATTTTTTTGATGTAGTATGCCTGTTTTAAACATTTAACCACCATTTCTACTTAAAAAATCAATATCTCCGAAAGAAATAAGCTCACAAAAAAAGAGAGAAAGCGAAGCAAAAACTTAAGTCTTAAGTCTAAATTTTCATCTAGCTATTTTATGTTTGTTTTAGTACATATATAAAAAACTTTGAAAATAACAAAAAAAAACAATTAAAATAACAAAAGTGTTAAAAAAACAGTTTAAGTTAGGCGTTATTTAATCATCGACTTATTATTCAAAATTAACTTAACATTTATATTCTTTGTACTAGTTGTTTCAGCTCTATTATCACGGTATACAGAAGAATTCGAACATTGAGTTTTAGTTTTAAAATTATTTTTAATAAATTTTGCTACTATCACTTTTCGCTGACACCAGAACGAATTATTAATAATATAAATTTACATTCACCATTAAAACTGAAATTTCCCTGACATGAAAAGTAATGAAAGCACCGTAATTTCAAAAAATTATTTATGAAATAACGAAATGTAATTATATTGTAATTATGGTTTTAGATTCAATTAATTTAATTTTTTTTGTATGTTGTATACACAACACTTATTTTCATTTATGTCATAGTTTTGCCTAACCATAAGTAAAAATGTTTGTATTCTAAAGGTAGACTATTTAAATCTATGTGTGTAAATTCATATAATAATTTCATTTCATTTCTAACCCCCTTCTTAGGACAGCAATACTTTGATAAGGGAAAAATATATTTTCATCAAAATAAGTACAGCCAAATGGGTGAAATATTGCAATAAATATATTCCATGTTCGTAACGAACGAAACGGTCTCAAATTCATTATATGATATTAATATTTAAAGACAATTTTGAAATTGCAATGTTGGCCATTTTCGATATAAAATATTTAGTTAGATATTTATTAAAACCCATAAAGAGGCCAAAACTACTTTCATGGTTGATAGTGAAAGTTACACTATTTCGCTTTTGGTTTTGTATTTTGTATATACAAATAATCTCTTATTCATGCATGTACAAAATAAAACTATCGAGAATGCAACCAACAATTATCTTTTCCCCTCTCAGGTAACTTCAACTCCTCTCTGATCGGCCGACGACATACTCATATCAATTATTAAAGATTGCGACTAATCTTAGGTACTTGACCTGTAAAACGCGTTGACGATTAAATTCGATGAATTTGTTATATATTACTAAAACTAACTCAAAATATGGTACATATTTTATTCTGATTCGCAATAAATAATTAAGTTTCTTATTTTTGAAGTCGGTGCCAGCACTGTCGACCAACTTAAACAAATTGATAATTTAATGGAATTTATAATGTTACATTAAAACCTTAACTTGTAATGTACTCACAATACGAAATAGATTCATAAAGGACGTATTTTTAATACAAAATTTTACATATATTTAAATTTATGAGCGGTGCTGGTATTGACTTCAAAAATAAATCATTTATTTATATATTACGAATTAGTAGGTACTCATTTAGACTTAACTACTTTTTTAACTATTGAATATATTTGGCGTTAATTTTGTAGAAATTCATTATTCACGATTAAATGAAACTAAGTGATGTAGTATTATTTCTACTTTCTTTAATTTTTTTGCCACGACCTAGGTTTCGTTGTATTACAACATCTTCAGGTGATTTATAATCTTTGCTAATATCCCAATACAATGAAACCTAGGTCGTGGCAAAAAAATTAAAGAAAGTAGAAATAATACTACATCATGTAGTTTCATTTAATTGTAAATACTTTTTTAACTTTAATACCTCTTTACTAAATTGTTTTTTTATGAGATATTTTATTTTAGAAATTTTATTGATTAACAATGTTAATCGTTTCACTATGACTAAAATTCAAATATTTTGTTTTTTTAGAATATTGCATTATTATTAACACTCACGGGCAAAAGCTGACGAATAGATAATTTCTTCATTGTTTAAAGTTGGATATCAACAACACACAGAAACAAAGCTAGCGGCAGTGGTCAGCTGTTAACCATTGAGGAATTTTATTCTCCATATCCGAAGTCCAATATCACATATTGCAAAGTAACAATCACCACTTGAGGAGTTCTGTTCTTCATGTACGAAATCCAATATCAGATTTTGCAAAGTTATAACGAAAGTAACAACTAACCATTGTTAAATACATTGAATCGCGACTGATTTACTATATCTGAAAAAGAAATATATTATTAATCTTCAAAACTCATCATCAGACACTGACCTAGTTAATTATGCAATTATTTTGCAAATAAAAACTACCAGCAGCAAACGTTCTGAATTACGTTTGATTTACTAACATTCGATAAGAAGTTTCATTGTTCATCTACAGATCGCATCGCCAGACTCCGATATAGTAAACAGTGTAGTTATTTTACAAAATAGCATCTACCGGTAGCAAATATCTTGAATGACGTTAGATTTACTACCATCCGTTAAGAAATTCTACTAATCATCTCTGGAACTCATCATCAGACCCTGACCTGGTCGACTGTGTAGTTATTTTGCAGAGGAACTACTAGTAGCAAATATCTTTAACACGGTTGGTTTACTAACATCCGTTACGAAGTTCCATGCTTCATCTCTATAACTTATCATAAGACCCTGACGTGGTAAGTGGTGTAGTTCTTTGCAAAATAGCAACTAACCGTAACAAATGTCTTAAATCATATTTGATTTACAACCTTATGTTAGGAAGTTCCATCGTTCATTTCTGGATTTCATTATGAGATCATCACCGTATTTGTATGGGACCACCTCTAAACGTTTGATTTGCTACTATCTGATATGAAGTTCCATTGTTCATCTTCAGAACGCATCATCAGTCTCTGACATGGTAAATGGTGTAGTTACTTTGCAAAGAAGCAAATACATTTAATCACGTTTGATTTACTACTCTCCATTAAGGAATTCCATTGTTCCCCTTCAGAACTTATCATCAGACCCTGATCTAGTCGACGGTGTAGTTATTTCTCCAAAGAAACAACTACTAGAAGCAAATATCTTAAATCACGATTGATTTACTAACATCCGTTAATGAGTTTCATTGTTCTTCGCCAAAACTTATTATCAGACCCTGACCTGGTAACTGGTGGAGTTATTCTGAAAAATATTAACTACCCGTAGCAAATATCTTGAATAATATTTGATTTACTGCGTTTCGTTGAGGAGTTCCAACGTTCATTTCTGGGCTTCATCATATTAATATTTATATGGGATAGGATTCCAAATTCCAAGAAAAAATAATCGAAATCAGTCAACTCGGTAAAGAATTATTGCTGAAAATACTTAAAAAATGATTCCGATGAATTAAAAACCACCTCCTTTTTTTAAAGTCGGTTAAAAGTATAATCCCATGAATTCAACTCTAGACAGCATAATGATATGTTCTTCTTTCTCTTGTCGTTCTACTTCTATTACCTATTTTCGTGGTGCTAGTTATTTCTGATAATTAATATACTTGATGATGAAGAGATAAGATATAATGTTCCAGTAATTTATTATAGTGCTCAATTAGTTGTGAATTGTTTTTTGTAAAAATAACATGTAGCGATAAGATTGCATCAAAGCATATATTTTTATTTGGTAATGGTTAAAATATAGACAATTTCTTTGTCGGCAATAACAATTGAAACCAGAAACTAAACAATTTAATTATTTAACGACTAAATATCGTTAAAACCAACATCTGGCAAACCGTTACCCCTAACGACCAGTTAATTTAACCACTCCGTAAATTGAAATGAATATTTAACGATAACGAGGCTATAATAGTGGAGAAGGCTTCAGTCAGTGCCCTTAATGAAGTAATGCAATTCCTGAAACAATGAACTTAGAGAATTAATTCGGTTAATGTATTATAATAATAATGGTAATATCTACAAGTACGCAGTGATCCCAGCATTGCAACGTATAATGACCGCAATCTTTATAATCCAGATTATGTAATTATACGGCTATTTAGTTGTTATTACTTTATTTCCGAATTGTGGAACGTCCTGTATACACAGAATTTTCGCATTTTGTTAGAAATATAGACACAAAAGCATATCTCTAAATTTGTTTACTGATTTTGGTAATTTTATGAAAATAAAAAAAAAAAATAATGCGCTCAATGATTAATTCCAAAAAAAAAGAATTAAAAAAAGAAGAGAATAATAGTTTTTTCCTGTTTTTATCCGACAACTGTAGTCTTAATAAAACTAATCTACGTACGCATTAACAGTATGCCATCCCGTTCACCACACGTTTCGTTGTAAATATTATACATAATCGTCACGCTGCGCAGGTGACAGCGATTTACATAATTTTTTTAAAATTATACTTTAGTATAAATTTATTCAAATGGCATCACGAAAATATAAAAGTGAAATAATACCGGGGGAGGGGAAGATATATTTAACGAATTTGAACCAAATATCTTATTTTATTTTTCATAAATTACAAGTTCTAGAAAATTCTAATTGATTTTGACGAAATTTAAATACGATACGATATTTAAATTTTCTGTATATTGACGTAAGTGGTGGGGCAAAATCTGATATTGTCATACATCGGTATTCAAGATTTAAAAAATAGAAAGCTAAAGTTTTCTCAAAATTTGTATTTCTCTATGAATTGACCTCTACGGTCTACTTTAATTACATATATTTTATTATTCTGTAATTATTAGTTTTAAATATACAAGCTCTCAAAATGTGGCACATTTTTTATCGCCGTAATTCCTCTGTATATTATACAATTTCTCCTAATATCATATTAAATTTTCATTTAAAAATAAAGTATGATATCTTAAAAAAATTAAAAGTGTGTTAAACTCACACAACTTAAAAGAAAATGGAAATGTGATCTTCCTTTCATTGAGGAAATACAACATTCACAATTAAATGAAACTACGTAATGTAGTATTATTTCTACTTTTTTTAATTTCTTTACCACGACCTAGGTTTCATTGTATTACATCATATGTAATACATCATCAGATGTTGTAATACATATTGTATTACAACATCTTCAGGTGGGATTTTAGCAAAGATTGTAGAAAGAAAGTAGAAATAATACTACATCACTTAGTTTCATTTAATTGTGAATAACGAATTTCTACAAAATTAACGCCAAATATATTCAATATTTGAAATACAACATGTTATCAGTTTTACTCAAGTCACAAGAATTGAGCAATACCACTCCAAAGAGCGAACAATAACAGACATCGAGGAAGGAAGAATGAGAAAAGTCGACGGCATCAATGCGATTAGTATTCATTACGATGGAGCTATTATTGATCGCACCATTTAACTAAACGGAAACGTAAAAAAAGCATCCAATTCAGAACAAAAATTTCATAAAAGTTAAATACAATGCTTAATTTAATAACCTACAGACAGATTTGCTGTAAAGATCATATAAGATATATATTTTCTTTTGACGGCAGCGAAATTTATTTCCTTAAACATACACCGAGATTTAAAAAAAATTTATTTGCACCAAGATAATAGACTAGTCGCTATTCTTTTCCAATAGACTGTTAATTAAAAAATTATTCGCTGAAAACTGATTTACTCAATTAAATGTTAATTGAAATGTTAATTGTAAAAAAAAAGTTTTTCTATAACACGGTGGAAACACGTTAATTTAATCTGGGAAAACGTAATATAAAAAATATACATTTGAAGAAAAAAAATGCAATTTAAACATTTCTTGTAATGATTTACATATGAATTGTAATCATTCTACATGTGAATTAACACACGACATTTGACTTGCGCAGATTTTTTGTAAGAAATAATATTTAGTACACTCCCATTATATTAATAATCTAATTTTAAAAGGAAAACCTAATTGCTTTAGGAATTCCTATTTGCCAACTTTGCTCCGATAAATCGAAATGTCACTGACGGAATTTCGAAATCCATGGAGTAATGTACAATGACTTCTGTTCTGTAAAAAAATTTAAAATTTTAAAAACATATCAATCTGTCACGATACATGACAAATTTGTGCAATTTATTGCAAAATATTACATCGTAACTTTAAAAAAATTCAAATAGAAACTCTGCTCTTTTGTAAACAGCAAGTGTCTCCAATAAATTGTAAATAAAAATTATTTATAAGTTATAATAAACTTGTCTTGCTTATAAAATAAACGTAGATAACAAAGCCTCAAAAAAATATAAACCAACTGTAAAATACTGATTTAACACTAAATTAAAAAGCTCTGCGTACTTAAATATTCATATTTAATTAAAAGGATATTATAACGAAGGAAATGAAAATAAGCCTCCGATCGGTAATAGAACCCCTAAGCAGTTCCTGCCGGAACCATGAGTTTAAGAGGATTACATCCAGCGAATGCTTTACAATAATAATCACGATGTGAGTTAATGCGCAAAGTTCCGGTACCTAATAAATAATGTACGTTACCTATGTAATCCACTTGTAATCCTAACTGCATAATAACACTGTTTATGTGAATAAAATTTCATTTCAAAACTCATGTCATGACAGAAAATATGATTGAGATCGGTGAAAAAATTCAAGAAAAGCAGATATATGATTTATTCTATCGATATTTTACTTGATCTGTTCATTATAATCACATCGTTTTCCGAAATATCTCAAAAGTTTTCGTGAAATTTCTTAAAAAATAAATGTATTGAAGAACTTACGAAATAAATTTTGCATGTTCAGAAGTTCCAAAACTAATATTTCTTTAAAAGATAAATCACATTACTCAAATATGAATTTCACTACAGCGTGATGTATTACCGTAAAATTAAACCCTATCTAAATGGAACTGCAAAAATCATCAAAATGTTCATCCTAAAAATAACGATGGCATAATTACGTTTCTTAAGAAAATGAAATAATTATGGGATAGCTATATGAATGAAAGAAACATCTATATGATATATTGGAATGTATTAATATTCCTTTTAAATACGTGTCACCAAATTTAACACATAAATTCCCGGTTGTTCCCCAAAAAAATTTATAATATTTAATGTATCGACTCAGTAGACTACAAATATCCAATATCAAACAATATTTAAAATATACGTGCTAAAAATGTCGTAAATTATCGCTAATTTTTAAAATATTGACGTTTAAAACATCAATACCCAAAATTTCGTCATTCAGGATAAGTTTCAATCTTTGAACATTTGATTGCCAAACTTAAAAAATCAACCAATAATTGCACAAAAAATTGCGTCACATGCTAGTGAATTGCTTTCAAATTACATGTGAGCGTTTCATTCGTCACTATTGATGAATGTTGCCAATATTCAAACGTAATTGTTAACGTTCCCTCGGTCGTCAGTCGTAAAGCAGAAGTTTACAATTTCACTGACAAGCTGGTTCTGAAATCTCGATAGTCGAGAGGCGAACGAAAGCTTTCACGTGAATAATGAAGACACCGTTCAGGGATTATAAATATATTGCCCATTACCAAATGGGCAATATATTTAAGGGTTGTATTTTGACGAGATGATTTTATAGATATCTTTATTTATTTTGAATATTTTAGCCTTTTTTTGCACAATTTATAAGCAAAATGTGAACAGGTTTTCGTGTCTATTTATTGTATGGTCGTATGCAGAAGTTAATTAAACAAAATATATGTATGGTTGTTCAATAGGTTTATTTCGGCCATTCTAAATTGCAAGTAATGAATTTGTTCATAAAATTCACCATATATTCCATGTTTATAATAAATTATGTAAAAATAAAGTCAATCTCAACTAAAATTCATAAACTACTCTTGATAGGATCATTAAAATCTGACTGGTGTACTTGTGAATTCAGACGACTTTCTAAATATATGGATCGAGCACGGTTGAAATGAAAAACTTATGGCAGCATTTCTGCTTATAATGAATTTTCAGAGATTCGATATCGTATCAAACGTTTGTGTAAGCAATATTGCCAGTCATATATTGCATATAACACAGAGAAAATAATAAAGAAAAACCTTAAAGGATTCTGGTCTTATGTCTCTTCATTACATTAAACCAATGGCTATCCATAAACTATGTCACCCGGCGAAAGTGCCAGTAATAACCCGAATGAAATTTACCAAATATTCTCAGAGTTTTTCAGTCAATTTTCCAGTCCACTGATCGAGATATTCTTAAAAAATGTTGAAAACATGCCTACTAGTGATTTAAATAACGTCAGCTTATCTTCCATATCGATTGAGGTTGAAGATTTTTTTGAAAATGCTTACGTCATTAGACTTGAACAAAGGCCCAGGACCAGATAGAATTAAACCTTCCTCAAATATATCGCAGATACCATTTGCATTAAATTAACTCTCTTGTTTAATAAATGTGTAAAACATGGGTCTTTTCCTATATGTTAGAAAAAGGTGTACATAATACCTGTGCATAAAAATGGATCCAAACAAAACATAGTTAACTACAGACCCATATCAATCTTATCAGTAATTTCCAAAGTTTTAGAGAGATTAGTATATGGACGAGTATATCCAATACTCCATAATTACATCATGCCTTAACAACACGGCTTTATTCGTGATAGATCTACTACCACTAACCTACTACTTCACTCTCAGCACTTGTTCGAGTCATTGGATTCCGGACAGTAAATTGACGTAGTATATACAGATTTCAAGAAAGCATTTGACAAGGTCACTTAATATTGATGCAAAAACTAGCATTTAACGGTATCGGTGGTAACTTGATTAGATGGTTTGTTTCGTGTTTAACTAATAGGCAGCAAAAAATTAAAGTAAACGGGTTATCACCATATAGCCAGGTGAATTCCGGTGTACCACATGTATAGATTCATGTGGTACACCGGAAGTCGCTTGGCTATATGGCTATTAGGCCCTTTCTTATTTATAATGTTTATTGACAGTATAGTTACCTGTTTTGGAAATAGTAATTTCCTAAAGTATGCAGACGATCTAAAGGTATTTACTCTTATGAAAGACATCCATGACTGTTCGAATATGCAAGCTGATCTCGATAGACTTCATGTTTACTGTGAAGAGAACAAACTTCATTTAAATTACTAAAAGTGGAAACAACTCTCTTTCCTGACCTTGGTGTCATTTCCATAGTAAACTGCATTATAGTTTGCGTATTGAGCAGATTGTATCTAAGGTCTATAGAAGTCTTGGCTTCATATTAAGAACGATCAAAGTATTCAAAAATGCAGAAACGTACTTGACTTTGCATAATGGTTTTCTAAAATCACAACTTAAATACGCTGTTGTTGTCTGGATATACCACTTATTCTGATAGTATCGACAAAATGCAAAAAAAAAGGTTTGAAAGTTCTTCAGCATCGTATAGGTGGCATTAAATTATCGTAAAAAGTATTACTTAATAATTATAAATGTGATGCCCTCTATCATAGACGTTCATTATTAGACTTGATGATTATGTTCAACATCTGTCAAGGTAATTATGGCCGTCCATATCTACTGAGTCAGATAAAGATTCAAACTCCCAAACTAACTCGTAACCATCTATTATTTCATATCGATAATGCACGAATAACCGCCGGTGTCAGAGCGCCGCTACGGCGGTTGTGTGACAATAAAGAGATGTTGACACTTGACATCCTTGCAAGTCCACGCCCCCAGTTTCGATCAGGTGTAAAGAATATGCTTTGTGCAATTTATGCACATCAGACGGATCAGTAATGTTATTATCGTTTTACTTTATTAATTTTTTGTCCAATTTAGTTAGCAGCTTTATTTAATTGATGAGTTAATAGCAGGTGTTTTCCGTATTAATTTTATGTCTTATACTCAAAAAGAAATATTGTTTCTCTTACTTCCATTAATATTGTCACATTTATGTATTGTTGTATTTAATTGGATATTTTATAAATGTATTTATTTTTTGTTTTTTTTTCTTTGTGGAATTGTTTTTTGTGGAAATGTTAAAACACAAATTTATTTCGTATTTAGTGATAATAGAATATTTGTAATAATTTGTGTTTGTTTTTTTCCCTTTATAAAAAAATAAAATAAAAACAGGGTTTAAAGGTCTATCCAAAAGTTTTAGGTAATTAACGACTCTGATTCTAGATGTCATACTTTTTGATATAATCACAAGGACATTTATGCTCCACCCCTGTTTTTTTAATTAAAGAATCTCAATTCTATTTTAGATTTTAAAATATTGCAATAAATTCTTTGAAATATAACATAATTAGGTAGCATACGTAGCTCAACAGAGACCATATGACTACTGGTATCATTATTTTATTATTAAAGACCATCAATAGTGTTTCATTTCACAAAGATAATCAACGAAAACTTTACTTTCAACAGGTACAAATATGTTACTGATATTTATCTTCGTGATATGAAAGATCTACATTTATTATGTTCGATATAATTTAACAACAGCATTAAACTTATCGAAAACTACTATACTTGCCAGGTACACTGAACATACCAACCAAGTAAATAATATTCAAAATGATTGCGACTAATTGCAAGACGAATAAGATTACAAACTAACCACTAAACGTTCATCAGTAATTTAATGCGTTAAATTTTCCTTTATAATTATATTGTGCGGCATAAATATATATGAAAATTTACCTGTAACTATTCTCAATTTAATACTCTGTTGTTACTATTCCAATGGATTTTTTCCTACAGATTCTTTTGAGAGCTAATAGCCATTTAATAAACCATAAACTTCGATTTAACTTATAAGTTAACTATCAAATCGAATCCTGCTAAAAACATGTTGTTGAGACCTTCCAAGGGTGAACCGATATTAAAACAAAGGAGTAACTGATAAAACTGAGTAAGAGCAGGAACACTCATTTATTAATCACGTTTTTTTCTGACCTCCAAATTGCGATTTGCACTGGTTTATTCATCCCTTAATTTTACAAGCCCAAGGCGTCTAACACCGACGGCTTCCAGTTTAATCAGTTCAAAAAGGCTTCAAGAGTAAATATCCTACGATTTATCTGCGTTAAATCTCTAGAGAATGTCTCATGACGATCAGAAGACTTGACTGATCGAGCCAATTTAACGATACTCAGTTAATAATACCTCGTTTCACAATAGCTAACCGGATATCTAAAATCTGTATACTGTCTGCGAATAAAACGAATAAGTCTTTCAATTTGGAAGATTTAATAGAAAGTTATTTTCGGACACACCATTGTACTAAAAAAAAAGGAGCAATCTGTTAAAAAAAACTGAGTAGAAATAAAGAATGAAAGGCAAAGTGCGCAATATTTGATGAAATTCTGGTGCAAAAATATCGCATGGAAGTGAATGGGAGAATATTAAATATGGGAACAATAAATGCGGCAGAAATACAATTGGAAATAAAATCAAGTTTAAATCGAACAATGAAATCAACGAGCGGCCTGCAGTAATACAAAGAGAATATTCAATAAATTGAATTTACTGTTTTGAATCTAAACTTAGAGTGTATGCGTTTTTACACTAGAGAACGGTGCTGGTAAACTTTTCACTAGCACCGCACTCTCCAATTATTTATGATTTTGGAAAATTTCTACGCAGATCAAAAAAAATTATTAAAATACATATTATGTTATATAGCCATACTTATTGAATGAAATATGCAGCAGAAATGTACAGATATGTATTATATAGCTATGTTTCTTTAATCATAGTCAGATTTCAGGCAGACATTAAAAGGTTGATGGCGAAGCAACGTCGTAGCTAAATGGGGACAGCGGGGGTGAACCGCTCTGGTTCTAACCATTTAAGGGTTACATATGACGGTGAAAAGAAAATAAAATACTTATATAAATTCCAAAAAAATAAAATCACCGTTAAAATTCATCGGTGAAAATATATGGACTACGTACTGAATGGTGCACTCAATTTGTACTAACAAAGAGTAACTTCGAGCCGTATAGATTATAGAAAAAATATAGATATATATATGTGTATATATATATATATATATATATATATGTGTGTGTATGTCTGGTAAAATCAACATCACAATAATACCACCGAATTTAAAATTCTGTCAATTTAAAACCCTTTACTCTTTTAAACCAAATGCACTCTTACATACATATTGTAATGAGTTATCACAATTATTTTCTAACTTATTTAGGATTATTGTTAAAACAATCAGTAAAACAAAACTAAAAATATATGAAAACAAAAAATACATAGACTTGCCTTGAAATTATATAATACCGGTTAGACGTAATAAGAAGAACACTTTTATATGGTCTCGAAAAAATTATTATAAAGTTAGCCATTGACTAAATAATACTAATTGGTGTTAAAGTGTAATGCATTACTTTTTATTTCGAGTAGGATTTACTGCAAATCAATTGAATACACAAGGCCACTTACTGCTCATCTATTACGTGCTAACAACCCTAGTTGTAAAATTATTTTAATGTTAAAGTAGATTTTGAATGAAAACTTGGCTAGTGAAGTTTATAAACAAAACTATTAAATTCATTTTTTAAAAAATCATTACCTTAGAATATAAACTCGTGAAAATTAATTAATAATAAATTCTTTTTCTCGTTTAAAAATGAAAAGGAAAAAAATAATTGATAACTAATTTTCATTAGTTTATATTTAATTATTAAGTTAAATAATTTTTTAAAAATTAATTTAGAAGTCTTTTTTATCTCTACTAGCCAAGTTATCATACAACATCTGCTTTATTATTTACACACTATAAAAACTAAGATTAGTACTATGTAATAGATGAGCAGTATGGTTCAGTCAGGAATTTTCTCAAAATCGTTGCGTGTCGCCGACGTTATTTTTAATTTCTTACGTGAATTGAGATCGGCGGAAATAGAATCCTTGTTATTTTGATAGTATTTTCTAAAAGAGTTCAAAATATATCTTTTAAATACTTAAATCAAATTGGCTTTTGTTAACTAAAGTAAGTGAATTAGTTAGTTCAGTAATTGGTAAGTTTAAAACGTGATTGTTCAATAACTGCCTTCTTAACCGATTGGTCCAACGAACGATGTCTTTAAATAATATTGTGCATTTATTATAAAATGTCGGTGTATCTATTATATAATCGTATAAATAAATATATTTAATATTTATCTCAACTAATATTCTCAATTAGTATTTATGTTGATGATATTAATTGACAATATTAGTTTAGAGTACGTGAACCAAATGCTCAAAAAGAGAAAAATGCCTCGGAGAGTTCATATATCTGAATGAAAAAGTGAGTTTCAGCAAAGAAAGTTCAAACAGGCTAAAATGCATGTAGTTCAGAGTATATTTGGATCCATCTTTATATATGCAATAAACATTTGTGGCTAAAATGGGAAAACAATTCTCAAGTTGATGCAAAGAATGATTCAAATAATATCACCTTATCTTCAGGTGGCAACAGCAACAATACCGAATTAAAGACGAGAGACTATTAAGAAGACGAATTATAAAATAATACTGAAAACGACAGTGGTAATACTTTTGATGCTATCAAAGACTGTACTTCGACTATACTATCAAAGACTATACTTCGATGACCGAGTCTCTTCAGGTGTGGAAAGATGTGTCGCATTAGACCATAGCCATTCCTGATAATGTTTGCATTGAGATCATAAAAAAGCAAGTGAACACTTCCAACACAGAGAAGGACCGTTTGCTACTGTACCTCGGTACGGATTAAAAATATAAAGTGATTCGCCAATTTTCAAAAGAATGGCTTTATAAGATGATGCCAATGATGAGAAAATACTGAGATCGTGGACGGTTTATATCCTGAAACTTCTTCTGCTGTCGTTTATTTGTTGTTACCGATAGTACTAATCTAAGAGCTACATTTAAGACTATACTTCAGAATTGGTGGAAAATAAATTCTAAAATAACAATGAAACTACAACTGAACATCTGGAAAATCTTGAAAGTGGAAAACTTTAGAAATGAGGTAATAATTGCATAGCAAAATAGATGTTGCAGCCTTGCAATTACTGGATACCGAAAAACCATAGTGAAAGTATTTTTTATCTCGATTATTGGATAAAACCTGGTATTTCATGGACGCGATGAAGGACAATACTCTATAAATAAAGGTCTTTTCTTAGAACTAGTCTAACTACTGTCAAACTATGATCCAGTATGGAAAGAACACATTTTGAACTTGGAGCATGGTAAATTACTAAAAGTAATATATTTGTCGCTAGATATACAAAATGGATTCATTGTTATGCAGCAATGTAATATCTAATGTCGTTAACGAAATTAAATTGGCCACATATTTTAGTATAATGTTTGATAGCCTACCTGCGTTTTATAATATTAATTAAGGGTCTGAAGTGATATGTTATGTGAAAATTGATATTAGAAAAGTGCATGTCAAAGAAGCGTTCCTTGGATTTTTTCTTTAAAAGAAAAAAAGTCAATCTCAATAGCCCCAAGGAGCAGCATACATAGAAGAATAGAAACAATTTTTAAAGCAAAAAATATTGAAGTGATTTTTGTTTGATGTATGGATCATTCCATTAACTTATGTGGCCTACATTCACTTGCATACAGTATATCATGTGCAATATTTTTCGAAACAGCAGAAAAAATGTTTACATCTTTTTCTGTTTCCGCTATTCACTGGAAATGGCCCATTAAATGCTACAAAATATTTATCAAAAGACACTCAACAACAAACAACGTGTTTGAGTGCTCCTCATGCCGTGGTAAAAGTACTGGGAGAAAAATTTGACGTGTTTGTCGCTGTAATTGAGGCATTATGTGATCAACAAGAAAATTTCAACTTCGGAGATTCCGCTCGGAACCTTATGCCTCTTGTGTATATACATTTGTTTTGCTACCTTTTCATGAAGAATCAACTCCTCTTAAAAATACCAAAGTTAAGAACGCATTTAAAGCCTACCCATGTTAGAATTTCTGATTATTTCTAGATTTTTTCAAATTTATCGTAGGATGATAACTTAGAGACTCTATTCCAAATCTTATGGTCGCACTAAAGTTATTTGTGGCAATTTGCGTATCAGTTGTTATACGTGAAGGGAGTTTCGGTAAACTAAAATAAATAAAAAAATGTTTGTGTGCCACGATGACGTAAAAAAGGCTTAACACTTTTGGCAAATAAACAATAGAATTTCCTTATCACTTTATTATTTATCCTGTAATTATATATTATAAACCACACAAGCGTCTAAATGATCGTATTTGCACTGCGACAATTATGCTCTCACTTTTCTCTTGGCATACCATTCTGCATTTCCCTTCCATACATCAATGTTGAAGAATATAAATATTCTTAAATAGAAAGTCGTTAATAACGAAATTATAATATTTGAATTTGATTATAAATGATTTGAAATGAATTGATACTTGGGGTGACACTATCAATATCCTCATCAAGTAACATCCAGGATAACTACACCAATTCAGCGAACAGCCATACAAATAAAAGTCACATGACCTTAAGTCATCCAATCTATAGGTGTTTATATGCATATATGAGTTAAG
This sequence comes from Druceiella hillmani, assembly GCA_039881145.1. Lineage (NCBI taxonomy): Eukaryota > Metazoa > Arthropoda > Insecta > Lepidoptera > Hepialidae > Druceiella > Druceiella hillmani. Next base: position 26,966,815 of record JAYKKI010000025.1, read on the forward strand.
TGAGGTCAGAGCAAGTCAAAAAACTCTTAAGCCATACCATTCTGCATTTCCCTTCCATACATCAATGTTGAATAATATACATATTCTTAAATAGAAAGTCGTTAATAACGAAATTATAATATTAAAGTTTGATTATTAATAATTTGAAAAGAATTTATACTTGGGGTGAAACTATCAATATCCGCGAACAGCCATACAAATAAAAGTCACGTAACTTTAAGTCATCCAATCTATAGGTGTTTATATGCATATATGAGTTAAGTGAGGTCAAAGCAAGTCAAACGACTCTTAAGCTCGTCTCGAGGCGTACATTTCGAGTGAATTTTGGCTGTCTGTAGCACGCCGTCGATTTAATAATCGTTACAGTATTCGTCGATTACGTGATGGACCATTGATCAACCTCATTCAGTCATGGGTAGCAAGGTTCAGAGCTACAGGATCAACATTAAATAGGCCCAGGCCAGGACCTACACCATTGGTAGCCACGGATGAAAATGTCGAGCGTGTTATGGTTTCTGTCGTTGAAAATCCCCGTTTATAAATGCGCACGCGTTCATCGATATTGAGAATTCCGAAATCAACTTTACAGGTAATAATGCGAAAAAAGCTCAAGTTCCATCCATATAAAATTCAGATTGTTCATGATTTACAAGATTCTGACTTTGAATTAGGAAAAACTTACGCGGAGGTGATGTTGTTGAGATTTCGTACTGCTACCCGGATGGGCAACATATTCTTTAGTGACGAAGCTCACTTTCACATTGGAGGATATGTGAATAAGCAGAACTTTTATTACTGGGATGTCCACAACCCAAGACAAATGCATCAAGAGCCTTTACATAAGCCTAAAGTAACAGTCTGGTGTGCCATGTCTACATCTGCAATCATAGGGCCTTATTTCTTTGAAAATCAATGTGGCCAAACTGTAACTGTGAATTAGGAGAGATATGCCAATATATTAAATGACTTTTTCAAAGTAGAACTACAGAATAGTCCATCCTTCAACCAAAACACATGGTTCCAGCAGGACGGCGCCACAGCTCACACTGCTAATGTGTCCATGAATGCAGTGCGGCAGTTATTTCCAGAAAAAAACATATCCCGAAACGGTACCGTACCGTGCCCACCTAGGTTACCCGATTTAAGCCCATGTGACTTTTTCTTATGGGGATACTTAAAATACGTTGTTTACAAAACAAATTCGAGCACTGTGACACAACTTAAAGAAAATATTCGAGCTGAAATCAGTAGGATACCCCAGTCGCTCTGCAAACGCATTTTTAAAAACATGCGTGCTTGACTCGAAGAGTGTGTCAGACTCGATGGCCGCCATTTGGAAAATGTGGTTTTTAAAAAATGAAATCCGCATTTGTTGTTATAAAGTTAAAATAAACCTACTTTGTATTAGAGGTGTAGTAAACCTACCCTGTATTTCAGTCGGATTTCAGAACTTTGCACATAAATATAAAACTATATAAATTGCTGAAGAAGATAATCATTTACACCTGAGAGTAAAAAAATTCTGAAATTTACCCTCGATAAATTTATTATTAGCCTCGATAAATTTATTATTAGTTACTTATGTACGGTACATTTCAATACCATATACGATATATTCGTCGTTCTGTAAATTCGTTACAATTTAGTTATGGCTTAAATGGTTTTTAAATGAGAAACACAAGATAAAGAAATTGCGTGTCTTCTACAGATTTTTTGCATCACTTGACCACACAAGTCTACACTAGGTGTTTAAAGACTTATATGAAATTGCGACGATGTATTATGCTACAAAGAATGTAGAACAAAGCTCTCTATTTTTCGGCATCGCGGTGTCACGATTCATTTTTAATTTTTTACTATTTGATGTGGCTAATAATTTGTTTATGACAATTTCTGATTGTCCACTTCTCACATAATGTGCAAAATATTGATGTTATGTCCAATTACTTATTAAGCTATTTGTTTTTTTAAACATTGAATTGATTTGGCGTTAATTTTGTAGAAATTTATGATTAAAAATTAAATGAAACTATGTAATGCAGTGTAATTTTTCCTTTCTTTAACTTCCCTACCACGACCTAGGTTTTGTTTTATTACAATAAATCAATGCTATATCACATAGTTTCATTTATTTGTTTTTTTAAGAGGATATTTTTGGCGCGTCTTTTTAGTGTCCAAACGAATTAATTTTGCTTCAGTCTTATAGATACTCTATCTTATGCCAAACCTATTTCTAAAAAAAGGAAGGAAAATTTAGTTAGGATATTAAAAATAGAAAGCCGTCAAACTGAATTGATTGTATGCCATAAAGTCAATAATGTTTGATTTTCCTTTTTAAGGAAAATTTGGCAAGTTATGTGTACACTTCTTTATTTTATTAAATTTTTCATTGATACATTTCAAGTTTTATGTAAGATTAAATGAGGAGATATCTTTATAATATAGTTTACATGGCTTTATTTACTAAAAATATGCCGTTTGGCTTTGGGAAATTGTTTAATAGCTATAGGAGTAAAACGTGAACAGAAAGAAAAAATTAAAGGTATTAACACATATATGCTAGGTCAAGCTCCGAAACATAAATAATATTGATGGAAAAATAAGTGGTATAAATTAAAATTTGAATATTGATACCGATCACGAGAATACTGCCGTTAGTCTATCCTAAAGCTTTCTGATTTTATGGTGTTTATTTGTGGGACGAGTATCTTTTTTAATACTAATGAAACAACCAACAAATAATCTAATCTAAAATCTACCACTCTCTGAATAAGAACCATGAGTAGCAAAAAATCAGAGATCCATGTCTGAAAATATAACTATTTCGCAACGTCAAAAATATGAACAACAAAAAATTTGAAAAAAACTGACAGGGTAGCAAGAAAGCAAAGTAAATATTATAAATGAAAGAAATATAAAACTTTAAGGTGCGTTTTAAAAATAAATTGTTAGGAAAATACGAAAATGTAGCACGTAACTTTAACTCACAACCCAATTTAGTAAAAAAATGAAATAACCTAGAAACCTTTATATTTATAACTTTTAAATATGTCTACAATCCTAACCAAGAAAAATTAATTCTGAAAAAATAATTTAAACATTCAATAATTACATATTGTACAGAGTTTTACCTAATTCATTTTAAGAGAAATACTGAAACCGTTAACAAAAATGAGATCACCCCACTCAACCTTATCACACCTCTACTTCACGAAATTTATTGGAAAATCAAAGCAAAGTTCCAATTTATATAATTTTTTTTTCAATTCATGACACTTCATATCCGTAATATTTATGTCAGGCAATATATTCCATGCCAGTAAAAAATGGCTACCAGCATTCTCCCATTTGGAAGATCAGTCATATTATAAATCCCATATTACTCGGGAAATTGCAATGAACACGATAAATCAAGCATCAAAATCTATGAAACCATTTGGGTTCTCGGTTCTTACAAACTTTCACATTCTCATATACATTCAACTGACAAACCCTCTTTCGTCCACGCAATCTGTTAAAAAGGCTATGAAGAATAAATTTTACCCAACTTGTATGTTCCTTTACTATGAAAATTAAATTAAATTGAGAGAAATAAATAACCCCAAAACTCTTGAATATACTTTTTTCATGACATCATTTTCCTTCCAACTTTATTTAATTTTCCAGATATTTGTTCAGACTCCTAAATAAGGTCGGATAAAGCGCCGTGACATCACATGACTATATAAATATGTTAAGTGCAATTAGAACTCGCACTAACAGAGTTTTATAGAGACTTACCTTTACAATATGAATTACATTGTCTATTATCAATTCAGTGGACGGTAAAATACGAATTTCTCAAAAAGTCATAGTGAGCTTTAGGTAAAGGTCTAGTACAACTATATTTTCGTAATTTTTACTTTGGTCGTACCGTAGAAGGGCAAAAAACAAAGGTTCTGAAAACAGTTTTTGAAGCCTTATAACCAGTCTTCAAACCCATACCCTCACCATTCAAGAAATTTATAAACAAATTATAATTTAATTTGACCCCAGTAACACTTGTACATAACTATTTTTGAGTGTAAATTATTTACATATATAGGGGTTTATCCCCTATATACTTTATATCTAAACCCAATTGCATGTTCCTACGTCGTAGGAAATAATAAGTATATGGTTAATAAAATTTCTCGGAAAAAGGAAACTTAAGAAATATTATTGAAAAATTACTAAATAAAATGTTGTAACCCTTATCACGACTATCGTTGTTTTTGGATTTTCGTGTTAAAATATAACTGCAAAAACTGGAGTACATTATAATTAAATTGGAAAAATTTACTTTCATTAATTCGCCACTTTCCAGAGACTTTTTTTTTTAAATTAGTAATTTAATAAAACCTACACATATGGTTACTTCTTACCTGTAATCAATAGACTATGTGATGAAAAAAAATTAACCTTCATTGATCATTTTGTGTCAGTAAACAAAATTAAAATAATGTTTGTAATGATTTTCGTTTTATGTAAAAATATATGTGTAATAGTTATTTTTGTTATTTATTTAAACATTGCTATATCTGGGTTAAATCTAAAAATAAAGTATTAATTTTAAATATTGAATATATTTGGCGTTAATTTTGTAGAAATTCATTATTCACAATTAAATGAAATTACGTAATGTAGTATTATTTCTAAGCATTATTTCTGTAGTATTATTTCTAAGCAAACATCTTTGCTAATATCCCATCTGAAGATGTTGTAATACAACGAAACCTAGGTCGTGGTAAAGAAATAAAAGAAAGTAGAAATAATACTACATCACGTAGTTTCATTTAATTGTGTATTAATTTATGTAAAAATTAAGTATAAATTTTAAGTAATTTTATTAAAATAAACATCCAAAATGAAACTATTTTGTACACGAAAATATTTAATTATATAATGTTAACAAAACAGTAAGTAATATTTTAAGAATTTATGGGGTGTAAGGAAATTAATCCCTTTTATTTTTTAAGCTTACAAAGCGGCGATGTTTCATAATTTTTTTTGCACTTTCGACCGAAATAATTAACATACCCATTAATTAACGTTAAAATAAGGATTAGGAAACACTTAATATCAATTCAAAACTACTGATATAATATTTTTAATAAAAATTTATAATTTGAATAATAAATCACAACGTTTGCTATTGTCCTACATTTTTCTGAATTCACTTTTAATAATTAACCACTGTCGTGTTAATTATCAACTCGTGTGAATGATCATTGTGTATCGGTGTTCTTTCAAATAAAAACGAACTGTACTCATAAAAACAAAGTAAAAAGTATATAGCAAAAGGATTGGATTTTTTGAAAAGATTAAGATTTTTTTTGGTTGAAGTATATAAGCAATTTATAAAATATGAACAAAAGGCAATGAGAAATGGGCCAAAATATAATTAAAATTAAGTGAAAAAGAAAATTAAAAAAACCATATCAATATATATGATTGAGGTATATGAAAGAAAAACCTATTTAGATAGAAGTGGCATAAGAGATAATCAATTTCGGGTATACTCTAATTTTTTCAATTTAATTTAATTTTATTTTTTCACATTTTTATTATACTTTTGTTCATAATTTGTTAATCTGTTTCAGCCACCTCAACTTCGAACCTGCTTCAAAAATGATAGGGAATATATATTTTTCTACGAAGTTTTTGGAACATATTTCTTTCACTTTGAAATAATACTGATGCAGAATTACAAAAGACTAATCGATATTTTACATGGCAGTAGTTAGTTATTAAAAGTTGGCAAAAGTAATAGACGAGCGGATAGGATTAAGTGTTTTTTAATTATTATGTTATTTTTAATTTATTGGTATCTTCTTTCAGATGAAAATGCTGTCAAGTTTTGCAGAAAATTTAAAAAATCACCGCTTTGTAAGCGTTGAAATTAGAAATGGTACTTACAGGCCATAAATTCATATTCAATATTCATCCAGTGCCCGAAAATATAGCTATTTAAATTTATTGTTAATAATATATGTAATTAAATATTTTATTTTTGGAAAGTGGTCAATAAATTCCTCTCCATTTAAAGAAAAGTAGATAGAGAAATGAAGTTTTCTTTCCATTTTCACAAAATGTAATTTGTTTTTTCTTTTCCCATTACATGATCTGTCAATGTAGTAAACCTAAGAATAGGTTTTAATAAACTACTAATTAAGAAAAATAGATCTACTGCCGATTGACTTTTTTTTATAAAAATAACCTTTTCTGAGTGAATTATAATATATTTTAGTTTTTGCAGTTGTGTCATAACACAAAATACAAATAACGTCTCTCCCATCGTTGTAATAATGGTTTTAGCATTTTATTTAAAGATTTTTCAATAATTTAAATTGAGTTTCTACTTTCCGAGAAATTTTATGAATCATATACCATATTTTCTACATTTATTGTATTTTCCAAGGCAATAATTATGTTTAAAAAATGAAATATTTTAGTTGTCAACTCACCGAAAATTTTAAAAGAATATAACCTAAAAATAATTGTTTGAGACTGTGCGTATTTTGAATGCACATACCAGAAGCCTGTATGCCTCCTAAGGTTTTTGTTATGTTATTCTCCTTGAGGCTTTTTCATATAGAGAAAAATAAATTATGGATACACAGTGAAACCATTCCTTAGTAGTCGTAGATCTTCGCGCAATCACTGAAATACGTTTATCGGAAGTGGTTCTCTTAAGATTTTTGTTCTGGTCGTATTTGTATGATTTTGTAAGGAAGTCACTTATTGGTTAGGCGACGCTATTATCCATTTTCACATTTTAATATTAGAGCAATTATGTTGTTGGCCCATAATGAAATCAAAGTTTTTGTGAGATTTTAACGATCCTACAGTTTTTGTGAGCACATAATTATCTTCGGAATTACCATAAGAGGGTTTAGGTCGTATGTAATAAATCAGGTTCATTGTTTTTTTCCTTTTTGTACAATTTTGTACCTTATAAAATCATTCGACCTATAATAGCCGTTTCTTTAGAAACCCTATGTTCAAGACACATGAAATTCGGATAGATATTAAGTATATTAACCTTCATATATCTTAATGTTCAACACTTAAAAATATTTGTTTGAGAATATTGTTGGGGTCAAATTAAGTTTTCATTCTATATATATATATATATATATATATATATGTATATATATATGTATGTATATATATATATATATATATATATATATATATATATATATATATATATAAACATATAAACAAATCGAGAAGACCTTCAATACAATATTTGTGAGAGATGAAATTAATTTTCCATTAAATTACTTTATATAACACCAGAAATTGAATTTTGTTCCCAGGAAGATAAGCTTAAAAACTTTTAAATGCACCGAAGTATTTATAGAAGATGGAAATTTAATAACATTCTTTGAAATGGCACAACTTCTGCAATGAAAAGAAGACGCCAGGTCTAAGCTATATTACACTAATAAATAATTGTGAGATTATACGACACCCTCGTACTTTCGGTAATTGCGTTCATTGCTTCTATAATCCAGAGCCATTCCAGCACTTTGTTTACATGGTAAGCAATAAATTTCCATGCTCAGGCTGTGTTAGGTATACACCAGACGCAAGGATAGCGGTACACAAGATCACATACCTACATTGTACTATATTATAATGATTTGTAAACCCAATTTTTGTTCACTTTAAACAGGATAGAGCAAGTATCGAGAAGAATTAAAAAGTTCGTTTGTAAGTTACATTTTTTTGCAAAATTATTTCTTTGATCGTGAGCTCTTTTTAAAGTATTAAGAAAAAACTAATCAAAATATAAGAAAAACTATGGCAAGAATACAAGAAAAATAAGTGAGGAGATTCCCAAAATCATAATACTTTTTTCTGTGGAAAATCAAATAAATACAATCTGTTCTTAAATCTCAAATTTAAATACATAAGAAATAAAGCTAGCATTTACGTTTGTTTCAATATTTTTGTTTCTGGTATTGGAACCCCTCACGTCAAACGATATGATTCGTTGGGATCGGATGTATATATAAGCGGAAATACTAGTATATATAAGTACCAAGCAATAAAAAGGCGGGTATCTTATATTTTACATAGTTGCAGAAGCAGTGTTCCAAGAATTCTGTTTAATTTTTTGATTGTTGCTCTGTCCCTATCATTTATATATACATATATATATATATATATATATATATATATATATATATATATATATATATATGTATATACATATATATATATATATATATATATGTATATACATACATATATATATATATATATATATATATATATATAGACATATACATAAATCGATCAACAGAATCGAAGGAATCAGTGTGTAAAAACATTTTTCATCTATTATTCTGTTTCCAAATTTTAAAATTGATCTTGCATTACATCCAAAAACACTTTTATTTAGAAGCATATCTATATAATTTTTCAAATATTTTAGCCATATTCTTAAATATCTTTCTATTGAGAACTTCATTGAATTATATTTTTGCGAACAAATGTAAAAAGACACGCCACACAATTTAAGATATTTCTGTATAGATTTAAAACATTACATTTTCATGACTTTCCGCTGACCTCTAGCTGTCAGTATATCTCGCTCAAAATAAGCTTTACAATTTTATGTTGGTCACATAAACAATGCAAATATCTTGGGAATATGAAAGTCGTGATACGCAGCTTAGACCCGCGTAATCTCACATTTTTTCATTATTTTAATATAGCCTTCACCGGATGTCTTTATTCATTATTTTGAGGAGAGCTCTGCTGATTAGGGCACTACTAAAATCTTGTTTTCGTTCAAAAGTAATTGAGATTATCGTTAATAAAGGTCCTGATAAATGTATAGTATAGGCACGTATGTATTGTGATTAAATAAAAAATAATTTCAACTGTCAAATATTTTAAAACGAAGGCGTGGATTTTGTGGGACAACGCATTAATAGAAATATTTATGAGAAGTCCATTGAAATATGGACGCTTCTTAATTTTACTATCAAATTTTAAACAAATGACATACAATAAATAAGATCAACCGGAAATCTAAACTTGAAATTGGTATTGGGTTCTATACTTATCTTCTTATTTACTTATTTAAAACGTTTCTTAATTAAAGAACTAAAAACATTTGCACGTACACAAAATGATTAATTTTTTACGAATTAATTTTCTGATGGCAGTTACAAAGCATGGTTTATGGAAAAATTTAAGTAAAATGAAGTGATAATGTCTCGTTAGCAAATTATTTAAGCACTAAGATAAGGATTTGTCTAGAGTTAGGTAAACTAAAGCAGGATGTAAGGTGTAAAATGCATCTGGATATCTCAATTAATTTTGTTCCAATCGACATGCCGTTTTATATAAATATACAATAAAAATATAGTACTAACAAAATAAACGAGTGTGCTTTAGACCACAGGACTGATGTAAAACTTTAAATTCACAAAATATGAACATTAAAATGAATGTACAATTTTATTCTCTTTAAACGTAGAATATTTAATGTATTGAACAAAATAATAATTTTTGAAATTGTTCAAGAACGAAATACAATTACACCATACGCGTAACACTAGCAAACTCGCATATATATATATATATATATATATATATATATATATATATATATATATATATTTCATGCACTGGCTATTAGAGGAAGAGAGAAAGAAAATGTGGGCGCGCACTGCTCTCTCTTGCTCCTACTGTATCTTAGATATGCTAAACATAACTGGCTATGAGAGAAAGAGAGAAAGAATATTTGTGCTTGAACATCTCTCTCTTGTCCCTACAGTAATATACGAAACGTAACTTTCTCTCTTTCTGTCTTCACTAACTTATATCTCCCTCTCAACTTCCGTTCGCCTCGCCCGATCAAACTTTTTGTAACGCTCTCGACACGCATTCACCAGCTTACTCCCCAAGTCAAGCGTGCGTAAAGAAGTTTTACTTCAAAAATGGCGACACGAAAGTTGAGACACAGCATAGTGATAGATATGAACACCTTTTGATTGAGACGAACCATGGTGCAAGCGCACCACACGCCCACGTCTCGAGTCTATAAATATAACATCGCCCAGCGCGCTCGCTGAGGGTAATTAACGTTCCGGAGCTCCATGCCTGCTCGCTACGCACAGAACGATGGCGTGCTATTTAATCCCACCGCTTGCTTCCCGGCGGACGACTGGCGACTGTGTGTTGTTAATTCAATAGTTTGGGGGTAACCGTTATGTAAACCCGCAACGATAGTCGACGAGTGGAGAAGTGTTGCCTACGTCGGCCACTCGGAGGTAGTCATCGTTCAGCGTGTGCTGACTTCGTACTTCATGGAAATTATTATATTCCCTTTTTTAACTCTTTATTATTATTGAATTGTCGCCATTTGGATGAGTTTGTGCAGTTAAAGATTTTATTTATTTACTGACACCATGTCTTTTTGTGATGTAGCACCGATATTACGTAAAATCTGTCTGATAATAGCGAAATGTGAAAAGTATCTGACGGATATCTGTAATATCACATAACATTAAATAAATCTTAAATTTATTCACATATATCATTGAAATTTTGTGTAAATATTTTCACATTTTAGATTAAAACTTATTAAGATTTCATGTATTACTAAAATATTTTAGGATGTCACGAAAAATGCCGACGAGCAGTGGACCTTAGCGTCCCGCTAAGTTCCACGCGAGATCTACTGACACAAGATAAAAGAATCTTGGTCACGGGTGCGGAAGTCAACCACTAAATAAATATTTGCAGGAAATTTTCCGAAAAAGATAAGTTTTTATTGCTAAGGATTTATTGCTGAAAAAAATATCGCTTAGAGCCGTATATAATAAAAAAATACAAATATTATAATTAAGACACTATATATAATTAAGACAAAAAAAATTAATTACAAGGAAATTTTCAAAATCAGTGTCAAAAGCTTAAATATCAATACGAAATACATAACTTTTCAGAAAATCGTGTTATTTCAAAACCTTTTAAATGAAAATTATAAGGTACCTGATGTAATGAATTGTTTGAAATGATTTCTGTTTATTTCTTTAATATTTTTCGTAATACATAACAACGGGTATAAAGAAACAGCGCGGCTTCAGGTAGGAAAATAAGACATCAAAGAGGAAAGATAGGCAATCTTATTGATGCCATGTCGGTATCCATTACAATTTAGCTATTTGCCTTCGTGATATCAAATTGAAATTGTTTTAAGAGCCCCCATCATTTATTGCCCCCAATACAAATTTGATAAAGGACCAATTACACGTATTATTATTGAAAGACGGACTCGTCGTTAACGGTTTTTCTTTTGACGGAAAAATATTTGTTTTATTAAATCTTAAATGAGATTTCATAAGAGAAAAAAAATTGTGAATACAACTTTTTTTCTTTTTTTTCTTTTTTTGTATTACCCTCTACACTTCCGACGGCAAAGGAGAAGTATCTGTAATACATTTAAACTCATCTAAATTATCCTTAAATATTTATTTCATTAATTGTTAAGACATAACACAAAATTTGAACATACTTTTAATCTCCTGAACATACCTCTAACTTTTACAACACATCCCTAAATATTTCACTTCTTGCTATACTTCCAATCTTAAGAGAGAAATACTCTTAACACTTTTATACGTGTCTAATTTTTTCCTAAATATATTTTTTAAAAATTCTAAAGACATTAAAATTTAAACCTGCACTCGATGTTCGGAATACAACCCTCACTTTCAGAACCCACCCCTAAATATTTTAAAACTGTCTATACTTCCGCCTGCAAAAGAGAAATAATCTTAATACTTTTAAAACCATCTAAAATTTCTCCAAATGTATTTTTTATGAATTCTAAAGACCTAACACAGAATTTAAACCTACCTACGACTTTTGGAACCCATCCTTAAAAATCTTTCTTCCTGTTAACGTCTACACTTCCGAGTGCAAGGGAGAAGTACCTGTAATACTTTTTAACCCATCGTCCCTTTCCTTAAATATTTTTTTTAACAATTTTTTGTGATATAATGTCACGGAATGCTTGGCAGATGTGAAATATCAATTTTTTTATCTTCATATTGAAGTGAAGCAAAGATTATCATGGAAATATTTCGTAACAATCTTGTGTAAACAAGAGCTTTCAACGTTTTAATATAGTGTAATGCAATACACCGATATAAACGAGTAAATTGATGAGCGTTAGTAAATAAGAAAAAAATGCTAATCTGAATTTATTCGAAAATAGCCGACATGACGCGAAGCTGGCGAAATGGCAGATAAGACTCGAATTTAACCAAATGCAACATGATACTGGCCGAATGGCAAGACACGTTTAGTCATTAGTAAGTTTTAAATCCTATAAAAATGCTCCAATAAAATGCTCCATCATTAAAAAAAATGTACTTGAGATAAAAATCAGGTCCTAGCATAATGATTCGTGTTTCCTGTATATTACTTAACACCAAAAATTAGTCAATTGACAGACTACTACTTATTTTGGTAAACAATGGTTCATAATGCTGGAACATAAGTTTAAAAAATTTCTTCATAAGTGAAAATATTATTTATGAAGTACTTAGTACTGCAACATAAAATTTCGAACAATTTATGTGTTTTTTGTTATTGCGTATTATGAAAATGTAACGATTATTGCAATATTGTACGAAATGTGTAATGTTTTGCACAAAATTTACATTCGACGAAGTTTTAAATTACCAAAGTCGAACGACCAAAATTCACTGCCCAAAATTTAAATAGACCTCACGATGCTTCAATATATATGTAAATAATACGCAAATGAAAATCAAAAAGCCAAAAACTTAAAACTACAAGCAAGTAATTAACAAAAAATAATCACTTTTGAAACCAAATGTATTCTCTACCGAATACAAATAATTTAACGAGGAACAATTTATTAAATAACGATTAAAATAGGGATATCTCAAAATGCAACTGCACATTTCTTTCCATCGTATTATTTATTTATAAACAGAAAATTACTAAAATAAGGTGCTTCGTTGGTCAAACACAAATATATACAAATAAATAAAATACCAAAAATAACTACTTTCCTTTTACCGAAATAATAATTACGTATTTGATATTAAATATATTTGGCGTTCATTTTGTAGAAATTCATTATTCACACTTAAATTAAACTACGTGATGTATTATTATTTCTACTTTCTTTAATTTCTTTACCACGACCTAGGTTTCGTTGTATTACAACATCTTCAGGTGGGTTATTAGCAAAGATTAACTCTTACGAACATCCAACAGCATTTATATGTTTCAAAAAACAATGGCGGACGCCGGGTTTGTGTGGGTTTTCCCATTGCTTATGTTAATGAGTTTATTGTAGGGGAGCGGTGTAGGTTTTATTACGTTTCCAAGAGTTATACAATAAACAAGTATTTTAGTGAGGGTAATAAATTCAATTGATGTTATTCTATGAGGTTATACAATGCAAATGTTCCGGTGTGTAATAAAATTAAATGGAAGTTACTCTCAGTAATATATTTATATAATAGCAAGGGTATCTGAAAGTTAGAACAAGGTAATAATTCAACATATCTCCCGTTTTCTTTATTCATTTATTTATTTTAATTACTTTTTTTTCCTTGTTTTGTTTTTATTATATTATTATATATATACGTATATTTAGAAATGTAGTTGGGCTGAAACAATTTTAAGAGTACTATAGTACAAATGTGGTCCACCTATATTATGTATAGAATATATTAAGTATGGGTGATGATATTGTATTTAGTTGTTCATTTAATATATTAACCTTGGTGTCTTTTTTATCTCTGTTTATTTCCAATGTTTCTAGAATATTAAGTTCATTGCCTTTTGTATTTATTTGTCATATATAGGGGGCATTATCAGTATGGCGGTGATGGTTATTTTCAATGAGATATTTTGCAAAGTGAGATGTGTCGGGTTTATTATTTCGCCAGCTGGCAATGTGTTCTTTATATTTTGTATTAAAATATCTTCCTGTTTTACCTATGTATACACTATTACAGTCGTTACATTTAAGTTTATAGATTCCACTCTTTTTATGTTTATAAATTTTAAAGTACTATACAAGTTATTTAAAGTACTATAAGCACATGTCGTATTATTTATAGTTTGATCATTAGGAGTTTTCCTAATTTGAGTGGTACATTACCTATGTACTGAATAGATTTATAGTAAATTTTATTATTATTTGGTACGACCGAGTATATTTCTTTTATTAGTAATTTTCTTGATTTATTATGGTAGAGTTTTGTGACATTTGATGGGTTATAATTATTATTCTCTGCGATTTATTTTATAGTTTTTATTTCTTTATGCAAATTAGGTTTTTCTAGAGGGATTGTTAACGCTCTGTGAATCATCGAATGGAACGCTGCTAACTTATGGGACCAAGGATTTTGTGAATGACCATTAATTGTGGAGTCTGCCAATGTGTCTTTTCTAAATATACTAAATTTATGTTTATTATTTTTGCGTTCTATTGTTATATTTGAAAAGTTTAGTTGGTTATTGGATTCTACTTCTAAAGTAAATTTTATAATATTGTGTAGAGAGTTGGAAAAGTTAACAAACTGGTCTAACTGTCGCTGTGTACCTTTCCAACAGATAAATATGTCGTCAACGTATCTATAATAGTATACTATATTGGTCGCTAATTTACAGCTTAAGAGGCTGGTTTCTAGATTGTTTATAAATAACTCGGCTAAAAGTGGAGTAAGGGGGGATCCCATTGCAAAACCATTGACTTGTTGAAAAAAATTATTATCGAATAAGAAATAATTTTGGTCCATGCATAATTTAAAGAGGTCTCTAATTTTCGATGCTTCAATAGGGTTTAACCGTTTATTTTCTAAGATATTTGAAATAATATTTAGGCAATCTTTTGGTGGTAAATTAGAAAATAAGTTTACTACGTCGAGTGATACTAATTTACAATTGGGTGTTAGATGTATATTTTTAATTTTTTTCCCGAGATCAAGAGAGTTTTTAATGGTATATTTAGGCGCAAATCCGGTTTTATTTCTAAAGATCTTACTAAGGTGAAAAGATAATTTTTTTGAGGGTGCGCTTGTGTATGAGACAACAGGTCGTATGGGTATATTTGGTTTATGAATTTTAGGTTGTCCATAGAGTATTGGGGGTTTAGGGTTCATTTCTGTAACTTTGCGTTTAGCGAATTTGTTAGGAAATATGATATTACTGGTTATAATTATTTGTTTTACGTTATCTGCAAATGTCGTAGTGGGGTCCCTTTTTAGATTCATGAAGTCTTCTGGTTTAAGGAAATCGCACACTTTATTTTTATATTCATTTTGGTCTAGAATAACTATAGTGTTGCCTTTATCTGCTTTAGATAGGATGAGTTTATCTTTTTTTAATTTTAATTTGTAAATTACGTTGTGTCAAAGTTTTGTCATTAATGTGTGTTTTGATTTTAGAGTATTCTTTACATATTATATCAGCAGCTTTGTGTTTAGTAAGTGCGTTTTGTGCTATTAATACAAACCAGATGACGATAAATGAAAGCGAAGGTAATTGCTCGGTAAAGTAATATGAAACATATTTAGGACTTTCTTTTTTTGCATGGGACTCTAAAAGCGGGTAAATTTACAGTAAAAATATGCAAAAATGTTAATAGATTATCTTTTTTGCTAAAATATATAAAATGTATTATTATATGTTAAATTTTTAGGACATTGCTGATAATTCTATTCGAGTTGATCACAACACATATTTCCGTCGAATGCTTTATCCAACAAAGAACTCAACTACTATTTGAAAGTTCAGTCAGACACATTTGTGTACATTTTTTTCATAGATACCAGAATTTGATATTTTTCTTAATGGTTCTCCAGAGACATCCTGGCAGTGAGTATGCAATATTAGATTCTGTTAAAATGCTATTAACTTTAGGAATAAAACGAGTAGTAAACGTCTTATATTTTGCATGCATATGTGTACGTATTTGCATGTACGTGCTTATGCAAATATGTGTGATCGAAACGTTGTCGAAATTGTCAGTAAAATTGGTATGGAACATTATAAAATGCTCCTTGGATTTTTTCACTTATTTAATTTATTGCTAAAAGAGCAGTAAATTCGATGAATTAAGTGAGAAAATCAAGTATTGTGATGGAATATCAATACTTGGCAAATATTAATAACTGAAAATTACCAGACAAGATTATTTACGCAGACATAAATATAATTTTAATATAATATTTTATGAAACAACAGCAACATATTGGAAATAGAAAAGCGTAAAAATTAGGTTCAGAAAGAATTTTGATTTGTCCATTATGCTATGTAATGTTATTTCCGAAGACTAATAAATACAAACAATGAGTTGGCACTTTGTATATTTTTGTTCGAACATAGTACCATGTGGCAAAGGATTCTCCATAAAATGCAGCTCTCTATTGAAGATCGCTGTTTGATATTATGAAGAAGAAGAAGAGTCCTGCTTTCACGGAATAATTAAAACTCGTGTACTCACAGGTATTAAAACCTCGATCGGAGGTATGAAATTATAATGAGTTAAAAATAATAATTTATTACAGAAGAGGGAGTTTATTATATTCTATTTCAAATCGACACAATGATCAAAAAGGAATAGTTAAATTCTAAAAGCTTTAAATAATGAATTAATTGCATTTATATCTGAACACATCCTTTTCAATATACAGAGAATTGATAAACCCTCTAAGGAGTGCTATGGTGATCTGATTAACTGAATCCATTCATTCAATATCAAAGAGAGAAAAACTTAAAACGAAATTGAACCAAATGTTTGCTATAGCTAGGCAGATTCTGCTGATTCGAAGGGTTAAGAGAATTATCTTCGGTTAACGCACGTATTGTACTACATAATAAAGAAACCTCAAATATGACATTCTAAACTTACATAAACACTGATTATGGATGTGGAATCTGTTTTCCATATTTATGATGAAGAGAGTTCAATGATCTGATTAAATTAATGAAATAAGCTTGTGGTTTTTAAATTTTCGTTCAGTTTCAATTATATTTCTCAAATGTAATGCTCGTAATCCACATAATCGTCCAATATGAATCTCTAAAATTTATATGGCAACTAGCGCTACTCACATGTTAATTTTCATGTTAAAATGAGAAAAACATATAAACAATTATATATCAGTAGAAAGAGAACAAAATAACAAATAGAATGGTTATATAGACAAAAGGGTAAATTTTTGTTAGAGTACATCATTTTTGACAATTACGTTTAATTATTGCACATACATTTTATAGCGGTTAGGTACGCAAATTACATTTTACTGGTAGGTAGTTTTCCTTTATAAAGTTGAATTTTTGTAAAAATAGGAAATTTTTTTATGCCCATAACTACAAAAATGTGGTTAAAATGCTTCCCCTACGTTGTACCTATATTTCTTTTAACATAAAATTCGTAATAATAAAATCGATATTTTTGAAGTTACTCATAATTATTTTATCGACATTCGCCAATATTATGCGAGAGTCACCGTAAAGGGATTAACAAACACCCCAGCTGTCGACCGGTATATAACGTAGGACCTGACAAAGCCATAAATTAACAAGACATCTGGCATCACCGAACCTTCGTCAATTGATGTGTTTATTCCGGTGGTTATTGTTCTTATCAAGTCACTTCACGAACTTCATGGGGTTGTATCTTAATTTATGTATTCATATTAAATAGTAACATAATCTCTTTATAAAAACTTGTAATATTAACATAATATTTTGATATATGCAAAAACATGCAACATCTTCAACATTTCATTTTCCTTGAAACGAAAGTTTAACTGCGTCAGACACTAGTCTCGTCTCGATTACATTATGGAGACTAGTACCATCCTGATCTTTCAGAACATTCGCTTATGAAACTTTAACAAATTCAACATAATATTCGTTATATTTTAAAACTTAGAAAATTTGATAATTATTTTAGTCTAGGTAGCAATTAAATTGGATCGAGATCCAGGACTGGCTCTTTTATTCATTTGTCATTTTATGATGGTTTAAAACACTATAAACAACAGATAGATTTGTAGCCCTATCTGCTATCGCCTAAGTTCTGTGAATTTTCCCACGTTATTTATCCACAAATTTAGTACTTTTTTATGATCATTCGCTTACTGAATTGACTTGGATATCGATACCACACTGTCACTGGTACTGAAGTATTAAAAGGGCGTCTGGCAAAATCATGACTATACTAATTTTACTCTCCATATTCCATTTCCTTTTACATCCATTTTCCTTAATTCTTATTCATTATTTTCCTCGTCTTCGATTCTGCCCCCTCAAAAAACTTCCTCGAGCCATATCAATGTTAGATTATTTTTGTGTCTTTTCACTTTCGAAAATCATATTTTGCTTATATAATTTTTTATTTTTAGCTGACTATGAACATTATAAATACGTTGTGAATAGATACTATCGTTTTTTTTTGACTAGGAGAGATCGCTTTTATGGCAATGATTTTGTCAAAATTAGATATTCGTCGAATGAAATAAATAAAAATAAAATAAAATGTTTCCAAACAAGATGACACATTAATATATATTAGTTACAAATATATTAAGCACAAGAATAGGAAAAGCACAAATACAGTAAAAAGCTACAGATGATAGTGCAGCATAACAAAAGAGCTCAGTTACTTAGAGCGCCCCGACGCGAAGGGAAAAACGCGACTAACAATTAGCGGCGTTACTGTGCGGCGCAATTCTCTCTGCGTTTATGTCCTTTGATAACGAATAAATTGAGTTAATACTTGATGTTTGAAGAAAATAGTTAAAACGGGGTCATTCTGAATGATTCATTATGACTTATAGCAAACGCAAATATAAATGTGTAATTAAAAATAGTTTTTTTTTATCAGAATGGCAAATGTATGAAAGCACCAGTTGTCAATCTCCATCCAATTTAATTGCTACCTAGACTCAAAAAATTTATAAAATTTTCTGAGGTTTAAAATATAACGAATATAATGTTGAATTCGTTAAAGTTTCATAAGCGAATGTTCTGAAAGATCAGGATGATACTAGTGTAATCGAGACGAGACTAGTGTCTGACGCAGGTAAACTTTCGTTTCAAGGAAAATGAAATGTTGAAGATGTTGCATGTTTTTGTATACATCTAAATATTATGTTAATATTACGAGTATTTATTAAAAACTATATATCACAATTATATATGAATATATAAGTTAAGATTAAATCTATGAAGTTCGTGAAGTGACTTGATAAAAACAATAACCACTGGAAGAGACACATCAATTAACGAAGGTTCGGTGAAACCTGATTTCTTCTTTACTTTATGGCTTAATTTAATAAATTCGTAAAACAATATCCTTAACGTCTGATTATTTAAATTATTCAAATCTTGGAAATTTCCTAAACTAAGTGAAATGTATATGTTTAAATAATAATGGATAGCACTTATTAATTTATGGTCAAATATAAGAACGAATTATAGCAAACGCAAATATGAATGTGTAATTAAAAATAATTGTTTTTTTTATTCTTCTCATTTAGTTTTGCATTATACGTCATTTATTAGGCCGTAGTTTAATAAATAGTACTTAAGGGTTCGACCCATAAAAGATATAGAAATGTATATGCTGATTTTGAGTAAAACTCACACTACGAAGATTCATGACACATACATTAATACTATTTTTAAATATGTTAATTTAATTTACAGTAAATGTTTCAGACGTGTATGAAAAACTACGTTTTTTTTATATGATACCAAGTTGAAAACTTAAAGGAAGGAAAAATACTATTTTATTTTAAAACATCTTTTTAGTGCTATTTACTGATGTATTACTATTATTTACTATAGATGTATTTACTATTAACTGAGACCTATCTAAAGATGGAGAACAATAAAAAGGGCTCACAAGTGAAATCTTGGTCTTCCGTGATATGTTCTGATCCTTCCCAATGCTGTCTAGCTGGGACATCGCATTTTTGAACTTACTGATACGCCTCCCGATTTCCTTTTCGCAAGACCACATGTTGCTGATGCTAGCGCCCAGCTAAATGAAATCATTCATTGTCTCGATATATACATACGTATATATATATATATATATACATAAGTATATATACATAAGTATATATATATATATATATATATATATATATATATATATATATAACCAAGCGCCATACTCATAGCTATAGATATACTATTAATATCAGAATATCAGTGACGCCTTAGTACTTATCAGTGACGATTACTTGACAGACTTACCATAACATTTTCTCCTACCAAAAATTGCTGAACGCAAGTAAAGGAGTTTTCGCTTCAAAAATAAAATCCTGTCGAATTGAAAACCTCCTACCCTGAAGTCGGTGAAAAACACGTCAGTGTACTCAAATATCCTTCTGTTGTGAACAATATAGAAATTGGTACCAATTTCCATATTTTTCACGACAGAAGGAATTTTAGTAAACAAGGTAACTAGAGGTTTGGTAAAAGTACCGTTAATCATAAAGCCTTTTTTAACACTAACTGAAATTATTTCAATGCAGGTCAAATGAAAGCAAAATTTCAGCCCAACGAATTGCAAATGCAAAATTATAATACAAACAAATTTTGGGTCAGAAAATATAAAATTTGTTTGCATTTAAAATTTGATTAAAATTATGTAATTAAGAAAATTATTTTTCGGTTGCATTTTTATTCAATTTCTTAGTACAAATTTTTCAAACATGATTTTCGCACTTACTTACTTCAACTTTTTCATTCTAACTCTGGATTACATAATTTTTGAGAGATTTCCCTTATTCTGTTTTTTACTTTTTCTCCATTGGGCTCAGGGAACTTAAATATATTAAACACATCCCGTCAATTTAAATATGGTGTATAAGTTTACGTTAATATTTGACCAAGAGTTATTAAAATTTTTACTTACTAAAGCTGAAAGAATTTTGTGAACTTTTTATAGTCGTGAGAATAATCGGTTGACAGACTTACTGTAAATATCCGTAACGAGGCGCAGGCAATTATAATTAATCATGCTTTTTGACAATATGCCCAAAAATGGTCCTTACGACTCTTGAATATCCACGCTTATAAAACTATCATATTATGAGCTCAATCAATTCTAGTTTTAATATCAACATTGCTGCGGTTATATAGAATTATGTATTCCGTAGAAGAAATATTGACGGTATATTTTATTTAATTTACGCGACTACTAGATATAATAAATTTACTGATAAAGTTATTTGGAAAAACATCGAGTTAGAAAAAAATTTGTCAAAGTGAAAAACATATTTTTATTAAAATTGTCGTCTTCTAAATCGTAATCATGCTAAAAGTTAACGCATAACTAAAACGCATTTTTGTCTTAGAGCAAATACGTTTTAGGCAAACCTCCCTCATGCGACCCTCGACGCATCAAACTTAATAGTCGTGCGATAGAACAACTTCTACAAGCTATTTGTGAGGGACTCTTGGCCTTGGTAGAGGGTTACACCCTCATCATATTTACTCATTTAACTCTAAAAGTATTTACTCTAGTATATTTTTGCCTAGTATTAGGGTATTATTGATTTAGCATATAGGTGTTAAATCTAATAAATGAACAGTATATTTTGATTAGATAACTAGATGCTCGTCATGCTCGGGCAAAATTAGGTCATGACTTTTTTCAATAATTGTTTCTATGTTATTCCTAACTACTCTCCGGATTTACCAGGGAAAAGGGACCATGTGTATGGCATTAAATTTAAAAATAAACCACTTTGTAAATTTTGGATCTGTATTGGATAACCAGAGAAGATATGAATCGAAAATATCTAGAATATATGTCCCAAACCAAAATAATTAAATTTAAAAAATAGAACAGATATAGTATTAGAAAAATGTCTAGAAATAACAAAGTGGAACTTTTAAGAACTTTGTTTTTTCTCTACAGATTCGAATACTCGGGATTATGGACGCATTTAAAATGTGGTGCTGGTGCAGAATGTTATGATTACCATAAACTGCATAACGAAGTAACGTATCTATACTCCAAGAGCTGAACATAAAAGTTAGACTTTTATCATCTGCCTAGAAAGATGAGAGTAGGCATAATTGGCAACATAGTTCGACGTGATGAGACAGTTTAGAAGAGATATTCATAACAGATAAAATAGCAAAAAAACAAAGAAATAGTTTCCCGATAGATGGTTAGACCAGATACAGAAGTTATCCGGTATGTTGTTCACTTATGCCACACAATATGCCCAAGACTAAGATCAGTGGAAGAGAGTAATAAAATCTTATGAATTGGCAAGTCCAAGTCGATACAAACCTCATGAGAATACGACTAATAAGGAAAGCAGTCAAGAGGAGCATAGGTTTTAAGTTTGTCCATTTTACAGCAAACAGGCTCGACTTGTAACACAAAAATATTTCACAAGCTTGGAGGTACGCACAAATGACATTAATTAGCTGTATATATCGTTAGAAGTTTATATTAATTTTCCTATTTTTTGCACTATAATTACACATCATTTCAATGTATTTGAAATGATTTAATGCTTATGTCTTTTTTCAATGCACTTGGCAATCTTTGACTCCCTTCACGTAAGTCGTTATAGCTCATTATCCATATGTTCTAAAAAGGTATTACAAACCTTTATATGCATTAGACACTATAAATTAGATGACGGTGAAAGTTTTATGTTAATAAATTATTATTCTAAATACTGAAAAGCTAACAAATAAATTTCTCCTCCATAAAATCTTTGTGATTACTGCACAGTTTTCAATCGTCGGCTAACAGATATAACCAAATTTAATGATATGCACATTTTTGTAGATCTACTGTGTAAATGTATTTTGTAACAGGTATGTGCGCTATAAGTATTTAGTGAGATCATCAATTCTATAAGTGATAATGAATGAAAGAGTCTGTCATAATAGATGAAATGAAATAGGTAATATGGTTATTTGCTTGAAAGTGCTGTAAACTAAATTTATTTCGTTTCATCTTGCTTATTATCCATTTTTTGATAAAATTGGGGCCTGTATCATATATTTTCACAATTATTAAAGTCAGGTCAGGTCAGTCAGTCAGGTAATACTTATGTTCTCGCACCGCTGTTAGGTATATTAAATAATGCACGAGTGTTTGCATTACGCGCACAGGCTCACTCATCCAGTGGTCAGCTGGGGCAAATAAGAAGAAATATTTTTAAATAAAAGTATGATACATTTTTAATTAAATATTTCATATGCTTTGTGCACACAACATGTGATTATATATTTTTGAAGCAATTAAATAAGTAAAAATAAAAAGTATTTTACCTTACTTCCGAAATGTTATATACATTTTATAAATGACCTAATGTACCATAACATGGAAGGATTTAAAATAGAGGAAATTTACAACTTTGGAAACTACTCCACTAGAAAATGTCGTAATTTCAACCCTTATAGTTTATTTTATTTTTTAAACATAATTTAATTTCACGTATTTTTCAACGTGTATTTGCATAATATAACTTTAATATTGCATCACGCCTCAACTATCAAACAACACGTCAAACCTCAAAAAATCATCTTATAGATGAACATAAATATTTATTATCAAAGAACATAAATTGTTTTTTTACGAGCAATGCTGGAAGTTAAATCTAATTTACAATATACACAGAAACATCGATTATTCATATTTATTATAGGTTGTTTGATTGTACATACATAGTTGTATTTCGTTAGAAATTTTTTTTTGTTACTTTGGTATTTATATCCTAACACGGCATAAGTGATCCTACACGGTATAGCCAAGATTTTTGTCAGTGAGAGTTCTGTTGGGATTTAATAGTTTTTTTACATAATAATTTTATTTCCGTATAAGTAATTTATAATAAAAAAAATTTAAAATCGAATTTTAATGTAGTCTACATTAAAATGTAGAATCAAATATATTATTATTCAAACAAGTATATATCAATGTAAAATGCGTTTAGTTTGAAAT
Source organism: Druceiella hillmani (assembly GCA_039881145.1). Taxonomy (NCBI): domain Eukaryota; kingdom Metazoa; phylum Arthropoda; class Insecta; order Lepidoptera; family Hepialidae; genus Druceiella; species Druceiella hillmani. The sequence goes on from JAYKKI010000025.1 coordinate 26,990,852, forward strand.
GTGGTTTATGAAGGGTTTCCTATCCTTAGTAAGCGACAAAAAAAATTTTGACAAAATTTTAGTATTTCTAATGCATTTTTTAACCGTGAAAAATTATACATTTGGTTCTATAGACTAGTGTATTCATTAATGAGAATATCACTGCTTAATCACTGATATTCATGTTTTCTCATGTGGTGTGGAACGCGAAATACGCCATTGAAACATTATACATAATTAACGTCGTATTTTACAATAAAATTAAGGGTTAATCAAACTTCTACTAGAATAGAATACTGAAGGCTATGTTATGATGTATCAAAACACATCTAATATGTATTATAAACAGCTAGAAGAGCATACGCTGTAAGAGGCTTGAAAGTTTTGTAATTTGGTCTCTGGGAATCATGAACGATGGAGATAGAGTGAAACTGCATTGAAATTCAAAAATTAATATCTCTTCAATAAGTACATTTCTATTAAATTCTATTAAAATTACAGATATGTCTATATTTTACTGTTCAACTGGCACGAGAAACGAAAAAACTACTTTTCTTTCAGCTTTTTCTTTATAATTACTTCTATTGATTTTTTTTTAATGGGCGATTGAAACGATTTAGATCTACACAATATATTACAAAATTCACAGGGACTCGAATTTGAATAAATATTTAAATAAATATTTCAATTAATATACTTAAAAATAATTTTTTTTATTATAAATTACTTATACGGAAACAAAATTATTATGTAAAAAAACTATTAAATCCCAATAGAACTCGCACGAACTTAAACTATTTGAAAATATTCACATTAGTATACACCCTGTAAATATGCTTTTAAATTTTATTCAATGTTTTACTGGCATTTTTTTAAAAATCAAATTAAAAGATCATGAAGGGCAGTGATAATGTATTTTGGTCGATATTTTCAAAAATAACTTTAAGATTATTTTACATAAAACTTAAAAAGAAATATTTCGGAATCCAAATAATTCATTTTTAAATTGATATTCTACACCGATACACGACAGGAAAAAAGCAAATTCATGTTCTTTATTTAAGTCTCTCTAATATTTGCATATAAATGTTTTCGACAATCACTAAATATATAAATGATTGTCGAAAATATGAGCGTAACTTATCCCGACACCAATTATTAATTTTCCACACCAAACAATATTTCAATTTACTACCTTAAACCGTTTCTAAAAAAATGACTGCTAGACTGGAGAGACATAATAATAATCGTTTTATTAAAAAAAAAAATTAAATGTTAGTTTGAATACGGAATAGGCTTAAGAAACGTCATAATATAAAATAGTAAAGAGTGAATTCTGCACATGAAGAACATTATGGTCGATTTAGCGTAAAGAATATAATAAAAGCCAGAAAAATAATTTCTAATCTTTTTGTCTGTCTGTATTTTAATTTGTTCGTCAATCACGCAAAATCGATTGCAAAGATTTTGTCGAAAATTGGCATGGTTATCACCTTTATATTTAAGAAAAAATATGAGCGAAAAAGAAATCGAATAACTTTTCTTTTTATGAATTTCACGAAACTTCATTTTCAAAATCGACACGATGAAGTTGCTCACTAAACATATGTTTATATGCATGTGGTGACTGATTCTACATTCGTGATAGTTATAGAGGTATTTGTATATACGCAATACGTGTTTTATTTTCATGCAAATCTAAGTTACATCTGTGCTTTTAAATATTATTTTTACTGATCGAAATTTAAAAGTGGTCCATATAATAACAAAAATGTAATTGTTGTGAAAATTCGTGATAAAAATAGTGTTTATAAGCTTTTCAAAATATATTTTCTATTCCTCTAAGCAAGGTTAAGTTTAGGTATGTATTTATTTGCATTATAAATTAGAAATTATTTTAGAATTTAATTACTTGATTGAATTTAGATTTTACCAACCGTATTTATAGCCATACTCCTGTTCTTTTATTATCTTATTTCCGTTAATTATCTTATTACTGAATATAGTTATTATTGTACCATACCAAAGAAGTATAACTTCAAACACGTGTACATAAATACACGCACAATTTTTTATCTTCGATTTATCTTTGAAAATAAGAAGACACAGAGAAACGATTTAGGACCTTAAGCCTTAAAACAAGAGTTGAAAATTCATTCAAATATTGAAAAAAACTTACTCCTACTTCCGTCAAGTTTAGATGTGATACGAGCACAAAAATATGGCTATATCCCAACTTTGTTTTAGAGGATTTTTAATAAAGACAAAATAGAAGGTGTATCTATAATAATTAAATGTAATAAAGCATTTCATAAAGATGAACCTAAATTTCGACAAGAAGGCATTTTTCTTTAAAACCTTTTAGAGGGTATTTTATCAAAAATCGGCAAATAACGTTATTAAATACCGATATCAGCTAGCTTTTGATTTAACCGTCTATTTTTCACAATAAAAAGTATGATTTATAATTAACATAGTTTTCATATAAATTGCGATGCATTTGATAGGAAGATTACAAAATATAGATAAATCTCTGGCTCTGTGAGGAAGTAGTAAATCCATTTTATCTAAAGCAAAGACGTGTATGATTACGGTTAGGATAATAAAGTGGTCCAACTAAATTTGCATACGTAAATCATATGAATAAAAGTAACGCATTAGTGGATAATATTAACAACATTTAACAAAAGAACAAAAAGTAACAGAGAAAACACTTTGCTTAGATATTAGCTGCCAAATACTCCATTCAGAAGAAATAGGTTATGACTAGATGAAACGAATTATTTTAAATAATTTAGGAGGCGTAAATATCTTTATGCTTATTTATCAAAGTGGGATATTATGAATAATTTACCATAATTCGTCAGACGAACCACATTTTAGAAATGAACGCCATTTGAACGTGACAGTAATTAAAAACTTTTGATATTTAAATATTTACTTCAGATATTTACCAAATTATGTCAAGTTTTATTTATTTCAATCAATCAGATTACACTCAATCCGACAACGTAAATCTAACGCCAACATTATTGTACCAACAATCCAATCACAAATTATCCGATAAATCAAATTGACAGCTTTTATATCATCGTCATATCTTAAGCTCTTATAATCTAAATCAATATTGCCCCAGCAAGTTTAGATTTTGTACTAGCAAGTTAAGCTCTTGCTTAAGCTTTAAAAGTTATTCTCGTTGGTAATACCGAGGATTAAGCGCTACAAATACTTATAGTTTGGATGAGCTTTTATCTCTAAGGCTGCCCAAGGCTGGGCGTAAAAATTTTAGTAGCTATTTTTACATAATTCAGTAATATTTGAATAGTTTTATTACGCTTCGAGAAAATACCTTGATTTCTTTCCTCTAATTTATTTTCTTTTTTTTTTAGTAGATTCATGTCAGACACCATGACTATACGTAATTAAAACGAGCAAATTCTGAATTTCAATTAAAAAATGATAAGTCCTAGTAAAATTTACGCACGGTAGAAGTAAAAGTCCTTTGACGGTGGTGGCAGGTATTATTGAAAATTGTGAGTTCAACTCAATATATATGAAAGAATTAAAACTTTTTTGTCAATCTCAACCTCTATTTGTAAGTATACAATAAAAAGTAAAACGACAGAGGGAGAAAGAATATAACAGACATCTCGAATCACGGTTGGTTTGCTACCATCCGTAAAGTACTTCCATTGTTCATCTCTAAAACTCAACATCAGACCTTGACTTGATCGACGGTGTAGTTATTTTTCAAAGTAACAACTACCAGTAAGAAAAAGTAGAATAGAAGTAAATTCAAGTAAATATTTGTATCTAACACATATCCTCACAAAATTAGGTAGTCAGTAGATATTTACAAATACAGGAAATTGCGAATGGAAAGTGTAGACTTTACTGAACATTATTTCAGTTCGAAAAAAAAAACTGAGTTCCTCTCATGTCATGCCTAAAGTAGTTTTACTTCAAAAAGAAATATTTTTACATTTCCTAATTTCCACTGGTATTATTAATAAATGTAAAACTATGAAACCCTGCAAGTTCAAAAAGATAGAGATAAATTGTTTGTATTAAGTCGACAATAGTAAATCAAATGAAACCTTATAGGAACTTTGCTTAAAATATAATGTTAACGTGAGTATTTACACATTAAAACTTACACCACTAATTAAAAAATTTGATGGCATTGCAGTCTGGCTATTGAAACAAAATTGAGACAATTATACGATTTCTATATAGGAAAACATTTTTTTAAAAACAGCTACTTCGTCTTATTTTTATTAATAGCTTTCCAGCACATTGAGATATTTTTTAATTTACAAGCTGAACAAATAGTAGATCTGTAAAAGAATATGACAAGGGTCTCAGTGTCTATGACAATTAGTTCTTTTTAAGTAAAAATACGTATTATCCAACATCAGATAAAGTCTTTTCGAGAGTATGACAGCATATTATATCATAGTTTGAGCAAAAATGTTAACAAAATAAGAAGCAAATAATCTAAATGAAGTAAAACTGCTATAGGTGCGAATTGATAGTAACTAAGATTTTTTTCGGACGGAAATAACTTTCAATAAGATCTATAGTTTGCTTATGCAGTTTCCTGTATTTGAAAGTACCGAATTACTATAGAATTTTGTGAGCACACGTATTATATATACATATATAAATAAACAAAAATAAAAAATGAAAAAGCCTTTTACTTCTTGCAATATTAAATTTATTTATATTTTGACTTATTTCTATGTTTGTTTATGTGGATATTGTTAGTTGTTACGTTTATATAATTTTGAATTTTATTTTGATCACTTAAAAAGTAAGATGAAAGCCTCCACCAAAGTTAGCCAATATTCTCCTGATTGGGTTCTTTGAAACCAGTCAGCACCTGCTATCTTCATAATTACGTCTTCACATTTTTAAGAAAGTCTCCCCTTTTTATGTTTCCCTTTTGGTCCTTTCCACTTAACTATCTTTTTGGTTCATTGTTGCTATTGTAGACGTGCTTCATGGTCAGCCTATTTCTATTTTAATGCTAGAGCACGTAGCAGAGCATCAATGGATTTGGCTCCAGTACTCGTTGGCAAGTGACTTTTTCGTTCCTTATTCTCTTGATAAATCTCTAAGTTTGGCAAGCGTCGTCAGACTTGGTAAAAGACATAAATTTGATACCTTTCTTTTGATGTTGATTGGTAAGTCACTTTTAAATATGTCTTAATCCCCATTATTTACATTATGTTCAATTTCCAGCTCATTGGTTTTCCTGTCGAAACTAATTTGTTTATCAAGATAAATGTAATAGTCTGTATATTTTAGAGGCTCCTTTTCCACAGTTATTGTTTTACGAGTGCTATTTGTCATTAGAAGTGTTTTAACGAGGTTCATTTCCAAGCCTACCAGTTTTCTATCTACATTAAGCAATTCTGTCATATTTTATAGTTGGAAATTTTTTTCCGATATCAGCACTAGATCGTCTACAAGTCTTGGATGACATAAGAATTTATTTTCAATTTTTATCAATTTTTATAATTTGTTTAGTAGTAAATTTTAAAATCACTGTAAATGGAATTGGGGATAATGGGTCGCTTTGGCATACACCTCTTTTTATAGGGAACCATGGACCAGCTGTCTCTAGTTTTACTCTGTTATGATTAGCGTAATCATTTTTAATTTATCGGCTTATTAGCTTATATAGGGCGAATATTTCATTTTTCATTGAGCTAGTTTTACTTTAGTTTTTTGTAGCTCTTGTCTTCTCTCCATAAGCCTTACTGTGCGATCCGACAATACGTTGTCGTTTTTTGAGTGATTTTATATGTTTCGAGCTTTTTGTAGACTATCGTTGATGGCATTAATTATGTTATCATAGTATTTCTGTACTGATGTATTTTTTGGCAACCTAAATGACGTTTTGAGTCCTCTGAAGAGAAGCATTTTTTGAATTTTTTTTCGACATCGTTTAGAAGGGTAGCATTTCGGTTGTTTTTAAATTTAGTTCTGCTTTTCTTTGTATGTGTTAGTATTACTGTTGCTCTGAAAGACCTGTAATCAGAAGAGTAGTTTATATTAAGCACTTTAAGATTTCGGAATGCTTGCTGTCAATTAGGCAGTATGAATATGAAGTCGAATTCACCTTATATTTTATGTCTGGTGAGCTCTTGGCCCATTTCCTCTTTGAAAAAATATTTTTTTAATTGACATTTTATTTTGTATAGCAAAATTGATAAGTTTTTGTCCCCTTGCATTCCTTTCGCCGTAGCTGTTATGTTTCATGATTAGGTATTTTTCTTTTTTGGGTTTGCCAATTTTGGCATTTGGGTCACCGATTAGTGTGTAGTTTTTATGCGCCAATTCTAATGCTTCATTTAGTGTTGGGTAGAAGTTATCCATTTCATTCTTCCATTACTTTCTCTGTAGGTGCATACACTAGTATGATTGATAAGCAGGTTTCTTCAAAATTCATATTCAGTAATGCGACCCTTTCCGTGAGGCCAATAAAACTTTATGTATTATTTTTATAAAATTTATTATTAGAAAGCCGGCTCCATACATTCCAGTTGTATAACCTGTATGGTATAGTATAAAATTGGTCTCAAAAATGGGTTATACAACTTGTTTTATATTGTGTGTGTACAGTAGTTGCTATTAGTTTGTGATTTTGTTTTATTGGGTACATGCCGCATTATTAGTTAGGAAATCGAGCACTTCTGCTTTCAAAACACTCTCAGATATCAGCTTCTGCGTTTTGTTTTTATTTCTAACTTACGACTTTTGCTCGGCTCTAGAGTGGTTGTTGTGTTCAGGGGAAGAGAAAAGTTTTTTTTTGTTGTTTCTCATATCCAATTTACTATTTAATATTAAAACTTTAAAAACTTGAGTGACAGACATTGTTATTTCCTATTTACAAAACAGACTTTCCATGAAAATAATTAACAAACACATTAATATCTAATAAAAATTGGTGCAAAACTACACGATTATCAAAACTTTAATTGAAATTAAACTAAAAAAACAAATATATCCTCATCCATAGTATGTATTGCCAAAATAACAAAGAAGCAGGCGCTATCTATTGAGAGTGGTAAGTACTTCTTACACAGAATAGATACTACTATCAGTGACGTTGTGCGCAGAAGATCCTAATAGTGCTTTGTAGTTACAAAACAAATACTTGTAAATGCTGTTGGATGAAAGCTTATATTTACCATGATAGTAGTCAAGAGGCACTCCGTAAAATACAAAGCAAACTAGACGACGCAACAAGTAACTCAGAACATAAACACTACAATGAAAGAAAAGTTCAGAATATTGGAAGAAAAATAAGAAAATCTTAAGAAAAAGACGGAAAATCAAGAAAAAAACTGTTTTTTATCGAAAAATAGGCCAAAACAGAGAAATATTGTACTGTTCGGTTTGAAAGAAACTGAAACAGCATATTCAAATCTAGAATCAAACATAGCCAATTTTGTTGCACAAAACTTCTCTATCAAGCTGAACCACAGGAATCTGCAAGAAATAAGAAGAATTGTAAAAAAGAGGGTAAGCCCCGGTCAAACGTCATCACGTTGTCTACGTTGGGCATATATATGTTTAATTATAGGGTAGTGCTAAAGAACACCCATTATTATATCAAAAAAATTATTAAAAAAATTGAATTCTTTTTCCATAAGGTACCATATTATATTCCATTGGTTCATTTTATCAAGTGTTTGAGCGTTACATTAAAACTTGCAGATTAGTTTAATATTACTAGTACCTACTTGCTTGAAGTAACAATAAAAACTATGGGATGAAATTTTTGACAGCTTTTTGAAAGACACGAACTCATGACTCCAGCTATACTAGTCACAATTACTCCATATTACTCTACAAAGTAGAAACTTTCAAATATCTAAACGAAAAATCAAGTTTCTGAATATATATTGGCGGAAGTATCTCACACATTTTCCATGGAAATGGACTTAAATACCGGAAAAACTGGGTACGTGCAATGTAAAATTAAGTTGATACGACTGGGTACTCTACCTAAAATAATGTGTTACTTTCAAGCGCAAATATAAGCCTATATAAGCAAATTAGTAAGTAGTCAGATACAAGTTTTACCCCTTTGTAGGCGTTTCAGTCATACCTAATATTTTATACATCACACAAAATAATTTTATATTTACCAAGTTATTTTTTAGCTTTAATAATATTGTAAAGGCATTTAAAGACTTAACTCGAGTATTAAAAGCAAATATAGTTAAAGTGCTAACTTTCTTTCATTAATATGGAGAACAATTTGCTATCTTTTGCAAACCGATAGGCGAACTCCATATTAATCTGAGAAGATTAATTTGGTTTAATGAAATGTATGGAAGAAATAAACTAATCTAAACTATTTAAATTATGATTATCCTTCATGAATGTGGTCAGAATTAATATTTCAATAAATGGACGAATCTTTGAATCAGTGCAGGCTCTATGGGTCACAGTAACTTTTCCTAAATTTTGGCGTTTATAAATCATTTCGACATTGGTCTATTTCATAATATCAGATATGATTTTTTCAGTTAGAAAAAGATGGAAGATTTGCACAGAATCAAAAATTTTGCTATATTTCTGTGCTGGTCCTCAAGAGGTGCGAACTATACACATAGCTGGAGTTCTATGAGATAATTGGTCCTTAATATTTGACAAAACTTGTCCGTTCTTATCGCGGAAACTATTTCCAGGATCATGATATATTCATTTGGAGTTAGCAGACTACGAAGGTGGAGAAGAATCAGATGTTGACTCAGTTCCTGCAGCAGGAGTTGAGTCGGCTTCTTCAATGAGAGCAGATTGTTGTAAAGGGCAAACCTCTTTAATAATAAAGTTATTTTCATCTTCGCTTTAAACACCGTCCACAATCTAGTCATCCAAATTTTCAGAACCTGATTCTCCCAAGGAAAGATCATTTCTTTCCTCTAATATTACCAAAATATCATCACTGTTTATTATTTTAGAACGTGACATAATAGTATATGTAACAAGGCTACAATATACTTACAATTGTAAAAGTAAAAATACATAATGTTTGTTAAAAGTTACACAAAGCCTAAACATACGTCTCCCAGGCGTACTATACCTCAATAAGTTAAAAATGGCAGGACTTATCTTAGTGACGCGAACAAAACTGTCAAGCTCCCGTCGGTCACTAAATTGATTAAAGTGTACGAAGTGCTAATTTACCTGTCAGAAAGGGATAGAGAATTTTAAATCGCGTAAAATTACATTGCGCAAATTGATTACATTGCGTAAAATTTTACAAAATAATGTAACATTTTAATATCTTAGAATAAATTCGGGACAATCTCTTAAATCATCACAACGAGTATACGATTTTTTACATCTTGTTCGTCTGCCTGCCACAGCCAGTTTCTCGGAAATAACTTCAAATAACAATTTGAAATCTTATACTGAGGTCTATAACCTCAAAATATTGTAAAAAAGTCAAGTTTTTTAGTGCAAAAAGATATGACCCCTTTAAGGGTAATTTTTTATTCATACAATATATCCTTACTCACCAATTATCAAAACATATAGAGTACTTCCAGTCGACTAAACCCCTTGATAATGGAGATCTTATAGCACAAGTAAAGGGAAGAATAAAAAAATCTATAATTTATAATTCTAAATTTAATTATAAATTGTTATAATTAGTTATTTTTATGCCTGTGAAAAACGAAGTAAGCAATGTTTGGGGAAATGTATGTTGGGGAAAATAAAAAAATTAACATTTTTGTATAATTAATAATTTCGACTCGTGCTTGACACGTTTCTTTTTTCAAAAAATTTATCACTTTTCACCTAGCTATTATCTTTTTGTATTCTATTTTGTGGCTATGGTATCGAAGTGAAAAAGGTACCCATGTCTCCATTATGTCCATTATGTACGCATAATGTGCGTGGTTAACAAAATATTTCACCTTTTTTCTGTCTTATTCACAGCTAATATCATACAGACAATAAAATAAATCTTTCCCCTGTCCCGTTTGTTAACGTGCACCCCCCTCATATTTACCCAAATAGCGTATCTCGTAAAAAATGCATATTGTCGGTTAATCGGTAGAACGAGAATTATTTTCAGATGGATCTTGAAAATATAAGACAAACAGACGATATTTTTTTCAATTCGTCCTTTAGTACAAAGTAGTAACTTATACCTTAATGAGAAAATCTTTTTTTTTTTTTAATTTTGTCAATCAGGATTAGATTTGAAAGTTTAATTGCTGTAAGTAAAATCTTCAAATAAAAAAATTTGTTTAGATCTTTTTTTCTATGAAACAATAGTCGTTTCGCTCACTATTCAATATCAAAAGTGTTTGGTGCATCGCATCGTATATCGGTTTGATGTGGCACGCTTGGTTTGCATGTTCTGCAGGACTCTTAACCTTGACAATAACGTTGAAATAGTGTATTTGGAGAACGGAATAAGAGACTGTTCATAGAAGACATTTTGCCACATCAATTTTAAGAAGAAAGAGCGGAGTGTCTGTTACGGGTAAGTTATCCTTAACCAAAATTAAATATTCAATTAATGTAAATAGAAAAATGTTAAAACAATTGTTAAAATAACCCAAGTTTTGTTTCTTTTTACATATGACTTTCTTCTAGATTATTTAACGAACCAAACATTTTTCCATTTATTGTTTCTTTAATCGGGTATTTAGTTTTTTTATTAATATTATTCTACAGGTAGTAAAAAATTCATAAATATATTCAATTTTATTTAGATACTAAATTTCATTTCATATGCAAATTTTTAAAATTATTGAAGAACATATTATTTCGTAAACATTAATAAAAGAATAATGTTAAATAATTTTTAAAAATTTGATTTTGGATTACATAAAGTTTTAATTTTAATTTTATTTCAACCATTAATTTCCTTAATTATTAAATATCTACACATTATGTACTTAATATTGATCAAACAAATTTTAAATATTCTTTTTAAGTATAGTTTAAATAATTTTCATTACATATTCAGAATTAATTTACTTACTTATTAAATATTTAGATTTAAAAAAAACTTAATTTTGAAGAAACCCTTGACGAGTAGGCCTATACTCGTCTCACTCCTTCAATTTTTCCGTCATTAGCAATTGTTATCCAATTCTTTCCAGTAATCTTATTAATCCGACCAACTTTCCCGCGGCTTACCTTTTCCTCAAAAGGGTAGGCCGCTATATAGATATGTTGTATCAAATTCCTAATCTTTTGCTAAGCAGTACAGCTTTTAATCATAAATGTTCCTGCTTGATTGATTGAATAGAAAGTAGAATCAATAAACTAAAGAAGATAACTTTAGTTACTTGAATATACTTATATATTATTTTGATTTAGTAAAAATAGGTTGATAATTCAAATTAGTACCTAGTGGTTGGTTAACACAAAAAAGGTATTTATGATAATATTTTAATTTTAATACACGTAGTATATTTATACGCGTAATATATTTTATCAATATTCTTGAACCAAATGACCTCTAGCAAATAAAGAAAACCGCGATAAACTAACAATAATTTCAATCCAACACATAAAGACGTAATTACTACAATCCAAATGGGAAAAAAGCGCAAAACGATTACCTGGCTACGAAACGACGCTAATCTCCATCTACCCTCCAGTAAACGAGCAAAGGCAGACGTCAAAAAAGAAATCTTAATCAATAAAAACCCATTAATATTCATTTCAAGTCAACTGTCACCGCTTGTGACGTCAATTTGAAACTGAATGGTATATTCGTATCAAGTATTATAGTGAATCACTCAACAAATATAAATTCCTACATATTCGCAGTTAACATTTTCCACGTCTATTCGAGGAAATACATATGAACTAAAATAAGAGAACCAATGTTACGTAACTAAAAAACCTTTAAGGGAAAAAACGAATGTAAATATGTTTATTTGTTAATACAATTTTCAAATTACACGTATAACCCTGGCGGGTTAGCTATAACGATAGCACCATGCCCAGCTTATGTTTACACAACCTTATTTTAAGTAGTTTTACGTTGCTAGGCCAGTATTTCTTCTTGCCCTACAATGAATGCCATGAGTACACTCATAATTTAATTTAGAACCAGTTCTCAATTAAGTATCTCAATCTAGTTAGCTCCTATTCTGAAACAGTGTAAAAACATGAAGTCATTAAATAGATATATTATAGTTTTACGGCGCAATATATAAAGAGTTTTTTAATAAGAAAAATTTAAAAACCTTTATAATAGAAAAATACTTCAGCAATTCACTGGTGTACAAATAAAAAGTCGCGAACTATCCTACCGACTAATATCCGGCAGCGGAAATTCGTTAACATAAACAATGGAAAACTTCCAACCAAAATTAATGTCTTGTTTGTGCTCTATAAGTTTTATACAAGTGGAATGAACTTTTATCTAATCTTATGATAAGCCAAGGTTAAAACTTTAGGTTTAATATTAGTAAGCTCAGCCTTAATTAGAGAGCTTTCGCACTAGAAACCTTATTTTGAATACCATTTCTTACCAACATTAGTTAACACGTACCCTTGCTTTAAATCAACTACGTGTGTAGAGTGCATTATTTCTTCTTCATATGCTTTATATTGAAGTACTTGTGCTTTTGGGTGAAATAATTAAAATTGTAATATATTCATAACAAATTTTCATTTTGAGTACAAATTGGTATAATAAAAATTTGTCAATAGTTTCCTTTATCCTTATAGGAAATTTTTCATTGCTATTGAAATGTTATAAAACGACCATGTAAGAAATTATTAAAATGATTTATATTTTTGTTATTTTAAAAACAAACTCATTCTTAGTTGAATAGGTAAGTAGAAATATTTAATTCAATAAAATAATTCATCAAAAAACTTAAAAAATATTTTTTTTAGCCCATTAAAATTTATATATTTACTATTGTCATATTGAAAAAAATAAAACTCAAATTTTTGGAAATATTCGAATGTTTGAAATAGAGGTATGAAAAAAGGATTTCTATTAATATTTTTTCTCTATGAGTTTTGAATGTTTGCAAACTAATCAGCCACATTGCTTAAAGATTTAGTATCTTCTGAAGAAATAAGCTGTAAATCCAAGTTTTTGCGTGATTTCATAGCAATTTCTTATTTTCAGTACTTTTAAAAGGTATTGTCAAAGGAGCAAAAAATAGTCAAAATAACAAAGCATTTAATAACATATTTAAATTTGTGCCCAAAATAATCGAAATATAAATTATTTATCTGCTTTCTTATAATTTTGTTCAGAAAAAAACAACTAAGCTTCAAAATAATTTTTAACTATTTTCCTACTATCTTTTTTCATCGAAATATCGATATTAAAGTCAAGAATCTTCGACTTATGGCGGGCTAACTCAAAGCGTTTGACTTTCTGCCTGTCGAGAGACGATCATTATAGTTCAAAAGAAATGAGACGTTTAATATGAAAACACAAACTTAATGTGAAAGTAATTTTGTCAGTAAAATAAATAAAAAGAGACAGAAAAGTAGCAGCTTCCATGTCATTGTCAACTTAAAATCTCCGATAATGTAAACTAATATTTTACTAGCAACTGGATTTCTTCACCTATAACGCGTTTAGTTTAGTTGAGCTTTTATCATTTTAACTGTTCACTATTAGTCCAATTAAAAAAATATATTTTAGCTTATATTTTTACAAATTATTTTTTTATGAATAATATCTGTACATTCGACATACAGAGTAACAAATAAAATATCCTCATTTTTTTTAAAATAATTTTTATCCATCAACACAAGGTAAATTAATAAGCGCGGATACAAAATTTGACGAATAAATTGCCTGAACGGTCATTTTAAATGTATTGTAATATATAATACGATATGATTTGAATAAGATGGACATGTATATTTCTGTTCGATTGTTCCAAAATATGGGAATGGAAAATAACATAGAAGACTAACATTTTAGATAAAATGATCTAAAAAATTATGAGTTGTGTTGATTAAGTCGCTAACAACACCAGTTTGAGCTAATTTTAAATTTTTTTTAGCTAAATCTACTAACAAATGAAACTACGTGATGTAGTATTATTTCTACTTTCTTTAAGTTCTTTACCACGACCTAGGTTTAATTGTATCACAACATCTTCAAGTGGGCTATTAGCAAAGCCCACCTGAAGATATTGTGATACAACGAAACTTAAGTCGTGATAAATAACTTAAAGAAAATAGAAATAATACTACATCACGTAGTTTCATTTAATTGTGAATAATGAATTTCTTCAAAATTAACGCCAAATACATTGAAAATCTATTAAATTTATGGCCATAAAAAAAATATGTTACTCTTGACAATATTTCTAAAATCCTGGTTGTTTCCAAAACACAACTGAAATATCTTTTATATCTTAAAAAAATCCAAAAACGTCTCGTAACACAAATTTTAAATCAAATTAACTCCGTTATTTGTAACACTTTAGGAACAGAATTAAAAAGTCTAATTTTTCCCGTTTTATTTAAAATTTTGATTGTTTTCTATTTTCAGTAAAGTAAATTAGATTCCAATAAAAAAATAAAACACATTATTTCTCTCGAAAATAGAAACGCGTTTTGGCAATGTCTATTGCTTTTCTTCTGCTTGATTGCAAACCGAAAATATGCGCTGAAGTGCGGTGCTAGTGACATTTATGTCGCTCGTTTTCCCACCTGGTCCAAAATAAATAAAAATATAAAGAGATATAATTAAATTAGTTTTAATCTTAAGTTTGAATCTGTGTTTTAATATCGTGAGCAATAAGTTAACTTTACTTCTAATGATATTTTGACATTGTTTTGATAGAACATGAAAAAAAATGGATTATATATTGAATGCAATACGTATTTTGAAATTCGTAATGTATTTCAAAATACATATTGTAGCTCACGATTATTTATTATAAAAAAATGGATACGAACATTTTTATATATTTGTTTGCGCGGGAATGTATTTTAAACTTTTTTCTTTCACGTAATTCACCTCAATTTCAATCCTTTTTGCTTATTCACTTTTGAATATTTTGGATTTGTAATTTTTTATGCTAATTGTTGGTTGTATTTTTAAACTTTATTCACGTGATACTATTTGCTTATTAAATTTTTGAACGTTTCGACTTTGTTTTTTTATTAATTCGGGTTTCCATTTATAATTTTTTTTTATAATCCTTTTTACTTATTCCGTTTTGGATGTTTTGGGTTATTTTTTTTTAATAAACCATTGATTTTGTTATTCACAAGCTTTTTTACATGATCATTTTTGCTTTTTCAATGTTTGGATACTTTGGTTGTATTTTTTTACAATTATCAATTCGTGTCTGTATTTTTATTGTTTACGTAATTCTTTTTGCCTACTAAATTTTGAAAGTTTTAATTTAATTTTTTTTTAATTACCAATTCATGTTTGCATTTATATTTTGTTATCTAATCTTTTTTGGCTACTAAATTTTGGATGCCTTGAGTTTATTTTTTTTAATTATCCATTCGTTATTTATAAACTTTCTTTACACTACACTTTTTACATATCAAATTTTCGAATATTTCGGTTTGTTTTTCTTGTATATCAATTCACGTTTGCATTTATATTTTCTTTACGTAATCCATTTTGCTTCCTAAATTTTAGATGTTTTGTGTTTGTCTTTTTTTAAATTAAGCAGTCGGGTTCGTATCTACAAATTTTTTTACTCGGCCCTTTGTATTTATTTATTTTTTTTATCTATGTGTTTTTTTATATTGATTCATGTTTGTGTTTAAAAAGTTTACACAGATAGCGCACTGGAAAACGACATAGGTTACATTTCGTCCCCAGAAACATCTTTCTAAATAATATTATAATCCTAACTAATATCGTGAATGCAGGAGTGTTTATTTGTACTTCTTTCAAGTCATTATGAAGAAAAACACAGTGATAGTTGGCGAGCCTGGAAATAACAATGGCTACTTGTAAATTAAGTAAATCTGATCCTACCTAATATGACAATCCCAATTAACGTTGAAATACAAATACGTATTTGTTTGTCCTTTTGTCATATCGTAATGGAGCTATATACTAACGTGATTTTCAGCACAGAGATAATTGTCGGTCCAGAAAATAATATTGGCTTCTTTTCAATTCGGTAAATGTCACCCTAACTAAAACAACAAATCCGACCAATATTAAAGATTGAAAAGTGTGTTTAAGATCGACGTGGGACAGAGATAATTGACGGGTCAGAAAATTAAAAAAGCTACCTTCCAACCCGGGAAATTTCATTTTTACTAAAACGAAAATAACAAGTAATATCAAACAGTCGAAAGTCTATTTATTTATCCTTTTTTACAATAAAATGGTGCAAAAGATCGACATTACTTTCTTTTTCACAGAAATAGTTGGCGGAGCAGGAATTGACATAGACCAATTGGCAACCAGAGAAATGTCTTCCTAACTAATATTACAATCCCAACTAATGTTAAATCCCAAAGAGTTTTTATTCTAAAGTGTGGTTGTTTGTCCTTTTTTACGTCGCAATAGAGCAACATATCGATACGATCTGCACAGAGCTAGTGGTGTCCTTTTTTACGTCGCAATAGAGCAACATATCGATACGATCTGCACAGAGCTAGTGGTGTCCTTTTTTACGTCGCAATAGAGCAATATATCGATACGATCTGCACAGAGCTAGTGGTGGGACCAGGAAATAACATAGACTACTTTCTAACCGGTGAAATCTCATCTCAACTGACAGAACAATTATAATAAATATTAAAAATTCAAAAGCGCTTTTGTTTGTTCTACTTTCACTTCACAACTGAGCAACAGATCTACGTAACTATCTGCACAGAAAGAGTTGGTGGACCAGGAAATGACATAGACTAATTGTCAACCTGAGACATCTTTTCCAATTCAATTAACATCGTGCTGTTAATTGAATTGAAGTATTGCAGTAATACTCTGTAGAAAATGAGTACATAAGATATGTTCAATTGCATAATATTTTATTAATTCATTGAACAATAACAAAAAATTAAAATAGCAACACAATGTTAATAGTTACATTCAAATACACAAAAGTTACA
Organism: Druceiella hillmani; assembly: GCA_039881145.1. NCBI lineage: Eukaryota > Metazoa > Arthropoda > Insecta > Lepidoptera > Hepialidae > Druceiella > Druceiella hillmani. The sequence continues at coordinate 27,007,904 of JAYKKI010000025.1, forward strand.
TTCAAAGCAGTCGAATAAATAAAAGTAAGACCTCCAATTCTAGAGCTGAAATCATAAGATTTCAAAACATTGAAATATTGCAGTAAAATTCTAAAGAAAATTAATACGTAAGATATATTCAATTGCAATTTACATTATTGATTAATGGAATAATGATAGAATAATATCTTTTCATTGAATAAAAACAACAAATTCAAAGAGCAATCGAATATTAATAGTCGCATTCAGATACATACAAATTCCAATAGCAATCGAATATCTTTTCATTGAATAATAACAACAAATTCAAAGAGCAATCGAATATTAATAGTCGCATTCAGATACATAAAAATTCCAATAGCAATCGAATATCATTTCATTGAATAATAACAACAAATTCAAAGAGCAATCGAATATTAATAGTCGCATTCAGATACATACAAATTCCAATAGCAATCGTATATCATTTCATTGAATAATAACAACAAATTCAAATAGCAATGGAATAAATATAAGTAAGGTCTCCAAGTCTATTGTCAAGATCTAAGATTTCGGGATCTTGAACCCGATGATTGACCGTTTTGAGATTGGATATTAATTTTTGTAATACCCTTATTGATGTGGGGATCAAAATATTTACATACAAATAATAAACGATCGATTAATATTTAAATTTGACGTTCCATTTCACGACTCTACTTTGTTTTACCCGACTATACTTTATTTCAAGAACACCTTGTTGGACAGGATGCTTTCTCGACCCTGATTGGAATATATTTATTCGTTAGTAGGTTAGTGACCAGTGATTGACACAGACTGAAACTTGCATGAATAGTAAAAACTTTGTAGGTGTGGAAGTTATTCAGTACCATATATATTTGTTTTTGTTTCTCACTTATTCTAAAAAAGTAAAAGATTGACATATCTGACATTGTTTATTTTATTGTTTGTTCATTATTTTATTTCAATCGCCTGCCAGAAAATCTAGACTTAATAAAGACGACTTTGTTTAAGTTTAATAACAAATAAAAAATTAATTTACATAAATTTTTTTCATACGCTTATATCAATTTTTGGTGACAACCCCGATTTCAATAAAATTCTGATATAATATTTTTACAAAAGAATTCTGATGGCGAGATCTTTCTTGGGATTTTCGATCCAAATATCGAATCTCGATCAATCGATCCAAAAATCTCGGGTCAAAATTTCAATACCTTATTACTATGACGCTCTAAAGAAAAGTTAGTGTAATTTAAATGGAAACATGAGGCTACAGATATTACTGTGTTTCTTATTAATTACGCTTTTACTATTACTATTTAAACGGATATTTTAAACAGAATTTCTTTAAGTAAAGCCTTCTTTTGACTGGCCCAATATTTTTTGGGAGAAAGTTTGCTATTCGCGTCATGCCACAAGAATGACACGTTACGGGTATATTCGGCGGTTCGCCGAGTACGACCGAAAGGTTCGACGCGCTTTGAGTATTCTATGCAGTAGGCTGAATACAACAAATCGGGAGAAATGTCGAGTTAGTAAATATATTTTTATCTCGTTACTTTACCCAGTGAGCCATTGGCAATGGATAATAAAGCAATGCATTACGTACGGAACTCGACGGAAGTACGAGTATGAAACTTGATTCTTTTTTTTTCTTCGTATATTTTATTTTATTTAGCAACATTTCCTTAATGACTTAAAAAAGTTTTCAAACCAACTTATCTTAAAATTATTTTGTTTCAATTAATTTTACGTATAGATATAGTTTAATGGAAAAAAATAGATTGTTGGCGGTTTTTGTTCTGCTGCTCAAGTTCCTTTTTTGGCATTCTTTTGTAAAAATATTATTTGTAAGTAAAATTCAAATAAAACTCTATCTTCCGCCCTCGGGGTATTTCCGGTATGCAAAATGCACTATTATAAATGAAGACGTATATATCCTCTTCAAACAAATGTATTTATTTTTATAAGATATATTTTTTTGTAATTTCAAAACTTTTATAAATTGAATGGGCATATTTGTCATAGTGTGTTGTCATATATCGTATTTATTGGTGTGAATTATTTGATGTGAAAATGAATAAAATCTGATCGGTTAAAAGTTAATTATTTAAGTTTTTTAATTTCCATATTCAAAATTTCCTACATACGCAGTACAATTTTATTGTTGGCAAAAGTTTTTATTTCAACTATGTGATGAAACACTCCCTTTTTTCATCTTGCAAAAGGTCTGAACTTCTTTTAATTATTTAAAAATAAATTATTATTATATTGTTGAAATTTGAGTCCCTTCAAATATTTTAGTAAACATAACAGAATCTATAATAATGCATTAACATTTTCTTTACTACATTTTCTTATACAACAGCTTGCATTCGGAATATTTCGAACTTATTTTCCCCTGCATCTTTTTTCATACTCTCACCTCATATTTCCACGAAAGTTTTAGACACTTTATAAAGATACTGCAGTTCATAATCGCCACGTCACAAAAACACTCATATGACCGTGTATACCTTAAATAAATAAAATTTTAGATTAACGATAAGAAATTACTCTATTTCAGTTTATATGAATGGTTTTTAAATTTTAAACGCAAATTTTGCGCGTACGTAACATATAACTGAATAAATTTAAGGTTTTTTTGATTTCTGATTTAGACACTATGATATCAAAGTACTTCTACTATATTTTTGCCTACACCTACATTCATACACACATTTTGTATTTCCACGACAGACACATGATAGGTTGCTGCAGCGGGTAATATCCAATGATATGTATAGTTTAAATTAAATAAAACTTTAATTTGATGTGGAAAAGTTGCTATATTTCAATTTAGATCAATGATTTTAAAGTTGCTTTGTTTGAAATAACAGTAATTGTTTAATTTAGCAATTCGATTAGCAAAGCTATTCTTTCTCTCCTGAACCAATTTCCACACATGCATTTCGCATTTTCACGAAAGTTTCATATACGTAAAAAAGATAACGTAGCATGAATTATTCAAGCTACAGGAATATTCGTGTGAACATATGAAGCTTAAATAAAATTCAACCTTTACATTACCGGAAGAAGTTGCTATATTTCAATTACCTTCAATAATATTCGCATGCAAATTTTTGTGCACACATAAAAATACATATAAAATGTAATAGCATGAATTTAACCCCAGATAGTGCAATATCGAAGCCCTTATTTTCTTAAATATATCTCCTATTTTCACATAAGTTTCAGGCTCTTGATAAAGATGCTACAGGGCATGAGAGTCACGCAATTGAAACACTGGTGTGCCCGCACGTAGCTTAAATGAAATAATGTTTTTTTGGTATGAGGAAGTTAATATATTTCAGTTTACATCAGTGATTTTGAACCTTCACATAAAAGCTTCGTGCATACATAAAATATATACATGTGAAACGTAATTTAATGTATGTTATTCTTTTTTTTATCATATTACTTTCGCGGCAGATTTTCAAAGGGCTAGTTATTATAATTTAGTAATTGATAAAAATAAGCAACTCATTTGCAAGAACTAATAATTAAACCTGGAATCGATGGATTTTAATTACATGGCAATGAAGTACCACCAATATCAACATATATTGAACAGCTACCCCTTAACAGTTAATTTAACCATTGCCTAAATTAAAATTAATATTTAACGATAACGAAGCTTTAACAGCGCAGAAGGATATCAGCTTCACTTAACCCTCTTAACAAAGTAATATTATCGCAGAAATTGCGTATTTACGGGATTAATCTAAAGGGATTAATCTATTTAGGGAAAACGTTTTCTCACAACTCGACTGACGTTAAAATGCAATTAGCTGTATTGTTAACTGACAAACTTTCTCTTGCTAAATATGAACATAGACCCACTTACTAGATCCTTACCTCTATGATAATCGTCTTAGTTTGTATTCAGGCAATCGTAGATTTCACCTTTCTATAATGAATGATATGATGTGTATTAATTTATATTTTTATAATTTACACATTTAGAAACGTCATGGTTACAAAATGTTATTAATAAATTCATTCTTAATTAAATACGAAAGTCTTCATTCAATTTCGTTCATTAAAAATAATTAATAAGTATATGTCGAAATTTAACCAATAGATTTAAAAGTTTTAGGAATTGATTCAGAATTTTTGAAATGATGGTACACTTTTTCTTACATTTATTTCTTTGAAATATCGTCTATATATACTCAAAGAGCTGAGTACACAGCAGATTATAAATAGTAACTATAACTGAAAATAAATCAATATTAACATAATGTTAATCAGTTACAGAATTATAATTTTTTTACCCATTATTTCTCACAATAAGTTCTTCATAAAAAATTATTTACATATCGTCAATAGTTATATCGACATCGTAAACCACAACCCTTGTGTAGGAAGACTTTATAATTCAGAATTTAATGGCATATAAAGAAACTTCGGAAACATTTTCTCTACCTAACCCAAATGTCTATTGCGAATATAATAAAGAGGGTTTATAATAAAATATAGTCAATATTATGTTCCGTAAATAAAAAATTTATTAATTTTTTTTTAACCAAAAGTCAAATGTGAACTATTAAATTTGACATGAGAAAAAATATTGATGTCAAAAAAATTAAAACAGATAAAATTTAATACTTAATCGTGCTCATAATTTTATCCACAAAATACAAAGATGTTAATTTTATTTGAATTGCAAAAAAAGAAGCAATGCCATTAAAGCGGGCGAACGATACCAGACACCGGAGAAGGAAAAATGAGAGACAACGGCAGCACCAATATTCATCACGATGGAGCTGTCATCATCCGTGTCATTAAATGAGAAGTGTAAAAGAAACCCTTTAATCCCGAATGAAAAATTAAACAAAGCATAAATTGAATACATAATTTAATAACTTTAAGGAAAATCCGTCGTGAAAAGATTTCCTTTTGACAACAGCAAATTCAATTTCATTAAATTGTAATTTGGATTTAATTAAATAAAGGGACATAGTCCGTAAAGTTAATGTAAGATTTTCATAGAAAGAGTATATGGTAATATTTCCTTTAGGCATTTATTATCATCAGTATAATACTCTTTTGTGAGTTGACTGTCAAATAAAAATTGTTTCACTGAAATCTGACTTGCTTAACTAAAAGGTGTTTGTGATGGGAAAAGCTGAATTTTATTTGAGAAAGCAAAATATTTAAAGCAAAACGTTTCTTTGAGAAAAATTATTTTATGCCTGAAGTTATAAATACTTTTTTCTAAAAACAATTATATTTGAGATACTTAAATTATACTTTATTTTTAAGATATTAAAAAAAATTTGGAAGAGTTTTTTGAGTTCTTGTTTGCCATCTTTGTTCCAATAATTCTCTATAATGAAATCGATAAAGAATTTGAAAAAAGTAAATTAAAAATTTGAAAAAAAATAAAAAATTTAACAGAAACTGAATTATCTGCCATAATAATTAATGCATTGTGTAATATTTTATGAATGTAGTATTAAATGCGGGGCATTTTGTCATAACTTTATCCGAAATTCAAATACTTTTTCCGCTCCTCAAATATGGCAGACTTAATAGTAAGATACAATATGCTAAATCTGAAAATGATTAATAATGTACATACTATATTTATAAAATAAACGTAAATAACAAAACACAAAAATAATAAATCAAGGTGAAAACCGTGAAGTGTTATTAAATTAAATTACTTTCTGAACCAAAAAGCAGATACATAATGCAAATGAGATGATAATAACGGAAACCGAAATAAGCCGGGAATCCGTAACGGAACACCTACGCAGTTTCCACCGGAACCGTGAATATAAGAGGATTACATTCGGTAAATGCTTTACAATAATAATTACGACGTGAGTAAATACACAAAGTTCACGATGATTAATAAATAATGAGTGTAATCTACGTAATCCACTTGTAATCTTTCGCACTGTTTATGGCGATAAGATTTAATTTGAAGATTTGGGTGATTGAAGAAAAACTGATCGAGATCGATGAAAAGTTTCAAAGGAACAAGAGACATAATCCATTCCGCCGGTATTTTTATCATTGATTCTTCCTAATCATATCTTTCACATAAATCTCAAACAAAACAAATGTAGTTGAAAATTTACAAAATGTAGTATATACGCATATCTCCAAGAAATTTATGAAACTTTATTTTTAAAAAAATAAATTCCAACACGTGTAAATAAATTTCACTTAATCACATTATATTACTAGGTAATAAAATTCTCATCAAATGACGTTTAGAAACACCTTGTATATCCTGTAGATAGAAAATAATTTTTGGTAATGCAAGGAAATTATTCCTCAAAACGATTTTAACTCAATATGAAGGAAAGGACAAAAATTATTTAAGATACATTTCCATATTTCGACGTCCTTATATATAGATAAACATATTTTTTTACCGACTTTAACATATACAATTGAAACATTCGGTGGACTTATGCTACTAGAACACTACCTTACAGCCAACCCGAATATCAGAATAGCCCCGGTCAACAAGCGACCGGGAATCGAATCAAAATCCCGACGATGCACAACACTCTCAATAGTCATATTCTTGTGACTAATTCAACATGGCTACGGGTATATTTTTTTGAGTCTTATGTATTATTCAAATGTAAAAAAAATTAAAATAATACTTTTAATAACTTTCGTAATAGTCATATCACAAATTTCGATCAATTTTATTAGTATTCTTTGACAACGTAAATAAAAACGCAAATGGCGATATAATTTAAACTTAAAAAGAAAAGCAAGAAAATATCTCTTACAGCCTACAACAATCAATCAGATGAGAAAAAGAAACACAGTGGTTGACTGTATAGGCCAATGCTTTTCAGGCTACCACTGTGTTTCTTTTCAATCTAAACGCTAATGAATGACACAATACAAAAATAATACGTGGATGCAAATATGGAAATTACTTAATTAATATAAAATTACAAAAGACAAAAGCAAAACATCGATATGTCAGGAACGAGAAAGGGATTAGGATGGGTTATAGAAGAAAATTCGATTTATCTATTAAGATGTATGAAGTAATTTTCGATATTTTTCTTTTGATTTCCTAATCTAGTAGTATGTACGACAAGGGATTTTTAATAGAGAGATTTTCTATTTAAAGGTATTCGGAGGGTGCGCTTTATCTAATACCCAGTCCAAGGTCGTGGGCTAACAGGTGCTAGAATCTAAATGGGATATTTCTTTTATTTTGACATCGAAGAGGAACGCCGGAAATGAGTGAGAGCAAATTATAGAAAAAGAGAAGACGCGAGAGATGCATTAATATTAGCTAGTCCTTAATTACCTAAAATTAAAATTCCAAAAGGAGCACTCGAAATTGATATGAATTTTTAGAGTGACGATCATATTAGTGTTAATTAAAGAAAGAAGAATATTTTATTTCAGTATAATAAAATAATGCATTACAATATATTAAAAAAAATAAATTTCTCAAAACTTCAGATAAACAATTTAGTTTAATATTTTTAAACACGTACTTACAAATTGAGGTTAGCCGACTTTACAATCAGACGAAATCATATATACTGGGTGACATTTTGATGAGTGACGGAATTTCAGGGAGTGATTAAGAAACAGTAACTAAATCATGGAACGAAATAAACATAATTTTTTTTCACCATATGATTCAGTTGCCGATTCTCAATTACTCATTAAATTCCGCTACTGAACAAAAGGTAACCTAGTATACGAGTAAATATATAAATAATTCCTTAAACATCGTTAGTTTTATAAAATCGACGTTGTTTGGTCGATAAATACAATTGAATACATCTTAAGTATATAATTTAATTCTTTATCTTTCAGGTTTTTGGCTCTAAAAATTATGATTTCATATTTAGCCTTATTAAAATAATGAAAAATTGCAATAACAGCTATTTATGTAATTAAATTTACACATATTAATATGCATGTTAATAAGTTAATAATAAATGTACCAATAATTCCGTACTAAAATAAATAATTAAATGATATATCAACTCTGTAATCAAGTATTATAAAACCATATATAAAATATACAATAAAAAAGTCATAAATTATCTTTAGGATCCAATATGTTTACGCATGAAACGACAACATCCCAGTGTTATTATGTACACAAATATTAGTTCTTCGAACATTGAGTTGAGAATATTTATATAAATCAACGGACAGATGGCGTAATTATTGCGTCATATGTTAGTAGAGAATTGCTCTAGAATTATCTCTTAGTGTTTCATCTGTCAATATTAAAGAATATTCCTAATATTTATACGTAATTTTTAACGATTCGTCGATCGTTATTTGTAAAGCATCAGTTTGCAATAACCCTAATAAAGGTGCTAAAATATCGATATGTTGTTTACAAAAAGATGAATGAAAGCTTTCATTTGAGCAAAAAAATACCGATAAGATATTACAAATAGAGAGCTCATTAATAAAATTATCGAGAGTTGTGCTTTTGCGAGATGTTTCTATAGGTACCTTTATTAATGTCAAGCATTTTTTATTGAGTTTGCTAAAGACGTTTGAAAAACAATTTATGTTTAATTGTTATTAGTAGAGTGGGATACAAAATTTAATAAACAAAAATTATGTTCACTCAAAGTGTTTTATTTCAATTGCAATTACCGAATTTGTGTAGACGGTTCAGCATAAAGAAAATAAGTAGCTCTAACCAATATAATAACAAAGACGATTATTTTTGTATCATCTAAACTTTATAAGTTGTATCTGCCAAGATGATTAAAAAGATTAATTAATATCATTGATCTGTTAACGATAAAAAGAAAGAAACTGCAATTTATGACGGATGAATATTACAAAACAGGGTATAAGTGTGCAATGCTTGAAAAGAGACTTAGGAATAATGGACGATTTACGTATTCAAATTCAGAAGGGTTTAACACTTTTTTTCGTCATACCTTAAACTTCATTTTGACTAAATTTTATACTTGATTAATAAAGACCAAAGTCCATTACCAGGGTCCGTTAATAAATTCTTGGTATTCATTAGGATTTTATACTCCAAACATAAAAATGAAAACCTGGAAAGGTTTCATTTTTCATCACTTACGTAAATTATTTTTAAAACACACATGTACGTCAATCAGTCTATCACAGTCTTTTCAACTTAAAATTTGTAACTTGTACTCTAAGACTGTAGAGCTCTCGGATCTCGACGTTGTCAATATTTTTTTCTATGCAGTCGTTATTAACTGACCACAGAGAAAGCAAGGGAGTAAAGATTCAAGAGGCGGACCCAAGTGGCCAAGACTGGAATGAGCCAATTAATACGTCTGTGAAGGGACAGGAAGGTTTCCAATATCATCAAAAGGAGACTAATCGGGACTCTGGTTTTCTCGGAATACTGGATGATTAGGTGAGCAGAAAAAAGGAAGATTGAGATCTTTGAGATTGAGAAAACTTTTTTGAATACCACGAATCGCTAAAAGGATGAACAAGTTTATCCTCGAGCAGATAAACATCAAAACTAGACTTTCGACGATCTGTCGCCAAAAGATTCTTAGTTATATTGGTCATATTGCCCGCCGGCAACCATACAGCTTTGATAAGTTGGTTATGATGGGCAAGGCGAAAGGAAAGAGGTTTTTTGCAACTTCTATCACTGGCCTTCTTGTAACAACTGCCCTGAGGGAAACTAACTAAACTGAGGGAAAATCGGACAAAGTGGAAGAAGCGCGTACATAAAGCCACATTTTCAAGAATATGACCTTCAAAAATAAAGAAGAAGACCAAAAGAAAGAAACTAATTTTTCCTATTTTACTCCAACGATACGTTCAATATTTGACTGAATTAAATAAGGATTTGGTATAAGATAAGTGATACTAAATTAAATAAGTATATCATATTGAAGCCGCTAAAATATTCATTTTTATATTCAAGTTTACAAATTAAATAATACACCCGATAGTCGATTACGTTTAGAAGCATGTTCTAATAATAACTAAACAATTTTATATAATGTAAAATAATGACCAGATTTTCTTCTACAAGAGTATTCTATGAAATCAAAATTAAATATACTCTTAAAAGCCTCATAGACGAAATATGTAGCCGATACGAATGAGACCCGGAGTTACAAAATAATTGGTAGAAAATTTTATGGTGACAGGAATAAATTAGTAATGTAAAAAATATTAACAAAATTCTAAACAAAACATGCACGTCCTTTCCCAGAAGAAAATTCGATTAAATTGAAAAACAATAAGTAAATCCCAAAAATTAATGAACGTATATCCACGATATATTAATTTTTCCTAAGATATTTATTTTCTTCTTCGGAAAATCAAGTACTGTTGTTTTTGAATCTTGATTGAATGATGTACATAAAAGTTAGGTACTAGAATTTACGAAGAATTTCCATGTGATTTTTCTTTTATATCATCATCATCAACATCATTCGAAGACATCCACAGATGAAAAAATGCCTCCCCATAGATTCCCGTAAAGATCGATCCCATACTGCTTGCATCCAACGACTTCCCACAACCTTTACTGTACAACTAACAAGGGGTCGTTCCCTATCTGTACCCCTAAGAAAGGGCAACCCCAAATTGCAGCTTGCGGTTCGTGGTCATCATTTGAGAACATATCATATTAGTCAACTCACAGCTAAAAGGATCAAGGTGTAAAATAATTTTCTTAAATATTTCTTTTATTTAGTGTTATGGGTTTTAAATATTTCTTTAAATTCTTAATATTTGTATTATATTCAAATTAAATTTTGATACAAGTACATGAAAATAATAGTATAGTCACCATTTGATACAATATTAAATTTTTACACTATTGAATTATATTGTACACTAGCGTGACCCGTGCGAAGTCTTCGCATTATTTATTCTATTTTACTAAAATTGATATATAGAGGCGCAAGTATCAAAAGCATTGAGCTAAAGCGCCACTTTATTTATACGTGAGTGGATTTGAAATTAAACAAACATTTTACCGACCATCAATCATATTGACGTTGAGCCGTTAGATGACAGCATTGCTGTTTTGTGTAGATAATTTTAATAATTAATTAATTTGCAAAAACAATAGCAATAATAAATTTTTTTGTTGTGGATGCCGGTAGAGCAAGCAATTATCTATAAAATGATATATAATTTATGTGGATTAGTTGTGAGGTTTTTTCTAAAAAGGGAGTGTAACATCTTAACCTTAGCATATTAATATATATGAATGATGATGATGATGATGATGATTTATACTGAACTAAAATTATGTTTCTTAATTACCAACTCACAGACAAAAAATAGAGAGACGTTTTACAAACTTTTACGTTGTATATATATAAACTTGTATCCGTATGAACTTTTTTTAACCCCTAACTCTCTGTGTGCCTCGCCCTAAATGAGCTTTATAATTTAATCTTAACCACATAAGCAATGTGCGGGAATATCTACGGAACATGAAAACCATGGCCCGCACCACGATCCCGTGTAATCTTATATTTATTCATTATTATAATGCGTCTTAAGTTCATTATTATAACGGAAGTTATGCAGTTTTGTGAGGCTATGTTAAAGTGTTGTTTTCATTAAACATCATTCGACCTAATTTTATCATTATATGACAAATATATAATTCCAACATAGGTTTGGGTATATTCTTAACATTTGTTTTTATAACTTATGTATTTCGATTAAATAAAAAACTAATTTTAACTACCAATTATTTTAAAATTAATACATAATTTATCTACAGCTGTCAGCTGATTATTAAAATGTAAACCCGTATCAATTGCTTTTACAAGTATATTTCTCTTAGAGACGGTCGTAATAAAATATATAAGATAATTTTATGGCACAAATTAGAATTTATTACAAATAGCAATTTGACACAATTAACTAAAAGACGTTGTTTCAGGAAAAGATATATTATTGAATCCAAAATATAAATCTTAACACAGAATCCATAATTTTTCAAGAATCATATATTTGCGTAATATTCCTAATGAAATTTTCTTCCTTCTTTCAAATTCTTTTTTAAATTTTTTGCCGCCCTAAATAATAGGTTAATGAAATTAAAGAAAAATATAAGGTACAAAAAATATTAAATTATCAATATTAAACTGAAAATATACGCCATTGAATACAAATACTGTATCGAGATTCGTACATTTTTCACAATGTTATGAAAGAATATATAAAATGTATTTGCCATATAGAAATAATTAAATGAATAATAATCAAAACAAATACATTCCTAGATATAAATGCAATTTCCCCAAAGGGCAGTCATTTATTTTCATTTACTTTCATTTATTTTCAAATATGAGGTAAGATTATCGGGATAAGCTACTACGATTTCAAAATATAATAAAGCACATAAATAAAGGCAATACCATAAAAAACTTAAATTTAACACTAAAATATCTTCATATGAAAATATTAGACAGATGATCTAATCGATTTTTTTTTTAATTTTTATGGAAATGTGTTATTATGCAATTTTTTTGTCAGATAATTCTATCAATGTCCCCAAAAATTATATTGGAGGCCGTTTAACATAGAAATGAAATAATTCTCCATACAATGTATTTAAATAATAAACATTCAAAAATGTTAAGAGAGTACTCAACATATTTTTTTTCTAATTCCACATATCGATGAAAAGTAGTATTTAATTACTCGCAACAAAATTCAAACTTGAAATGTACACATAGGTTTTTTTATCATGGATAAAAGTTAAATGTAATTAAAATGTCGTTCCGTACTGTAAAACATAAACTAATCGAATACATTAATTTAAAATTTCGAAGATTTTTCTTTTTTTAAGCAAAATTAAACATGTAAATATTTTGTTAAGAAGCTCAGTAGACATCTATATATTTTATTCTTTGAATACTTATTTGCAAAGAAGAGCTGGTAATAAAATGAAAAACTGATATTTTTTTATTAAAATAAACTGAACTTTACTAAATTACAAATATTTTATAAAAATATTGACCTTCAATATAGAGCTATTTCAAAGACCCTAATGTGGCAAGAAAAGCTTTTATTTGCATTTGAAATGACATAAAATTATCTTTTATATCCACAACGATTCACATAATCCCTTATTCCCGAACATAAATCTAGTATTAATATAAATTTCCCAATAAGCCAACTACAAAGAGACATAAATCAACGTGGCGCCGTTTACGTCATATTCCGTTATGAAACTTACGACAGAATTAAGCTCTATGTGGGTTTCGGATAGGTTTCTGTCATTAGGGCTTGCCAAGAATAAACTGTGGAAGGTACTGTTTACCTACTCTATTATGATTAGCTTTTTTTAAATAATGTAACATATTTGGTGGAAATTTGTTTTAATTTCCTTCTTACGATTTTGTTAGTTTCCGTAGCCAGGAGCTTTTCTTCACCAAAAGACCAATATTTATAATTACTATATTTAATACTGACGGAAAATTTACGTAAGTTTAAATACAACTTACTACTTAATTCAACATACTACTTAAACTGATACAAATTTTGTTCACATCCACTACAAAAGCATATGACAGCATTTGAAACGCTGTTTCAGTTATGTTACTGTCAACTAGCAAAATTGTAATTTAAGCGTTTAAGTACTTATAGTCAAAACTTAGTGGTTTTTTCGATAAAACAAACACAATGATAAATAAAACGATACGATTAAAAAAGGCAGGTACTTTTGCAAAGGAGACATGTTTCAGTTTAGCCACTTCGATAGTGTTATCGCTGTAAATTGCTATTGTCGCCACAATTTGGGGATAACTATCTCACAATACTTCTTGATTTTTTTATATATTGAACAAATCTAAATTTAAAATTTCACAGGAAAAGATAATTATTCGTGTTCATATTATTTATTCAATACATCCACATCTGAACCAAAAATAAATATCATGAAACTAAATATTACGGAAGTAATTAAACTTACTCGAACAACGATCTATCTGCCTCTATGATCAAGATTATATAATTGAAATATTCACGCGAAAAGCCTCTTCCAATAAAGATATGATATTATCTACAATTATAATAAATCTCTTCGTCGTTCCACCCGTTTTATTAAGCATATAGTATGTCTTTTCAGTAAAGAGTTTTCACCTGCTGTTATATTTTATGATAGTATTTGAAAGAATAATGCCATTATCTGAAATATGTAACAATAAATAAACACTGCTTTATTTATTTGACCGCAAATTAAAGATTTAAATTGCTGTCAAAAAAATGTGTGTACAACTACATTGAGGTCGCCTAATGTCTCGTAATTTTCTTAAGATTGAATTTAAATCTTATATTCAAGGCTGCATTTCAACACAATTAAATTAAACTACTTGATGTAGTATTATTTCTACTTTACTTAATTTTTTTACGACCACCTATGTTTTGTTATAATGGGTATGGACCAATTTAATAATTAATGTGTTACAAGGTGAAATTTTCTATATAATTGCTTTTCTCTACATTTATTAGCACTGTTGTCAAAAATCTTCGAAACAAGCATCAGTTAGTTATTTAAAAACCGAGACCATTTCCAGTTGACTTAAAATGACATTAGACTATTGGACGTGCAGAGAGACAAAAGTTCAAAATATGATAAAAAGAAAAAGTACGCAGCGTAAATTATAAAAAAATTATTTAATTAAAAATCAAATATTTCATTGATTACTTTGCAAAAATTTTGATTCGGTAGCTCACAAAACACATAAATATGAAAATAGGAATCAAGTTCTTTAAAATTAAATTTTTGACTTTGCCGAAAAAGGAACAACTCTAAATGGATAGCAAACTCCACTAAAATTCCTGAAACAAATGAAATATTATTTGCTTACTATATAATTTTTAACTTGGAAAATTTTCAAAAAGGAACCAAAGAATCAACAAAGCTTTGTTACTGAATTGAATCTATATAAATCTCCAATAAAAGTTAGTAGGCTCATGAAATATTTTCATAACCGGTAAACATAAAACCCATAAATTATAATAACCGATAAACAAAATTTTTACATTTAACTTGTCCCAGATGATTTCATCCGACACTGTGATCACTCATTCCTTAACATTTAAAGACCTGGACCAAATGACTAAAATTTTACTGGCATCCCCATGTAAATTCTGCGGATCGTGAAATATCAGAATATATCTTCTACATTAAATCCAAATTTACGACCCTAGTTGCTCTTGACATCATATTCAAATATGAAATCCTCCTCAATCGCCACATTTCCGGAAATAATAAAAAATTCTGATTATAAACTTGTGCACAAAGTGAATAAAAAATGAAAAAAGATTTCAGATGGGGCCAAATGTGTGGAGCACAGCTCTGGTTACTTCATCAGCCGTGTCCGTGAATGGGATGTTTTCGGTCCAGTTGACGTCGATTTTGAAGACAGACGATGCCATTGCTGGACATGAAAGTAGAAGCTGGGGGTCCAGTTGCAGTGTGGCATGCTGAGGAGTAATTCTTTGTTCCATCTGGCATGATTCTCATCCCTTTCAGGTCTAGTTCTCAATCTTGTGATTGTGGAAGTTATCTCTCATGTGCGGTTTAGTTGAGCTCTTGGAAACTAAATTCGTGGACGAGATGAGAGCCTTTGTTTTGCAACTGCATTGACGTCGAAAGTGTAGTGGACAATGGTGTGGGATCTATAGTTCTGGCTTCTTTGGTAAGAGAGTCAGTCTGCTTGTTTCCCTCAATGTCCACGTGTACCGGAATCAATTGTAAAATACTAGTAGACTTACAATTCGGAAAAGTAACTATGCCTTCAGAGGAAGCACCAGACGATATTGAATTATATATTTGAAGAGATTCTCTGATGGGTATGTTCTTTACTACTTTATTCGTGAAGGTAGCAAAATATGTATATATATATATATATATATATATATATATATATATGTATATATATATATACACATACATGTGCGTATGTATATATATATGTATTCTCAATTTTGCAATCGCTAGCGTTTTCTTAAATATTTAAACAATATTAGGATTACTTTGCATTATAGTTACATAATTCCGTTCCTTTGCTTCAAAAGCCTTTCCTTTCATTATTCCATTCTTTATTTCCCCTTTTTTTTCTCCTTTTTATTATTTTTCGATTTTTTTTTTATTAAATTACATATTTATATATTTCGTCATGTAATTATGTATTTTTTTATTAAATTCACGTACTTTTGCACAAAATCGTATGTCTTATTGGCTGAAAAATAAATTCTTTGTTCTTGATATAATACCAAATAAAAATCATATTATTTCAAATAAAAATGTCCTCGTTAAGTAAATGTCGATTTGATCTCCGCCTTGGAAACTGTATAAATTTCAATGAAACAGACTCATGCATAGCATGGTGCATTTGCTGGTCTTAAATTAAAACTATATGTTTCAATTAAAATTTAAAGATGACAAAAAACAATGGTTTTATATTGACTACATATTTTCAATCAAATTTAAAAAAAGGAGGAATTTGTCAATTTGACTAGATTCTTTTGTGTATGTAAATAACCTCACATCTCCAACGTTTCTCTATCAATTTAGATTATTATTTTTCTTATTTGGAAGGGACTCTCAGTTTGATTTCAATTTTATTTATAAATCGAATGATGAAAATTAAAGATATGCATTGAAATTTCTCAACATTGAACAGCATAGATGCCGAGACGGAATTTCGATTATATGAATCCAATGATAGTTTAATAAAACATGACTGAAGGATACAATGAGAGAGTGATGAGTTGTCTTGATGGAGCAAGAATATACTAGGGTAAATAAGTAGATACGTATGCAGGGTTACATGCAATATAATTTCAATCCTTGATCCATATGCGCTGATCCTGCAGAAGTAGAGCCTGCCTTAACCGAGAGACTTGAGGATCTACTATTTTTAAATTAATATTGTTAGTCTCAGGCATAGATAGGCCTACTACTGAAAACTTTGGGTTCCAACTTCTCAGTCTTAACGATGTGAGGGTACTGCCTGCTTAAATCAAGAAACTTGAGAATCTCCGGTTTCTAAATTAGTGTTTTGGATTTCAAGCAGTGACACTGTCATTGGACTCCAGGTTCTAACACTATAGTCCTGTTAATTCAGGAGTACTGCCTGCCTAAGTCGTGAGACTTGAGGATATGACCATTTTAAATTGGTATTGTAGGTATCAACCAGAGACTCTCTCATTAAATTCCTTGTTGGTCCTCGTGCTGTGGGTTAGTTGCCTCAAGCAAAAATTCTGTCTTTTGTTTTGGTTTCCAATTTCTCAGTCTACTGCTGCAGTGATATTTTGTATATGTTAATTTACATCTCCAGCATTAATCAATAAATTTAAATGATTTTTCTTGGCCCTTCTGAATTACTACAAAAAATTGGTTATAATTTGTTGGTGAAGATGGAAAGTACACCACAGAATTTCTCAAAAATGAGCAGCACAGTTATCGTGATCAAGTTTGGATGATACAGCTCCAGTTATAATCTAATAACAAAGTCTCTGAAATTTTTATAGGACTAAGAGCGGCATAAATTTTTTCACAAGCAAAATTAGATTATGACAATGAAGCAGGGCGCTGGTAACAGTGACTTTTCACTCATGAGGAATAAAATCATCAAACACGTTTTACTTGTATTAACGTAAACAAAAAAATAGTAAAATAAATATATGGGTAAGTATCTAGGGTTACTCACAAAGAAATGAAGCAACTAAGGTATTAGCAAGTACTTAAATATTTATGTAAGTACAGGTATAAACAATGCGTGTATTAACTAAACACTAGCACGTGGGTTGGTAGTTAAGTATGTATATGCAGTTATATACTAGAATATTAGTAGGATATATAGCATATAAAAGTACATAAAGATTTGAGGCTATGATTACAGTGAAGCCAAAAGAGGGAATGTGAAAGGACATATGACTGATAATGAATTCTAAGTAAATTTGTAGCATTCTGCAGAAAATCAGCTGAACACATACTAAAAATAGAAAAATAAGATATTTTTACAAAATAATTTAACCAACTGATATATATATAAGGTAATGCCATTTATATTCATCTTATCACACCAGAATCAGGTATAACTTTAACTATTTTTCTAAGAACGCATTATTTTGGAGTTATATAAAAACTTTGGTAGAAAAAAAAGCAGCCCAATATTCCAGATCAAGCATTCCTGTGAGGGATATTTGTAATACAAATGTTTGACATGGTGAAGGTATGATAAAGAATCACAATATTTATATGCCATTTTATTATGTAGAGATCTCCTTCAGATGTAATTAAAAATTGATAGTAATATTTTATTTGTATTTAGTATTGTATCAACTTCTCTTCACATCAAACAACTACTTTAGACAGTCTAAAAACATAAACTAATATTCTTTAATTTATTAACGCAATTTTTATTAACGTAATGTTAATTTACCGCTAATCCATCAAAAGCTTCCCCAATAAATCCAAGTGGCAGCTATTATGTCAGTTTTATGTCTAAATCTTTTATAATCTTAACTAATATTGCTCTAACAAAATAAGCTTTTGTACTAGCAAGTTAAGCTCTTGCTTTTGCCTTAAAAGTTATTTTCGTCAGTAACACCGTATAGAACTAACAATAAAAGGATTAAGCTCTACAAGCACGTATATTTTAAATTAGTTTTATCTTTCATACTTTCCAAGACTTAGCGTAAATAGAGGTTCGTAAATTTTTTGACATAATTTAATAATATTTTATGTCTTTTAATACACTTTTAAAATTTCCTTCATATTCTATAAATATTTTAATTTCTTTTTTCAATAGATTAACATTTGATACCACGGCCATTGTTATTTAAAACCAGCAAAGGTCCAAATTTAAAATTAAAATAATTATTTTCACATTTATTTTCCATTCATGCTATGAATCAGCATAAAACAACATAATCCTGGAAATATATCTAAAAAAAAATAAATTTCTTGAAGTAAATTAACAAAAATAAATCGTCATGAAAATTATAATAGCATTGCTTAATAAAAACGGTTAATGTTTTATAATTAAACGCATGAAAATCTGGCCTTTAAAAAGAATTACGACTTAATTATACAAATTAAATATGTACAAAATTGAAACAATTATACGCCTTCTTAATAAAAATCTCTTCACGTATTTACTACAATTAAATTTAGTCGGTTATTCGTAATAAAAGCAAATTAATTTTTTCAAGAACAGAATTCATTAAAATGATTAAACTGCCAAGGCAGTTTTTGTTAATAGTTTTCTAGCATATTCCATTCCTTAATTAAATTTTAAGTTTAGAAGCTAATGGATACAAAGTAATGGATCTGTACTAGTTTTTGACAGAGGAACGGGTGTATGAAATACCTTCATTTTTGATGTAGAAATACATTTGATCCGACGGAGTCTTTTTGAGAGCACTCAGCAAATTATTTCATAGCCTAATTCTTACATACACAAAACTTGAAGCAAGTAATTTAATTTACATTAACAAAAACTGTTTCTTTTTAGCATTTGAATAGGGAGTAATAAACAAATTTGTTAGATTTAACGCGATTCATAAGAAACTAACATCATTTATATTGTTTTTGCATTATGTTCTTTTATGTAAAGTATCTTGAAAACCGATTAAAAAAAGTCAGTATTCAAAAGTAAAAAAATAATAAACTCGAAATAGTTGCTACCTACTTTTACGCACTAAATACCTTAGTTACTTATTTTTATTTATATATGAACTATTGAAATCGGTGCCAGCACTCAACTTAAAGAAATTTGTAATTTAATTTAATTTTTAATGTAAATTTAAAATCTCAACATCTAATATACTTACAATATAATATAGAATAAAAAATGATGCACTTATAATATACAATTTTACATTTGTTCAAGTTGATCGCTGATGCTGGCACCGACTTCAAAAATAAGTTCAAAAATAATTATTGTGAAAAGTTGGTAACTACTTCCAGTTAAATATTTTTTATTTTTTAGTAAAGACTTTTTTGAAATCTGTTTTTTAAAATTTTTCTTTATTTTAATTTTTTCTTTCATTGACTAATAATATTAATGGTCACACTATAACTGATTTTTAATTACTTTATTGCTTAGAATACTGTATAATTAAGTGTCGGGCAAAAGCTAGTATGTAGATAATTTCCTCTTTGTATCAATATTATTATCACCGACTCACAGAAATGAAGCGATATTAGTAGCCGCCAGTGGTTAGCTGTTAGCCGTTGAGGAGTTCTGTTCTCCATATCCGAAATCCGATATCAGATTTTGTAACTAGCCATTAGCAAATACATTGCATCGATTAATTTACTATCGTCCGTTAACGAGTTGTATTATTAATCTTCAGCACTCATTATCAGACACTGACCTGGTCGGTGGTGGAATTATTTTGCAAAGTAAAAACTTCTAGTAGCAAATATCTTGAATTACGGTTGTTTTACTACCATCCGTTAAGAAATTCCGTTGCACATCTGAAATGCATTATCAGACTTTGATATGGTCGAGGGTGTAGTTATTTTAAAGTAACCACTACCAGCAGCAAATATATTGAATTATGTTTAATTTACTACAATCTGTGAAGGATTTCTATTGTACATCTAAAGAACTCATCATCAGACCTTGACCTGGTTGATGGTTATTTGGCAAAGTAACAACTTTTGTACCAAATATCTCAAATCACGGTTGATTTACATTTATATTTTAGAATTATATATATTTTAGAATTCTATAACTTTTAATGATAACTTATCATTAGAACCTAACTCGGTAAGTGGTATGGTCATTTTACAAAGTAGTTATTCTTCGCAAATATTTTGAATCATACTTGATATAATGCCATTCATTGAGAAGTTTCAGCATTAGAAGAGACCACTCTAAAAGTACCCTCTTTTAAATAAAAAAAGGCTCATTGAAATCGGTTCACTTTTTAAGGAATTATCACAGAACATACATAACAAAATCCGACGAACTTAAAGCCTCCTCCTTTTTTAAGTATGTTAAATAAGGAAAAAGTTTCGTTTATAGACAACGTCATCTGTTTCTGATTTGATAAACTTTGTTGAAAGAGATGCAACAGCCGTATTGCTAAATTTATTTGGCATCGTTTAAATGATTTATTAACTCTGTACTTAGATATTAACATTCAACTGATATCAAATGAGATTATTTACGCTTAAAGTCAAAGTAACACAAACATTTTATTAAAAACGCCTTCAGTATTTTAGCTACTAACAAAACGTGTGGATAAGCAAAGGACTGAATTAAGTAAATATTTTTTAATGAACCGATCACGTGTCGGTTTGAAATGGGAATCAAAATATTTTACCTGTCGTAGAAATGATCTATCATATCGAAGATATACTTTTTTTTACTTTTAGCGGTGATATTAGAAATCTTAAAATAAAACAGTCGATAAAATTGTTGTACCATTGCCCATTTCTTAATATAAACCTCCCCATAAATTCTAACAAATATCAATGCCGTGCCCCTTGCATTCAACGGCTATTGATCTGACTAGTGAGTAGCTTACTCTATATTTTTCGGTACATAGACACCATAGGAAAATCTTCGCCATTCGAGAACCCAAAAAAATTGTATTGTTTTATTTTAAATTTTTGTGGCTGAACTCACGTATAAGTTGTAGAAAATACACAAATATTATATATATATATATATATATATATATATATATATATATATATATATGTGTGTATATATATATACATGTATTTCTATATATATATATATATATATATATATATATATATATATATATATATACATGTATTTCTATATATATATATATATATATGTTTGTGTGTATGTGTTATTGTTTTGTGCTGCAATTCAAATAAGTCTACTACCCCGTTCATGTGAAATCTTTCAACTATATTTGAGAAAGAATACAAAGTTAGCTGATTTAGTATTAAATTACATCTGTATTATGCTTTTAATAAGTAAGTCAGACACTGAATAAAATTATGTGTCTGGTTTTATTTAAAAACTCTTGTTAAATTCGCTACTGAAATATATTATTTTATTGTACATCAAATTGAATGACATATTCATCCAAAGAGCAGCTTATTATGAAGCTTTTAGAATTTGTATTTGTTAATTTGGAGCATAATTAAAATTCAGAATAAAGTTAATTAATATATTAGCAAAGAACTTAAAATTAGTGCTTTAACTAAAGTTTCTTATTAAAGTAGAAGAAATACAATAGCCTACCAGTCTAATATATTGCAAATTCAGTTGGTAAAGTTTCATGCGGGTCAATCTTCTTCAAAATGAAACTTATTCCTCATAGGTTTGCTTCATTATTTGCGTCCCTAAACTTTAACTGATAATATCGAACTGCGTGTCTCGAGTTGAACGACATTTTATTCACATAGTAAATAGGAATTACACTTACAGTTTCCTGAAGCTAAATATTTTTTGGTTGTAAGTCAATAATTATATTATCAAAATATATTAAATATCGACGTTTGCACAGGCGCTTGGTTCTTATGCAAAAATATTTTATTTTGTTTTATTGAAAAGATTTCTTTTCAAAGATTTTCTGATTTCTAAAACTGTAAAAATACCACTTAAATATAAAATTGATGACTGGAAAGGAGTTCCGTTCCTGTCGAGGCGAAACTACGGCTTCAGTCTTTCCGATGATTTGCCAGACTCCATTTATATTCAGCCCTTTACCGGATCCTTAATTCTTTAATCCCTCCATAATCCTTTACTAAGTTAGATAGATCTTGAGAGGTTCTCAGTTTCGTGCACATTAACTTCGACTATAGAATCTATAATAGTTAGATTCATGTTTCTAGTTTCCATTTGCAAAATGCAAATTGTATCTTTAGAATTTATTTTTTGTATTCCATTTTAATTCGGGGGTACTTTTAATAACCACATGGTAACATAAAAAAAATAAATACAAAAAAATATTTGACTATTCTTCACCAAAACCTGCAAACATAGGTTTTGTACTATTAGAGCCCAACTATATACTTTAAATCAACATATTCTCTTCCAAATATGTGAGAGGTTTTCACGTCGACTAAAACTATTTACACAAATGAGTACAAAACATGTCAAAATACAATAATTTTATAAATTAATTCATTCACATTAGCCTATATACTCATATATATGTCAATGTAGGCTCTTGTAAATGATTTTTTACAAAAATACGAGGGGTGTCTCGAAAAATGGGATTATCGCGTAAAGGCGGTCGCTTTATGCCAGCTGACTGATTCTTGTGACATTAATCTTGTGTTTTCGCGAAAACGCAAATTGAATCTCTCGTTTCCGTGAAATAGCAGGACTAGTTTAGTAGAATGACAAAAGACGTTAAGACAATAAGACGTGAGAAGGGTTGGTGGGTTGGAGGACTGTTGGTGACGCATGACGCTCGAGTGACAGTTGCTGAGTTTTTACGCTACGGGACGCATGTACATAAATTTTTGAAAAAAATACTATTATTTATTTTAATAAGATAAATTTAGTTATAATGTGAAATAAAATACATATAAGCCAGAGTTTTTGTGAGTGTTGCTGATTTTATTTTATTACAAAATGTAATAAAACATGGAAATATTGCAAAACACAACTAATGAAGCGAAAATTGCGTGTAAACATGATTTTTATCATTAATGTTTCCTTGATAAATGTATGAATTAAGTAAAGATAAGCCATTGTGAAGTTATAAAAATGTGCCCCTGCCAATTAAGTAAATAGAAGCAGGAAACAGTATGACCACGAAACTAGATACGATAACATTACAGTCAGCACAAGCAAAAATATGATATTTGAATCCGATTTGAATTCTATCACGGTTTTTAAGATGACATCTACGGAAGCTGATTATTTAGTTTTAAATGAATATCATCGATCTACAGGCCATGACGTAGTGGTAAAATCTGCATCACCTGAAAATTAAAAGCCTCTCTATACCTTTACTAATTATAGAAAAATTTTTAAAATTTTTTAAAACTTGCTATTTCAAGAAATCTACGACAAAAAACCATATTGTTATTAATCCAATCCTCTGTAATGATTTTAATAATAGAGGACAAGTTGATCTCATGGATTTCCAATCTATTCCTTATGCATAATATAAGTGGCTAATGCACTTTCAAGGTTATACAAAAAATATTTTTTCGGCCCTTGACGTCTAAGAGAGTAGTTGATGTTGCTTATTAATTATTTAAAATATTTTTAGAAGTTGGCTGCCCAAGTATGTTAGAAAGCGATAATAGCCGTCATTGTGTCCATCTTGTAAAATTATCAGTGGTCGTCTACGACACCCAGAAAGTCAAGGATCTGTAGAAAGAACAAACCAAGATCTTGGCTTATAGGTAAAAAAACAAATTAATTGGCCAATTTAATGTCATTTTGGTATATATTGGAAAAACACATTGCTGCACGTATTACAAGAGAAACACTGTACAAAGATTTGTTCGGTATAGATACTAAAACAGGGTTGAATACAGCTCAAATACCACCAGAGTTGTTAAAGACAAATACAACAGAAGAAGATCTAAAAAATTGTACAAGACAACTTACCGTGGAAAAAAAAATCAATTCTTTAATACTGTCTAACGTAAATAACCAACCTTCTTCCCATTCGTCATTATTTGACCATAAAACGTATTATACACAAGAAAATTTAGAGAACTTTAACAAAGAACCGCGTGTGGAAAAATAAACCACATGTAGTTGACCAAATTCCTTCAGCAAGTAAATTTATTGCTCCTTCCTAAGCATCCAAACTCATCGTATAAGAAAATGAAACACTTCCGTGACGCAAAATAACAGGTAAGCTTACTTACTTTCTTCTAAATTTTATACGTCCAGAGTAAGCATCAAATCAAATGTGTATCTATTAACTACCTTTTAAAAAAAAATCTCTGTTGACACAAGACCACTTGCAAAGGCGTAAGCAATTGACATTAACATAGATCTAATAATCTCTACTATGTATGCCTGGACATGATCTTTGCAGACATATTTAGTACACTTACTGTTTGTGCAGGGCCTAGTTATATTATTTTTATCTTTGAGAAAACTTCAGTCATTTTCTTTGTTAAATATATTTTAACTTATCTAGTATCTGATCAAGCGTGCCTTTCGTTTTATTCATATATTTATTTATGGGTTTGGGCGCCCATTCTTGCGAAATAAATTTGACCCGATCATTCATACATTTTATTCTATAAATTGTTTCAAACAAAAACTGATTTTTTATTTTAATTTCCTTATGGCTCACAATTAAATGAAACTACGTGATGTAGTATTATTTCTACTATCTTTAATTTCTTTACCACGACCTAGGTTTCGTTGTATTACATCATCTTCAGGTGGGATATTAGTAAAGATGCTTATGGCTTTCAATTATATTATTCCTTTATACCTTTATTCCTTATGGCTTTCAATTATAAGCCGAATATCTATCTAACCGTTCCCACAATTTTTGCATTCATAATTTCATATTTTTCTTATGTCTCGTATTTTCAAGTAAACATTTTTAAAGATTCATCGATTTTTTTATTAATAAAATGGTGATACTTCGAATAAAATAGTTCAATAAATTCGCCTTACAAAAGAGAGCCTTACTGAAATTGTCTTTATTGATATGTTTTAGTGACCATTTCTATTAATAAGCAAAAAAAATATGGTACGATGTATTATATATTTTCGTGATTAATTTATATGTAAAACGCAACGGACAAAGTGTCTTTACTTGCATTATTGCCAAACTACTGATTCGTAACATACATATTATTTATTAAAAGAAACTTTACTTCGAAAACCATTTTAAAATCATATATCTTATTTAAAGCACTTCAGCGCTCCCTAGTGACTTGCTACAGAATTCGGTTTCAAACACATCCTTTGAAATATACTGAAATTTGTCGAACTGAATCACAGTTTAAATTTTTAAATTTAATTAATAAATGGATAAAAAATCCACTCGCTTCGAGTATCCATTAATGCGTGAAACAAATCAATGGAGCAAATATTGTAGCTAACTTATAAGGAAATAGCGTAAGAACTGATGGACAGCTAACCTAGATAAAGAATTAATTCTACCATTTCACAAATTATAGTGAATAGTTAAAGACTACGCTACTACAGTAGCAAAGAAAGTTACCAGCTTCAAACAGTCTCTTAACAAAGGTACGCAATTGCTGAAAGAGTAAACCTTAGAGGATTCATTGTGTACTTTTACAACAAGTGCAAGTACACTAAAATTCCAGTATTGCCTTGTATTTATAATGCTCTGAGTTTTTGTGACATATTTATAAACTTAACGTCCCTCCGGAACAGGATATATAGAAGAGTTTTCGTCATATTTATTTTATAATATGTGTACAAAAGACGTTACTAAAATATACATTCTAGGAGGTTAGTCATGTACTGACTATTAGGATTATGTTGTGAAAATTGTAAAAATTTACTAGTGTATAAGTATTGATTTGACGTATCAATTAAGGACAAAAAAAAATATTTCTAGTGTTATTTCCTATTTCGAGCCTAAACAATTTTAATTTCAAAAATTCTAATAAATCCCTTTGCAAGCTGTAGAGTATAAAAGTACAGGTAGTATAAAACAATGAGTTTGGAAAGAATACAGTAGATTTGGGGATAGTAAGCTAGTGGAAGTTGAATGTTAAGACTATATCCCCGGTTTTGTACTATCTAAAAATAGCGGGTTTTCCTGAACAACGCTTCACCCTTCTTCTTTAACACTTGTCTATGCATGAAATCGTAGGGATACTGCCTACACGATAATATTTAATAATTAAGTAAAACCGTAGAGCAAAACTTATGAGAAGAAAGGAAGTATTTTTTAATAACGACTACACTTTTAAACATATATAAAACAAATGCTATGGTATAAATACTATACTACGTTAAAAAAATAAAAATTGTTAATAAATTCTTAAAGAAATAACTAAGCGAACAGAACAAACAATAACACAAACACATCGTCAACAAGGACCATTAGCCGCCTCACTAAGAATGTGAGTGTGGTCGCGCGTGAGATGACATGTGGTTGGCATTAAGCGTGCGGAAATAATTGGCACCACATTTTCAGTTTATTGTGGTAACAAATGTTCAGCAATAAATGACGTAAGACATGAATTGAAAAAAGTGTTCAAAAGATTTCCTAACATGATGAATAACAAGTTAACAATTTATATTGAAACAATATACGTATACACACATGCATATATACTCACGCACACATACACCAACACACACACACATGCATATGTGTGTGTGTGTGTATATGTATATATACATATGTATAATTTGTTGACTTCTTCCTATTTAGTGGTCAATTTCTCTAATACCAAAATAATAGAACGAATAATAAGATTTAATCTCCTAAGAAAAATAAATGAACTCTCCCAATTTAAAATTCTTCTACCCTACGAGATAAAAACCTCTGAAAACACATATAATACTCAATTCACTCGAAGGGCCAAAAAAGCGTCGCTTGCGAATTAAAGTTACGCAAATAGCTTTTTTATTTACTTATTTACAGACGAATGTACAACAACTGATACATATAACGGACTAATTGCTACCGGAGCAATATCTTACAGCCAAACAGCACACCAGTCCAACCTCGCTTACCAAGTGGTCGATCGACCCCACGGCGAGGATCTACCGTATAAGCAACGTATATTCGATGAACTTTAAAATAGGGAAATGAAACAATTAGATTAATATCAAATAATTCGAATATTTTTGCATCACATGTATTCATCCCCCCGCCCAAGCGTTTTCCTGCAATTTTTATTGAACTAAATCTTTTTTTTTAGTTCTTATCTAGACATTTTTTTTCAAAAAAAGTTTAATATTTTTATATTACATTAATTTAATTGTAGACTTACATAAATATTTTATTTACTTACATTACTGGTTATCTTTTGATGTACCCATTTTAATATATAAGAAAAAAATATACTTTCAGTCAGAAATTAATAAGAGATTACTTTTATTCAAATTTACAAGGCAATTTTCTTTATTGTGTAGATAAGCCGTAAACAATTTTAAATCTTGTGCTAAGCGGTACAAATTTTAATAATAACAATGCTCATTTGCTTGATTATGAAGCAGATAAACTAAATAAGATCATTAGAGTTACAAAAAGTTTAGAAAAATGTTTTGTCTAAATATTATTTGGTTCATTTATAAAATTCAAGTAACAGGTATATCGATAATAGAAATTGTACATTGATAATCAATTAGAGGTCAATTAGTATATTTATGAAAATATTTCAATACGTCGTTTATGCTGTTATACATATACTTGCAGCCATTTATAACATAAATATTTTCTATCTAAATGACAATTAAATGAAACTACGTGATGTAGTATTATTTCTGCTTTCTTTAAGTTCTTTACCACTTGTAAACTTCTTTACCACTTGTAGTGGTAAAGAACTTAAAGTAAGTAGAAATAATACTACATCACGTAGTTTCATTTAATTGTGAATAATGAATTTCTCCAAAATTAACGCCAAATATATTCAATATCTAAATGACGTCTGTTAAATTTATAAAGTCCCGATAACACAACACGATTTCGATTGAAATCCAAACGTAGACACAATTCTTTATACCCAAATGAGAGGTAAGGAGAAAATACGCTCTGGCTATGTAACGACGCAAAACTCCGATCACGCTCCAGTAAACAAGCAAAGAGCAGACATCAAATAGGAAATCAGACGTAATGAAAAACCCATTAATATTCATTTCAAGTCAACTCTCACCACTTGTGACGTCAAGTTGGAACTGAAAAGAGTATTCGTATCAATTATTATAATGAATCACTCAACAAATAATACAATAATAGTTGACAATTTTCACTTTATATAACAAGAAAACGAGTTATAAAATTTGTACGTTAAATATTCCAAAATTTATTTTATCAGTTCACAAACTTCTTAGGAAATAGCCAGAAAACAAATAAAATTTATGTTATTTATATATGTTTATTTAATATTCGTTTTTAAATTATACTTGTATTGTCTCAACACGGTGTCATCACTGTAGTTAGGAAAACAGTTCCTAACTACAGTGATAACACAGTGTTGTGCTCAAGCTTACACAACCCTTTACTAATTTTATGTTGCTCTGCAGCAATTTTAACTCTATAATAAATGTCATAAAATATTTTTAAAACAAGGCAATTGGAAAACCCGTGTAATAGCATAAATAACATTTTAACAGTTCATTGATGCGGAGACATAAAGCGGCGAACTTTCGTGTCTACGGTGAATCTAATAATCACTGGACGAGTAATTAAATAAATTCACTATGAAACAAAGAGCGTCAAAATTTGAAGGGTACGGGGGGATCGTACTCGCTTCTGATTGGCTAACGCCGTGTACACGTTTCTTGTAATAGGTCAAAAAATGTGCCAATCACACTTGCTTTAAATTGCATTTGTCATGGCTGTGAAAATATCGATAACATTGTTCGATATTATTTAATTACCGAGATACGTACTATGGTATTATCCAAAATGATTAACTGTAAAGTGTAATTTTTTTGTACACTTAATCCAACTTATCTTAATAATAATTTTAATGTACTTGACGACATTCTGCAGATGGTGATAATAAACATTTAGTTATCATTTAATAATTTTTAATAAATTCACAATTACCAAGTCTTCCATGAGCAACCAAAATTATAATAATGAGCACAATATTGCCTCTTACTTCCATTTCGTATTAATTGTCAAATCGACAACATAATTTTTATCATAATTGTACGTAAATTCATTTTGTAGGGTTGATAGAGATAAAATTTGTATTATGTATAGGTAAAACTAAGTTACACAAATATAACACAATTCAAATAAAAAATTACCTAGTCGATAATGAATAAAGGGACTATAATATTTTCACCCAATAATACAACTAGCATATTTTAGTACATCGGTGTTTGACATATTTATCTAAACAACATATTTGAAAATGTATTTGATCTGCATAACGTAAAATGTTAATTTTCTAACATGTATATCTAAATATAAATGTAATATCGGATTTAGTTATTAAATAAATAAAAGTTCTTAATATTATCCGCATGGCGGAGTAGATAATTAATGGATTTGTCACACGTAAGGACCACACTTTTTTTTTAAATATGGTCGTTCATTTAAATCATAGTTTATGATAGGTAACATCCACATGTTTTCATTAATCAAATTCATAATTTTATGCAATAATAATATGCAAGGCATACTTCGTTATGTCAAAAGTATGCTTTTAATTATGTTTTCAATAAAAAAACGTGAACTTTAAAATAAAACGTTAATGAACTGATAATCCAATAGATGTAAAACATAAGTAGGGAAAAAATGAAACATATAAAAAATGTAATGACTAAAGTTATAAATGAATACATACATTGACGAGTAGTGGTGAAATCGTTATAACGTGGATTCATATTTTAGCTATTTCTTTTATGGCAGGAACAATTTTTATAGATAACAATCAACGCTTAGTTTACATCCCTCACTAATATCTTAACAGGTGATGTTAAATGATATTACTAATAATTTCTAAATTTTGAAATAAATGGTATAATATAAATATTATATGTTCATAAATTCAATGTTATATCATTTTTAATAAATTTGATATCTCACTCCGACCCTTGCAACAATTAATCGCATAATTTACTATTTTGTGACACGATGTGTTCGCGATTATAATCTATAGGCAACTGACATATTCGATTTTTCGAAGATAGCGCGCATGTCGATTTTATCTGCGTACAGCTAGCGGTGTTGCCCAAGTATTACACGTCCAGTAGTTATAAGTCCATGGTGTCTACCAATGTCCGGTAGCGAAAGGTCGTAAACGTAAAAGCTGTAGAACGTTCACCCGGAATATAATGTCTTATTTGTGTAAGCTCCTTGAGTTTTAAACAAGCACAGTAGTTTTTAAACTCACCTCAAGATAAGCCAAGGTTAAAGCTCTTTGCCCAATACTCATAAGCTCAGCATTAATAAAAGAGTTTTGGCACTGACAGCATTGTCATTTTAGTCATATCCAATCTTTAATTTAAGTTAAGTTAAACATTACGTAATATCACGTTATTAATATTTTCTATAAGGCAAGTAAAGTGGATTTCATTGAATTGATGTATCTAAAAATTGAAAGATAGTTTTGAAGTAAAACTTTTTTGCGCACGCTTGACTCGGAGAGTAATCTGGTGAATGCATGACGAGAGCGTTACAAAAAGTGTGATTGGGCGAGACGAACGGAAGTTGAGAGGGAGATATAAGTTAGTGAAGACAGAAAGAGAGAGAGTTACGTTTCATATATTACTGTAGGGACAAGAGAGAGAAGTGCGAGCACACATTTTCTTTCTCTTTCTCTCATAGCCAGTGCATGAAATATATATATATATATATATATATATATATATATATATATATATATATATATATATATGCGCGAGTTTGCTAGCGTTACGCAAACCGTGATTTTTTTAAATATTTTGTAATTTCATTTCGTTCTTGAACAATTTTATAAATTATTATTTTGTTCAACACATTAAATATTCTACGTTTAAAGTGAATAAAAAAATTCAATTTCACAAAGTTTTACTTCAGTCGTGTGGTCTAAAGCACACTCGTTTTTTATATCATAAGCAATTAAAAAATTTAAATTGTCGATGACTGTTGTCGATGACTGATGTTTCTTATTAATTATGATCTTGCTAAAGTCTATCGAAAAATATTTTTTTTATTCTTGTAATAACTTTATGTTTTTAAAAATACTATAAATTACGACTTTCTTAAAATTTAGATTTTTTCAAATAATTTTTTAAATTTAAAGTAAGTCCACTGTAATGCGCTACCGTTGTCTTCACCGCACTATTTAATATAACATTTTATATTTGAAGTATTTCGACCATATTTCTTCCATGCGCGTATACATTTCTTATTTCTACAAAAGCTTCATACATTTCTTAAAGATGCTGAGCGCATACTAGTCAGGTCAAAGACACTTGTGTGACTGTATGTAGTCTCAGATCAATTAAACTTTATATTTTCGGGAATTGTTTTATCCTTTACATAATTTTAAGTATTAAAAAATATGCATACAAAATGTGTATAAAATCTACTCCAGACTGTGTGTATAGCATATTATCCCCACTTTGGTCGCGCTACTTTCGTTACACTTTTAAGAACGCTTTTTAATTTAAGTTATTAAAATAACTTTAAAAAAAACCTGTTCAGCACGGGTAGGACTCTAATACCACGAGGATTTTGTGCACATTTAGACTTTTATAACAATTTATCTTTATTTTTAAGCACATTGTATATATTGTATGACTTGTACATATTTATATAACAATGAAATTACAATTTATTTATGTGCATATATATAACATAAAAATCCAAAATTTTAATTTCTGCGAACGTAAATGCTATAAACTTTCATGGAACAAACTTTTAAAAAATGTAAAATTCTACATAGAATAAGAAGTCATTATTTTTTTTGTTTTTCCGTACACTTATGCTATAAGACCGCGGCAATTATGCTCACTTAAAATGTAAGTCGACTGAAAGTAGTCTATAGTTTTAATGACAGTAGAAATGACAAAAAATACGGTTTAAAAGATCATTTCTACTTATTTTGTGAATTAAAAAGCTTGAATTTTTTACAAATTTTTAAGGACATTACCTCAATATGCGACATTAACATCGACTTAATACTCATCATTTCTGAAGAAAAACTTTTTGAGGAAAGACTGACGGACGGACAGCATAGTGATCCTATAAGATTTCTGATTTTTAGTTTCGAGGAACGTAGCTTTAAAATAATCATATTCTTAATGCATCTTAAAAAGTTATCACATTATGTTTCAATGGTATTTTACAGTGCTCAATTCCACATTAATTTTTCCATTAAATTAATTATATGTAAGTGGAATTACATTCTAAATATATATACTAATTTATTAGTTGTTAAGAAGTAATCAGTCTACTTGCTTGCAGTAACATTTAAAAATAATAAAAACTAACTAACCTGGCGACTAAATATTGATAACGCCAATATTTATTGGACCCCAACTTTTAATGATCAAATAATTCAACCACTCCAAAAAGAGTAATTAATACTTAAAGATAACGAGGCTGTAATAAAGAAGAAGGATGTCAGTCCCCTTATCAAAGTAATATAATCACTGAAACAGTGTAATAAAGAGGATTAACTGGGCAAATGCATTAAATTAATAAGGGTTACATGTACAAGTGCGGAGAAGTCACAGTAGTGCTATATATAAAGACCGTGATATTTATTATCCAGGGTACTTAGTTGTACAACCTATATAATGAAAAAGGATGTACACAAGAATTTTAGTAATTAGATTTAGAATATACAAAACAAATAATCCATAATAAATTTAAAAGTTCTGGCACTAAAGACCCAAAAGCTTCTGTTCACGATTGTGTTATCGGGCTTCAAAATTAATTTGCGTGTTAGTTGATACATATAATTAAAACAAAGAAACCCATAATCCTTTCTTTTTCATTTTGGCCCCAAAAATTCAACTTGAAATAATTATTCTAGATTTGGAAAATGAAACATTTTACTGGCTTTGCCGCTATAATTCAGGCAGCGACAAAAAAATATGTCACGGAAATATAATTGGAGAGGGCGACCATTAGTTCATAAACTTTTCAAATAAAAAAATTACAGAACAAAAAAAGAAGTTTAAAAAATACGCGCTTTATAGCGTTAATAGTTATTATTGTTTCTACTTTAAATTTACGACTAATACTGGTATCAAATATACTCGTTTACTTTATTTAAAAATTATAATGTTCCATTTCAAAGGTATTAACCTTCATGTTCCTTTTTTAACGTTCTTGTTTTAAAACAGTGAATTTTTAATAAGGGAAGATAATTTATTTATTTTTAGTTTTTACGAAACATAAGCAACAATAAAAATAAATCCAATTTATGCAGGTGAAACGCTAAAGCATGAAGGAAACCCACAGCCTGAACAGCTATTTTAAAAAATTAGAAAGTTTATTTAAAATTTTTAAAATAAAGAAAAAAGAGAAAAAAGTATTATTAATTTCAATAATGTAATGCGAGTAATAAATTCCCAAAAAATTTAAAAAAAATTTGATTGATCAGCTATTATGGAAACTTTATTTTAAACCCCAAATTTGCAAAAAATGTAAAAGAACTTTTATGCAAGACATAAAATTTTAATTATGTAATTACAAAGTAAAAATTATGTGGAACATAATCTACCAATATGAACTTAGAATTTTGCGTGTTATATAGGTTATGTTTCATTACGTTTGAAAATTCAATTATTAGCGGAACGTTCAGTTTTTGACGAGGGCACAATTTTTTAGTCGTTTACTATAATTGCTGTGTTATTACAAACGATAGCATAATTATATATAAGATATCTTTTAAACTAGGACATATATATTATACTTAACGAGTTTCCTTCGGGATCTAATGGTCCATATACGCTTGAAAAAAAGAACAAGTAAATAAACAGAAAACGTTTCTTCATATTAAGCATAATAACCAGAATTATATACAGCATATCTTTTTATCTAGGATAAACAGTAAATATCAAAAATTGTTATGGAAATTCGTTAGGCTGTTGAAGCGTGCAAGAAAAACAAACGAATAAAAGAAACGACGATTCAGTTTTAGTATATTAGTGGGGATGTCATTATTTTCCGTTCTCAATTACATATGATCTACTCAATGTATACATTTCACCTAACATACAATTGTTACGAGGATATCTATTTTTTGGAGTCAAACCACCTAGATGTTGATATTTAGTACATCTGATGTAAACATCAACAATTTACCTGATATTTTCACCTAACGTAAAGTTTTATTTTTATTCAAGTGATAAAAACGAACCGACAATTTAAAACATTAGTTATAAAGTGATCTGAAGCTCTAGAGACAATCCAGCAAGCGAACGAGGATAGACGTCAAAGAGAAAAACGTAAGAATTGTATTAATATTCATTGTGAATCATACGTCACCGCTTGTGACGTCAACTTAAAACTGTAAAAAGAGAATTTCTCTGGGAGTTCGAATGTAATTATGGAACAGTGAATGAATAATAAATTGAACCTATTCGCAATTGATGATTTCGATTTTGATAAAAGCAATAGTTTTTTCTATGAATTCTATCAAGACAATTGTGCATGTAATATAATAATTGATATAATTAGTATCAATTTTTTAAAAACAACTCATTTAACAATAACCATAAATACAGATGAGAAAATTATATGCATATATTTAAGCTCTTCAGAGCTAAAAATGGATATAAAGGGAAGCTAAACGTGTACAAATAGAACTCGCACTATGAGGCTTCCATACACATTTTATAAATATTTAAGTGTGCATAGTATTTCTATTAAATATTTCCAAATATTATTTTTCACAACGTAAATATACAGCAGGCGAAAAACATAGTGCGTTTTCCTAAAACATTTTTAAAAAATTTAACAGATTAAGATTTTGTTAATTATATTTCTACTTTCTTGCAAGTAAAAGAACATTATCGTAAACTCAGAATACACACACACACACATATATATATATATATATATATATATATATATATGTATATATATATATATATATATATATATATATACATATTTAATAAATAATAACCGAATATCAAAATTAGTATCGTGAATGAAAACAAAATTGTTGCTGGAGACAAGGAACTAAGCGATGTAATTCCAGCGAGCGACTGGAGAAGGAAAATTGAGAAATGACAACGGCATAAATATTCATCACGATAAAGCTGTCATCGCCCGTTTCAATAAATTAAAACTGTAAAAGAATCTCTCTAATCTTGAATGAAAAATTTGACAAAGGATAAATTGAAAATATAAGTTAAAAACTCAGAGACAGATTCGTTGTTACGAGATTTTCTTTAGACAGCAGCGAAATTTATTTCATTAAATTGAAATATGAAATTTTCAAAATTAATGTAGTTTGTGTAGATGAAAATAAAATGTTAATGTAAAAGCTTGGCACCATATACTCACTATTTAGGTATTTATTCGTACCAAAATAATAAACAAGTGGTCACTTTTTCCCAATTAACTGTCAATTAAAAAGTGCTTTACTGAAATGTTACGTATATATACACATACACACATATATATATATATATATATATATATATATATATATATATATATATATACACATATATACATGTGGTTAGTATATAATTAACTGATTTATTCTAGAGACACAATTTAATGTATTTTAGATTTAAGTTTCGTTTGAAATATCACACTTTTTCGCTAGGAAAATAACGATTGTTTGTGTGTTTACTAAAACAGTGAAAATCAAAATTACAGCTGTCGTAATCCAACCATATTAATGTTCCTTATAAATAAGTGTGAAAAGATTATTATAAAAGTTCCCAATCTTACCACACTAATCAGTTAATGTATTGATTCTATAATCAAGAGTAAAAATGCAAAGGGTTGTATTTTCGCGTAATGATTTTATAAATATCTTTATTAATTTTAAGCATTTTGGTCTTTTTTTACAATTAATAAGAAACGATCGAAAAGTGGTTTGATTTTTTTAATTCTTGGTATGGTTGAAAATAACATTAAATTAAACGAAATGTATGTTTGCTCACTGTATTTTATTTTAGACTTTTTTAAAATAGAATTAATGAATCTATCGATAAAATTTAGAATCAATTCCGAATTTGTGTCCAATTATTTTATACTGAAAATAATTATAGTCACCTAAATTTTATAAACTATTTTTGCAAAGGTCATTTAAACGGTAAATGTGCATGATTAGCACTTTTAAGGATAAAGCTGGAAATTTTAAATGGAAGAATATTAAGGTTGTTTCAGTAAGCGATGACATGTAATGAAGAAAGAGATAAGAATAGAAGAGGGTGAACGCGTTTATATTTTAAAGGGCTCAACTCTCTCTTTTCGTAATAAACAAAACTTTGTTTGGACTAATAAATTTCACACGGGATAAATAACAACTAAAGTTACTTTGGCAAGATCCACTCATAATTTCATTGTATTCTTCGGGTATCCATACCTCAAAGGAAAAATGGAATCTCTATTAAATCACTTACATATCCGTCTGTCACAGTCGTTTTTCATATAAACCGCTTGATGTTAAAACTTGATATTTGGCTTTCAGCAAAACCTATTAATCCGCAAACATCTCAATAGCTAACGCAAAAATATTTATATGAAAATTTTAAGAGGAAGAAATAAAAGATAAAATATTCGAAAAATTTAATTCCACATATATTATGTATAGAATATCATTCGAAAGGATTAGTTATAATGGTCGTAATTTTTTTTATCATTTTAAATATATTTTACTATACTAAGAGGTTTATTGAAAAATACGCAAAATATATATCGGCCCTTTACTTCCGAAAATGCAGAGTTTTAAAAGCCAACGCAAAGGTTGCAAGTAACCTGTAACGATAATTCTGGATTGCGTAGTTTTTGAAATGTTGTCGATAATATACGCGTGTTGTCTACTTAATAATATTAGATATAATTAAATATTCTTTAAACTTGAAAATCAATATTAATGGTTAATAAAATGACATCCTTTCAAACAAGAGTTGGACCCTATACAAGCGAGCCAGACCGGCACGTGGTCAGTTTTTTTGCAACAAATAATCTCGCTGATATATTAGATTTTAAAATAAAATTCTATGTAGCATGCAACATATTAAGTTAATCCAGCAGAACAGACTGCCATGTGAAAAAATATTACTTTTTCCACATAAGAAGCTATTACTGTTTATTTGTTTTTCAATATTACTGTCTGTTTCATGTTCCGTGATCTCCCGTTTCACGAAGGCCGTCAACAAAAGGACTTAAATTTATGTAGTCAATACATAGGAGGGTTCACAATACTTTCAATATTTCACATGATCGACACTAAATTACTCTTAAGTATCAATCAGGTGCCTATGTATACCATGTTCAACATAAAAAGATGACTCGTGTTACACAGAGCCATCGGAAACTCTCAATTGACCATCAAACTTACTGCCTTGTGTGCTGTACATGGTTTTGCGTATTCACGTACACACATTTTTCATGGCTTTGCGTATCCACAGTGGCTAATTGCAAAGCAAATATGACTACGGCTGAGTTGCAGATATTTATCAACATTTTATCATCATTAAATTATATTGCATTTTCCTTACCTAAGTATACTGTATAATCATAGTCGAGATTAATACTGATATGTGATAGTGTTTTTGATATTAAATAGGACAAAATCTATAATTATTATATTATTTTCTAAAAGTAATCTCCACTGCAACCAATACACTTGTATCTAGAGCAATTTAGCATTGAAACACTGTACCTGTTTCCGTGTAAAAGACAATGGGTAAAGAACTTAAAGAAAGTAGAGATAATGAATTTCTACAAAATTAACGCCAAATATATTCAATACAAAGGGCTTCTTAGTTTTCGTTCACAACTAAATGAAACTATTTCGTGAAGACCACTTTGTAAAGATCGAATAAATAAATCTTTACAATTGCCCACTTGAAGGTATTGTCATATAACGAAAACTAGGTCGTGGTTGAGAATTTATATAAAGTAGAAATAATACTAAATCACGTAGTTTCATTTAGTTGTTGAATAAAAATTAGGTGATAATAAATTTCTACCAAATTAACGCCTAATATCTTAAATACAAGGATTTTTCTTAAAATTCCTAAAAAGCCGCAGCCTTATTTACGCTCACAAAAAGATTATCTCAAAGATTGTTTCGAATTTTTGATAATAAATTAAAATCGCAAACAGCAAGTTTAGGATATTAAGACTAATGGCTCTTTATAGAGACATTAAAAGTCATATGTTTCTCTAATAAAGTTAGTTAGAATATTGTCGTGCTGCAGTTGCAGTGTAGATGGTTCTACTGTGTGGATGTGTCAATTTGACAATTTTTGCCAAAACAAATTTTTATTATTTTTTTTTATGTTATATGCCTTGGAAACAAGATTTAAATTGACTTAATATTTGCCTTATGACTTGAAAATATAAATAAATTGATATGTATCATTCATATACTTCTTCTGGAGTCGGTTTTTCGCTGCCAAAAACCGAGGCTTCCTCTTTAAAACTACTTCTCTTTGATGATATTCTGCCATAGGTTTGTATTTTCGACGCTGTATAGGGGTCATGTAATGAAGTAAAAAGCGTTTCTCAAATCTGATCCATCCAGGGTCTAGGGTAGCATCTCCGTCTCCGTGTCCTTTAACCGTGCCGATACCACTGAGTTTCTCAAAACTGTCGAAAAATTTCCATGCGATATGTCCAAGTATTCGACACGGTACACGGTGGACAAATTTGTTTGATTCCAGGTTATTTCAAAATCGAAATGTTGGTTCTGTGTTCGACCCATGAATTGTTGGATATCTTAATCCAGCATGATATATCAAAGACATCAATCCTCTTGCGATCAATCATTTTCAGCATAACTCAATGCTATACATAACAATTAATAATATAAGAGTTCTTATTGAATGCAACTTGATACGTCTGGATACATTTTTTCCTTCCATATTTTATCTGTGTAATTTATTGCACTTATACAGTACGTATTCGATGACGTACTTCTTCTTATCATTGATCTATGCTGGAGATTCTGATAAACAGTGAAATGAAGTTTTCAGACTTTTAGAATCAGTGTACTCCAGCTTCTTAATTTTATTTTAGATCCATATATTCCTTGTCGGCACTGATCTTTTCCATTTTTTAGGACATATATATTTCTGTCTCATTCACTGCTAGTCGGATTGATTAATCAGGGTAACGCAATTTGTTAGTTTTACGCCATGTAAAATGACACCCCTATTCCAACCTGTGAGTCTTGCTCTCATGATATATTATCCATAAGCATTAAATAAAATCAGTGATAGAATGCGACCCTTCCGGAATTCCCTTGCAAATTTGAAAGGTTTGGATATGTTCTATTGTACTCTTGCCGTTTGAAAGCTGCCAACATACGAAGAGTATAGCAAGTCAATCAGATGTTTAGGTACTCTTAGGTCATGCAAGATCCTCCGTAATTTATCTCACTTAACAAAATCGAAGACCTTGCTATAATCCACAAAACACATGAATATAGGTGTAAACCCTTTTTAGAATTTATTCACTAGTTGTCGAATATTTAGAATGTGTTCATGAGCCCTATTTAGGTATTTGCCAGTCAAAGAAACTGCGAAGACTCTGATTGATGGTGTACGGGAAAATCTTATAAGAGGGAGACATTAGCAAATAAGTTCGTTGCTGTGGTACTTCTTTGTCGACGCTTTTTTATGTAAATGTAGAACGGTTGACTGTGTCGTAATTCGTCGTCATAATTTTTCGTAGAACTTCTTTTTGTGGTGCCGTAGTGATATTAGCTGTGATGGTACAATCTTCATAGTTTTTTGTGTATATAAAAGCAATATGTCATGTACTCCACAATTTCTGCCTAAAAAGGTCTTGATTTTGTATACCTACGATTTCGAGCAAGCTT
Source organism: Druceiella hillmani (assembly GCA_039881145.1). Classification (NCBI taxonomy): domain Eukaryota; kingdom Metazoa; phylum Arthropoda; class Insecta; order Lepidoptera; family Hepialidae; genus Druceiella; species Druceiella hillmani. The sequence goes on from JAYKKI010000025.1 coordinate 27,048,501, forward strand.
TTTAGATGATATGTGTGATTTTATTTCTAATTTCTGCATGTACAGACGTAGAGTAGGATTTTGAAAACAAATGTTTAATACATCGAGGTCAAAGTAGAAAGCTAAGAACCTTGCAACACAATCTTATCTCTCACCTAGACTAAATTCATTTACTGTTTCTCAGACGCGCTAATCCATTTCCTGCTTTCTATTTTTCTATTCCAGTCATCAATAATAGCCAATACTTTATTAGGCATATATTTTAGTGCAGATTCTGGTTCTACGGATTAGTTATCAATATCCTGCTCAGAAAAAAGTAGCAATCGTAGTATACATTCAAAACTTATACAGAACACAGAGATGAGTATTAGGTTTTAGGGTGATTATTCAATCCAATATGATACTGCATCTAACCACAAACCTATCTAAGTATGGAGAGATATTATAGTTAATTGTACCTACATTCATCTGCTTTTTCCGAAAAATATTATTTGTTGCGATGGTGGTCACATAGAGTTCCGACTCACGTTGATGCGCTTCGATGAAACCAAGAATGGACAGGTTGTATTCTTTAAACTCCTTTTCAATGATACGCAGTATAATCCTTTATAATATGCCTGTTCTAGCTATCGAAGAGCAGCTCTTTTCTAATACAGCCTTTAAATTTGCCACCGTAGCATTTCTTTCCACAGGGGCTCGTCAACTCGCTCCTTAAGAAGCTCCGGTTGCCAATTTATCATCACTTGATTCCGTTACCAAGCAGCGCCATTCTGCGCCCATATCACCATTATGTATTCTATCAGTTCAATAGCGTATCGTCTGAAAATTTCTTACTAAAAAATTCATAGTGGGTTTCCATATTCTTTCAAGCCAATATTTTATAGTGTTTTGTTGCCGTCCTTATTAATCTAAATTGTGTGAGAAGGTCGAGTTAAGTGATCGCCGCCCGATGATTGGCATTTTGGTACCACCCAGGAGGTGCATGCAGGGATCCAAAAGGTAATCACCTACAGAAACGAGTAACAAGCCCTCCAATATTCCTTTACAATGAACGGATGTTCCTTTAAAATATTTAATATATTATATTGTAGGCATATTTTTGACCTTTAACCCATACCTCTATGTGCTAATCCATAGCTGAATTTAGCATAACATAAGCTTTATAATTCAATATTAATCATGAAAATAACACTCTAAGGTATATGATCGATCGAAGGTATATGATCACGTAGTTTCATGTAATTGGGGATTATTTATTTTTATATTAAATTTCTATGTGTTTACGTAGACATAAAAATAAAGTTCAAAAATTAATATTATCCAGAAAAATCACAAAAAACAACTAAGTACGTTATAAAAATTGCAAAGTTGTATGGAAATAAAAATATAAGTATTTGTGGAACCACAATTTCCAAACTGTTTTTGTAAAGAAATATATACAGCTTAATATTTAATGGAATTATTAGGAAGCCTTAACTTTATCATAACTTTACGCACACAACAGAGGAAAAGCATTAACTTGAACTAAACGGGAGAACGAAGGATGAATAAGAGAGCAAGAAGAATGTTTCAAAGAGCGATTAAAATGAAACACTGAAGTGGGAAAAATATATCTCATCAATGGCCGCACCCATATCAATTACAACTTAGCTATCTGCCTTCCTGACGTCACATTGAAACTGTTAAAAGGTCTTACAATTCTTCTTTCAAATTTGACAAGGGATAAATTTGACGTATTATCATTGATGGACTAATTCCTTGATAATTTTCCTCTTTTTCTTTTGAAGGCAAACACTTTTATTATGTAAAATTTTAATTATGATATCAAGAAAGAAATAAACGAAATTTGTAAAATTAAAACAAGATTCCAGTGTGGCAATTTGTAATGCAAAATTTGTTTATCAAAATTGATAAGAATATGTGCATTGTACAACTTCCCCTAAAATATTTTTGTAAAATATTTTAATAAAAATATTTTAATAGGAGTCGTGTGATGTACAGTCGTCATTTATTTATGTAATTGGTTCAGTATTAATAAAAATAAATATTTGCTGTCTTAACTAAGTAAAAAGGAGTACTCAAAAAATTACGGATCATGGAAATTATAACCTGAAAGGTTTTTTTTTTGTCTTTTTCAATGATAGCACATGACTTTGAAAAAATGACGTAACGTTTGAAGATTTTAAGAATAAATAATAAAAAATTAAAAGTTAATTCAAAAATATTTAGAGCAATCTTTAAGATATCACAAATATCGTTCGAAGGAGTTACTGCTAAAATATCGCATTAAATATATTATATTTCATCTAAAATTACTTCCGAGGAAGTTTAAAAAATGTCGAACTCGATCAATTAAATCTATTTCACACTGTTGCTGTTTTCAGTCATGTACTACGTTAATGAAGATCCAAAAGTAAACTACAACCTAAAACAAATTTTACCAAAAAAAATATTTTTCCTATTGGGCAAAATATGCTCTATGTAACACAACAAAGAAAATGTCTCGAACCTTGAAAGTATTTCAGAATATTATGAGAAAATAGATTGAATGGATTTATTAAAGAGAATTAATTAAGCGGAAAACATATAAAACAAAGCAAAAATGCAGCCATATATTTCCCTCCACCACATTTAAACATTAGAAGAACACATGAATGGATTTTCATTTATTTTCAAATGTAATACAAAGTTTTCGAGAAAAGGTGCTATAATTTCTAATTATACTTAAAAACAAAATAATGATAAATCTAAAAATAATTTAGATTAAATATTCAGCATTCAAACATATAGCAAATTTAGACGAATGGAATATTAAAATTTTACTTAATTGTATTCTTGTAAAATTTCACTTTAAATAATTCTGAAGATATTGGTAGAAATGCCCAAAACAATTTTTTCGGAGACCGTTTGCCTTAGAGACTTGAAATATAACAAAAAGTAAATCATATTATGCCGCATGTATTTAAAGAGTCGGCACTCAAAATATTGAGAGCCCTAATTACAATATAGGTATAAATAAATTATAAGGATTTAAATACTATTTTCACCGAAATTTGGTGTCAAATGGTTCTAGAAATATCGTTAAATTTAACCTCCAAAAATATTTCTACTACTAGTTTACCAAAAAATAACGATGATGCAAAATTTCACGGTTTTTGAAATAGTTACGATATTTTCACGCCAGTGAAAAATGTTCTACGAAATATATTTATGTGATGAAAATTAATATTCATATTTTACCTAGTTCAATAGAATTAATTTAAACCCTTAACTATTTATATATGAATAAATGGGTAAAGAACACTCGTAGTGCCAGTTCCATTCGTAATTATCGGATTTATTTTTATGAAGGCATAGAAGGGCGATTAGTGATAAAAATGAACCTCGTATAAACTATCTAACCAATCGTTACAAAATTCAAATTTAAGGTGTTGAGTCAAATTAAATTATTAATTCAACTCTAATTTTAAAGCTTACAATTATATTCTAAGAAAAATAGTTACCCGAAAATCAATATATATTTTAATTTACTAGTTGTAATATTTACCGTTATTATGTGAAGTAAAATATAAACAAATAAATATATTACTTTAAAATACTCAGAGGCTTAGATAAAAGCTAGTGATAAAATAAAATAAAGAAAAAATATTTTTAAAATTAAACTGATATTCTGAAAGTAATTTTACGTGTACTTGTTATGGATTTGTACGTGAATAAATGGTACACGATAAACTCTACAATTGCAGTAACTTCCATTGTGCAAAAATTGTTCTTCATTGTTACTTGTAGAAATTCCAGTTTTAAAATAAAACCTTTTATTTCCATTCGCCATTTTATTTATCTTTTACGTTAACAGAGATTAACCTAATCCCTAACCTCCGAAACATAAAACTGACATCGATGTAACTTTCCCAATAAGCTAACCACAAAGAGATAAATTAAAGTGACAGCATTTACGTCATTGTCAGTTTCCAAACTTAGTAATATAAGCTAATACTTGTACTTGCAATTGAGCATCGTTCCAGCTTAAAAGTTACCCTCGCTTAGACCACACGAAGCTTACGATAGAATTAAGCTCTATGAAAGTGAAGAGTTCCGATGGACTTTTATTTTAGAACTTTTCCTGAATGGAACTTTGGGAGGTGTTGTTGACTTACTTCATTATGATTTGACTTTTTGAAATTGTGTCATATACATTCGAGATAATTTGTTACTTGCCTTCCTCTGATACTGTTAGTTTGCATAACCTGCGGCTTCATTATATTTTTTATTTTCTGAAAATTTTAGGATATAATACGATAAAATTAAAGATTTTGAAAAATTTTCACCTAAAAAGGGACATACCACTTGAAAGATATTATTTTCATTATGAAATGGAATGCTATTTTGGAAATGGCATTGTTTCTACCCGTATAGTAAACTCTTCGGAGAAAATATGGTCATCCACCTGTTTATATTGTTAAACTTACCATCCTAAAATATTCATAAAAATTATAATACGAGGGATTCATAAAAATTTGCGATTGAAAATTTCTAACAGGGACACGATGTTTCCTTAAAACTGATATTGGCGGATTAGCGCGAACACGGGGCTGGTGGAAACTACGCCGTTTCCACCAGCCCCGTGTTCGCGCAATCAATCACGCACACATAGACCGTCTAACACATACACTTACTTTATCGACTCACCAACATTTTTATAAGGAAATGGCTGTGGCCATATTTTCTGGCTGATCATATTCGCCTCAGCTACCTTTATAAGTTGTTTATCAGCTGACCGTATACAAATGAGTTTTGCACTGTGTAGTGTTTTAATAGTAAATGTCTATTCTACCAATTAATATTTGCGCTTTTTTCAACAGCCACTAAATCTGCATATTCAGTTTGAATTAATGTGTTGAGTGCATTGTTTATAATCTATATAGTACACTTTACCGTAATTACTTGTCAATAATGGTTTAAATTGCTTTCAATAAAATAAAGATATGCAACTTATTTTTAACTGGTTTCAAAACAAGATGGTCCTCAATTGGGCCAATATATATTTAATATTGTTGCAAATGCGCAACCTTACATAGTAAAAAATAAAGTCGCTTCTCGGGTCTGTCGGTCCATCTGTACGCTTAGATCTTTTAAGCTAAGCAATAGATGCTGATGTGGTTTTCAATATCGTTCAGGTAATTTCTTCCGGATGATTTATAGGTTTAATACAAGGAAATAAAGGAAATATTATTGAATTCACGAGTTCGTAATGTTAAAATTTAAAGAAACTTAAAAAAAATTAACGCCGTTCAAATTACTATTGAATTAGAAAGGCATTGAAAAATATTAAATAAGTGCTAGTACTTTTGAAACTTTAGTACAATATTTTATATAAAGAAATTTATAAAATACTGCCAATATTAGACATTTTCGGGGTCAGTGTCACTAGAATACAGAATTTACATGCCAATGTATGGGTATTTGCGAGTATGTACGTGGAAGAAAGAGACAAGGGTATCGACTTGGTATCAGTTTATCCAATTTTTTATCAAATTTGGAAATAATACTGTTCTGCAAAAGTTCGCATTTGTTTTATTGAATATTTTTCTCTCATTTAGTCATTATTTAACTCATAGATTGGTTAAATGTTTTTCTTGAACAATTTTGCTATTTACGGTCATTTACAACAAACTAATAAAAATAAATCCATTGGAGAAATTCTATCGATTTACAAAAAAGATCAATGTTTTTAATATAAGTCTATTTGCTCGAATAAAGTCGCCTAATAACTCATAATCGTATTTAGACTGGTTGACGTATCACCTTTACCGTAGATAATGTATTAACATTGTGCCGGAATGAGCCCGATTAATGATTGGGGTATCGAAACGTAAAGGTTTTTCTTTCTTGCTTTTTCCTTTATTTATTAACAATTTGGCCAAGAACCTTCACGATTAATTCGGTGTGTACGCAGATGGTTTACAAATGTCTACAAATTCAGACTCAAGTCTAGTCGTAGAATAATATCATCCATTTCAGCCACGTTTGGGAAAGATCGCAGGTCATGTGTGGGATGAAATGGCGGGTACTGACCATATGTGTTTACATGGACCTTTTCGAGACATTTTCGGCCCTCCTCTAACTCTAAGTCAATATTGCTTATAATAGTAATTATTTTTAAAGAACAATTCCATCAATTACCATGAACCTTAATTTTATAAATGTAGTTTAAACATTTCTTGAGGAAATGATATCAGAAAACCGCTACTTTTAACACCGACTAACTCAACAAAAACCTAAACCACATCCAGTTGACTTAGAAATAAAGTTAGGCAATTGGACATTGTGGCAAGTTTAATTTATAAATTTTGGGAAGGAGCGTTTCATTAATAGCCATGCACGAACTAAGAGTGATTAATAGACCTATTTTATAAGTTCACTAAGTGTTCAAACGACGATTTCTCTCGACGATATTGACGGTAATAACGATTTTTTACATATACGGTTTTCGTGAGCTACCAACACTTTTTGCAAACTTTTGTTACATTTAAATTTTATCTTACTTGATATTTTGTTGTCAGTTGATGTAGTATTTTTTTCACTTTTACATTTTTCATATTGATCGTTTCTTCGAAAAAAAATTAAAACTAAAAAAGTTGAAAATAGCAGGGAGCTGAGAAATGGGCTAGAAGAGACGTGGAAGAAAAATGGAGGCTGACTACAAAAATAGTTTTTGTAGAAATTTGTTTTCAAAAATTAAAACGCTTGAAGAATTTTTGTAAATAAACAAACTGTCAGTCTGACTATTAAACAATTAATGAAAAAAAATATAAAAATCGGTCTAAAATTACGACTTGTAACATGTCTTCATACGTATATATAAACAATGGATGTAAAAAAAATATGCTAAAAAATTAAAAATGGTACCATTTTTATGGACAAAGATCTCTTCTTTCTACACGGCTATAGGAATAAATGTTTATTACTTGTAAATTTCCCCGAGTAATAATTCTATCTATTACCAAAACATACTAGTTTAAAGAATAATAAACTAATAGACAATAAACATGCACGATTGGCGCAATTACACTGGGTTCAAATTATCAAATACTTTTTAAAACCGTTGAATTTTGGAATTATTAAATAGACCTTAAAGATACCTTAATCAAACCTTGGCCAAGTGTTAGTCTAGTAAATAAATTCAATGCAAATCTGCATCATGCTTGTCTCAACCAATCGTTAAACATATAATAAATATACAAAGTAGCAAACACTTAAAAACAAAAATGCATGTTATACGTCACTATGTATGTTTGAGTGTTTTGAAGGCGACAACTTTAACATTAATTCTGTAAACAATGATGAGAACAACCTAAAGATAGAAAACATTTTGGATTCCCTTTTGTTTAGACTATAAAATTGAACTATAGAAGCCACTAAAATATAGAAGCCACTGAAATATTGCGATATTATTTTTCCATTTCAACAGTCCCAACATTGAAACGAGTCCATGCTACTCTCAGCTGTCGACAACGTTGAATGACAAATTGTATCTGTGTTTACAATCTGTCAGTAAGGTTTCACTTATTCTGTGCCTAGTCTCGATTTGCAGCAACTGTAGCGCGTTTCCAGAAGATTAATTGAAATCCTGCCACACTATTCGCTCTCTCTATCTTTATCGTTTGCAATAGTGTGTTTTGTCCTTTGAGACTGATAAGGATTATTTACAGCCTTTTGTAACCAAGTTATCTTCGTAAAATATATTTCTTGTTATTACACTTTATCAAATAATTTTCTTGTTTTGGTAGGCTTTGAGCACTTTATGTTAATATTATTTTGTAACTTGAAAGTATGCAGGGTTCAAGTTATAATTATTTATAACTAACTTTTGCCCGCAAATAAGTGCTCACGGAATAGGTGATATTGTACTTTAGTGAAAGAACGACATCACCTTCTGCAAACCGGCGCCACCGTTGTCTCCGCCTTTCTAGACATTCCTGATAGCCATCTCTCTAGGAAATTCTACATACACATTAACTTACTTCTGTAATTTTAATACACAAACTGACGGTTTGTGCACAAAATCCTTTCAAAATAAACAATCTACACGGTAGCGGTACATATTCACATATGAAAAGACAGGCGTTGCGTGTATATATATATATATATATATATATATATATATATATATATATATATATATATATATATATATTACATATATAAATTGTTGATATTTTAACTTTATCTTAATTATTTATGAAACACTTATTTTAAATATTTTTAGATTAGTTTTAATTGATAACTGTTAAACGAACTCCTTCGGATTATATAATTTTCGGTCCACATTCTTAACCTTAAACTATAGAAGCTTTAAACATAAACTCAGAGTTTGGTTATTCTACATAGTAGTTTTTTTATTAATTTCCACGTTATGATTTGTAATTTTGTGCTTTTTTTATTTTATTTATAAAATTCAGAATTCTGCCAGTTGTTGGACAGAAATTGTAATTAATGTGGTTACAAATTTATCAAATTTTACAGATTCGATGTTACTTTTATTTATTATCAAAGTTTTTTAATAATTTAATAATTCAGTACATATTTTAATAAATCCAGATTTTATTAACTTTTTCGTCACTTTACCTGCTATGGCGTAGTTAACAGTCTTATAATTTTGCTAGAAAAAGCTGTCCGTATTTTATGGAATTTTTTTTAATTAATATAATATTAAGGCGCGAAAAACACAGGAATCGTTTTTTGGATTATTTTCTGAGTAACTGAATATTTGAATGCAGATCTGCTAATTTTTATTCAGAATATATAAAGAACTGGCTTCTGTGAACTACAATAATGTAGCTTGTGTACGTTGATACACAGAATAAAATTTATCCCAGTTCTGATTTTTTTTCGAAATTCGTTCCCGTAAAATGGAAAGAGAAAAGAGTAAAGGTACCTAAGTATGAGTAAGTGAATGATTTTAAGCGGTTTGCTAAGCTCAAACATTTTAAGTTGATTTTTGAACTGACAAAATCTTGTTTACATTACATATTTAGGACACAGACACTAAACTTTGAGTGTGTGCTGTGATAAGGATGTGGTAAATACATCAAGTTTATTGTAGGAGTCCCTTGATATTTACATGCGGGTTTTTGAAAATGTAATTTTTTTGTTGAAGACAACAGGAACAATATTTTTTTCAGAAGATCAGCTTTTCTCTGCTGGACAGTTTTATTTGAATGAAAAGGTGAGGAGATAAAAATTATAAATAAGTATTATTTATAATTTTAGGTAATAAACGATAATTTTTTTTTATTTTGATTAATGTTATCTAACAAGGATATTCTGTGTAAATATTAGGATAATCTATTAAGAAAATATGTTCTGATGCTTCTCGTACTACTTCACTAAACAGAAATACAAGGCTGACTTTTTTAACTGGTCTTTTGAGCAGATCTATTAATAATTCTTTGGGTGGGTGTGGTTATTTTTCAGTTAAAATAGATATGGTAAGTATTCTTCATTATTTTATAAGAGAATTTTAAGGTTGTAAAAGGAAAAAAGACACAGGGTTTTTAGTCAAATGCTAAACGTTGAAAATAGCGGAACTGGAAGGATTATAAAGTAATCATACTCGTGTGTTTAAAACTCTACTTCAACAGCTGATAGTTTTTGCAGAGGAACGAGCTAAATTTTTGTATTGGAATACACGTTTTAAAGAAAATCAATATATAGGCATATAGCCGCGAATAATCTCTTCCTATCACCAAAACTCTCTAGTTTCTTTTTCTCCTTCATACCGATAATGTTGTGCAAGATTGCAACGCGTTCTCAATGATAATCGTAAATGTAATAGATTCGTAAAATTTATGAAAAAAAATTTTAAATGTTAATTTGAATGCGGAATAGGCTTAAGAAAGGTCATAATATAAAATAGTAATAGAGTGAAGTCTGCACATGAAAAATATTTTAAAAAAAGTAGTTGATCTAGTAAAGTAGTAGTCTCGTAAAGAATATAATAAAAGCCATAAAAACCATTTCGAATATTTTTATCCTTCTGTATTTTAATTTGTTCGTCAATCACGCAAAATTGATTGTAAAGATTTTGATGAAAATTGGCATGGTGATTGTTTATAATTAAGAAAAAATGTGAAAAAATTTATTTTTATGAATTTTACGAAAACGAAGTCATAGGCGTAGCTAGTATTTGATATAATGTCTATAATTTTTTTTCAAATAATTAATTTTTTTTATAATGTATTTAATATAACGTTTATAGTTTATTTATTTAATAAAACGTAAATTGACGATGGGTCTCGGATCTTTTAACTTTTAAAGGGAACTTTTTAAGTTATATTCCCTGAGGTGCGTTATGAAAAATATTATGAGGGTGAAATTTTATGATGCACGTGCACGATGTAACAAAAATCGACAGGGTGAAGTAGCTCACTGAACATATGTTTATATGCGTGTGGCGACTGATTCTACATTTGTGATAGTTAATGAGGTATTTATATATACGCAACACATGTTTTATGTTCATGCAAATCTAAGTTACATCTGTGCTTTTAAATATTACTTTTAGTGATTGCAATTTAATAGTGGTCCATACAATAAAAAAAACATTTAAGTGTGTGAATATTCGTGATAGTGTTTATAAGCTTTTAAAAATATTTTTTATAATTTTCTATTCCTCTAAGCGAGGTTAAGTTTTGGTATGTATTTATTTGCATTATAAATTAGAAATCTTCATAATTTCGTCTTTCCATTTTGAATAAGGTCTCCCTTCTTTATGTTTCCCTTTTGGTCCCTTCCCACTTAGTTATCTTTTTGGTTCACCGCTGCCCTTGTAGACGTGCTTTATTTACATCCCATTTCCATTTTAATACTAGAGCACGTAACAGAGCATCAATGAATTTGTTATATATCTCCTTGTCTAGTATTTTTTGTATTTTCCTGTTTTTTAACATACTGCCCTCCAGTACTCATTGGCAAGTGACTATTTCGTTCCTTATTCTCTTGGTGAATTTCCAAGATTGACAAGCGTCGTCAGACTTGGTAAAAGACATGAACTTGACACTTTTGTTTTGATGTTGATTAGTAAGTTACTTTTAAAAATGTCTTAATCCCCCTTATTTACCTTATGTTCAATTTCCAGCTCATTGGTTTTCCTGTCGAAACCAATTTGTTTACCAAGATGTAATAGTCTGTATATTTTAAAGGCTCATTTTCCACAGTTATTGTTTTACTAGTGCTATTTTTATTAGGAATGTTTTAACGAGCTTCATTTCCTAGTCTGTCGGTTTGCTTTCTACATTTAGCAACTCGATCATATGCTGTAGTTGGGAAATTGTTTTCGATATTAGCACTAGTTCGTCTGCAAATCTTAGTTGGCATAAGTATTTATTTTCAATTTCCATCCCATAATTTCTCCAGTCTATTAGTTTAGTAATAAATTCTAAAATCACTGTAAATGGAATTAGGGAAAATGGGTTACTTTAGCATACACCTCTTTTTATAGGGAACCATTAACCAGCTGTCTCTAGTTTTACTCTACTATGATTAGCGTAATCATTTTTAATTTATCGGCTTAATAGCTTATTTAGGGCGGATATTTCATTTTTCATTGAGCGAGTTTTAATTTTAATTTTTTGTAGCTCTTCTCTGCTCTTCGTAAGTACTGTGCGATCCGACAAAACTTTTTCGTTTTTTGAGTGCTTTTTTATGTTTCGAGCTTTCTGCAGACGTTCGATGATGGCATTAATTATGTTATCATAGTATTCCTGGACTGATGTATTTTTTTGGCAGGATAAATGAAGTCTTGAGTCCTCTGAAGAGTAGCATTCTTTGTATATTTTTTCGACATCGTTTAGTAAGATAGCGTTTCGGTTGTTTTTATATCTAGTTTTGATTTTATTTGTATGTGTTAGTATTACTGTTGCTCTTAAATACCTGTGATCAGAAGAGTAATTTATATTAAGTACTTCATAATCATACATGCGGTCAATTAGACAATATGAAGTCGAATATATCTTATATTTTATGTCTGATAAGCCCCAAGCCATTTACTTTTTGTTTTTTTTTCTTAAAAAATATGTTTGTAAGAAAAAATTATTCTCGATAGCGAAATCGATAAGTTTTTGTCCCCTTGCATTCCTTTCGCCGTAGCTGTTATGTTTTATGATTAGGTATTCTTTTTTGGGTTTGCCAATTTTGGCATTTGGGTTACCGATTAGCGTGTAGTCGTTATGCGCCAATTCTAATGCTTCGTTTAGTGTTGGATAAAAGTTATCCATTTCATTCTTCCTTTACTTTCTCTGTAGGTGCATACACTTGTATGATTTATACGCAGGTTCCTTCAAAATTCATATTCAGTAATGCGACCATTTCCTTGAAGCCAATAAAACGTTATGTATTATTTTTATAAAATTTATTATTAGAAGACCTGCTCCACATACATTCCAGTTGTATAACCTGATGGCAGAGTGTAAAATTGTCGTATTGTCTTATTTTTTCCAATACCTCTCGTTTCTGATATGCTTATAACATCATATTTTATGTCTTTAAGTGCTTCGTTTAGTTTGAATAAATTTTCATATAATGAAAGGGATTTGACATTGTATGTCATTACGTAGAAGTTTTTCAGTGTGTCATTTTTTTCCTTTGAAGGATTTGGTCATACAATTCCACGGTGATCGACCTGTTTTAATATTGTGTGTGTACGGTGTTGCTATTTGTTTGTCATTTTGTTTTCTTGGTTACTAGGTTAGTTAGGAAATCGAGCTCGTCTGCTTTTAAAACACTGTCAGATATCAGTGTTTGCGTTTTGTTCTTAATGCTAACTTACGACTTTTGCTCAGCTCTAGTGTGGCTGTTGTGTTCAGGGGAAGAGAAACATTTTTTTCTGTTGTTTCTCATATCCTTTTTGCTATTTACTATTACTACTTTAAATACTCGAGCGACAGATATTGTTATTTCCCGTATATAAAATAGACTTTCCATGAAAATAATTAACAAACACATTAATATCTAATAAAAAGTGGTGCAAAACTATACGATTATCATAATTTGAATTGAAATTTAACTAAAAAACATAAATACCCCATCCATAGTATGTATTGCTAAAATAATAAAGAAGCAGGCGCTATCTATTGAGGTTTGTGAGTACTTCTTACACAGACTAGATACTACTACCAGTGACGTTCTGCGCAATCAAATTCGATAAGACCAAGCAAATATTACCCCGAAGATCCGTGGGAGGGCACTATTAGTACAAAACAAATATTTGTAAATGCTGTTGGATGAAAGCTTATATTTACCATGAAAGTAGTCAAGAGCACTCCGTAAAATACAACTAGACAAGCAAACAACAATGATTTTAGAAAATTCCAAAAACCTCACGATTAATTCAGAACTTAAACACCATACTGGAAGATAAGTTCAAAATATTGGAAGAAAAATGCGAAAATCTTTAGAAAAAGACGAAAAATCAAGAAAAGAACTGCTTTTTTTTTAAAATGGGCCAAACAGATAAGTATTGTCCTTTTCGATTTGAAAGAAACTGAAACAGCATATTCAAACCTAGAATTAAACATAACCAATTTTGTTGCACAATACTTCTCTATTAAGCTGCACCGCAGGAAGATGCACGACATAAGAAGAAAATAAAAAAATAGGATAAGCCCCGGTCAACCATCATCACGTTTTCTACATTGGGCTTAAAAATAGACATGTTTAATTATAGAAATCCATTATTATATCAAAACATTTATTGAAAAACAAAATTACTACAAGAACAAATGAGGATGGAGAGCGCGAAAGAACAATAATTGAATATACACATAAATTCTTACATTTATTTCTATTCTATTTTATTAAATTTATAACTAATATTTTTTTTTGTGAACTTGTATATTAGCAAGGGAGTATCCCTTATAAAGTGACAACCATTATAAGTATGGTAATGATCTAATGATGAGATCTCTAAAGGAAAAATGGAAATGCTTAATGGATGTTAGTAATACCAACTCTGATTCAAGACATTTTACTGGTAATGGTTACTTTGCAAAATAACTGCACCATCGACCAGGTCAGGATCTGATGATGTATTCTGGATATGAACAATGGAACTCTTTAACGGAAGTTGTAAATTAATTCAAGATATTTGCTACTGATAGTTGTTACTTTGCAAAATAACTACACTGTCGATCATTCCAGGGTCTGGTGATGAGGTTTAAAATGAACAATGGAACTTCTTAAGGGATGGTAGTAAGTCAAGGACGATTCGAAATATTTGCTACTGATAGTTGTTACTTTGCAAAATAACTTCGATCAGGTCAGGGACTGAAGATGAGTTCAGGAAATGAAAAATGAAACTTCTTAACCAATGGTAGTAAATTAACTGCGATTTAAGATATTGGCTACTGACGGTAGTTACTTTGGAAATAACCATATCATCGATCATGCCAGGGTCTGGTGGCAGGTTTTGGAGTAAACAATGGAAATACTTAACGGATGGCAGTAATATCAATCGATATTCAATATATTTTCTACTGATAGTTGTGACTTTGCAAAATAGCTTCACCAACGACCAGGTCAGGAACTAATGATGAATTCTGGAAATGAACAATGAAACTTCTTTTCGAATGGTAGTAAATCATGGGTAATTCAATATTTTTGATACTGATAGATAATACTTTGAGAAATAACTTCACTATCGACCAAGTCAGAGTCTGATGATTAGTTCTGGAGATGAACAATAGAAGTCCTTAACGGATGGTAGTATATCAACCTTCTGTTGTCTGATTTAAGTTATTTGCTATTGGGATTTGAACTTTGCAAAGTAACTATTCCATCGACCACATAATACCTACCACAATCATCAAAGAAGCTTTAAATCAATCGTGCGTAAAAGTTACTCACACTCATTTAATTTTTTTATATCAAATTTCTGTAAGTGGGAACTTTTAAATAAAGTGGTATTGAAAAATTTTGTTACTGTTTTTATGATTTAAAAGAAACAAAGACCATCAATCCTCTATTTTAGTACTATTTTCTATAAAGAAAATCATAGGAAATCAGCGCCATCCTTCCTAATTTAATAAATCTTGGTAAAAGGAACGTGGTAGTGACATCATCTTATGTTAAAAATAACAGCACATTTGCTATCATGTTCTTTTTTATTTTTGTCTTTAAATTATCATTATATCCGATTGCCGGTTATTTGTCACATCATAATGATACAGTATCTAATACACATGTATCAAATATTAAAGCAAATTAACCATTTAAATTTAATTCTATAATTACAAACCTTGTCTTTCCCATGTTAATATAATCTGTTTTCAAAAAATATATCGTGGTCATAATCAGTAAGTTTCTTCAATATTTTTCTAGTTGCAAACGAATGTATGGGTAAGCAAAGATCGAGTGTTAATTTTAAAACCAGACTCCAAAAATCTACCTGTCTTATGAATTGTCTGTCATATCTAAATTTTATTTCTACATTCTAATCAAGCAAAAACAATTTAAATCTTTGCTAATATATTTTGCAGAAAAGCGTGTTTATTTCTTTACATGCGCTAATTCCTAAAACCACACGTTCAATCTCAAAAATTATTTTTATATAAGGAAACCCATATTTTAGAAAAAATTAAAAATTAAATTGAAATTATGCAATTAAACCACAATTCGTAGATGCAGAACAGTGACAATGCTAATTTGTTTTTGTTTATTTATTCGCGTAAATATCTAGCACCAAACATATTATTTAAAAAAAATTCTTAAATTCCTATTGGTAAATTTGTGTTAAAAAGCTCGTATTTAAAAAAAAAATGTTTGCTATAATTTATAAGACTGAACAATTACAAGAAATATGAGAGAAGTCGGCAAAAATGCTTAAAAGGTGTAATCTAGACACAATGTTATATATTGACGGATCATTCTAAGTAAATCCATAGAGATACCCTCAAGTCTCAGGAGCAATATCCTTTCACAGAAACAACAGGGGCGTTTGATGATCGCGGGTGAAAAAGCAGCATAATTAAGATAATTCTAAGTGGATAAAACCGTTTTTTTCTCGAATTTTACTTAATACTGAGTAAATTGCTAAAAACTTAATGCGTGGAACGCAAGGGAAACTTAGTAAGAAATACAAATTTAACTATACTTCAATAACGTGTGATTACGAGGACAGGTGATTCTAGCAACAATGAAATTTGACTAAATTGTCTGTAATTGTATTGTCTATTGCCTGACGAGTTTGGTCATTTTTTCTTGCATACTAACCAACGTAATTGTATCCATAAATCAAAATATGGAGCAACAGTTTGGTATAACGTCAATGAATTCTCTGAAGATTCAATAGAATATAGAGGAAACAATTCATAAATAGAAATGTAATTTTTTACTGCCTCTTCACACTTTCATCAAAATGAGAGTATTGCGTCAGTCTCCATAGGTGAGTCAATAAAAGTAAGAAAAAAGAGTGTATTCAAAGAAAATGCGAAGGACCAAAATCTGAAAATAGTGTCCAATTGATGCGGACCTTTGTTAGCTGATAGTGCTCAATAGAATGAATAAGATAAGTTTCCAAACTAGGAGATTCATTTTTGCTTGATTTAAACCACGAAAAAATTTTAACGTTTGTCGTACAAAAATAAGGGAAAACTAAACAATTGCACAAACTCTAAACTCTCCACATTAATCCATAGATGGTACCTATTGATTTTAATTATAATCGAAAAAGTGTTTCCCGAGATAAAGGGAAAAAACTTGTATATTTTTCTTGAATTCTTTTACTATACTGGAAAGTAAAGTGTTACTAGTAAGTCGCACGTGTGCAGTAGAGATATATATCTGCCTTATAAAGGTCGTCACTGTTCGGTATTAAAATGCGTCTGTGTCAACTTTTTTTTTATTTTGGTTTACAGACCGCCAGTTAGTGGTGAAGTTTTGTCTGGTTTTATTTAAAACCCTCTATCTTCACTTCTAAAATACTTTCTTTCGTATAAAATAAATTCATTAATAATATTTAATCAAACCATAGCCCAAGATGATATTTTCGGGAGTTATATTTTGTCGAATGGACCATATTTAAATTTCAGCTCAATGTTAATTAAAAGAAAAGATAAATATAGATAAATTATTGTACATAAATTTATTCCTTCATTAGTTCGTTTTATTGTCTTAGTCTTTAATACTGATGCTGGTACTCTATGTGTCTCAAGATAAATGACCTTTTATTTACATAATGAAATGAGATTATACTTTTGGTTTTCTTACAATAAAGGTTCTTTTTATAAGAAATGGTAAGTAAATAAACAATCTATATGTATTATACAAAATAGGTAATATGAGTGCATGTATTCCACTCTGCAGCCAAAACTACATATTGTGGACGAATGACATTTATGTGTGGTAGTAGCATCAATCCTTCTATAGAGTACTATGGTTGTTGCGCGTCGATAACTATAAGGGTGTGGAAGATATGGGGGTTGAAAATAGTCGACGTTGAAAATGTGTGACTGCCAACATGAAAGTTCCTATTTTTCTAGAACATTCTACAATGTTGTGGAACATCGTCGAATTCTCACACAGATTCATTGTCTTCGTCCTATTTTATCACTACTGCAACCCACCCATTATATATATATATATATATATATATATATATATATATATATATATATAATATATTTATGTATGAAATATCAAAAAAGTAATAAAAAATGACAAGTTTTTAACACGTGTTTATTAAACAAAAAGAAATTTATGAGCTATGAATAAATTTAGGAACAAGAAACCCAACGAAGCGGATATTTTCTGATAGTGATATTACAAAAAACACTTCGAATGTAGCAACGGTACTTAGCTCTTTTCCAAATATATTATATTTTTATTCATTGGCAGAAATCTGTTAATATTTTCCAATAAAATAAATGTTTAAATGAAATATGTATTTAATTTTTAAAAACAGTAATTTGTATTTTTATGTAAATAATTTTGGTTTATTTGAAAAATTCTCTCATGTTTTTATAATAAAACTGTAGTCATTTCTTTTTCTTAAACATATCTTAATTTGTTTTTCGGAGAGTGTACTTTTCGTTTTCTTCATTTTTGTTTACTTATGTTTTGATTTCCATTCTCTTACACTCTAAAATAAATTTAACCTAGCGCAAGAAAACACAACGTACTATAAGCATTCAATGGTGGTAGATAAATGCACATTTGGTTACAGTAATACAATTTTTCGAATGAAGCCACCATATCAAAAATATTATAATTAATCAAATTTATATTTAACATCCAAATAAGGTACATTTTGCTATAGAAATGCATTTTATAATCCGTCAAAATAAAAGTATTTAGTTTTTTAAATTCGAATCTCACATCCACATGTAAGATGACCCAGTTACTTTCAATGACAAACATATTTTTAGTTACGTATATCCAAATCACACATAGCCAAGCACTATACATCACAAAAAGCAATATATACATACAAATCACATATAGTCAAGTCGCTATTTCAATGGAAATATTATTGTTTTATTTCAGAGTAAAATCTTTTTCGTCAAATTTTAAATAATTAATATTTGCTTAACAATTAAATGAAACTACGTGATATAGTATTATTTCTACTTTCTTTAATTTCTTTACCACGACCTAGATTTTGTTATATTACAACATCTTCAGGTGGGATATTAGCAAAGATTAATTCTTAGGAACATCCAACAGCATTTATATGTTTCAAACATAATAGCGGAAGCCGGGTTTGTGCGGGTTTTTCCACTGCTTATGCTAGTGGGTTTATTGCATGGGCGCGGTGTAGGTTTTGTTTGCGAGAGTTATACGATATACCAGTATTTTATTGAGGGTAATAAATTCAATTGTTGTTATTATGTGAGGTTGTACAATGTAAAATCCCGCACAATTTATGGAAAAACCCGCATAAACCCGGCTTCCGCTATTGTGTTTGAAACATATAAATGCTGTTGGATGTTCCTAAGAGTTAATCTTTGCTAATTTCCTACCTGAAGATGTTGTAATACAACGAAACCTAGGTCGTGGTAAAGAAATTAAAGAAAGTAGAAATAATACTACATCACACTGTTTCATTTAATTGTGAATAATGAATTTCTACATAATTAACGCCAAATATATTCAATAATATTTGCTTCTTAATTTGCATAATCTACAGTTACTTCATTTCAACAAGTTTTCACCACTGACATTAGTGACTAGGTCTAAAATTTTTAATTATTACTTAGTTACACTTTTGACTCAAGGCCGCCTTAAAAACTTTTATAATTCCCCATGAATTTATTTAAAGTTTAGCTGATAAAAGACTGGAAAATATATTTTATCGGAATATTAAAAAGAAAACATTTTACTGATGTTGACAAATAAGGAATCAAAAGTCCTCATTTCTATAAATGTTTATGCTGCAAATTTTCTGATTATCTTTATGCTTCTCATACGGCCCTGATTCAAACATTCAACGAATTCTGAAAGTTGTTTTGATCGGGGAGTCTTTTGTTATTTCAATTTTCTTGACACTTTCAATTTTAAGCTAAACACCTCTCAGACCCATCGATTTATCTACTTCTCCTCTTTGTTTCTATTATTTCATAATTCATTGACGTTCATCGTTGTAACGATGAGACATTAGCGACCAATTATTTTCAGTGTTATAAGGACTTTTTTTATTAAATAAAGTTGTAACATCCGCAGTAAAATAAATAAATTCGCCTAATAAAGAAGTCCCATTATATACCTAGAGACAATGGCGTGAAAATATTCCATTGTACATGTGTATAAGTATACATTATATTTTCACATATGATTTATTAGTAGAACCACGCGTATAAACTGCCTCGCTTTGTACTAAAGGCCGGTTAAAGCATCATTGCACATATATTATTTATTATAAGAAATTTCACTTCACAAATCGGAAAATTTTATATAAAGAAGTTCAGCATATTCTAGTGATTAACCGTAGAGCTTTGAAGTAATCTCTGATAAAAAATAGATAAATATTTGCTACACGTATCAATTAAAACGTCAGATCAATTAACTACTAATTATAGCCAACAACGATGAACCAATAATCCAGATGAATAATTAATTCAGCTATGTCGCAAATTAAAAATAATATTTAACGTCAGAGAAGCAAAACTGCAGATATAATAAACAAAATATTTGAATATTTTAGAAGGATTGAAATACTATCGTGAATAATGGTCCTAATATTATATTATAATTCCTCGACGTTTAATGAAACAAATGTTGAATTATAAAAACAAAAAGAGGATATGTAAAATAATTATTGTCCTGTCTATTTTAAAATATTTAAATTAAAAGTCGCTAAGCAAAGGTATATCTTAAGAGGGTTTTGCGGTATATACAATTTATTGACTACTAGAATTATATTAGTAAAATCATAAAAATTATATGCGCAAGAAATAAATTTACGTCTCAATATGAGCCAAAAATTATTACTAAAAATATATTATAACATTTCCATTTAAACTTTTCATTTCCATTCTAAACAATTTTAATACTGAAACTTCACTCAAATAATATTTTTAATATACGTGTTTACACGCATAAGTAGAGTATAAAATTACAGAAAGTAAAACAATATGTTTAACTTAAGCAATATGATACATGTAGGAATAGTAAACTAGTGAGGACCGGGAATTAAGACGTTACATTTATAGAAAGGGCCGACTTTGTCACTCCTCTTATTTAATATACTTACGAGTTCACGAGCATTACAATTTTAGAATTTAAAGAAAAATCGTAAACCAAACGTTATTATCTTCGAAAAAGCATTTTAAAGAGAAAGAATAATGTGTGTCTTAAGCAATATGACAAATGTGTGAATAATAGGTTAGTAGGAATTGAGAATTAAGATCTCTTTTTTATTTAATATACTTATGACTTAGGGCACATTACAATTTTGAAATTCAAAACAAAAATCGTAAACCGAACGTCATTACCTTCGAAAGAGTAGTATATTCTCACACCTACGGCGTTATGTTTTTGTAGCTATATTAAACCAATAATACCTAATTATTTAAACATAATTATCAAAATAAATGCTAAGATGTGACGGAGTGTACGTACAATACCATGAGAAACACAGATCCGCTGTTGACAAAGGCCATCGCCTGTCTGAAAATCTGGACGTGTTCTGATATAAAGCATCTTGTCGATATTAGTTGCAAGGAAATATGAAAATAGGGTAAATATTGTAACAATGCTATTATTACAATTTTTATTAGTACAGTGTATTAACTTTTACTTTTTTCCCTGTACTATATGATACCACAACTTTTAATCAAAGTTTTTGTCTGCGCAAAAACATATTTTTTGTCTGCACAAATTTCCATATAATCATGTCATAATCCCAAGAAAGTTTCAACCACTTGGTAAAGATGCTTCAATACATAATAGTCGATTAACCAACAGTATGACTGTACATAATTTTAGGTCTATATATCTTATTTTCACTGGAAGAGGGAAAGTTGTCGTGTTTATGATTAAATAAATTATTTTGATCTTTTTAAACATATACGTACAAATATCGGGTGTGTATAAAATGTACATTAAAAATATTACTTCAGGAAATCAAATATAAATTTTAGAACATAATTCTATCCCCACTCCTAGTGCGCTGCTTTTGTTACACATTATAATAAAACAATTTAATTCATATATTATAATAATTTTAAAAACTATTCAAAATTAAAATAAATCATCATATTACCGGTGGTTCATTTTAATTCTCAATTTCACATAAACTTGTCTGCAAAATTTGTCAAGTGTTTGTAGCCTTACATTAAAACTTGCAGACTAGTTTAATATTACTAGTACCTACTTGCTAAAAGTAAAAAGTAACAATAAAAATGATGGAATTAAAATTTCGACTGCTTTTTGAAAAACCCAAACTCATGATTTCAGCCATGCTAGGCAAAATTAATCCATATTACTCTGCAACGGGCAAACTGAAATATCCAAATAAAAAATCAAATATCTTAATATATTTTGGTGGAACTACACTAAGTATCGTATAAACTTTACGCTGAAACTAAAGTTGAACCGGAAAGAATGGACGTGTGCAATGTACAATCTCCTAATTAATTTCATACGACTGAGTACCTAGAATAACATGCTACTTTGAAGCGCAAATTTATTTAGAGCGAAAAATTGTCAGACACAGGTTTTGACCCTTTTTAGGCGTTTCATACATAATTTACATAATATACAAAATCATTTTATATTTACGAAGTTATCTTGAGCATAAAAGTGTTTTAAGAATATTAGAGTAAAGGTATTTTAAGATATAACTCGACTTTTAAAAGCAAATGTAGTTAAAGTTGCTAAGTTTCGTTTATTATGTTAATTTTAATGATAGAACATTTTGCTAGCTTTTGCAAACCGCTAGGCAAACTCCATTTTGATCTAAGAAAATTGATTTTGTTTAATTAAATAAAAGAAAGAAATAAATCAATGTAATTTAAATTATAAGAAGCAAGTGATCGTTTGATTCGACTGTATCTAAGTGTTATTCGTTTCAATCTTATAATGCGAGTAACCAATTAATCAAATAAGTTCAATTGATTAGCTTTTATGAAAACATTAACTTTAGCTACAGTTTCGTCCGCTCGTTATTTGAAAAATATAGAAAAGCTTTTTTCTAATAAATAGTTTATTAAATTTTTATTATCTGACCAAGAAGTGTTTAGTTAAGTAACAATAATTATTTTCACCTAAACTGCCAGATTTGTAGCAGTGCGAAGCGCTCCCAACAAGTTATACAATAGTGGTCTGAAGTAAAATACTGTGGAGTAAAATGTCAAATTTATATTGTCAATTTATATAAATTATGAACTCACGATTTTGACATATAATATGGGGTATATTCTACTACTTATAAAATTTAAATTATTAACAGCGCATTCAGTTTTTTGTGCCTTATATTTAGCCTATTTTTTATTCTAGGATGTGTGTTATATACATTTGTAATTTCTTTGAAATCCGTTGTGTTGTTTAAGCTTAAAAAAAACGAACCAATAAACGAAACAACTTTCCATATAAAAATAAAATATAGGCTGACTGTAATTATGCCAATAAGCGTAATCATGCTTATTATGCAGCCTATATTTAAATTTAGAACAAATAACATCTACATAGAGAATTTTATTGAGATCCGTTAAACCGTTTAAGCATACAGGAAAAACAAACAATACAAATGCAATATTTTAATTTTATTATATTATTAGGTATGTCATTATTTCCCATACTCAGTTACATACAGACGTACTTAATGTGCAATAATTGTAAGTAGGTACATCGATTTTTTTGAAGAAATACAACTTTCGTGTTTATGTTTAATATATTTTTTTAAACACCAAAAAATTACCAAATATCATCACTTAAAGTAAAATAACATTCCTTCATGTGATGAAAACGAAGCGACAACGTAAAGCATAAACTAAAAAGAAATGCAGTGACGCAAAGCTCCAGCGACTCTCTAGGAAGCGAACAAGGATAGACTTCAAAGAGAAAAACGTAAGAAATGAAGGAACCATTAATATTCATTGTGAATCAACTGTCGCCGTTTGCGACATAAACTTAAGCTATAAAAGGAAAATTCCTATTGGAAACTCGAAAGCAATAATAATGAACGAATAATAAATAGGACGTATTCATAGTTGACGATTTCCATTTGAATAGAAACATCAATTTTCTCAATGAAATCTTTGAAAGCATCGTGTATGTAAACTGTATTAATTCTTTTAAGGAGCACTCATTCGATAATAACAATAAACGTAGCAAGAAAATGAAATGCCCGTATCTAAGCTCTTCAAAACTAAATGCAAGGGTAAACAAGGGTAGTTAGGCACATATTTAGGTAGTTATAAAAATTTAAGGGAACAGGGTGTCTCTATTAAACTAAAATATTCATTTTCAAACACGTAAATATATTGCCTACTACATATTTCACGGGCGTAAAAATATAATGCGTATTTCAAAAATTATAGATGCTGAGGTAATCGCCATAGTTTTCCCACAACATTTGCGTAAGCTTCCAAAAATCAAATTGTTTCATAATTTATATTTTTGAAATGTTTACAAATAGCTCTTTCAAACTATGCTCCGCGCTAGGTACGGAAATACAAAAACGAAAATTGAACTACATAGTTTACTTCCCCTAAATTTTCCATACAAATATTTTTGAGTACTATTGAGATATTTGCAGGTTAATATGCTTTCTTGCTATGCCAAATTTCAAGTTCCTACGTGAAGCGGTTATGTTTCTGAGAGTTAGCTATTGAGATATTTGCATGTTAATATGCTTTCTTGCTATGCCAAAATTCAAGTTCCTACGTGAAGCGGTAATGTTTCTGAGAGTTAGCTATTGAGATATTTGCTGGTCAATATGCTTTATTGCTATGCCAGATTTCAAGTCCCTACGTCAAGCAGTAATATTTTTGAGTGTTAGCTATTGAGATATTTGCGGGTTAATATGCTTAATTACAATGCCAGATTTCAAGTCCCTACGTCAAGCGGTAATATTTTTGAGCATTAGCTATTGTGAAATATGCGAATAATATTTTTTTATTACTACCCCAAATTTCAACGTTCTATGTCCAGCAGTTTCTGAGTAGAACAGCTAATAAAAATAGACAGATGTGCGAGTGATTTTGTGAGGGTTAAATTTTTTGATTTTGGGGTATATAATTCTAAAAAAATTCAAAAATATCTGTATATTGGGAAGCAGAAGCATCTGAATGCCCGGCAAAAGTGATACTTTTTATTACTTCACTAAACATAATACAATTAATCCAAAATATAAATAATCCTTTTTTCTATTTTTCTTTCGTTATTGTTTCCAATCCATGCTAACGTCATCAACCATCTGAAATGAGATGTGTACCGATCAATGGCGTCTCTAGTCTTCAGGCAGAGGGAAGTACCTCTGCGATAATAGACCATATTAACCCACATATTTTTTGTAAATACGCCTTTAAAATATTAGCCAAAAATTATAATTTTAGAATATTGTTTGAAAATGTTAGTTATAAACAACTAAAAATAAACATAATTTTCTACAAAATTTTAAATGGAATATCTTGAGAGATATACACCAAAAGTACAAAAATTATTGTTCTCACCCACTCTCTTCTACTGCCTAAATAATGATAAAACATGGTAGATAGAATCTGACTCAAAAATTACAGAAAGATTCTAGTGACTATTCTAGGTTTTGTAGAAACCCTTTTCACCCTTAAATGTTTAAACTTACATGCACTTGAAAATATACATGACTTATTTAGTGCACGTTTTACTTGTACTTAACAGTTAACAAGCTATGAGAAACTTAATATATGCAGGGTTTGTAG
Organism: Druceiella hillmani; assembly: GCA_039881145.1. NCBI lineage: Eukaryota > Metazoa > Arthropoda > Insecta > Lepidoptera > Hepialidae > Druceiella > Druceiella hillmani. The sequence continues at coordinate 27,073,877 of JAYKKI010000025.1, forward strand.
AATCTGACCGGAAATGTATAGGAAAACTCTAGCAAATATCCCAGATCTTGCAAAAATACATCGTACCCTTAAACGTTTAACTTTTACGTGTACTTAAACATATATGTAACTCTCGTACTGCACGTTTAATTATCTATCAAAAATAAACCTGTAATATTATCAACAAAAGGATTGCCAGGATATTCCCTGTATATGAACTACTGTATAAAAATTAGGAAGTTTCCGCAGAAATAACAAAATTAAAAAGAAAAGAAGTAATACTTGTTATTACTTACTTAAGCCCTTGGCCTTGGCTTACAGGGCCTCTAAATATAATATTCTGCAAGTGTTATACAGGATATTTATTAATTGGCGTAGCAAGAACTTCTACTCAAAATTGTCTGGAAAATGTGAGAGAAAAATAATCTATAACATTTCCTGATCTAGATTTTTCTTACAGAAAAACAATTAAATTTCAATTTTATTTAAAAAAATTTCAACCATAATTATGCATATAAAATTTCCTTATCGTGAACTGCTTAAAAAAATTAAGAAAAACACCAAATCACCAGTATAATCGAATTTCCTTTACGCAAAATAATATTCGTCTCGCTTACCATTCAAAGTCGAATAAGGTGTTAGGCGCTTCACGTTATATAATGCTTTCATAATGTCGCTCACTGTACGGGCGCGTATACTGCAGAAAGCTTTATCCCTCCGGTAAGGTTAAAATAGTGTATCTCGAGAACAACAAGACAGAAACTATTGATCATAATGGTACTATTTATAGAAGTCGGCTTGTTTTGCAAAGAATACCGTGTATACACACTAAGTTTCTACAATAAGCCCATTTGGAAAACATTTAATTTTAAAACCTGAGTTTTGAGAAGAATATCCAATGGCTAGCGAATAGTTATTGACAATTTAAATAAAAACTAAAAACCTGAATCTTCGAGCAATTTAATTTAATAAAAAAATTTAATAGACATGTATTTAAATGCTATCCACAAATTTAACAATTTTACAAATTAAATTTGTTAATATAGTTTCCTTAATTTATTTACTTAAAAGAAAACATCGCCATAGATTCAAAAACTAAATACTTATCATATTATATATAATAAAAATTGTTGCTGAAGACAAATCAATATAAAGCACCTGTCGATAAGTTAATAAAAATATAATTTTGTTCGAATATTTTTTCATAAATAGTACATCGTGAATTTTTTAAATACTTTTAATAAAAATTTTAATATCGTAGACCACATTATTTGTAGGAAGTCACATGTCCAAGAAGATTTCTGATTAAAAATTAAATAGCATTAAGCACAACGTCGGAAAATTTTTTTATTTAGTTTTCCACTATAAATATAATATAGAAAGAATATTTAATAGTTTCCTTAAATATTATATTACAATGTTAAATATAAACTGTTATATCGGAGTAGTAAAAAATATTGACGTCATTAATTAAATAAAATGGAGGTAAAACTCGATCAACCTAACGGAAAACCAAAATATTTTCATAGCTTTTCTCACAAATACAAAGATATCCTAAGATTTACTTTTATTATAAGAACAAAACGATGCGACTCCAGCGAGAGAAGGTCAACAGACACTGGAGAATGAAAAATGAGAAACGACTATGGCATCAATATTTATTACGATGGAGTTTTCATCACCCGTGTCAAAATTAAAGTTATTAAAGAAAACCTCTATCCCGAAAAAAAGTTGACAAAGGATAAATTCAAACAATTATTAAACAACTTACAGATATATTAGTCGTTAGGAAATTTTTTTTGATGGCAGCGAATTTTATTTCATTAATTTGAAGTTCGGATTTCACAAAATATACAGAGGATTTGTAGACGAAAACAAATGTAATGTAAAAGCTTAGAATCATAACGTTGCTGGCAAGATATTTATTCGTACCAAAGTAATAAACGAGTAGCCACGTTTTTCCAATAGACTGTCAATTATAAAGTGCTTTACTGCATTCTTAAATGCTCAATTAAAAGTTCCCGTTACAGGAAAACATTAATATTTTTTGGGAAAGCGTAATATTTAAAACATAGCTTAAAACAACGTAAACTTTCTAAGAAAAGAATACTTTTTCATCTGAAGTTATTAAAGGTTTTTTACAAAATAGGTTTATTGTATTCGAATTCTAGCGTCATTATCGAGATTTTAAAAGAACAAATATTTCCCATTCATTTACTGCGCCTCTATGAAACAAGTTACCTCTGACAACATTTAAATATCGACTGAGAATTTTTGCAAAAAAAAGGCAAAAATGAAGTTTTCGAATTAACAAAAACTAAATAGTTGGTCTCTATATTAGATAAATTTATTGCACAATTTATTGCATAATATTGAAACACAATTTTAACCAAAATTAAAATATTTTTTTACTTCCACAGAAACAGCAAAAAATATGTGACAATATTATTTATTAAAAAGAATATTGTAAACAAATAAAATTTACTAATAATTTAGAATAAATATATCATACTCATATAATAAAAACAGAAAACAAAAATGCATGAAAGGCAAATCAAATTGAAAACACTGAATAATATTAAATTAAACAATCTTTGACTTAATAATATTTAACCCAAATGACATAATTAAATGAAACTACGTGATGTAGTATTATTTCTACTTTCTTTAATTTCTTTACCACGTCCTAGGTTTCGTTGTATTACAACATCTTCAGGTGGGATATTAGCAAAGAAAATTCTTTGCTAATATCCGACCTGAAGATGTTGTAATACAACGAAACCTAGGTTGGGATAAAGAAATTAAAGAGTAGAAATAATACTACATCTCGTAGTTTCACTTAATTGTGAATAATGAAGTTCTACAAAATTAACACCAAATATATTCAATTCACCAAATGACATAATAAAATGAAAAATGAAAATAAACACCTAATCACTAACAGAACCTTTAATCAGTTTCCGCCGTAACCGCGAGTTTTGGAGTATTACATTCGATGAGTGCTTTAGAATAATAATTGAGATGTCTGCAAATATGCGAGTTTCACGGTACCCAAGAAATAATGGTCGTTACCTATGTAATCCTGTTGTAATCCTTAGCGATATTGAGTAAGACTTAATTACGAAATTCAGGTGATGGAAGAGTAAATGATAGAGATTAGTAAAAGTTCCATAAAGTGTGGAGACCTAATTCATTTCATCGATACTTCAATGAATCGATTGATCATAATCATGTCATTCACAAAACAGCTTAAAAGTTTCCATAAAAATTTCTCATAAAATAAATATAGTCGTTAATTTACGAAAATCAGTAATATATCCAAAACATTTATTTTTTGAAAGATAAATTATATTCTTTGTATGTAAATTTATAATATAGTAAATTATTAATGTATAGCCAGCAAATCAAAGTGTACTCAAATAAAATTGCAAAAAGTCCAAATCAATGAACATATATATTTTTTTGTTATTATGTTTTGTTTAAAAAAATCATTCCTTACAACCATTTCACAATTTATATGAAAACAATCTAAAGAAAGTCATTTTTTCATTCCATAGGTATGAAAGTATTTTTTTCCCTCGAGTGTTATTTTTGTATGAATCACAAAAAGGGAAATTTTGACAACTTTAAAAACTGGGAATGACAAATTTCAATCAATATTTGACAGAAGATTTTCCACACGTTCGGAATAAAAATAAATCCAAACAGCAATATTCTCTTAAAATGTCGAACGTTAGTAGTAAGGGGAAATGTAGCTTTCATTTCATTATCAAACGCTGAGGTCCTCCTCCGGTGAATGAATATACTATGCGAATAGACTATGAAAAAGAAGAAAATACCAGATATGAATTAATATTAGCTACTCCTCAACTACCTCCATCATAATATCAAATAAAAGCTGCACAATGAGACCTATAAATTAATCCTGTAAAGGACAGGTTATAATTAATTACGAATAGAAGAAAATTTTATTTTGTTGTATTAAAATAACACAAAACTAAAATTTCACTAAACATTGTTCGGAGTAGTCTGTCAAATTAGTTTCAAGTTTTTAGCTATATAATTCGATTTGGAGGCTAGTCAGTATTACAATAGAATGAAATCTTAGATGTAGTTAAAATTAAGAAAATCAACTTGTTTAACTTATTCGATATATTTTGGATGTAAAATTTCAGTTTAGTGTCTTTCATCATTTTCACTCTAAAAATAATGATTGCTTATTATTATTAAAACAACGAACCTCTCTGTATGATATAACTTAAAATTTTATTGTGGCTGTCAAATAAGTATTAACAGATTACTATAAAAAATCCTAACTTTTCGACCTTAAAACTGAATAATTGCTCTTTCTACTGTGTAATTATGCAATATCCATAATCAAACAATACATGAAAATATATACGTTATAAATGCACATCATCAACAGTCTCAATCCACGACCCTATCATCAATAACGCCAGCCGATCTCACTATCAAAATTAACCAACCATGGAGCGTCACATTCAACAAAATCGTCACAGACGGTTTGGATATGCGTATCATGGAAAGAGTCTAGACTTCGTTACCAGCGGCTTGGAAGAACTAGACTTCATCAGTGGAAACATGGTTGTAACAAATCAAAGTAAATCAGAGAAACAATGAGCTTGACTTTTATAAAGCAAAAACAATGGCTACAACTTTGAGAGGAAAAAATTTACAGAAACCGTAGAGAGAGCTCGTGAATCAGCAGTACACACAGCAGTATGCTAGCTTTGAGGTCACTCTCAACTAAGTGCCGACTAAGGATTTTTATAAAAGTGTTATAAATCATCAGAGACTTAAAATTTTTAATTCGGAGATTTAAAATTTTAACATTCATTCTACGAAAATTTTGTTGTCGATACTTATGTATATCGACCGATAGATGGCGTAAGGATAGCATCGTATGTCAGTGAATAGCTATAGAATTGCTCCTTGACGTTTTTTTATTAGTACAGGTTTCACTTCAATATTCAAGCATAATTTTTGACGATCCATCGATCATCACCCACAAAGCAAAATTCTTTATTGCACTAACGAGGGAGGGTGCTAAAATTTTGGAACTTTGAATAGTCGAGAGATAAACAAGAGCTTTTATTTAAGTAAGGAAAAGGCCGTTTAGGAATTATAAATAAAATGCTCATTAATAAAAATTTTAAGTTTGTTTTTTCCACACGATGGTTTTGCAAATATTTTTTATTATTTGCTAGAATTTTGAACTTTTTTTGTACAACTTGGGACAAATTTTTGAAAAAGGCTCCGTGATTGTTAATTGTTGGTATAGTTTTATATAAGTTTAATTCAAACAAAATACATGTTTGATCTACATGTTACATTTTTACCATTGTCAATTATGGTTAACAAATTTGTTTATAAATTTCAGCGTCTCTTCCGTACCTAAAATACCTTTTATAATAATAGAGACTAAAATAGTCACGTATTCTAACTTTAAAAACTATAATTTTTCCATAATTTAAAATTTGAACTATTCATAAAATAATTTTGAAAAGCTGCTTTTTTCATTCAGATACCTAATAAAATAACAGGAAAAAGTCACTAAAATCGGTCCAGAAGAGTGAAATCGGTCCAAGGAACAAAGTTAAAAAATTAAAAAAATAGTTTAGATTCTTGTCTCACGATCTCATCTTTGCAATAATGCTATATTAAAATTGGTATACTTGTAAAATAGTCCAAGTCAAAACTCGGGCTGGGACGTTAGTCAAAATAACACACACACTACTGGGTGCATAATAACGCACGTCACATATAGCTAAACGGAAATTGCCTTGTGAAAAACTAATTTTATTTTAATATTTTATATGTTTATAATATATCTATTTTATATGTTTATAATAATTTTCCTATTTTACGCTATCGACGAAAAACTAAACTTTGAAATGCGTGTCAAGCATATACATGATGGTGACTTTTGCTATCGTAAGACAGAAGATCTATATTTATTACGTATCTTGAATATATCAATGAAGTACCTAAATACACCATGTTCAATATAACAAGATGAGGTATATTACGTAAAACTTATATGGTACTCTCTCATAATCATTAAAAACCATACTGAACATATCCGCAATGACTAATTGTAAAGTGTATATAGCTAGAACCCACCACTACCCTAGACATTTATTGACATTTTGTTCATTAAATTCTCATTTAATTCTAAATTTTTAATTTTAAAATTAATGTTACTCTTATTATTTTTCCCATTGACGTATTTAATTAGCTGCTAATATTGACTTAATAAACCATAAAACTTTGACTTAAACGTAGAAGTACATTTTAAAATTCTCAATATATTACCACAGTTTTTACCTAATAATTCATTTTAAATGTCAATGTTAATATCACGAAAATAGATGAAGTATTTTGAAAATAAATAATTTTTTTTTTAAAAATTTTTTATCCAATCCTATCCATTAATTAAACTAAATATTTTACATATTACTACCAGAATTTAGACAAAAAATTAAAAAAAACAGATAAGAATCAAACGCATTTTCACCGCAGATTCCCGGTAAGAACATTCGGTTAAAGAGTAAGTTCAAATGATTTTACACAAACATTCACTCCCTTTTAATGCGTGCTGTCCTTTTTGGGACTTTATTGAAGTTTATTGTTAAAAGTTTATTTATTAACATTGAACCAAAATGCTGTATTCCTGACTATTCTATGACCTTTCGTTTACTCTTAACTGTATGTTTTTCTCGCACAACATCAGCTTTATTATTTAAGGTTAACAACATGAACAATGCGCTGGCATATCTCCGAATTATGAAAGCAACAAGCATTATATAAGAAAGCACTCATCATTATTATGATAAAGCAGTCACCGATTTTTTCTAGCGAAAGCTCCGATGTTTTATGGGGCGCTATTTAAACTTCGTTTTCATTAAATATTAAGTTGTTTTTCTTTTACAAATTATGGTGTTTACTATTCCTATAGTGGAGATAAATAATGTGCAATAACAAGTTTGATTATGTTGAAGATTATCCATATTATTTAATCATTTAATTATGAATCATATAGTTTAATAATTTAATAATAAATAAATTTCAACTTTCTCAATCATTGCAATATACATTATTGCAATGATTGTGCTTTAACTTTTTTCGGTTTGTTTAAATGCTTTTGAAATACGTACAGCGACAAAACGTATGTGCAAAAATGTGACATTAAAATATCACATTTTCGTAAACTGTGTTTTGGCCTCAAAAAAACTTGATTTAAAAGTAATCAATGTCAGAAACACGTTATATAAAATATAAAATTTCACTAAAGACGAAAATTAATTAAATATTAATTCATTGATTGAAATGTTGTAAACTTTATGAAGACGATCTTTGAATCTGCATAACCTTCATATTAGAATAAAATTACATTTGTTAAAATATCGAAATAATTAATTCCGAAAAATTGGATTTAGTAAAAAAAAATCAAGTCCCAGCAGAGTTGTTCTATACTAATATAACTAATAATTTGATGATACATACTTATATTGTACTATAACTGTGTTAAAAGACTAGGTAAAAAAAACAAATTACAATGATCACTATGTTACATTATCTAAAAAATATTAAATCAATTCCCTTTACTAATTAGTTGTAATATATAAGTAGAATTAAAAAGAAAATGTTTTCATTGCTTGACACGATATTTTTTTAAAGTTTATATTATTTTTGTTTATTAATTTATTTTACCATAATAATCGCAATACTCAAATAAAAATTTAAGATAAAGTATTAAATAAAAGTAAAAATATTTGGTTCAAATTAATCCTGCTAATATTTATGTATCGCCCGCTAAAATATTAAATCATGTTTCCAATTAAAAAACAAAATTAAATGGTTGTATTTTGTAGCTTTAGATGTATATAGGATTTCTAAAGATTTCTTTCCTGACTTTTTAAGGATAATAATTAGTCATTCCTTTTTCCAACCCTTAAAAATCAGTAGCAAGATTCCACCGAAATACAATAACTAAGATAAAAACTTAAACTGAAACTACTGAAACAATATAATTCTAGGAACTATTTACTATTACGTCACTTGTACATGTCAGAATTTATTCAAAATAAAATGAAGTACACTTCTTAAAACAGGTGAATTTTCAGTTTCCGTTTTCTGAACAAGACCCATTGATTTTGAAAAAAAAATTAAGTTGTTTAAAAAGCGGTTCACATAAATTAGCGATATGAGCAAAATATAAACAAAAGCGTAACAAAAACCGCGCGTATTCCATTTCAAAATAAAATGAAATAGAATTTATATATTTTTAAATTTGAACTTTGAAAAAACGCGAGTTTAGCCTTTACATTTACTTACACTTCGTTACGTTTCCGGAAATAAAAAAAATCATGAAATGTAGATTTGACTAAAGGAATATATATATATATATATATATATATATATATATATATATACGTGTATATATAATTGTATGTAGCGTGTGTTTATGTGTAGATGTATATATGTATCGTCTTACCTTTTTCAGCTTTTTTATTTTGTATTTTGTATCTTAAAATTTCCTTAATGAGTATATACATACATACAATTTTCCACATATTTTTGCTACCTTCTAATGTGTTCTTCTAAGTAATTCACCAACAAAAATGGAGAGATGCGTTACACAATTCTATATATTACTGTGTACGCTGACTCTTCCCTGACCCGCATCTCTCTGTGTACCCTGCTCATCCTGAGCTTTACAATTTACTGTTAACCACATAAACAATGCGTCTCCGGAATATGAAATTCCTCGCACGCATCATGACCATATGCAATCTTATCGTCATTATCACAATAAAGTATTCACTCTACGCATAATTTCATTAATCTGAAGTAAGCTTTGCAATTTTATAGAACACTAGTAAAGTCTGGTTTTCAGGAAATATTAAGCTTTATTTATTGAGTTAACAATTAATACGCCACGTGATAATTATAAAGTATAAACACACATAATGTATTCTATAACATGTTCAAAAAATTTCTTCAAAATACATATTTTGATTGAATAGAAAGTAAATTTCCATTGTAAAGTAATTTAAAATTGTAGCGATCGTTTTGGTACCTATGTGTCTATATTTTAACAAACTTCAAATTATGTAAGTTACAAGAAAATATAGCGGCCTTTATAAAGTATAAACACACATATGAACATGTTCAAAAAATTTCTTCAAAATACATATTTTGATTGAATAGAAAGTCTATTTCCATTATAAAGTAATTTAAAATTGTAGCGATCGTCTTGGTACCTATGTGTCTATATTTTAACAATACTTCAAATTATGTAAGTTACAGAAAAATATAGCGGCCTTTTTAAAGTATGAACACACATATAAAGATGTTCAAAAAATTTCTTCAAAATACATATTTTCATTGAATAGAAAGTCTATTTCCATTGTAAAGTAATTTAAAAGTGTAGCGATCGTTTTGGTACCTATGTGTCTATATTTTAACAAAACTTCAAATTATGTAAGTTACTAGAAAATATAGCGGCCTTTTAATAGAAACATTGACACCTATTTATTTATATTGCAATGAAATTTAAAAACAACGGAAGTAAATAAGATCAAACATAAATATGAACTTTACATCGGTACCGAGTTATTTATTTCACTTTTTATTTATTTGTTTCTAAAATATACTTTTATTATAAAAAATATTGAAAAATTAATTATATTTTTAAGTGCATTTGCAAACTTTTTTAATGGACAGAATTCAAAATTTAGGTAAACTGAGCTGGATTTTATTTATTAAGTTATGCTTTCTGGTGAAGTCCCATTTGTGTTACAAATAGAGTTACAATACATGAAAGCTATCGACCAAGTACCTATAACATTACATAACGTATCGTAAGAATATTTCACCACCTCAGTTTAAAACTATTGAGATTTCCACGTTTTATTAAAACGTTTTACGACTTTTAAAGAATCCAGGTAAAAGGCAGTAACGTTTTCACGAAGCTTACTGACATCAGATGAAGGAATCTTAGCCAGACCTGCGGACGGAAAAGTGTTATTAATTATTTTACAGTAAATTCTTGAGAAAGGCGAGTAGACAGTTTAGGAATTATTGATGAAAAACTGGTCTCTTCAGGTCAAACTTAATTAAGAAATGTAAATATTAGTATCTTTAGAAATTATCAATTAATGAAAATGACAAATTATAGCAAACAATTAACTGATGAAATTTTCGAAAAATTATACAAACAATTTAGTTGGAGAAACACAAATAAATATTTATGTAAAAATAAATATAGAAATATTTATATAAAACCCATAATTTTTCAATAAATCATCTATTTCCAAAGCTTTCCGTATGGACATTTTGAGATACCTAATATGTTTTCTTTTTGCAGAAATATTTTCTGTTTATATGATTAATATTAATTTTACGGCGGTGCTGTTCCATACGGACAATAAATTTTAATATAGACCAACAATATTTACGTCTGTTTTACAATTTAATTATTTACACAACAATAAAAGAAAAAAATAATCATCTGTAAAATATAAATCATTATTATCCAGAAAAATCACGACTGCGAATCAAACCAATTAATTAAAAAAACATAAACAATTTCATTAAATAAAAAAGAAACAAATATGAAAATACATTTTCCAAGCTGTTCCAACGAGCATGTATTATATATATATATATATATATATATATATATATATATGTATATATATATATATATATATATATATATATATATATATATATATATATATATATATATATGCAATATTTTTTTCCTAAATATCGCTTTAAAGATACTATAATATTGCATTTCATATACGTCATATGCATTTCATAAATATCGCTTTAAAGATATTATAATAATGCTATTTACAACTACTTCGGTCACAAAAATGGCTAATTCAAAATTTATATAGCAATTAAAAAAAATAAAAACGAACGCAAAAATAAAAAGTAGAACTTTTGCCTACTTTTATTGATAATGCAACCGGGGACGATTTCATAGTACTTTAGGATTATTAATCCACTGCTTACTAACTGCGTTAACTGCTAAGAATACCTTTAGGCGGTGATTTCACGTTTCGTGGTTATCATTCTAGCTATTCTGTAAACACATAAGAAAATTTATATAACTTTTTAAATTCGTAATGAAATTTTATTATTTGCCTTTTTAGGTATACCTTACAAAAATACGCTGGTTAATATAATATGGCCTAATAATATTATGCCAAATTTTGCAGTTTCTGCGTGAAACTATGTCTGAGAAAATTGGCTGTGACAGATAGACACAAACACATGCATGATGTTATGAGAGTCCTATTTCTTTTCCTTTTGAAAATATAAAAAAAATCCATATATACATATATATATACATATACATATATAATAATTGAGATGTTTAAGACGCAGACTTTCATTTTATTATCTCGAAATGAAAATAAATAAAAAACCGCGTGCACTTTACAGCAACAGACCCAAAAATTTCTTGTGAAGCCATTTTTTTATATAATCCTTAACGTCTTTATTAGTCAGCATCGTTCTCATATTCCCTTCGCTGTCTTACTTCACCCGCCTTTCACTTATCGCCCGCCCTCAGAGTGCCCGCCTTCAGTGCCCGCCCTAGAGGGGACAGCTACCAGTTTGTGTTCTCGTGTTTTACGGAGGGATGATAAATTAAACATTAAATATTTTACTTATTTTTGTCCTTGACGTGATTTTGCCTTTGTGGTCTCATTAGCGGCGTTTTTTACTTTTTAAAGCTTTTGTCTTAAAACGAAAGCACGAAGCGGTATCCAGCTATGGCATGTTGTGTTTATATTGAATGGAGAAAAAGAAAAGTTCATTACTTGCAGGGACAATACACATCGTTTTACAATTTAATAATATAGACATATAAAATAAGACGTGTTTTTATTTATATTTTAGTTGCAAATAAATGAACTCGGTGCAGCAATATAAATATGCTGCATTACTAAACTGTACTCTTTAGAAGAAGCTAGGGAAATTATATTATTTTAACATACTCCTCTCATTCCTAGAGCTACCGCACTCTGATTTAATGAAAATTAATATTTCCTTTATAATGATTTATACAGGTGACATACGGTAAAGACACTAGGTTCCTACAGAATAATTACAATTTTGTCACGATTATAACTTTAAGTCTAATCATATTCACTGTTTCAAAATCAAACTATACTTGAAAGATTTATACAGTTTTTTACTCCTCGTTTAAAAAAAATTTTCTCCTACCAGTATTTTTAAATAAAGTGACTCGGTTGAGTTTAAATTCCATATTGTTAGAGTTAAATATTGTGTGTGACAATTTTTAGATTTTCCTTTGTGTGTATACGAAAAATCTAAAACTTCTTGGCATCTAACTTCTGAGCGTTTTGAGAAAATCGATAGAATACGATCTCGTGCACATAAAGACGTCAAGAATCGTGAGTAAAAAAGATTTTTAATTTTTAATCTGAACACTAAATAAAATAGATGGCTTCTTATATGATAAATATATGCGAAATTAAATAGAAAATTTACACTAATATGGTAAAGATGCTGTTTTTAAGTTAACATTGAAGGTCTCAAGCAGATAATTTATCATTTAACTTTGGATTCCAACTCCTCACTCATGATGCAGGGGTACTGCTTGCAGCAAGATCGCTGTTATTGAATTCCTGTTGCAACTCGTCAGTCCTTGTGCTAAAATGGCACTGCCTACCAACACAGTGAGACTTGCGAAATTACTATTTTCTAATTAGTATTATGGGTCTCAGCAGAAACACTTGTTTTGAAATCCGAATTCCAACTCAATAGTTTTTATACTGTGGGGAGGATGCAGTACAAAGTAAGGTTAAGATTTGTGTTGGAACTACGTGATGTAGAAATATTTCTAAAGATCGATATTTTTGCTAATTTCCCACCTGAAGATATTGTCTTACAACGAAACCGAGGTCGTAGTAAAGAATTTAAATAAAACAGAAATAATACTACATCACGTAGTTTCATTTAGTTGTGAATAATGAATTTCTACAAATTTTTGTGTTGGACTTTTCTTGGGTTGTTTAATATAAATTTCATTGAAAGTCAAATTAAAGAGCATTCATATATCGATTAACAAAACTTACATATTTTGAAGTATTATTTAGAATCAATATGTTTCTGTACAAAAATCAATACATTAACTTTAAAGTATTTTTCATAATATATGCATGTAACTAAATACATTAAGAAGACCTCAAATGCAATGATTGTAAAAGTTAAAATTAATTTTCTATTAAATTGCTATATAAAAGTCAAGAAAATATATTTTTTGAACATGTTTAAACCGGCGGAACCATAGGACCATAGGAATAACAAACTTCAAAATTTTTCCAATACAAAAAAACTCAATGTTTATAGAAGACAAAAAAATTTATTAACATTTTGTAAAACTGCAGAACTTCCGCCAGAAAAAATAAAATGAAGGTATTAAAAAAGTAGTCAAGGCTTTATATAATAATAAAGAATTGTGAGTTTACACAGGGCCCAGGTACTTAGAAAATTATGTTCATTACTTTCACAATCCGGCGATATTGCAGAGCGTTGTTCAGGTAGTTAGCATTTAATTACAAGGCTTAGGTTGTACGAGGTACACAGCAGAGGGATCAGCGCAAGGTACACAAGTTTACATACCTACATTGTAATATATGATGTATGTCGGGTACACAAGTTTACATACCTACATTTTAATATATGAATGTATGTACCCGAATTTTTTTTCATTTTAAACAAGGTATAAGAAAATGTTTAGAAAATTACATTTCTTTTCTAAGTATATAACATAAGAAGAAAAAGAATAAGAAAACATATTATGATTCAAAATGATTTTTTCATAGTAAGCATTTTCTTAAATGTGCAAATTAAAACTAATAGAAATGTAAGAAAAACAATAGAAAAGAAACAAAAATGAAGAGATTTCTAAAATTCATGATCGATGATGCCATTTTTTCTAAGACGTTTACTTATCTCTTCGAAAAATCAAAGGAATATAATTTGTTTTTAAATAGCAACTTGAATAATAAAAGTTGCAAAGCTGGTTTTTACGTTTGTTTTCATGTTCCTGGTAATGGAACAGGTAATGGTTCCTGGTAATGGAACCTTCCCCCCACAGTCAGTTAATTCCTTCCTATTTAGTCACTAACGCTGTCCTTTCACCAAACGATATTAGTCGTCGGAGCCGGATGAGTTTAGGCGGATATACTAAGCGGGGTCGACCAAGAAATTATGTTTAATTTCTTATTCTTGCTTTGCTTCTATCAACATAATATGATTATATGTATTTATATATGTATATATATATATATATATATATATATATATATATATATATATATGTATATAAATATTTATTTATTTTTTTTCTTTTTTTTTTTACAACTGTTACTTTCGTGAAATATTGAGCTGGTAATTGTTTTACCCCTCTCCCCTCGTGTCGTTTTTTTTCACTTTTCACTAAAAGAAAAAATATTATGAATGCAAGTAAGAAGTAATATGTAGGATACAGTACTAAATAAGGTTAAGATTTGTGTTGGATCTTTATTTGGGTTGTTTTATGTAAAGTTCATTGACAGTCAAATTAGGATTCGTCCATATATCGATTAACGAAACTTAAAATATTCTGAAGTACTATTTAAAATCAATATGGTACTGCGCAAAGATCAATGCATTTACTTTATAATAACACTTTTCAAGATATATGTAAGTAAATAAATAAATTGAGAAGACCTTAAATGCAATGTGTGTGTGTGAGAGAGTGTGTGTGTGTGTGAAAGCGCGCGCGCGCGTGTGTGTGTGTCTGTGTATGTGTGTGTGTTTGACTCTGTGTTTGTGTGTGTTTGTGTGAGTGTGTGCGAGCGCGCGCCGCGTGTGTGTGTGTGTGTATGTGTATTAAAACAATTTTCTTTTGAACGTTATACTTGATAGTGTACAATCTTTCTTAAAGTATGGGCATCGACGTGTGGTTCTGACGAGTTGATTCGCGAACAGACAAATAAACAAACAAGCTTTTCGCTTTGAAAAGTAGTATCAATTTTGACTCAGTCAAGTAAGAAATGAAGGAGCCGTGTGTAAAAATGTTTTTCGTCTATTTTTCTTGTTTTCATTTGTGTACGAATATTTTTCATATTTTAAAACTTTTGGCATGACACCGAAAACCAGCTTTAATTATTAAGCAAAATTTTCCTGATGAAAACTTTATTGATTTATATATAAATATAAAGCAAAAAAAAACAAAACATGCCTGTGACCTTTCGCTGACCCCTAGTTGTCAGTATACCCTGCTCAAACTGAGCTTTACAATTTAATGTTGGCTACATAAATAACGCGCTGGAATACCTCCGGAATATGAAAGCTGTGATCCGTAGCGCAAACCCGTGTAATCTCCAATTTCTTCATTATTTTAATGTAGCCTTCACCGGATGTCTTTAATTCATTGTTCTGACGGAAGCTCTGTCGTTTGGGCCACTATTAAAGTCTTGTTTTCATTAAATGTTAAGTTTTTTTATTTAAAATGTTATTGCAGATTATTGCTCCTACGGGTCCCGGTATATATAAAGTACAGGCACGCATGTATTGTGATTAATTTTAGAAAGAGTGCGTTGATTTTGTACTGCCATTCTACGGTATTTTTTATTTATTTACTTATATCTAAGAGGTTTTTTTATTCAAGACTTAAAATCATTCACACGGGACAAAAATATAAGTAAAGGAAGTAATTTTTGACGGCAATTACCAATAATGGTTAGTGGATAGATTTAAATATCTAGGAAAATGTTAGTGGTAATGGTTTTTTAATAAAATAATTAAACACTAAGGCGAGAATTTGGTTAAAGTTAGGTAAATAAAAATACGATGTAAGATATAGAAGTCCAGATAATTGACTGAATTTCATTCTGATGGACATGCCGACATACAAATGTGGCACAAAAACAGAAATAACTACATATGGAAGTTGTAATAAAAATGCCATCGATAGACGATAGGGTCCACGAGAGATCTACCAGCACCAAATAAAATTATCTTGGTGACGTCTGCGGACGTCAACGAGCTGATAAGCGTTTTATAGTAGACTTTTTGAATAAAATAAGTATACAGCTAAGGATTTACCGCTGAATAAATTATTTTCTAGAACCGGAAAAAATAAAAAAAAACATAAATATTAATATGGTTGCAGATCATAAATTTTGGTAAATAACAGATTGATACAAATAAATAAAAAATAACATTTCAGAAAAATTTTACAAAAAATTTTATTATTGTTCAGAAAATGACGAGCTATTTGCGCTTATTTTTATATGGTTTTTGAACAATGCATTTCATTTTAATACGAATACATTCTGATGTGTACAAGTGATCTAATAGTAAAAAGTCCTAGAATTATATTATTTCAGTAGTTTATTTTAGGTTTTTAGGATTAGTTATTTTATTTCAGCCGAATCTTGTTACTTATTTTTGTGGATCGAAAATATGAATGGCTAATTATCATCTTCAGAAAATTAAGAAAGAAGCCGTAAATCTATATACGTAAATTTAGAAATCGTATATACATATTTACTATCCATTTAACGCTACAAAATATAACTATTTTATTTTGTTTGTTAATTGGACATATAAGCAAATATTTCAGCCTGCTGTGCAATTGTATTTGCAGGGCTGATTTTAATAAAATATATTTACTTATAATTAGTACTTTATTTTTATTTTCATTCGGGTATTGCGATTATAATGTTAAAAAAATAATAAACGAAATAAACACACACACATATACATATATATATATATATATATATATATATATATATATATATATATATATATATATATATATATATATATATAATTTTATTTATTTTTCACAGTAAAAGCAAATTTTTCTGTATTAATTCATTAGATATTTTAGCCATTCAAGTTTTGTTCTAACAAGAATAAGAAGACTCAAACTGTATTCATAAAAGTTATAACAATTAAATTAATATAATAATTTTCGCTTTTTGATAAAATTTCTTAAACTTTATACCGTTTTTTAATATTTATCGTTTTTCCATTACGTTTTTTTAAAAAACTTAGTCTAATACCATAATACCCCTTCGCAACTAGACAATATTTTAAGAATACCTTTAGGCGGTGATTTCACGTTTCGTGGTTATCACTCTAGCTATGCTGTGAACACATAAGAAAATTTATATAACTTTTTAAATTCGTAATGAATTTTTATTATTTGCCTTTTTAGGTATACCTTACAAAAATGCGCTGTTTAATATAATATGGCCTAATAATATTATGCCAAATTTTGCAGTTTCTGCGTGAAACTGTGTCTGAGAAAATTGGCTGTGACAGATAGACACAAACACATGCATGATGTTATGAGAGTCCTATTTCGTTTCCTTTTGAAAATATAAAAAAATCCATATACATATATAATAATCGAGATGTTTAAGACGCAGACTTTTATTTTATTATCTCAAAATGAAAATAAATAAAAAACCGCGTGCACTTTACAGCAACAGCCCCAAAAATTTCTCGTGAAGCCATTTTTTTATATAATCCTTAACGTCTTTATTAGTCAACATCGTTCTCATATTCCCTTCGCTGTCTTACTTCACCCGCCTTTCACTTATCGCCCGCCCTCAGAGTGCCCGCCTTCAGTGCCCGCCCTAGAGGGGACAGCTACCAGTTTGTGTTCTCGTTTTTTACGGAGGGATGATAAATTAAACATTAAATACTTTACTAATTTTTTTCCTTGACGTGATTTTGCATTTGTGGTCTCATTAGCGGCGTTTTTTACTTTTTATAGCTTTTGTCTTAAAACGAAAGCACAAAGCGGTATCCAGCTATGGCATGTTGTGTCAGGCATTCAATATAAAATGGAGAAAAATAAAAGTTCATTACTTGCAGGGATAAAACACATCGTTTTACAATTTAATAATATAGACATATAAAATAAGACGTGTTTTTATTTATCTCTTAGTTGCAAATAATTGAACTCAGTGCAACAATATAAATATGTTGCAATACTAAACTGTACTCTTTAGAAGAAGCTAGGGAAATAATATTATTTTAACATACCCCTCTCTTTCATAGAGCTACCGCACTCTGATTTAATGAAAATTAATATTTCCTTTATAATGATTTATACAGGTGTCATATGGTAAAAGACACTAGGTTCTTACAGAATAATTACAATTTTGTCACGATTATGACTTTAAGTCTAATCGTATTCAATGTTTCAAAATCAAACTATACTTGAAAGATTTATACTGTTTTTTACTCCTCGTTTAAAAAAAATTTTCTCCTATCAGTATTTTTAAATAAAGTGACTCGTTTGAGTTTAAATTCCATATTGTTAGAGTTAAATACTGTGTGTGACAATTTTTAGACTTTCCTTGGAGTGTATACGAAAAATCTAAAACTTCTTGGCATCTAACTTCGGATCGTTTTGAGAAAATCGATAGAATACGATCTCGTGCAAATAAAGATGTCAAGAATCGTGAGTAAAATGATTTTTAATTTTTAATCTGAACACTAAATAAAATAGATGGCTTCTTATATGATAAATATATGCGAAATTAAATAGAACATTTACACTAACTATGGTAAAAATGCTGTTTTTATATTAACATTGAAGGTCTCAAGTAGATAAATTATCATTTAACTTCGGATTCCAACTCCTCACTTATGATGCAGGGGTACTGCTTGCAGCAAGATCGCTGTCATTGAATTCCTGTTGCAACTCGTCAGTCCTTGTGCTAAAATGGCACTGCCTACCAACAGAGTGAGACTTGCGAAATTACTATTTTTTAATTAGTATTATAGGTCTCAGCAGAAACACTTTCTTTGATATCCGAGTTCCAACTCAATAGTGTTTATACTGTGGGGAAGGATGCAGTACCAAGTAAGGTTAAGATTTGTGTTGGAACTATGTGATGTAGTAATATTTCTAAAGGTCGATATTTTTGCTAATTGCCCACCTGAAGACATTGTCTTACAACGAAACCTAGGTCGTGGTATAGAATTTAAATAAAGTGGAAATAATACTACATCACGTAGTTTCATTTGATTGTGAATAATGTTTTTCTACAAAATTAACGCCAAATATATTCAATATTTGTGTTGGATTTTTCTTGGGTTGTTTAATGTAAATTTCATTGAAAGTCAAATTAAAGAACATTCATATATCGATTGACAAAACTTACATATTTTGAAGTATTATTTAGAATCAATATGTCACTGTACAAAAATCAATACATTAACTTTAAAGAATTGTTCATAATATGCGCATGTAATTAAATAAATTTAGAAGACCTCAAATGCAATGTTTGTAAAAGTCAGAATTAATTTTCTAATGAATTACTATACACAAGTTAAGAAAATATATTTTTTGAACATGTTTATACCGGCGGAACCATAGGACCATAGGAATAACAAATTTCAAAATTTTTCTAATACAAAAAACTCAATGTTTATTGAAGACAAGAACATTTATTAACATTGTGTAAAACTGCAGAACTTCCGCCAGAATAAATAAAATGAAGGTAATAAAAAAGTAGTCAAGGGTTTATGTAATAATGAAGAATTGTGAGTTTACACAGGGCCCAGATACTTTCGAATATTATGTTCATTACTTTCATAATCCGGCGATATTCCAGAGCGTTGTTTACGTACATTTAATTACAAGGCTTAAGTTATATGAGGTACACAGCAAAGGGGTCAGCGCAAGGTACACAAGTTTATGTACCTACATTGTAATATATGATGTATGTACCCGAATTTTTCTTCATTTTAAACAAGGTATAAGAAAATGTTTAGAAAATTAAATTTCATTTCTAAGGTAACACAAGAAGAAAAAGAATAAGAAAACATATTATGATTCAAAATGATTTTTTCATAGTAAGCATTTTCTTAAATGTGCAAAGGAAAACTAATAGAAATGTAAGAAAAACAATAAAAAAGAAACAAAAATGAAGATATTTCTAAAATTCATGATCGATGATGCCATTTTTTCCAAAACGTTTACTTATCTCTTCCAAAAATCAAAGGAATATAATTTGTTTTTAAACAGCAACTTAAATAATAAAAGTTGCAAAGCTGGTTTTTACATTTGTTTTCATGTTCCTGGTAATGGAACCCCTCCCTTCCTTCCGCATCCAGTTAATTCCTTCCTTTTAGTCACTTTCACCAAAACGATATTAGTCGTCGGAACCGGATGTATGTAGGCAGATATACTAGGCGGGGTCAACCAAGAAATTATGTTTAATTTCTTATTCTTGCTTTGCTTCAATCAACATAATATGATTATATGTATTTATATATATATATATATATATATATATATATATATATATATATACATGTATATATATATATGTATTTTTTTTTCTTTTTTTTACAACTGTTACTTTGGTGAAATATTGAGCTGGTAATTGTTTCACCCCTCTCCCCCTCGTGCCGTTTTTTTCAGTTTTCACTAAAAGAAAAAATATTATGAATGCAAGTAAGAAGTAATATGTAGGATACAGTACTAAATAAGGTTAAGATTTGTGTTGGATCTTTATTTGGGTTGTTTAATGTAAACTTCATTGAAAGTCAAATTAAGATTCGTCCATATATCGATTAATGAAACTTAAAATATTCTAAAGTACTATATAAAATCAATATGTTACTACGCAAAGACCATTGCATTTACTTTAAAATAACACTTTTCAAGATGTATGTAAGTAAATAAATCAATTGAGAAGACCTTAAATGCAGTGTGTTCGTGTGTGTGTGTGTGTGTCGGTGTCCGTGAGTGTGTGTGTGTGTTCGTGTGTGTGTCGGTGTCCGTGCGTGTGTGTGTGTGTGTGTGTATGTTCGCGTGTGTGTGTGTGTGTCTGTGTGTGTGTCAGTGTGTGTGTGTGTGTGTGTGTATGTTCGCGTGTGTGTGTGTGTGTGTGTCTGTGTGTGTGTCAGTGTGTGTGTGTGTGTGTTTGTGTGTGTTTGTGTGTGTTTGTGTGTATATATATATACTTGATAGTGTACAATATTTCTTAAAGTATGGGCATCGACGTGTGGTTCTGATGATTTGATTCACGAACAAACAAATAAACAAACAAACTTTTCGCTTTGAAAAGTAGTATAAATTTTGACTCAATCAAGTAAGAACTGAAAGAGCCGTGTGTAAAAATGTTTTTCGTCTATTTTTCTTGTTTTCATTTCTGTACGAGTATTTTCATATTTTAAAACTTTTGGCGTAACACCGAAAACCAAATTTAATTATTAATCAAAATTTTCCTGATGAAAACTTTATTGCTTTATATATAAATATAAAGCCAAGAAAAGATACGCTATACAATTTTAACATATTTCTGAAAAACAAAACATGACTGTGACCTTTCGCTGACCCCTAGTTGTCAGTATACCCTGCTCAAACTGAGCTTTACAATTTAATGTTGGCCTGGTAAACAACGCGCTGGAATACCTCCGGAATATGAAAGCTGTGATCCGTAGCGCAAACTCGTGTAATCTCCCATTTCTTCATTATTTTAATGTAGCCTTCACCGGATGTCTTTAATTCATTGTTCTGACGGAAGCTCTGTTATTTGGGCCACTATTAAAGTCTTGTTTTCACTAAATATTAAGTTTTTTTATTTAAAATGTTATTGCAGATTATTGCTCCTACGGGTCCCGGTATATATAAAGTACAGGCACGCATGTGTTGTGATTTTGTACTGCTATTCTATGGTATTCTTTTTTTATTTACTTATAACTAAAAGGTTTTTTTATTCAAGATTTAAAATCATTCGCACGGGCCCAAAATATAAATAAAGGAAGTAATGTTTTATGGTAATTACAAATAAGTGTGTAAATCTTACAAATAGTGGACAGATTTAAATATTTAGAAAAATGTTAGTGGTAATGGTTTATAATGGTTTTAGTGGTAAATTTTATGGGTAATGGTCGTTTTTTATTAAAACAATTAAACAATAAGGCGAGAATTTGGTTAAAGTTTGGTAAATAAAAATACGATGCAAGATATAGAAGTCCAATTAATTGAGTTAATTTTATTCTGATGGACATGCCGACATAAAAATGTGGCACAAAAAAAAATAAATAACTATATATAGAAGTTGTAATAAAAACGCCATGGATAGACGATAGGGTCCACGAGAGATCTACCAGTACCAAATAAAATTATCTTGGTGACGTCTGCGGACGTCAACGAGCTGATAAGCGTTTTATAGTAGACTTTTTGAATAAAATAAGTATACAGCTAAGGATTTACCGCTGAATAAATTATTTTCTAGAACCGGAAAAAATTTAAAAAAACATAAATATTAATATGGTTGCAGATCATAAATTTTGGTAAATAACAGATTGATACAAATAAATAAAAAATAACCTTTCAGAAACATTTTACAAAAAATTTTATTATTGGTCAGAAAATGATGAGCTATTTGCGCTTATTTTTATATGGTTTTTGAACAATGTACTTCATTTTAATACGAATACATTCTGATGTGTACAAGTGATCTAATAGTAAAAAGTCCTAGAATTATATTATTTCAGTGGCTTTATTTTAGGTTTTTGGGATTAGTTATTTTATTTCAGCCGAATCTTGTTACCTATTTTTGTGGATCGAAAATAGGAATGGCTAATTATCATCTTCAGAAAATTAAGAAAGAAGCCTTAAATCTATATACGTAAATTTGAAATCATATATACATATTTACTATCCATTGAACGCTACAAAATATAACTATTTTATTTTGTTTGTTAATTGGACATATAAGTAAATATTTTAGCCTGCTGTACAAATGTATTTGTAGGGCTGATTTTAATAAAATATATTTACTTAAAAAAATAATAAATGAAATAAACACACACACACATATATATATATATATATATACATATATATATATATATATATATATATATACACATATATATATAATTTTATTTTTTTTTCAAAAGCAAATTTTTCTGTATTAATTCATAAGATATTTTAGCCATTCAACTTTTGTTCTAACAAGAATAAGAAGACTCAAACTGTCTTTATAAAAGTTATAACAATTAAATTAATATAATAATTTTTGCTTTTTGATAAAATTTCTTAAACTTTAAACCGTTTTTTAATATTTATTGTTTTTCCATTACGTTTTTTTAAAAAACTTAGTCTAATACCATAATACCCCTTCGCAACTAGACAATATTTTAAGAATAACTTTAGGCAGTGATTTCACGTTTCGTGGTTATCACTCTAGCTATGCTGTGAACAAATAAGAAAATTTATATAACTTTTTAAATTCGTAATGAAATTTTATTATTTGCCTTTTTACATATATCTTACAAAAAATACCCTGTTTAATATAATGTGGCCTAATAATATTATGCCAAATTTTGCAGTTTTTGCGTGAAATTGTGTCTGAGAAAATTGGCTGTGACAGATAGACACAAACACATGCATGATGTTATGAGAGTCATATTTCTTTTCCTTTTGAAAATATAAAAAAATCCATATACATATATAATAATCGAGATGTTTAAGACGCAGACTTTTATTTTATTATCTCAAAATGAAAATAAATAAAAAACCGCGTGCACTTTACAGCAACAGCCCCAAACATTTTTTTATATAATCCTTCACGTCTTTATTAGTCAGCATCGTTCTCATATTCCCTTCGCTATCTTACTTCACCCGCCTTTCACTTATCGCCCGCCCTCAGAGTGCCCGCCTTCAGTGCCCGCCCTAGAGGGGACTGCTACCAGTTTTTGTTCTCGTGTTTTACGGAGGGATGATAAATTAAACATTAAATATTTTACTTATTTTTTTCCTTGACGTGATTTTGCCTTTGTGGTCTCATTAGCGGCGTTTTTTACTTTTTAAAGCTTTTGTCTTAAAACGAAAGCACGAAGCGGTATCCAGCTATAGCATGTTGTGTTTATATTGAATGGAGAAAAATAAAAGTTCATTGCTCGCAGGGATAATGCACATCGTTTTACAATTTAATAATATAGACATATAAAATAAGACATGTTTTTATTTATATTTTAGTTGCAAATAAATGAACTCGGTGCAGCAATATAAATATGCTGCAATACTAAACTGTACTGTTTAGAAGAAACTAGGGAAATAATATTATTTTAACATACTCCTCTCATTCCTAGAGCTACCGCACTCTGATTTAATAAAAATTAATATTTTCTTTATAATGATTTATACAGGTGACATACGGTAAAGACACTAGGTTCCTACAGTATAATTACAATTTTGTCACGATTATAACTTTAAGTCTAATCATATTCACTGTTTCAAAATCAAGCTATACTTAAAAGATTTATACTGTTTTTTACTCCTCGTTTAAAAAATTTTTCTCCTACCAGTATTTTCAAATAAAGTGACTCGTTTGAGTTTAAATTCCATATCGTCAGAGTTAAATACTATGTGTGACAATTTTTAGACTTTCCTTAGTGTGTATACGAAAAATCTAAAACTTCTTGGCATCTAACTTCTGATCGTTTTGAGAAAAGCGATAGAATACGATCTCGTGCAAATAAAGATGTCAAGAATCGTGAGTAAAATGATTTTTCATTTTTAATCTGGCCACTAAATAAAATATATGGCTTCTTATAGGATAAATCTATGTGAAATTAAATAGAACCTTTACACTAACTATGGTAAAAATGCTGTTTTTATATTAATATTGAAGGTCTCAAGCAGATAATTTATCATTTAACTTCGGATTCCAACTCCTCACTCATGATGCAGCGGGGGTACTGCTTGCAGCAAGATCTCTGTCACTGAATTTCTGTTGCAATTCGTCAGTCCTGGTGCTAAAATGGTACTGCCTACCAACAGAGTGAGACTTACGAAATTACTATTTTTTTAATTAGTGTTGTGGGTCTCAGCAGAAACACTTTCTTTGACATCCGAGTTCCAACTCAATAGTTTTTATACTGTGGGGAAGGATGCAGTACCAATTTAGGATAAAATTTGTGTTGGAACTACGTTGTGTAGTATTATTTCCAAAGGTCGATATTTTTGCTAATTGCCCACCTGAAGTCTTACAACGAAACCTAGGTCGTGGTAAGGAATTTAAATAAATTAGAAATAATACTACATCACATAGTTTCATTTAGTTGTGAATAATGCATTTCTACAAAATTAACGCCAAATATATTACACATTTTTGTGTTGGATTTTTCTTGGGTTGTTTAATGTAAATTTCATTGAAAGTCAAATTAAAAAGCATTCATATATCGATTAACAAAACTTACATATTTTGAAGTATTATTTAGAATCTATATGTTACTGTGCAAAAATCAATAGATTAATTTAAAATGGTATTTTTCATAATACATGCATGTAACTAAATAAATTTAGAAGACATCTAATGCAATGTTTCTAACCGTCGAAATTAATTTTCTATTAAATTACTATATACAAGTCAACAAAATATATTTGTTGAACACGTTTAAACCAGCGGAACCATAGGACCATAGGAACTTCAAAATTTTCCTAATACAGAAAAACTCAATATTTATTGAAGACAAAAAATTTATTAACATTTTGTAAAACGGCAGAACTTCCGCCAGAATAAATAAAATGAAGGTAATAAAAAAGTAGTCAAGGGTTTATATAATAATGAAGAATTGTGAGTTTCCACATCCGAATTGTGAATTGTGAGTTTCCACATAATTAAATGCTAACTTCGTGAACAACGCTCTGGAATATCCGGCGATATTCCAGAGCGTTGTTCACGAAGTTAGCATTTAATTACAAGGCTTAGGTTGTATGAGGTACACGGCAGAGGGATCAGCCCAAGGATACGGGTACACAAGTTTACATATCCACATTGAAATATATGAATGTATGTACCCGAATTTTTCTTCATTTTAAACAAGGTATAAGCAAATGTTTAGGAAATTAAATTTCATTTCTATGGTATTTAACACAAGGACAAAAAGAATAACATATTATGATTCAAAGTGATTTTTTCATAGTAAGCATTTTCTTAAATGTGCAAAGGAAAACTAATAGAAATGTAAGAAAAACAATAGAAAAGAAACAAAAATGAAGAGATTTCTAAAATTCATAATCGATGATGCCATTTTTTCTAAGACGTTTACTTATCTCTTCGAAAAATCAAAGGAATATAATTTGTTTTTAAATAGCTACTTGAATAATAAAAGTTGCAAAGCTGGTTTTTACATTTGTTTTCATGTTCCTAGTAATGGAAAACCTCCCTTCCCCCCACAGTCAGTTAATTCCTTCCTTTTAGTCACTAACGCTGTTCTTTGACTAAACGATATTAGTCGTCGGAACCGAATGTATGTAGGCGGAAATACTAGGCGGGGTCAACCAAGAAATTATGTTGAATTTCTTATTCTTGCTCTGTTTCTATCAACATAATATGATTATATGTATTTATATATATAAATATACATATATATATATATATATATATATATATATATATATATATTTTTTTTTTTTCTTTTTTTACTACTGTTACTTTGGTGAAATATTGAGCTGGTAATTGTTTCACCCCTCTCCCCCTCGTGCCGTTTTTTTGCAGTTTTCACTAAAAGAAAAAATATTATGAATGCAAGTAAGAAGTAATATGTAGGATACAGTACTAAATAAGGCTAAGGTTTGTGTTGGACCTTTATTTGGGTTGTTTAATGTAAACTTCATTGACAGTCGAATTAAGATTCGTACATATATCGATTAATGAAACTTAAAATATTCTGAAGTACTATATAAAATTAAATATGTTACGACGCAAAAACCAATGCATTTACTTTAAAATAACACTTTTCAAGATGTATGTAAATAAATAAATCAATTGAGAAGACCTTAAATGCAGTGTGTGTGTGTGTGTATGTGTGTGTGTCTGTGTATGTGTTTGTGTGTGTGTCCCTGTCCGTGTGTGTGTGTGTCCGTGTGTGTCCGTGTGTGTTTGTGTGTGTGTGTGTGTGTGTGTGTGTGTGTGTTTGTGTGTGTTTGTGTGTATGTATGTGTATCTGTGTATGTGTGTGTGTGTGTGTGTGTGCGTGCGCGCGCGCGTGTTTTTGTGTGTGTATGTGTGTGTATCTGTGTATGTGTGTGTATGTGTGTGTGTGTGTGTGTGTCTGTGTGTGTGTGTGTGTGTGCGTGTTTTTGTGTGTGTTTGTATTTGTTTGTGTGTATATATACTTGATAGTGTACAATCTTTCTTAAAGTATGCACATCGACGTGTGGTTCTGATGATTTGATTCGCGAACAGACAAATAAACAAACAAGCTTTTCGCTTTGAAAAGTAGTATAAATTTTGGCTCAATCAAGTAAGAACTGAAGGAGCCGTGTGTAAAAATGTTTTTCGTCTATTTTTCTTGTTTTCATTTCTGTATGAGTATTTTCATATTTTAAAACTTTTGGCATAACACAGAAAACCAAATTTAATTATTAATCAAAATTTTCCTGATGAAAACTTTATTGCTTTATATATAAATATAAAGCCAAGAAAAGATACGCTATACAATTTTAACATATTTCTGAAAAACAAAACATGCCTGTGACCTTTCGCTGACCCCTAGTTGTCAGTATACCCTGCTCAAACTGAGCTTTACAATTTAATGTTGGCCTGGTAAACAACGCGCTGGAATACCTCCGGAATATGAAAGCTGTGATCCGTAGCGCAAACTCGTGTAATCTCCCATTTCTTCATTATTTTAATGTAGCCTTCACCGGATGTCTTTAATTCATTGTTCTGACGGAAGCTCTGTTATTTGGGCCACTATTAAAGTCTTGTTTTCATTAAATATTAAGTTTTTTTATTTAAAATGTTATTGCAGATTATTGCTCCTACGGGTCCCGGTATATATAAAGTACAGGCACGCATGTGTTGTGATTTTGTACTGCTATTCTATGGTATTCTTTATTTATTTACTTATAACTAAAAGGTTTTTTTATTCAAGATTTAAAATCATTCGCACGGGCCCAAAATATAAATAAAGGAAGTAATGTTTTATGGTAATTACAAATAAGTGTGTAAATCTTACAAATAGTGGACAGATTTAAATATTTAGAAAAATGTTAGTGGTAATGGTTTATAATGGTTTTAGTGGTAAATTTTATGGGTAATGGTCGTTTTTTATTAAAACAATTAAACAATAAGGCGAGAATTTGGTTAAAGTTTGGTAAATAAAAATACGATGCAAGATATAGAAGTCCAATTAATTGAGTTAATTTTATTCTGATGGACATGCCGACATAAAAATGTGGCACAAAAAAAAATAAATAACTATATATAGAAGTTGTAATAAAAACGCCATGGATAGACGATAGGGTCCACGAGAGATCTACCAGTACCAAATAAAATTATCTTGGTGACGTCTGCGGACGTCAACGAGCTGATAAGCGTTTTATAGTAGACTTTTTGAATAAAATAAGTATACAGCTAAGGATTTACCGCTGAATAAATTATTTTCTAGAACCGGAAAAAATTTAAAAAAACATAAATATTAATATGGTTGCAGATCATAAATTTTGGTAAATAACAGATTGATACAAATAAATAAAAAATAACCTTTCAGAAACATTTTACAAAAAATTTTATTATTGGTCAGAAAATGATGAGCTATTTGCGCTTATTTTTATATGGTTTTTGAACAATGTACTTCATTTTAATACGAATACATTCTGATGTGTACAAGTGATCTAATAGTAAAAAGTCCTAGAATTATATTATTTCAGTGGCTTTATTTTAGGTTTTTGGGATTAGTTATTTTATTTCAGCCGAATCTTGTTACCTATTTTTGTGGATCGAAAATAGGAATGGCTAATTATCATCTTCAGAAAATTAAGAAAGAAGCCTTAAATCTATATACGTAAATTTGAAATCATATATACATATTTACTATCCATTGAACGCTACAAAATATAACTATTTTATTTTGTTTGTTAATTGGACATATAAGTAAATATTTTAGCCTGCTGTACAAATGTATTTGTAGGGCTGATTTTAATAAAATATATTTACTTAAAAAAATAATAAATGAAATAAACACACACACACATATATATATATATATATATATACATATATATATATATATATATATATATATACATATATATATAATTTTATTTTTTTTTCACAGTAAAAGCAAATTTTTCTGTATTAATTCATAAGATATTTTAGCCATTCAACTTTTGTTCTAACAAGAATAAGAAGACTCAAACTGTCTTTATAAAAGTTATAACAATTAAATTAATATAATAATTTTTGCTTTTTGATAAAATTTCTTAAACTTTATACCGTTTTTTAATATTTATTGTTTTTCCATTACGTTTTATTAAAAAACTTAGTCTAATACCATAATACCCCTTCGCAACTAGACAATATTTTAAGAATACCTTTAGGCGGTGATTTCACGTTTCGTGGTTATCACTCTAGCTATGCTGTGAACAAATAAGAAAATTTATATAACTTTTTAAATTCGTAATGAAATTTTATTATTTGCCTTTTTACATATATCTTACAAAAAATACGCTGTTTAATATAATGTGGCCTAATAATATTATGCCAAATTTTGCAGTTTTTGCGTGAAATTGTGTCTGAGAAAATTGGCTGTGACAGATAGACACAAACACATGCATGATATTATGAGAGTCCTATTTCTTTTCCTTTTGAAAATATAAAAAAATCCATATACATATATAATAATCGAGATGTTTAAGACGCAGATTTTTATTTTATTATCTCAAAATGAAAATAAATAAAAAACCGCATGCACTTTACAGCAACAGCCCCAAACATTTTTTTATATAATCCTTCACGTCTTTATTAGTCAGCATCGTTCTCATATTCCCTTCGCTATCTTACTTCACCCGCCTTTCACTTATCGCCCGCCCTCAGAGTGCCCGCCTTCAGTGCCCGCCCTAGAGGGGACTGCTACCAGTTTTTGTTCTCGTGTTTTACGGAGGGATGATAAATTAAACATTAAATATTTTACTTATTTTTTTCCTTGACGTGATTTTGCCTTTGTGGTCTCATTAGCGGCGTTTTTTACTTTTTAAAGCTTTTGTCTTAAAACGAAAGCACGAAGCGGTATCCAGCTACAGCATGTTGTGTTTATATTGAATGGAGAAAAATAAAAGTTCATTGCTCGCAGGGATAATGCACATCGTTTTACAATTTAATAATATAGACATATAAAATAAGACATGTTTTTATTTATATTTTAGTTGCAAATAAATGAACTCGGTGCAGCAATATAAATATGCTGCAATACTAAACTGTACTGTTTAGAAGAAGCTAGGGAAATAATATTATTTTAACATACTTCTCTCATTCCTAGAGCTACCGCTCTCTGATTTAATAAAAATTAATATTTCCTTTATAATGATTTATACAGGTGTCATACGGTAAAGACACTAGGTTCCTACAGTATAATTACAATTTTGTCACGATTATAACTTTAAGTCTAATCATATTCACTGTTTCAAAATCAAGCTATACTTAAAAGATTTATACTGTTTTTTACTCCTCGTTTAAAAAAAATTGTCTCCTATCAGTATTTTTAAATAAAGTGACTGGTTTGAGTTTAAATTCCATATCGTCAGAGTTAAATACTGTGTGTGACAATTTTTAGACTTTCCTTGGTGTGTATACGAAAAATCTAAAACTTCTTGGCATCTAACTTCTGATCGTTTTGAGAAAATCGATAGAATACGATCTCGTGCAAATAAAGATGTCAAGAATCGTGAGTAAAATGATTTTTAATTTTTAATCTGGCCACTAAATAAAATATATGGCTTCTTATAGGATAAATCTATGTGAAATTAAATAGAACCTTTACACTAACTATGGTAAAAATGCTGTTTTTATATTAATATTGAAGGTCTCAAGCAGATAATTTATCATTTAACTTGGGATTCCAACTCCTCACTCATGATGCAGCGGGGGTACTGCTTGCAGCAAGATCTCTGTCACTGAATTTCTGTTGCAATTCGTCAGTCCTGGTGCTAAAATGGTACTGCCTACCAACAGAGTGAGACTTACGAAATTACTATTTTTTTAATTAGTGTTGTGGGTCTCAGCAGAAACACTTTCTTTGACATCCGAGTTCCAACTCAATAGTTTTTATACTGTGGGGAAGGATGCAGTACCAATTTAGGATAAAATTTGTGTTGGAACTACGTTGTGTAGTATTATTTCCAAAGGTCGATATTTTTGCTAATTGCCCACCTGAAGTCTTACAACGAAACCTAGGTCGTGGTAAGGAATTTAAATAAAGTAGAAATAATACTACATCACATAGTTTCATTTAGTTGTGAATAATGCATTTCTACAAAATTAACGCCAAATATATTACACATTTTTGTGTTGGATTTTTCTTGGGTTGTTTAATGTAAATTTCATTGAAAGTCAAATTAAAAAGCATTCATATATCGATTAACAAAACTTACATATTTTGAAGTATTATTTAGAATCAATATGTTACTGTGCAAAAATCAATAAATTAATTTAAAATGGTATTTTTCATAATACATGCATGTAACTAAATAAATTTAGAAGACCTCTAATGCAATGTTTGTAACCGTCGAAATTAATTTTCTATTAAATTACTATATACAAGTCAACAAAATATATTTGTTGAACACGTTTAAACCAGCGGAACCATAGGACCATAGGAACTTCAAAATTTTCCTAATACAGAAAAACTCAATATTTATTGAAGACAAAAAATTTATTAACATTTTGTAAAACGGCAGAACTTCCGCCAGAATAAATAAAATGAAGGTAATAAAAAAGTAGTCAAGGGTTTATATAATAATGAAGAATTGTGAGTTTCCACATCCGAATTGTGAATTGTGAGTTTCCACATAATTAAATGCTAACTTCGTGAACAACGCTCTGGAATATCCGGCGATATTCCAGAGCGTTGTTCACGAAGTTAGCATTTAATTACAAGGCTTAGGTTGTATGAGGTACACGGCAGAGGGATCAGCCCAAGGATACGGGTACACAAGTTTACATATCCACATTGAAATATATGAATGTATGTACCCGAATTTTTTTTCATTTTAAACAAGGTATAAGAAAATGTTTAGAAAATTACATTTCTTTTCTAAGGTATATAACACAAGAAGAAAAAGAGTAAGAAAACATATTATGATTCAAAATGATTTTTTCATAGTAAGCATTTTCTTAAATGTGCAAAGGAAAACTAATAGAAATGTAAGAAAAACAATAGAAAAGAAACAAAGATTTCTAAAATTTATAATCGATGATACCATTTTTTCTAAGACGTTTACTTATCTCTTCGAAAAATCAAAGGAATATAATTTGTTTTTAAATAGCTACTTGAATAATAAAAGTTGCAAAGCTGGTTTTTACATTTGTTTTCATGTTCCTAGTAATGGAAAACCTCCCTTCCCCCCACAGTCAGTTAATTCCTTCCTTTTAGTCACTAACGCTGTTCTTTGACTAAACGATATTAGTCGTCGGAACCGAATGTATGTAGGCGGAAATACTAGGCGGGGTCAACCAAGAAATTATGTTGAATTTCTTATTCTTGCTCTGTTTCTATCAACATAATATGATTATATGTATTTATATATATAAATATATATATATATATATATATTTTTTTTTTTTTTTTACAACTGTTACTTTGGTGAAATATTGAGCTGGTAATTGTTTCACCCCTCTCCCCCTCGTGCCGTTTTTTTGCAGTTTTCACTAAAAGAAAAAATATTATGAATGCAAGTAAGAAGTAATATGTAGGATACAGTACTAAATAAGGTTAAGATTTGTGTTGGATCTTTATTTGGGTTGTTTAATGTAAACTTCATTGACAGTCAAATTAAGATTCGTCCATATATCGATTAATGAAACTTAAAATATTCTGAAGTACTATATAAAATCAATATGTTACTACGCAAAGACCATTGCATTTACTTTAAAATAACACTTTTCAAGATGTATGTATGTAAATAAATCAATTGAGAAGACCTTAAATGCAGTGTGTGTGTGTGTGTATGTGTGTGTGTCTGTGTATGTGTTCGTGTGTGTGTGTGTGTCCGTGTGTGTGTGTGTTCGTGTGTGTGTCGGTGTGTGTGTGTGTGTATATCTGTGTATGTGTGTGTGTATGTGTGTGCGTGTGTGTGTGTGTTTGTGTGTGTTTGTGTGTATATATACTTGATAGTGTACAATCTTTCTTAAAGTATGGGTATCGACGTGTGGTTCTGATGATTTGATTCGCGAACAGACAAATAAACAAACAAGCTTTTCGCTTTGAAAAGTAGTATAAATTTTGACTCAGTCAAGTAAGAACTGAAGGAGCCGTGTGTAAAAATGTTTTTCGTCTATTTTTCTTGTTTTCATTTCTGTACGAGTATTTTCATATTTTAAAACTTTTGTCATAACACCGAAAAAAAAAATTAATTATTAAGCAAAATTTTCCTGATGAAAACTTTAATGCTTTATATATAAATATAAAGCCAAGAAAAGATACGCTATACAATTTTAACATATTTCTGAAAAACAAAACATGCCTGTGACCTTTCGCTGACCCCTAGTTGTCAGTATACCCTGCTCAAACTGAGCTTTACAATTTAATGTTGGCCACATAAACAACGCGCTGGAATACCTCCGGAATATGAAAGCTGTGATCCGTAGCGCAAACCCGTGTAATCTCCCATTTCTTCATTATTTTAATGTAGCCTTCACCGGATGTCTTTAATTCATTGTTCCGACGGAAGCGTTTGGGCCACTATTAAAGTCTTGTTTTCATTAAATATTAAGTTTTTTTATTTAAAATGTTATTGCAGATTATTGCTCCTACGGGTCCCGGTATATATGAAGTACAGGCACGCATGTGTTGTGATTAATTTTAGAAAGAGCGCGCTGATTTTGTACTGGTATTCTATTGTATTCTTTATTTATTTACTTATAACTAAAAGGTTTTTTTATTCAAGACTTAAAATCATTCGCACGGGCCCAAAATATAAATAAAGGAAGTAATGTTTTATGGTAATTACAAATAAGTGTGTAAATCTTAAAAATAGTGGACAGATTTAAATATTTAGAAAAATGTTAGTGGTAATGGTTTACAATGGTTTTAGTGGTAAATGTTAGTGGTAATGGTCGTTTTTCAATAAAACAATTAAACAATAAGGCGAGAATTTGGTTAAAGTTTGGTAAATAAAAATACGATGCAAGATATAGAAGTCCAATTAATTGAGTTAATTTCATTCTGATGGACATGCCGACATACAAATGTGGCAAAAAAACAGAAATAACTAAATATGGAAGTTGTAATAAAAACTCCATCGATAGACGATAGGGTCAACGAGAGATCTACTAGCACCAAATAAAACTATCATGGCGACGGCTGCGGACGTCAACGAGTTGATAAACAATTTACAGTAGACTTTTTGAATAAAATAAGTATACAGCTAAGTATTTACTACTGAAAAAATTATTTTCTAGAACCGGATAAAATAAAAAAACCATAAATATTAATATGGTTGCAGATCATAAATAACAGATTGATACAAATAAATAAAAAATAACATTTCAGAAAAATTTTACAAAAAATTTTATTATCGTTCAGAAAATGATGAGCTATCTGCGTTATGTATTTTTATACGGTTTTCGAACAATGTATTTCATTTTATTATGAATACATTCTGACGTGTACAAGTGACCTAATACTATAAAGTCCTAGAATTATGTTATTTCAGTGGCGTTACTTTAGGTTTTTAGGATTAGTTATTTTATTTCAGCCGAATCTTGTTACCTATTTTTGTGGATCGAAAATAGGAATGGCTAATTATCATCTTCCGAAAATTAAGAAAGAAGCCTTAAATCTATATACGTAAATTTAGAAATCATATATACATATTTACTATCCATTTAACGCTACAAAATATAACTATTTTATTTGGTTTGTTAATTGGACATATAAGGAAATATTTCAGCCTGCTGTACAAATGTAATTTTAATAAAATATATTTACTTATAATTAGTACTTTATTTTTATTTTCATTCGGGTATTGCGATTATAATATCAAAAAAATAATAAACGAAATAAACACAAACACACGTATATATACGTATTTATATATATATATATAATTTTATTTATTTTTCACAGTAAAAGCAAATTTTTCTCTATTAATTCATAATATATTTTAGCCATTCAAGTTTTGTTCTAACAAGAAGGTATAGGAAGACTCAAACTGTCTTCATAAAAGTTATAACAATTTAATTAATGTAATAATTTTCGCTTTTTGATAAAGTTTCTTAAACTTTATACCGTTTTTTAATATTTATTGTTTTTCCTTTACATTTTTTTTAGTAAAAAATGGGTCTACGGAAATATAATATTATAATTGCCAATTAACCACCCATTTTAAGAAAATAAAATAATTGTTTGTTGCTGTACGTATTTAAAACGAACTCATTAGAAGTCTGTATGATCAAATAAACCAAAAAAAATTTAAGTGACAATCACTTGAGACACAATGATTTGAAAGTAAAAATAAATTTCTTACAAAATTATATGAACAATTTCTAACATGCTCAAACTTGTTATTACGTTATATATTAATCTCCACAACAGGAATGGTAAACATACTAATTTCTCGACTAAAAACCCGAATCATTTAATTAAAACGCAGTTTTAATAGCGCCCTATAAAACAGCGTAGCTTCCACTAGAATAATGAAATAAGGAAATGAACTTAAGATCTCCGGTGACGGATTTATTATAATAATGAAGAAAAGTGAGATTACACAGGGCCGCAGCATTTTCGTATATTACGCTCGTTGCTTCCACGATTCAGAGTTATCCCAGTGTCTTATTTACGTGCTTAACATTAAATAATAAAGCATGTTGTTCGAGAATCACATACAGTTAAAGGTCAGCGAAAGGTCACAGGATTACAATATGTTTCTTCAATATAGATAGAAAATATAATTAAATAAAAAAAAAAAGAAAAGGACTTTAGAAGAGAATGGATGTTTGTGGGAAATTATTTGGAAACGCTCTTATATAAAAGATTCTTCTATGCTGAAAATGCCTTTGACTCAAACCATTTTGATTTTTATTTTCATTTCTTTTATATAAAATTTCAATTTTAACTAATACGTCGATTTAGAAAAAAACAATAAAATAAATTTTCGAATTTCTTTTTAAACTACTTGACCGATTTTCCCGATATTAAAATTTATATTTAAAATCAGCAATTTCGTAGATGGGATGGGAGGAATCATATTTTTTATTCATAAATATATTAAAAATAATTCTGTGCAATAAACAGCTTTTGAACCAAATTTTTTTTTTAAATATTTGGTTCAAAAACTTTGATTTCTTAATTAATTAGGTTGGTTTGCAGATTTAAAATTTAATTTAAATAATCAATTTGGTTTGCAGATGAAGTTTACCTATTAACAATTTCCGTATTATAACTTTATTAACAAATCATTAGCTATTTATCTAAATCATTAGCTATCATCATTAGCTTATAATCATTAGCTATTTATTTAGCAAAACTCTAAAGTTTTGCTAAATAAATAGCTAATGAGCAATTTTTCTAATCGTGCTTTATTACGCAGTCGAATTCTTCAATTATTTTTTGATATTGAAGAATTGTTCCACTTACCTTTTTAAACAGGGACCTTCGATTGTTTTGCTTCTCACGAGTCTTGTTGAGAAGGTGACAGAGTTTCCGCTATATACTTGGTAGGCTTTTGTTTATACTATTCCGTAAGATTTTTCGGTTATTTCGTTTGAAGTATAAAAGATGCTGAGGAGACGTAAGAGCAGCATTTCTTAAAAAATATTATAACTACGCTTAATTGTAAATTTCTATGTCTGATACTTACCTTAAAAGTATTCTTGAGTTACTGAAAGGATAATTTAACGAACTTTAATTCCTTTTCTTGAATTAATTTGAAGAAATTGCTGAAAAAATATACCATGGAACTCTCACTTAATAAATAATAAATTATGTGTTTTCAGCTATTTAAAAAAAACCCTTGTATAACATTTATCGCCAGAATATGGTCTAGTGTGAAAAAAACAAAAATTTTATAAATTTCAAAAATTTTAAATATTTGTCTTTTTTTTCAAAATCGTGTAAATAGATCTCTTATACTCATTTATGAAATAAATTTCGTGCTCAAACAAAAAAAGTCAACGGGTGTAATTTAAAGACTTTAAATTCACAATAATATCAAATGCAACTCTGTTTTTCATTTATACATTAACGCATTAAATGTTTTTTGCATTACGTTTACGTAAATTATTTTTAATTTTCTATCACTGCATTAACATATCTAACTTGTCGCATTATGGTTGCCTGTAAGAGATTGATTCTGTGACAATAAGTCGACTAATTTAGTAATCAAACTAAATTTGTTCAATTCGTTTAAACATATTTCATGCAATAAGAAAAGTTTGCTTTAATGTCCAAAGCCAAACTACATATGTCTTTTTTTTTAATTTCAACGAAATAATTTTACGCACTGAAATTAAATTTAATTGATTAATGTATTTTAAGTTAAAAATCAATGTCACAGCATTAGCGACAGAGTATCAGATATAAATTATCTTTAGTCCTAATATCAATACTTTGCAGCTTATTTTAAAAGTAATACATTAAATTAAATCTCTAAAAGTCACTTTTGTATTCGATATTATTGTAATAGTAGTACTATTACCATAATATACAAAAGTGACTTTTAGAGATTTAATTTAAACTGCGACAACAA
Organism: Druceiella hillmani; assembly: GCA_039881145.1. Taxonomy (NCBI): domain Eukaryota; kingdom Metazoa; phylum Arthropoda; class Insecta; order Lepidoptera; family Hepialidae; genus Druceiella; species Druceiella hillmani. The sequence continues at coordinate 27,111,660 of JAYKKI010000025.1, forward strand.
TCTGTGCCACTGCAAGGAGCGTTTTTTAAATATGACATCAATCGGCGTGCATCGGCAACTTCACAACGATGACAAACCGTCAAAAGTCATTTTTGTATTCTTATGAGGACATTAAGTCCTCATTCATTCTATTTATTGTATTTGTTTTATTTAAAATGTAAATACAAATAAAAGTTGTATTGTGCTAAAGCAAAATATTTAAATGACCCGCTCGGTATTTACATAACGCGCTTCACACTGTGTCTCCCGTTAGTTCTTCACCACGAGAACTATTATTTTTTATATATTTATGTAACACATGTACATTTTTGATATGAGGACATTAGTGGGCAACTTACTGCCGTCTATTATAAAGACACGTTGATACACTTTAAATTTGGATTTAAAACGGTAGGTACTAAACACCATTTTGATGGAAGTTCTTCTTGGCTTTACTTCAGACCACTTTTTTTATTTTGTTATTGGATTTCCATTTCTTTTCATTTTCAAATTTATTTTTCCTGCCTTTAATCATCTTCTATGTTATTTCCATCCATCGATATAAATAGTGTGCTTTTTGAATTAGAATCTTGTAAAATACTCTTTCTTTGATTCTTTTTTATTATTAGGTATTAAGTTTATTGTTTGCATGTGTTTAAATAGTTCACCAGAAAATAATTGTTACCAACTATATTAATTCTTTCATAATGTTTTTCACACATTGTAAATAGAAAAGTAAGTCGAAAGTCTGGTTAGCTCTTTTGAAACGCGGTGCAGTCAATTTGAATCGATAATTTAAGTTTTTTCAAATACCCTTTAAAATTCAGATACTGCTTAGAGAGTTGTCAATAATAAATGTTAGGATGTTTGCGTTGAAAACTTTTTAGAACTGATAAATACAAGTAACTAGAAGTAGCCTGGAGCCAGAGACATCGAGGTGGAGAAATTAAAAAATATTAAATTTGTACCAAGAGCAAAGTGTAGGTTGTTTCAAAAAGAAACCACATTGCAAAATATGAAAGTATTTCCTATAAAACATAGGCTTGGAATAGTCACTTTTTTTCAGTGTGGAGGCAGTATTTCGAAGCCTTTAGAAGACAGTTAAGTCGATGGTTTATAGTTTATTAAGGCAATATTTGCAACTGGAAAAATTTTAAAAACTACATTAGATTGAAAATATTTATTGTTAAATGACAAAGTAAGTTTATGATACAAAAGATTGCAATTAAATATAAAGGAAAATACATAATTTTAATGGACAAAATGTATATAAATATTGAATAGCAGTATTCACTTCGCAATTAGTGTTTACGGATATGTTCAGTATAGTCTTTAATGATCATGTGACAGTACCTGATAAGTTCTAAGCAATACAGATCATCTTGTTGTAATGCACATTATATATATATATATATATATATATATATATATATATATATATATATATATATAATTAATCGATTTTTGCGATATTATATTAGCTTTTCATACGGCAATCTCCGTTATATGCAATGTATGTTTTTATTATACACCTCGGGGGTGCAGGTTTTTTTATTGACTAGCGCGTCAGCTCCGAGTTTTGACCATGGAAACAAACGCAACTCGGTTAATTTTAAAAGTAAAATAACTTTTAATATGATTTATTTGTAAACAGGTGATCTTGATCTGGAAATCTATACAATTTTGTTACACAATGTTATAATTTAAATTTTCTTTTGAAAACAGACATGCATCCCCATTCTTTGGACAATACGTGCTATACGAACTATATATTTATATACATATATATATATATATATATATATATATATATATATATATATATATATATATATATATGAGAACACGCTATAGTTCGCGACCGTTTTTGGTAATTTTTTTCTAGAAATTGGTCAACTATTAAAACAGAAACCTATTTTTTCGCAATGATTTAATGAATAATTTAAATTTAAAATTTAACAAAAATTTAAGTTCATAAAATTTAGATGACATGAACATGATTGTCTTTTTTTATATAAGTGGTCAAAGGTAGGGAATAGACGCTGAAAAATATAAACAGTTTTGTTAATTGCAATCGATAATAACGAAAATAAAGCATATTGATCAAACATGCATTTTGTTTAGTTTTAGTTCATATACAACCACGCCAACAATTAAGAAGCAAAAACCCCTTTTCAAACGTTTATCCTAAACTGCACAAAAAATTCCAATATATTTCTTGTAATCAATAAAGATATCTGTAAAAACCATCGCACAAAAATACAAATCTTAACATTTCACTAATGAGAGTTATTAACATTGCATTAATTAGCACTCTATTTATAATCCCTAAACAATATTTTCCTTATCCCTGTGAAAGCTCTCTTTCAACTGTGTCTACGCAACTGACCGACTATACAACCTATCGAGGTTTCAGTACTTACCCTAGTTTGTGGTATTGAGACCTTTTGCTTGTGGGTTTTTTTTTTAAATATGTTTAATACTTGAAGTAAAACTCCTTTCATTTTGATGGTAACTGTATAAATAAAGCGAAAGGTTACAACTGGGTTACGTGGATAACGATAATTATTCATTGGGCAACGTGATCTGTGCGTATTTACTCACACTGTAATTATTATTTTCAAGTAGTTACCATATATAATCGCTTAAATTCAGGTTTCTGGCAAAAATTGTGAAGATGTTCTGTTACCGATCGGCGGCTTATTTTCATTTCCTTTGTTATTATATCATTTGAATTAAGTATTATTAAGTCAAAAACTTATTATTCTGTGTTGTCGACTTAATTGAAGCTTTTTTTCCGTTTATGTGAATTGTTACGTAAGAATCATGTATTTATACATCTTATTAATAATTTGTATTTAAATAACATTATCAGTTATTCTTGTTTGCTGTTTATGTAGGAGCAGAGTAAATATTTGAATTTTAGTTAAAATTATGTTAAAGTATTCTGCATTATTAAGTATAGTGATAAGATATTAAATTTTTGTAAGACTATTTTGTTAAGTTTGCCTCTTTTTTTGTTCCAAATTCTCCATCAATGTCGAAACTATGTGACAAATATTTTGGTTTATGGGGGGGGGGCAGTTAGTGAATGGGAGCTCGAAAACCTTTTTCATTTTCCTTTTCAAATCTTAAGTGTAATAGGATAATGAGAATACACTAAATATCTTCTTTTTTTGCAAATAATCTTTGACGATTTCACATTGACTCGTAAAAGAAATCTTGTCAAAGAAACGTGTATATTTCACTTCTACTTCAAGTCTATGTTTTAAATATAGAGTTCAAATTTCTCAAATACAATATATATTTTATTGCAATGACACCTTTTAATTGAGCGATTAAGGTTTCCAATAAAACGATTTTTAAATGACAGTCTACTGGGAAAGACGGACCCCTCCTTTGTTACTTTGGTACGAATAAATACCTAAAAGGTTATTGTACGCTTTCATATAAGTCTTATTGTCTTCATTGATGAAGACAAGACAAGACAAGAAAATCTATTTAATGTAATAAGATTCTCAGTTGCTAAAAAAATCTCTTAAGGAGGGATCTGTCTCTAAGTTATTAAATCATGTATTCAATTTATCCTTTATCAAATTTTTATTCGCGATTGGATGGTTTCTGTTACAATTTTAATTTGACGATACGAGCGACGACAACTCTATCGTAATGAATATTTATATACTTAATATACTACGAAGAGACGAATACACTCGATATACCGTCCATCGCCGAAACTGCATTTTCTTTGTGGGCATAATTTGACATATGTGTGAGTTTTAGTGATGGCTTTTCACTTCGATATAACATATATCGATAATATGAAAGCAAAGGGATACGTATTTGGCCAAAAATTGTCAACGATAGAGCCCATCATTGTGAACTCACCTCTAATATAACATAATTTTAGGAATTATTAGACTTTATATGAGTAACTCCAGTCTCTAAAATGATTATTCAATACATCATATGAGGCATTGCTTTTCATATTTTTTATCCTTAAATATTTGCTTCATTTTATACATTTTGGATGCCTTATTTTTGCTGTGAAAAATTTAAATCCAAGCGTATTTGTATATAAAAATCGAATATCACGGCCAGAAATGAAAATCGAATATCACGAGCGCAAAAGCACCTAAAAGCTAAAAACCCAACAAAACTTAGATCAGAAAAAATAAGTTCTATGTAGAAAATATATACTGTATGTATGCAGAAAAGTAGAAAAATATATACACATATTTTAAATTAAACAAATAACACATTACTTCAATAACCTTTAAGTACTAACTATAAAGAAATTACATTCGTTTTTAAAATTGAAAAAATAACCAATACGAGTTCCTTAAACAATTACATAATTAATACTGCACATTATAATGATTTCAATTACAAATTCAACTAGGAGAAAAAACTATACAATTCAAAATTAAAAAAAAGGAATTTTCATTCCACTTTCTCATATAATGATATTATTGCACCAAAACTTAAAAATGTATTTAAATGTAATTATAACCCTTTTTTAGTTATTATAAAAATCATTGGTTTTTAAGTAAAATAATCTTAATCAAATGGTTTCTCAAAATTTCTTTTGATAATTTTTTTAAAGTTGTTTCATATCTTAATCTTATTGTAAAATAATTTTCAATTATATATTTTATTAATTAATATATGTGGCTATTAGGAGGGTCCTGCTCCTATTTATAATTAATTCAATTATCAAAAAATTGTTAGTATAAATAAATTGTGTAATTTATAAAACTCTTTTACTTGAAGACATTTTACTAAATTAGTTTTTAATTGCTCCATAAAATAATGTTCCCATTATAAGCATATACCAACACATCTTTTGACAGATAAGTTAAAAACCCTTAACTGGTTTTGCGAAATCTTTACGACTAATAAATGTCTCATTAGTTCATGATTGTACCAAGGAATCTAAACAAACTTTACCATAAATACATTTTTTAATTTTTTTAACCAGAAATACATTTATATATTCGACCACCGATTTAATTAGCTGTGATAAGTCTTCAGAAGTGTTAGGTAGTTTGTCTAATAATACCGAGGAAATGTCTTTAATATCACTAGGATTGTCACTTAGAAACGTGTCGTTCAATCAAAATTCCTTTAAAATTGCAACGTAATATTGCAGCATTAATGCGTTTTGGGGTGGAAACTATACCGGAAAGAATAGGAACTGTATATAGAATTTCCAAGCAGTTTCCACTTTCACTCATTTTTTAACACACTTCACTTCACTTTTTATCTCCGCATGACAAGGTATCCATTTGTATGCAGTTATAAATTATCTGATCGTTGGGTTATTATCAGAACCACTCCAAGGACGTACAAAACTGAAAAATGCTTAAAAATGGTCATGTAATACTTTATATAGTAGTAAAAAATTACAAGTGGCCTTTTTGAATTTAGTCTACGTATAAATATTTTAGACTTGTCATGTTTATTAAGAACCCGGCTAAACCCAAACGACTTATATACCGGTACATCCTCAAATTTTAAATGTCTAAAATATTTGTATACTTGACCGATTTTGTCAAATATTTCCTCAAATATATTTGATCAAATATTTACCCAAATGTAATTTTGTTCCTTAATTTCAGACCATCCTTCATTGGAATATTGTATAATAAAAATAAAATAAATTTTTATACTATTTTCGTTCATTAAAACTTTTTTGTCACCCAACATATTCTCGCAAATTTTAACAAGTGGCATAGATTGAGTAAGACATAATATTTTTTGACTTTGTATGTGAAATATAAAGTATATGGTTCGTTGTTTAAATTTGCGCCAAGTAAACTGGACCTGTCAAAATTTGAATATCAAATCGTCAAATGTAATTGAAATTACCACATATGCTGTCTGATTAAGTAAATCAAGGCAAATTTTCAATAAAAATAGCCATAAAACTTTTTCGTGGAAAGAAACCAACTGGAAATTTCCAAGAGATGTTCACAGCCACAACCATAAATACTAGAACTTGATTTGGAATTTCTGACTCGTCTCCGTCAAATCATTGTCTGTATTAATATAGTCATAAAGTGTTTTGTCAGCAAATTCAGTCTATTCTCTAACGCTCATTTCATCAAAAGTGATTTTTTTAGCCATTTCCTTTATTGTAAGTTATTGAATGACTTTAAAATCCGATACGCAATTTACTCTCCGATATAATTTTCTAAGCGAGCTAATATAAGGTAAACAAACATCAAACTTTTCACGGATATGATATATCGACTTGGATTATAGAAATTGACAGTTAGTGAAAATTTTCGTAGCTCTTCACTATATTCAGTGGAATGGGCTATTTAACTAACTTTTTTTCGTTCACCCTATCTACTAAAAATTGCAACGTTTCCTTACTGCGTGGTGTGTTAAGGTCGTTTAAATTATCCTACCAACCTGGACTTTTTTAAAATTTTTAACTCGCCTTTTTTATCGTCCCTTTATGATATATAATTTTGTTTCGGGAAATTGTTTAAAACCTCCATTTTTCTCTTGAACTTTTATAAATAAGTTTAATAACATTTAAGAAAGTTGTTGCGAATATTGCACGTGGCCTTAAATATATTTTTGGCATACTTTCAATATTCACGTTCGGGGCATTCTGGTCATACTTGCTAATCCTTAAAATTTTCTGAAATTTTTATGTTCGTATTGAATAGAGTAGAAAAAGGAAAATATTAAAATTTCAAAGCACCTAAAGAATATTTTCGGGGCCTTATTTTTACAAACTTTGTGGCTATAGCAAACTAAACGCAAACAATTTGCAAGAATTTTCATTTCCCAATATTAACATTACTATATAAAATTTCATTGTGTCTAAAATGGGTTCTCAAAATGTTCCACCAACTCTTCGACTACTAGACTAATATTGGGATCGCAATTAATAAATACAAAAAATATATGACTGATTATAATTTTAGTTACAAATGCATTGCTTTCTTGTCATGTTGACAAATGCATTGCTTTCTTGTCACTTTTCGCCCTATTTTAAAATATTATTGTCCTTATATCTAATCAATGTTCTATTGATGAGCGAGATGTTATCCTCACTCTGATTTGAACAAATTTTTCCCTTAGTGGGAAATGAGTATCATAGATTGTGTGTTTCAAAGACCTTGTAGGTATCGAAATCTAATACTATTCACGCTCATGTGTAAATTCATATATTTTATTACTTCTCCATTGTTATATGTAATGTCTTCATTTTTAGTCAAATTCCTAGAGACTTAATGTGATTTGGTTTATTTTACACTTGGTATTTTATACTTTTTATTTTATAATTTTATGGCAATGGTCTTCCAAAAACTCGAGGATCTGTAAGCACCATTTTTTTCATATTAAATGGATAATGAAAAGTATGGTATAAATCGCAATTTTTCTTACAAATGCAATGCTTTCTTGTCATGATGACGATTAATATGGAAAATGCGAGTTTATGTAGTTTAAATGTCAACTTAACACTACATATGCTAAAATTGTTCTACTAATTTTGTCGCTATCACCATTCGAATGGAAATTTTTAAATCATAATTACTTGATTAATATATGAATTTCTTCAAAAATTTTTGGTAAAATATAAAATTCTACTGCAATACACTAGCTTTTACTTTATTACATTATCTGAATCACAACTTTCGTTTGAAAAGCCCCTTCCATATTTCTCGCCTATACCTATTTCCATACATACATTTCGTATTTTCACCAAAGTTTTAGAAGCTCAATGAGGATGCTGCTGCGCATCTTTATTGAGCAACAGAGATATTCATTTACTTAAATTACGTAACTTAAATTTGTACTTAAATTACCTTCATACGTATCTCAAATTAAATAAAATGTTAATTTGACGAGAAGCAATTGCCATATTTCAGTTTACATCAATGATTTGAAATTTTTATACGTACATAAAATGCACACATAAAATGCAATTAAATGAATTTAACTCTAGACAGCAAATTATCGAAGTACACCGACAATATTTATCGTCGGCGCGTATTTTTACACACACATTTCGTATTTTCACGAAAGTTTCAGGCACTTGTCAAAGACGCTGCAGCTTGTAATAATAATATAATAGTCAGTCTACCGAAACACTCGTGTGACCGTAAGTAGTTGAAATAGAAACTTACTTTGATAAAAAAAAACAAAATGAAAGTTGCCTTGTTTCAGATTACATCAATTATTTAGAGCTTTTGGAACTTTAACGTGAAAATTTTGTGCACACGCAACATATTTATATAAAATGTCATTTAATGAACTCAACTCTAGGCAACATAATGACATGTTATTCTTACTCCTATCATAGTACTAACGTTAAATATTTTCATAATTTCGGTTGCGTAAATTTATTGAAATAACATTAAAGATTATTGCTATAATTAAATACAATTAACACGGTACAATGTTATATTCTAATAGTATATAAGAGTTCTCAATTTTATATAAATTTTTCTTTACACAAATACAATGAAGCGATAGAATTACATTAAAACATATCTTCATTTGGTAATTGACAAAAAAATAAACAATCCATTCTTTGGCAATAACAATTGAAACTTGAAACAAAACAATTTAATCAACTAACGACTAAATATCGTTAACACAAACATCTAGTAAACTGCTATTCCTAACGATCAGTTAATTCAACCACTTCGTAAATTAAAATGAATATTTAACGATAACGAGGCTATAATAGTGTAGAAGGCTATCAGCTTCAGTCAGTACCCCCTCAGTAACGCAATCACTGAAACAGTGAACTTAACAGGATTAATCCGTTGAAAGCATTAAAATAATAATATTTACAACTACGGAGGATTGCCAGTATTGCCAAGTATAAGGACCGCAATCTTCATAATACCGGCTATTTAATTGTACGATCCAATTGTACGTATCACATGAATTCTAAATTATGGAATATTTATACAATACATTATATATTCTACGTTTAATGTGAATAAAATTGTAAATTCATTTTAAAGTTCAAATTTTGTGAATTTGAAGTTTTACTTCAGTAGTGTGGTCTAAAGCACACTCTTTTTTTTTAAATTGTATATTAACTCGCCGTAGAGTGTAAACAGATCCAGGCATCATAAAAATATGAAACTGAAAAATACCAGGAACATTTGAGAGTTATATAATAAAATTTTCAACTGCTAAAATTGCTGAAGAAATAATGAGAATTAAACAAAAACTGATCAAGTGCACGCCTGGCTCGCGCATCGAAGTTTCGATAACTCATATGAACTGAAGTTACGTTTGTTTGATTTCCTAGAGCAATAATTATATTAATATATGAGTAAGTAGGAGATTGTATATTATGGTGAATATCCCAAAAACTATGACACGAAAACTATATCATCGTTACATTTTTCCTCCAAACTTTGCGTAATTTCTAAAAACATTCTTTTTCATATTTCTATGCTTAGTAGTTATGGAAATGAGGGGAGTGAAAAACATATTTTTTGCATATTTTTCAGTACATCTTTGAAGATATATTACTTAAAATTAAGAAAAATTTACAAATTCCATATGTAAAATTGAAAAGAAAAAATGTTGAATATTTTATTTGCTTCATATAAATATATTTATTATATTTTTATGTCTACTTTAAAATATCTAATTGATACTTATGGCAGAGTTCTTGCTACAAGAGCAATCTCTTATAGCTAACCATAACACCAGTCCAGTCCCTTTCGACGAACGGCCGGGAACCGAACCTGGGTCCCCGAGGTGAGCCGCATTGTTAAAGCCGTATGCTTTCTGATCAACCCACCGGTAATCAGCCACACACACCACGGCGACAATAATTTATTTTTAGTTATTTTTGATGATGGATATTGAATTGTGTGTTTAGTTAGTTTTGCCTTACTATTTCAAATTTCTACGTCAAATGATCTCTAAGGAAAACGGCTGTCAGAAACGAACATAATAGAGATTATATAAGTTAAAGACCATATATACTTATCGTTAATACATAATAAATAATAAGTGTTTTAATGATAAATAAAAGTATTGTCACTGAACATTATATTTAATTGCTGCAACTTCCATCGTAGTTAATAAAAGTGCCTAACCTCTTTAATAACGTTTATGAAATTGCAATTAGAAGAAGTTAATTTCCTGCGAAACTTTCCTCTTTGTAAAAGAACATTGTATGAACAATATCTGTTAGATGGTATTAGATTCTCACAAGTAAAAAGGATAATGCTAATATCAAAGGACAATGCCAGCCGATGTCTGGACTTTTGCCCTACTTAGAAAATTTTGCATGTTTAAATTGTGAGTTTCCTCGAAACCATTTATTTTCACATAAAGAGTGCGAAGGATTATAAGTGGATAAGGGTCATTATTTATTAGGTGCCATGAACTTTGCGTATTTACTCACATCGTAATTATTATTGTAAAACATTAGCCGGATGTAATCCTCTTAAACCCAAAGTTCCGGCAGAAACTGCGTAGATGTTCTGATACCAACTGGCGGCTTATTTTGATTTCCTTTGTTACCATCTCATTTTCGTTGAATATTCATATTTTAATTCTCTACGAATTAAAATATGAATATTGTTAATATTATTTTTTTTAATTTAATGTAACTTCTGTATTTCTGAGATAATGGCATTATTTTTCATAAAAACTTGCGGTATTGTTTATGTGACCAAAAAAATTGATTACAGGCCCTAGTTGGCGCGAAAAATTGATGTATGCTGTAAAGAAAAATAATTATAAAAAACGACGTACTGGGAAGGAATATTTCCCATTTAAGTTCCCCAAAAATTAGCTTTTAAAGCGACAATATAATGATAGACCATCTAGTGCTAACTTAATTATTTCATGTAACGTTCCGTATTTTGAAATAAATAAAAAACAAAGTCAGTAAACAATTTTGAGATAAATAGTATAAATCTAAATTTATCAATGGTTTTTATTACATTATGTAAATAAAAAATACATACCGTTAAATTTTAAATAAATTTTTCAATTCTTTCATTTCCTTATATTGCCTTAAATGATAGGTCAGGATTCAATGTTTTTATACAGCCGTATTCGAGACTGATACACGTATTCGTGATTTAAAAAAATTAAAAAATAAAATTTTTTCCCAATTTGAATATATGTATATGTATATTTTTTAATGACGTATTTTTTATTATCCCACTTTTTTAATTATATATATACAAGTACTCAAAATGTGACAAAATTTGTTTGGCCGTAAGCGAAAAAATATGCAGTTTCTATATTATGTTAAATAAATAAAAATTAAACTAAGTTTTATGTAAAGTATAAAATATTAACTGTTAAATTTTGATTTAAGGGATACTTTGGCGTCCCAAAAAAGTAAAAGTGTATAAAATTCTGACAACTTAAGAGAAAACTCAAATATATTATATACGAGGCGATACAACTCCAGTGAGCGAATGATAACCGATATCGGAGAAGAAAAAATGAGTAACAACGATGAAGTCAATATTCATTACAATGGAGCTGTCATTGCTCGTATAATTAAATTAAAACTATCAAAAACCGTCGAAATCTGAATAAAATTTTAACTAAACTTAAATTAAATATGTAATTTAATAACTTGGAAACAGAACCCTTATTAAGAGATGTTCTTCTGAGTACAGCAAATTTTATTTCGTTAAGATTTTAATGGGTTTTCACGAAACAAATGGACGTAATCTCTAAAGTTGAATTTAAAACTATAATATAAATGGTTAGTGTCATAAAAGTAGTTTCACATAATTATTTGCATCTAAATAATAAAATAATTGCTACCTTTTTTTCATTAAACCGTTATTTAAAAATTATTAGGTTGAAATCTTATTTCCTCCTTTAAAATTTACTTAATAAAATAATTACCTTTTCTCATCATAAGTTGGAAAAACCTTAAATTTAATCGAGAAAACATAATATACAAAACTTAAATTTGACGCGAGAAATTGCAATGTTAAGTGTTTTTCGTATAAAATTCTTTTACATTTGAAGTTGCATAGATTTATTTATAATAAAATTATATTTAGTACATTTCTATTTTGTGATTATTCTTAAAATATACAAAAATATATTTAAACTTTTTGGAGGATCGATTTCGCGAATTATCTCTGACCAAAATATCAAAATTGATAAGGTATTTAAAAAAAAATAAATAGCAAATATGTAAAGAAAAATTTTAAAATGTAAAGAATCTGTGTTATTACTTTTATTTATAATACAAATAGTATTACTGTTCTTACGTAAACAGCAAACATCTTTAGTAAATTGTAAATACAAATTATTTATTAGGTAAAAAAACCTATCGTGTTTACATAATGAACATAGATAACAAAAACAAGAAAATTATAAATCAACTTGAAAATTCTAATGGAACATGAAATAAACAACGTTATTAATTAAAATATAAATATTCAATGAAAATGAGATAGTAATAAAGGAAATGGAAATGAGCCACCAGTTGGTATTAGAACACCTAAACAGTTTCTGCCGGAACTTTGGGATCAAGAGGATTACACCCGGCTAATGCCTTATAATAACAATTGCGATGTAAGTTAATACGCAAAAGTTCATAACGCCTAATAATCCACTTGCAATCCTTCCTACACTTGATGTGACTAAGATTTAATTGCGAAACTCAGGAAAAAGTTTCATGTAAAGTAGATACATAATCTTTTCCACCAATATATCATTTAATCTACTCATAATAACCATATATGGGTTCACAAAATAACCCAATAGTTTTTGTAAAAACTTTTATAAAATAATTAAACTCAAGGAATTGCAAAACGAACTTAAAAATCAAGAACTTTCTGTATATGTAACTTAAGATAAATCTCTATACTCATAAGTGTCGCTAGATCTAATTTATTACCATTTTATTCAACTCTGTCCCAAATGAAACAACGAAAAAATACCAAGCACTTAATATTTTGATTTTTTATAGTTAGAATTTAATTAACAAAATCATTCCTCATAAACATTTTGCAACTCAAATGAACTTAATTAATATATACTTATTTCGACGTAATTCCATGTAGATATTCATTATACCCTAACTATCACTTTTATATAAGAAAACAAGAAGAAAAATTTTAATAACTTGAAAAATTATAAATTTCCACCACCTCCACCCCACGAAATATTTCGGAAAATCATAGAAATAATTCTAAATTACACTATTTTTAAACAATTCATAATATTTCACATCTGCAATATATACATTAGGCAATAAATTCAATGTCAGTAAAAATTACTAAGTACCAGCATTCCGCCATTTGGAAGTGTAGTCAAGTCATAAATCCTATATTGCTAGAGAAACTGCAATGAAACCAATAAATCAAGCATCAAAATCCGTTAAGCGATTTGGACTCTAACTTGATATAAATTACTTCATTTTCATATATATTCGACTGATGCTCTACCGCTCCAGTTAAATGGCTAAGAAGAATGAATTTGGCACAACATATGTTCCGTCACATATTAAAATAAAAACAACTTTAAAGATAATTTCTCCAAAAGTTTTGAATCGTCTTTTCCGTGACAACATTTTCATTCAAAATTTATTAGTGTTTTCCCAAAATTAATGAAATATAAATATGTTTAATTAATATATATAGATGGTATGTGGTTATACTTTGTGTATAGTTTTCTTATCTTAAATTTCCTGCTATTTTTCTTGTATTTTAATTATTTTTTCCGAATATATTTGAAAAAGATCTCGTGACCAAGTTATTCAATTTGAATAGTAATATATATTTTATAATTTGTATTTCTGTGTATATTTGCAAACGAAATATAAGTTTTTTTAAATCTTTGCTGTAGCGTAAGAAAACATAAATTTTATTTTTTATTCACAATAAACAAACACCTTGGTCACAAATTTTAATACATTACAATGTAGGTGTGTAAACTTACGTACTTGTAACCTTAAGCTGACTCCCAAACTGAACTTTTTAACTTAATGTTAACCACGTAAATGACACTCTGGATTGTATCCGGATTATAATAGCATAATATACGAAAATCAAATGGCCTCCACCGTTGTCTTACCTTTCTTCATTATTTTAATAAAACCATCGCCAGATTTCTTCACTTAATTATTATGGTGGACATCCTGCCGTTTTACAAAATCCCGTTACATATTCGTTTTTATTAAATGTCATGTTTTGTTTAATTGAAAAATTATTTGTTTTTTTCTTACTATGGATATAACGCAATCGTATATACAAAGTTATTCAGAAAATCTATAAATCTATAATCAGAAATCTATAATCTATAAATTTTCATATACCACGGCAATTTAATAGAACATTATATTAAACTTTCGCATTAATTGCCTTGAAGAACTTATCGGTTTATTTGTGGGCTTATATATAGATACATATTGTAAAAAATGGTATTAGAAAGTTAATGTTTTGGTTTTTGTACCGATTTGAAACAGTTTTTCAAAGTGTTTACATACTTTTATTACTCTATTAATTTAGATATCAATGACGGTTAGGTTAAATTATGTAACTAAATAATGCTATGAACAGATTTTAACTTTAAATTAGTAACTTTTTTTTCATTTTCCTTCTTACTCGTATTTATTTCTTTTATATTAGGAACGCACTAAGTGATGTAGAAAATAGAATTAGCCAAATTTCTTTTTAAGATATTGTAGAGAGTATGCCATATTTATGGATATATTTCAAGATTAAGATACGATGAATTTTTTTTTCAATATAATTATTAACGTTTATTTATTAACACTACGTCTTCCGACTACTTGAAGTTGGGTGATACGTAGAAGAGTCGGATAATGCGCAGATGGCATTGTATGATTATTAATATCTGTTAAATGCAATTAGAACAAGCACTAATAGAGTTCCGGGCAGACTTAGACAGATAAAACATTTCAAGGTTTAATAGTTTTATACCATTAAATTATATTACCTAATTATTCCGCAGGCATAAGAATATCATGAGTTACCCAGGAATTCACGGTAGGCTTTAGGTAAATGTAACGGTGGAAAGCTACATTTTCATAATTTTTCATTTAGCAGGACTGATGAGGAAGTTTAAAAAGGCCTGAAAAATAATTTTTGGAATTTTCGCAACAAACTTTTTAACCAATATCCTAAAACACTCAAGAAATTTAAGAACAAATGATAATTTAACTTGTTCGTAGTAAAATTCATACATCAATATTTTTTAAACTTAACTAATGCGATATATGGGTGTTAACATAATTATCTAAACCGGAATCCACTTTTCCTCGTCGAAGTGTTTCCGACAAAATGGTTGTGAGAAACAGACGGACGAACACGTGTGTGCTCTTATTAGAGCCATAGTTTGCACAAACAAAAAAAACAACAATTAAGTAGATTTATTGCATACGAACTACACTCCTATTTTAATTCTATTTTATTTTAATTCACTTTTTAACACACTCCTATTTTATTTTAATTCTAAAGATTACTATGTACTCACAAAACTGTCATATATCAAAAATTTACTTTATAATGCAAACATGGTTGAGAGAGTGGAAATTGATAACAGCCTCATCTAAGCAATTAGCTATTTCCTTGTAAAATTACACAGTTACGACCGGAACAAAGAGCTTAAGAAAATCACTTCCGATAAACGAGTTATAACAATTACGTAATGGCCTACGCTTACAAGGGTATGGGCTTATTGTGTAGCCATGTCTTATCCTTGTTGCCTTCATATCCCGCAGATTTTACTACGAATTCTTTATAAGACCAAAACTCCAGACGGAAAAAATAATTGAAATAATACGTTTTCGTAAACAGAATTTTTCCCTTGATAAAAGCAATAGACGTGGAAAATAAGTTATATGGTTAATAAAATTTCTCGGAAAATGGAAAATTAATAATGTTGTTTCAATATTATTAAATAAAAGGTTACAAACATTGTTGCGACGATCGTTAATGTTGTTTTGAATTTTCGTTATTGTAACATAACAGCAAAAAGAAAAATATTTCATAAATAACACAGAAATATTTACTTTAAAAAAAACGTTAATTGCTAATGAAGTTGTTTTTTTAAATTAGTAGTCTGGTAAAATCTACATATAAGGTTACTTATCGATATTGATAGACTACACAATGAAAAAAATAAGAGTAATGGAAACTATATTTCTTTTATTTTTCGATGAACCTTTTTTTATCACTTCCCATCACTAAACAAAAATCAAATAATGTTTGATGTATTTTCATAATTAGCAGTGAAGAAATGTAAAAAGAAAGCTCTTTTTTTGATTGAAATTTCGGTTTTATATTGAAATATAAATATGATAGGTATTTTTTGTTTATTTACTTATACATAATTATGGACATAAATGGATGATACTGAAAGATAAAGTATGAAGTATAAGTAAACACACTTTTATAAAATAAGCTCCGTGAAATAAAATTACGTTGCACGCTGAAATATTTAATTACATACTAATAACAAAACAGTTAGTCATAATTTTAAGTACTAAATGAATATTGAATTTGAATTTACGGCCTGTAAGAAAATTAATCATTCCTATTTTCGACGTTTACAAAGAAGTGAGTTTCATAATTTTGGCACAGCTTGTCTTTACATTTTCCACTGAAATAAATACCCATAAATTAAGAGGAAAATAAGGATTCAGAAACATTTAGTCCTAGGTTAAAACTATTGAAATAATATTTTCAATAACTATGGAAAATTTTAAATTTCAATAACGCATCAAAACGATCGCTGGGTCTGCTCACTGGTCTTACATTCCGCTGAATTTACTTTTGATAACTAAACTAAGTCGTATAAACTATGGATTAGGCTTCAATCATTCTGTTTCAGTATTTTTTCAAATGAAAATGAAATGTACTCAAGAATAAGGCAAAAAATATATAGCAGACATTCCAGGATTTTTAGAGAAAAAAAAGTTAAGGTGCTTGAAATACATCAGCAGTTTGGTAAAATATGAACAAAAAGACACATCGCGATAATTAATTAATTAATCGCGATGCCATTTCTCCTAAGATGTTCACTAGTGATTTCAAAGAGCTTTTTCTTTTATATCAATCAACTTAAAACTGCAGAAGAATATGTATATATATATATATATATATATATATATATATATATATATATATATATATGTGGAATTTAGTCTTAGTAATAATAAATAAAAAATGAATAAATTAAACAGGAGATATGTAAAATTAGTGGTATAGCCTTGTTCTAACTTTCAGATACCCGGGCTATGGTATAAATATATTACTGAGAATAACTTCCATTTAACTTTATTACGTACACCGGGACATTTGCATTGTATAACCTCATAGAATAACATCAATTTAATTTATTACCCTCACTAAAATATTTGTATACCGTATTACTCTCGGAAGTATAATAAAATCTACACCGTTCCCCTACAATAAACTCACTAACATAAGCAGTGGGAAAACCCACACAAACCCGGCTTCCGCTTTTGTTTTGGAACATGTAAATGCTGTTGGATGTTCTCAAGAATTAATCTTTGCTAACAGTCCACCTGAAGATGTAATACAACGAAACCTAGGTCGTGGTAAATAACTTAAAGAAAGTAGAAATAATACTACATCACGTAGTTTCATTTAATTGTGAATAATGAATTTCTACAAAATTAACGCCAAATATATTCAATATGTGGAATATAATTTCATTTTTTAGGCCTTATTTTAATAACATATATTTATTTTTAATTATCACTTTACCTTCTTACACTGGTTCGTGAATGGCGATTATTATCCAAATATAAATAAACAAAAATAACTATCATGTGTATATTTCAATATATTCTTATATTTAAAATTACAACCAAAAAAGGTTTCTTTTTACAATTCTCTGCCGAAGTTTTTGCTAGATATGAAAATACATCAAATATTATCGATTTTTGTTTTGAAAGTGATCAATATAAAATTAAAATGGAAATTTAAAAAAAAGGGAAGTATGTACTCTTTTTCTTTTTTGCAAATTATTATTAGATTTTTGTTTCTATTATATAATCTATTTATACAAGTATAGTACCCTTACAGGTAGGTTTTAAAAAATTAATAATTGAAAACCAGGTCTACAGGCAATTGATGTTTTTGTAAAATAAATTTTTTTTAATTTAATTATAATATATTTCAGTTTTTGCAATTTTATTCTAACACAAAGTACAAACAACATCTACAATCGTTGTTATAACAGTTATAACATTTTGTTTAACGATTTTACATTAATGTAAATTCAGTTTTCACTTTCCGAGAAATTTTATGAATTATATACGGTATTTTTCAGGTTTATTGCTATTTTTGAAGGTTTGATTATCATCGCATCAAAAATTATAAGGGAATATAAATTAGAAATATTTAATTGTTGCTGTACGTATTTTGAGGGCATATACTAGAAATATGTATTCCTGCTCAGCTAGTTATGATATTTTTCCACCTGAAGCTTATTCATTTAAAGAGCGCTTAAGGACAATCGCACTTAAGGACAATCGCGGCAACAAGGATATATAATATGGAGACACATTAAAACCATACCTTTATACTCGTAGACCTTCGCGCCCTTACCGAAATACGTTTATCGGAAGTGATTTCCTCAAGGTCTTTGTTCCGGTCGTATATTTATTATTTTGTAAGGAAATCGCTAATTGGTTAGATGAAGCCGTTATCCTTTTCCACATCCAAATCAGGTTATTGTTTTTTTTTGTGAATTGTGGCCCTTATAAATACAGTTTACTTGTCACGTCTGATGTTTTAGAAACCCTTTGTTTAAGAAACATGAAATTCAGTACAGATATGAAGTATGTTAATCCTCATATATCCCAATAGTTAATACTCCCAAAAGTATTAATATGTAATTATTACTGGGGTCAAATTAGGTTTTCACTTCTTTTTAAATTTCGAGAATGGTTTAAGGCATTGATTGCCAGGCAAGTTTAAAAAAGGCGAGTTTTAAGGATTCCAAAACTTTTTTCAGAAATTTATAGAAAATTCGAGAAATACAAAATTTAGCAATGTTCCTGAAAATCTTTTGGAACTACTGAAGTCGAAATAATGGAAAAAATGGCTTTCCTAAGCGTTTATCTAAAACTTACCATGAGTTTTTGAGAAATTCATCTTGTTGTCAGGTCTGCCGAATGTATAACAGGCAATGTATATTTATGATGTAAAGAAACTGATTTTTTAATATTTCTATGTGCTTACGTATCTATGGAACTTTGTTAATGCGAATTCTAATCATAATTAACAGATGAAACAGATTTTCATATTTATGTAATGCCATCAGAGTTTGTCGGATAGTCTTCACGTGTCATCAACTGGAGTCGCTGGACGGTACAGTGTTAATAATTAAATACTAATAAATTATAATGCGGTAAAAAAACATTATCACTTTATTTTACCTTAATCTTGAATCAATATTATTTACAACTGTAACTTTTGTAAAATATTTTTTTGCTCCTCCAACCTTCGTGACGCTTTTTTTTAGTTTTCAGTACAAGAAAAAACACTAAATACTGAAAAGAAGAATAATTATAGTGTTTTTTTTTTCTAAAAATAATACAAGAAAAAAACACTACAAATACCAATAAGAAGAGTATTTATAGTGTGATTATTACTAAATGCTATATTTGAGGGCAGAAAAACTATATATAAGCTTTTATTCTGAAGGCAAATGAAAAATAATATTATAAATATAATATAATGGAATATTTTATGTTTGTATGTTTGAAACTGTCACCTTATTCATTCATATTATAGGTTTTCCTCGTCGTCATAAAAATTCTTTTTACTAAAATGGTCTACCAAATCATACATGTTTCATTCCTGGCGGTTCCAAGAATCAAAAATCCTGCTGGATTTTTGAGTCGGTGTCAAATGAAATATAGCACTCATCTGTGTGTGGGTGTGCGTTTGCATGAGATGAAAGAGAAGCGTTCACTTTGGCCTCATTTCAGACCGAACGTATATATTCGTATTCATTTTACATTTCCTTTTTTGAGGTAAAGAGTGTCTGCTATGCTTTGCTTTGTTGACCAATTCTGAGCACCACGTTGAACTTCAGTCAAATCTTATTGCAACTCTTCATCTCCGTCAGCACGTTCCACCCAGAAGTCTGCTTCAGAAGCACGCTTCACCTTCCCTTGAGGAACAATCGAAAGCCTATTTAGAAACATGAAACCTTTCCCCTTGGAATGCACGACCAATACAGTTAATCTTGTGACTTTTTATTCCATGTTTGATCAGAATTTCCGTGCATCGTTCTAATAAACCTTTGTGCAATATCTTCTTGGGTCAGAATATAAATTCGGAGAATATGTCTAACGGCAGCAATTAACGAAGATGTGGATTAATCGCACGAAATACTTCTTCACTTACCGTGTTTCCCACTTTAGATGAATATTTTGAATGCCATTCTTTGTTTCTGCTTCTGTGACTGCTACACGGGACGGACTAGCACGAAGATCGCCCTAGCATTGATTACCTATTAAAGTTTTTAAACATTAATTTCTCAATATAATAAATCAAAATGTGTATTGGTTCATTGTTTAAATAAAATTATAAATAAAATTTAGTAATCATTTAAATCGACGCAATAAAATAAAAAATACAAGCAGTGAAAAACCTATCATTATATTAAAAAAAACCTTTTATTTTATTAGCTTGAATTTAAATATATATATATATATATATATATATATATATATATATATATATATATATATATATATATATATCTATAGAAATGCGTGTAATTTGACTCAAAATGATCTTCTATCTTCTGACCTGAAATAGGGTTTAATTTCCCTTCTGCCAACTAAAAGGGGGACATTGCTCTCTCCATTAGATGAGGATGTAACCAGTACGGGTTACAGGCTCGTTTTCCAGGAATACATGATATCAAAAATAATAACAGATGAATATACAATATGTAAATGAAAAGTTTTAATCAATATCGACCATTAATTTACATAAAAACCAGTACAGCTACATACCAGTATAGCTAAGTACTTCAGTAAACATGATCATGTCCAAATCAAATACCTCTATGAGCAAGCGACGATACGTAAGAGGAAATGTAATTTAACCTGTCTGAAAATATTGTCACATTATTTAACCAATAACAGCAACTCTATTGACTGCGATACCATGATACTGGTAAATAAATTGGCAAGTTTCAAATTCTTCAGTTAACTAAATTTGTGTTGAGGAATCCATGCTTTTCAGATGCATGTGGCCCTACAGAAAAGAATTTTAAGGACCTTTTATTTTACATCGATAGCTTTTTTAACGTAGTATAATGGTACACATAAATCAAATTCAAATCTAAAATGTGATTTTACTATTTAATTCGATAATATACTCTACTTATTAAAGGCCTTGGTGTTCACGCAAAATTTGTACTGTTTCAATATATGTCCATTCCAACAGTTAAAAAACGAAAAACGAAAAATTAAGCCATTTCCTGAATTTCCATTAAGTATTATTGAGGAAACATTCGTATGACATCATGGGCCATGCCAAGAAAATGAAATACTTTACGTTTATGTTCTTCGTTTTTTTGAAATTCGCTTTCTGCAGCCTCGCATTTTTGGAGGCTGACAGCGCATCAAGTAAAAGAAAACAACGAGCAAAGAAATTAAAAAGGTATGGAAGTAGAGAAAGCTCTGTTATTCAATCGTAACAAGGAAGGGAACGTGTTTACGCAATTTACATGCGCATCATTATGTATATATGTATATATATATATATATATATATATATATATATATATATATAAATATTTATATATATATATATATATATATATATATAAATATTTATATATATATATATATATATATATATATATATATATATATATATATATATATATATACATATACGCCCGTGCAGAGCGAAAAGAGATTAATATTTTTCGAATGCACGTATATATGCAAGTACGGTTGAATAAATTATCGCATGTGAGGTATCCTTACATTAGTCCTGGCTTCACGAGAGCAAATAACATTAAGATGCGATAGAAATTATGATAAAATACATGAAAATAATTATTTTGTTCTAAAATTTAATAGGGACATACAGGTAAAAACTGTTATTTAATCTTTGTTTTCAACTGGTAAATCAATAATGTTGTGGAATTAAGACACCGCCGTATCTGTCTGTTTGTCTGTACGGGACAAGAAACGGCAAAGATTTCATAAAACTATCATTTATGAGGCGATACATATCGATGAAATCGGAAAAAATCATTAATTAAATCATTGTCCACGCAAATGAAAAAATGTACGCCAACACTCTTCAAAATGGTTTAACAATAAATTCCGCAGCAACATATGTTATCCTTTATTATGGAATTACATATTTTGTAAAATCCATAAACAAATTTAAAAAGTTATAATTTCTCAAATCTATTTTCCAGACCTTATTATGCGAAACTGTATTACACATTATCAAAATATATTTTATAATGATCTTTCGCAATTTATACAGATCAAATTTCTCTTGCACACCGTAGTTTTCTAACCGATCATTTAAAATTTGTGACGGTGTTTTAAGTAAGCAATGTTATATGTACGGTTTCGTGCTTTAACACGGAACGCGTTAATTTCTGAAAAATCTCTACCTACCAGTGGGAAGCCGAAGCGGGTCCCTAGTAGTGTATATACGGGACATTTGCAATAGACAACTAAATTACAAAGGAAACACTTTTCCTACTTCGTGTCAAATGCCTTAAATTTTCAATTGTAAAGTTACTTATTTATATAACTTCTTACAAAAAATGGAATATATATCGGTATTATTATTTAAGATATTTAAAAAATTTTTATCGGGGCACTTTTTCTGAGAAATGTTACGACGAAGTAATTGTTTTTTGAGTGATCGAAAAGTATTTTATATTGAATTGTCTCCAGTAACAATTTTATTTTTAATCACGATACTAATTTTGATATTAGGTTAACAATTACTATCGAATATATTTGGCGTTAATTTTGTAGAAATTCATTATTCACACTTAAACGAAACTACGTGATGTAGTATTATTTCTACTTTCGTTAATTTCTTTACCATGACCCAGGTTTCGTTGTATTACAACATCTTCAGGTAGGATATTAGCAAATATTAACTCTTAGGAACAACCAACAGTATTTATATGTTTCAAACACAATAGCGGAAGCCTGGTTTGTGCGGATTTTTCCATTGCTTATGTTAGTGAGTTTATTGCAGGGGCGCAGTGTAGGTTTTATTATATTACTGAGAGCTCTGAAGAACTTAAATATAAGTTAAAGTTAATTAAAGTTAACATAAATATTATAATTTTCTGTTCTGTATTTATGGTTATTTTCAAATGAGTTGTTTTTATAAGAATTGATACTAACTATATCAATTTTTATATTACATGCACAATTGCCTTGATAGAATTAATTGAATAAAACTATTGCTTTTATCAATATTGAAATCATCAATTGCGAATTGGTTCAATTAATTATTCATTCACTGTTCCATAATTATATTCGAATTCTCTTTTACAGTTTTAAGTTGCCGTCACAAGCGGCGACGGATGATTAACAATGAATATTAATACTTCCGTCTTTCTTACGTTTTTCCGTCTTAGGTGAGAATATCAGGTAACTTGTTGATGTTTATATCAGATATAATAAATACAAACATCAAGGTAGTTTGGCTCTAAAAAATATATGTACTCGTAATAATTGTATGTTAGACGAAATGTATACATTGAGTAGATCATATGTAATTGAGTACGCAAAGTAATGACATCCCCACTATCATGATAAAACTGAAAAGTCGTTTCTTTTATTTGTTTGTTTTTCTTCTACGCTTAAACAGTCTAACGGATGACCATACAATTTTTTATATAGATATGTATATCTTAGATAAAAAGATATGCTGTATATAATTGTGCAAATTATGCTTACAAGGAAGAAACGTTTTCTGTTTATTTACTTCTTTTTTTTCAAGCGTAAATGGCACATTGGATCCTGAAAGAAACTCATTAAGTATAATATATATCCTAGTTTAAAAGATATCTTATATATAATTAAGCTATCGTGTTTAATAACAGAGATTTTAGTAATCGACGAAAAAATTATGCCCACATAAAAAAACTGAACGTTCCACTAATAAATTAATTTTTAAACGTAATAGAATATGGTCTATATAATACATTTAAAATATTGAAAAGATTTTCCATATAATATTTACTTTGTAACTAGGTTATTATACTTTGGTACTTATACTTTGGATAAAGGGTTTTTTACTTTTTATTAACACCAGAAAGACAAATTTGCAGTTAAAAAAACCGTTTCCATGAAAGCTAATCAATTAAATTTATTTTTAAATTTTTGGGAATTTATTACTCTCATTACACTATTGAAATTAATAATATTTAAATTTAGTCGCGTCACGCGATTATTTTCTTCTTATAATTTAAATAAATTTGATTTATTTTTTCTTACTCTATTTGCTTAATTAAATAAAAAAAAACATCCGAGACTAACCTGTAGTTCACCTACTACTCACCTACTACTAGTGGTCTATCTGTTACAAGTTGTTCTATATCTTTAATATTGTTACAATTTATAAAGGTAGACATATTTTTCTTGTTACAGTCGAGTTTTGTCTTTAAATACATTAATATAATATTCTCAAAATACTTCTAGGGTCAAAGCAATAACTTAATTATAAAATGATTTTGTCTGGTGTATAAACTATTGTGTGTGGCTTAAATGCTTAATAAAAGATAAGACCTGTGTTACTTTAGCAATTTTCCTTACTAAATAACTTGGCTATTTATATTTGCGCTGCAGAACAGCATGTTAATCTAAGTACAGTACCCAGATTTGTTAAATTAATGTAGATAGCGTCGATTTGAAATGGACGTTTACGCCGAACTTCAGGTTCACTACAAATGTAAAATTTGTGCGATAATTTTGTAGAATTCCCTCATATTATGTTTAGATACTTAATTTTGTTTTTTTATTTAAGGAACTTTGCAATTTGCGTAGCAGTATAGAATAATTATGACAAATATAGGGGTGGTTAATAGGGTTTTAGTCACGAATTCGGCTTTTTTTCTAAAAGCTCTCAAAAAATTTCAGTATATTTTTGTTTGTTCTAACTCTTCAAGTGCATTATATCAAGTAGGGTCTTTTCTGCTTTGTGAGTTCCACCTGGATTTCAATGGTATGTCTGTGGAGGGAAAATAATATTTGTCATGCAATGAGCAAGTTATCGACCTCTCATGGGACAGTGGAAATTTGATTCAGTAAGTACAAGGACGAGGATTTTTCTCTAGAGAAAAATCCTCAATGTCTCAATGGCTATATATGAGTATATTATCTACTCTTATTACCATATCTAATTAAATCAGATCTTTCACACACTATTCATCAATTCGCTGAAGAGCTCAACAAAAGTCACAGCACAAAATAGACACATTTTAAATTTTATTATAAATTAGAAAAAGTTCAAAAATATAGTACTTGTGTACTCGCGATAAATAGAATTAAAAACTTGTTAGTCAAACTAATATCGTACCAAAGTCGATGCAATTATCTTAAATTTCAAAGTACCACGAGGGAATGGTTTTCATTGGAGTTTTGTAAATAATTTTTTTTTGTGGTTCCTCTAAATTTATTTTAAATCTGGGACCAATTGCTTTCTAAGAATATAAATATGTAGAAATATTTACAATTTTTTAACCTGTTTTATTTGCAAGATAAATTTAAAAAATCGAAATATACTTTAAATATTATTGTGGCAATTTTGTATATATATCTATACTAAATACGGAAATCGAGTCTGGGGATAATGTGACATATCAGAAATATTTAAGTTCATAAAATCAATACGTGACGCTGCATTATATTATACCTTTAAAGGTGGGTTTCTCGATAATTTAAATATAATTTTTTTTTACTCTATAAACAGTAAAGTTTATTAAAACTCAAGGAAATACATCTTTTTAACTAGTGCGTTTCAAGAATGTTATAGTATTATGTAAATACTGCCGCGAGATTCTATGAAAAACGACATGCAGTGATGTGCATAAAATAAGGGGTTCTAGAAATATAAAACTTTAAATATACACTAATTTTCCATGTAGGGCAATACATCGGCTGGCATTGTCCTTTGATACATTGAAACAGAATCGTAAGGAATTAACATCATCTATTCAGTGTTATGCTAGAAAAGGGGAAAAATTTCGTAAGAAGGTAACACCGCCTATCATCAATTTAAAAGATTTTATTAACGGTGTTAGTCTCTTTTGATAACGACAAAAATTGTGGTGTTATTTTGTTATTCTTTTTGACAATTATTATGAAAATATATTGTAATATATTTTTAAAAAGTAACTGCTCAGGCTGTGGGTTTCCCTTCATACTTTATCCATTTTATATATATAAATTGGGCTTGTTTTGATTGTGGCTTATGTTTCCTAAAAATGAAAAATAAATAAATTACTTTTCCTTATTAAAAATTTACTGTTTTAAAACAGGAACGTTAAAAAAGCTTATGCCTTTGAAATGAAACAAATCCAAATCTGGATTAATTATTTCAAGTTTAAACTTTTAGGTCAAAATAAAAAAGAAAGGATTATGGATTTCTTTGTTTTAATTATATGTTTCAACTAACACGCAAATTAATTTGTAAGCCCGATAATACAATCGTGAACCGAAGCTTTTGGGTCTTTAGTGCCTGAGCTTTTAAATTTATTATGGATTATTGTTTTGTAAATTCTAAATCTAATTATTAAAATTCTTGTGTACATCTTTTTGATTATATTGGTTTTACAACTAAGTATTCTTGATAATAAATATCACGGTCCTCATATATAGCACTACTGCGACTTCTCTCTACTTGTATATGTTGCCATTATTATTTTAATGCATTCACCCAGTTAATCCTTTTTACTACACTGTTTCAGTTATTATATTACTTTGTTAAGGAGACTACCTAATGGTGATATCCTTCTTCTTAATTACAGCCTCGTTATATTTAATTATAAATTATTCTTTTTGTAGTGGTTGAATTAATTGCTCATTAAAAGTTGAAGTCCATTAAATATTGGCGTTATCAATATTTAATCGCCAGGTCACTTAGTTTTTAATAGTTTTAATTGTTACTGCAAGCAAGTAGACAGATTATTTCTTAACCACTAATAAATTAGTACACATATTTAGAATGTAATCCCACTTACATATAATTAATTTAACGGAATAATCTCCGTGGAGATGAGCACTGTAATATCACAATGAAACATAGTAGTCTACTGTAAAAACGCATTAATACCTTTCAAATATAAATTCAAAACTCTATTTTTATGAAAATTCCTCCGGGATTTACTTCAGAATACTCATATATTTTATTATTTGAGTTGTTCCTCACTTCTCTTATCTAACACTCAGCCATTCACTTCCTTAAAATATTTGTTGTTCCAGAAGTTTCTTAAATATAGCAAATACAATTTTTAATTCTTAGTTCTTATTCAGGTTTGTCAAAACGATTTTTTTATGTATCATTTTTCTATGTATCATTTTAATCACAGTCAGCAACAGGGTGCTATCAAATGGAATCAATCAGTGCAGTTCCTTCAACGTCATAATCTTTTCAAATTTCAAATGCTGCATCGAGATTTGGCGGGTTGAAATCTTAAGATATTCGCTCTTAAAATATTTGTGGACTGACAAAAAACTAGAAGTGGTCTAGATTTAAAAGCATAACGCGCCGGTTGTAAAAAGGAACAATATTAATTAATATGGAAATATTCCGGCTTTTTGACACATAGGTTTGGATCAAACATATTTCTCCAATACCGGTGAAGACTTCCAATGTTCAAATAATAAAAAGTGTATGTTTTAAAAGCATTTGATCTGTTAGTTTAGTCATAGTCCTATGGATTATTAAACCATTCTCAGCACTTGATGAAATCAATTGCAAAAAATTAAATGAAGAATAATAAGAACAATTCTAAGCAGAGGAAAATATAAAAATACGTTTTATTGGTTAGTTAAATTTTGACGTAAACTTACGCTGAGGTAGTTAAATTTTGACGTAAGCTTACCCTGAGATAGTTAAATTTTGACGTTATCTTACGCCGAGAAATGTCGGATAATTTGATAATGAAAATAGAATACAATTTTATAGGAGAATTTAATGATAAATATCTGCTAGTCAGCCGTAGTCATATTTGCTGTGCTATTAGCCACTGTAAATACGTGAAACAATGAAAGACTACTACCCTGTGTACAGCACACAGGGCAGTAATTTTGATGGTCATTTCAAAGTTTCCGATGGTTCTGTGTAAAACATCATCTTTTTATGTTGAATATGGTGTACGTAGGTACCTGATTGATACACAAATGTGACTTAATGTCGATCATGTGAAATATTGAAAGTATTATAAACCTTTCTATGTATTGACTACATACGTTTAAGTCTTTTTGTTGATGGCCTTCGTGAAACGGGAGATCAGAGAACATGAAACAGACAGTAATAATGAAAAACAAAAGACAAGTAATAGTTTCATATGATGAAAAAAGTAACAGTTTTTCACATGGCAGTCTGTTCTGCTGTATCGATTTATTATGTTGCATGCTTCAAAGTATATGTTTTAAAATTTTAAAATCATAACTATCAGAGAGATTATTTGTTACCAAAAACCTGATCGAGCGCCAGTCTGGCTTGCCATATAGGGTCCAAACTTTATTTGAAAGGTAGTTATTTTATTAATCATTAATATGGATTTCTTACTTAATAAATATTTAATTATACCCAATATAATTAAGCAATAGACACACGTATATTATCGACAATATTTAAAAAAACTATGCAATCCAGAATCATCGTTACAGGTATCTTGCAAACTTTGCGTTGGCTTTTTAAACTCTGCTTTTTCGGAAATAAAGGACGATATATATTTTGCGTATTTTCCAATAAACCTCTCAGGATAGTAAAATATAATTAAAATGGTATAAAAAAGATTACGATCCTTATAACTAATCCTTTCGAACGATACTCAATATATAATATATATGGAATTTAAATTTTTAAATACTTTTTCTGTTATTTCTTACTCATAAAATTTTCATACAAATATTTTTGAGTTAGCTGTTGAGATATTTACGGATTAATAGCTTTTAATGCAAGGCAAATATCAAGTTTTAACATTAAGCGGTTTCTATGAAAAACGACTGTGATAGACGGATATGTGAGTGATTTAATAGAGGTTCCATTTTTCCTTTCAGGTATGGATACGCAAAGAATACAGTGAAATCATGAGTGGATCTTGCCAAAGTAACTTTAGTTGTTATTTATCTCGTGTGAAATTTATTAATCAAAATGAAGTTTTGGTTATTACGAAAAGAAAGAGTGGAGCCCTTTTAAATAAAAACACGTTCACCGTCTTCTATTTCTATCTCTTTCTTCGTTAGATGTCATCGCTTACTGAGACACCCTTAATATTCTTCCATGTAACATTTTCAGCTTTATCCTTAAAATGCTAATCATGCAAAATTACCTTTGCAAAAATAGTTTATAAAATTTAGATGACTATAATTTTTTCAATATAAAATAATTGGATACAAATTCGGAATTGATGCTACATTTTATCGACAGGTTCATTAATTCTATTTGAAAATAGTCTAAAATAAAACACAGTGAGCAAACATACACTTCCTTTAATTTAATTTTGTTTTCAACCATACCAAGAATTAAAAAATTAAAACCATTTTCTATCGTTTTTTACTATTTGTAAAAAAATACCAAAATGCTTAAATTAATAAAGATATTTATGAAATCATCTCGCGAAAATACAACCCTTGGCATTTTTATTCCTGATTATAGAATCAAAACTTTAACTGATTATATGGTTTTAGTGTGGGTAGATTGGGAACTTTTACAATAATCTGTTTACATTTATTCATAAGGAATATTAATATGATTGGATTAAGACAGCTCTAATTTCGATTTTCATTGTTTCAGTAAACACACAAACAATCGTTATTTTCCTCTCGAAGAAGTGTGATATTTCAAACGAAATATAAATCAAAAATACATTAAATTGTGTCTCTAGAATAAATCAGTTAATTATATAATACTAACTACATATATATATATATATATATATATATATATATATATATATATATATATATATTTATATACACACACACATATATACACATATATTAATTATAAAATTTCAGTAAAACACTTTTTAATTGACAGTCTATTGGGAAAGTATGCCCACTCGTTTATTATTTTGGTACGAATAAATACCTAAACAGTGAGTGTATGGTGCCAAGCTTTTACATCAAAATTTTATTTTCATCTACACAGACTACGTTCATTTTGAAAAGCTCATATTTCAATTTAATGAAATAAATTTCGCTGCTGTCAAAAGAAAATCTCGTAACAACGAATCTGTCTCTAAGTTGTTAACTTATATTTTCAATTTATCCTTTGTCAAATTTTTCATTCAAGATTAGAGAGATTCTTTTACAGTTTTAATTTATTGAAACGGGCTATGACAGCTTTATCGTAATGAATATTTATGCCGTGGTCATTTCTCAATTTTCCTTCTCCAGTCGCTCGCTGGAATTACATCGCTTAGTTCCTGAAATTCAAATAAAATGACAATATTTCTGTACTTTGTGCGCAAATTTATGATATTTGAATTTTTCGTTAAGTTATGATATTTGAATTTTTCGTTAGTAATTATGTCAACATTTTTCATTAAACAGTTTTCTTTATTATATTACATTTGCAATAGACAACTAAATTACAAAGGAAACGTTTTTCCGACCTCGTGTCAAATGCTATTAAATTTTCAATTAGAGAGTTTTTTTTATTTATATTACTTCCTAAAAGAAATGCAATAAATTATATCGCTATTATTAAGTACGATATTTAAAAAACTTTGGCGGGGCACTTTTTTTGAGAAATGTTACAACGAAGCAATTGTTTTTTCGAGTGATCTGATATTGATTTGTCTCCGGCAACAATTGCTATATATATATATATATATATATATATATATATATATATATGTTTGTGTATGTAAAACATATTATACATTTAGCTTTCTTAGTTTACGGTGATGTTCTTTTACATGCAAGAAAGTAGAAATGTAACAAACCAAATCTTAAAGTTGTTAAGTTCTATAAAATTTTAATTTTGTTAGTAGGGTTTCTATATAACCGAATGATCAAAAAAGTGTTGGAAATAAAATATGTTTTCTCCAAAAAAAATTATTTGTCTCTGTGAAAAAATATAGAAATGTTATAAATTATTTTCGTCTCAATTTATTGAGAAGAATTCGAAAAATAATTTCGTCTGCACCATTTAAGTAGCATCCTGCTTAAAACATGGAGAGTCTTATATTTAGAGGCACTACACGCCCTTATTATTCAATAGGAGGTATTGTATTAAATTTATTGTTTCGACGGAAGGTACTTAGTTTTGTATTCTTTGCAACCCTTATAGTAAAACTATAGCAAAAAATCTAGAACTTAAATTTTTTTGAAACCGCACTATGTTTTTTACCTGCAGTAAATTTACTTTATGAAATATTAATATTTATAAATGTTTTAATGGAAACACTATGCACCCTTAAATATTCATAAGTGCCAAAATGTGTATGGAATCCTCATAGCGCGAGTTCTATTCGTACATGTTTAACTTCCCTTTAGATCCACCTTTAGCTTTGAAGAGCTTAAATATATGCATATGATTTTCTGTTCTGTATTTATGGTTATTGTAAAATGAGTTGTTCTTATAAGAATCGATACTAACTATATCAATTATTATATTACATGCACAATTGCCTTGATAGAATTCATAGAAAAAACTATTGCTTTTATCAAAATCGAAATCATCAATTGCGAATAGGTTCAATTTATTATTCATTCACTGTTCCATTATTACATTCAAATTACAAGAGAAATTCTCCATTTACAGTTTTAAGTTGACGTCACAAGCAGTGACGTATGATTCACAATGAATATATTAATATATTTCTTACATTTTCTCTTTGACGTCTATCCTCGTTCCCTTGCTGGATTTTCTCCAGAGTTTTAACCACTGTGGCGTTTTGTAACTAATGCTTTAGGTTTTCGCTTCGTTTTTATCACCTGAATAAAAATAACACTTTATGTCAGATAAAAATATCAGGGAACTTGTTGATATTTATATCAGATGTACTAAATATCGACATCAAGGTAGTTTGATGGGTAGTTTTTAAGTTCACCTAGTGGTCTATTTGTCACAAGTTTTTGTATATCTTTAAAATTGTTATAACTAATAAAATTTAGAAACTTTGATATATTTTTCTTGTAACAGTCGAGTTTTGTCTTAAAATACTTACAACAATATTCTCAAAATACTTATAGGGTCAAACAATAACTTAATTCTAAAATGATTATATCTGGTGTATAAATTATTGCGTTTCGTTTAAATGCCTAATAAAGGATAAGACCTGTGTTACTTTACCAATTTTCCTTATTAAATAATTTAACTATTTATATTTGCGCTGCAGAATAGCATGTTAGCCTAAGAACAGTACACAGATTTGTAAAATTAATGTAGATAATATAGATTCACGTGGACGGATTCGCTGAAATTCATGTTTACTACAGGTGTAAAATTTATGCGATATTTTTGTAAACTTCCCTCATAATATGTTTGGACACTTAATTTTGCTTTTTTATTTAAGAAACTTTGCAATTTGCGAAGCAGTATAGAATAATCATGACAAATATAGGGGTGGTAAATAGGGTGTTACTTATGAATTCGTCTTGTTTCTAAAAGCTCTCGAAAATTTCAGAATAGTTTTGTTAATGGTTCTAATTCTTCAAGTGCATTACATCAAGAAGGGTTTTTTCTGCTTTATGAGTTCAACCTGGATTTCGATGCTAAGTCTGTATAGGGAAAATAATACTTATCATGCATTGAGTAAGTTATCAACTTTCCATGGGACGGTAGAAATTTGGTTCAGAAAGTTCAAGCACGAGGATTTTTATCTGGAAAAAAAACTATGTTTCAATAACTATATTTGATCGTATTATCTACTATTGTTACCATAGTTAATTAAATAATATCTTTCACGAATATTTCATCAATTCACTGAAGAGCTCAACTATATTCACAAGACAAAAGGGACACATTTTATAAATTATATAATAAATTGGGAAAAGTTCAAAAATACGGTACTTGTGTACTCCCGATAAGTAGAATTAAAAACATATTAGTCAAACAAGTATCATACGAATGTCGATGCAATTATCTTAAATTTCAAGGCGTTACGAGTGAATGGTTTTCATTGGAGTTTCGTAAATAATTTTTTATTGTGGTTCCATTTATTTTATTACAAAGCTGGGACCAATTGCTTTCTGAGAATATAAATATGTAGAAATAATTACAATTTTTTAGCCTTTTTTGTTTGCAAGATGAATTTCAAACATCGAAATTTACTTTAAATATTGTCGTGGTAATTTCTATATACAAGCTGTTCATCTATACTAAGTACGAATCGAGTATGCGGATAATGTGACATAACATAATTAATTAAGTTCATAAAATCAATAAGTGACGCCGCATAATGTTATACCTTTAAAAGTGGGTTTCTCGATAATTTAAACATTATTTTTTCTTTATTATGAAAATGTATTGTAAAATATTTTTGAAAAGTACGAGTAACTGTTCATGCTGTGGGTTTTCCTTCATGTTTAAGCGTTTTATACAATTATTCCTCTTTAGTACACTGTTTCGTTTGTCAGTCCCCTTAACAAAGCAGTGATTACATTGCTTTGTTAAGGAGACTGACTAATACTGATATCCTTCTTCTTTATTACAGCCTCGTTATCTTTAAGTATAAATTCTTCTTTTCAGAGCGATTGAATAAATTGCTCAATAAAAGTTGAAGGCCATTAAATGTTGGCGTTATCAATATTTAGTAATCAGGTCAGTTAGTTTGTATTATTTTTAATTTTCACTGCAAGCAAGTGGACTGATTATTTCTTAACAACTAGTATATATATTTAGAATGTAATCCCACTTACATATAATTAATTTAACGGAAGAATCTATGTGGAATTGAGCACTGTAATATACCAATGAAACACAGTAGTATACCGTAAAAATACATTAATACCTTTTAAATATCAATTCAAAACTATATTTTTATGAAAATTTCTCCGAGCTTTACATCAGGATCCTCATTTATTATATTATTTGATATATCGTTCACTTCATTTTCAATTACATTTTTGCGGCTTTTATTCCTCTCTTATCTAACACTCAGCCATTCACTTTTTTAATATATTTGTTACACCAGAATTTCCTAAAATATTGCAAATACATTTTTTAATTCATAGTTCTTATTCAGCTTTATCAGAACGATGTTTCTCTATGCATCATTTTATTTACAAATATCAACAGGGTGCCATCAAACTGAATCGATCAGTGAAGTTACTTCATCGTCTTGATCTTTCCAAATTTCAAATATTGCATCGATATTTGGTGGGTTTAAATCCTATGATGCTCGCCCTTAAAGTCTTTCTGTACTGACAAAAAACTAGAAGTGGTCTATATTTAAACTTCTCGGTCTGGACAAATTAAAGGAGAATAAATATATGTAAAGCATAACGCGCCGGTTGTAAAAAGGAACAATATTAATTAATATGCCAATATTCCGGCTTATAGACACATAGGTTTGGATCAAACATATTTCTCCAATACCGATAAGTCTTCCAATGTTCAAATCATGAAAAGCATGTGTTTTAAAAGCATTTGATTCAATAGTTTAGTCATAGTCCTGTGTATTTTTAAACCACTCTTAGAACTTGATTAAATCAATTGCAAAAAATTAATTTGAATATAATAAAAACAATTTTAAATACAGGAACATATATAAATAAATTTTATTTTCTTGTTAAATTTTGACGTAAGCTTACGCCGAGATAGTTAAATTTTGACGTAAACTTACGCTGAGAAAGGTCAGAATATACAAGTATATATTTAGATAATGAAAATACAATACAATTTTAAAGAATTTAATGAATAAAATGGTGATAAATATCTGCTATTCAGCCGTACTCATATTTGCTTTGCAATTAGCCACTGTGAATACGCGAAACCGTGAAAGACTAAACTACTGCCCTGTGTATAGCACACAGGGTAATAATTTTTGAACATGGTGTACATAGGTACCTGATTGATACATAAGTGTAATCACACTACTGTCGATTATGTGAAATATTGAAAGTATTATAAACCCTCCTATGTGTTGACTACATACATTTAAGTATTTTTTTTGATGCCTTCATGAAACGTGAGATCACAGAACATGAAACAGACAGTAATAAAAAAATTTTAAAATCTAAAATATTAGTGAGGTTATTTGTTACAAAAAAACTAACCAAGTGCCAGTCTGGCTCGCTTATATAGGGTCCAACCCTTTTTGGAAATGATGTTACATTATTAATCATTAATATGAATTTTATACGGTAATGAATATGTAATTAAACCTAATATAATTAAGTAGAAGATACAAGTATATTATCGACAATATTTCGAAAACTATGCAATCCAGAATGATTGTTACAGGTTTCCTGCAAGCCTTGCGTTGGCTTTTATAACTGTGCTTTTTCGGAAATAAAAGACCGATATATATTTTGCGTATTTTTTAAAAAACTTCTCAGGATACTTATAATGGAAAAAAATGGTTACGATCCTTATAACTAATCCTTTCAAACGATACTCAATACATAATATATATGGAATTTAATTTTTTGAATACTTTGTCTTTGATTTCTTCCTCATAAAATTTTCATATAAATATTTTTGCGTTAGCTGTTGCGATATTTGCGGATTAAAAGGTTTTGCTAAAAGACAAATATCAAGTTTTAACGTCAAGCAGTTTCTATGAAAAACGACTGTGACAGACGGATATGTAAGTGCTTTAATAAAGGTTCCATTTTTCGTGGTATGGATACCCGAAGAATACAATGAAATTATAAGTGGATCTTGCCAAGAACTACACAAGTCCAAGTAACTTTAGTTGTTATTTATCCCGTGTGAAATTTATTAATCAAAATGAAGTTTTGGTTATTATGAAAAGAGAGAGTTGAAACCTTTTAAAAATAAACGCGTTCACCCTCTTCTATTTCTATCTCTTTCTTCGTTAGATGTCATTGCTTACTGAAACATCCTTAATATTCTTTCATATAAAATTTTCAGCTTTATCCTTAAAATGCTAATCATGTAAATTTACCTTTTAAACGACCTTTGCAAAAATAGTTTATAAAATTTAGGTGACTATAATTGTTTTCAATATAAAATAAATGGATACAAATTCGGAATTGTTGCTAAATTTTATCGACAGGTTCATTAATTCTATTGGAAAATACTATAAAATATTACACAGTGAGCAAACATACACTTCGTTTAATTTAATTTTGTTTTCAACCATACCAAGAATTAAAAAATCCAAACCCTTTTCTATCGTTTCTTACTAATTGTAAAAAAAGACAAAAATGCTTAAAATTATTCAAGATATTTATAAAATCATTTCGCGAAAATACAACCCTTGGCATTTTTATTCTTGATTATAGAATCAACACATTAACTGATTATATGGTTTTAGTGTGGGTAGATTGGAAAGTTTTACAATAATCTGTTTACATTCATTCATAAGGAATATTAATATGGTTGGATTAAGACACTTCTAATTTCGATTTTCACTGTTTCAGTAAACACACAAACAATTGTTATTTTCCTCTCGAAGGAGTGTGCTATTTCAAACGAAACACAAATCTAAAATATATTAAATTGTGTCTCTGGAATAAATCAGTTAATTATATAATGCTAACTACATATATATATATATATATATATATATATATATATATATATACATATATATATACACATATATATATATACATATATTAATTATAAGATATCAGTAAAACACTTTTTAATTGACAGTCTCTTGGGAAAACATGCCCACCCATTTATTATTTTGGTACGAATAAATACCTAAACAGTGAGTGTATGGTGCCAAGCTTTTACATCAAAATTTTATTTTCATCTACACAGACTACGTTCATTTTGAAAAGCTCATATTTCAATTTAATGAAATAAATTTCGCTCCTGTCAAAAGAAAATCTCGTAACAATGAATCTGTCTCTAAGTTGTTAACTTATATTTTCAATTTATCCTTTGTCAAATTTTTCATTCAAGATTAGAAAGATTCTTTTACCGTTTTAATTTGATGAAACGGGCGATGACAGCTTTATCGTAATGAATATTTATGCCGTTGTCATTTCTCAATTTTCCTTCCCCAGTCACTAGCTAGAATTACATCGCTTAGTTCCTGAAATTCAAATAAAATGACAATATTTCTGTATTTTGTGCGCAAATTTATGATAATATTTGAATTTTTCGTTAAGTCATTCGAGTTACATTATTTTTTTTAATTATGTCAACATTTTTCATTAAACAGTTTTCGTTAATATATTACATTTGCAATAGACAACTAAATTACAAAGGAAACATTTTTCCGACCTCGTGTCAAATGCTATTAAATTTTCCTTTAGAGAGTTTTTTTTAATTATATTACTTCCTAAAAGAAATGCGAATTTTATATTGATTTGTCTCCGGCAACAATTACTATATATATATATATATATATATATATATATATATATATATATATATATATATATATACATATATATGTATCTGTGTAAGTAAAACATATTATATGTTTAGCTTTCTGAGTTTACGGTGATGTTCTTTTACATACAAGAAAGTAGAAATGTAACAAACAAAATCTTAAAGTTGTTAAGTTCTATAAAATTTTAAATTTGTTAGTAGGGTTTCTTTATAACCGAATGATCAAAAAAGTGTTGGAAATAAAATATGTTTTCTCCAAAAAAAATTATTTCTCACTGTGAAAAGATCTAGAAATGTTATAAATTATTTTCGTCTGAAGTTATTGAGAAGAATTCAAAAAATTATTTCGCTTGCACCAATTAAGTAGCATCCTGCTTAAAACATGGAGAGTCTTATATTTAGAGGTACTACACGCCCTTATAAATCAATAGGAGGTATTGTATTAAATTTATTGTTTCGACGGAAGGTACTTAGTTCTGTATTCTTTGCAACCCTTATAGTAAAACTATAGTAAAACTCCTAGAACTTATAATTTTTTGAAACCGCACTATGTTTTTTACCTGCAGTATATTTACTTTATGAAATATTAATATTTTAATGGAAACTATGTTTTTTACCTGCAGTAAATTTACTTTATGAAATATTAATATTTATAAATATTTTAATGGAAACACTATGCACCCTTAAATATTCATAAGTGCCAAAATGTGTATGGAATCCTCATAGCGCGAGTTCTATTTGTACACGTTTAACTTCCCCTTAGATCCACCTTTAGCTTTGAAGAGCTTAAATATATGCATATAATTTTCTGTTCTGTATTTATGGTTATTGTTAAATGAGTTGTTTTTATAAGAATTACTAATTATATCAATTTTTATATTACATGCACAATTTTCTTGATAGAATTCATAGAAAAAACTATTGCTTTTATCAAAATTGAAATCATCAATTGCGAATAGGTTCAATTTATTATTTATTCACTGTTCCATAATTACATTCGAACTCCCAGAGAAATTCTCTTTTACAGTTTTAAGTTGACGTCACAAGCAGTGATGGATGATTCACATCCCATTCTTTTAGTTTTTCTCTTTGACGTCTATCCTCGTTCGTTTGCTGTATCGTCTCTAGAGTTTTACGTCACTGCGTCGCTTTGTAGCTTATGCTTTATGTTGTCGCTTCGTTTACAATACCTGGATAAAAGTAAATCTTTGCGTTAGGGGAAAATATCAGGTAACTTGTTGATGTTTACATCAGATGTACTAAATATCAACATCTAGGTAGTTCGACTCCAAAAAATGGATGTACTCGTAATAATTGTATGTTAGATGAAATGTATACATGGAATAGTCCATATGTAATTGAATACGGAAAATAATGACATCCCCACTATTATAATAAAACTGAAACGTCGTTTCTTTTACTCGTTTGTTTTTCTTCCACATTATAACAGTCTAACGGATTTCCATATAGTTATTGTACATCTTAGATAAAAAGATATGCTGTATATAATTCTGGTTATTATGCTTAATACGAAGAAACGTTTTCTATTTATTTACTTGTTTTTTTTTTCAAGTGTATATGGCACATTGGATCCCAAAGGAAATCCATTAAGTTTAATATATATATCCTAGTTTTAAAGATATCCTATATATAATTATGCTATCGTTTGTAATAACACAGCAATTATAGTAAACGACTAAAAAATTGTGCCCACGTCAAAAAACTGAATGTTCCACTAATAATTGAATTTTCAAACGTAGTGAAACATAATCTATATAACACGAAAAATACTTAAGTTCATATTGGTAGAATATGTTCCACATAATGTTTACTTTGTAATTAGGTTATTAAACTTTTGTGCCTTGGATAAAATATTTTTTACATTTTCCTCACACCAGAAAGGCAAATTTGCAGTTAAAAATAACGTTTCCATAAAAGTTAATCAATTAAATTTATTTTTAAATTTTTGTGAATTTATTACTCGCATTACATTATTGTAATTAATAATATTTAAATTTAGTCGCGTCACACGATTATTTTCTGTTTACAATTTAAATAGATTTGATTTGTTTTTTCTGGCTCTATTTGCTTAATGAAATAAAAAAAGTCCCGAGACTAACCTGATGTTCACCTGTGAAGTTCACAGTGGTCTGTCTGTCACAAGTTGTTCTATATCTTTAAAATTGTTATAATTAATAAAAGTTAGAAATTTTAACATATTATTCTTGTAACAGTCAAGTTTCGTCTTAAAATACATTTAATATAATATTCTTAAATTAATTCTATGATCAAAACTAACTTAATTATAAAACGATTTTGTCTGGTGTATGAAATATTGTATCCAGCTTAAATGCCTAATAAAGGATAAGACCTGTGTTACTTTACCAATATCCCTTTTTAAATAATTTGTCTATTTATATTTGCACTGCAGAATAGCATGTCAATCTAAGTACAGTACCCAGATTTGTAAAGTTAATGTAGATAGTATAGACGTGGACCTTCTCGCCGAACTTCAGGTTCACTATAAGTGTAAAATTTATGCTATATTTTTGTAGAATTCCCTCATAATATGTTTGGATGCTTAATTTTTCGTTTTTATTTAAGAAAATTTGTAATTTGCGTAGCAATATAGAACTATGTATATATAATAATTATGACAAATAAAGGGGTGGTTAAAAGGGTTTTAGTCACGAATTCGGCTTTCTTCTAAAAGCTCTCGAAAATTTCACAATAGTTTTGTTTGTTTTAATTCTTCATGTGCATTACATTAAATAGGGTCTTTTCTACTTTATGAGTTTCACCTGGATTTCAACGGTAAGTATGTACAGGAAGAATAATTTTTCTCATGCAATGAGCAAGTTATCGACCTTCCATGGGACGATATTTTTTAGGACGGTATTGGGAGAATTTTTCTCTGGAGTAAAAGATTCAATATCTATATTTGATTATACTATCTGCTATTATTACCATACCTAATTAAATAAGATCTTTCACAGACTATTCATCAATTTGCTAAAGAGGTCAACTATAGTCACAGCACAAAAAGGACACATTTTTAAAATTATTTTACAAATTAAGAAAAGTTAAAAAATACGGTACTTGTGTACTTCCGATAAGTAGAATTAAAAACTTGTTAGTTAAACTAGTATCGTATGAATGTCGATGTAATTCTCTTAAATTTCAAGGCATTATGAATGAATGGTTTTCATTGGAGTTTGGTAAATTATTTTTTATTGTGTTTCCTTTTATTTTATTTTAAAGCTGGGACCAATTGCTTTCTGACAATATAAATATGTAGAAATGTTTACAATTTTTTAGCCTTTTTTGTTTACAAGATGAATTTGAATAATCGAAATTTACTTTAAATATTATCGTAGTTATTTTGTATACGTAATTTGTCCATCTATACTAAGTACGGGAATCGAGTCTGGGGATAATGTGACATATCAGAAATATTTAAGTTCATAAAATCAATACGTGGCGCTGCATTATTTTATACCTTTAAAAGTGGGTTTCTCGATAATTTAAATATAATTTCTTTCTTTACTGTATAAACAGTAAAGTTTACTAAAAGTCAACGAAGTACATCTTTTTACTTGTGCGTTTCAAGGATTTTATAGTAATATGTAAATACTGCCGCAAGTTTCTATGAAAAACGACATGCAGTAACGTGTATAAAATAAGAGGTTCTGGAAAATTATAACCTTAAATATACACTCATTTTCCATGTAGGGCAATACATCGGCTGGCATTTTCCTTTGATGCAATGAAACAGAATAGTATGGAATTAAGATCACCTATTCGATGTTTTTCGCACAGTGGTACGAGTATATTAATATATTAAGTTAGCACTACCTATCATCTATTTAAGAGATTTTATTAATGGTGTTAGTCTCTTTTAATAACTACAAAAACTGCATCACATTTATTATGAAAATGAATTGCAAAATATTTTTGAAAAATAGCTGTTCAGGCTGTGGGTTTCTTTCATGATTTAGCGTTTCACGTGCATAAATTGGGTTTATTTTTATCGTTGCTTACGTTTCCTCAAAATAAAAATAACTAAATTATCTTCCCTTATTAAATATTCACGGTTTTAAAACAAGAACTTTAAAAAAGGAACATGAAGGTTCATTTTTCAATGCTTTTGAAATGGAACATTATCACTTTTTAAAAAAAGTAAACAAGTGTACTAGATACCAGTATTCGTTGCGAATTTAAAGTAGAAACAATAATAACTATAAACGTTATAAAGCCGTATTTTTAAAACTTCTGTTTTTGTTCTGTAATTTTTTGATTTGAAAATTTTATGAACTAATGCTCGCCCTCCCCAATTGTATTTCCGTGACATGTTTTTTGTTTGTGCTTGAATTATAGCGGCAGAGCCAGTAAAATGTTTCATATTCCAAATCTAGAATAATTATTTGAAGTCGAATTTTTTGGGCCAAAATAAAAAAGAACGGATTATGGATTTCTTCGTTTTAATAATATTTTCAACTAACACGCAAATTAATGTTGAAGCCCAATAATACAATCGTGGACAGAAGCTTTTGGGTCTTTGGTGCCTGCACTTTTAAATTTATTATGTATTATTTATTTTGTATATTCTAAATCTAATTACACAATTGTGTACATCCTTTTTGATTATATAGGGCGTACAATTAAGTACCCTGGATAATAAATATCACGGTCCTTATAAATAGTATTACTGCGACTCCTCCGTGCTTGTACACTGTTTCAATGATTATATTACTTTGTTCAGGCGACTGACTAATGCTGATACCCTCATTCTTTATTTCAGCCTCGTTATCTTCAAGTATAAATTATTCTTTTCGGAGTGGCTGAATTATTTGCTCATTAAAAGTTGAAGTCTAATAAATATTACCGGTATCAATATTTAGTCGCCAGGTTAG
This sequence comes from Druceiella hillmani, assembly GCA_039881145.1. Taxonomy (NCBI): domain Eukaryota; kingdom Metazoa; phylum Arthropoda; class Insecta; order Lepidoptera; family Hepialidae; genus Druceiella; species Druceiella hillmani. The sequence goes on from JAYKKI010000025.1 coordinate 27,154,270, forward strand.
TTAGTTTTTATTATTTTTAAATGTTACTGCAAGCAAGTAGACTGATTACTTCTTAACAACTAATAAATTAGTATACAAATTTAGAATGTAATCCCACTTATATATAATTAATTTAACGGAACAATCAATGTGGAATTGAGCACTGTAATATACCACTGAAACATAATGTGATAACTTTTTAATATGCATTGAGATTATGATTGTTTTAAGACTACGTTCCTCAAAACGAAAAATCGGAAATCTTATAGGAACACTATGTTGTCCGTCCGTTAGTCTTTCTTCAAAGATTTTTTCTTCAGAAATGATGAGTATTAAGTCGATGTTAATGTCGCATATTGAGGCAATGTCCTTACAAATTTGAAAAAATTTCAAGCGTTTTAATTCACATAATAAGTAAATGTGATCTTTTAAACCGTATTTTTGTCATTTCTACCGTCATTAAAACTATAGGGTAATTTCGGTCGACTTACATTTTAAGTCAGCATAACTATCGCGGTCTTATAGCATAAGTGTTGGGAAAAATAAAAAAATTAATGATTTCTTATTCTATGTGGAATTATAAATTTTTTTCAAGTTTGTCCCTGTGAAATATTATAGCATTTACGTTCACAAAAATTATGGCACATAAATTAAACCGTTCGAACGCAATTACGTTCGCATTAATTATGGCACATAAATTAAAATGTTCGAAATATTATGGCTTTTTATGTAATATATGGGCACAAAGATAAATTGTAATTTTATTGTTAAATAAATATGTAAAAGTCTAAATGTAAACAAAAACAAAGATAAATTGTTGTAAAATTCTAAATGTCCACAAAAACCTCGCAGTATTAGCCCGTGATGAGCAGGTTTTTTAAAAAGTTATTTTAATAACTTAAATAAAAAAGCGTTCTTAAAAGTGTAACGAAAGTAACTCGACCGAAGTGGGGATAGTATGCTATACACACAGTTTGGAGTTGATTTTATACACATTTTGTATGCATATTTTTTAATACTTAAAATTATGTAAAGGTTCAAATAATTCAAATTCACTGAAGTAATTTGAAATATGATAACCCTTTTCTTCCCGAAAATATAAAATTTAATAAATTTGAAACTAGATACAGTCAAGTCAAAGACACTTATGTGTCTTTGACTTGACTAGTATGCGCTCAGCATTTTTACGTAATGTATGAAGCTTTCGTAAAAATAAGAAATGTATATGTGAAAATACGCGCATGGGAGAAATATGGCTGAAATACATCAAATATAAAGTGTTATATTAAATTATGCGGTGAGACAACGATAGTGCATTACAGTGGAATTACTATAAATTTAACAAATTATTTGAAAGAATCTAAATAATTTTAACAAAGTGGTTATTTCATAATATTTTTAAAAACAAAGTTTTCACAAGAATAAGAAAATTATTTTTGGAAAAACTGTAGCAAGATCATTTGTTTTGAAGTTTCCTGAAATCCACTTCACTTGCCTTAGGGGAAAAATTAATAACGTGATATTACGTAATATTTAACTTAACTTAAATTAAAGATTGGATATGATTCTATCAATAAAATGCACACAAACACACACACACACATATATATACATATATATATATATATATATATATATATATATATATATATATGTGTGTGTGTATATATATATATATATATATATATATATATATATATATATATATATATATATATATATAGATCTTTGATAGAAAATCAATACATGTCCGATTAAATAATAGTAAAAAATTTTGTCAACGCTTAAAACGGCAACATTTAAAATGGCAAAACTCCCTTATTAATGCTGAGCTTATGAGTATTAAGCATTACAAAGCTTTAATCTTGAGGTGAGCTTAAAAACTACCGTACCTTTTTAAAACTCACGGAGCTTACACAAATAAGACATTACATACCGTGTGAACCTTCTACAACTTTTACGTTTACGACCTTTCGCTACCGGACATTGATAAACACCATGGACCTTATAACCACTGGACGTGACTTACTTGGGCAACACCGCTAGTTGTACGCTGATCGACATTCGCGCTATCTTCGAAAAACGGAATGTCAGTTGCATATAGATTACAATCACGAAGGCATCATGTCAAAAAATGAATTTTATTTCTATAAGAATTTATTAACATTTTTTATTTTTTTGATGTATCATAGAATTTATAACAAAGCATTTGTTTTACATATGTTTAAAAGTGCAGTCATAATTATAAAATACTTCCTTTCTTCCCATAAGTTTCGGTCTACGGTTTTACTTAATTTATAAATATTATCGCGTAAAAAGTATCTCCACAATTTCATGCATAGACAAGCGTTAAAGAAGAAGAGCGCAGTCTCGTTCGGGAAAACTCGCTATTATTAGATAGGAAAAAACTGGGGACCTTGTCTTAATATTCAACTTCCACTAGCGTACTATGCCCAAATCTACTGCATTCTTTCCAAACTCATTGTCTTATACTACCTGTATTTTTATACTATACAGTATGCAAAGGGGTTTATTAGAATTTTTGAAATTAAAATTTTCCAAGCTTGAAATAAGAAATAACTCTAGAAATATTATTTTTTTAAATATTTTCTATGTCTTTAATTGATACGTCAATTTTATTATTAAAAAAATTGATGAATCCTTAAAAATTATTAGTTGAAAATACGAGATATAAGGAAAATAAGAAATTATGAGTGCAACAATTTTGGAAACGGTTAAATAGATATTTGGCTTATAATTGAAAGCCATTAGACAATTAAAATAATAAATCAGTTTTTGTTTGAAGAAAGTTACAGAATAAAATATTTGAATGATCGGGTCAAATTTATTTCAAAATCTTGAATAAAAATATGAATAAAACGAAAGACACACATGAGCAGAAACTAATTAGGGTAAAATATATTTAACAAAGAAAATGAATGATGTTTTCTCAAAGATAAAAATAATATCAAAAATCATGTGCAGGAATACATATTAGTGACTATTGCATGTGGTCGTGTGTATATTACATTTTATGGTCGGATAATGACGAAAGGGAAGAAGATTGGTCATTTACGTTAGGTGGTAATAAAGAACTGATTTTTTTGTCCACTGTAAATTGTCCTGTACAATATTTTAGATCTTCTTCCCTCGTATCTCCCTTTAGCAACTCTGTCGTATCTTTCTTTAGCAACTCTGATGGTATTTGAGCTGTATTCAGCCCTATTTTAGTGTCTATACCGAACAAAGCTTTGTACGGTGTTCATCTTATACGTGCAACAATGTGTTTTTTTTTACTATATGACAAAATGACACACAATTGGCCAATTAGTTCTTTTTTTACCTATAAGCCAAGAGAGACGCATTGCTTCTACATCTTGGTTTGTTCTTTCTGCAGATCCTTGATTTTCTGGGTACCACAGACGACCACTGATAAGATGCCCACAAACACGTTAATTTTTTAATTACTTCAGCGGTAATTTCACGGCTGTTATCGCTTTGTAATATATTTCGGCAGCCAACTTCTAAAAATATTTTAAATAATTAATAAGCAACGTCAACTACTCTCTTAGACGTCAAGGGCCGAAAAAAAGATTTGTTGCATGTTTTTGAAAGTGCATTAGCCACTTATATTGTTCATGAAATCAACTTGACCTCTATTATTAAAATCATTATATAGTGATCGGAATAATAACAGCATGGTTTCCTTTGGGGTTGATTCCTTGGAATAGCATGTTTTAGAAAATGTTCTATGACTGATAAAGTTGTAGAGAGCTTTTTAGTTTTCAGGTGATGAAAATTTTATCTCTGCGCCATGGCCTGCATATTGATATTCAGTTAAAGCTGAATGGTAATGTTCAGAAGGTGTAATCTTTAAAAACGTGCCAGGATTCAAATCCGATCTAAATATGCAATTTTTAATCGTGCCAACTGTAATAATATCGTATTTGGTTCCGTGCTGTTTCCTGCTTTTAATTACTGATGGGCAGCGGCATATTTGTACTGTTCCACCATTTTGATAACCTTTTTAATTCTCTTTGAGCTTCATAGTGGCTTACCTTTTCTTCGTTCATACCTTTCTTTAATAAGACAATGATAATAATCAGGTTTAAATACATCTCATCAATTGTGTTTTGTATTATTTCCACGTTTTATTCCATTTTACAATAAAATAAAATCAGCTACACTCACAAAAACTCCGGCTCGTATGTATTTTATTTCATATTACAACCAAATTTAACTCATTTAAATAAAAAAATTTATTTTTTTCATAAAACTATGCACATGCGTTCCGTAGCGTAAAAATCATCAATTGTCGCACGAGCGTCATGCGTCTCACACTGCACTCCAACCCACCAACCCTTCTCACATCTTATTGTCTTAACATATTTTGTCATTGTACTAAACTAGTCCTGCTATTTCACGGAAACGGGAGATTCAATTTGCGTTTTCGCGAAAACACAAGATTAATGTCACAAAAATCATTCAGCTCGCGTAAAGCGACTGCCTTTATGCGATTATCCCATTTTTCGCGAACCTCCTCAAATTTTTGTGAAAAACGATTTACGAGAGCCTACATTGACACATGTATAGTTTAATGTGAATGAAGACTCATGTAAATTTATTGTATTTTGACACGTTTTGTACTGTCGGGGACTTCATTTGTGAAAATAATTTTAGCCGATGTAAAAACCTCTCACATATTTGGAAGAGAATTCGTTGATTTAAAATATATAGTTGGGCTTGAAGAGTGCAAAACATTTGTATGTTGACAGATTTTTGTGAAGAATCATACATTTATTCTTTTTATTTAATTTTCATAGACAATGACCACACAATGATAGTGTGGTTATTAAAAGTACCCCCGAATTAAAATGGAATACAAGAAACAAATTCTAAAGATACAATTTTTATTTTCAAAATCGAAATTAGAAACATGAATCTAACCATTATAGATTCTATCGTCGAAGTTAACGTGCATAATACTGAGAACCTCTCAAAATCTGTCTAAGTAAAGGATTATGGAGAGATTAAAGGATTAAAGATCCGGTAAAGGGCTGAATATAAATAGAGTCGGGCAAATCATCAGAAGGACTGAAGTTGTAGTTTCGCCTCAGTCAGGAACAGAACTCCTGTCCAGTTATCAATTTTATATTTAAGTCGTATTTTCACAATTTTAGAAATCATAGAAAATCTTTAAAAGGAAATGTTTTCAATAAAATAAAATAAAATATTTTTGCATAAGAACCAAGTGCCTTTACAAACGTCGATATTGCATTTATGTTGATAATATAATTTTTGATTTAAAACCAAGAAATACTTAGCTTCAGGAAATTGTGTTATTCCTATTCAATACGCGAATAAATTGTCGTTAAATTTGAGACACGTGGTTTGCCAATATCAGTTAAAATTTAGGGACGCAAATAATGAGCCAAACTTATTAGGAATAAGTTTACCTTTGACGTAGATTAACCCACATCAAACTTTACAATCTGAACTTGCGATATATTTATACTAGCCTATTGTATTTCTTCTATTTTAATAAGAAACTTTAATTAAAACAGTAATGTTGAATGTTGAGCTAATATTTTAATTAACGGTATTCTGCATTTTAATTATGCGCCAAAAAAGATTCCGAAATAATGTATTTCAGAGGGGAATGTAACAAGCGTTTTTGAGTATAGCCACACGATTTTTTTAATGTCTGACTAACCTTGTTAAAAACATAACACAGACACAATTTAACACTAAATCAGTCAACCTTGTATTATGTCTCAAACATAGTTTCATTTGAAGAGAGTAGTGGACTCACCTGAATTACAGCATAATATATATATATATATATATATATATATATATATATATATATATAGTATATTTATATATATATATATTTATTTATTTATATATATATATATGTATATATATGTATGCACAAAATTAAAAATGGAGCAATAACATTTTCTCGAATTTGTTCTCGAATGGCTCAGGTTTTCATATGGTGACAACGTACCGGAAGATATAGAGTATGCCAGTATCACGTTTGATGAATAAATGAGTTCACAGAAAGCCGTTGAATGTGAGACACGGGATTGATATTTGTGGGAATCTATGGGGAGTTTTATATTAAGAAGTGTATCATATTTAAATTTGTGTAATTAAGTCGTAATTCTTTTAATGACCAGATTTTGAGTAGCATTGCTTAATAAACACGATTTATAAAACATTAAACGTGTAGTAGCATTGCTTAATAAAAGCAATGATATTACAACCTTCCCGATAATTTATTAATGTTAGTTTACTTCAAGAAATATATCTTTCTTTGGGTATATTTCCAGGATTATATTGATTCATAACATGAATTGCAATTAAGAAATATGAAACTAATTGTTTTTTTTTCTTCAATTTGGACCTTTGCTGGTTTTAAATATCAATGGCCACGGTATCAAATATTAATCCATTGAAAATGGAAATAATAATACTTATAGAAAAAGAAGAAAATTTTTAAACTAGTACTAAAAGAAATAAAATATTATAGAATTATATAAAAAAATCTACGAATATTTCTTTACACCGAGCTTTGGAAAGTATGAAAGATAAAAGTTTATTTTAAATATACGTGCTTGTAGAGCTTAATCCTCTTATTATTAGTTTTATGCGGTGTTACCGACGAGAATAACTTTTAAGGCAAAAGCAAGAGCTTAATTTTCTAGTACAAAAGCTTATATTGTTAGAGCAAAATTAGTTTAGATTATAAGAAGTTTAGACACGAAACTGACATTAAAGCTGCCACTTTGATTTATTGGGGAAGTTATTGATGGATTATTGGTAAAGTAATGTTATCGGTAGGTTCATGTCTCAGATTGAGTACAGCGATTTGTTAATGTAAATCGAAGTTGATATAATCCAAAATGCAAATATAATATTACTCCTTATTTTTTAATTACATGTGGTTAACCTGTTAAATATGAATAAAACTTTAACTATAAGGGTTTCCTGTTAAGTGCTAAGGGGTGTAAGATATTTTTGTTAATCTATATGAACAATGTTAATGTGAACATTAATAATATTTTTTACTAAACTTTAGGTAAACTTCTAGCAACGTTACTTTTTTCATAATTCTGAATTTACTCTTTTCCGAGGTTAGCTGCGGAAACATTTTTGTAGACATTTTCAACAATATTTCTAGAAATATTCGCAGTAAAATTTAGGAGTAAACAGTATAGAAATCATTGAGATTTGTATTTTGTTTACTTTTCATCGTTATGTGGAATCAAAAGAAAATATTTTGAGTACTTTCTTAACATTTTCAAATAAATGTTTTTGAAAGTGGATTATTGAAATATGTTGTATGCACAATATTTGAATTTCTATGTCGAACGACCCCTAATATAATTTTTGTAGACATTTCTAGAATTACTTCACAAAGAAATTATAAAAACACATTTACATAGAAATAAAAAAAAACTCGATTACGTGATCTGTCTAATATTTCCACATGTTTAATTTAAGTTGTTTTTGTTATTGCCTTAATTTATGTGCTTTAGTGTATTTTGAAATAGTTTACCTTATATTGCGTTCGAAAATAAATGAAAATTCTGTCCTGGGGAAATTGCGTCTCTATCTAGAAACGTAATTGCTTTTATTATTATTGATTTAATTATTTCTCTATGGTAAACACATATTATGTATTCTTTCATAAAATTGTGAAAAATGTACGAATCGCGATACGGTTTTTGTATTCAATGGAGCATATTTTGAGGTTAACATTAATAATTTAACACTCTTTGTACTTCAAATTTTTTGTTTATTTTATTTGACCTATTATTTGGGTGAGTATTGGGGCGGCGTGAGATAGATTTGAATTTATCGAGTTTTGCGTTTTCAAAACTTTGAAACAATTTTGCAGGAAATATTATACATTTCACATACATAATATGTACACTGTACGTGATACAGTTGTAAATTTTTCGAAGTATTTTTGGATTAACGTTCCATTTTTCGTAAATAATTTATATTAACCTAATTTTTCAAGGTCATTGCAACAACCTCAAAGAAAACAAATATTCACGTAACGGTTTTCATTACATTTAATTTATTTTATATATTTGAGGAAGGAATATTTACTTTTTATTAAAACCGCTTTAATTACGGGTATAATTATTACTGAATATTATAATTCCGCTCTTAAGATATTTTTATTTCTACTTTTATCAAGTTTGACCTACAAATTTCGTATCACAATTTGTTATACTGGAACATTTATTACATTTTATGTAATTACATTTGTTTCTTTTGTGAAATCTCAACTTAAATTTAATAAAAGAAACATTCTACCCCCTTCGAGGAAAAAAGAAACCGATGACTCTCTTTTTCAATAATTATACGTCCAATTTATTCTTTGTCAAATTTCAAATTGGCATTATAGATCCTTTTTAACAGTTTCCATTTAACGACACGGAGTTAGATATCTCAGTCCTAATAGATATCGACAGTTCTATCAACAAGAAACATTATTCCTTTTTCGATGTTCCTTTTCAATTTTTCCGATGATTTCACAGATTTACGATAAATCTGTTGTTGTTCGCTCATCATAGTCGCATCACTACGCCAATGAGAGATATTCTTCTTTTTCGATGTGTCTTTTTGCCTTTTCCGATTTTTCAACATCTTTACAGTAAATTTGTTGTTTGCTCATCGTATTCGCATCAGTATCAATGAGATACATTCTTCTTTTTTGCTGTTTTTTACCTTTTACGATTTTTCAACAGATTTACAATAAATCGATTGTTCGCTCATCGTAGTCGTGTCACTGTCAATGAAAGATATTCTTCTTTTTTGATGTTTTTTTATCTATTCCGATTTTTTCCCAGATTTTCAATAAATCTGTTGTTCGCTCATCGTAGTCGCGTCACTGTCAATGCAAGATGTTCGTCTTTTCCATGTTAGGTTTCGGTCGCTCACCGTAGCCGCGTTGCTTCTTTCTCGTCATTCTGATTAATGTAACGCTTTCTTTCTGCTTTGTGCGTAAAGTAATAAAGGCATTTAAATTTTTGAAATAATTTATTATTTTGTTATTTTTATCATCACCATTAAATGATATTCATTCATGCAGTCATTTTGATTCAGTATCAGTGACATTCATTCATGCTTTCGTTTTGATTCATTATTTTTCTAACCTTACTTTTTACTTATTGTTAATTTTTAATTTGTATTATTTGTAATTGTTTAAAGAATTTGAGAAATTAACCAAATTTATCCATTAATTACTATTAAAAATTTATTTTTCGAATTTAACAAGTAATAGCCCAGTCTCCAATTAATAGTATAGGATGAATGATTTCATTATGATTTAATAAGGCAAATTTATTTACTGTTTTTATTTTTTAATAATTTTTTGTCATAATTCATATAATTCATGTAATTCAAAGTACTCATATTTTATAAAATATTTATAATAAATTTTGATAATAAAATAAATTTAATAATTATTTGAACTTAATGGTTTTTAATTAGTCGAGCTTTAAATGCAATATTATTAAATTTGAATTTAGCTTTTGTGTTACATATATTAATTAATTACCAAAATTATGAACAAAAAAAATGTAAATATTTTATATAACTTTATATCTGGTCATAGAAACAGTTTGCAATTTATATTTTCATAGATGTTTAAAATCCTTATTCTATTATATTGTGCAGTTTATATTTTAGTTTATTTCCTTTTTTGAGATTTATTTCGATAATAACCTTTCCATGAATCCGATATAATATTTCATTGATGTTGGATTTGTTATTTTAAATCAATAAAATTTTTTTATAGAAGTAGATTAAGGTATTTATACATATATATAAATATATATATATATATATATATATATATATATATATATATATATATATATATATATATATATATATATATATATATATATATGTGAACATATATTGAGAGGGTAGGCGCTGCAGTGCCAATGTTTACTCCGGCTCCGTGTTAATAGTGATCTAAAAATTAAAATAAGTGCATTTAATTAGTGAAAAAAGACAAAAGTGAATAAATAAACAAGTGATCTACATCATACATTATGGATAACATCTAACAATCGGCTAAAACTATGTAATCAGGGTAAATGACTCGACTGTGAACATTAATAGTGAATGTATTTTATACGGATATATCCCCATACTTTATGCATCTGAAGTGAAAAACAAACTAAGACTGATGCAATTGTGAACTTTCATAATCCCAGCAATTGTTTTTAAACATAAAAGTGTAATAAAATAATATTTTTCCAATAACAAGGAGTGACTTGCAAAAATTAGCGAGTTACACATAGCGCCATCTGTGGAGAGTTACCCGTATCACTAGTATAAATCCGAACCATCTTCGATCTGTCCGTCAAAGTCAAAGAGCTAGCTGTCATCTTAGCAAGTCGGAATAGGTACGCAAGAGGGCGCTAGTAGTATCAAAATAATCAATTTTATATTGAAATACAACTTTAAAGCGGCTTAGAAAGTCCAACAAATGGAGGAAATTATACACGAGCTTCGGAAAATTCGAAGAGATTTAGACGAACAAAAAACTGCTATTGAGAGAAGTGAAGAATAGAAATAGTGACGGAGAAAGTTACACAAAATATAAACTGCATTTTAGAAGACAAACTTCAACTATTTAATGAAAAATACGAACATCTACGGGAAAAATGTGAAAACCAAGAAAAACGACTGTATTTTCTAGAAAAACAGGCAAGGAAAAATAACATAGTCTTTTTCGGAATGAAAAAAACGGAAACATCATACTCAAACCTAGAAAATATAGTAGTGAACTTTATCAAAGAACGTTTCTCTCAAGAACTGAATCGCTGGAACATCCAAGAAGTTAGAAGAATAGGCAAGAAAGGTGAAAGACCTAGACCAATAATTGTCACCTTTAGTACACTGGGCACAAAAATTAATTTGTTTAAAAATAGAATTGCACTGAAAAATACCAGTTTCTACATAACGGAAGATTTCCCACAAAATATTTTAGAGAAGAGGAGAGAACTTCAGGAACAAACTAGAGTTGAAAAGGAAAAGGGTAACCTTGTAAAAATAAAATACGACAAACTAGTCATAATTGAAAAAAACAAAACGGCTGTCAATAACAAAAGAATGCTCTCAACTTCGCCTGAAAACAGTACAACAAAGGGAGCCGGAACAAAAATAAATACACAGGCTAGCAAGAAAAATAAATCACAAACACAATTAAGGAGAACTTCAAGCCTATCGGAAGGTGTTTTAAAACCAGGCATGCTGAATTATTTGATTAATAAGAATACGAACAACCCATCAGATCTACAACAAAATAACAACATAAATAAATAGCAATGACCACCCCCCTCTCGCAACGCCAACATATAACAACCACTATCAAAAAACAAAATTCATCCTCCAAGCCGGCTGGTCACCGTGGAGGATCATGACCAAAACCCTCCAAATAACCCTTCGATAAATGTAACAACCTCACAAAAAACGTTATATATTATGACATACAACATTAAAACACTTTCTTCATACGAACGTTTGATAGAACTAAAAGAAGCTCTTAGAGATATTAAATACGACATATTAGGATTAGCTGAAAAACGACGTATGGGAAATAAAATCGAAGAGTATGACAGCGCAATCAAGGGAAAACTGGCTCAATTTGGAGGAGGCCTTTAGAGGGGTTCTTTCAGAATAATTTTGTATCTATAATACTTTAATATAATTTTTCTAACATATTTATATTTTAAACAGTAATTACAATTACTAACTACTATATAATAAACTACGGATTATCTTTTTTCAATAATTACTAAAAAAACAAATTAACTTTGTAAACTAACAATTTTGGAAGAAATAAAAGGCTTTTTTATTTTTTTATTTTATTTTTATTTATTATATATATATATATATATATATATATATATATAGGAGACATAGTTCTCACTTAAAAAATATAATAATATTATACATAATTAAAATCTGTTGTTACAATATTGTAAATATTATCACAATAAAAGATGGAAAAAATATAAAAGAAGAGAAAAAAATTAATTAGAATGTTACGTAAATTTACGATTGTTTTAAATTATGGATTTTGTCTTAACAATTATATTTTGGATTCAATGGTGTGTGTAATTTTTACATTTTAAATTGATACGGGTTTACTTTTCAATAATCGGCTGAAGGCAATAAAAAAATTAATGCATTCATTTTAAAATAATTGATAGTTGAAATTCATTATTTATTTAATTCCAAAACATAAGTTGAAAAAATAAAAGGACATGCCCATACCTGTGTTATTATATCTATATATTTATCACGTAATGATAAAATAATAAATTTCATAAATAAAATAATGTTTAATGAAAACAAGACTTTAATATAGCCAAGAAAAAATGCATAACTTCCGTTAGAATAATGAACTTAAGACGCATTATACTAATGAATAAATATAAGATTACACGGGATCGTGGTGCGGGCCACGGCTTTCATATTCCGGAGATATTTCAGTACATTGTTTATGTGGTTAACGTTTAATTATAAAGCTTATTTAGGCCGAGGCACATGGAGAGTTAGGTGTTAAAAAAAGTTCATATGGATACAATATTACATATAAGCCACGTAAAATAATAAAGTATGTATAACGTGTCTCTATTTTTGTCTGTGAGTTGGTAATTATGAATAAAATTTTAGTTCAATGAAAATGTAAGATGTAATTCAATAATGTCAAAATATAATGATATATTCAATTATAACAATACTATTATTTTTATGCATTTGAATAAAAATTATTTTTGAATATAATACATACATAAAGAATTTAAAGAAATGTTAAGAACACATGGCACTAAACAAAGAAAAATTTAAGGAAATGATTTTACACCCTGATTATTTTTGCTGTGAGTTGCCTGATACAAAATGTTCTCAAATGGTGACCACGCACCGCATGTTGCATTGGGGCGGCCCCTCGTTATGTGTACAATAAAGATCGTGGGACGCCGTTGGATGCAAGCAGTATGGAATCGATCTTTTTGGGAATCTATGGGGAGGCATTTTTTCATGAGTGGATGCCTTCGAATGATGTTGATGACGAAGATGAAAAAAAAACATATTCATTATTCAGATTGAGATTTATAAACAACATAAAGTTTATTTTCCAAAGAAGAAAATAAATATCCTAGGAAATATTAAACCATGGATATACGTTCTCTAATTTTAGGGATTTACTCATTATATTCTGATTTAATTAAATTTTCTTCTCGCAAAGCACGTACATATTTTGCTTATACTTTTGTGTATATGATTTATTTTAGTCATCATTAAATTTCCTTCAAATTATTTTGTACCTTCGGTATCTAATTAAGAAAATAGTGGCTTATCTGCTACATATTTTGTCTGTGAGGTTTTTAAGGATATATTTAGTTCTGGTTTCATAGAATATTTCTACAGAACAAAATCTGCTCTCATTATTTCCGTAAAATAAGAGTATTCAGTTATTAATAGAGGATTCTTCAAAACGTAATCGATGATCGGGTGTTTTCATATATTATTTGAATTATAAATTTTATTAAATAATTAAGCAGCTTAAAAATATGTATACCATATATTTAATTTGGTATTACTTATCTATACCAATTCCTCATTTAATTCAGTCAAATATTAAAACGTGACGTCGGAGTAAAATAGGAACAATTATTTCCTTTCTTTTGGTCATCTTCTTTATTTTTGAAGATCATGTTCTTGAAAGACATTCGTTGCTTTATGTACGAGCTTCTTCCACTTTTTCCGATTTTTCAGATATTTCATTGGACAGTTCTTACAGGAAGGCCAGTGATAGAGGCTACTTGATTACACTAACGGCTGGTTGATCGGCCACGGAAAAACTCTTTTTTCGCCTTGCCCATCACAACTAACTTATCAAGGTTGTATTGTTACCGGTGGGCAATATGACCAAAATAACCGAGAGTATTTTGACGACAGATCGTCGAAAGCGTAATTTTAATATTTAGCTGCTTGAGGATATACTTGTCCATTCTTTTAGAGGTTCATGTTATGCGGATGAGTTTTCTCTATCACCACATCTCAAAGATCGCATACTTTTCTCGTTTTGCTGGCTTAATCATCCAGGAATCCAAGCCGTATAGAGATATCGAGAAAAGCGGAGTCCCTATTAGTCTACCTTTGATGATATTGGAGACCTTCGTGTCCGTTCATAAACATATTAATTTGCTCATTGCAGTCTTGGACATATGGGTCCGTTTCTTGATTCTTTACTCGCTTACTTCCTCCGGGGTCAGTTAGTAACGACCGAGTAGAAAAATTTGTTGGCAACGTCTAGATGCGAGAGATCTAAAGTCCTAGAGTAAAAGTTGCAAATTTTAAGTTAAAACGACTGTGATGGACTGATAGACGTACACATAAGTGATAAAAAAATAATTCACGTAAGTGATGAAAAATGAAATTCTTCCAGGGTTTTATTTTTCATTTCGAAGTGTGAAATCCCAATCAATACCAAGATTTCACGAATGAAACCTGTCAATGAACTTTCGTCGTTATTAATCAAGTGTAAAATTTAGTCAAAATAAAGTTTAGGATATGAGGAAAAAAAAATAAACCCGTCTAAATTTAAATGCGTACCTCGTCTATTATTTTTTTCTCTCTTTTAAATAATCGGGTATTTGTACCCCGTTTTGGAATATTCATTCGTCATAAATTTAAAAATGGCAAATCGGATTTCTTTCTATAACTCATTCTAAGTAAGCCCTTCCCTGTCGCTAACGTGTCGATATTTTAATTTTGTTTTATATAATTGTATATTAATTCAGTATTTTTCATATTTATATCCAAGTAATTTTTTTTTTGTATTTCATCATTAATTAGTGTTTAGATTGAAAAGAAAATTGGTAGCCTGAAAAGAATTAGCCTTAACAGTCTACCACTGTGTTTCTTTTTCTTATCTGATTAATTGTTGTAGCCTGTAAGAGATATTTTGTTTCCGTTTTTCTTAAGTGGAAATTATATTGTTATTTAAGTTTTTATTTACGTTGTCAAAGAATACTAACAAAATATATTGCAATTTGTCGTTTGACGATCATTAAAGTCATTAAAAGTTTTTTTTTTATTTTTACATTTAAAAAATACATGAGGCTTAATAAAATATACCGCAGCCATGAGGTGTTGGATTAGTCACAGAAATAAGACTATTGAAAGTGCTGTGCACCGCCGGGTATTCGATTCGATTCCCGGTCGCTCGTCGTGGGGCTATTCTGATGTTTTGGTTGGCTGTGAGATAGTGCCCTCGTAGCGTAAATCCACCGTATATGTCAATTGTATACCTCAAAGTCGTTTCAAAAGAATATGTCTCTCTATGTATAAGGACGTCAAAATATGGAAATGTATCTTAAATAATTTTTGTCCTTTTCTTCATATTGAGTTAATATGGTTTTGAAAAATAATTTCCGTGCATTATACAAAATTATTTTCTACCTATAGAATACAAGACATTTTAAAGGTCATTTGAAGATAAATTTATTAGCTAACAATATATTATGATCGAAAGAAATTTATATACATGTGCTGTAGTTAATTTTTTCATAATGAAGGTTTATAAAACTCTTGGATGTATACATATATGCTATGTTTTGTAAATTTACGACTACAGCATGAGATTTATGTGAAAAATATTATTATTACAAATCAATGATTTGAAATACCGGTGGTATGGATTATGTCTCTTTTTTCTATGAAACTTTTTATTGATCTCGATCAATTTTTCTTTCATCACCAATATCTTCCAATTATGTCTTAACCACATATACAGTGCGAAAGATTACAAGTGGATTACGTAGATTACGGTCATTATTTATTATTCATCGTGAATTATACGTATTTACTCACATCGTATTATTATTGTAAAGCATTCACCGGATGTAATCCTCTTATATTCACGGTTCCGGTGGAAACTGCGTAGGTGTTCCGTTACCGATGTCCGGCTTATTTCGGTTTCCGTTATTATCATCTCATTTGCATTATGAATCTGCTTTTTGGTTCGGAAAGTAATTGAATTTAATATTACGTCACGGTTTTCAACTTGAATTATTATTTTTGTGTTTCATTATATACGTGTGTTTTATAAATATTTTTATACATATTTATAAAACGTATATTATTAACCATTTTCAGATCTAATATATTGTCTCTTATAATTTCCTTCCTTATTTTCTCTCTTCTCGCGCGGAGAAAGTATTTGAATTTTAGATAAAATGCCTCGAATTTAATACTAAATTTACAAAATATTGCACAATGCATTAATTACTATGACAGTTTTTGTTAAATTTTTGATTTTATTTTCAATATTTCAATTTACTTTCTTTTAAATTCTTCATCGATTTCATCACAGATACCTAGGATTTTTGGAGCAACGATGGTAAACAAGAACTCTTGAAAATGTATTTGGATGTCTTAAGAATAATAGTATAAGTGGATTACCCCAAATATAATTGTTTTAAGAAAAAATATTTACAACTTTAGGCATAAAATCATTTTTCTCAACGAATATTTTGCTTTCTCAAATAAAATCAAGTTTTTCCCATCACAAGCAACTTTTAATTAAGCAAGTCAGATTTTAGCGAAACAATTTTTATTTGACAGTCAACTGACAAAAGGCGGAGACTTGTTTATTATATTTATGATAATAAATGCCTAAAGGAAATATTATAATATACACTTTCTATGAAAATATTATATTAACTTCATAGACTATGTCTCTTTATTTAATTAAATCCAAAATTAAAATTTAATGAAGCGGAATTTGCTGCTGCCACAAGAAAATTTTTCACGACGAATTTTCCTTTAAGTTATTAAAATATGTATTAAAATTATGCTTTGTTGAATTTTTCATTCGTGATTAAAGGGTTTCTTTTACACTTCTCATTTAATGACACGGATTATGACAGCTCCATCGTTATGAATATTGATGGCGCCGTTGTCTCTCATTTTTCCTTCTCCGATCTCTGGTGTCGTTCACCCGCTTTAGTCGCATTGCTTCTTTTTTGCAATTCGAATCAAATTAACGACATCTTTGTATTTTGTGGATAAAATTATGATCATGTTCAAGTATTAAATTTTATCTGTTTTAATTTTTTTGAAGACGTCAATGTTTTTTCTCATATCAAATTTAATAGTTCACATTTGGTATAAAAAAAATAATTAAATTTTTTTTATGGAACATAATATTGACTATAATTTATTATAATCCCTCTTTATTATATTCGCAATAGACATTTGGGTTATGAAGAGAAAATATTTCCGAAGTTTTTTTATATGCCATTACATTCTCAATTATAATGGCTTTCTACAAAAGGGTTATGGATTATGATGTTGCGATAATGATCAACGATATGTAAATAATTTTTCATGAAGCACTTCATGTGAGAAAATATCGCCAAAAAATTATAATTCTTTAACTGGTTGATATTATGTTAATACTGATTTATCTTCAGATATAGTTACAATATATAATCTGCTGTGTACTCAGCTTTTTTGGGCTTATAGTGATGGTATTTCGAATAAACAAATGTAAATAAGTAGAACTGTACCATCATTTCAAAATTTCTGAATCAATTCCTATATGATGCATTGGAGGAATTTCGAAAAAAATCATTAATTTCACACTGTTAAATCTATCGGTTAAATTTCACATATATTCATTAATTTTTTTAATAAAAGAATGAAGTCTTCAATTTAATAATATCTATTTGTAATCATAACATTTCTAAATGTGTAAATTACAAAAATATATCATAATACACATAGTTTCCTTCGTTGTAGAAAGGTGAAATCTAGGATTGCCTGAATACAAAATAAGATAATTATCATGGAGGGAAGGATCTAGTGAGTGGATATATGTTCATATTTAGGAAGAGAATTTTTGTAAATTGGCAATACAGCTAATCGCATTTTAACTTCAGTCAAGTTATGAGAAAACGCTTTCCCTTTGTGAAATTATTAATTTTTGTTGAAAAGTGGTTACCTTTACCCTGGAAAGTAAAAAACTGTAGCAGGAAGGCAACTGAACTTAAAAGCAATATAACTTATCTAAGTAATTCCACTTTTATTTAAATTTTTGAAATGTATGCATTCGAAAATTACTCAAATTTATTATCGGACAAAAACCCAGAAGATCAGAAGCCTGCATACAGTTTTTAGGAAAACTGTAATGATGTTATAAATGTAAAAATTTTAGAGAAAATCATGAAGACATTAAATATTAATTACTGTAGGAAATCTATATTTGTAACCCTATATGACAAATAAAATAAATTAACTTGAAACGAGGTAGGAAATCATCGATGCGAGATCAGGACGCGCGCTTGGCCAGATTTTATTTAATTCTCATTTTATATTCCGTTATTTGGCAGTGGAACATTTGATAATCTAATGCTAGACCTTTTCTGGTAATATTTCCGTTACGTATTTTAAATGCTATCTGAATCAATATATACCCTATTACGAGTAAAGTTTTATTTTATTAATTTTATGTAGATTGCCAATTCTCCTTTTTATTGTAACGAATATGAGCATTACCTCCAATGAAACGTACACTGGTAGATACCTCTGTACAGTATTGGGTCTTTAGTGTGTCTCTAAATTTACTACCAACTTTTTGTTTTTTCTAAAACAAACAACAGATCTTGTGTGTATCCTTTTCACAATTTAGATCGTACGACCAAATTATCCGGGATTATATAAATTACGATATTTATACATGGAACTAAAGGAAACGCTCCATACTTGTTTACATTACCATCATTAGGTTAATACATGCCTTGGATTAATCCCGTAAATACGCTATTTCTGGGATAGTATTACTTTGTTAAGAGGGTTGAGTGAAGCTGATATCCTTCTGCGCTGTTAAAGCTTCGTTATCGTTAAATATTAATTTTAATTTAGGAAATGGTTAAATTAATTGTTAAGGGGTAGCTGTTCAATATATGTTGATATTGGTGGTACTTTATTGCCATGTAATTAAAATCTATCGATTTCAGTTTTAATTATTAGTTCTGGCAAATTGATTGCTTATTTATAGCAATTACTAAATTAAAATAACTAGCGCCATGAAAACATGCAACGAAAGTATATGATAAAAGGAAAAATAACATTCATTAAATTACATTTCACATATATTAATATATATATATATATATATATATATATATATATATATATATATATAAATACATATGTGTATTATATTATATATATATTTTTTTTATATATGCTCGAAGCTTGTATGTGAGGTTCAAAATCACTGATGTAAACTGAAATACAGTAACTTTTTGATACCAAAAAAACATTATTTCATATAAGCTACGTGCGTTCACACCAGTGTTTCCCTAGCTTGACTGTCATGCCCTGTGGCATCTTTATCAAGCGCCTGAAACTTTTGTGAAAATACGAGATGTACGTAAGGAAATAAGTGCTTTGATATCTTACTATCTGGGGATAAATTCATTCAATTACATTTTATATGTATTTTTATGTGTGCATGTGAATATCATTGAAGTTAATTGAAATATAGCAATTTCTTTCCGTCAAGTAAAGTTTGAATTTCATTTAAGCTATATACGGTCATACGAGTAATCCTGTAGCTTGACTATCACATGCTGCGGTATCTTTGTCAAGTGTTTGAAACTTTTGTGAAAATACGAAATGCATGTGTGGAAATTGGTTCAGGAGAAAAAGAATGTCTGAGTATTGCTATATTAAACCATTACTATTATTTCAAACAAAGCAAGTTTGAAATCATTGATCTAAATTGAAATATAGCAACTTTTTCCCATCAAACTAAAGTTTTATTTAATTTAAACTACACACATCAGCTCGAATATTACGCGCTGCAGCAACCTATCATGTGTCTGTTGTAGAAATACAAAATATGTGTATGAATGTAGGCAAAAAATATATTAGAAGTACTTTGATATTATACTGACTATATCAGAAATAAGAAAATCTTAATTTTATTGAATTATATGTTTAGTGCGCGCAAAATTTGCGTTTAAAATTTAAAATCATTCATGTCGACTGAAATATAATAATTTCTTCTCGTTATTCTGAAATTTTATTTACTTAAGCTATATGCGGTCACATGAGTGTTTCTATAACGTGGTTATTATGAACTGTAGTATCTTTAAAAAGTGTCTAATATTTTCGGTAAAATATGAGATGGGAGTATGGAAAAAGATGCTGGCGAAAAATAAGCTCGAAATATTCCGAATGCAAGCTGTATATTCCGAATGCATTTCCGTTCTCAAAATGCTCAATATTTTTATTTAGGGCATTATAATAATTCAAGTATTGAAATTATGATCCCGAGTTTTTTGGATCGATTGATCGAGATTCGATATTTGAATCGAAAATATATGTGAATGAAAAAAATTTATGTAAATTAATTTTTTAATTTTTGTTAAACTTAAGTAATGTCGTCTTTATTAAGCCTAGATTTTCTGGCGGGCGATTGAAATAAAATAATGAACAAAGAGTAAAATAAACAAAGTCAGACTTTGTCAATCTTTTACTATTTTAGAATAAGTGAGAAACAAAAACAAATATATAGGGTACTGAGCAATTTCCACACCTGCAAGGTTTTTACTACTCATGCAAGTTTCAGTCTATGGCAGTCACTAATCACTAACTTACTAACGAATAAATATATTCCAATCAGGGTCGAGAGAGCATCCTGTCCAACAAGGTGTTCTTGAAGTAAAGTATAGTCGTGTAAAACAAAGGATAGTCGTGAAATGGAACGTCAAATTAAAATATTAATCGATCGTTTATTATTTGTGTGTAAATATTTTGATCCCCACGTCAATAAGGGGATTACAAAGATTAATATCCGATCTCAAAACGCTCAACCATCGGGTTCAAGATCCCAAAATCTTAGATCTTGACAATAGACTTGGAGACCTTATTTATATTTATTCGATTGCTATTTGAATTTGTTGTTATTATTTAATGAATTGATAAAAGATTATGCAATTGAACATATCTTATGTACTAATTTTCTATAGAGTATCACTGAAATATTTCAATTCAATTAAACGCAAGATAATTTCGGGGTAGGACTTCTTTATAAACGTCTAATTAAAAATGAATTTAAAACCAACTCAACACAATTTTTTTGAAAATTTACTTTATAAACTTTTATGTGAGTTTGTCCCTATCACAGAATTAAATTTATTTTTTCATGGATTTACGTCTTGTACTTTCTAAGTTGAAACCAAAACTGGAGAACTACTAGTCCTAAATAATCTTAAAATGTGTTTTTTAAACGATTTATTTTTCGATGAATATATTATCTAAATTTTAAAAAGAAATAACTCAACGAAAGCAGAAGCAACGTTCAGTTTTTTTTAAGGCGATGACAATTGTCATTTATCTTGAAGGATTGTGTTTTCAAGCTTTGCCCCTTTCTTATTCCGATAAACTAACGCTAGGCGCTTGGCATATTAACCAACTAAATTAACCGGGTCGACTAACACGCTAACCGCACGGATGATTATTTGTGACCTATTGTCTTTGAAATGTCAATATGGTTTTTAAACGTTACTTGAAGGCGTATTTACATTTTTTAAGAAAACTGCCTATTTTTGCAAAGTTTATTATGAACTCTGAGAACATTCAGTATAATTATTTTAATCTTAAGAAATGTATGAAACCTGCATTTATAATTCAGGCTGATTACTTTTTACTGTTTTTATATAATTGAAATATTTAATTCCATGGTATCTATTACTTTCAGCAAGATGTTAAAAAAACAATTATACCCACACATATATCTATGTATATATATATATATATATATATATATATATATATATATATATATATATATATATATATGGACACATGTGATTAGTAAACAATTAAGTTCACGAATCTATAGTATAGTGGACTGAATTGTTACTTGTTATTAGTATTCCTTTTAGATGTCCGTGAAATTGGTGATTAGAGAAAATCCAAAAAAGACAAAATTATAAGTTACATATTCTTTACTTCCTCTGTGTGTATTTTAGGTAAATAAGTAAAGGAGGACAAACTAACACATTTTGGAATTTGCAATATGTGTTGGCATTGTCATATTAATTAGGATCATATTTTTCTGGTTATCATTTCCTGGTCCGGCGACTATTTACACGCAGAAAATCGTCGATCACCGCGATTTTTTTTTTGCTAACTCTTTATCTTTATTTCACGTTTTTGCTCCATTGCGACTTTCAAGAAGGACAAATATACAACTTTGATATTTGTTGAGATCGTTCTATTAGTTAAGATGAAATTTCCCGTGTTAGAACATAGGCTCATTAACTATCTCTGTACAGAAAATCAGGTCTATCCGTTTTTTCGTTGTAGCATGAGAAGGACAAGCAAACATACTTTAAAATTTTTAATATTATTTGGGATATTAGTTACGATGATATTTTCCGGGTTAAAAAGTAATCTATAACATTTCCTGTTCCGCCAAATCTCTGTGCACAGAAAATCACGTCGATCTGTTACTTTATTGCATCGTGAAAGAGACACAAATACACATTTGACTTAGTATTCGTTGGGATTTTTCTTCCAATTAAGACAAGATATCTTCCATTTTAAAATAAGTTTATTATTTCCCGGCCCATTTTCTAAAATAGCTTTATTATTTCCCGGGTTTGAACACAGCCTATTTCGTTTCCTGGCCTGGCAACTAATTATGTACAAAAAATCACGTCGATCTGTTGCTCTATTGCGACGTGAAAGACTGTATCACTTTTCTGTCCGCCAACTATTTCTTTGTAGAAAGTCTGTTGCTCCATTGTGACGTGAAATAAGGACAAACACTTTCCAATTTTTAAAATTAGTTAGGAAAAGATTTCTCAAGTTGGAAAGTAGTATATACCAGTTCCTGTTCCGCCAACCATCTCTGTGCGGAAAGTAACGTGGATCCATCGCACTACTGCGACGCGAAAGAAGGACCAAGAACAACACTTTTAAATGTTTACTATTGGTTAGGATCGTAATATTAGTTAGGAAGAGATTCTTCAGGTTGGCAATTAGTCTATGTCATTTCCTGGTCCACCAACTCTTTCTGTGCCGATAGTCACGTAGATCTGTTGCTCAGTTGTGACGTGAAAGTAGAACAAACAAAAGCACTTTCGAATTTTTAATATTTATTATAATTGTTTTGTCAGTTGAGATGAGATTTCAGGGGTTAGAAAGCAGTCTATGTTATTTCCTGGTCCGACAACTATCTCTGTGTAGAAAATCATTTCGATATATTGCTCCATTGCTACATGAAAAAGGACAAACAAACACACTTTAGAATTTTTAACATCAGTTGGGATTGTAATATTAGTTAGGAAGACATTTCTCGGGTTGGCAATTGGTCTATGTCAATTCCTGCTCCGCCAATTATTTCTATGCAGAAAGTAATGTCGATCTTTTGCTCCATTGTGTCGTGAAAGAAGGATAAACTAACATACTTTTAGTATTAGTTGTTATTTTCGTTATAGTAAAAATGAAATGTACTGGGTTGGGATGTAGCTTTTTTAATTTTCTGACCCGTCAATTAGCTCTGTGCAGAAAGCCACGTTGATCTTAAACAAATACACTTTTAAATTTTTAATATTAGTCGGATTTGTTGTTTTAGTTAGAGTGACATTTCCCGGATTGGAAAGAAGGCTATGTTATTTTCTGGCCCGCCAATTATCTCTGTGCTGAAAATCACGTTGATGTGTAGCTCCATCACGATGTGGCAGAAGTACAAACAAATACGTATTTGTATTTATAACTTTAATTGGGATTGTCATATTAGGTAGAATCAGATTTACCTTATTTACAAGTAGCCATTGTTATTTCCTGGCTCGTTAACTATCTCTGTGTTTTGCTCCATTATGATTTGAAAGAAGTACAAATAAACACACTCTTGCATTCACGATATTAGTTATGATTATAATATTATTTAGAAACATGTTTCTGCGGACAAAATGGAGCCTATGTCTTTTCCCAGTGTGCCAACTGTGTAAGGTTTGTAAACATAAACACGAATCGATATAAAAAAAACAAATTGTAAAAAAAATTAACAAGTAAAAAGGGCCGAGTAAAAAAATTTGTAGATACGAACCCGACCGGTTAATTTTAAAAAAGATAAACACATTTAACAAAATATGACACATCTCAAATATAGGAAGCAAAATGGATTACGTAAAAAAATATAAATGCAAACGTGAATTGATATAAAAAACAAACTGAAATATTCAAAAATTTAATATGTAAAAGTGTAGCGTAAAGAAAGTTTATAAATAACGAACGGATAATTAAAAAAAATAAACTCAAGGTATTCAAAATTTAGCCACCAAAATATTAGGTAATAAAATATAAACGCAAACACGAATTGATAATTAAAAAAAAATAAAATTTAAACCTTCAAAATTTAGTAAGCAAAAAGAATTACCTCAAAAATTAAAATACAGACGCGAATTGATAATTAAAAAAAAATGACACCTCCAAATTTTTAAAAGATTATGTAAAAAAAATATAAATATAAACACGATTGATATGCAAAAAAAACAACCAAAGTATCCAAAAATTGAAAAAGCAAAAAGGATCACATAAAAAAGCTTGTGAATAGAAACATCAATGGTTTATTTAAAAAAAATAACCCAAAACATCCAAAGCTAAATAAGTAAAAAGGATTATAAAAAAATTATAAATGGAAATCCGAATGAATAAAAAAACAAAGTCAAAATGTCAAAATATTTAATAGGCAAAAAGTATCATGTGTTTACAAATATAACCACGAATTAATATAAAAAATGACAAATTCAAAATGTTCAAAAGTGAATAAGCAAAAAGGATTGAAATTAAAGTGAAATACGTGAAAGAAAAAATGTAAAATATATTCCCGCGCAAACAAATATATAAAAATTTTCGTATCGATTTTTTTATAATAAATAATTGTGAGCTACAATATGTATTTTGAAATACACGAGGTATTTCAAAATATATATTGCATTCAATATATAATGCATTTTCTTCCATGTTCTATCAAAAGAATGCCAAAATATCATTGCAACTAAAGTTAACTTATTGCCCACGATATTAAAATACAGACCTAAACCTAAGATTTAAATAAATTCAATTATATCTCTTTATATTTTTATTGTTTTTGGAGCAAATGGGAAAACAAGCGAAATAAATGCGACTGGCACCGTACCTCAGAGCACATTATCGATTTGTATACAAATAGAAGAGAAGCAATATATATAGTTAAAACGCATCTCTATTTTCGCGAAAAATAATGTGTTTTATTTTTTTATTGGATTCTTATTTATTTCACTGAAAATAAAATACAACCAAGATTTTAAATAAAACGCGAAACTTTAGTATTTTTAATTCTGTTCCTAAAGTGTTAATTTCATTTAAAATTTATGTTACGAGATGTTTTTGGAATTTGTTTTGAGATATAAAAAATAATTCAGTTGTGTTTTGGAAACAACCCGGATTTTAGAAATATTGTATCTGGAATAAGAGTAACATATATTTTTTCGTGGCCATAAATTTAATAGATTTTCAATATATTTGGCGTTAATTTTGTATAAATTCATTATTCACAATTAAATGAAACTACGTGATGTATTAGTTCTTTACCACGACTTACGTTTAGTTGTAATAAAACACCTTTAGGTGGGCTTTGGCAATAGCCCACCTGAAGATGTAATACAACGAAACCTAGGTCATGGTAAAGTATTTAAAGAAACTAGAAATAATACTACATCACGTAGTTTCATTTAATTTTTATTAGATTTTGCTAAAAAAATGTTTAAATGAGCTGAAACTGCTGTTGTCAGCGAGTTAATAATATAAATTTTATTGATATTTCATTTCAGCAAGTTCCAACACAACTCATAATTTTTCAGGTTATTTCACCTGAAAGGTTAGTCTTCTATGGTTTTTTCCATTCCCATATTTTGGAAAAATCGAACAGAAATGGACATGTCCACCTTATTGAAATCATAATATATTACATACTACAATCAAATTGAAATAGCCTTCAAGCAATTTATTCGAAAAATATTGCATCCACGCTTTCCGTGTGTTGGGAGATAAGAATTATTTTCAAAGAAAAATAAGGATTTTTTATGTATATTACTATGTATGTCGAGTGTACTGGTGTTATTCATAAAAAATTAGTTTGTAAAAATATAAGCTAAAATATATTTTTTTAATTGGACTAATAGTGAAAAGTCAAAATGATAAAAGCTCAACTAAACTACACGTGTTATAAGTGAAGCAATCCAGTTGCTAGTAAAATATTAGTTTACATTATCATGGATTTTAAGCTGACAATGACATAAAAGCTACCACTTGTATGTCTCTTTTTATTTATATCATTCACAAAATTACGTTCACATTAGATTTGTGTTTTCATAATAGACGTGTCGTTTCTTTTCAATTGTATAATCGTCTCTCGACAGATAGAAAGTCAAACGCCCTGAGTAAGCCTGCATACGTCAAAAATTCTTGACTTTACTATCGATATTACGATGAAAAACGATATTAGGAAAATAGTTAATAATTATTTTAAAGCTGAATTGTTTTTTCTGAACAAAATTATAAAGCAGATAAATAATTTATATTAAGATTATTTTAGACATAAGTTTATTAACTGCTTTGTTATTTTGACTATTTTTGTAGCTTTGAAAATATTTTGTGAAGGTACTGAAAATAAGAAATCGCTATGAAATCATGAGAAAACTTGGATTTAGAGCTTATTTCTTCAGAAGATATTAAATCTTTAACTAAAGTGGCTGATTACTTTGTAAAATAATTAAGGGTTGTAGAGAACAAAATCAAATATTATTAAATTCTGAATATTTCTAAAAATTTATTTCGTCAAAATGACAATATTAAAAATATAAATTTTAGGGGGATAACAAATATTTTTTTATTTTTTTTGAAAAATTATTTTATTTAAATCAACATTTCAACTGTTCAACTAAGAATGAGTTTGTTTTAAAATAAAAAAATATAACATTTCCCTTTAAATAATTTTAATACTTTCTTACATGGTTGTTTCATGACATTTCGATAGCAACGAAAAATTTCCTATAAGGATAAAGGAAACTTTTTATTTTACCAATTTGGACATAAAATATAAAATATATTACACAATACAATATATTATAATAAATATTATACAATTTTAATTATTTCGTCTATTGAGACAGCATACGAATAGGAAATGATGTACTTTGCACACGTATTTGATTTAAAACTAGGATACGTGTTGGTAAGAAATGGTATTAACAATAAGGTTGCTTGTGAACAAGCCTTCTTATTAATACTGAGATTACAAATATTACACCTAAAGTTTTAACCTTGGCTTATCTTAAGATTAGGTAAAAGGTCATTCCACTTTTATAAAACTCATAGAGCTTGCACAAACAAGACATTAATTTTGGTTGAAAGTTTTCCAATGTTTATGTTAACGAATTTCCGCTGCCGGATATTAGTCGGTAGGGTAGTTCGCAACTTTTTATCTGTACACCAGTGAATTACTGAAGTATTTTTCCATTATCAATGTTTTTAAACTTATCTTATTAAAAAAATCTTTATATATTACGTCGTAAAATTATAATATTTCTATTTAATGACTTCATGTTTTTACACTATTTCAGAATAGGAACTAAATAGATTGAGATGGACATAATAACCATAGTGACGTGATGAGTGAGCTTGAAGTAACCAGTACTCATGGCATTTATTATAGGTCGAGAAGAAATTCTGACCTACAACATGAAAAGTGAAACTACTTAAAATAAGGTTGTGTAAACATAAGCTGGACATGGTGCTATCGATGTAGTTAGCCCGCCAGGGTTATATGTGTAATTTAAAAATTATATTAACAATAAACATATTTACGTACGTTTTCTTAATTAGAGGTTTATTTGAATCGAATAAAACTTTGACTTATTTATCGACCAAATTGTTTGCAGTTTCCTTGTTACGTAACATTTGTTCTCTTTCAATTCATATGTATTTCCTCGAATCAACGTGGAAAATATCAAGTGCGAATATGTAGAAATGTATATTTGTTGAGTGATTCATTATAATACTTCATACGAATACTCTATTCAGTTCCAAATTGACGTCACAAGCGGTGACAGTTGACTTGAAATGAATATTAATGGGTCTTTTATTGATTAAGATTTCGTTTTTGACGTCTGCCTTTGCTCGTTTAATGGAGGGTAGATGGAGATTAGCGTCGTTTCGTAGCCAGGTAATCGTTTTGATATTTTTTTCCCATTTGTATTATAATAATTACGTCTTTATGTGTTGGATTGACATTATTGTTTATTTATCGCGGTTTTCTACATTTATTAGAGGTCATTTGGTTTAAGAATATTGATTAAATATATTACACGGATGTATGACTGCGTGTATGAAAAATTCAAAGATTATCAAAAGTACCTTTTATGTGTTAACTGACCACTATTAATTTTAATTATCAACCTATTTTGACTAAATCAAAATAATATGTAAGCATATTCGAGTAACATTATTTTTACCGTTTTATAACTAAAATTATCTTCTTTAGTTTATTGATTCTGCTTTCTATTCAATCAATCAAACCGGAACATTTATGACTAAAAGCTTTACTGCTGGGCAAAAGATTGAAAATTTGGTACAACATATCTATATAGCGACCTACCCTTTTGAGGAAAAGGTAAACCGCTGGAAAGATGATCGGATGAAATTAATAAGATTACTGGAAAAAATTGGATAACAATTGCAAAAGACAGAAAAATTGTAAGAAAATGGAGGAGGCCTATACTCGTCAAGAGATTTTTAAAAATTATTTTTTTTTAACCATACTTAAAAATAATATTTAAAATTAACTCATTTAATTCAATATTAAGAACGGAATGTCTAGATATTTATACATTTGGTTATAGACCTCAGTACAAGATTTCAAATTGATATCTAAACTCGTTTCTGAGAAACAGACTCTGGCAGGCAGTCAAACAAGATGGAGAAAATCGTATACTCTTTACGACGATTTAAGAGATTGTCCCAAATTTATTCTATGATATAAAAAAATTATATTTTTTTTTTAAATTTTATTTTTAATCAATAATCCTAGAAGCCTATGCCTGTGAGGCGTAAAATTCTTTATCTCGTTCTGACAGGCAAATTAGCACTTCGTGCACTTTAATCAATTTAGTAAACAACGGGAGCTTGCGGATGTTGCCTGAATCGCTAAGGTAAGTCCTGTCATTTTTAACTTATTGAGGTATAGTACGCCTGCGAGACGTATGTTTAGGCTTTGTGTAACTTTTAACTAACATTATATATTTTTACTCTTACATATTTTATGTATATTGTAGCCTTGTTTCTGATATATAGTCACGTTAGACATATGTCACGTTCTAAAATAATAAACGGTCATGATATTTTGGTAATCTTAGAGGAACAAGATGATCTTTCTTTGAGAGAATCAAGATGAGGATGACTAGATTGGGGGCTGATGATGAGGATGACAAGATTGTGCACGATGTTCAAAGCGAAGACGAAAATAACTATATCATTGAAGAGGTTTGCCCTTTACAACAATCTGCTCTCACTAAAGAAGCCGACTCAACTCCTGCTGCGGGAGCTAACGCAACATCTAATTCTTCTCCATCTTCGCGATCTGATAACTCTAAGCGAATATTTCATGTTCCTGGAAATACTTTCTGCGGTAAGAACGGACATGTTTTATCAAATATTATGTACCGATTACCTCACAGACCTTCAGCTATGTATATAGTTTGCACCTCTTGAGGACCAGCTCTATAGCAAAATTTTTGATTCTGTGCAAATCTTCCATCTTTTTCTAACTGAAGAAATCATATCTAAAATTGTGAAATCGACCAATGTCGAAATGATTTATAAACGCCAAAACTTAGGAAAAGTTACTGCGAACCATAGAGGCTGCACTGATTCAAAGATTCGTGCATTTATTGGAATATTGACTCTGAACGCATTCTTGAAGAGTAATCATCTTGCAACAAACGAACTGTTTTGTCACTACTTTTTCCGGCACGCGATACATTTGTCATGAGTAAAGAAAGATTTGAGTTCTTAGGCAGATTCTTGAGAATGGATGACAATACTTTGAGACCCACTCTTTGATCAAGTGACGCATTTGTACTTACCATAAATATTTGGGAACTGTTTATAAAACAATGTCAAATCAATTATGTTCGTAAATCAGAAGTCACATTTGATCAACGAGTTTAGAGACGGATTTCTATTTTGGATTTACATTCCTAACAAGCTTGATAAATCTGGCATCAAGTTGATTGGTGATACAATCTCTAAATATATGTTTGACGTAGATCCATGTATAGGTAGGAGCACAAATACTGAAGGGATGCTGCTTGGAGAATTTTATGTTAAGAAATTGTCGCAGATGATTCGTGGATTCAACAGGAACATAACGTACGATAACTGGTTTACATTAGTACCACTGGCTAAAAGTTTACTTCAGGAGCCTTACAAATTAACCGTAGTGAATTCTATTGGATCAAGTAAGCGGGAAATCTCTGAAAAATGGAAAAACTCGAGATCTTGACAATTTGGTAGGTATAGGTTTTTTTAATGGCCATCTGATTCCCGTATCGTTCAAGCCAACACCTGTTGAGATGGGTAACCTCTGATCATCTTGTATTGAAGATGCAGTAATTAATTCATGTAGTAAACAAGACACGATTCATTTCTACAATCAAACAAAAGGAGAAATAGATTCGTTTGACCAAATATGCTCCTCAATGTCGTGCGACCGTGAAGTTAATGGATGGATAATGGCCGTATTTCACGACATCTTGGACATGACTTTTGTAAATTTTGCTCTAATTTATGGCCACAACTTAAGAAAGAAACTCAGCACAGATTTGATCAAACCTTGGATGTAGGTGAGATTTGAAACCCCGAACCTGAAGAGATCATTAGAAGAAAATATAAGCCAAATTCTCAAACCTTATTTACTAATGCTGATTTGAATAATGAACTTTAAACAGGAGAACCAAGGTCCAAAAAACGGAAATGCTGCACTTTTTGTTCCTTCAAAAAAATAGGAGGGTACAAAAATGTGGCGAGCACAGAGTTGATGTTTATATAGATTGCTCTAAAATTTAATTTAACACTTGCTTGATTACATTTAATGTTAGTTAAAAAAATATTTGATTTTTAAAAAAATATTTATATTTCAGTTGATTTTTGAAAAGTTGATTTTTTTGGTTGAATATAAACGTAAGTCCTTGGTTTGCTGCAATACATGACTGTGATTTTAGTTTTCATTAATAATATCGCTTTTTGTTATTAGTTTATACCCTTGTATTAAATTACCTTGCAAAAATAGAACATATAAAAGTATAGTTTAGCCTACAGATTGTCATTTATGTATGTACGCCACTAAGACTTGTGTTAAGGCTTAATGTACTTTTAAAATAAATTAGGCTTCTGGGATTAATAAAAACAATTGTTTTAGAATTAATTGTTCATCATTGTTGGTAATATTTACTTGTAACAAATATGTCTTAATGTACTTCTAAAATAGATTAGGCTTCTAGGGTTATTATAAATATTTTACTTCCATTATTTGATGTATGTAGGACAAGATTCAAAATAAGTGGGTTTTTATTTCAAATTGAAATTTCTGCATATAATAAAACGATTGTTCAATTAAAGGGTCTTTTTGTAACTCTTTTTTATCATATAAATAAAAGTCAATATAAGCCCGCATGCGTAAATTGCGAGTGCCAACTAGCGTCGCATTGTAGTGTCAAAATGGCGTACCGAGTGTTTCATCTACTTACGCAGTAAATTATATTATCTATACACATGCTTCTGGGTCATTACGATAACTGAGAAGCACGTCCATACATAGACGCACTGTGAGTGCCCACGGACTCCTGTGATGAGCTGGTACAAACATTGACTGAAAAAAATATAAATTTTATTCAATTATAAGCACCTTCAAAACTTATGAATGAATTCGTATTTTATTATTATTTATTTAGTATTCATATTAAATGGTCTTTGTTTTAATGTTTATATATATATATATATAAATATATATATATACAATGCTAAATTTAATTACATATGCATAAATGTGTAGATGTAATTATGAACGTTACTTTTCTTGTACGTAATTAATTCTAAGATAGTATCCGGGAGGCAGAATTAATATGACTTCATGCGTACAAATGACAATATATTCAATAAAATGAACTCGGGAATCTTTTGGCAAGCGCTGCCGTTTTTAGAAATGAAAAGTTTGATATCATCGTCTTTACAGTCGACTCCGGAAACCCCTATAGCTATTGTATTCTTTTTTTTACACACTATTGAAATATTATTTAGAATTATGTACTTAATTCGGTAAAAAGTATATTAACCCTTAACCACTGACGTTCGTATGTGATACGTCACCCAAACGGTTTTGCGTTCGAAATTTAATTTTGCGCGGGAATTTGCTTTCTTTTAAGTAGTTTCCTAGTTGCCAGTGATGCGTGCGTGGCAGATTGGGAGTGGACGAGTCGCCCGCGCCTAAGCAGGTGAAATCGACGACCCGAAGTATATAGTACTTATGGTCAGTGATAGTGTAATTTTTTGATTGTTTATGTTTTTTTATAGATAAAATAAATCGTAAGTGGTCTAATACTTTTCCCGGGTTATCTACATTTAGAGAAATGCAAAAGATTCAAATTACCAGAATTAATAATGAACAAATTATCGAACCTTGGCTTCGTAAATCCTACGAATCATCGACGGATGAACGTGATTACATTCAGTTGCATCACCTTATTTCTTCGGAGGAAGAGCATAAAGAGGCTACTGCTCATGATTTGGACCCTGACTTTCCTGAAGATGAGATTCGGTTGTCACATTTTTCCAGTCTAAGCAGTTCTGAAGCAAAACGAACTGACGTCCAGGTAGGTTCGTTTGGTGACGATAGATACGGTTGTCGAGAGTGGTGCATCCCAATGTCACAAAAAATATTATTATGGCAAAAGACGTTGAATGAAGTGGTCCGCAGAATGGCCATTAAGAACCACTCGTACACCAGCGCATAACAATGTAACTCCATTAACCACTACTGATTTTCCACCTTCTCAATAATTTAATCTGCTTATAGCTGAGAGTATCATAATTCAAATTATAGAATACACTAACGCAAGATTTGAAAATATAAGCGGCAATGTAAGCCTGAACTGAAGAATATAGATTCTATGGAGTTGGGCAGGTGATTTTTAGTGCAACATTCAAATCGAACGATAAAGACACGTACGCATTGTTTGCTACCGGCAGAACCGGAAGAGATATTTTCAAAGGAGTGATGTCTAAAGAGCGTTTCGCGATGATTCTCATAAATCTTCGGTTTGATGATGCATCTAGTAGAGCTTAAAGAAAATAGTCTCACATCGCTACTGCTGTCTCGGATATATTTGATGAATTTATCACCAATTGCCAAAGGTATTATAAAATAGGTAAAAATACCGGAATAGACAAAATTTTGAAATCCGTTACAGGTCGGTGCAGATGGAAAAAGTATATGCCAGACAAGACATGTAAGTATGGCTTAGAAGTAAAATGTCTTCCTGATAGTGTGCATGAAAAGCAGTGATAGCAACGGGTTGAGCGATGATGAAAAGAAGCTAGTGCTAACGCAGTGTGCACGACGATGTCGCCGACTCCACATATAATTTCGAGTCGAATGAGCATGAAAGTTCTGATGACGACCTGGAGGTTCCTTGCATTGGGATACTTATATATAGGAGGACTTGGAAAACGAAGTTCAATCTACTAGCACTCCAACAACAACATCCACCAATATTAAAATTATTAGCACTGTCATGGATCCAAGTCTGGTATCTGATTCTCCTAGTACTAGTTCTGCAGCAGCTCCGAGGACATCTAACTGTATGCCTAGGACTAATGTCACATGGAAAACGAATATCAGATGACAACCAACTACGTTTTCTTGGATCTGACAAGTTACCTCCAGAGATACTTTGCTTGGATACTCTATTTGAGGTATTTTCGTGTCTGTTTACGGAGGATTCCATCAACCACATACGAGACCAGACTAATTTATACTCTGTTCAGAAAGATACCAACAAAACTGTAAATGTTACTAGTCAACAAATACGTCAATTCGTTGGAATTATATGTTACATGTAAATAGTTCATATGCCAAATATAAAAATGTATTGGTCTAAAAGCATTAGCTTTGCACGGGTACGAGATACAATGTCGTTGAAACGATTCGAATTACTTGGGCAGTTATTACACTTCACGGATAATAAGAAAATAGTACCATATGATTAAATTTTTTGGGAATGTTGAAATCCTTCATTACTGCGTGTTTCGTTCAATATTTCTTCATTCAATATTCTGGAATTTTAATAATATATCTCTATTATTCCTCGCGATATCCGCCTGTTATGAAATTTTTTTTAATATTTTTTCCAAGTACCATTTATGTTATTTGCTACAAATAACCACTGGACATTTAAATATAAAATTGAAACTTGTACGTGACTCGACCAAAAATTATTTAAATATGAATTGACTTTGATTCAACATTGCAAAAATCAAACGTCGGAATTTGTTTAACGACTTTATATTGGAGTTCTTTAAAAATCCCTTTTACAGTTTCAATAAAAAATTAACAAAGAAATTGTTGATTTAACTTTTTATTTAGAGGTTCGTTAATTCTAATCATTTGTATAAAATCCAGCCATTGACAGAGGCACGCAACCTCAACTTCAAAAACGTTCTATTTAAAGCGCCTTCATTTGTAAGTGAAAAAATATGTTCAACAAAAGCTCGGAGTGTGTTGGAACAGTATCTACCAGACAAGCCCCATAAATGGGGATTCAAATTGTTTTTTATATGTGGAGTATATGAGAATGGGTACAAATTTCAAGTATATAGTAGACAGGAAAACAAATGCGTAATCGACGAGCTTGATTTAGGGGCATCATCTATGGTTGTAGTCCGACTTGCTCGTGATGTGGTTACCAATCATAACTACAGGTTGTTTTTCGATAATTACTACACCTCGATCCCGCTTATTGAATACTGGTCCAGTCGCGGCATTTTAGCTTTATAGACTATAAGAAAAAATCTTATTCCCAACTGCAAGCTGCCAGATGAAATAGTTTTTAAAAAATAACCCCCAGGTACGTCAATAGAACAGGTCTGCAATGGAGTTGACGTAGCTGTGGTTGCTTGGAAAGATAACAAAATAATCACTCTGGCATCTAATTTTGCAGGAAAGCACCCAAAATCTGCAGTAAGAAGGTAGGACAAGTCGGGAAACAATATATTTCTGTTGGATGTCCCTTTGTCGTCGCAGAATGTAATCGACATATGGGTGATGTCGACCTTTTGGACGGTGTCATGGGCCACTAAATTAAAATCCGTAGTAAAGTCTGGTATTTTCGAATCCTTTACCATTTTTTTAGACATGGCTATGTGTAATTGATGGCTTTTATAGAGGGGGATAAATGCTGAAAAGAGTAGTTCCAGTAAATTCTTCAATTCTGCTGAATTCAGAATGGCCATAACCAAGCGCGAAAGTGATGTTGAATGCCTCATTCAAAATAAATAGAAGAAAGGTCCGGCTCAACACGTTCCGCGAAAAGGAGGAAGTTGGACGAATACGGGCACTAGCCGGTTTTGGGTGGATAAACGAATGAGGTGCAAATTTCCAGACTGCACGGAATATACGCAAACAAGCTGCAAAAAATGTGGGGTTATCTTATGTTATAATAAGCAAAATAAGTGCTTTAAAAATATTTTACTTCCCAAGTACAACTTTGATTTTTAGCACTAATGATGTAATGTTTCATTTCCGCAACAAATAGTTTTTTTTTAAATAAATACTTAATTTTTAGTAACTTTTTCATCATTATTTCCGTTAATTATACCCTATTTACCACCTAGTATCTATAAAACTAACAAACTAAACAACCTTGCGCCATAAAGGTATTTGGTATTTGGTAGCGATATTTGGTAGCATGTTTCGTTTGGTCTTTTCATCTTAGCGATCTAATTGTTTATCCAACATTTAAAGATGAAAATTTAAGTTTTAATGACGTTTTACAAATTTCGTTAATTTTTTCACTTAAAATTTAGGAACCGATTTCTGCAATAAATCATTAGGACACGCTGCAGAAATTTACATAAGATTTATTAATTTAATAGCAGTATAATAATTAATATATTTGCGATCAGGCTATAGCCGGCTATTTCTGCAGTGGCAGTAATTATGTACGAAAGCGTAATTCCAAATTATAAATTAAAATGTTAAATAAATCATTTTTATATTTAATTCCGAAATCTCTGGTAAATGTTTTACTGTTTTATTGTGTGGATTTATTAAGTTATCTTAATCCTATTTTCAAAATTTTATTTAATAATAAATAAGAAAATAGAAGTTCAAAAATTTGAAAACAGTCTCACAGATATTCGGCTTATAATTTAAAGCCACCTGAAAAATATATGGAATCGGTCTTTTGTCGAAGCAAAATTCCTAAAATGAAAGTCTGAATGCTCAGGTCGAATTTATTTTAGAGTCAACGAGAATTGGAACTCAAAACCATTTTCAAAAATAGGAATAAACCAAAAAAAAATGGAAAAGAAACTAAGATAAAGTTTGTTTAAAAAAAAAAGTGACTCTAGTTTTTTAAGAATTTAAATAACCTAGATAGGCCCCACAAATACTTTAAGTGCACAAAATACGTCTACAAGAATTCGTGCGTAGGCAAAGATATTGACATAGAACATAAAATATAATTAGAAATGGTGAATAGGCATGCGTGCGGATATGTCATTTTAACTTATGTTCTTTGCAAAATAAATTATACTTTAATCACCTATCGGATGCAATAAGTGGTAGGGTTCCGCAGTAAGTGCAAAAAATCACTTTTGACCCATAAACACGCACAAAAACCAAAGCCTGAAGAAGAACGTAATCACTTGTGGAATTTTCTCTCATCAATAAGTTAATTAGGATATGCTTTGTTAGAATATAACTAAAAATGTTGTTGGCGATGTTGTTGCATCGGTACGCGTCACTAGTGTAGGACACTTGATGTCATTATTATATAAGTATCGATAATATAAATATGTTTGGAGACTCTCATCTTAATGAGATAAAAGTTTCACACTTTATATCAATTTAATTTACGTAATAATTCTAAAGCATAATAATATTATGAAAATAAACAGCTGATATGTTATTAATTAATTTCATTAGATAGATTAATAAGTAAATAAATTTATTGGTGATAAAATTATAAAATTTACTTTGTTTAAATATTGTCTATGATTAAATATATTTGGCGTTAATTTTGTAGAAATTATTTAATCACAATTAAATTAAACT
Source organism: Druceiella hillmani (assembly GCA_039881145.1). Taxonomy (NCBI): domain Eukaryota; kingdom Metazoa; phylum Arthropoda; class Insecta; order Lepidoptera; family Hepialidae; genus Druceiella; species Druceiella hillmani. The sequence continues at coordinate 27,191,756 of JAYKKI010000025.1, forward strand.
ACGTGATATAGTATTATTTCTACTTTTTTTAAGTTCAGGTGGACTATTAGCAAAGATCTTTGCTACTAACCCACCTCAAGATGTTGTATTATAACGAATCCTAGGTCGTGGTAAAGAACTTAAAGAAAGTACATATAGGCGGACTACTTTTTTTACGGCTCTAGTCAGTTCAAAAAAGGGCCAAAGTTTTAAATTGCGGTCGTATACTATTTTGGTTCTTACATCAAATTTAACTTTGAATTTAACGACTTGTTTCATTGAAATATATGCTGTTAGATATCCAAAATGCCACATTATAAAAAAGAAAGGGATTCAAGTTACTGGTCGGAGAGCTGATTTCTTACAAAACTATATGAGTTCACCCGGCAAACTTGAGAACATAATTTTGGGGTAAATAGTACGGTAGCAAATATTTTTAACAAAGGTCAGTCCCATTCGGTACCCATAAGGTTACCCAAAGGTTGGCTTTAGTCAGCCACCATATCGATGAAATGGTAATATGTATTGGAAGCTAATGAAATGGTAAACAGTTTCCATTAAATCAAACTGGAACTCAAGCTCTAAGTTGTGCGAGAAAAAACATTCATAAAGATATTCGATTGCATTCCTTTTATGAATATGGATCAATAATGTACCAGATTTACTGAAATCGGTCATTTATAAACTCATTGTAACGCTAAGTTTTTTGTGCAACCAGTTAAGTGTTTCTGAAATATTTTGTCAATATATCTAAATGTGAGCAACCAAAACTAAAATAAATCGGTCAATACGAATCGTAATTTGTTAAAAATCTGGTACGTCTTCGGGATCTACAATCATTGGGTGTTATATTTAAATGTTTATGTTTTTTTATATAAATTTTGCACCTTGTTTATTTCCCTTTATGATCTGTTATATACATATTATCACTTTGTTGTATCAAATATAAATAAAAATTATATTTGTACCGTACACATTAGAAATGAAAAATTATTTTGTTTTACGAAATTAAATTTAAAAATATCAAATAATCCCTAATATAACGCTACTTTAGTTTGATATGGCGGTGAGAGATCAATAAAAGTATGAACAACACTATAATTTTCAAACATTTGTTGCGAGCAGAATAAGTATATGTGACTGACCAACATGATTTTGAGCAGAGGTGAGTTATGCACCGCACTGCAATTGACCCGCTTGAAATTAATTTATTTCAAATAGGCGGCATGTGTCTTTATGCAGTCCCGCGAAGAGACCGTCTTACGTTTCGTGCATATTATCTGGTCTTATGTTTCGTGCATATTACGGCACGTGTCTTTATACTGTCGCGCGAAGTGTAGGCGGCATATGTCTTTATACAGTTCCGCGAAGATAGCGTCTTACGTTTCGTCCATATTATCTGGTCTTATGTTTCGTGCATATTACGATATGTGTCTTTATACTGTCGCGCGAAGTGTAGGCGGCATATGTCTTTATACATTCCCGCGAAGATACCGTCTTACGTTTCATGCATATCATCTGGTCTTATATTTCGTGCATATTATCTGGTACTATGTTTAATGCATATTTGTGTTAGTTGCTATGGTAACGCTGTCGCGTGTCAACCGATATTTTTTTTTTAAACTTAGTTCGTAAGAGTTAACTTAATTTTATGCTAATTCTGGAAGTGCAAAAATAATTCAGCTTGATTTCAGAATAATCTTGAAATGCAAAAACAGCACTCGCGACCTAAATGAGACGAAAGGTGTAAAAAAGATTTACGATATACGTGTAATTTAAAAATATTAATTTATCGTATTTATTCAGAAATAATTGCATAACGTTATTTTTTACAAAGTGGTAGCACATAAAGGATAGAAACAAAATGACATTTTTCGTGTCAGAGAGACGAATAATTCAGAGAACATAGGTCTGACATATAACATTACATATGTTGGATGGAAAATCAAACATATTTTGTACACGTATATATAGTTAACATATAGTGACCGAATGGCTACTAGAACTATATTTTATCATGTTTTGTTCCATCAATGCCTATTTAAATCAACGAGCCAAATAATTAAATAACCAACTTAATTAAACGCGTTTTATTTTAAAAATACGATGAATGGTTAAATTTACATCAATTATATAAATTCTTTTTTTTTATAATAAAACTCTTTAATTTAATCAAATCAAAATTAAATCAGAGCTGAGTTTAGAACGTACCACTATAGGCGCATAAGTACATAATGTATCTCGTTGTAGTGACTACAGTCCTATCGTAAACTTATTAATTATTACAAGAAACTGTTTCGCAAATAACTCGAAAACCAATAAATCTTCCATGTCACTACGACGTATGCTAGTGACTTATCAACAGAATTCAGTTTCAAAAATTTTCTTTGAAAAAATTATTGAAATTTGTGGAATGTCATTAAAACTTAAATTTTGATCCTTAAATTATAAATAGATAAATATTTATTTTGCTGCTCGTATCAAGAAAAGGCTAAACGGATCAAGCCACCAAATATCGCTACTTATTTACAATGTCACCAACACTGATAAACAAGTAAGTCACTCACATTAGCCATTTGTAATGAATGGCAACGAGAGTATACTACAAAAAAGTTATATCAGCTTCATGTAACCCCCTAATTAAATAAAATAACGGTTGGAACTGTAAACTTAATAGCTTATTGACCCTGCCTTAAAAATTAAAAAAATGACGCTAATATGTACGCTCGTATCGCTATACCACCATACATAATGTTCCGGATCTTTATAATGCCTTAACGCACGGTTTATGTTATTAAAATATAATTAAGCAGCAGATTGGTAATGTTCTCACATTTATTTTAAGATATTTAAATAAAGTCTTTAATAAAACATACTTTTCAGAAATTTTGGAGAATGTACCATGTACCGACTACTAGTTTATCTAAGTAATATAGTTTTTCTTTTAGGCTCACCATTGGCGAAAGTTCTCGAAACGTGGCTTCCACGTATGAGAAAAGATGGAGTGGGTCGGTATCTCGCTAGACGAATAGACAGACGACTTGAAAAAGGTCGTGAGTCGTGAACAGACCACTTGGAAAATGTCATTGGAAGCCATTGGATGACATGGGATCTGTCTTATGGAAGTGAACTCCTTCCGGCTGATAAAAAATATTTTTCATCATGTAAAATTTATGACTTCTTTAACATTTTTTTCTTACGACAATGCGGAAAATTTATTAAAGTTACTATAAACTGTTCCTCTATAGGTACATTTGTGCTCGTAATTTTGCACTTCTGTAGTTCACAATGACAAACTTTGTTCATAGCCTCTTGATAATACAATTTTGCAGATCATTTTGTAAAATAACTTTATTGGTGGAATCTTACTCCCTCTCCAATATTTGTTATTACAGCACAATTTAGTTTTCTTTCTTCTTACTAAAATTTTTAACCTTTTCGTACTTCATTTTAAGATATACTTTTAGATACTTTTCACAATGGTGCACGCAAAAAATGTTTTTTCAAGCACACTAAAAGAAGGAAACACCAAATACAATTAAATTGCTACGCACTAATTTAGATCTTTATCTGAAATATACACTTGTACTAAATTTCAGGAAGGTGTGTCTAAAACTATAGAAACTACGAAGGAAACTTGACAGACGGACACACATACACACTGACATGAAGTAAGTAAAATAGTTACGTGTTTGACTACGAAACTTTAAAGTAAACTTATTAAATTTAATTTAAATATCCGAAAATATTTTAACATATTTCACAATGGGAGAAAGAGACTTTCAGATAATTATCCATATAATAGTTTTCATTTTGTTTGTGTGTAAGTTTTTATAATCTAATTATGTTTTTTTAAAACCCAGGTTGTGGTACGGTAATTAAATATTTATATTAATAAAACTGAAGTAAAATCATGATTCTCTCATTATTTTTAAGTCAAACTACTACAATCTTTCAAAAAATTATCAATATTATTTTAATGGATGTCTCTACCCCCTATTTGGATAAACCGTAAGAGTCCCATAGTTTTAAGCTAATTCATTACAGAAATAGAAATGAATAAATAGAGCTGAAATATTCGAATTAAATTCAAATTTTTAACCCATGCTCAGGTTAACCACCTATGATTCCGGTGTCCATTATTTTCTATTGACGTTAGAGATTAATAAAATGACGAGATTAAAAGTCAGGCATTCTCTTTAGGGTATAAACATCTTTTTAGGCGTAGTCTTTGAAAGTCTGGAAGGTAAAAACTCATCCGAACTATACGTGTTTCTGAAGAATAAGTTTTAGGCCAAAAGCAAGAGCCTAACTTGACCGTACTAAAAGCATAAGTTGATGAAGCAATATTAGTTTAGGTTAACAAAGCTTTAGGTATTATTATGATATAAAAGCTGTCACTTTGATTTTTTTGTAAAGTTTCATTTGGATTGGTCATAAAATAATTTTGGTGTTAGAATTATGATTTTACATTGGGGATGTCGTGACTAGTCGGTTAATGTAAAGGATTGTTGATATAATTTGATAAGTATTTGAATGGAATATTAAAATATTAACAATTAGTAATTATCAATATCATCATATATCATATCGTATGTTTTTTTTTGTAGATTTCGCGTTAAATATTATATTAGATATTAGTATTGCAAATGTTTTTTCAGATAATACTTGAGTAACCGAATTGGGTTGACTTTGTTCAATAAAAGTGAGGACTGTTATGGGTCTTTATGTTGACGAAAAAATAACAAATAATTTTTCATTTGGTCCGAAAGTTACTTTTTGTCCTGTTGGAATTCTCTATTCCAATTGCAATTTCTATGCATATCGTTTACAAATATATATCCAGTGTGAGTACGATATTACCTTACCTGCTATTATACAAATCTTTATCTTGATTACGTTGGATTATTTCTTATCGTAAATTCATTTTTATAACTTTCAACTACTTTTTGTATTTTCCAGCCTATTTTCATTGAGAATTAGAAATTTTTCTTCAACAATTTTTTTGTCAAATTTGCCATAACTGACATGAAAATATATGCGCCATAAACAATATACTTGTTATTGTGCAATAGCTTTGCTCTTTTTCATATTGAATAAAGTTATTGGCTTAATTTTCAGCAAAGTACCCTCTCTAAAGTTTTTCGACAAAATATACGCCCTAAAGTATTTTATTTTAATCAAAACTTAAGTCCACATTAGTAAAAGGCGTTTATTTCATTACGGAGACGTGAACTATAGTGATCTTATAGAAAATCGATTAATAAAATTAGAATATTACTATAGTTTATGTATGCACTTTATATTTGGTCTCAGTGAATACAGTAATTTTTCTGCTGTTACGTAACATTTAAACTTTATTGAATATATTTGGCATTAATTTTGTAGAAATTCAATATTCATAATTAAATGAAACTACGTGATATAGTATTATTTCTACTTTCTTTAAGTTCTTTACCACGACCTAGGTTTCGTTGTATTCCAACATCTTCAGGTGGGCTATTAGCAAAGATTAACTCTTAGGAACATCTAACAGCATTTATGTGTTTCAAGTACAATAGCGGAAGCCTGGTTTCTGTGGGTTTTCCCACTGCTTATGTTAGTAAGTTTATAGTAGGGGAGCGGTGTAGGTTTTATTATATTTCCGAGAGTTATACGATGTACTAGTATTTTAGTGATGGTAATAAATTCAATTGTTGTTGTTATATGAGGTTGTACAATGCAAATGTTGCGGTGTATGAAATAAAATTAAATGGAAGTTATTCTGGGTAATATATTTATAGAAAAGCAAGGGTATCTGAAAATTAGAAGAAGGTTATAACCCTATAACCTTCTTCTAACTTTAATAATACACAAAACAATAAACAAAAAAGTACTAAAAAGAGTTACCAAGAGTATAATTTTAATGCCCTTTCGTCATCTACAGGTTGTTTATTTTGGAAGGTACGTGTGTATAAAATATTAGCGTAGATGTTGAAGTTATGGAGGTATGTTAATACTTATAAGGTGTTTCCTAGATTTCAACGTCATAATTCCACACGGGTGGAGTTATGGCCAAAGCTAGATAAAAATTAATTTGATTTAATGGGGAGATAGTTACGTCTTATATGTAACTCAGAGCTCAGAGAACAATAAGGATTTTGGCTAACGAGAAAAAAGATTTATTTCTATTAAGAACGAAATATTACAAAGATGACTTGGCCACAAAACGCTATAAATAATGCTTATCAGTCCTCATGGACAGTACACAAAATTGCGACCGCTGATAAATAGACAGATGAGAAAGAAGGCATAACTTTAATTAATATTCTTGAAACTCGGTTCTGTTACTACCAATCGCCAAAAGATATGGTGGCCACAAATATGGTGGGGATATATCTTTGCCAATATCCCATCTGAAGATGTTGTAATACAACGAAACCTAGGTCGTGGTTAAAGAAATTTAAAGAAAGTAGAAATAATACTACATCACGTAGTTTCATTTAATTGTTCTATTTAATCGTTACTTATTCAATTTTCATCGTTGTCTTATACATAAATGAGATGTTTGCGAAAATTTCAGCCAATAGATGCATCTGTTCTTGTTTTAGAAGTTGGACCCTTTATTCACATACTCGCACAATTGTTTGGTGGGATATCAATGTTTTTTTTTTTAATTTTCACCCACTTATAATAATTTTTTTTCTTAATATTCTTCTTTCCTTTTATATTTTTCTTTCTTGATTTTCTGTTTCTTTCCTTTTGTGTACATATTTCTAATGGCATAATTTATCACAAATTTCCCCTTTCTAAATCAACTAGAAGTGGTTTTGGTTTTTATTGAATTTGTCAGTTAGACAGCGTTAAAATTAACGATTGTTGGTTATATATATATTTATATATATATATATATATATATATATATATATATATATATATATATATATATATGTATATATTACGAGTTTTAGACCCGTTAATGTAGCTCAAAATGGTTCGTGTATATATCCAAATGAGCAATGTTAGTCTTTTTTTTCCTTTTCGAAACATACTGACACTGCCCTGTAAGTTATTTGCCAACAAATAACATATATTTTGAAGGTGTTTAGTAAAATTACTAATAAATATGGGAAAACACTTGCGGTACACCAAACACTAAGTTGGTCCAAACGAACAAATATTTGAAATTATAATACATTGTCAATGGCCTTAAAGATAAGACTGAAATAATTCTAAAGATATTTATAACACATTAGGTGATTTTAGGCAAATAAAACACCATAATTCACATTGATTTTTCATTGACTAGTAATAAATATAAATGTACTCAAATTATGGATTATAAGCTTATGTATAACGACATGTCGATGCTAACATAAAAAGTTTGACTTATTAATTGTTTGATCACGCTAATATCTATAATCCCATATTACATTTCAAAATTTACTTTTATGTTAAAAAACTCGTAACTTGAGAAATGCTACTAGTTATGTAATGGTGTGCTCAAATTTGTAATGGAAGAGCAATGTTAAGAATATATTTCAATAGTCTGTTTTTTCAACGCGGTGATACAGTTGAGCAAGATTAGTATTAAAACAAGTTGTATTTATATATTTCTTTAAACCATTAATGCAATGGCAATTTTTGAAAAATCGATACCGAATATGCAGTAATTAGAGATTAGAGAAGAAATTAAATTCGAAAGGCCCTGGGCCTTTCGAATTTAATTTCTTTGATTTCTTTGCGGTTAATTATGGAAGAACAAAAAGGGTTTATAATTTAAGTCAGTGATAGAATATGTTCTATTATTTTATGAAACTGACATTTACATAACAAAGTGCAAAACTTATTCAAATACTTTCTTCATGTTCCCAAGGCTAATTAATATTTTAACGCAAACTTTTTTTTGGTCCTTTTTTAACGTACATCTGGGACCATAAATCAAAATTATATTTTGCACGGAAGAAGTTTATGGATCTAAAAATTTTACTTTTTTTGAAAAATTTATATCCGAAACTCAAAAGTACGTATACGAAGTAACGTTGCAACCTTATATTTAATACACTACGCATATATGAACAAAGCATGCGAGCGAGAACATATTTTTTTTTTAAATACTGCGAGTAAAAGAGAGATGACTAAACGTGCAAAATTAAAATTATTTTGACAGGAAATAATCTCCGATACCCTCTTGCTTCGTTAGCGTCTCGCTGTATTTTAAAATTTTCTTGTGTTTTCAACAAATATTTCCATAATATTATTTTAGAATAAGCAATGGTGTCTTGTGCAGTGTTGGATTGTGAAATGACGTATATTTATAATCCAGGTAAAGACACAAAAGTAAGTAAGATGCACATACTTACTTTTTATCACTTATTTTTCGCTAAATTATTGTTCAACCAAACTTTGTGAAATATACATATCAGACTTAATATGTACTACTTTATGTTTTATTGTTTGTTTTTAAGTTTTAGACATGAAATCTACACTATTTTATTAACATTTCATATCGATATTTTTCCAATGTAAAAATACTCCTAGATTGCAACAGAAAATGTTCGTAGATGAAATGAAACGAAAAGAATATTGATATAATTTAAACGCAATCGATTGATAATATGTGCGATCGAATAAGGCGTGAATTCAAATCACGCATAAATAAGAAAAATATTTTTAAATTTAAAACAATTTAATATATCTAAATCATTCAGTACTTAAAATAAAATAGCTGGCTTTAAAATACAATAATGTTAGTACATAAAAAAAAATTAATAACAAACTGGCAATCAGTGCAAAAGTAAAATTTGCATTTTATTCTTTAATAATGGTTTTGATATTATTATTCTATACAAAGAGAATAATGGACAGGTATGCTTGACGGACTGCTGTGGTTTATAGTAAATATTTTGAAAATATTTTGTACAACGAGCATATCGACATGTTTTGAAAAAAGACTCAATGCCAACAGTGTTTGTACCAGTATTATCAAGATCCTTATTTATATTATCTTTTATAAAGTATATAAAACATAATACAAATGAGGTGTAGGCCTTTTATAAATGTTTTCTATTTCCTCCAGGTCTTCCAATGCTATCAAACCTTAATATTCGCAATAGTTGAATGTATGTTTGTGCGTGAACACTTTCGATGCATGACAACCGGACTGTGCCATCATAAAAACTGGATAAGCTACTTACTGCTTATTAAGCTTGCATTTACTATATGTTGTATCTAGGTAACGTCACGACTCTAGGGAAAATTCATGTTGTGTATTTATTTTTAGTAAAAACGGAAAAAAAGTTTTCTTTTACTTTTGATTAAAATATTTACTTGTTTTGTACTTCATAATAATGAAGTATTTGTAATAAGGTTGGGGGCTTTCTCGGCCTATCTTCAAATTAACATAATTTTTGTATTTAGGTAAAGTTAATGCCAAAAAGAAAAGTGTCATTTTATTTATATGGAGATAATTAATCTGAACCATCGACGTTGCAGTCACCATTGTCACCAAAACAAGCAGCTTATTTTAACATGTAATAAATTGAAAACTAGGCTTGATCTCATGTTAAAATATTTAGGAAATTATATCAGAGAGTAAATTATAAATCAAGTTTTACAGCCGACTCATTGAATACGATAAACAAAATAGCTAAAAAGAACTACATTATTTTGATAAAATAAATGTTAGGGAATGTACTGAATTTATCAACAAAAGAAATTTTGGCTAATATAGGCAGTGATTTACACAGAGCCGAATTAGCAATTGCAAATAAAGTTCTAGTATTTATGGTTGTAGCTTCGAATAGCTTTTTCTAAACTTCCAATAGGATTCTTTCCAAAAGAAATTTAACGGCTTCACAAAAGGCAGATTATTGAAAATTTGTCTCGGTTTACTTAATGGGATAACATGTCTAGTAATTTCAATTTTATTTGGTGCAATTGCTTTGAATCTTAATATGTCCTAAAAATAAGTTTACTTGGCCCAACATTAAACAGCGAACCATATATTCCATATTTCAAACACAAAGTCAAAAAATATTATATTTCACCTATTAAAACTTGTGGCAAATTTGTTTTGTGATAAAAACGTTTTTTAAAAGGATAATAGGCGAAAAAATTAAATCTACCTTTATTACGCCATTACATAATATTCGAATAAAGGAAAGTCTGAAATTGGAGAAGAAAATTATATTTAAGTATATTAATTATTTCAAACAAAACATGAAAGTGATGTTAGTAGCGTGATTAATTTCAAGATCTGTTATGACAGCCATTCCGTAATGTCATAATTTTTTTAACACAATTTGAGAATTCGGAATCCACTGTGCTACGTTTTGCCCTGGTTAATGATATATTTTGTATTTTTAATTTTTGGAACATTCTTCCCTCTGGATTTAAAACCTTTGTGCTCTACTAACAGACAAGAAATTTTCGAAAAAATTGATCAAGTATGCAAATATTGAATATATTTGGCGTTAATTTTGTAGAAATTCATTATTCACAATTAAATGAAACTACGTGATGGAGTATTATTTCTACTTTCTTTAATTTCTTTACCACGACCTAGGTTTCGTTGTATTACAACAACATCTTTGCTAATATCCCACCTGAAGATGTAATACAACGAAACCTAGGTCGTGGTAAAGAAATTAAAGAAAGTAGAAATAAGACTACATCACGTAGTTTCATTTAATTGTGTATGCAAATATTTTAGTAATTTAAAATTTGAAGATGACACCGTACCATAAACTCTACGAGACATTAGGTTTAGCCAGGTTCTTAATAAACATAACAATTTTAAAATATTTATGCGTAGGCTGCTTTCGAAAAGGTCATTTGCAAATTTTACCTTTTTATAAACTATAGCAATACCATTTGGAAATATTTTTGAGTGCCGTGCGTTTTAGGGTTGGATTTAATAATAAATTAACGACCAGACAATTTATATCTACATAAAAAAGGTTACTTTGTCATGTAGAGTTAAAATTAAGTGAAAGTGGAAATTGAAAAGAATACTACTCTTTCCAGTATAGTTTCAACCGCAAAACGCATTAACACTGCAATATTATATGATAAAATTTCATAGGGATTTCGAGTGAGCTATTTTCTAAATGATAATCCAGGTGATGTTGAAGACTTGTCCTCGGTATTATTAAACAGACTACCTAAGACTTCTAAAGATTCTTCACAATTTATTAAATCGATTATCGAATATATAGGTAAATTTGTGGTAAAAAAATTAAAAATATATATACATTATGAAGTTTCCATAGAATCACTGGTGCAATCCCGAAACAATGAGTTATTTATAAGTTGTAAAGATTTTGTTTAACACGGTGAGGGCTTTTTAGCTTATCCAATAAAATACTTCTAAGGTAACTTTTAATAAAAGAAATTATATAATTTATTTACACTTTTTTGAATGTATAATTTATTTAATCATTTATATGAGCAGGACCCTTGAAATATATATTAATAAAGTATATAAATGAAAATTATTTGCTAATAAAATACTAACTTCAAAACTAACTTCAAAAATTTGTCAAAAGAAATTGGAAAAAACCATTTGAATAAGATTATTTTATTTAAAGTCCAATTATATTTATAATAACTAACAAAAGGATTATTTAGGATCACAGAAAGGCTTTTTCAAGTTTTAGTGCCATAATGTCATTGTATTAAAAACTCGTAATTAAAATTCCTTGTTTCATTTCGAATTGTATAATTTTGTTTCGTGGTTGAATTGTGTAATTAAAATCACTACAACGTACAGTCTCAATAGTGTCCTTGTATGAAGAACTCCCGTTGGTTATTTTTGTAATTTTAAATATAAATATAATTTGTTTATAGAAAATATTATTTAGGTTATATGTCATTGTTTTAATTTTAAAATATATTTTTATACTTTTGTTTTATTCTTTGCCCTAAATTTAAGCTTTTAGTGTAATTTCTGGCCGTGATATTCTATTTTTTATGCGAATAAGCTCAGGTCGATGTTTTTTCAAATTATAATTACACACCAATAATTATTCGTGGTTGAATTAATATTTATAGTTAAAAAATATGAATAAATATGCCTCATACGATGTATTGCATAATAATTTTTGATACGGGAATTACTCTTTACAATTTAACGATTCTAAAGATATATTAAATTACAGACGAGTTTATAACTATGGACTCTAGAAGATAAATTTTTAAAAAATGTTAGCCACATTAGTGCTGCTTTTGTTTATTATATTGATATAATATCGTTAGTAAAAAGCCATCACCCAAACTCAAAAATAAGTGCAGTTAGAAATAAAGAGTATGTTCTTCTGTTAGTAATATATTAAGTCAAAGGCCGCAGCGGACCAATCGATCAATGTGATTTTTGAAACGCTGCATACGCAATATATATGAACCACAAAATTACTCTGTTGAATCGGTAATTTGAGCGAAATATTTTTATTTCCATTGTCATTTTTATCATAATGTCTCAAGAATTGACACTTTGTGTATAAGCTGTTCTAAATTATCCCTATAAATTTGTAACTATAACCATGTGAGTAAAACTGCGAGTGATTACCTGTTATTATAAAATATAATAACAGGTAATCACTATTATTAGCCCACTTTTAAAGCAGGTAAAATCTCGCATATAGCATTTCATTTGAAGATAGTTTTACATAGTTATAAAAAACACTCTTTGTATGAATAATTTAATGATAAGTGTCTAACAGTAGCAGTATCTAAAAAGTTAAAAAGTTAAGTTCTAGTAAATGTACTTCTGCAAATATCGATGACGGTGGATTCTAGTCAGTTTAAGTTTAATTATTTCCGTCTTTTTGTTTTATTTTGTAATCGTTAAAACAACGTTTCATTTGTTGTCACGTCTTATTGTCATTAATGATTATGAACATTATATTTTTTCAAGTGATATGTTATATATTAACAAAATTATTTTATAGTAACAAAATTCTGAAAGTCTACAATTTCATTTTATCAGATTCCAATATTTTGTAAAATTTCCAGCCATTATGCAATTAAATGTGAATATTTTTTTTTGGAAAAAATAAAACTTTTAAAATGAGAGGAAAGAAATTAATCAATTCCCTTCGGATTATATTAAATTTGACAATATTTAAACAAAGTCAAGTGAAGATAAGGCAAGTCAAAAGCTTTTCCCAAAGTTAAGTTTAGGAAACCCCTAAAAATAAAAGCCTATCCAAACTCTGGATATTTGAAGAGCTTAATTCTATTGTAAGCTCCGTGCGGTTTAAGCAACGAGGGTAACTTTTAAGCTGAAACGATGCTCAAGTTGCAAGTACGAGTATTAGTTTATATTACTTAGCTTCCGAACTGACAATGACGTAAATGCTGTCACGACGATTTATGTCTCTCTGTAGTTGGCTTATTGGGAAAGTTTCGTCGATGTTAGATTAATGTTCGGAGATTAGGGATTAGGTTAATCCCTGTTGACGTAAAAGATAAGTTGAAGTAATGTCAAATGTATATAAACCTTTCGTCCTCCTTTTCGGATTTCTGTAGTAAAGATTGAAAGTATATATGGAACAAAACATTTTTATTTGTATTGTGTATTATTTATTTACCTGAAAATGTATTAAAAGCGTAAACACAATTACTGTCGGAAAATTTCGGGTTACTTTTCAGAAAATTAATCACTGAGTATTATTTGAAGCTATCTTTACAAAAATACAATTTATAGATAACTATTGATCATCACAATATAAAATATTTTTATTCGCATAGTACATGACTTAAAAGCTTAAAACTTTTGGATTAATGTAGACTGGTTAATTACTTTCATAAAATTTAATAAAAATTGAATGATATCCCATTCTTGTCAAATTATACTTAAAATAAAAATTGATATGATTCAACATTTGATTTTTGCAACAATTTCTTGTAGCTAAATAGTTTTATGAAGTTTCTTTTCTAAAAATTAAGAAAAAAATTACCCGTGCTAAAAGTTTTTCTGATACGTTTAAGCGTATATAAATATTTAAAAGTTCTATTAACCTATATAATTTTTTACGATGTAAATATATATCATATTTTAAAGCAATAATAAAGGGTGGAAATACAACTATAAGGTACCACGTGTTTCATAAACATAATGTTGCTAATCCGCAAAATTTACGAGAATATAGTACATATTTACAGATTTCACGTGTTTCGAGAATTGACTATAGACAGTTATGAGCGAACCAATGTATTATAATTAAGTACTGTTAAAAGTTAGGAGGTGAGCTGTTGTTAAATATACGTTTAAAAATTTTAGACGGTGCAATAATATGCGCTTGAATTCAATTCCGGTTCCGATAAAAAAATCTTGGATCTCGCATAGATAAATAATGGAAAGGTAAGTGTACACCAAGTCATAAAGCAACTAAAATATTAGGAGATAGTTATATACACAAAAACACACACACACACACACCCACACACACACACACACCCACACACACACATATATATATATATATATATATATATATATATATATATATATATATATATATATATATATATACACATACATATGTACATATATATCGGATAGATTTTAATAAATCAGATATTGTCAATGTTGAATAAATCGTGAATTCGTGAAATTCTGAGTAATGTAGAATACCATATGTATTAAAAACGGAACAACACAGGTAGTAGTTCTCTCTTTTTTGTATGTGTAGTGTGCATGTGCTTCAAAGAGGAGAGAAGCGTCGACTGGACGTCGATTCTAAAAATCTTTAGTACTAAACATTATTTTGCACATTTACTTATGTTCGGAAACGATAGAGTATCGCAAAATTTAATCTTATTTCCATAATTTTGTACATATCAGTGGGTTTCTTATTAGGTAGTTATTTGAAGTTGGTTTAATTTTTGGGGGATGATAAACTATTTAATTTATTTTTAGTTTAACGTATAAAAAGTTTATCCAATGTTGCTTTATTACAAAAACCACCACTTTCTTCATAGTATTTCGTAGTATTCCTGTTTCCCATTTTAACGTTCATCGTTTCGGTTAAAGTTAAACTATTCTTTTAAGTAAAACAAAACTTAAAGAAAATATAATTAAAACATTCGTTACATGTTTATTTTTGAACAAAGTACCAGACAGTCAAACTGAGGACGACAAAAATTGTTGGGTGGTCCATTGAACGATCCATTGATTGATCTTTCAAAACAAATTTTGGGCTTGTTTACTATTTCACTGCCACATGGTAAACGAACCATCACTACATTTTATAGTTTTCATTTATAAAATACTAGTCTTTTTCTAGTAGCTTCACTTGTGTAAAATTAGCGTTTGAATTCGAATATCTCTTCGAGAAAATGGCTTCTCCCGTTCCCCAGTGTTGATGGCGTGCTTTTCTGTCATCCATAGCACTTTGCACTTATTCGCGTTCAAGGACACCCCTCGAAGATATAAATATTGCATTACACCTTGAAAATACTCTCGACATAGATAAAATCCTATAAAAATTCATTTAGTTGTAAACGAAAAAAGAACAGTTATACAGAATTTGCATTTTAAATGTATAGATGATAAGCTATTAAGCCCTTTTTTATTTTTCCATCTAAGCTTTGGAAATGAATTGAAAAAATTATTTTCTATTATAATTTCTTTTCATTATAATTTTTGAATAAAATTGTATCGATTGTCTGCCATTAATAATTTCGAGAAAAAAAGAAAAAATTGGTGGTGGTTTTGTATTCGTGTGCTAACATGCGTACCGTTATTTGATTGAAGTTTAAGACAGTTATAAATATTTTTCGTCTTGCATTGTCTTACAATTGTCTCTTGATATATTAAATTTGTTTCATATATATTTCCTGGTGCAATAAATTTTATTTAAATTTGTAATAGTATAAGTATAAAGTTGAGTTCATCTTTTGTTCACCCAAGAATTTGTACTAAAAGAATTATCTACGAGAATTTTTTTCAGATTAAATTAAAAAATACGAGTTGCAAAATTATTTACAATAATTTTTTCATTATTAAGAAATAATTAATTTTTCCAGTAAAGTAAATTTTTTGTTTCATCTTATCTGAATCGTAAATAGATTAAATTTTTTGTTATTATAAACACAATCTCCATAAAAAAAATTAAGACAAACTACTGGATTACAATTATAATAATCTCTCTTTTCTGCTAACCATTCGTATCGGTCAATATTCAAAGCTAAATGAAGTATTCACCACAATTGGAAATTGATAACGTTGCGTGACCCTCAATATATTACAGGAGAATACTCAATCCTTGCGTTAACGTTGACATGGTGAATATCAACGATAGGGCGAGATACAAAACTATTTTTTCGACTATTTTTAAATCGAAATAATGAATTTAAGTGGTTTATATCCGACTGATATTTAATACTAGAAGTAATACAAAAGTACATAAATATGGAGAATGGCAGGGCTCTTAAATACAATACACTAAATTCTCATAATATTGGAGGAATTTATTTCATGCCTATGGCGTTTCCTAAGGAATATTGTACAGATATTCAACTATTTACGTCTTAAAAATCCTTTTATAAAAAACGTAATGTTAAACTTTGTTAGAATATCTTAGAAGAAAAATATTTTACATTATTTTTGGTCATTTGCGGATAGTAATTGAGGAGTATAGAAATAATTTTAGAGAAAAGTACGGCAAATGTGATATGATTCACGTTTAAATTACAATAATGACCAAAGAAAGCACAAAATAAATTAATCGATAAAAATTAATAGAAGTTAATAAGACAGGGAAAATAGTGAATGAATTAATACAATTTAAATAGAGTTAAGATTTGAATTAATAAATTAGGTTAAATATAACAAATAAATATAAACATGCAAATTAAAACAAATATTCGACTATTCTATGATAAACAAATTTGTTGTAACAGTTTTCAATACCCTTTTATTTAATTGATAAAATTAAGGGAAAAAAAACCTAATATTATTATTAATTGTAAATCAACATATTGGCTCACCAAGAATTGTTATGTTTATCGAACATCTATGAACAAAAAATAGATATATTTACCACGTATCTACCATATATACGTAATCATGAAGTAATGGACCGCTATAATATTTACATAGTTGTATTTTGTACGAGTACATTAACTAGTTTACGGTTAAAATATTTTCTGTATAGAAAATTCAATATCAAACATAAAAGGCTCTTTTCGTAAATAAACATTTTTTTAAATAAAACAGTTTCCTATGACGACTGAAGCAAAACTATATTCTGAAATTTTTGATTTGGTCATAGTTGTGTATAATGCAGCTAATTCTATTTCGTTAATGGATAGGTATGCACAAATTTTGAAGTTATATTTAATTAAAGTAAGAAACAATGCAATACAATATAATTAGTACCAACTGTTTCTTAAATGGTAGGTCTTAGGGGAATACGGTTCTGTGGGTTCTTTTTCAAACGTTGGCTAGGGTAAATGTGGTTATCTTATGCATCTTTTGTATTTTAAGGCAGAATGGCATTTGCTTTAAATATATTCCATGTTTAATTATAGTCTATGGAGTAAAGATAAAAAGAGTTGTATGTTTAATATAAATTTATAAAGGAATATTAATTTATATAAAGATTATTGGAATCGATGCCCAGTCGATTCTCTCTTACAAACATGTATATCCTCGGACACATAGGAGTGCTACATTTCACATGACACCGACCACAAAAATATCTGATTGCAGCAGTGTTTTACAGATTTATGTATATCTGAAAACCATATTTTATCACAAAAGTTCTTTGTACTCGTATTTTCGTTATTTTACACTTTTCAGTAATTTTTTACTCAGCGGTTATTTGAAGTCGACCAAATTTTTTGTAAGAAGTTTTATTTTTCCATTTTTAATATTTATAATTTTTGTTTCAACTATATTTCCTTGATTGAAATCGGAACGAAAGTTTACCGTGTTTAATTTATATCTATATAATTACACACCTGTTTCATACAGACATGCATATATGCATACATAAGGATATATAAATCACATTCCTTCTGTTGGCTTCATTGTAGTCAGTAATTCAAGTTTGCATATACCGTACTACTTATTTTCCTACTAATATCCTAGTTGCTTGGTCCTTTGTATATATCTGAAATTACGTGCTTACCTTCCTAGTAATATTCTAGCAGCTAAATATCTTTGAATATTTAACTCTAATTTTTAAAAATAAAATTTATTTACCTACCTACGTACTTAGATTTAGTCACTTCATACATTTGTTTATACCTGTATTTACTTACATATCTACCTACATTTACCTAACACTTTAGGTTCTTATTTTCTTAGGTACGAAAAAATAAGTGAAACGGGGCCAAACTTTATGAGCTTTCTCCTCATCAATAAAAATTGTACCCTAATTTCACCACAGGACACATTTTTGGTTAATCTTAGTTCTATCTAAAGTTTAGAGAATATATTTATTGAGTTATCCTTAGACCCACACATTCAAATTCGGCCACGGAAACTGTTCTGTTCATTGTTCAAGAAAGTTATGAGATACCTTCACTTTCAATGGGAACATTGTATCTAATTTTTTAAAATGTTACACTGAGACCATTAAACAAGTCACATATATTAGCTGATTAACAATGAAGATATGAGTGAACATAAAAAAAACTGTTCCATCGTCAGTATGAGGAATCGGAATCCAAATTTTTATGACGGAATTTATGCTTAGACTTAAAATAATGAATTCAAAACAGCATGTCCCGAAGTCTCATGATTTAAGCAGGCCGTATTCCCACAGCATCAAGACTGATTTGTTGGAACACGAAGTTTAATTGCAGAGTGTCTTATATGATTCACGTTTAAATTACTAATTTAAAACAATACTAATTTAAAACAGCAGATCATCCTCAGCGTCTAAATTGAGATTAAGAGTTAGAATAAAGTATTTAATAGCAGAGTCTCTGCTTGAAACCACAATACAGATTTAAAAATTGTAGATCTCCAATTCTCACAGTAAAGGTAGACAGTACCCCTGCAGCATCAGGATTGAGGAGTAGGTACCCAAAGTTCTATAGCAGAGTCTCTGCTTGAGATCTGACCTTGAGACCTGCTAAGTTTACTGAGATTGAACTTTCTAAGTCCAAACTCAGTAAATTTACTTCTCATAACTGAAAATTTCATGTTATCACTTTTCAGCTCCATCATTGTATCCTTATTTTGCCAAAGAGCAAATTGATGTGGGTCTTAGTCGTACTTTATCTGATTATCGTAAGATCAGTTTCACCTAAAATCGGTCATCGCCCCTGTCCCTGTCTATATCATTAATTAATGTAGCCAGATTTCAGCCAAATTTCCATGAAACCATACTATGTGCTAAAAATATGAGGTAACATACACAAAAAGAAAAATATACGCGTAGTCCTTTTTTGAAGACATTTAATATGACTTATTACTAAATAAGAAACGAGGTAAGATTTGTTTTTATTTAAAAGTAAATTTGTAATTTAACATAATGTTTATAAATGATTTATATTCTATATTATATTCTATAAGACTACCCCAACCTAGTAAAAAGGCCAAAGAAAACAGTCAATTTGAGGTTATGAAAGAAATGAGTTTCAAAGCGTCTTGGAGAGAAGTCCTATCGAAAAAATTAGTCGGGGGATTATACATTATAGCTGGTGAGCACGCGATAACTAATTTTTTATAGGACACCTGAATTGACCTAGGCTCAATACCGTAATAATACACCGATGGGAGCCGTGTTTTTTAACCTACCCCCAGGAAGCAGTGTGAAAGGATATTATTAGGTCCGGCTTAATTGATTTTGACCGGGCATACATCCTCGGAGAGGTATGTTACACATCTCAAGAAGTTGGATTTTTTTCACCCATCATTGGCTGATGACGGTGTTAGGCGGATTTTGTCTTGGGTCAAATCAGTAAGGTTAGAAAGGAAAGGACTGGGGTTTTGAAACCCAAGTAGTTTTTAATAATAGTAGTAGTAGTGAGTGGATCCGATCTCGATAATTATTTTGCATAATGATTAAAAAACGAGTTGAAAATGAAAATTCCAAAGGATTATAGGCATATTATATCTAGTGGTAGCAACTATTTAACATAGTGCTCAGCTCTTTTTCTCACGTTTACATTTAACAGTTTCAATGCTTTTCCTACGCTTCAAGAATATAAAAATTTAGTTGTATGGTGATTCAAAATCAATTATTACTTGCAATAATTAATTAATATTTTATATAAATGTTCAGTATTTATGAGTATAAAATAAGAGTAGTGATGCAGGTAACTTCGCGTAAGTTATCATAATATTCAGCTTATTTTATTAACTTAACTTTGTAGTTTATGATGTCCTTTATAATCTGTAAGCTCTAATCTATAACCTGGTCAGTGAATGAAAAGGAACAAATTGTAAAGTCAGAGTTTTTATATAAAATCATCATAGAGGGATTAAATTTTTAAATAAAAATATTTTTACCGAAAGGGTATTACTGCCTTATCTATCATAACATGTTATAGATGTCTTATGATATTGATGTTACGCAAGCTCGATGTAATTCTAAATTTTGGCATATTAAAACAGCGATATGGAGAAAAAGATACAATTAATTTTGTTATAAATTCGTGTTGTTATATCTTTCCTTTCATTTCACCGTTTGAGGAATTTTCTGCGTTATGTAGATATGAAAAAAAATTAATTAAATTCAATAGGTTTTGAAGGAAAAATAAATAGTTTAGCGTTTCAATTTTACCTAATACATTAAAATCCCATAATCAATCCCTTTCACGATTTCAATACTGATTCGATAATATTTAATACCTAAATTAATAAAAATATGAAATCCATGTATTGTAATTAACATAATGTAAATAATACAAAACGTCATGATGATATAATCATCTTAATTGTTGTCACTGCAAGAAGAAAACCGCTGATGTACAACAAGATAAAACAAACCTAAAAATTCAGTCCAGAAAGCTTTTAAGACGAAAGCTCATCCGAACTCTATTTAAGTGTGAAGTTTAATCTGGTTACTATAAATTATTTGTGGCTTTTGTGGCTTGATTAACTTTTAATTCTATATGTTTTAGTATGATATTAGTTTATAATATTTAAACTCGAAATGAATAAAAAAAGGCTATTGTGTTGCTTAATACCTCTTCATAATGTAATTCTTGATCATAGAATTTGGCGGTTAACTTATTTAAATGTCCACTTAAGAAATGTTTGTATGATTATTATGTGAGTAGTTTTAAGGAGTGGACGAACATAAGAATAATCATATCCATTTTATAAAAAAGTACTATGAACTATGTTAGCCTGGAATATTTTTTGTACAAAATTGTATATTGATACCAAAATAAAGGTAAAGGTTTCCTAATTATGTTATTGAATCACCTTAATAAACCTTAGTTTATCAACTTGTATTTACATAAAATAAAAGTTGATAAACTAAAGGTAACTACATATTATAAAGGTAATTACATCATAGACAGTTCTGTCTATAAAAACATATTTTTCAAATAGCAATTTGATTTGCAACTAAAATTTTTTATAAAATATCATAAAAAAATTAAAATATATCTTCGTCTGATTGATTTGGCATAGGAATGTAAATACTTTTTTAAATAAAAGTATACAAGTTATATTATAGACAGTGTCGTCTGTCAAAAATATATTTTTGAATTAATACTTTGATTTGCAATTAAAATTTTGTAAAAAATATCATAAATAAATTAAAATATATCTCCGTCTGATTGACTTGCAATGGGAATTTTCTTTTTTTTAATAAAAGTAAAATTTAACTCATATAAGGAACATTGCATTATCGCCATGTAAGGGATAATTTTGCTGAACGACGTTACGTACCTATCTAGTTTAGATGGAGTACCTATACATCCCATACAACAGTAAAAAAATAACAAATTTAATAAATACATAAAGCATGCACTAAAATTTAATATCAACATGTTTATTTTGGTGTATTTTTTTATTATCCTTATTATTTTTTTCATTTATCCTATTAATTATTGTTTAATATTTTTTCCATTTAACTATTAATTATTGTTTTCATTTTCTAAATATTAGTTTACATGAAAAAAATTATTGTGTATTGAAAAACATTTAAATAAACTACAATTTCAAATAATTTACTAATTTCGTTAGTATCCAATCAAAACAATTCTAAGGGTTTAAATACTTATTTTTATTTTTAAGTGGAAACCGTCGCATAAAGTATTAAACAAAAGAGATATAGTTTCATAATGAATAATATTCGGATACTACTTTTATATGCAATGTACACCAGTAAAACCATGATAATTAAAACTATTTTTCGTTAAATTTTTATTTTGAAAATGTCAAGTTTTGAAAAACCCATCTCATTTCTTTGTGAAAATGTTTCAATGTTGCATATTCGTTAATGTTTTCTTAAAATATTACTTAATTAACCATTAATAAAAGTAAAAGACAGTCGACTTTTGTCTTATTTTCCCAATTTATAGTTATAAAAAAAAATGGGAACAATAAGCTTATGGTATCTTAATCAGAAAAGATTTTCACAAAACTTCAAAAACTTAGTTTTAAAAAACTATATTTTTGCAATTACGATCAATATATTTGTGATCTATGAAGCTGTTTTTTTTATAATTTCTTTCATTGCAAGTTCAGGCAGAAAAGAAGGCATCGTTTGTTTGCAAGTCAAGCTTTAGCTATATATATATATATATATATATATATATATATATATACATATACATATATATATATATATATATATATATATATATATATATATATATATATATATATATAATTATTAGTCTTAGCAAAAAATAAAAAAATTAACGCACACAAAATGGCAACGGAAAAAATAGAAAGCTGACGCGAAAATCGGACATGATTTATTTATAGAAAGCTTCCCTCCTTTTCGCTCTAACAATAAACGATAAAACTTAAAGCGATAATATCCGTTGAATGGATTATAATAATTATGATTAAGAGGCGTCCAATTACGAAGGTTTGTTGAGCTTTCAGATATAATGCTTTTAATCCGCACAATCCATTAGAATTCAGTTCACAGCTATCAGTTTTAGATTGTTTATAGCCTTATATACAAACAAAGGTTGAATTAATGTTTATTTATAGCCAGGTTGACATTAAGTATATTTTTTTTCAATTTAAATTAAGAAGTACCCTAAGTAAATTAAGAAGTGTAATGATCTGCTGTTCTATACCTCAAATACTATAACTGAGAACGTTTAGATGTTTGTTATCTAATAAGTCTACAACCGAGTAACAAATAGCTATCAAAAGTGGTATCTGTATATTTCGTGTAGCGAATTAAAAAAAGAAAATATATTATGCACAACTTCATATACGTCGAATGTTTATACCAATAATAACATATTTCTCACTTGTGTGAGTTAACACTAACATTTTATTCGGTAACTAAATGTTAACACTGCCACGTGTACTTTTCAAATTTTAATATTATATATAGACAGATCTTGCGACGATTTCGTTGGGTTAGAGACAAACCACAGCAGGGCAACTTCAAACATAAAGTTAGAATAATCAGCTAAACCGTTTTTAACTACACCCCGAACCAGGCATAACTGTGGCAACAAAAGAGACTATAATTTATTTAAATGGCCTCTAATATATTAATTATTTACAGTAATTTATTCACACTATTCTCTATTATTTAGTTAGTTTGCATTTTATCCGGTCATACACGAGACGTAATTGTTATAGAATTTATTAAGTAATTGCAATATTAGCAAAATGTTGATGAAATATTGATATTAGATCCAAAATTCCAAAACATAAGAGGAGAATAAGTAAAACCTGAATTGACTTAGCATATAGCAGGAATATCTAATTTTAGGCAATTTTTTAAATTTTTGGCAAACTACGTATCTTCTGGTATTAATTTTCCGTTTTTCAAGTGTGTCTATTTTTGAAACAATTACAAACAAATATTCGAAAGATGAAACATTATATTCAACCAAAATATAAATGAATATAAAATTTAGTCTATTCTAAAAAGATTACTAAAGAGTGGAAAATATATCAAATATAAATCAATATTATAATATTAAAATTGATGGAAGCCAAAACTTTTACAAAAGTTTTGCCAAAATATTTTTTTACAAACAATTTCACTTAGATGAATACAAAATCTGGATATAATAAAATCATTGAATATAATTAAGTTCTACTAATCATTAACTCATTTTTCTGAAATATTATCACATGAATTTGTTATCGAATGCTTTAGGTAAATCCTTATGGATTAATCTAAAGCATTCGACATGTAGAAGTATCATAAAAACAAATGTACTCAAAATATAATACAATCAACAAGAGAAAAAAATAGAAACACAGCAATTCGAGTAGATATCACTGTAAATACTGATCAATCGTAAACCACCAAGCAAGTCCATAACCACATTCCTGATGAGGTTAATGAAGCAGACAAAATATTAAGATTGTATATATCTCGCAATATCGCGCTGAACATATGAACGACGAACGCTCTAGACAGTTAAAATACGACATCATCCTTTGATGTAACATCCAGAATAAAGCGCTACTAAACTCAAGATTGAGGCATTACTAACATAAGGAATAACAACTGATAATTATGAGGTAAGTTAGGCATGTTATTAAGGTAAAGTAAGTTAGATTAATTTATGTTATCCCTAACGTTTTGGTGAGCCATCTCAATGCCATTCTCAAAATACATATGAAAGCACAACAATCAGAAGAAAAACAATTCACCTTGAGGTAAGAACATTTTCAATATCTAACTAAATGATCGAAAAAAAGATCTTCGCATTTTCAAATTGGATTGACCTGAAATTCGTATTTAATCTAAAAAAGAGTAAAGAACATATTTAAATTATAAATACTACATTACGTAGTTTCATTTAATTGTGAATAATAAATTTCTACAAAATTAACGCAAAATATATTCAATACAAGGGGTCTTCTTAATTTTTGTTCACAACTAAATGAAACTAGTTCGTGAAGACCACTTTGTAAAGATAGAATCATTAAATTTTTACAATTGTCCATTTGAAGGTATTGTCATATAACGAAAACTTGGTTGTTGTTGAGAATTTAAATAAAGTAGAAATAATACTACATCGCGTAGTTTCATTTAATTGTGGATTATTACAGTAATAAAAAAGGATTTGTGAACATATGCAATAGTTTATAATTAATTTTATACCCTTGTAATTTATGTATTCCTATCAATATATTGCTATCATAACTACCCTAAAATTCAGTTTATAACCGAACATTTTAAAGGCCGTGACATAATCATTTTCCTCCCTTATGAGATTGTTTAATGATTAATGAAGCCGAATCAAAGTTTCACCCGTCCGATCTCATTATCCCCTTTAATCACAATGAAAGTTCTCGTTTAGCCGTGGCGAGAAACTGCATACATTTATCTTTCGTAGTATTAAGTTTGTTTTCATTATGTCTTATGTTTCTTCTACTCTCTTAAGTCATTAACACCTCGAGCCTATAACGTCAAAATGACGTCAGAAACTATGTTTTTTCAAATCTGCCACTGGATACCCTGTATATATAGTATGTAGCATCACTAAATAGCGTATATTAAACTACACGTGCAATTATTCATATTTGAACCGGCAACATTTCGCCGGTTTCTTTCAAATTAGTCGCGTCGATTAAAAAATTATTCAACTTTAATAATTACAAGAATTAGCAGTCTACAAAATTGAGCCACTTGTCAGTTTAGCAACGTATTATCTATTGTAAATTATCAAATATGTTGACATTTCCCGCTGATGAATTGTCATTTATCTGTTTGAAAAAAATTTGAAAAGCATAGGTTTCGATATTGATTGGTTTAGCATACTTGACTTACATATTTTAATGGTAATTACTAACAAAGTGACGATATTTTGTTAGAAAAATGTGCGCTTAATTTTATTAATTTACTAAATATATTGTATGATGTGTCGTGGAGTTTGACGTACACTGAAATCTTGTCCAAATATTCGCTCGCACTAAAAAACGGTATATTCCCTAATTTCACTCACTCGAGAATATATTACAAACATTTAAAAAGAACCACTGATGGGAATTATTGTATAATATTTAATGTATAAATAAACTGTAATTTCGCAAAAATAACTCTCTTCAAAAAGATTCAAACATTTTGATTGATTGTGGATATTTGTGAATGTTGCGATGTTAAAAAATAAATAAACCGTGCCAATTTATTTTGACCTCATAAATAAAATCAAATTAATATTATCATTAAGAAGCAAATAATAAATTATCTAAATGACAAACGAAAAAATATCTTATTAATAGTTATTCCGAAATTTATTTTTAGAATCAATTATATTATTTTTTTGTTCATCTTTGATTTTGGGGGAATATGGAAATTAAAGGTTTTTAAATGGGAATAACCTTTATTTACGAATTGTAAAAAATTTGACCTTGAAATTGAATTATAGCACAATCTTTATCTTTTCCTTTTTTAACCTTCTTTTGTAAAACTATGCAAATGAAAGGATTTGTTTAGAAAGGTAAATTCCCATCGATCACTAAGTAGATTATTTACGGAATATTTTTACATTTCTTCAGTTTAATAAAATAAAAGATGTATTTTGAGGCATTTAAGCTTAACGCCTTATTAAAATATTTAAATTTCAGAAAAAAGTGGCATGATTTTCAAAGGAAAAAAAGGGACTCATTTTCTTCAAACATATTAAACCTTTTTAAATAATACCACATTATGTTAACAAAACTACTAACATCTTTTAGATTCAGTGTTAGAAATTCTTGAGGACAAAAGCTCGTTCGAACTGTAAAGGTTTGTAGAGCTTAATCCTGTTATTGATAGCTTTATACTGTGTTACCAACGAGAATAACTTTTAAGGCAAAAGCAAGAGCTTAACTTACTAGTACAAAAGCTTACGTTGCTACTGCAATATTAGTTTAGATTATCAAAGCTTTAGACATGACAATGACATAAAAGCTGTTGCTTTGATTTATTGGCAAAGTTGAGTTTGGGATATTGGTATAATAATTTTGGTGTTCGGATTAGGATATGACGTGGTTCCGATGAGGTAGCATGTTTAGAAATTCATGATATTATTTGTGATTATTTATTGTAAATAGAAGTTGATAGAAGAAATAAATATCTTGTCTATCGGAAAAGGAAGAACAATAATATTGAATGTTCCTTCCTTTTGTGTTGTGAAGTTTACTATCTTTTTTCCTTATCTGAATTAATATTTCAATTATTTTTTAAAAAAACTTACGAATTTGTTATGCGAGTGATTTTTATTTACATGGTGTTATTTAACATGATATGTGCGTACATTGGTTGACTGGAAAATATCGTTCGTGGTCATAAGCTAGATTGATGAGGATGTCTATACGTAATATTCAATATTTAACCTAAATAAATTTTCACTTGTTCAAGAACCAAAAGAAAATTATTACGCTTTAGCGTACCTATAAAAGTCGTGTACATGATGTACTGAAATATTGATTTCTTCCCATTCCAGTTTCATAATAAAAAAAAATGTGAACATTTGGAAGATTCGCCTTTATATTATTACTACGGAAACGAAATTAATAAATGCGCAGTGCTTGTTTTTCTCTAACTTCGTAATTTTTGAATAGATTTTTAAATACTGGTTATGGACGAGTAAATAGGGGGTAATTAGTTATATAGCTTAAATTAAGTATATAGCTTGATATAAAAAGTAGTTCCTAAGGAATATACTTATCTTTTATGATTTTTATTAGGTTTCTACTACATCATGTCGTAATGTTTTTAATTAAAATTCTAAAAGTTTGATTTTAGAATATTATAACTCATATACAGAATTCCCAAATCCAAGCACTGTTCCTATGGAAGAGTACACAAAATTTTATTGTTGAAGTAGTATACTTGATCACGATGTGACTACTGGTAAAAAACTGATTTGGAAAAAAGTTAGAACAGATATATTTTATATCCTAGATTGACACACAGTTTACTTTATTTTAGTTCACGCGAATGAAGTAGAAGGTGAAAGCTAGTTTTTGATATTTTCAAGCAAACATGCAAGGCATTACCAAAAATATGTTAAAATAGTCAGTTTTTTATGTAATATTCGAATTAAGTTTGCTATGTCTTACGAATCATAATACTCACCAAAATATGTGTAACGAGGGACTGCAGAATATTTTCTCGACCAAAAATTCATATTAAAGATGCATATTTCAAAACTAGGTCATGAGGTAGATACTAAACAAATATATCCAGGTTAAAATTCCTTACAAACTACACACACACACATATATATATATATATATATATATATATATATATATATTTCATTTTAAATTAAAATATTAAATAAAAACTACTACAATAAATAAGAGTATTTTGAAAATTTAATACTTACTTGTGGCTAATGCTTTCAA
Organism: Druceiella hillmani; assembly: GCA_039881145.1. Taxonomy (NCBI): domain Eukaryota; kingdom Metazoa; phylum Arthropoda; class Insecta; order Lepidoptera; family Hepialidae; genus Druceiella; species Druceiella hillmani. Next base: position 27,220,182 of record JAYKKI010000025.1, read on the forward strand.
TGTCTAATCTGTTAAATTTACTACTAAAAGAACTATATTTTCTAGTCAATAAATTGGAAGATAGCAAGGTTTTGTGAGTAAAGTATTTAAAAAAATACAAAATTAAATGCAAAAGTCAGAAACTTTGAAATGAAATTAAAAATCATAATAACTACTAAAAAAATAGGAGATCAGGAAAATTAAAAGAAAAATGTAGGAAATTAACAGCAAGAAGAAGAGCTTATATTTGTTATAAATAATAGCTGTCCATTATTTTATGAGAAAATAATGAAAAGCTCTTATGAATAACTAAAAGCTGAGTTTGAGGCTGAGTGGACCTAATATAATTCAACTTAAGGGAATATTTCAACACTTTAAATGTGTGTGCGTGCGTGCGTGTATGCGCGCGTGCGTGCGTCGTTACGTACGTCTGTTTATATGTGTGTTTGTGTGTGTATTATGTACATATTTACATGTAAGACGACGTTTGTCTGCCGTCTTTTTCTCTATTTACTTATAATTTGTTTGATTTGAAAAAAATTTTATTTTGGAATTTGTAAAATATTATTTATGAAATATAAACATAGGTATTTAGATTACAGAAATACCTATTTCAATATTAAAAATATGTGTCCCAGAATTTGAGTAAGCGCAAGGAATGGTGGAGATAGCTGGCTCGCAAGTGAGGAATTTATTCTACAACTAAGGTTCAATATTACAGTTTCCCTGCCCACAGAGCTGTGAGTAAAAGTCTGTTGTAAATAAATGTTATTCAATATTTAAGAGTAGAGTTAGTTTAATTCTGCAAAACTTTTTATACGTATGCAATAAGAATGTTAAGACAAAGCATTTAACACTCATAGACATAAGAAAGTTATTTCATAACGAAAAATGAAAAGAACATATTTCTAAAGGAACGATACGTTACAAAGATGACTTGTCAGAAAATGCTATAAATAATGCTTATCAGTCCCCGTGGACAGTGCACAAAATGGCAAAACTGAACAACAGACGATACGAATAGCAGGCATGACTTCAATTAATCTTCTTGGAACTTGATACAGTCGTCACAAAGCGCGACAAGTCAAAGAAAAAAACTATGGAAGATATATTGAAAGATAGTAAACATAGATATAACTTGTCATTCAGTGTTTTCGACGGCTGATAATGGAGTGGATTTTTTTCAATATGGGGTTGTTGTAATAAACAAAATATACAGTAAATTGTAAGGTTTCTTTAGTAATTACATGTTCGTCAATTCATTTATTTACACACACAAAATTTTATCGGTATGTTACTGGTAACTTTGCGTAACGATAAAAAATTATAGGCTTAAAAAAATTTAAATTTGGGTTAAACCTGAACAAAAAATAAACAAAACATTTCAACAAATTTATTTTCACTCATCATAAACAAATCGCACTCTGGTGCAATCGACCAAAAATTATGATTGAACAGTTGAATAGGTACCGCAGAAAACTGGAGAGTTTCGATGGAATTCAGTTCCAGAAGGTAGAATAGTAAAACGTTTGACTGCGTGAGTAAAACAAAGTGTCAGGTATGGAGAATAAATGTTTATGCAAGAATATAGGGCATTGGATTTTTCCTTTTAATGGTTGGCGATAAATTTCATAAGCGCAACGTCTCCTCTGAGTTGCAAGGAATTAAAACCTATCATACCCAGGAGGAAATCTACAGGAAATAGAAAGGATTGAACGCCAAGTTCTATTAACTTTTCGTTATTTTCTGAAATGATCACTTCTTTTCTACTTAATCTTTAAGTAAATTTATTTTTTTCAATAAGAAATAAATTAATCATTTGCCAAGTGAAAAATTTAATAGTTAGCGAATTATATGTATTTCCTTTTAAACAATATTATAATTACGTAGGCTTTAAGAAACTTTAAGATAATTTGGCATCCATGTAGAGTTTAATGCCTTTAAAGACTAAGCCAATAAACCCCCCTTTTCCTTTTACCGACTTTGCCCTTTGGTTCTTTTTTCCTACTTATGTAACTGGTGAGATATCAACACTTTTTATAAACTTTCATTAGACGTATACTCGTATTTTCCAGTGATTAATTTTTTTAATAAATGTTTTTTGATTAAGAGTTTTACAATTTTAATTTTCCAATTTTTTCCCTTTAGATTTGTCTAGTGACCTAATTTCATGCCGAATTTTAAGTTACTAAGTCAACTTTAAGTAATCTAAGTATTTGGTAAGAAGTCAGTGAGTCAGTGTTAAAAATGACGATTTCCGGGCATCAATATCCGAAGAATTATGCAAACTACCTTGTTAAAAAAGTAAAGACCCTAGGTAACTTTTTAGGATTGAGTTATGGGGATGGTGAAAGTACTTAGAAATATTTCAACTAAACCCTCAATGTCCGCCGTATTTTTTTCTTTTTCGAATTTACCTCACATAACGCCGTCTGCTTAGATTTGAATATGAGTGTTTGTAAATTTCTAAACCATATTTATACAATTATATTAATTTTGAAGGTTTCAAACCAAATTGCTAACTTAAGTTTAACTAACTATACTTACAGTATACCAACCATAAATTGTTTTACCAACTTTAGTGATGAGTTATCAATGTAATCAAATTAAATAATATCACGCAGTGTGTTGTACATACCTAAGAGATTTATAACGCTATAAGACAATATGCATTATATAAGTCGTACGTACGTTTCTTTTCATAGAAATATAAATGAATGAATTAATTGTAGAGATAATTAAATAAAGCACTGTGCATATAGTGTATTATACTAAGAGTTTTATACAAAAAGGTACCTAATATACAGATTCGATTTATATATGTCCTATGCCGTAAATCGTGTTGTAGTAAGAAGCGATTATAACTGTATTGACTGACAGTATTCTTTCTTTTATTCAATGATATTGACATTTGCTGCTATCATACAATGAAATGGAAAATATATTCATACACTATTACAACATATAATTGCAGGTAAAAACTATTTACTTAAAAGGTGTCCAGTAACGCCGATGGAACCTTGAATATAACTATTTTAGTTATAGAGATAACGTATTATACAATTATTGAGGTAGATTCCGGGTTAACGATTTAACGTTAAATTACAGTGTCATTTAAAAATGAATTGCGGCTAAGATATTAAAAATGCACTTTTGCAATCTTTGATACGTGTAGATGCTTGCAGTTTGAGTTTGATTTTTTCGGCAGCTGTTTTATTTTGTAATCATCATTTCTAATTTTGAACCAATATTAATCAATGAGCGACGTGGACTTAACAGTATGCTCTTCACATGAAATACACCGTTAGATTTATGAAAACGAAGATCTCTGAAGAAATCTGAAAGTATTTTGAAAAATATTATCTACAAAAATGAATTATATGGCGATAAATATCTGCACCTCTGTTTTTTTATCGATGTATTTATCATTTGTGTACAGTGTCTTTTTTATGATTCCTTATTATTCATCATTGTATGAGCATTGCCTTTACAGTCATATCGATATTACCAAAAATTGTCTATTAAGTTTCGATCATAATTGTTCGACATCAATAGCGTAGAAAAGATATTTAAATATATTTATCAAAATTTTGCTAGCTCAAGGTTCCAGAGCTGAAATAATATTTAAATTACTGTCATGTATTTTACCTTTGATGATAATAAACATTATATCTTGCCAAGCAGTATGTCGTAAGCCAATTTTGAGTGAAATTTCAGATAGGAAAAAATATAGCATGAATAAATTTTTCTTCTTTTTGTCAAAAAAAAATAAGGGACCAGAAAATTTGAAAAATAAATTAAAATAAATTCCGTCCATATTTTGCATATATCTCTCATGCCTTAAATGAAGAAAAATTAAAATAGAGTAGGTCTACAGCACCTCCCCAAATTCAATCTTGGAATGCTCCAAAATAAAAGCCCATCCGATCCCTGCATATTTCTTGAGCTTAATTCTATCGCAAAAGCTCCGTGCGATTTAAGCGCAAAGAGTAACTATTAAGCTGGGACAATCGACTTAAAATTACAAATTTTAGCTTCTATTACTAAGGTTCGGAACAAGCAATGACCGTTAATGTTGATTTATATATATTGTGGCTGGTTTATTGGGAAAGTTACATTAGTGTTAGATTTATGTTCAAAGATTAGGAATGGGTTTAATATCCGTGAACGTAAAAGATTAATTGATGTCATATCAAATGTAAATAGAGGCTCTTATTGTCATTTTTGGTTTCTACAATAGACACCGAAAGTCAATAGTTGAACAAAAGATTTTTACTCCTATTTTGTTGAATCTAAACGTGTAAAACGCTTTATTAAAATAAAAATATACATATACGTAATGATTTTGGAAACATTTCGAGTCCTTTTTCCGAAATTTAACTTTTTTAAATTTATTAGTAGCTTTTATATACGGTCGTATTTTAAATAGTACATTTTACACACGGTTGCTTAACAGAACGAAATACAATATCTACATTGTTCACATTTTATTTGCCTTAAAAAGAAAAACAAGAATGGTTACATATATCTTAAGTTTGAATTTTTTAACTTTTGGTTAAGTAATTTAATCAAATTTACTTTTTAAAATTACAACAAAAATATCAATTGCTTATATTTTTAACCATTGCTTCTATTTACAAACTATTATCAAAATGCAACAAACCTATATATCAAATATAACTCACACTATGATGAACTGCTTTTAAATTTAAGCATATATAAATATTTATGCGATATTTCTATCAAACTGGTTTATTTTTCACTTTCTTGGTATATTGACTAATGTGACTTTTATAAGCTTAAAAATATTATGAATATCCCTAAAATATGACATAAAAGTTATTGCTACAGTTTTCTTAAACACTTTAGATAATTTTCAGTAATGCTGCTTTTAGTGTTCCATACAACAAAATTGAAAAACGAAAAACTTGTAAGAACACTGATGCGTCTGTTCGTCAGTTCTCAGAAACTATGCGATGCAAAGTTAACTTGGAATTTGGCATAGTGATACATTGCATTATCCCACATATTCTGCTCTAACCCTTTTTAAATATTCACATAAAAACAAGAAACAAAAATAAAACGTCCTCTCCCTCCGTTCTCCCTTTTATCTAAAACTACAATTCAAGACAAAAACAGGATTAGTATAATTTAATTAGGAGATTATAGGAAAAGTATAGTGATTAGTCAAGATTTTAAAATTTTTGAAATATGCATCATCCCATCTACCCTTGTGAAAGATATTTTAAGCAATATATTTAAGTTGGGAAAAAATTATATTTGAAAAATTATAACTGCCTAAATATATACAAAACCCCATGTAGTGGAAATTTTACTCATACTTGGCAGATTTACTTTATAGTTTTAACTTAGACAGTTCGGAGATTTTGGGGCGGCTTATTTTTTTGAACAATTTCATAAATACCTCTAAAATCATTTTAGATGAAAGCTTGCTCTTTCTAGTGTAACGCGATTTAAGATGTGTTAAAAAATAGAGTTTTCACTTCCTCAAACATGTCGGTATATACATCTTTAAATGTTTATTATTTTCTTAAATGGGGATTATTATACCTTTGTACAAAATTTCAAATTTCCAAGACAAACTGTTTCTGAGAAAAATTTATAGAAATTTTCAGTAAAACAAAAAAACAGTTTTTTAAAGTTTTTGAACAATTCCATCAAAATTCTTTGAATAATTCCATCGCCAACAAAAAGATTTCCTATGAAAATTTTTGAGAGTCATTTATTGAGATATGTCCTGGTTAATATGCTTTATGAAAATGTTAAATTTCAAGTTTTTACGTGAATCAGTATCGGAGAAGAGCAGCTAAGACCAACAGATTTGCATGTGAGTGACTTTATTAGCGTTCTATTTTATTTTTGTGTACAAAAAATTTCAAGCAATAAAAGTAACACCGAAATGGAATGACATAAATTATATCTCAGAGTTAGTTTAACAGTTCAAAAGAGTAATAGTACCTAAGGAGATATTAGTACATAAAGTTTCAGTACAGTTTAATTACGGTTCTCCTTATTAGGCATCCATGCAAAAAGCTACGCACTGCAATCGCCGACTAGCCTGCCCAGCATGTCAATTATGAGCTCTATCTCCAGTGATAGGTACATTTGAGAGGCCATATGTAGTAGTGGGCTGATGAAATATACTCTTGACTTATTGATTTTTTTTTAATATTCTTTAGTTTAAATTTACTTACGAGATTTTATTTACAATTATGTGCAGGATATCAAAGAAATTAAAGACTATTTTTCTCCTCCTTCGCAAATATATTGTTGGTCAAAAATATATTAGGTATCATGAGTATAATTCATTCTAAATATTGTTTGATTTTATTGTGCTTGAAATTACGGCAAGTATAAAAAGAGGCATGAGCCTACTACCGGAAAATTAATTAGTCAAATATGTGAGGAGATAGAGTCTTTCTTGACATTTGAAATAATTTTCTTTTTATATTATATCACAAATATTGTTTGAAATATCGAATAAATTAAATCATTTAACTTTTCCCTTTCATCAGTCTTATATTTCAATTTATTTACTTGCATTTAATTTAATTAATGATTGAAAGATTCTAATCCTTTAACCGATCTTTGAAAATAGAAAAAATCAATGTTTTTCAGGAAATAAATGACGTGGTAGTTTATCAGTTAAGTACTTTTTATAGTATATTTTATTTCGTATCTTCTTAGTTCATATTTGTTTTTAGTATCATATTTTTATATATTGCCACGTCCAGGATCAAGAAATTGCGAGAAAATCTATAATAAGCTATATATGTCTATTATTCATATTTATTTACTTAATTTATGATTGGCACAAGACACAATGAAAATATTCAAAAATTTTAGCAAATACTAAATGTGTCATGCACACAACACGGCGGCAACAGAAATGTAAAACTTTTCACGGAAATTCCTACAATAAGCAACTACATGCAATAGCTTCCAATCTAACTGGAACCCTCAGTAAAAAATAATTGCATCTGCGGAAGTTTTCAAAATGATAAAAATGGATGGAATTACAACTACTACCGCAGCGTATTTAAAGATAAGGTTTTCAGTATTTTTTTTCAAATAGGTGGTTATTCCATAAAATGCCAGTATGTCCAAAATAATGGCCAATACTTGTTATTGTTGGAAAATCATCCACGTTATTATAATTCAAAATTTTGGTAGAAAAAAGCGAATATTTATATTTTTCGTGATCGACATATCATTCTAAATATTCCGACCTTTGTGATTGGATGTGAAATAAATATTAATTAAGAAACAGCCCCCCCTTTTCTAAATGCTTTCAGGACAGACAATGTTTTTTATATTTTTTTCTCAAATCTGGTACCCGACATAGTTAATGTACATTAGACTAATGTTGATATATAAGCAAAGAAATATGTTATATCTCTTCATGCTTATTGAAATATGTTTTTAATTTGATTGAAAATATAACTTAGGGAAAAAAATACTGTATAACGAAATAACCAGAGAAAAAATGTATACGCTAGAATACACGTAAAATATTATTAATTTATCGCATAGCATGAACCGTAGCATGGGTTATTTTTTTATTGCTTTACGAATACAAAATAAAAATTGGGTTTTTTTTCATTTTCGGAAAACGATAGACGAAGTTTTACTTACTTTTTTAACTAAACACTTAATAAGAGCCGATAAAATTATGATCGGTGAAATGTATAAAATGTTAAAGTCTAATTTTCCCTAAGCAATATACTATAAGCGAGATCAATCATGAGTCACAATCAGATGTCAACCACATTGGGTGACAAATTGTGTCTATGTTTACGTTCTGTCGGTATATTTTGTTTCTATCTCCCTTGCCTTGTTGACGTTCGAAACGATCTTTGTAAGCACTAAGGAAATTTATTACTTCGAGATATGTGGCGTTCCTGGGGGATGATAAGCTTTGTTTCTAGTCTTATGTAAGAAAAATCTTTATATTGTTGAATTGTTACAAAGACCACATTTTTGATAGTTTTTGTGTAATGTTACTGTTTCTTGTTTGTCTTTTATGGTTTAGTTTTAAGTTAAATTATTTTTTCAACGTAAATCAATATTTAAGAAAACGCAATGATAACATTCGTTACATTTTTATTAACAATCTAACTGAAAGTTTACTATATTTCATTTTAATGTTCTAGAACGCGATAAAGAAACCCTATAAATTTTTCCGGCGACCCATCTTTCAAAGCTTTACACTTTCCACAATTTTAGACCTATGTCCACAAAATTTATCCAGTATATTATCTAGTTGGGGACTTAGTTAATATGTTGTAAAATATTGCATTTATTTTTAAAGTAAAAGACCTGCAAACTGACCGCAAAAAAAATTGTTGGGGGCTCCATTTAACTTACATCATTTGGTTGGCCTTTCAAAGCAAAATTTAGGTTACATTTATCGTGTGTACCGCCATATGGTAAACGTAACGTCACCACAATTTATAATCTATATTTATGAACTACTAGTCTTTCGTAGTGGCTTCAGTCGTGTATAATTAGCGTTTGAATTTTATTATGAGTGAGAAAATGGCTTCTTCCATTCCAAATATTGCGACCGCTGTTCCATCATTCATAACGCTTTGCACCTTTCTGTGTTGAAGGACACGCCTCACACATATCAATATTGCTCTACAGCCTGAGCATCTGCAGTAACTTTTTATCTCATTTACATTCATACCTTTTTAAATAAATACCCTCGATGATGGAAAAATCTCGTCAAGTCTGTAAAAATTCTATCAAAATCAATATGTATATATATATATATATATATACATGTATATATATATATATATATATATATATATATATATATATATATGTATATATCCAAACAAAACACTTTAAATTAATTTGAAATTTATCCCCGTCATTTTTCAACCAAACCTCTCATTTTCAAAAAAGTTATCGTTTGTCTTTCGTCCATAATTTGAAGAGATAAGGATTGCGGCATTTTTTTTTGTATATATTAACAACTCTACACAGCAGATTAAAGTTTAAATTAAAACAAACATTTTTCGTCACATATCTTCTTATATTTATTTTTTGTTACCTAGAAATGTTTAGTTTCTTATCTAAGAAGCACTTAATAAATTGTTCCACTACTTGTAAAATTATTTATAGACGGGAATGTCAGTTTGTATGTTTACTCCTATTGCATTTGCACCTTCACTGCTTAATTTATTTCCGCGAAATTTTACATACAGGTTGTTGTTAATTGGCAGAACAACAATTTTTTGTATTTCTCCCGAAAGTATAATACGAACATTATCAGCCTTTTTTATTTGATACTTTACTATTAATAAATATTTTCATTCTCAATAACAAAATGTTTTCTATTTTTTACTTTCTTAGAACCGTTATTTTAATTAAACAATTAAGCGTTTCACTTTAGTACACAGAATCATCATGGAAAAAAAACTGTAGAAAAATACAAAATAATCAGCATAACTCATTTTTCTTTCTGCAAAGTTACATTCATGTAATTATATTTCATAAACGTTTAATCATTGCATATACTTGTGTAATCAAATACTCAATATTCAGTTTAACCAACTTTTATTTCCCCGAAGTAATACTCCTATTATCATAGCGCTATATTCTAAGCCAAATGAAGTGTGGACTGCATTGATGATATTGAGCGACGCTTTGTGTACGTGTACTGTAGGGCGATAAACCATTCAGTTAACATCAAAAATTATCCTTTCTTTTCATAAATTATCCCTTTCACAGTTATATATTGTGAAAGGGATAATTTATGAAAATCACTTTAATTACAATTGTTTAATTTTGTAGACAGAAACCCACAAACAGCGGGTTGATTCATTAATTTTGCAAAAACCTGTAAATAGCATATGCTATGGAGATTAACACTGAATACTTTGTATCTTACATTGTTGCTAACATATTAAGAAAAGAAAGGTACCTTGCATAAAAAGAGAAAAGATAAAAACATTACTAATAATCTCATTTTAGTACAAGTGCGTCATAATTTAATTTATCAAAGACTCTTCCGATCTCAACCTGAGTTTAGCTTTGGTATAAATTCGGTATAATTTGAAAAAGTTGACATTTCGGCATGTACATATAAATAGCACTTGAGTTTCTACAATTCGATTGTATTTATCATTTTTGTAAATAAAAAGGTTTTATATAATTTTATTCGTACAATTGAAACTATAAATGACAATTTTTAAATAAAAAATAATTCGAGTAATATTCTCATTTATTACAATTAACAAATTTATGGAAGTTTACGATATTTTTCCAAAAATGTGTTAAATTAAACATAATTTGTTCATATTGTCCAAATGACGTTCTTATGCTTAACTCATGGCCTTTCTTCAGCATCTCATGCTCTTTCAAAAGTGAAAAAAGGTCAATTTAACAAGAATGGATAAAAGTAAATAGTAATATATTTTCAGTACTCTACGAAATTTTGCCTAGATGCCATAAACATGGGACACTTTTCGTCAAAAATAGAATTGTTCTTAAAAACACTATTTTTAAAATTACGCCACAATTTTTTCCCACTCCACGTGAAGCCGCAGATCAAAATAACGTAGAAAAAAATTAAAAAAGGTACTACGTATTGGGATAGGATGAGCAGTGGTTGACAAACGATTTATTTCGTAAATAATGATTTTATGGAATGATTATCATTTTTATGTTAGATCGTGTTAGATGTGTTAGATGTAGATCGTATATTTATTTTTATTTCATTAACTTATTTTATCATTTATTAATAGTATATCTATTTAAGCCTCATTTCTTTAGATTTAATGAAATTATTATCATTTATAATTATTAGTGGAATTAACATGGTACTTAAAACTATTTTATTTATTGTTGTTTTATGTGATGCAAATTGATTCTTTGTGTATTTTGTTTTATTAGTTTATTTTTAATATTTATTTCATTATTAGTTCATTTATCTGTATCAGTTATCCGATTGCTTAAATTATTGTAAGAAATAATCATATTAATAATGCTTTCCCAAATTATTGTACAAAATCGTATATTTATGTTTCTGCGGTCGACTTAGCAAACGACCACATTATAATTAACGTGTATTTTTTGTGGAAAAAATATTTATTATAACATTATTGAATTAAAAATTGAATATTTATTGCAGTCAAGATGCCAAAAGAAAAAGGTCAATATGTCTCGAAAAATGATATTGAATTGCCCTCGTGCAGCTGTCATTTAAACCGGAACAGTGAATTTACGATGGTTACATCCGGTGGATAAATTATAACAAAAATAAAGTAGAAGTACATATAAACGGTGGATCGCAATGCTCTTAAATATAATGCTTATAGTTCTCGTATTACTTATGGATTAATTTCGTTACATGCTTTGTGGTTTAACTCATGGAGAGTTTCGAACATATGTTTAACAAATAAGGTGTTAATATGTATTTATTTGTAAAATAAACTATCAGTAAAGAAATATGTAAAGAATTCCTGTATTTGTTTTGTAACTTTTTGGTATTTTTGTTTTTGTGCTTACATATATGCAATACTTTTAATTTCGTATAAATTTTATTTCAAACTCTGATCATTTTAATTATTTGAACCAATCTTATGTATACATGATGTAACTATATTCGTTATTATAAATTAAACCAACGAAGTGCGGAAAAGTTTTGTGGATTGGCTTTGTAAATTTTAATGCTTGTACCTTCGCTTAAATTTTCATAATTTCCAAGTTGTTCTTTAAATATGGCTGTGAATTTTCTATTATTTCCTTTACAAGCTAAAATCTAATTAGCGACTAATTAGATAAAATTATACAATATAGTCTTTTAGTAATAGTCTGACACGGGATTTGAGTTTTTAAGATAAACATTTGTTGTTGAATTACTAATAACTTACGCTGTCCGTGATGTCACGGCTGCGCGACATAATGGTGTCGACACACTGGAAGCCGGTAAGGCAGAAGAGGGAGCGTGGGTGCACTGTCACTATCGCCGCCTCACCTGGCTACTGTGTGCCGGTACCATTGTATGGCGCGGCATGTGAAATCAGGGCTGTAGGAAGTAATCATTATCGTTTCAATAGATTATCTATGGTTAAGTGTTTTTTGTTACAGACGTCCCGCAAGCTTAATATGATTTTTAATTTATTGTATTACAGCAAATGTATAGGGCAAGAGATACTATTGATTTTGTAATATATTTGGTTGTTGTAATTTTTCATTGCCGTAACTTTTTGAGGGATCTTCTGCTTTGCGTAGTTTAAGACAATTTAAGTCAATGAAAGTAGTTATTTAAATAAAATTAATTTCTATAAATTCGAGGAAAACATTTGACTCTTATTTCATGACTCCATTACTAATACGATCGGCTTTAATAACCGCGTCAACAAACTATTGAAATTATCTGTTAATAAATATTATATTTTTTATTTAACATAGTTCAAAAAATATAAACATTTCGATGATGTAATATTCTTTATTTATGTCAACATAATGTACAACAAGGTCTTTAGCGTACAACAAGAAACAATGAAACTATGAACATTCGGGAAGTTTAGCCGTAGAAAACCTTGAACGTAGCATGTCATACGAACTCTATATATTTGTAAAGATTAATCTTATTATCTGTCTTATATCCTGTCGCATAAAGCTCACGGAATTTAAATTCCGTGAGCTTTATGCGACAGGATTAACTGTTAAGATTATTTGATATTCCGTTTTAGTACGACATTAGTTTGTGATAATGAAAGCTTGAATCTGAGTAAGACAAGCAGCTAGTCAATTTATATCTCTTTTTAAAAAGTTTAATAACTACAAAATTTTGATTTCAAATTATTTTAAATATGCAATTAAGAACATCGTGTGTGATTTACTCTTTTTCGATATAAAAAAGCCGATAAAAGTTTATTTATAAATAAAAGCTGTTTGGTCTATTATTTTACGAAGATGGGAAAGTACGAATGATTGAATAGTAAATTGCACTTACACATCGATAATATATTGCGATTTGTATGATGTAGTATTATGAGTAATTAGAATCCCCGCAACAGGTAAAATAAATAAATATTGTTGTGGTTGTGTATTATAACTATTTACTATAGAAACAGTTGTATGATGGTAAGGACATTCATAATTGTTATTTTAATGTAACGCTAAAAATATAACTTGGAACTGATTCAACCGGTGTTGGTAATTATGGTACTTGTACTAGCGTTCCAACTAAACTATAGATAAAAACAGAATATAGGAATAAATAATAATTTATATTTCTGTGAGGCGTGTGTCTCGCCTGTCACGATGCAGGGTATTTAGACCCTTACATTAAATCATTAAATATCTTACAAGCTTACATTAAGCCAGTTAGATAAAAAACGCACTCCATGTCAGATTGAGGGGCAGAGCGAAACGAAAAAATACAGCCAAGCAAAAGTACCCGACATCATTGCCAGAGCGGCATCTTGAAGTAGTTTTGGGCGGCAGAAACAAAGATAAAAAGTGGACAAAGCGACCTTTGTTACAATTTGTTTTTGGACATTTAAAATAAACTAAAATTTTGATAACCTCAGTCATCAAAGTTAATATTCACGTCTGTTAAAAATGGTTCCCCGCTGTAAAATAATAAACTATTAAAATTTGTGAGGTATTATTTTTATACTGTAGGTCAACCAAAAGTTAAAATTAAAAAACCTCCTAAATAATAAATCCAAAGCCAAATAAAGGTTAGAAATAGTTTAGAAATTTTTTCATTATTTTCATAATAAATATATTTTAAATATCTTGATTCACATCAATCGATTATGCATGGAGACTATGAAACAGATATCCATGAAATCTGGTAGAAATATGGATTATTAATATGGCAAGATAATACTTTTTTATTTTATATTAAACGCTAAGAAAAAACGCTGAAATTTTATTAATTCTTTTATTCTTCTAGAGTTTGGAATTATAAAAAAAATATACAATGCGTTCAACTTTCGAAGATCCACTGTGTAAGAAAAGTGTAATGAAGATGAACCGCAAATTATGTTATAAACTGCAAATTGTAATGTTTTACCAACTGGGAAAAGTTGGGAAAAATTAGCGTGTGAATTAGCGTTTAGAAAATTAAGTTTTTGGTAAGATTGTGAAAAAATTAAAAGAAATTAATACTTATTTTTTCTATGGTTTCAGTGAAACAAATAGTATAAATGTTACATTAGAGAAATCAAATGGGAAGCATGTAATTATCTACGTAAAGTTAATGAAATAGGTATAGTGATACCTATTTCATATATTCCAAGACAGTCGTACTTAAGGAGTAAACTCCAGTCACCGTCGGGTATTAAATAAAGTAAAATTAGCTTATATCTCCATTTTGAAATTCATGTATATAATATTTATATACATTATGTATATAAATATAAATATTAATATCATTAAATGTAAATACAAAATTATTTAATAAAAAAATGTCGACAATATAATTATTTTCATATAAAACACAAACGAATAAGGTCAAATTTATATAACAAAATTAAAAATATTTAATAACCTCAGCTGAAAAATTAAAATTAAAAAAGACTTTTTAAATTTATAGAAAGGAAAAAAACATATATTCACACATAATGACATTAAATGATTACATCTTGATGTAATCCAACGATAGTAAACTATGTGTGTTATACTCCGTCATTTCGATTACGCCATAAAAAAAAATGTGTGTCACACTCCGTTATTGCGATTATGCCATAAGAAAATATCAAATAAATATATTGATTTCTCACCGAAATATTACACGGAGAGGCTACTTAAAGTTTGCACTTTTTTAATGCTCTGAACTTCGTACGACCAGAACCTAACGGTTAAACTTTTTTAATGCTCTTAACTTCGTACGCTCCGAATTTCTGATTTTACTCCTCATAAAACTTTATACCGAGCGCCATATATGAAAATAAATTCTTAAGGGGTTTACTCTAAAAACAAATATTTTTGCACTTATGCATATTTTTGCTTTTAAATTAAGCATTGAGCATGGCGCAACCATTAATATATTTGCTTTTCCTACAACTATAATTTGTATATTTTGATATATTCCAAGTTTAGACGCGACATATATCAAAATCAATTCTTAAGGAGTATACTCTAAAAGCAAATATTTTTGCACTTATGCATATTTTTGTCTGCAAATTAAGTATCGTGCATTACGCAACCATTGATATATTTGCTTTTTCTGCAATTATAATTTGTATGTTTTGATATATTCCAAGTTTAGACGGAACAATATCTTTTTGCGTATTAAGCTGAAAAAGAAAAAAAAATATGGAACAGGCCTACACTAAGAAGTGTATTAATACACACCGAAACAGAAAGATCATTAGGAAATTAAAATTCAAAAACTAAAGTATTGTCCGTTGGTCACAAATATTTTGTCTATCAAATTGCATATTGATGACAAAATAGGGATATTGATAATGTAGCTTTATATATAAATCATTATTTTCATTTACAAAAACTACACTGTTTTATTGAAAAATTACGAGTGTATTTCAATACTTAGCATATCAAAAACAAAACACTTAAAGCAGACAAAAAGTGATGAGCAATAACGGGAAGATCAAGTAAAAATAGGCACAGAGCTACCTACAGGAAGTATCATCTCTTCTCACTGTAACGATAAGTTTAAGAGAATTTTATATACAGTGAACGATTTGTAAAAATAATAATGAAACCCTGCAAAACTAGGCATGATTGCGGCGCTTTCGTATATAACGCTCTCAATCCGCATAATCCGTTAGGATTCATTTCTGAGCTTTCAGTTTCATATGCTATGTAATTTTGATATACAAATATCGAAATCATTTTTATTCGTACCCATGTTGACGTTCAGTATCTTTTAAAATATAACTTAACGTCAATTTTTTCAATAATTGTCAGAGACATAATAACTGGACTAAACATTGTGCACTATTATTACATCTGTTAAAAAAGACGTATATAATGCGTATTATTTTAACTACTGACTATATATATATATATATATATATATATATATATATATATATATGTATATATATGGCTATTTATTGATGACTAAAATTTTCTTTAAGGAAGACTTTATACGTAGGTAGTGTGATTCAATACGAAGCGTTACATTTTCAGGTGATTAAAGGGTTTTCAATTCAAGGTAATATAAGTTTGAAAATCGGGAACAATATTTGTCTTCTTTGTTTTGAATTATGTTTAAGTCTTTGAAAATGTTGTAATTTCACAAACGTAACAATATCAAGAAACTATGCTCAACGAATAAAATATTTTATATTTAATTTATCCAAAGATGCATTTCCGAGTAGGAAATGCATCTTTAGATAAATTAAATATAAAATATTTTATTATTATATATATATATATATATATATATATATATATATATGTATATATATATATATATATATATATAAGTTTTTAACCCCAAGTTGCTGTCAACACTTTTTATTAAAAATTTTATACATTACGCTAAATTTAATTTAAGTATGCACCATTATTTTCTATTACTTTTCACCATTTAGTAGGCATGAGTGCGTAGAACCCACCCGAGCTTCTTTGATTTATCACGAGTACGTTTGCAACATATGGCATTATTATGTAGAAAATAAATTCTATCCTATTGAACACTGTTTTTTTGTAATTTGTTAGGTAATCAGTCTATTTGTTCGCAGTAAATATCTGCAGTAATATTGTAGATCCTAATAGTAGAGGCAACTCCTAATGAACAATACTATTGACATTCCACTAGCAGCTGAGCATCACTTTTTGGTACTTATTTCAAGTTTGGGTACTGAAACTCCTGATATTCTGACACATCACGATACATTAGGAGAATGATTTTTTGAATATGATTTAGGCTATCAAATATACTAGTATGGTTATTCTTTCTGAAATTGAAGAAGCCTCTAGGGTATTTGTAATACCATTGTGGTTACAATGCAAGAATATTAGATTACAATTTCGAAAGAAAAAAGTTTTTTTAAAAAAAATTGAATAAAAGTAAACTTAATTCATGATGAAGATACTAATGATGATATTATATCAAAGATTCATATTAATCAGTAAAGATAGCCGCCACTAGAGTCCGATATAGATGGTTTATGCGTGCCTAAGTAAATGGTAATCAAGATATTCAGTCTTAGAAAGAATTAATTGGTGGAGAGAATCATTTAGGAGTAGATCGGCTTTGAACACAAATACTGATTAAGTGAGTTTGTAAATAAAACTTAAGGCATTTGTAAACTTCTACTATTTACTACAGAACATTAAATAAATTTACTAACAATAGTTAGAACACAAATTAATGTACTGTGAAATCTAAATATTGATAAGATTCTTCTTTTTATTCTTTTTAACGAACTACTTAGGCAACTTTTTAATTTATATTTTGACCCTTAACTGGAAGAGGTTTTCTGATTTTAAAATTATAAGAAATATGTAAATAATATATTGCATATGTCATTAGACTTGTTATATAATTAAATTGTTAACTAATCGAAATGTAAAATATAATTTAAATAAGTGAAAAAGAAAACTAGCGTATAAGGTTTTAATTTTCCGTTTCTGATTTGCTGTATACAAGATCTGACTACTAGTGTATACATTTTATTGGAAGGAAACAGTAAAATAAAAAAACTCAAATGTTTAATAGTATTTTACTCATCTATTAATACGTTATGTTTAGAAGAGGACATTGCATACCCAATAAAATTATATTCAATTCCAGTGATGTAAAAAAGTGAGGCTTAATATTCACCACCACAGAAATAACTCTTGCCAGTTCGAGGTAATTAAAAAACTAAAATGTACGTGCCTGAAGCAAAATTTATTTACTGCATATTCAGCTTCGCCGATAGTCCCGATATCTCTATTAACATTCAAGTACAATCGATGATAAAATATATTTTTTCCATTTTTAAAACCCATCATATATTTTTATGATGATGTCAGCTGATTCAAATTCAATTCAAAATTTACTGTCTTGACTCAGCAATAACTGTCAAGCAATAAATTCAGTTTTGTGATTTTTACTCATCTATTAACATTTCTTTTAAAAACACCGTTCCTCTCTTACTTTCATCGATCCTTCTCAGGTACCGATGCAGTACTCTTGTCATTTTGATGAAAGTATGAATGAAATGAAAGATGTCTAAATAAATAACTTTACTTATCTCTATAAACGAAGGCAAATCAGAACGCTACAAATTTTACCTGACGACTGTCCGCCTCAGGCGACGCCGATCGGAAACAAATAGCGGTAAGTTCAACAGATAGCCGCCGGTAATTTAGCGTCCTTTTATTACCGGACCGTATTGAGAAATCGTAAAACGTAACGTGACAATGTCTCTCTGCCCGCCCAAACTTAGTCGAAGGGAAATTTATGGCGCCGCCCTGTCGGTAGTGATTTACGTGCGGATGTCTAAATGGGAACATAGTTGATAATGACAGTTAGTTTTACTTTAAAATTATATATTTTTGGGAAGGAGAGTATGTTTATGGCAGGTTTAGAGAGGTGGTTTTTTAAATTGCATCAGATTGTGATTTTTCTCTTTTTGTTCATTCAATTATCTTGAATTTATTATTTGTCTATTTTCCATATTTTAGTTTTATTCAGTTAGGTATTTTATGGAACATCAGTTGATCTATAACTCGACTAAATACACAGTGTTTGTAATGGTAGAATTTGGAACTAATAATAGAATTTGGAACATAGAATTTGGAAAATATAATATATGAATTGAACACATGGATTGAAAATAGAATTTGGAACTAAAATATAGAAAATGGTAGAATTTGGAACTAAAATATTGTCTTATAGCAATTTACATATTGGAGCTTTTTAAACTTTTGAATCAATCCGTATTAAACATAAAATTTGCACTCATATATCGTAATAGACCAGTTTCAAGCAAAACATTCATAGAGACACCAAGTCTAAAAAACAGTAGGGTCACGAATGGTGAAGGATTTTTTTCTCAATTTATTATTAATATTGCACGAATGCGAAAATGGAAAAGTTATAACGCGGAAATATTTTCCTAATATTAAAAATTCTTTGTTCTTAGTTTCTTATTTTTACACTAGCTAAATTCGAACAAAAAACAAAAGTATCCTCTCCTACTTCAATTAGTGCGAATGTAATCAAATAATAAATTCTGTTTAAAATGAAGTAGTATCTCAAAATCAAGAGAAAAGAAAAAAACTCAGCTTTTATTCAGTTATAAAATCCAGCACTCGTTAGATAGATTGAAATAGATAGAGTACGTGGTAAGGACGTTATATTGAAAAGGCATGCTTATGGATGAAGCAAATAAGCGATTCGAAGTAGTGGTCTTCCGCAAAATATAATGAGAGGGAAAGTCAAAAAAGCAAGTGTAAAAAAGAGACATATTTAATGAAGTTAATGCTGTAACTTGTCCTTTAGAAACATGTTAAAAGCCTGTCTATTTGTCATAAGCTTATGAAATGGCCAAAGAAATGATTCTAGGTATCACTCACAGGTAACTATAATGAAATAGACCGCCAAAAAAAGAATGTATATAAAGAAAATAGATGAAAATATACATATAATTATCTTGTATTCTAGAAGACCACTTTTTGAGCTTTAATGACATTTATCATAAGATTTTACACGAAATAAATAGTGGTTCTGAGTAACGCTTACACTAGTTTTATAAAGATATTTATAACAAAACGAGGCCTTTTGAAATATTTTATATATTTATCCTTTTGGAGAATATTATTGAGTCGCAATATGTAAATTTGATATGAGGTCATTAGATTATTGATTTCTGTGAAGTAAATTCTTTATTTTCAGATAAGTATGTTATGGAAAAAAAAATTTTAATTATGTAAAGATTATTTAAGTTCATCAATCACACAATGAATGTAGGGTCGAATTTCATGTATTCGATAATATTCACTGAGCATATGAACATATATTCGTAGATGTATTCCTAGTAGAGATTCTCGTTGGATGCTCGGCGAAACGTTCGGACGAGCATTCGAATTAGGTATTAGACTTTCTTAGTTTACATAATATATGCCATTTCTCATTATCTATTATGATCAGTTTTCTGAGCCAAAATTGGGTCATTAAGGTATTTATCATTTATTAAAATTTGAAGCAAATATTACAGGTTCTTTGCTACAAGAGTTCTCAACTTCTTGCTCTTTTCTTCTCTTATAACCTTTCTCATAACTTCTCAAAAATATAAGTTAACATGTTGTTGGTCGTATTATTTTAGTCACATTGAAAAATTTGTGGATAGCAATGTGGAAAAAAATATTCTTTATTAAAATAATTTAGAACAAAGATACCAAATTTGTTATACCGATTCCAGTTAGATGGTGATATCAGATCAAAAAATCAATTAAGAGAGATTGAGACGACCAAATTTCATATGTGGTAAGGATGACCGACAATATAGGTGTATGACCAAATTATCTAAATTTGTAAAATTTAAACTCAGGTATTCATCAACATTTTAGTTTATAGCTTAAAAAAACTGAGGTCTTCATCGTCAAACGATATATTTTGAGAAGAAACCTAAAACTATAAACCCATACCAGACGTGTGTCTGGGGTGGGTTTAGGATGCACTTCTTTTTTGCATCCCAAACCCCCCAACGATGCATTTGTATTGATTATAGCTTTAATCTACATTCATATATGATAAATATAAATTAATTATTGCAATTTTCTTTACTTCTGTCAATTCCATTCAACTTGCCTTTCTTTCATTTAACAAACTTTAAACATTCTAAAAATAAAATATTATCCATACGTAAAACATTTTCTGCTCCAATACATTCTTTATAATATTGTTTTTTGTAGATCATCAAACCGACTAGTGTAATGGTATTGCGATTGTCTATTTTTATGTTTATAATAGTTATATTGTTTGAATATATACTCACTTCGCTGCACTGATTATTTAATTACGGTAAATAATTAAGTTGTTAGATAAGTTAAATTGTAATATAATATAAATAAATTAAATATTTGGACTTGTGACGGAAAGAACGAACATAATTTTCATATTTGACGTATACATGAACTAATTTCTTGAAAAATAATCGAATTGGCAAGAGCTAGTAAAGTATTCAAAAGTTTAATACTAACATATGATATCCAAACTGTGTAAGAAATATATTAAATAGCGACGATGTGAAAAACCAAGACTTAATTTTTCTCACCACAGAGATAAACCTTAAGGCAGTTAGTGATAAAAAAAATTAAAATGTGCTTGTCTGAATAAAAAATTATTTGTTACTATTTCAGTTCGTTTGAGCATCCTGATGTTTCTATCAGCTTGCGGGTATAATCGAAGATAGTAAAGAAAATCTTTTAAATTTTTAACCTGTTTAAAACCAATCAATTTCCGCCACTTTTCTTTGAAATTAGACAAATATTGAAATATACATAGTTGTATGCCATAAAATATTAATTACGAAAAACATTTTAAGTGAAAACATTTTGAATTCTTGATTTTCTTATGAAATTAAAAAGTATTTTAATCGAAATAAATAAACGAAATACAAGCGAATCCGATTTATCCTTGATCGATTTTTCGTTTTGTTCCGTGTACAAATGGTTATTTGTTGTAAGTTATAAATTTGATACTGTGACTATATTCAGTATTGGTGTTTTTTTTGACGCCAGCTGATTAAAACTTCATTAAAGTAATAATGATTCAGCAATAACAGGCAAGCAAAACATTTAGTTTTTTACCCTTATTTCTGGAAATGCTTCGATTATAACTAAAAGGGCATCAATACAAATAGCCTTCATTTTTTCCATTTTAGTACTTATCTACTAATATTTACTTTGAAAACACATACACCTTACTTTTTGTCACCACTTTTGCATACTAATGCTTGGATACTAATATTTTCATTGTTTCGATGAAAGTACAAGTGAAGTGAGTAAATAATTCTATTGATCCCAAGAAATAAAAGAAAATTATAACTTATAAAGTTTGTATTATGACTAGAGGTGATTCCGATTGGAAACAAAAACGTTAAGTCCAAGAGGTAGCTGCCAGTAATTTAACGTAATTTAACAATACCGCTTCGCTCGCCCAAACTTAATCATAGGGACCCCTAAACGGGAACACGGTTGGAAATAATAATAAGATTTTCTTTAGATATTGTTCTATTATTATTTTTGAGAAGGATATGCCTTCTCTTGATTTTCATGTAAATTCAGTTATTGTTCATTCATTTGTCTTGATGTTTTTATATTATTAATAAATTTATAAATTTCCATTCTAGTTTTATTTGCTTACGAAATAAATTTGGCGAAAATTTTTTTATAAATTATTGAGCGATTTACAACCGAATCCGTTTTTTGTAAACAATACTTGCTTATAATGTTTAAAATTTCAATATGACGGGAATGTATATAACGGAAAGCTGAGTCTGAGGCTATGCGCCATGTTTAAGAGTGTATATATATATATATATATATATATATATATATATATATATATATATATAGTTCTATATCTGAGGCGGTGTGTGTCTGCTATCTGCCTGTTTACTTATAACTTAACTGATTTGGAAAATTTATTATTTGATATTAGCACAAGTACCCCAGAATTCAAGTAAGCAGGAAATGCTTCGAATGGTTAAAACAGCTAGGAGTAGCGGGCTGGGATATCAATTTTTATAAAAGATCTGTATCACAATTTCTACTCTAGCGGAACAATGGGTGAAAGTTGGTTATAAGTTAACCAACTTTCGGTTGGTTGGAACTAATTACTTAAAGAATGACTTCTTTATACTGTATTTAAAAATAACTATCGATGGAGCACTTCTTATATCACATTTCTACTTATTCCATAAGTTTTTACTCTGAATGAGTGTTAATTAAAACTACATATTAATTTTGGGAAATCGACGAATGAAGAGATTTCATAGCGTATTCGTAAATATGATCTAGGATCGTAAATCTGAAACTAAAGTATATTGGACTGTTAAGAGTATTTAACGCGTTAGAGAGGAGATTCAAATGAATGATCATGTTTTTGAAATCGAAGCTATAACTGTTCAACAAATTTTGAAGGCGATTCGATTTATAAAGCCTTTTTCTTTAAGATTATGAACTTAAATTTCTGTAATCTAGTAAAACTTTAATAACAATATTATTTCAGGAATAGGTTACAGTTAATATATTTAAAATCCACTTTTGCATTCAACGTGTGTGTAGACGTTTGTCAGTTTGAAATTAATTATCTCGCCAACGATTTTCTTTCGTAATTTGCATTTCTAACTTTGAATAGATGCTAATGAATAAGCTATGTGGACATTAACAGTATTCTTTTCATATGTTAAAGTCAGATTTGTTGACATTTATAAAAATCGGAAAGTATTTTGGAAGATATAATCTACCGAATAGGATTACATGGTGATTAAAGCAGTACTTTTGGTATTCTGACACATGATTTCTTTACAAATGTATTTATTATTTGTATACAGTGTCTTTGTTTTGATTATTCCTTATTATTAATAATTGCATCAATATTATATAAACTATTAAGTTTTGGTAATAACTATTGAAAATTATATACAGGACAAAAGACATCTAAGCACATTTATTCCAATTTAGCTAGCTGAGAGTGACATGACTGAAATAGTATTTCAGTTGCTGTCCATGTGTTTTCATCATTGATAATGATTAAAATTGTATCTTTTCAAACAGTACGTCACATTATATCTAATTCTAAGTAACAATTCAAGGTGGAAAAAATATGGCATGAAAAAATTCTTGCTCTTTTGTCAGAAAAAAAATTATGTCCATGGATAAAAGAAAATAATAAAAAGGAAATTAAAATAAATTTCCTCCAAAGTATACATTTCATATGATTTAATTAGGTCATATGAGAATAGAATAAGTTAACAGCACCTCCCAAATATTAGTCTTGTAAATCCGTTGAGTCTTAGGTTATTAAATTTGAATACATAAAAATGCACAACAATAGCATATATAATTATTTTTGGAAAATTTCAAGTTCACTTTTAAAAATATTTGACCTTTGTTTCATTTTATACGAGGTTTTATATGCGACCGTACTTAAAAAAATTATAGTATTCAGATGTCTGCTTCAAATAATCAATTATTTACGTGGTTCATACTTTATTTGGCTTCACAAAAAAAAATGTTTACTAAATATTTTTCAGAATATTGAATAATAACTTTGATACATCTGAACTATGCCAAATTATGTAAAAAATTAAAAGTATATCCACATTTTATATATGAATTTAGTGACGATTTTTTAAGTAGTTCAGTCAAGTAGTTAACTTCAAAAATTATACTAAAATTTTTGTTTCAGCATTTATTATAAATAATTGTAACCCTACACGGTTCTAAAAGCAATAAAGTGATTAAATTCAAACAAAACTCCCACTATGAGGGGCTTTATACATTTAGGCATACATAAATACAAAATTTAGGAGCATATTGTATTTCTATCAAATCGTATAATTTTTCACTTCGTAAATATGTTGCTTAATATTACTTTTAAAGGCACAAAAATATTACGAATATCTCGAAAACTATGAAATTAAGAGTCATTGCTATCTTTTCCCGGTAAGCTTTATAAAAAATTTCTACTAATGCTGTTATAAGTTTCCATACATTTATCTGAAAAAACTGAAAACTTGTAAGGACACTGACATATATTTCCCTCCAGGCTGATTTTCTCAAAAGATAGATGGATCTATCTATCAAACCTGATTTTCTCAGAAAGTGTACAACATTTTCACAATTGTTATTCTAATTAATTAATTAAATGTTTCATTATCCTAAACGTAATCGCCATGACAAAATAACTTAGGAAAAATGGTAATTATCAGCAAAACTGATTTTTATTTTTGCACAGTTGTATTCATATAATTATATTTTTATAAACGTGTAATCATTGCATATATTCGTGTAATCAAATACTCAATTGTTAGTATAACCAACTTTTCTTTCCATTGTAATATGATGTAATACTGCTATAATCATAGCTCAATATTCATAGCCGAATTAAGTTCATAACGCTTCGCACGTCTTCATGGATGGTACTGAGCGACGCTTTGTGTGCGTGTACTCTTGGGTTATTAGCCACTGAGTTGACGTTAAAATACTTCATATTGAGAAAGAGCTAACTAACAAAAAGAATTCTTAATGACTATTGTTTAATTTTGTAGATAGAAACCGGCAAACGCCGGCTTGATACACTAATTTAGCAAAAACCTGTAAGCATGCTATTTACAGGTTTTTTGCTAAATTAGCCATGCCATGGATATTAACACTGATTACTTTGTATCGTACATTGTTACTAACATATTTAGAGTAGAAAGGTAACTTACATAAAGAGAAAAGATAAAATCGCTACTAATAAACTCAATATAGGACAATAACTTCATCTGCCAAAGACTGTTCCAATATTAATCTGAGTTTAGTATGG
The DNA here is from genome assembly GCA_039881145.1 of Druceiella hillmani. Lineage (NCBI taxonomy): Eukaryota > Metazoa > Arthropoda > Insecta > Lepidoptera > Hepialidae > Druceiella > Druceiella hillmani. The sequence goes on from JAYKKI010000025.1 coordinate 27,245,656, forward strand.
TATAACCCAAAAAAGTTGAAATTTCGGCAAGTACGTAAAAATAGCACGTCAGTTTCCATAATTCGATTGTATTTATAATTATTGTAAAGAAAACGGTTTTGTATAATTTTCTTCGTATAATCGAAACTATCAAGGAGAATTATGATTTATTTATTGCGTGTAGTTGCATCGGGAGAAATATTTTTTGATGATCATTTTTAAGTAAAATATAATTCAAATAATATTCTCTTTTATTACAAATTACAAATTTATGGAAGCTTGCGATATTTTTCCAAAACTGTGTTGCAAAATTGTAAAGCTGTTGAAATAACGTTCTTATAATTAACTCAGGCTCTTTCTTCAGCATCTCATGCTCTTTCATAAGTGAAGAAAGAGAACAATCTAATAAGAAAGGATACAAGTAAATAATAATGTAAATTTTAATAATGCTCCAAAGAAGCCATCTGATGTAATACATGTAATTTGTACTCACAATCATAGGCACGACCTCACAAGTGTTTCTGAACGGTATAATTGTTCTCAGAATATAATAGTATAACTAAAGTTTAAACTTTTATACTAGCAACAGTGTTAGAAAATAAAGATTTTTTAAAAAATATTTGTTTGTTTCTTTGTTTATTTTTACGTTAACGCTTTTAATACTCTTTATGAAATTTTGTGTAGATGTCCACGAACATAGGCAATTTTCATTATAGAATGGAATTTTTCTTAAAAATATTACTTTTAATATTACGCCACAACTTTTTTCCTCTTCCACGTGAAGTCGCAAAATTAGGGTAGAAAAAAATTAAAATGTACGTATTGTATATATTAGGGTAGGACGAATATTGGTTGACAAACGATTTATATTGGATATATTGATACTATGAAATGGTTATCATTTTTTTGTTAGACTCTATCCTTATTTTAGTTCATTTAATATATTTTACGGGCTATTAATATTATGTTTATTTAAGCCTAAATTCTGCAGATTTAATGAAATTATTATTAATTGGTGCTCAAAACTTTGCTTTATTTCTTATAGATTTATTTGTTCCTTGAATTATAAATTGTTTTTTATTTTTTTTATAGTATTTTTTTATATTTATTTCACTTAGGATTAGTATATTTGTCGGTATTAGTATATTTATCAGTATCAGTTTTCCGATTACTTAAAGGTTCTATAAAAATAACAATGTTAAAAATGCTTTTTCAAATGTATTGTAATAAATCATATATTTGTGTTTTCTATTGTCAACATACCGACCGACCACATTATTATAAACCTGTATTTTTTTGGAAGAAGAAACATTTCCAGCAATATTATTTAATTAAAAATTGAGTATTTAATGCAGACGAAATGACAAAAGGAAAAATGTCAATATACCTCGGAAAATAGTGGTGAATTGTTCTCGTGCAGTTGTTTAGCTTTCTACTGGAATAGAGAATTTAAGTGGGTTACATTTAGTGGATTATTTATAACAATAACAACTTAGAACTATATAGAAACGGTGAAACGCAATGCTTTTGGTTCTCATATTACTCGAGGTTAAGTTCGTGGCTATGGACTTGAGGTGTTAACTTATAAACAACTTGTATATTAACTTATAGACACTTGCGAATAGATGTTTAAATATTAAGGTGTTAATATTTATTTCTTTGCAAAATAACCTAAGAGTAAAGAAAAACGTGAAGAATACTTTGAATCATACTTTTGAAGTGGAGAATACTTTTGAAACACAATGGTGTTTTTTCGGTATTAACTGTATTTCAAACTTTGATAAATTGAATTATTTGATACAGTTTTCTGTATATACGACGTAACTCTATTCGTTATTATAAATTAATATCAACGAAGTGCACAAAAGTTATTGTGGATTTGCTTCCGAAAATTTTAAAGCTTTTACTTTCACATAAATTTTTATAATTTCCAGGCTGTTTTTCAAAACGACTGTAAATTTTCCATCATTTCCTTTACAAACTGTAACCTAATTAGTGAATAACGAGGAAAAAAATATACAATATAATTTTTGAACTATATCCTGATATGGAATTTGGGTTTTTAAGACAAACGTTTGTTTTTGAAGTACTAATGATTTCCGTAGCCAGTGATTTCGCAGGCGGGCCTCGTAATGGTGTCGGCACACTGCAAACATATAAGGCGGAGGATGGAATGCGGGCGCGCTGTCGCAATCGCGTTGTGTGTGAAATCACCGTCGCTGCCGCACCTGTCTGCTGTGTGTTGATACCATTACACGGCGCAACATACGAAATCAGGGCTCTAGGAAGTAATTATTACTGTTTCCATAGATTATCTACAATTGTTTTTCTTTACAGACGTCAAGAAAACTTGATATAATTTAAATTTATCTTATTATAGCTAGTGTATAGGGCAAGAGATACTATTGAATTTGTAAGAAATGTTGATGTTTCAACTTTTCAATGCCATAACCTATTGAGGCATCTTCTGCTCTGCTTAGATAAAGACTATTTAATTTAATACATTATGGAAGAAAGAACAAAAGTTTACCAGTAATTTAATTGAAATGTCGGTTTTTAATTTCGGACGATGCATTCGAGTAAAACATTTCGGCTCTTACTTCACGATTCCAATAATAACAAGATCGCCTTTAACAACTGCGTCAATAAACATTTAAAACTATCTATTTCAGAGATATATTATATTTTACATAGCCGAAATAAAATATAAACATACTGATGACATAATAATCTATCTTTATTCCAGCACAATGTACAACAAGGTATTTAATAAACAACAAGATAAAACAAACCACGAATATCCGGGAAATTTAGTCGTGGAAAGCCTTGAAGATAATATCTCATCCAAACACTTTATATTTTTAAAGTTTTATCTTGTTATTTAGTTTTTAGAATTTTTATCTTGTTATTCATGCAACAGGATTAACTTTTAAGTTTATGCGATTTTCAATTTAAGTACGATATAAGTTTGTGATACTAAAACTTTTAGATCTGAGTGTGACAAAAAGCGATTTGTTAATTTATATCTCTTTATTATTGGTTTATTCATAGTTGAAATACTCACAATTTGCCATAGTTGTGTATTATATTTAGTTACTATCGAAACAGTTGTCTGACGGTAAGGGAACTCATAATATTAATTTTAATGTAACGCTGAAAATATATCTAGGAAGGGATTCACCAATGTTGGTGTTTAAGGTAACCTACTAGCATTTCAGTTAAACTATAGATGAGAAATAGGAGATAGAAATAAAATACCATTTACATTTCTGTGTGTAACCGACATCATTGCCAGAGCGGCATCATTGAAATACTGTTGGGCAGCAGAAACAAAGATGAAAAATAGACAAAGCGACTTTTCTGTTGACGCCCAGAGCCAGGATTTATGATAAAGGTTCTTCTAAGCTAGGCTGGTGGGATGACATCAAAAGCAGAGCAAAAAATATTGTATACATCCCGATTAAGTTATATTTGCTTACTGACTTAGATACCGACGACAAAAAGAGGGGAAAGGCGAATCATTTATAGACATTAATTTATTCAATTGAGCGCCTTATTTTGATTATAAATATACAAAATGAACATCCTGATTTTTTCATCAATATATATGTATATATATATATATATATATATATATATATATATATATATTGTGTACAAAGGATGAAAGAAGAAAATAAAGATGTTCGTCTTGTAATTTCATAATGAAATCACCATTGTAAGAGTTAGAAAAATTCTTAACATGTACCATAAACAAAATAAAGTACAGTATCATCTTTATAATAAGAGATCATTTTTCTGTACGACATTTTCTTCGTGTCTAGTTTAGTTGGAATGTTTAGTTTAGTTGGATGAAATCTACGTCACGTGGAAGTAAATGTATATTAATAATTTAATTAGCAAGATTTTCATTAAATGACGCAAGAAAACATGGAATCAAATGTTTGTATATGTCACGCGATATTATTCAATTTATGTCTTTAAATAATTATTCAATTTTTTAACAATGAATTTATGTAGTTTAAACATTTTCTTAGCGATGGAAATTAATTTAAAATAAATTATAATTTTACTAACCTTAATTGTTATGATAATGATTCGCCTCTGTTTAAACTAATAAATTATTAAAATTTGTATTTTTATACAGTGAGTCAATTAAAAGTTAAAAATGAAAGACCTCCTAAGCAATCAAGTCAAAGACAAATAGAGTTACAAAAGAGTGTGGAAATAATTTGGAATTTTTAAATGTTTCCATAATATCTATATTTTAAATACCTTTATTCACATCTATCGATCCTGCATCGAGACTGTAGAACAGATAACCATGAAATATATAAATTTAGACTATTAATACAGTTAGATAATACTTTCCATTTTACATTAAAAACTAAGAAAACAATGCTGAAATTTTAATAAGGTCGTACATAAAGCAGGATTCTAAAAAAACATACTGCGGGTTCAATATTCCGAGATCTACTATATAAAAAAGCGTAATGAAGATGACACGGAATATTTTATAAACTGTAAAGTGTAACGTTTTATAAAATGGGAAAAGTTTGGTAAAATTTGAGTGAGAATATTTTGGAAATTTTCATTTTTGCAAAATTTAAAGACATTATTTTCTCTTTTTCCCAGTGAAACAAAACAATGACAATTTTATATTAGATAAATGAAATAGAAAGCCTATAGTTATTTACTTAAAATTTACCCTTTTTTAATGACAACTTGATTTTTTGTTAACGGAAAAATCAAGGTATTTTATAATCTTGTTTTGCTATAGATTGTTTGTTTAAAAGGTCTTCTACTAATAAACTTTATTTGGACTACTGGCAAGGACACCTGTATAAAAAATAACATTTTAATGTTAATTTTTTGAAGTATGCAAGTGAATAAAATTAAAATAATTAAAAGCGTTTTCAGTTACATTAGCATTCGGTAAATATTGAGTTTCAAAGTGCCTTCCCAAGTGCAAAATTATTTAAATGGAAATTATTTCCTTATTATTTTATTTACTTAACAATTAACAAAAACTAAATCTTATTATTATTTTTTAAAATAGTAATATTGGACTTATCTTTACGAAATGACATCAGTAAAAATAAGTTAACATGACGAAATCAAAAACATCAAACACAAAATAAACCTCGAATTTGAGATAAGGGTTTTGATTATTTGTGGTATACAAATAAGCCAAGCATAATGAGTTAATTTTACTTTAATTAATATACGATTCTAATAACAACGCAACTAGTGTTGTTTTAACATCACTTTAATTTATGTAAAACTAAATGTTAAAAAACTATGTATTAAAAAAACAAACATTTTGGCGCTGTTGCATCTTTTTGCATTTTAAATTAAATATTGTGTTTGAATTTGCTCTTTATGCAGCCATAATTGGTATATTTTAATACATTCCAAGCCCAGATAAAACAATGGTTTTGTTGCACCTTAAGCTCAAAAGGGAAGAAAAATTATAGAACAGGCCTACGCCAAGGAGTGAACTACGTATTAGTTGACGACAAAAAAGGATAATTTAGAAATTTAAATTCAAAAAGTAAAGTATTCTCCGTTCACCAGGAATATTTCTTCCATCAAATTGAATATTGGTAACAAAATAGAGATGTTCATGATAGCTTTACATATAAATCATCATTTTATTTACCTATAATACACCCTTTGTTAAGGGTTTATACCCTTTATTAAAAAAACACGAGTGTATTTCAATACATAGCAAATCCAAAATAAAATATTTAATGGAGATGAAAAATGATGGGTAAAAACGGAAAAAATAAAAGAAAACAGGAACAGAGCTACACACAGGAAGCATTATCTCTTTCCGCTTAAAGATGAGCTTAAGAGGATTTTATATACGATGAAGGATTTACAATAATAATAACGGATACCTGCACAACTAGGCATGATTGCGGTGCTTTCAGATATAACGCTCTTAATCCATATAATCCGTTAGGATTCGATTCTCAACTTTCAATTTCATATGTTATATAATTTTGACCTACAATTATCGAAATTATTTTTATTTATACCCATGTGGATATTCAGTATCTTTTAAAATATAACGTAACATTTAACGTAAATTTCTTCAATAATTGTCAGAGACAAAATAATTGGACTAAACACAGTGCATGGTTATTATACCTTTTAAAATAAGATTATTTTCACTGGCTACTTTTAATTATTTTATTGGTGACTAAAATATTCTTAGAGGAAGACTTTTTACGTAGGTAGTGTGATTTGATACGAAGTCTTACATTTTTAGATGGTGAAAGAATTTTCTATTCAAGATGAAATAAATTTGAAGAAGAAGGCAATATTTGTCTTCTTTATTTTGAATTATTCTTCAGTCTAATACATAACAATATCAAGAAACGGTGTCCAAGAAAGAAAATTTTTACATTTAAGATGCATTTCCGAATTGGCCTTTTGATTTAGGAAATATTCCTTAATTAAATAAAAATTTAATTTAATTATATAAAGGACACAATAACATCTTCTAGTATAAACTTGACAACGAGTTGATTTTGTCATATGACATTATTTACGTATCAAGTTTAAATGGCGTAAATACTTAGACGACGCGAAATAAAATAAATCTTACTTAATTAAAGAGCGAGATTTTTCATTTGTCAAAATGAAATGAAGTTGTACGGATATGCCGTGAGTATCATGGGCATATGGGTTCGAATACGGTGTAGGATGTTTGTCTTCTTTTTAATAAGTGATGCGAAATATTTTCGATAATATTGTAAGTTATTTTTGAAAAGATATTTATGTATATATATTGTAAGATGAATTCTAATAAATTTTGTAATATTTTGGACAAAATATTAAAAATATTAGACCGATTTCGTATTTTATGGAAAAAGTCAAATTTTTATCGTATTAATTTTTGTACATATTTTTTTCCGAATCGAACAATAAATATGGCTTTCGGAGTTTCAATTATATATATATATATATATATATATATATATATATATATATATGTGTGTGTGTGTGTGTGTATAAAACACGTGTGTTAACATAGGTATTCAATAGATTCATGCCCTAAAAAAAGTAAATTATCAGGTGGAGACACTGCCATATGAAAATATAAGATATATAGCGCCGTTATACCAGTTTTCTAGCCACGACTGTAACCATTTTTTAAAAAAAATTTTTAACCGCTGCATGAGAACTTATTGCTTTTAATCATGTGGAGAAATTGTTGAAAGCTTATTTCTCTTGTCAAAACAAGAAAGTAAATTAATCCAGTCGTTAGATATTTAAATAATAAAATTAATTAAGGCAACTAAAATTTTTGAGAAGACCTTTATTTCCAGGCACTAATAACATACTAAAAATCCCGGTAGTTAATCCAGGAGCTTTTTTAAGTGGCTGAAATAGGATAATTTTCCTTTTTTTCGAGATTTTCTAGACAAATATTAATATTATGAACAAAATTTCCAAAAGTAAAGATCATAAAATTCTCTATATAAAGTTCCTTTTTTCCGCACAATTACCTGTTCCTTAGGAAAATATGTATTAAATTTTAATTGAAGGATATTCACTACTGAATTTTTTACCGATCGAATCTCCAAGAGAATTATTGATGCATTTAATTCTATTATTTTAGGCTCCCCCCTGTATTAAATTTTTTTTATTCATATTGTATTTTTAAATTTTTATAAAAGTTCTTTTTCCACAATTTTCTGCCAATTTCATTTTAATTGATAATTTATGTGGAGAATATTTCATGCCAATATCTGATATTTCTTTTAACACAAATCAGCAGTCATCGTCCTTTTCGATATATTAAAATATGAACACGAAGTTCATATTTTAATACATCGACTTACAGCAACTTAAAGGAAGAAGGTTAATCGATCAACCCATGCAGCTACCTGCTTCAAATTAAGAGAAAATATGTCCTATGACGCTAGATTCTTATGAAAGATGACATTTTGTTTCCCTAGCAATCAAATATTCTAAAATAAATGAATTGTTTGCAATCATTGCCAACTAATTACCGCTTTGTTAAGTAACTGCACACATGGTCTTTTTAAAGCCTCTGTTGAAATTGATGAAAATTTACTTTATTTTAGTGAATTCATTAGCCTCGTAACAAAGGAAACATAGTTTATTCGAAATTAAACCATTACTTACTAGAACGTAATTTATATAAAAGCTTAAATATTTTGAAGATTTTGAAAAGGAATATTGGAGTTCCTGATCATAGTACATCATTAACTTCAAATGAGATTGAAGCCAAATATGAATTGAAGCTATACACGTATTGTGACTGGCATCTTCAATCTTTGTTTTTGAATTTATAATGGAAATTCTGTTTTCCGAAAATAATTTCTGGGGCATTCGGAATGAACATAAATGGAATTAGAATTATCAATATAATGAACTTAAATGGAAGTAGAATTATCAATATAATGAACTTAAAAGGAAGTATCATTTCGCATACATCCTGTTTACAGTAATTTCTCTCTTCACTCACGTCTCAAGTAATCGATATTTTACGCTAAATCCCTAGAGTCTCCTATTCCGCTAAAGGTTTATCGCAAATCAAATTCTTTCCGTGCATTTAAGAAATATTTCTGTTAATTTTAATACAATATATTAATGCTGTAATATTTTTAATAGGTCTAATCTGACTATGAAAACGTGTGAAAGAAGGAGTTTTTCACAACTACCGTCATAAAATCTATTGAGAGAGGCAATAATGCACTCATTTCGTGCACTCACAAATGTGACCATTTGACACAAACAAATGATATTTCATATATACATAAAGGCACGTTCTTCGAATTTAATTTATAATCTATCTTCGAAACGAATAGTTGCACGGAAATAGAATAAAGAACCGTTTTCGTACAATTTTTTTTAATCTTCAATAATTTATATCAAATATGTGTAAGAAAAATTAATAATTGTTGAAGTAATCGCAGAAAATAGAAAAATTAATCCTATTTTTTACGTTAAAAAACTCCGGGGAAAACTTCGTGGACTTTTCAGGATGTCATTACGATGTAAAAATAAAAACTTCTCAAAACTTTAGCTTTCTTAAAATTGTTTATCTCGATATCAGTAAAAAAATCGTGTAATAACTAAACGGAATATGAGACCCGTGGACAAATACGTGGAGGAAATTTTAAATTAAAGGAATTTCTACATATCTTCGCTTATCACACAATACCCCTCAAGTCATTTTGACTCACTTTACAGGGGTGTATAAAAACTGATTAAATTATTAATTTCAAGGGTTTATGAGTCAATTTTAGTTATGTTCCATTTATGGGTTATGAGTAATGTTAAATGTTAATGTTTATGTTTTTTACCTTATTCATGTTTTATTTTGATGTGTTACATAATTATTTAATAGACTTAGTCGGTGTTGAATAAATTATTGGAATGAATAAATTAATTAGCAAAAGTTTGAATTGAAAGCTTTTTTATTTTTCTTTATAAAAATATGGGAAAAGCGAGGAGGCTAAAACGCCACTAGACTGTTTAACATTGTTCCGGTGAATTCCACTAACACTTTTTAAAAGTTAATGGTCATATTTGAATTCATCGTAAAAATTTTACTTATTACAGCGTTACAGGACCTAGAATGCTTCTTTTTAGAGCAGGCAAAGTGTATTCAACAAAGTAAGCACAATCTGTTTCAACTGACGGCTAAGGTACGTTATGGAGTGGTGGCTGTTGAAGCTGATGGAGCGTTGGCAGTTGCAAATTATCGAGCTGAGGCTGTTCAAGCTCATGGTGCATTGACTGTTGTACATTATCAAACGGTGGCTGTTGAAGCTCTTGGGGTATTGGCTCTTATAGGTCATTGAGCCGTGGCTGTTAAAGCTCATGAAGAATTGTCAGCTGTAGATCATCCAGGGGTAACTGTTGTAGATTAATACTATTTTAAGAAATTATTTCAATAAATGGAAGACCTTCTATATCTATTTCTTCGGTCTATAATAAATAATAAATTAAAAAACTATTAAAATTACAGATTTGGTTTATTGTTATTGTGAATCACATTTTATGAGAGATGTTAAGTACCTACATAGTTATCTAAGTTATGTTAATTATGTAGTAGGTATTAGACAAAAACATTATAACGGTACTAGGAAAAATGTCTTACCTAGTCTTTTTTTTAAAACGTCATTGAAGCTCTGGTTACGTCGATTACGGTCCAATCTCATTAGGCCAGCTTTTTGTATTAGACGTTTTTGTATGACCCGGAGTAGTTTTGGTATTTTAGATCGAGTTTGTGGGCATGCTTTTGTCAAGTCAACAGCAAGGTATTTGAAAAACTCCTTTCTCGATATTTTGTGATGAATTTTGCTTTTATAGCTCACGCGTGTATTGATACCAGCAACGTTGAGGAGGTGCTAAAATATAACCATTGGTCATCTTTTTGTGCGCCTACATGGCCAACGGATGTCATTTTTGTCACTCGCCTAATAATAAATGACAGAAACCAAGTGAGGAATAAAACTAACATTCATTTCCGAAGTTCTAAACTAAATGATATGATTTATACCATTTCTCACTGCCATCTTCTGCTCTGCAGTGTTTTAAATTGAAAAAAATTAGATTCATCACATATTTCCGTCTATGTAAAACAATAAGTTGCATTATTCAAATGTCTTGTACGATCTTACGCCGTGAGCATATAATATAATTTTTTTGTTATGGTACTATTAATTAATAATTTACATTTTAGTTTAATAATTTAGGGATGAAATTAATTTAAATGCTATACTGAGTATATGAAATAAATTTTTAAATTATGATTATTAAGCTATTATTTATACTTTGATTTAATGACTAAAGAAGTAAATTAAATCAAAACGTTATTTTTAATGAAATAAATATAAGTAATTTTAAACAATAAATTTAGATCAAAGATCTTACTTCTTATTATTAATATACCACTTACTCTTTTTTATTACTTTATAGTGAAACTTAATAAACCATATTTTTAATTAAACCCTGTTTAACATTACAAAAAGTTATTCACGTTTCTTTTGTATTCTACGGTTACTTATGGCTTATGAACACCTGGTTTTTTTAATAAAATAACTTATTTTATGCTAAAGAAGCTATTTTATTTAAAAAAAACATAAAATAATACAGAAAAGGGAACTAACAAAAGTCTATGTAACGTTTTGGAAACAGGTGTCATGAGAATAAAAATAACACTTTTAAACAGAGGAAATGAGACTTCTTGAAAATTTTGTTCATATCATTAGTCAGGGAAATAAGGGATTTTAAATTTATTTTTCCGAAAAAGCAGATAATTTTCCTAATAATTTTTACATGCTATTTCTGCGGAACTCGTTGAGCTAACAAGATTTAATAAAGTACACAATGTGCCTCGACGTATATACTCCATAAACAAATGTATAGTACTAATCGATTAAATTCGCGAGTCCTACGGGATTGTTTCAAAAAATTATTTAAAACTCAAAAAGAGCGACGAAGACATTCATTTTGCCGACAATTAATAATTTTTGTTTAATTAATTTAGGCATTGCCCACAAATTAAAATAAGCAATCTATATCGATAATTTATAGCAGTTTCTAAAAGGTTATTATGTACCTCATTAGACTTTAATTATTATTTTAGTTTCATGTTAACAAGTCGTTATGTATTTAAATATGATGTAAGCTTATTTAAGAAGAAAGCTTTTTTGTTCCGTATTACTGTTAAAAATTGTTATTAATTTTTTGATCTTTCCGGATTGCCAATCGATGATCATTTTCCTTTTTGTGTTCAAAAAAATAGCGGCTTTTTTTAAAATAATATTCTGTTTTGGTAATTCCAGGCTTACGTTAGCTCGTCTCCATTTGCTCAAAAACAAATTAAATAAATTTCTTTTCTCAGTTCTATTGAGGAATGTTGTGTTGCAAAATTTAAATAGTTAAAAATAGTTATGGCCTTAATAAATAACTTTCCATTTGGAAATATGACTTGTCTTAATTCTGCATTTAATCTAAGGAATTAATAATTGGTGTAATGATAATTATAAATATATTATGAATAGATATTTAAATTCGGAGAATTAGGTTAAAATTATTAAAAAGGAGTAGGTACACAGCAAAAAAAAAGTTTTTCTGAATTATATTGAACAGCATACAGCTTGGTTCATTCATAGCATTAGGACAGAACTATTTACTAAATTATATACTAAACAGTAGTCACTTGAGTATTAAAAAAAATATTTGTCCATCTATGTAACGCTAATATTTGAGGCATTATTTTGATACCATAATATAACTTATACATTTTAACTTACTTATTCCTATCCATAAACCATCATTAAAATGATCCTAAACTCTAAAAACAATTTTAATATTTTAAAGGCCGTGACATAATAATTTTCTTCCCTTGTAAGATGATTAATGCTTAATGATTTAAGGTACGAAATCAAAACTCTCCATCTGACCTCTTTATTCTCTTTGATTATAATGAAATATTCTGTCTATGTCGTAGTAAGAAACTTGTTAGTAAGTTTCCAAACGTGTCTATGTTACTGAGTATAGCATAGTCTATTCTCACTGGCATTATACAATGCCATCAAACATGAGTATTTCAATATTTCATATTTTGAATTTTGTTTAAATACAATTTATGTGTCTGCTATAAATTTAAGTCATTTAAAAATAATGAAATTAGCGACTAGCCATTCAGTCGCTGATGTCAATTAGTAATTTTAGAAAAAAGGGAAAAATTATTGAAAATTTGTAACAGCAAATTTTCAATAACTTTTTGGACTTAGAGGATAAAGCACTATGATGCATTATGTAAATGGTTTGGTGGATGTATTTTGGACTGTCAAATATACTTATCTTTATTCTTTCCGCACTTAAAAAAACCCGCACAGTATTTGTAGTATTATTCCCATTACATAGAAAGACTTGTAGATTATAATTTCGAAACAAATTAGTTTTTAATAAAATAATTCAGAAAAAAGCAGAATGAAGATAGTAATGATGATATAACATCAAAGATCCAACTGAGAAAGACTGAAATGATCTAGTTATATCTGTAAGGATGACCGTCACTACACTCTGCAGATTGTTTCTGCCTTAGTAAATGATAATTAAGATATTTAGTTGTGGAAGAGAATTACTGATTCATAAATAGTATCACTGATGAGTAAATCGGTTTTAAACAAAAGTACTGATTAGTTTGCAAGTAAAAGTTTGAGCTATTTGAAAAACGCTGCTAACTACTGCTGAACATTATATTTATTTGCTAAAAATAGCTATAGTACAAATGATTTACTAAATATTGATGAGATTCTTTGTGATAAATGCTTGTGTTAGAAATTTGAATTAAATTAAAATTGTAACTGAAACACTTTATGGTTTTAATATGTTTTCTACGCCAATTCCCCTTTTTTATTCTTTTTAGCAAATCACTAAACCATCTGTTAAAATTATACTACAACCGATAGTAATTGAGGTTTGGTTTAGAGTTATAGGAAATATATGAATAATTTTTTTCAGTAAATAGAGGATTGTAATTCGTATATAAATATTTCCTTACATAATTGATAGGTAAAACCTAATTTAAATAAGCGAACACAAAGCAACCATTTCAATTCTAAATGCACCGTTTATGATTTGCTATAAACAAGCCCTGACTACTCGTATATAAATTTTATGGGAAGAAGAAGTAAAACCCAAAAAACTTAAAACTTTAATAATGTGTCTTACTCATCAATTAATAATTCATGTTAGGTAAAACCAATACATACCAAATAAAATTATATTCAATTCCAATTATTTGGAAAAGCGAAGCTTAATCTTCTCTAGCACAGAGATAACCCTTGCTCAGTTCGAGATAATCAAAAAATTAAAATGTACGTGCCTGAAGCGAAATTTATCCACTGCGTTTTAAGCTTCGCTGAGAGGCCCGATGCCTCTATCTACTTGCAAGTACATTCGATGATAAAAAAATATACCTTTTCAATTTTCATGTCTTATAGGCTTTATAACAATTTATTCCTTTTTTATGAAAATAAACAATTATATCATTACAGAGAGAGAGTTATGAGAAATGAAAAGTTACAAAATAGTTTTAAGTGAAAATATTTTGATTTTTATTTTTGACTGAATATTTATTATTAACCGAGTAATTATTTCATTATAGACTAACCAATAATACGCGAGTTCAAATTATTTGTTATTGTTACATCATTTTACGTATGTTGCTATTTTCATTGAGCTTTCCTTGATGCCATATGTTTCCTCAAAACTATCTTGACTCAGCAATAATTGGCAAGCAAGAAATTCAGTTTTGTGATTTTAATTCATCCATTAACATTTCCTTTAAAAACACCGTTCCTCCGTTACTTCCATTGATCCCGCTCAGATACTGATGCAGTACTTTTGTTCATTTTTATGAAAGAATAACTTAAGGAAAGGCGTCTAAATATACAACTTTACTTATAACAATAAATAAAAGCAAATCGGAACGCTACAAATTTTACCTGACGACTGTCCGCCTCAGGCGACGCCAATCGGAAACAAAAAGCAGTAAGTTCAACGGATAGCCGCCGGTAATTTAGGGTACTTTTATTACCGGACCGTATTGAGAAATCGTAAAACATAACGTGACAATGTAGCTCTGCCCGCCCACGCTTAGTCGACGGGAAATTTGAGGCGGCGCCCTATCGGTAGTGATTTACGTGCAGATGCCTAAATGGGAGCATAGTTGATAAAGATAGTAACTTTTTCTATAAAAGTTTATATTTTTGAGAAGGAAAGTGTATTTGGCGTAGGTTTAGAGATGTGCTTTTGGAAAGTGTGTCTGATAATGATTTTTCTCCAAATTCAGTTTATTGTCCATGCAATTATCTTGAATTTATAGTTAATTTTCTATATTTTTGTTTTATTCATTTAGTTATTTTATAAAACATCAGGTGATTTACAACTGCATTAACGATATAATGTTTAAATTATCAAATCGTATAATTTAGAATTAAAACATTGTCCCATGTAAGTCCACATATTGTATCTTCTTAAATTTTTGAGTCAAACCTTATTAAACTTAAAATTTGCACTCGCATGCGGTAATAGATTAGTTTCAAGCAAGAAATTTCTACATAAATCAAACCAAAAAAATTATAGGGATCCGAATTGCGATGGATTTTTTATCAATTCACTACCAATATTGCACAAAAGTGAAAACGGAAAACCTAGGACTTCGAAATATTTTGCTAATTTTAACTCATAAGCTTCTTATTTTTATATTAGCTAAATTCGCAGAGAAAATAAAAGTGCATAATCGTGAAACATCTATAGGCGCAGGTATAAACCAGATTGTTGGCGTGGCGACGCTTACAGTGGCGACGGGTCGCCACGCTATACTAAGGTATAGATATAGTCTATATGTAGTCGAGTGTACGGTATGGCGACGTGTCGCCATACGCAACCGACTACGCGACCCCCTCCTCACTCAGTTCGACGCTGTTGTTTGCTACGGTACACATAACCTGTGCTTTATTATTTTTGTATTAATTGTAAATAAATGTTTATTAAATAAAGTCACCATTTTCTGTAAGAAATTCGTAATACTTTATTGTTTCATTTTCATTATGCTGTATTTAGCTCCTGTAATAATCTTGTCTTTTACGCATATTACTTGTACGAACACGATGTTTCACATCTGCCAGGCGTCCCGTGACGACTCACTGTTTTTTTTATTTTCACGTAAATATGTTTTACAAAAAAATGTTCAAATTATAAAAAGATTATGTAAGTTCACCAAACACACGATGGGTATCATATCGATTTTAATGTATTCCATATCCACTCGTGGCCGTGATTCTCGTTGAATGTTCAGCGAAACGTTCGAGCGAGTATACTAATTAGGCATTAGACTTTCGTAATTTATATAATACATACCAATTTTTTTACTACGCTTCGACGATCTTGATTATTATAAGTGAAGTATTTTGGATATAATATTTATTTAAATGTTACATTACATAAATATTATATCCAAAATAATATTTACACAATGTAACATTTACATGGTTTACTTTTTTTGTCAAAATATTTATATTACTTATATTACTACGTACTATTTGTGACCCCGGTAAATTTTAACTCTCCTAATTTGATTTGTTAGATAAATGGAGTTAAAATGCGCCTAGTGCATTTTTGTGTTAAATATTTAAACAGTTAATCTTACATGTAATCTATAAAAATATATATAATGTAAACAGTTACGGATTATTTATTATTAGCAATTTTCTCAGATAAAATCGGGCTATTAAAGTATTTCTGAGTTATAAAAATTTGAAGCAAATTGCTAAATATTTTTTTTTGTAAACGTTTTTATGTAACTGTTCATATTTAACCAGTAGTACTTTGGTAACACGTTCTACAATAAATAGATGAAAGATTAATTAAATTGTGGTCATCGTGGTGTGTTAGATTGATCAGAAGGCATACGACCTTTGACGACGAGGCGCACCCGGCTATTCCCGGCCGTTCGTCGAACGAGGATGGACTGGTGTTATGGTTAGCTGTAAAAGATTGCTCTCGTATCAATAAGTTCACCGTATGTATAAATTTGATATATTAAAGTAGTTAAATAAATATAATAAATAAATAATTTTTGAATTGATATTTGTTAGTGTTGTTTTGAAACCGACAATTCTTTTAAACGTTTGTATAGAGAGCGCACGTATGCACAGCAATATTCCGTAGTTTTAATTTTCCTCGATTTTTATCTTTTCAAAGGATCAATTATGCGTCTGTATGTCCATCTATTATAAATGTTTTTAGACTAAAATCGTTTGAAGTAGAGAGTTAAAATTTATAAGGGCAGTGTTATATATATATATGTATATTTATATATGTATATGTATATATATATATATATATATATATATATATATATATATTCATATACATTCATCAGTTAACTAGTTACAATGCAAATGATTTGCTATTGAATCTAAATATCAATAAAATTCTAAATGGTACCTTCCTGTGGTATAATTTTAAATTTATTTAACCACTGTATTTTTGTGAATAGTAAATAAGAATAAAGTAAGTTCCAAAATGATGCGGAAAGAAAATTTAATAATACTATCTTTCACCTCCTTTTTTTATTTTATGCGAAATCGAAACATTCTAGAAGTAAACAATTTCTTTGTTTACATGCCCTATTTTATTTTCCAATACGTTTTTATAATATTTTTGTTAGATCGCAAAGTTCTTTATTTAAATTACGAACAATTATTTAAAAATTGACTATGTCATGAAGGGCATTTTAATTCATAAAATATAATTTAAATTAATTAAATACTTATACCTGTGAAGAACTTACTGAATTGGCCCCTTATAATTTGTACAATTGGAAGGAACCACTAAAGTATTTAAAAGCGTAATATTAATATACTAGCGTGACCCGTGCGAAGTCTTCGCATTATTTATTCCATTATGAAGCTCAGATGACAGATCAAACAAATATTTTACTAAAATTGACATATAGAGGCGCAAGTATCAAAAGCATTGAGCTAAAGCGCCACTTTATTTATACGTGAGCGGATTTGAAATTAAACAAAAATTTTACCGACCGTCAATCATATTGACGTTGAGCCGTTAGATGGCAGCATTGCTGTTTTGTGTATATAATTTTAATAATTAATTAATCTGCAAAAACAATAGCAATAATACATTTTTTAGTTGTGGATGCCGGTAGAGCAAGCAATTATCTATAAAATGATATATAATTTATGTGGATTAGTTGTGAGGTTTTTTCTAAAAAGGGAGAGTAACATCTTAACCTTAGCGTATTAATATATATGATGATTATATCTAGTAGTGAACGATGGATTCTACTAAAATTATTGTATTCTAACTAGGTAGCGGATGAAACTAATATTCCTATTAGTAGTTAACAGCGACATGGAAGAGGAAGACTTAATCTGTCCTACTACAGATGTAAATCTTGTTCAGTCTATGATAATTTAAAAAAAATAAAACATACGTCCCTGACGAGAAACTTGTTTATTACGTTTTCAGCTCCGCTGAGCGTTTTGATATCTTTATCTATTTGAAAGTACACTCGGTGATAATACAGGAAATCTTTTAAATTTTCATAGTGTAAAATTTGTATCCATTCGCCCTTTTTTATGAAACTAAATAATGAAATAATTATATAGAGATGGTCACAATGCATAAAGTCTTAATTACAAAAAAAATATATATTTTGAGTGAAAATGTTTTATTTTAACATTCTCTTGTATTACCTACAATTGAATTGTTATTGGAAACAGCAAAGTAACAGTTTAACCCACTATTTTCTTTAACTTTTTTGACTACAATTAAGATTGCCATTAAAAACAATAGGTACCTTATATGAATCTATATGTATAGCATATACTTTTTCCTGTTCCAAACCAATACGATTTGTACTTATTGATTAACAATCCCTTTGTGAACGCACTTCATCCCTTGCTTTCACTGAATCATCTTGGATGCGTTAGTATCGCAATACTTTTTTCATTTTGATGGAAATACAAATGAAATGAAAAACATCTAAATAATTAATTCTGTTGATCTCAACAAATGAAGACCAATTATAACATTTCAAAGTTTGTCGCACGATCGTCCGCCCCAGACGACACCGATTGAAAACAAAATAGCATTAAATCCAGCAGGTAGCCGTCGGTAATTCAGCGTCGTTTTATTACTGGATTCTATTGAGAAATCGTAAAACGTAACATAACAATGCCCAATCGTTGGCCAGACATAGTAATAGTAGAGGGGATATTTATGGTGACGCCCTGTCGGTAGTGATTTACGTGCGGACCGCTAAACAAGCCAAAAGTTGATAAAAGAAAATAATTAGTTTTTGAGTACGATTTTCATCTAACTTCCGTTTTACATTTATTTAATTTTCTTAAATTTATTGTTTGTTTATACTCTATGTATTTTAATTTAAGTTTCATTCAGTGAAGTCTATTTTGTATCATTAGGTGATTTGCAACTGATATTATTATACCGTGTTCAAGAATTCATATATTACATTTAAAAATAAAACATAGTCCCAAACCATCTTACTTATTGTTTATTTTTAAAGTGTTGAGTCATTCCGTATGTAAATTAAAAATTTGTATTTACATGCTATAAGAAACCAATTTCAATAAAGAAATCTGTAAAAACACCAAGCTTGAAAAACAATAAATAACCGAATGACTCAAATTAACGTGAACAATGTTCATAAATAAAAACAAAAAAGACTGATATAATTTGCTAATTATAAAAACCCATAAGCTACTTATGTTTATTTTATCCAAATTCACGCAGAAACTAAGAGCTTTCGTTCCGATTTCAGTCAGTATCAAATCGAATATTTTGAATAAATAATGTTTACAAAGAACCTAGTACCGAAAATCATAACAAAGAATGCAATGTAGTTTTTTAATACTATATGAAATTCAATACTCGTCAATAATATATTGACGTTATCACGGTATTATGATGATGTTATATTAATAGACACATTTATGAAAAGGCAAAAATACTTTAGGTAACGTTCCTTCGCGGATTATAAATTTATAACGAACGATATATACATACACACACACACATATATATATATATATATATATATATATATATATATATATATATATATATATATATTTGTGTGTGTGTGTGTTTATCGTAAGGTTATAGCTTACAAAACATCCTAAACCGTAACTCCAGGTTGAACTGACACGTGAACTATAAAACAGATTTATAGTCAAAGGAAGTAATGAAAATTTCAGTTTTTATAAAGATAAGACATTTTGGGGGAACATTTTTTATTACTAATGACGGATTTCTTTAATATAATATCATTGTAATATTAGTTCGATAGTTAATTTTCTTGTCATGAAAGGTTGCTTATAGAACACTAAAAAAGTATCTTATTTATAATAGTCATTGTTTACGAAACGAAAAAAATAATGACTCTAAATAGCGCTCATACAGTAGATTATAAAGAGCTAGTCAAAGGAAATGGGTATATATATAAAAATGATACATGTAATGAAAACAAGGCTAATACTTGTCTTTTGGAAGACCGTTTTTAAGCAATAATTATTGTAGGAATACTTTTTAACGCAAAATCTTAATTTTATTAACTTCTGTACGTAATAATCAATTAAATTGTTCTCTCTCCATTTTTCATCGTTTAAGCAATGTTCCACTACTACTTTTATATCTTTTATAGCTACTCCGCCCTTATAAATTACAGTGGGATGAAAGAAAACTGATAATCTTCCTGAAAATATAAGCTTTCTGAAACCAAAACTATTTTAGAATTCGGATGTAATGTTTCAGAAATCAGCGCGAAAAAAGAAATAGCCACCGGGTTTCTCCGCTTTATATATTAGTGTAGATGTTGCAAGTTTTATAAGAACGATGATTAGAGTCCACTGGTAAGTAGATACACGGTACGTATAGAGCAGGTATACCACATCAGAGATGAGTAACGTGAGAATCCACGTTTAACACTTTGGTAAAGAAGAAGGAAAAAAATATAACTGAAAAGGTTTCGAAAATCTACAGAGCAGAACTATTACAAGGTAGTTAATGTACGAGAAATATTTGAGATAAAGAAATCTCTTCGTAGGATCTATGCGTTTGATATGAATTTTTCTTTCGTATTTTCTCAAAGTAATTTTACTTTCCTTCCGCAAATTAGTAAAATATCAATTTAAGTATAATCTTTCATCAACCCTACTATCTACTTTAAAATATTTTACGTCTTTACATATAAATTAAATTATCAACAGAAAAACATATTTATTCCTATCAAAATAATTCCCTGACACGTAATTGTGATTAAATATAAAGTTTATTTCTGATAAACTTACAACTTAGTATTTCTCTTTTGCTTTTTTGTTTATAAAACTCTTTTTTATAACCAGGAACAAGCTATGAACCACGCATTTTAAACTTTAATATTTATTAGAATGAAGACCTCTGAAAAGATTGCTTGATTATATCGCGTAAACGAAATGTTAATTTAATAAAATTAATAGTATTATAATGACATATTCCTGCAAGTATACTTGCATCTGTACTGTCTTTATAAAATTTTAAATGATACGGAAAAAAATTTGAATAATCCATCTATTAAGATTATGCATAAACTTATGAAGAGAATTTTTTAAATCTTGTGTATAGCATAGCCCAATATTCTATTGTTTATTACCCAATATTCTATACCCACTACCTTGATTCTGTCTCGGATTTATATGATGCTTCATATTTTATACCTTATATCATGATATTAGCAAAGATATCTTTGCTAATATTCCACCTGAAGATGATGTAATACAACGAAACTTAGGTCGTGGTAAAGAAATTAAAGATAGTAGAAATAATACTACATCACGTAGTTTCATTTAATTGTGAATAATGAATTTCTACAAAATTAACGCCAAATATATTCAATACCTTAAATCACGTTAAAATATTTTGTTACAAAATATTATCCATTTCCAGACTGTTATTCCATGTGGTGAAGGTTTAATTAAATTCGGTTTGAATTGAAGAGTTATAATGTAATTTATGCACATATCTCCTCTTAGTTAATCTTGCTCAATTTCCTACAATTATTTCATAGTAAATACATAAATTGTGTTCAAATTATTATATAAAATTATCCATTATCCCAATTAATATTGTAATTATATTAAGAGCGTTAGCGTTGTCGGTAAACAGGATCGTCGTTCTAGGAAGATTGACAGACACACTTTATCCTGCCGCTTAATGAAGTTATTTAACGGTTCCCGGTCAGCGGCGTACAATCGGATACGAAATTACATGGCCGGCTTGGCACAAAAAATAAATTAGTTTGATTACGGGATGGATCATACTGAACGTAGTGCGCAAAAAAGAAATTATTTTTTTCCGGTTTACTTTTTCAGGATATTTCATTATTTGGATTAAATTGTTTTAGGCAAGTCGAATGATCTGGGCAAATCCTATTTGTTTCTTTCATTCATTACAGGAATTGTTAGGTTATCAAGGTTGCCGCCAAACTTGAAAACAGTTTCCTATCATAGTTTTTATTTTGTTACGTAGTTTTTAATTTATTATTTAGTATAGTTTTTCATTTGTTATCGAATATAGTTTTAATTTTTTATTAGGTACAGTTTTTAATTTTTTATCAAGTTTTAATTTGTAATCAAATATGGTTTTAATTTATTATCAAGTATAGTTTTTAATCTGTTGTCAAGTATAGTTATCATTTGTTATCAAATATAGTTTTCATTTATTTTCAAATATCGTTTTTAATTAGTTATCAAGAATAATTTTGAATTTGTTATCAAGCGTAGCTTTAATTTGTTATCAAGTATAATTTTTCATTTGTTATCAAGTATAGTTACCATTTATTGTCTAGTAGAATTTTCATTTGTTTTCAAATACAGTTTTTAATTAGTTATCAAGAATAATTTTTAATTGGTTATCAAGCATAGCTTTAATTTGTTATCAGGCATAGTTTATATTTCTTATCAGTTATGACTTTGTCATCAAATACTGTTATTATTTTTTTATTAAGCATATTTTTAATTCATTGTTAAGTATAATTTTCAATTTCAAGTATAGTTCTATCATTGAACCAGCATTAAGTGAACCGCGTAATGTATCTTGGAAATAAAACCTATAAAAACTGTTAGTGACATGAAATAATAGCATGCATTTTTGTATTAACAACGATTATGATTACAATAATTACGTAAAATTCTAATGAATTTAAGCTTTAATTTACTAACTATTAAAACTGTAGTTAAATGAACTGCAGTTTTAATAAGCGAAGACACATTATTATAGTATGCTTCTGTGATAATTATTATCCGGTAAAATATTTAGGTATTATAATTTTGTTTCAATCACTGTTATCTACACGTTGCTACCCGGTATCGGATCTTAAATAATTCTGTGCTCTTTTTTTTATTTCGTAAATAATATAGAATTAGTAAAACTGAAATTGTTAACTTTATATCAGAATAATTTGCTCGCTGATATTGTTATATGTCAGGTAAAATTTATTTTTTGGTATATGTGATACAGGAGAGTTATATTACAATTGTAATAATCATACTAAGCAAATCGAATAGAAATGTTTCTGTGAAAAAATTAGCTCTCATTATTTTCAAAGAAGAGTACGTTACTTACTTGATGCGCAGGTGGCAATACATTATACATTAATTTATTTTTGAATGATTTGATTTTAGTCACTTACATTAATTTATTTTTGAATGATTTGAATTTAGTCACTTACTATATATTAATTTATTTTTGAATGATTTGATTACTTTTATACATTAATTTATTTTTGAATGATTTGATTTTAGTCACTTACTATACATTTATTTATTTTTGAATGATTTGATTTTAGTCACTTACTTGATGCGCAGGTGGCAATACATTATACATTAATTTATTTTTGAATGATTTAATTTTAGTCACTTACTTGATGCGCAGGTGGCAATACATTATACATTAATTTATTTTTGAATGATTTGATTTTAGTAACTTACTTGATGCGCAGGTGGCAATACATTATACATTAATTTATTTTTGAATAATTTGATTTTAGTCACTTACATTAATTTATTTTTGAATGATTTGATTACTTTTATGCATTAATTTATTTTTGAATGATTTGATTTTAGTCACTTACTTGATGCGGAGGTGGCAATACATTATACATTAATTTATTTTTGAATGATTTGAATTTAGTCACTCGTACAGTTTTTATGAACTTTCTACAAACCTCACTAGTTGGTCGATTATTACTCGGAAACTAGTAGGGCCTGTTTGGATGTAATAACCTTCTATTTAATTTTCTTATATATACTATTATTTTGAATACTATTCAGGCAATTAAAAAAAAGGTTTAGTAGGCAAGGAGTAGAGATACGTAACTCTAACAAAAATAGCCCGATTAAAGCCTAATATTTTGTAAGCAAATACCTGTTTCGAAAAAGTGTCCAGGAATAATGTTTTTAAAACAACGCGTAATGTTTTCAAAAGACTTATATATACGCGTGAATAAGTGTAATGTTTTAAAAGACTTATTAAACAATAAATAATTATATAATTACTCATACAATAATTAACTCATACAATCGGGTATGCGAAAAAATTCACCTCCTCTTTCGATTTCGAGGAGATACCCTTAAGATTTTATTTCAAATACTTTATTTCGTAACTTTGTAAGTTTTAGAAATATGTATAATCATAAATAAATAAAAGTCTACGAGTAAAACGGTTGTGACGAATAAACGGATAGACAGACAGACGAATATGGCAAAATTATAAAGGTTTATAGTTAACTACGGAATATTGAAAAATGGAAATTATATTATGGGTTGGTGAAGAGCACGTAAAATTAATTTCAGTACCCGAGAGAAACTTCATTTAATAAAGCCATTGGTTTTAACGAAAAGAGTATAAAAAGTTTATTTGACAAATTTTGGAATATAATGGATAACTACGATATTAATGATGCGTAAAAATTTCACGCCAACGTACTACATTTGAAGTATAGGTTTTTATGTTTATTAAACGTTAATGAGACAGAAACTTTAACTATGCAGAAAAAAATCTAATTGATAGGTATTCGGCATTAAATGCTAAGTCGGTGCAATAACGATTAGAGATAGTAACAAAGCTATTACCGCTTCAGATTATGTCAGTACCACCGAATACTTTCTATCGCCACTATGTTATAAAAGAAATATTTTCTATATAATATTTTTCTATATATTAGGGCATATATTATAAAATATATTATATTTCTATATATTAGGGCATATATTATAAAAGAAATATTTTCGTATGATTGCAAATTATGGTTGAGATTCTGATGCCATTTTAAGAAGAAAAGAATTCATTTATTAATGTTTTTATTATATTTTGATGAAACTAAAAGTAGGTACGCCAAAATCTATGACAAATTGTAATGATATTTTAAGGATTTATGTTTTTTAGAAATATTAAAATTGAGAAACGGCTGTAAATAACTTTTCAGGAAGGGGTAATTATTCAGTTAATGAAGGTATATTTGCAGGCCATGAATCCGTAATTTCCCTAGGAAAACAGAGAAATATTTAACTAATAACACCTGATCGAGTCAAAAAAAAATGTAGGCGATTCATCATCCGTGAATTCCTGATCACAACCAGGCATAACAGTTGAAGAAAGTGATTCATAATTCAATTTAATGTATAGTAAAAGAAACATCAAGTGCCGAAACTGCGAATAAAATGCTACTATTAGAATAAATTCTAATTTAATCTCCATTCGGTATGAAAGTTTGATATTTTAAACATTAAAATAAAAAAAGGACAGTATAAAAATCATAAAACAAAGTTGGAGGGAGGAAGTAAAAAAGACAAAAAACGTAAAAAACACACTAAATATAAAAGTTTAATAAAACTGCAGAGACGACATGTATAAATAGAAGTTTTACCGTATATGTCTGAAATGGAAAAATTATTTGGGATTAGAGATAGGGGTGTCTACCGGTGTCAGAAAAAGTATCATTTGTTTTTCTCGAGCTCATAATATACAGGCAGTTACAATAGACCTATGAGTGTGAGTAAAACTCGCAATCCGTAGTTACGTATGACATATTATAAAAGTTTAGTCATCTAATGTACACATGGTATGATATTTTTATAGCATTTAAATATTATTCTTGGTTTATCTTTCCTAGTAAGTCAAATATAAACTTGGCTGCCTATATCTTTCTAATATATTAATGCATATTGGCCAAAATAATTGCCCCTGGGAATACATACTGTATGCTATTGTTCTGGTTTTTTTCAAGATGACATTCATAGGTCACGGAAGAGATTCGCATTAAACATTTTCACTTTAACTTCTCTAGGGTCCGGGCCCTAATTAACGAATTTACGCAGAAGACATGGAAAAGGTGAAAACCGCGACAAGTACCACGTCGAAATTTTACTATCAACTAGTTTAGAAAATTGCTTCAATTAAAGTTATTTACAACCATATATTTTCGAAAAACTTGCAATTAATTCAAAGTATTTAAATAATGTTTTAATTTACAAATATATAAAGAGATAGAAACATTTTAAAATTTTTTGAAAACGAATATCTTGCCCTATTTTTAATTACTTGGTAATGTTTCGTGGACTATGGCAGTAGAAAAACGAACTTTTTTTGGAAAAAGACAAATAAATTTTTATACAAATATTTAAAGTTGTATAAATGCAAATTACATAGAAATAATCGAAAAAAAATCTTAAATATTTTTAAAAAAGTGACTTGTCGAATCGATATGTCCTTGGCTGTGCACGGAAAAGATATCGCAAAAGTGACTTAAATTAACATTTTATTTTACAAATTTCTTTGATAAATTTGGTATAAATTTCTGAAAAAAGTTATATAACTTTTCGTAAAAACATTATAAATTGTTTAAAAAAAGCAAGGTAATTTTTTTCTTTATATATTTATATAATATATCCGGAAATCAAGTTAAATAGCATTTATCACTTGACTTGTTACTTCCATTTATATACACATAATTTTCGAAATATATATGTAGAATAAAAGAAATATTACGTTTGTATGATAAGTGCGAGTGTTTTAAAATTAAATATAAACTGTTATTTGTCCACGGCGCATTTTATGCGATTCACTTTAAAAGAAAAAAAAAAGGTTTGAAAGATATTCACATAAAATCGTATTTTTTTCATTCACGAGATTATTTTATTAATTACCAATTTTTTTTCCCCTAAAGGAAAACTTTATTTGTGGATGGAATAGGGGTAATAACAAAAAATGAGCAATAATATTCGAATAAATTTTCAGAGCAGTTTTGTTCACACTTGGAAAAATAACTTCGAACGCCCTTGTCAGCACAGACGTGTTTGTTTATATATGAAATAATAGCGCGCTGTTATTTACAAATAATTACGTAGCTACGTAAACCATTTGGATGACAATACAAGACACTCATATTGATTCTTATGAATAAATATAATTCAATTTGGTAAATTTCTTCTACTGCCTTTGCAAACCCATCCGTTTGTTTATATAATTATTAAATCGGGCGTTGTTGTTCAACTTATATATTTATTTGTTGCAGTCCATATAAATATAATTGAGTGTAAAATTATTACTAAGGCATCGGTCAACATTGAAAAAAAATAACAAAAAATTAAATAAAAAAAATTATATGATGTATCGCGAACTGAAAGTTTTTAATATAAAAATTATACAAACCATGGAAATTCTGATAAATAAAATATATTAAATAAAGTTTAAAAAATCGTGTCAAATTTGTTTAATTTCTGCATAACTCTGGAGCAATTTTTAAATGAAAAGTCAGTTCATTAGTTCCGTATTATGGTATAATGCTGTAACATTGATAAGCTTAAATAATATGCTTATGCTAATTTGTATGTGTATTAGGGAAAAATAATAATATATATATATGTATGTATATATATATATATATATATATATATATATATATACATGTATATATATATATATATATATATATATATATATATATATATAAACACCTAAACGTTTAAACTGTTTTCAATGCGATATTTGTTGACCACGATCGAGGAATATATGATGAAATGACCTCAAAATTAAACTCATTTTCACCTGAAATATATATTTCAGAGAGGGTACTAAAAGTGAAATATGCAATGCAGGAAAAACATTTTCTTTAGGCCTTGGGATAAGACTCACTAAGCTTTTCATTCATTGTTTTTCTAATTAAAAGAAAAAAGTCTGAAGTTTTGTTGAGTGTCGTGTCGTAGCTCGACAATTTGTGGCAGAATTTTCTGAGATGGACTAGACTATCCATGTCGAATGTAAACAGGAGTATGCGAATCAGCAAAAATAAGTGAAAAAGAATGTGCACAATAAACTAGCACTGTTGATTGAAGGAAAAAACGAATACTAAATGGTTTTAATTTTTCGTTTTAAGAAATATTTTAAATTTATAACTTAGAACTGGTATTTCTTAGGTAAATTTTATTCATTTCAACTAATAAATTTCCTATTCCACAAATTCTTATAGGGGTTGGAATGTTTCCTGGAATGTCATACGAAATATAACAATTTTAAACTTATATATAAATTTGTTGCAGTTCATATAAATATAACTGAGTGTAAAATTATTACTTAGATCCCTAAGTAATTGACGGTCAACATTGCAAAAAACGATAACTGAAAAAGTTTACATGATGTATCTTGAATCGAACTGAAAGGTTTTAATATAAAAACTATGCAAGTCGTGGAAATTCTGATTATTTAAATATTTTTAAAACGTATTAAAAATCATATTTAATTGGTTTCATTTCTGCATAACTCTGGGGCAATTTTTTCATGACAAGTTACTTCATTAGTTCCGTACTACGGCATAGTGCTGTAATATTAATAAACTTAAATAATATACATTTGTTAATTTGTATATAAATAATTACAAACAGTATAAAACTTATCTTTCTCCGAAACTTAAGAGAATAGGTTTGTCTCATATAAAGGATATAAGAGTTAGAGAAAAAAAAAACAGTGCGTGTCGGACCACATTTAAGTTAGGTTTATAATTTTTCAGAATACATTAAAAGACTAGACTACCCAGACTACTAAAATACCTAAGATTTTATATTAAAAAAAAATTAAATGTCTTCGTAAATTGTGGCCTTTTTAAGTATTCTTTATTCGTAATTACACTCTTAATAGCATCGAATTGGATTGGTTCTCACTAAAACTGAAGAGATGGGTTAAAAACACTACACCTATTAGTAGACCAAAAATAAAAAAAAACTACAAACAATTGTGATAATAGCATTAGCATTAATAGCATTAGCAAATACAAGGTAGAATTTATATTCTATTCATAGGCAGTCCAGATCAAGGTTTATATGAATCACAAATGTGCTCAGCATCTCTCTTATGATTATATTACATCGAGCGAATGTAATCCCCTTAAGTTCATTGTACTGACAGGAAGTTATCTTAAGTTCATTGTTCCGGCGTTGAGGAAGATTTCCGGTCCTCCTTATATCATCTCGTATTAAATATACAAATTTAAATTCAAGGAAATTATAAAGGATAACATTTCTGACATAACGTTTCAAGATTATGTAATTATACGTATTAATTAATACTCCTGTATTATTTACGTATGATATTGTATTCAGAATTAATATTTGTGTGCAGCCTTGTCCGCTCTTAATTTAAGGTAATAATGTAACATATATATATATATATATATATATATATATATATATATATATATGTATGTATGTATGTATATATGTATATATTTCTTATAAGATCTTCTACCTAGTTTCAGGAGTTAAATTTTGAAAAATCCTTTTCCACAATGCACCTGAAAGCCTAAAGAAATGACTAAAAAATTTCTTACGCAATAAATTTCTCTTCCTAATTATTTCAAAATATTTGTGTAATGCTACACAAAAAAGAATAAAGGTATGAAAGCGAGTACAAATTTTTTTTTATAGGAAAATGTAATCATCTTTCAAACTTTTTTCCCCTGTATTATTGAATGTCCGTTTGTCTAAATAGTGATTAACGTTGCTAAATTTAAACGATGTTTCATTTCTTAAAATTCGTGGAAGAATATAACGTGTAGAAGTGCTTTTAGAATTTTGATCGGTTGTTTCTTTTTGTTTATACGTTTGTTTATCTCTTCTTATTTGTATAAATTGAAAAGTATTAAGAGTAATAATATAATAAAAATTTAATCGTTTCAATCAAAAGCAAAAAAAGAAAATCACAATATACCTTTCTATTGTCATATAGACATTATATGGTCAATAGAGTGATTACTTTGTAAATGTTCATTTAAAACATAATCCTAATTTATTTTCAATTCATTTTATAGTAATTATTGTTTACAGCTTGGAACATAAATTTTTTATTTGATCAATTAGTCTGCGCATAAGTTAATTTAAGTTGCGATTCCTGATTTCGGGCGGCATAATGGATTGCTCACCGAGGACTTGGGTTCGATTTTGTATTTATGATTATTTACGTAATTCATTATTTATCCAAATTTAACAATGAATACTAATAAATTAGACGATGTATCATTATATGAAGGAGAGAAAATGTTGTTAAGAGATTTGATTAAATTTTGCAAAAACCGGTAAAATAAGACGCGGTAATAAAGGGTTGATTATCTAATTTTAAAGAATACATTTCTTCTATACAAGACTTTAATATTTATCGAAATTGCAATTTAGCAAATTTATGAAAAAAAATTGCTATTGTAGAAACAGTGTAAGGAAAATTTAATTCAATTCAATCTTAGATTGACACTTTGGATTCCGATATTGACGAACAAGTTTTGCAACGAGAGTCTATTGAAACGCTTTTTGTTAACTTATTATCTGTTGCTCAAGTTATTGTTAAAACCTACCCTTATGATATTCTTAAAAATGATGATGTATCTTTTGAAATCCTATGTTCAAAAATTACCATTGAAAGTTGGTAACCTTTGATTAATAAAAATTAGCATTCGTCTACCTGAAATTAAATTACCCGAATTTGGTGGTACTTATGTTACGTGGTTAGAATTTATAGATACATTTGATTCATTAATCAATTGAAACGCTTCAATACAGACAATAATAAATTTCATTATTTAAGATCTTCATTGGATATTTGTGCTACATTAGTTAATTAATATGTTTTTAATGAAACCAAGGTTGGTCAGTGATCTCAATTCAAGTGAATTTATATTGTGTTTGCGTAGATTCACATCACATCGAATTAAACCTCAAACTATTCATTGTGATAATGACAATAAATATAAATAAAAATAATATAAAACATAATTTTGTGGGAGTAAATAATGAATTGGGTAGAATTCTTAAGTTCATTTTTCGTTTATTCCCCCGTATTCCATTACGAGAGGAGGTTTATGGGAAGTGGGGATAAAGTCAACAAATATCATTTAAAACGTATTATGGGTAATGTTAATTTGACCTATATGAAATTGGAAACATTTTTCGTGCAGATAGAGGCTGTTCTTAATTTTCGTCCACTCACTCCTCGGTCTTTAAGAGCGATCTTAACAACATGTCTCTCTTAACTTTAGGGCACTTCTTAATTGGTCGATCTCTCACTTCACTTCCGTAGGCCCCATCCCCATGCATTTAACCGGGTACGAGAGCATTAAAGAATTAAGACGATATTTCTGGCTCAGATGAAGTGGCGAGTGCCTGGTGGAACTGAAGCATCGCAGTAAGTAGCGTCGTCGGCAGCCTTTGCTTTAGGTCGGATGTTGCCCACCACGCAGGCGCAGACAGCGATCATTCCAGCCAATCAAAGCACAGCGCGGCTTTAACGTATTGCGCGACCACACACTGCACTTTCAGCTCTGGACGAGACAACATCTGCGCGGGTTCGCCTCCACCTTTCAATACTTTCATACCTTAAACTTTGAGTTTTTAAAATCATTTTCAAGTTATACTTTACATTCAACATTCTACATGGAGTTTATTTATGTTGAAAATTTTAAGAGAGGAAGAGAGAGAGGGGAAATACAAAAATTATTTTTATGGAGAGCTAATGTATATACTGAAACATAAATTTAAAAAAACCTTTTTTCTATGTTCCACCTAATTTACTAGGTTTTTCAAAAATTTCATCAAGCTAGATTTTAAAATGAAAGAACTAGTTCCATTTGGGATGTGACGAAGTTAAAAGGGTTAATACGTTTTGCTACCTGGTTGTCGATTTCGACAAAGTGTTGGCTCACTAATGAAGAGTAATGGAGGAATGCCCATTTTTCATTGCAATATCTGTATCGAACCCTAGCTCATACATTGAATTTTTCACTTGTATGTAGGCAATACTGTTTACTTTTTATGGTGTCGAGAGAAATGAAAATGCGGAACTCGTCTTGCTAAACAAGATATTGATTTTTGCATGATCAAAAGTTTATTGTAGTATAAATAGGCAGTAGTTAATCTGAAACTTATGGTTAACTTTTTAAGAAACATAGTCGCAAATGCGTCATAATATTGATAATAGCTTGAGTTTATTTTGAAGTCTAAAACTATGTTAAGCACTTGGATCAGCACCAAAAAAATCACAATTAGTCGGAGCTATCACATGCTTCTGATGTGGAGAACTTGTAAAAATTTACATAAACCCATTGAATACTTGAATTTTTGGCGTTTACTCCTTAAGAATCGATTTTCATGTATAGCACCCGGTATGAAGTTTTATGAGGAGTGAGGTCAGAAGTTCAGAGCGTTAAAAAAGCGTGACCGTTAGGTGGCTTCTCCGCACAATATTTCTGCGCTTCTTTAGAGTGAGATATCAATATGTTTATTTGGCATTTTCTTATGGCGTAATCGAAATGACGAAGTGTGACACACATAATTTACTATCGTTCGTTCATATCAAGATGTAATCATTAAATGTCATTTTGTGTGAATATTTGATTTCTTCTATCCTACAAAATTAAAAAGTTTCTTTTAATTTTATCTTCCTAGTCTGACGTTACGAAATATTTTTTTTTTTTAAATTTGATTTAGGTCATTTGTGTTTTACTTGAAAATATTTAAAATGTTAGCATTTTTTTTTTAGAGAATATTCCATTTATATTTAGTGATATCTATATTTATATTTATATACGGTGTTACCTATATTATACATTCCAAGATAATCGTACTTAAAAAGTAAACTACAGTCGTGCGTCGAAGCTGACAAGCACAATTTTTTTCTTTTAAAGTCCACCTAAAGTGATGGACATTGTGTTGAGTATTGTGTGAAAGGTCAATTTACATCTATCCCAAAAACTATTTTTTCATAATTATAGTTAGTATTTATTTGAAAATGTACCGAAAAATATGTAAAAAATGATATTTTTCATTACTTTTGAAACTTTTGAATCATCAATTATGAAATTACATTGGTTTTTGAAGTCATGTGTTTGAATTAGAAGGGTTGAAGGAGAAATATAACGGTGCTAAAAGATTTCGTTCAATTTCATATAGTCAAGATAATATATATGTCCCAAACTCTATTATATTAGGTAATATCAAATATTTATTTTATCAGAAAACTCTTATTTGTGATGACTACTAGATGCGCGATACGGAATATTATATGCACGAGCCAGACTCGTACTTGACCTTTTTCTTTATTTTGCCTTAACCTTATATAATATGTCTTAACTAAACTTATATATATTTTCGATATTTCAATGTCCATGATTAAATATTTTAAGTACTAGATTTATATCAGTTAACATGTTTTGTTTATACTATTCACTAAAATTATATAATACATACCTCACATACCTATATAGAATACAAATTATAGAATACATACCTTTTTTGTTCCTAACTTTAAATAATCCGGCGTTAGGATTCCCATCAGGGATTATTTGATAGACAACTATTTCCGATTAATAACATATACATCAAATAAACATAAATGACAGCTATTTTCGATTAAATATACATCAAATAATCATAAATCCGCAACGTAACAATTCTATGCTCCAAATCCACAAATATTATCATTTACACTTAAACATTATCTGAACACAAATGAGCTTAAAAGATGCCTTAAAACGTTGTCTTATCTTAACCGAGGAGAATTTAAAAGCTGTATGACTAATCCGTATGGAGCTTTTGGTTACGAGATTAAGCTCTTCAAACACATACAGTTTGGATAAACGTCGTACAACTTTAATGCGTACGAGTTCTGGTGTTAGGCTTTCAGTTAGGGTGGATGTCTAGGGTCGCGTCAATGAATACTTAATTATTTGTAAATATTAAAGATGATTTGAGTTAGGTACTATAAAATATAAAACAACATTCGGAATTATTTACTTAGAAGAATAACAAATAATAAGAATAAATAAAAAAATTAGAAATTATTTCTTAGGAAGGCTTAATTTTTGTAATTATAATTAATAATTAATATTGTGTATAATATTGTGTATGTATAACCACATAATCTCCATTAGAAATATCTAAGGGTGATTATGTAGTTACATTCGCCTTTCTGTAAAGTAATACACTTTTTAAATTCCAATCGTTTCCAATTATAACAACCTTATTAGATAAGGTAACTTGAGATTTACTTCCAAAGTATGCGTTTGAGGTATGCGACAAGATTTTCGAAAGCTTACATCGGTACTTACGGAAGATTTTTAGAAATATTGTGTTTTGAAAATGGAGTCAAACAATTGTTCAGGTTCCAGGTGGG
The DNA here is from genome assembly GCA_039881145.1 of Druceiella hillmani. Classification (NCBI taxonomy): domain Eukaryota; kingdom Metazoa; phylum Arthropoda; class Insecta; order Lepidoptera; family Hepialidae; genus Druceiella; species Druceiella hillmani. The sequence continues at coordinate 27,279,934 of JAYKKI010000025.1, forward strand.
ATTCAGTCCTAGTCAAATGGAAAGGTAAGGGGATTATATAGACTTTACCAGCACATAGCACTAAGTGTTATTTTTATATAATATTTGTGAATATATCCATATCAAAATTCATATCAACTGAAAAGTGTCTTTAGATCGAACCGCAGTTATTGAAGCTTATCAATTTTATTTCATTTATTTACGTACAATCCGCAACAGTATGCAACATCACGTAAAATAAAATAAAACGTTACAATTTTTGCCCCATTGCATTTCAATAGTTATAACAGTATAATTAAATAAATTCGATAACACTAAAATACAATACGTTAACATAGCAGTTTATTCTTACTCATTTGCAACACGTCACACTCTGAATCAACTACAATCAAGCGGTTGGGCAATTACATAGCGTAGAAAACTGAAGAATTTCGATACAACTAAGTTCCAGATGTCAGCATTGCAAAAAGATGATGACCACTCGTGAAATTTTACACCTGACAAATCTCACGTCCCCCACGTAGTATGTATTTTGATGTTCACGCCACGCAGTAATATATATTCTGATGAGGGACTACTTTAGAATTTTTAGTTGTAGTATGTTTTACATAGATTATTGTTATATTCATAATATTGTTTCCTTTTTAAGTGAAATTTTCTTTGTCACATTAAAATTGAATTTTAAAAATCAGGCCGTAAATCGAAACGTGAAATCTAAAAGTGAAACGTATCCCTCGAAGTTATGAAAAATATGGTTTTTAGAAGCTTATGGAAGTAGTAGGAAAACTATAATGATTTAGTTGGTTGTAGGAAGTTATAATTTTAGTTGTAGGAAAACTATAATGATTATCTTAGATCTTGTAATAATTTTTTTAAATATACACTATGTTTTATTGCCTGTAAAAGTCATAACAGGCAATATATTTACATTCCAAAGAAAATAATATATGTAAATAATTTAATAGAAAAACTATTTGTTATTAGTGTAACAGTATATATAAATAAATTTGACATATTGAATGTATATATATATATATATATATATATATATATATATATTCATCGATACGTTACTGTTTATCAATACAAAATAACAGTGTACATGTGTACATAAACCTAAAAGTGTTATCGATCATGATCTTACGAATAAACAGTTTACGAAATCTGTACGTAAATAAATATTTTACCATAATAGAAGATATGGCGAATATTTATTTATATGTGGAGCTTTGACTTTGAGTGATGTGATATTTTTTAAGTAATATTTCAAAACAATATATGGGAGTAAATTTGTAAATATAAGCAGGCTGCTTATCTAACTGATCGTGTATGATTTTACGTACGTATTCTATAAAGTGAATTTCAAATACAGTTTTAAAACTTGAGTGTACCACGCTGCGTCTCTTTACAACAACTTTGTAGTTACAATCGTAAGAAAAACTAAATAATCGCGGTTTAAATGAAATTGTTAATGTTTAAGCAGCGGTCAGTGACATTTTATGCAATAGAATGAATACAATTTTAATATCTTAATAATTATATAGGCGTATTGCTAGATAATATAAATTTTAAATTATTTAAATTGTAATAAAATTCTGTCTTATCAAATTCGTAATTTTTTTTCGCAACTTTTCGACATGAAATATGTTCTGCAGAAGGTTGAAAAATTTTGAAAAAGATTAGTGGATTATTGAGCATTAAAAACTAATGAGAATTCTGATTATAAAACCGTTTTATCAAATTACCTAATTTTTAGGTAAAAATAACTAAGTCTTAATGTGCAATATTTCTAAATTTGTTACCGTTAGGTTTCAGCGATCTATTATTTTGACATTTTATTATGAATTATTTTACAATTATCATTCAAGATCATTTGTTTCTAAAATTGAAACATTGCCTTTATTTGAATTAGTTCTATTTGCTGAAACTTTCGTATATAAAGAACATTGTTATGAAAGCGCTTATATATAAAAAATCTCGCGTTTCTGCTTTGAACAAATTATTTATATAAACCATTAGCTTTTAATAACTAAAAATAGCTCTCTTGAATCGGCTTGAAATTCACTAATGAAATACAACCTAACTCAATTGGTAGTCGGTTTTCAGACACGAAATTTTGAAACGTACTTAATATTGTACATTATAATTCACCCCACTAGATTTATCTTCCAGAGCTAATATTTAAAAGTCTGCCAAATTATTTTGCATATTATTTTATATCTCAGGGAGAGCTATAAAGTTATTTGTCATCGTGTAGATACATATCAATTTAAGTGTACACGCAAAAACAGAATAATTACTTCAAAAACCCGAATCTTGGTATGGTTTCAGATTATGGAAGCGAAATTCTGTAGAACTCACCTTTCGTAAAATGATATGCTTCTACAAATGGAATACTAGCCTTGCGATATGAATTCAATACTTCTCCAATTTCGCTATATAAATAAAATATAAATAAGATTTAATAAATAATTTCGCTATATAAATAAATATAAATAATGCTATATAAATAAGATTTATAAATTACGAATATAGTATGTATACAGTACAATTTTGCCGACATTGTTGGACTGTTGCAATATTTTGGGACTTGCACTTATAGCTCTTTCAAAAGGCGCTTGCATTAATTCCGTTGTATGCGCATTACTTTATAGTCTTCGTAATAATTGCAATAAGATATTCCATTCTCTGTACATATTCCTTAAATTGTTACCTCAATACAGACAATCAGTTGTTCGGATATTTAAATGTATGTTTTGGTCTAAATTTAAATGTATTTTATCACGTTTTTATTAGCTCGCTTTCTTGTCTATTTGTTTGTGCAGCACAAATCTTGCAAACGTTTTAAATTAACTTCATGTTGAGCTAGAGATTAAACTACCAGGCAAACATGAGAATGAATCAGTTTATTAGTGTGTACTTCTTTCATACTTAGAGCGTATGAATGTTACTAAGGCGAGTGAAATAAATACTTAATTTACTAGCAATGAATGGACTGTTTATGTTTAGAATGTAATATGTTTGAAATATAGAAATTATTATTATCACTATCAATAGGTTTAAAATAGATTGCTAATTTTCATACACACACACAATACTAAAAAGCAAACAATAATTATTAATATGAAAAATTTTCAATTTGTAGTGAGTACCTGAACGTAAGTTTAATGTATATTTTACTCAGGAAAAGCTGCGGAAAACACATGTACTGCTCCATTATTGAAACTATATACATGTCAAAATACAATGCAAAAAAGCTTGCTGTTTCTTGCCGCCATTAATAGCATATGAAGGTCGGAAGAGAGGATGTTAATCGGGATAAAAATTAGTAAAGGCAATTTCTCCTAGACTCAGTCGGGACCGAGTTACAGTGTCTCAAAGTTAGGTAATATATACGCTATATTCCTTGAGCAACCGTTCGATTATATTTATTTAAAAATATTAAAATATCAATACAAAAGTTTAGTATATTTTATTATATTTGTGTTATATTATACCCTTTATATATTATTCATTTAAAACGTGTAATAAAAAAATAATGAGCTTGTCCGTAAAATTAGATTTCCAATTTTTTTCACCGATAGATAATATTTGTTAGAATTTTCGCGGCTTCGGCGAAATCAAATGCTGTCACTGACGAGACTTTTTCTTTGTTTAGGGTGTCGTGTAGTATGGGTTTGTCGCTAGTGATAATTGAATTTAATAAATTCTTGGCCATTTTCTGCATAGCTCTCAAGAAATTCACATGTTACTTCAGAACGTTCTCTTTTATGGCCTTCGATGAGACTTTTGGGGACCCACCTCACACACACTTTGCGAAAATGAAAATTTCCTATAAACATGTTGTCAAGGGTAGTCTCACTGATATCAGATATCCATTTATACAGCTTTCGGACCAACACACCCCAAACTTTAAGCAATTATTTCTCCACTTTTGTAATTATTTCGTCCCAAACTATAAGCCGGTTGGAATGCTCATCGCCGTCCTGCAACTGTCTGATATTCTTTTGCGCGTTTTTGACTTCCATATGTTATGACCCATCGACTTCTTATAAGCGACGATGATTGTCAATAGGAGTGGTGACCTTAGCACTCAAAAACATGTCACTACACGTAATATATACCTGGTGGGAGAAGCGAGCCGAAGCTCCAACGCGAATGGATGCCCAGCCAAGACTGGACATCATTGAAGGAGGCGAACAAAGCTACGATATATTAATTTCAAAAGACTAAATTCTACAAAATACCATTTATTCCATTATTATATTGGATTTTCTGAAGCACAACTTTGTGAAGTATTAGAATTTACACAGAATAACAGAATTAAATTAGCAACTGCCTTAGCCAGAATTTGTTAAAACTACACGCAGGGGAACCTAATAAAAGATTATGTGAAATATTTATTTAAGTTTAGACCAAATTTGAAAAAAATTATTAGCCTGAGAAATTAATTGACGAGAAAGTTTCTATCTAGACATATGGGTTACTACTATATATCAAGAAAGTCATATCCAGAAGTTTATTTATACCAAACACTTTGTTTGGTGAAGACAATGAAGACAGGGCCATTGCAATACATGACGACACCTGCATATTTTTGCAAAGGAGTAGCGTTATTTTTAAAAAAAATTATACAGCCTTCATAAATAGTGGCAATTATACAAACCGTAAGGTTTGCCCAGATGGACACATTATAAATATTTTTGGCCCCTATAATGCAACGACAATAGATTCCATCATATTAAAAAACTTTAAAAAAAAATATTTAATGGCCGTTCCGGTTCTTTATGCCCAACGATATTTTTATCTTAGAGAGGCCTTTGAGATACATTTGAGGAAATGCAATACTCGGGATATAACGTTAAAATGTCGATAACAAAAACCTGTAAATATAGCACACTGTTGACTACTCAAGAAATAAATGTGTCTCAAAAACTAATTATATGTCGTTGGGCTTTTTCGAGACAATTAAAGGTGGGTTTGTTGTCATGTGGACGTAGAGACATCGAAAAATTTACAAATATAAGTTTCACTTCAAAAACCCATAATTCACTCTGATTTTCGGAAACTAACTTTTAACTGCAGCGATAAAAATCTTCTATCGAAAAATTATTTGCTGCTACAACTGGAATACTTGTTTTGTAAGATATTTTGACAAGATTTATCAAGTATAAATATCGTTTCTCTACTTCTCAAACGATTATGTTAATTCAATGTTTGCAACTATTTTAAAAAAAACCAGTTGTATGGTAGGCGTATTAAACTAGGAATAACAATGTTCTTAATACGTAAACCTCCGTATGATTTCCGAAACGACGTGGAATAGTTTCTACTTTTTGTACCTAAAAGTGACGCTCAGTTTGTGCGCTCCTACCCCCTTCCAGATCGCACCAATGACGCCCACTAATGCATAAACTTTGCAGTATTTACTATGAGATATTCCACTCGTTCAACATATTTGTTAGTTTATCACCCCATTACAAGCAATCGATTATTCATATATTTAAATGATAAATGTATTCAAATGAATTTATATAGATATTTAAATTTAACAATACCTGTTGTTTTAAATTTACTTCTATTCGTAAAATTTATTGTCATTGATATTTTTTTTACGTCTAGACATTTAAATACAATAAATAGCATATTATTTTGGAAAAAGGATGGTATCTTAAATACAACAATACCTAAACATACCTGAAACAGTATCAAGGATGGTATATCATTACACATTCTATCTGTTTACAACATAAGAGGTAAATAAATTAATAAAATGTAAAAATGGGAAACCATTTCGTTGCAACTTTATTTGTTAGACATGTATAACCACCATCCCCACGCTAACTGGGTTCATTCACAATGTGTTTTATTAATTTTTCACCCCTCACATTTTCATAGTCAATATATTTCCATGTTAATTGACCACACTCGTCACATGTCGTTTCTCTGTTTTATCCACCACTATCATTTCATCATTTCAATTAAAGTTTTACAAACACATCATAATTTTTTTACCTATTCAAATCGTTTAATTTTCTAAATATAAGTTCTTACGATTAGTTTAAACTACATTAAAAACGTAAAAATTGTCATATTGATAAGATACTTTATTGTCTCCAATTGTCTACGAGAGAAAAAGTTTAAAAATCACTATTTTTGGAGTCCAATAATCAAAACTTTTACTTTCTCTTTACGTAATATGCCAGATTTATTTTTTAACTAAAATGTTTAAATGATTTCAAATAATCATTTAGTAAGGAACACATAAAATTGTAAGAAAAATACCAATGCTTAGTTGGAACTTTCGCAGCATTATATTATTTCCGAACTTACAAAAATTTGGGAAAAATTTGCTACTGTTACATATTTAAGGAATCGTGGTCAAGTCGATGTCTTAATTTCATTCTGTTTCTCTCTTTTAATCTCTCATACTCTTAGACCCCCACGCAAATACACGAGTGGCACATTCAACTTGGTACCCCCTTAAATAAGCATGTAAAGGATAATAATATATATGTATTAAAAAATATATATATACATATATATATATATATATATATATATATATATATACATATATATATATATATATATATATATATATATATATATATACACATACTATTTTTTTTTACAAAACTACGAATTTAAATTAAATGCGGGAATAAATTATTCGCGCTTCAAAATAAATGGATTTAAAAAAAATGTGGAATAGGCATGCGTCCATAGTTACCTATTCATTGAACAGTGTTGTAGAAAGGCATTAACCCATTCTGGGGTTCGAATCCAGTAGTTTTCTTTTCAGACTCTGATACTTTACTGCTTCGCCAACGAGTCACTCGACGATGCCAATAACCCACTTGGAGCAGTGACGAAATAAAGGCAAACTCAATATGTACTTTTCAATTGTTTAGAATTGTTTGTTGTAATTGGGTCAAAATTATGAATATTTGAGTTTTTCAGTGATATTACATAGTGAAAAACTTTCCTAATACCATTTTTAATACCTTGTATTAAAATTTAGTTTCTATAAGTTTTTATATAATACTTTTTGTAAGAACCTATTTTAATCATCGATTATGGTTACTAGCCACGTTTATTCATTTGATGAAAATAAGCTTTAATTTTCATTATTGTTACTATGTACTTTCCTAAAAGAAGAAACGACAAATAAGATGAGAGACAATCAAGGAAATATATTTGGAAAAAAACTCTGAAAAATCATGCATTCAAATTATTGTGAGAAACATTTTTTAAAACTAATATCGCTGTATGTGTCATATCAACGGAATTACAGATAATCAATTGTTTTCTAGTGCTTTACACATTTTTTCTCTTGAAAATGGTTTCAGTAAGGTCAAAATTGCTGCAAAAGGAAAGTTTGTAATTCCCATAACAGAAAGAATTAATCGACTGTAAAACTTTATGAATTAATTTGTTAAAAAAATTTTGAATTTTGTGACTCGAATACATGACAAAATCAAAAAGGTTAACTGAAATGTTGAATATCTTGTGATTATATATTTTTTATGGCTCAATTGGATCTCGTGGTAAAATCAAGTTTATTCATGACAAAATCGACATAGGGTTTATTGGAAGTAAAATGTGAAAGAGAATATCAAGTGTTTTTGATGTTAATAGTATTTGTAAAATTGTTTATGGCTGTTTTCAGAAGACTTTTCATTATTTTTCGTATCTACTAACTAGTGTATTCATTACAATGTTTTCATTGCTTATTTTTTAGCTTCCACAAAAGGTACGTCATACTGTAATATTTCATTTCATTTTAGAAAAAAGAAAAAAATTAAACGAGTATATTAAATATTCTTCCTGAAAATGTTCACTCATGAATTTATAATGGAATAATTGAAGTAAATTTTTGGGAAAGAACAATTTTTCCTTCAGGTTTTTGCGAGATATTAAGCTCAATATCTCCTGGAATTTGCCAAAACGACTTTGGGGTGAAATATTGCAGGGCTTTTAATTAAATATTTACTCGTGAAATTTAGAAAGTGAGCTTGGTTATTATCTTTTTTCATACACAACGATTCTTAAAGAATAAAGCAAAAAAAAATACATAGCTTAAAATACAGCGTCAGTTAGAAACTTTACTTGTAATATTTATATAACTAAGGAAGATATAATGATGACAAAACTATTTGCGTGTAATAATATTTGAAGTAAGTTATTCAAATATAAAACTGAATTGCTATTGTCATTAGCAAAAAGAATTTTGTAGAAAGTAAATACATAACTCTTCAAAATTATAGTCAAAAAAATATTTAAATTTTCTTAGAAACTATTTACTTTTTATTATTTATTCAAATTTTATTTTGTTGTATTTAAAAGGAGGGTATTCTTCTAGTAGATAATTAAACGGCAGTTAATTTGATTTTATGACGTTATCTAGTTTTATAAGTGCGATAGATATATTTTTAATATTTTGAATCACCTCATTTTAATAATATTTTACTATGTTTATGCATCTGTAAATTTAACCCAGATTTTGGCCAAGCTATGACTATGCCAACTTTGGTCCTAAATAAAAAATGTAACATTAGTCGTGAAAAACTATTTTCAGTAGTGGCTCTTAACCGATGGTCAGTGGAACACTGGTGATGCCTGAAGGAGCACGCGAAGCACCCAAAGCACTCGAAGAGCTCCGCGAATATCTTACAATTAATAAAATTATTAAATAAATAATAAGTCAAGGACGTGTCAAGTTTAAAATGCCGGCAGTGGACGGAGACAGGTGAGGGTTAAACGTGGGGGTGTGCAGAGAGTGTCTCGTTCGGTTCGCATCGTTCGCATTTGTTTTAATCCAAGTGCGTTCTTTGTCATGAGTACTTGCTTATTCTCTATTTTGAAGTTTGGTAGTTTACTTTGAGCAAAAATCATTCTACGTATCAATAGTATTACTACATTGTAACAATTTATATTACTCCGAAATAGTTGGTAGTCCATAACAATACAAATATTTAGTCAAATTATCCCTCATCACTAAAAGGTTAAGAACAACTGATTTAGACTGTATAAGATAAAGAGAAATCGGCTTATTTATTGATTTGTCATTCCAAGCATTCCCACCGATATAACTTCAACCTCAATAACTGATGTCTTTTGACAAACGGAGCGGAGGAGTTTAGCTACCGAGGTGGCAGGGCAGCTGAGTAAGGAAACATATTGCGCTGCTTATTCGCGCCATTCTCTTGTTTCAATTGTTTATTTTTCTATATCGCTGACGAAACAGCGGGAAAAAGCTAACATGTATATAAACTTTTAAGGTGACCTTTATATTCGATGTATGGGATCTATAATCGATAAAAGTGTTGTGAACTTACTGAGAAATACAAAAATCAAGATCTGAGGAATATATGTGTTTCGGCATAATTCGCCCAATAATTAACAGATCAATCTTAGTTCATTCATGAATTTTCCCTAAGAGTCATGCAAAAAATTAAAACCTTGGTTAACCAACTTGCATCCCCGCTTTACAAACTATAACGTATTAAAGGGTGAAAGTGGATCAATGTTATGAATCATTTATCTAGTTCCTCAATTAAGACGAACATACGAAGACTCAAGCGAATATGTATGTCATGATAGGAGTAGTAGCCTATTGGAATAGAATAGGTCCATTGGGATTGACAGCGTTACTTGAAAAGTATCTTTATTGATTTGTAAAACTTGTGAACACTTTGTTTTTGGTAACATTTCGTGACAATATAAGTCAATTAAAAACCTGCAGTGAAAACTTATGAAGGTTAATAAAAAATAAGGGAGATATGAGCTAGTAAATTTAATGGAAGGGGTGGAGGGAGGATATTTATCTGTCTCATTTGCTCTCGTATGGTCTTGCAATGAGTATTATTGAAAATGACATGATTCAGTATTGTCGTCCTTATTTTAATGTTACAATAAAATCTCCAAAACTTTGTACATTTTTAATGTTTATTGAAAAAAGTTACTCCTCATAACTTTATATCTGGCATTTGTGATATAAGAAATAACAAAAGGCAAATACTGTGAGGAATTAATTGTCGCGGTATTTCGGAACGCACATTAATTGTCGCGGTATTTCGGAACGCATGTTCTATTGTTCATGTCTGTTGGTATGCTAGTTTTTTTTTCTCTGTATGCTTGTGTGACTGTGTGTTTTTATTTCGAACCAAATTACGAACATAGTAGCAGAGCGTGGTTCCGATTAAAGTAAGAAGAAAAAACGCAGTGAGAAAAATAAAACTTGCCGGCCTAGTTTAATAAGGAAATATTTTTGACAGTTTGACGTTGCCATATAACCTAATCATTCCGGAGTCGCCTGTTCATTAGAATTCAAGAATTTTAAGAATGTATAAGAGTATATCACAAAGAGAATTAAAGAATCACTATTAACCTTAAGTATATATGCAAGACAACGCATTGAAGACGTCGAATGTGGGTCAATACCACCCTTTACATATTGATATACTTATTAGAAGGGACAACGCAACAACTACGCAAGTTGAAAAATCGTAATACAAGCTTATTTTGAACTTATAGAAGTGTGGAGCTGTGTCCTAGTTGCTAATATCGTTGAACGGAAAGAAATTAAGGCGAAATCAAAACTTATTTTATTGTTAGACCCGATCAATTTTATACATGTACAGAACGTGATTACATGTGAGGAAATCTGGAAAAGTTTGCAACAGGTTTTTGTTGATAGCGGATCACAGAGAAGAATGGAATTATTGAGAGATCTCATAACAACTAAGTCGGAATATTCTCGTAGCGTGGATAACTATGCGAATAAAATAATGTCAGTTACATATAAGCTGTGGAATATCAAGTTTGACATTAATGATGAATGGTTTGAGACACTGATATTGGCTGGTTTACCTGAAAATTACAAACCAATGATAAAGGATTTGGGGAGCTCAGGCATCAAGATCACAAGCGATTCAATTAAAATGAAACTCCTGCAGGAAGTTCAATACTCTAACAGCTCAGCGTTCTTCACGGAAAAAAGATCCGCTCAATGGATTCAAAATGTAACAAAAGCCGATAAAGGGCCTCAATTATACAACTGCAATAAGCATGGACATTATGCTAAAAAATGCCAAGTTTTGAAAAAGTAGAATTATAGAAGAAAGAAGGAAATAAAAGTTTTTTGCAGCATTTTTGTCATCTTATGAATCCAGATGTATGGTATGTGGAATTCGGTGCCTCTATGCATATGATCAATAAAAATGTATGATGTAATTAGTCCACCGATACCCACCATAACTCTTAATTAATGGTAATGAAGATATTAAGATTCAGGTGAGACATTATTATGTACATACCTAAACTTGCTGCTAATCTTTTGTTAGGCAGTGCTATGGTGAAAAATGGATGTAAGGTAAATTTTAGATATAACGGATGTAATATTTATGGTCAAAATGGTAAATTATTATGCTCATCACATTAGTAAACACCTATATTTGTTAAATACTCACAGGGATATATTTTCCAACTTTATGTGTTCAGATAAATTATATGATTTAGTCTTGTGGCATAGACGCATGGGAAACTTGAATTTTTCAAATGTTAGCAAGTTACCAGAATACACTGAAGGAATTGAACCATTTAAAGATAAGGTTAACAATGTTACATTTACCATATGCCTCAGGGAAACAGAGTCGATTACCTTTTAACAATATTGTTTCTAGAGATCCACAACCATTGCAACTCATCCACACTGATTTATGTGGACATATAAAGCAAGTGTCACTGGGTGGTATGAAATATTTTATTAGCTTTATAGAGGATTATATAAACAAAATTCGTGTTTATTTTCTAAAAGATAAAATGAGTATGCTTCAAGTTTTCAAAGATTATAAAAGTAAAGTAGAACATGAACTTGAAAGCAAGATAAAATATGTTCGCTCAGACAATGTAAACGAATATTGTACCAAAGGGTTTGAAATCTTCTTAAGTAGGCATTGAATTGAACACCAAACAACCACTCCTTACTCGCCCCAGCACAATGGTCTTGTAGAGAGAATGAACAGGACCCTGGTAGAAAGGGCTAAATGTACGTTGTTGACGTTCAATTATCGAAATTATTTTGGAGAGAGGCGCTATGGACAGCTGTCTACATCATCAACCGATCACTCACAAAATCAAATGATGGTAAAACTCCCATGGAGATGTGATCTGGTAAGCAATGGAAATTATCAAATATTAAAATTTTTGGCTCTGAAGTTATAGCTCAAATACCTAAAGAAAAACGTCAAAAATTTGATTCAAAATCAAGTAAATACATTTTTGTTGGCTGTTATGAATCTACCAAGGGATATCGAATACTTGATGAAAAAATAAATAAAATAATCACGAGTAGAGTTCAACAATATTATCAAAATGTATACGTATAGAACAGTGTAAACAAGAAATCGAACACAACACGTCTTCAAAAGATTACTGTCAGTCTGGCGACAATGATGTTTCATTCTACGTTCCATAGGCTTCAATTGAGACCGAGATACCAACGCATGATATAATTAATTTAATAAGCAGCGCTGTGCAGTATGCAGAGTAGGATGATCATGATGTAAGTTACTTTGGTCCAATATTTGATCTCAATGATCCTCAGTCTCTAGATGAAGCTCTTTCATCATCTCATGCAGATCAGTGCAAGACAGCTATGCAAGAAGAATATAACTGGTTTATTAAAAACAAAACTTGGTTGCTGGTAGATTTGTCACCAGGTGAAAGAGTCTTACCGTGTTAATGGATATTTAAGAGCAAAAGTAATGAGAAGGGAGAAATTAATCGTTTTAAAGCGTTTTTCAGGAGTATGCTCAAAGTTAGGGTAGATTTTGTAACGAGGTATATGCTATATCCGTTTCTTGATTGAACTAGCTACCAAATACGACCTAGAAATGGCCCAAATAGACGCAATAAGTGCATTTCTACAGGGTAATAAAGACACTGAGATTTACATGGTACAACCCGAATATTTCCAAGTAATTTCTCAATTATTGCTTGCATAATCTATGTAATAAAGCAAGCCAGCCGTCAGTGGAATCTTAAATTTAATAACATTTTATTGAAATTAGATTGGAAAGGTCTAAAATTGATCCATGTATATTTAGTAAACGAATCAATAATGATATTCATTGCAGTATGGGTAAATGACTTTCTCGTCTTTGCAAATAATAAGAACAAAATCATAGAAATTAAGAAAAGAATTTACTACGATATATGTGGATGAAATCATAAGTGTGATTATGATATATCAGGAAAAATACATCGACGTAGTGTTGAGTCGGTTTGGCATGTCTGAATGCAAACCAGTTAATACTCCGATAGAGGTAAATGCAAAATTTGACAAGGATCCTGAAGACCATAATAATAATATTCCAAACAGGGAAGCAGTGGGTTGTCTTATATATCTGGCAAATGTCACGTGATCTGATATTACCTATATTATATTATGTAGTCCAGGAAATCAGCACTGCCTTGGAATACAAAGAGTGATGAGATATCTCTAAAACTACATATCATAGTTTTAGAGATACCTCATTTAGAGATAATCTGAGTGTCTTTATTACAAAGAGGACCTTGAAGAAATTACTGGTTATTGTGATGCTTGGATAGAAGATCGTGCACGGGTTACACTTTTTTGTTTCAGAATGCGACTATATCTTGGAATTCCACTAAACAACCAACTGTGCCAACAACCAACCGCTCTACTGTAGAAGCTGATACATGGCGATTGCGTCAGTGATTCAGGAGGCCCTGTGGCTTCAATAACTACAAGGTAAACTTGGCCAAGATGTGGACTGTGCGTTAACTATCTTTTGTGACAACCAAAGTGCAATCAGACTGCCATCAACAGACTGTTACAAACCGAAAAATTAACATATAGACCTTTGTTTACATTTTCTACTAGAAAACATAGTTGAGCATAAAATAAAGTTTATATTTGTGAATGGTTGTAATATGGTGGCTAATGACGTGTCGAAAGACACGTACAAAGTTTTCTACAAATCTCAGTTCTTTTTATTTCGAACCAAATTACTAACAAATACCCTAAGCTATACCATACTTCATTCACTTGACAAGACAGCCAATATTTTGACACGTTGAATGTCATGTGGGTTACTTCTAATTGGTTATTGTTTCACTTCACGTGGCTCATAGCATTCAGTTGTTAAATATTTATTACGTATATGTCAATGAAATATAAAATAACACACTTAATTTCACACTAATTCTGTTCATTAAAATCTCTACTGAAAACTGATGCAATGACCTATTTACGTCTTTAATTATTTAGTATAAATAATGTTTACATGTCGTTTCTTTGTCCTACGAGCAAATTAAATGTAATGAATTAATAATGTATAATTATAATTTTTAATTTTTTTGATATTGAGTTTATAGTAATAGGCTGCATTATTAGAAAATTTGCTGTAATACCATTTGGAAATATACTCTTATGAGACTCGGCATTTCTTGAACTATACGATTAAATATCGTGAAGATATAAATATCAAGAACACAAGACTAGATTAATTATAAAGTGCCTAATATCCGACACTCGTATAGAAATTGAATAAAGTTACCTTAAAATTCCTTTTGCACTCACGGTATTATTTTATTAGAAATACTCTCTGTTAATCAAAATATAATAACATATATATTTCGAAACGCTTCAGTTACTTTATTTCCTGCGTAAGAGGAACGTGTCGTAAACACTTTATTTATGTTTCCGAGTAGGTGATATTACTATCACACTTCTTGAAATAAATTGTGTAAGAGATAATTAAGAGAAGTGGACGTAATTGAGATAAAAGTACATATTTGCTCGAAAAGTTTTCGATTAATGGCACCACAAAACAAGTTCTTGAAGTACTCACCGCGTTGCGATGCCTTATTTCGAGCCACTTTTGACCCTAAGCCTATACGCCATTTCCAATATTTCTTATAAAAGAAGTTAGAAAATATTGCACAGAAAATAATTTACTATTTCAGACTTAAATGGATTTTGAGGTTTTCTGGGGGTTTCTTGAAATAATTGACTTTAGCATTCGCTGAGAGACCATCAAAACCGTTCGATCGCTTTCAGTATACCTACACTCTTAAAGTTTGAAACATAAGGAGTATGAGTATAAAAAAGTAAGAAAGCTCGTTAAACGACTTGATAAGAGTTTTTAAAGAAGTGCAAATTAAGTGTAATTATTTATTTATCGTAGTGACACAGCCGCCCTTGGCAAGCTCTACCGGCTACTGAGCTAACTGAAATAGAGGCAGCGCTACGTTGTGGTGTAAAAAAGAGACAGCAAGACTTGTGTTTCGCTTACATCACAAAGACGTATATTATCTTTCTAGAGTTAATAATCCGTAAGTGTCCGTCGACACTAAGGTTAGAAATTTGTGTTTATTTATTAATAATTTTTTAAGATAAATTCTCGGAGAATCCTAAGTCAAATTTTGTAAGCGCATACTTGAATTATTCACTTAGTCGTTGGGATAAAAAAATTAAATGGGTTTTTCTAGGATTCAACTTGATAGTTTTGTGCATATTTTTATGTATTGAACGTGAGAAAAAGCAATACACAACGGAATTATGATGCCGAATGAACAAAAATCTGACTAAAAAATAAAAATCCCTTGAAACGATTTACTTACGAATAACGTACGGGGAATAAATAATAGACTAAAATATACTTAAGTATGATACGGCAATTTAAATACGAGAATAAGCTGTTAAGTACTAGAATTACTGGGTGATATACTTAGTACAATATAAAAATCAAGATATTTAAGACCATAAAGGATTTCGAATATACTATTATATAAACGTTAATATTATTTTTTTCAGTTATGATAATAAATTCTTGTATATTTTCCAGAGCCGTGAGAATATAGTGACTATTTCAGTAAAATATTTGGCATAACTAAATATCACCATAGCTTTTCTGTGATCTAATGATATTTAACAAACCCTGCTTTTTGTGACTTTTGGTTCAGTAATTTCAAAAATAAGTAGTAAGGCTGCGCTTTATTTCCACAGTTTGGAGTACATATCTGAAAATGGGTCTCTAAAAATGCTATAAATGTGTACGTACACGGTGTCCCTTAAAAAATGTCGGACAAAGAAAGACGTTATTTGTTGACTGAAAAACTGTTGATTGTCATCAAAATAAAATTTAAAAGGTGACTTTTTTCAGAAAATTTAATATCATATTCATAATTATTTGTCATTTTTTTCATATACACCATACTTGCTCATATCGACGGGTGCCGCTCGGGTTAATAAACGCGAAGCCGCTGTGCAAGATATTGTATATAAAGTAATTTATACGTAGCGAGTATTTCGTTTAATTTATTGGTTAAAGAACATGAAACATAACTAATAAAAACTTAATAAATAACATTACTAGTGTATTCACTCATTTTGTAATTCCGTGGAAATCAATCCATGATTTCCTTGCTGTCTGCCTTTCTTTGTCTGCCTTCCTGTCATAGCAATTTTTATATGAAAAAAATTGATGTAGAAGCTTTGGAATTTAGTGTAGTGACAAAGCTTAATGAGCCTCATTTATTTTAGTATTTAATATTAAAAATAGTCATGTCGTAGCGGTTGTCATTGCAATAATATTTTTTAAAATTTTTAAATAAAATGTGTCATGAAATTCTACAAACATATGGTTGAAGAATTAAAGGTGTATAGCTTAACATTACACAAACGGAAGTTAAAAAGGAAGAACGGTGAATAAAACCTAAACTTCATTCTAAAATATTTGTTCAAGGATATCGCATTCAAGAGGATGTAACGAAAACAAATACTCTCCAACTATTCGTATATAGTTATACCTAGCCATTAGGTATTGATGCATCGAACCTTTTTTTGTATTTTGCTACATACTAATTATTATATTACATGAAAAGGGTTAAAAAAAAAATGTAGTAACTACCGCTATATTGCTCTGATCACTCACGCTAGGCAAATAATGCTACATATTATCAACGAGCATCTGAAAGCATACCTGTCAGGAAAAATAGCGCCCGAGCAGGCTCGGTTTGTGAAGGGGAAAGGCACCCGTGAACAGAGTCTCATTGTTCGTCAGATCAAAGAGAAAGTTCGAGAGTTCAAAAACCAGTCTATATATACTTTGTTGATTTCTAGAAGGCATTTGATTCTGTGAGATCGCCAACTTTGTGCAACAAAACATCTCGTACACCTACTTAAGGAACTTTACGAAGAAGGAACAGGTTCAGTTCGGGCAGACTTTCCGAAAACTTCCATCCCCAAGCAGGGGTCCGCCATGTGTATATAACATCGCCTCTCCTATTCAATACCTACACCGAGCTTGTGATGCGAATCACACTGGAAGACTGGAATGATAGTGTTGTGGTTGGTGACTACAAAATCTCAAACCTGCTTTACGCTGATGACACCACTCTGTTTGAATCAGTTGTTCGTCAGATGGAGAGACTACTTCTTAACATGGAAATCGTAAGTCTAATGTTTTGATTGAAGATTAACTGGAGCAAGACCAAGATGATGATTGTGGACTGCTCCTATAACAACTTGCCAGTGGTGACACAGATTGCGAACTGCAATGTAGTTCAGTCCTCCATGTACCTTGATGCTTTAATCTCAAATAACGGGAACTGCGTAGATGAAGTCAAGACGCGATAGTCAGAACTAACGAGAGAAAGGCAATAGTCAGAACTGCGATGGATAAGCTGAAGAAATTATAGTAAGTAAGTAAGAACACTAGTTTTCTCAATATTTTTATATCCATCCGAGACGTGGACATTGTGAGAGCTGGAAAAGCGAAAAATAGATACCCTAGAGAAGTAGTACTGGACTAAAATGCTGGGAGTGTCATGGACAAAATTTCGTACAGACGTCTCCATACCTCAAGAACTTGGCATCACGCAGCGTCTATTAATATAAGTACAGTATCGAATTTTGAAGTTTTTTGGCAATGTCTCAAAGCAAAACAATAACACCATAGAGCATTTGGTGATCCAGGGAAGGGTGGAAGGAAACAAACCGCATGGAAGATCATCCATACAATGGTCTCATCAATTAAAATCACCAGTTGGAGACCCTTTATATTAATGCACTAAGTTGTCGGACAATAGGTTAAGATAGCAAGAAATTTAGAGGACGGTCATATCAACCATCAATGATGATGTAGTCGTAACATGACCACATATACACTTCTAACATTTCTAACGCGTAACTCATACACAATTTTCGGTCATATAGGCCTATAAGTTTAGAAATTGTAGTTCAAAAATGCTAGATAGACCTAGGGCTATCTTATATTATAATTTCGATATTTTATCGCAAACATGTCGAACGTCCAATAAATCTGCTGGCTACACATTTATTTTCTGGAGCCTAATCCTATGTTGCGAGTAATGTAAATTTGTATAGTTTAATCGGTGCGGAGAGGATCGCTATTGGTTAAAAGCCAATTAGTTACTAATGCTAAGCGACTCTCAAGTACTGGCGTTATTCGATTTATTTTCAATACTGAGCGGTAGACATTAAACTATATTATCGAATTAAAGATATGTCTCAAAAGATGAAAAAAATATTAGCGTATATTTGGAGTAAATACCCGGATAAGCCCCTGATTGATATCTCCAACTTAGAGAAAGTGTCAATTCGTTATAGATAAGCCTCTGATTGATTTCTCTAACTTAGAGAAAGTGTCAAATCGTTATAGATAAGCCTCTGATTGATTTCTCCAACTTAGAGAAAGTGTCAAATCGTTATAGATAAGCCTCTGATTGATTTCTCCAACTTAGAGAAAGTGTCATATCATTATAGATAAGCCTCTTATTGATTTCTCCAACTTAGAGAAAGTGTCAAATCGTTATAGATAAGAATCTGATTGATTTCTCCAACTTAGGGAAAGTGTCAAATCGTTATAGATAAGCCTCTGATTGATTTCTCCAACTCAGAGAAAATGTCAAATCATTATAGATAAGCCTCTGATTGATTTCTCCAACTTAGAGAAAGTGTCAAATCGTTATAGATAAGCCTCTGATTGATTTCTCCAACTTAGAGAAAGTGTCAAATCGTTATAGATAAGCCTCTGATTGATTTCTCCAACTTAAAGAAAGTGTCAAATCGTTATAGATAAGCCTCTGATTGATTTCTCCAACTTAGAGAAAGTGTCAAATCTTTATAGATAAGAATCTGATTGATTTCTCCAACTTAGAGAAAGTGTCAAATCGTTATAGATAAGCCTCTGATTGATTTCTCTAACTTATAGAAAGTGTCAAATCGTTATAGATAAGCCTCTGATTGATTTCTCCAACTTAGAGAAAGTGTCAAATCGTTATAGATAAGCCTCTGATTGATTTCTCCAACTTAGAGAAAATGTCAAATCGTTATAGATAAGCCTCTGATTGATTTCTCCAACTTAGAGAAAGTGTCAAATCGTTATAGATAAGCCTCTGATTGATTTCTCTAACTTAGAGAAAGTGTCAAATCGTTATAGATAAACCTCTGATTGATTTCTCCAACTTAGAGAAAGTGTCAAGTCGTTACAGATAAGCCTCTGATTGATTTCTCCAACTTAGAGAAAGTGTCAAATCGTTATAGATAAGCCTCTGATTGATTTCTCCAACTTAGAGAAAGTGTCAAATCGTTATAGATAAGCCTCTGATTTATTTCTCTAACTTAGAGAAAGTGTTAAATCGTAATGCATAATCAGCATGAAATTAATGTCAGTTATATTGTGGAGAATATTCGGACTCTGTAGTAATCTTAAGTACTTAGTAACAGTTTCAGCATTTGTCGAGCCATAAAGAGTAGCGTCGTCAGTAGCACGACTGGTTTTTTGGGCAAAACGGCTAAAAGTTTTCTTTTTTGTTTGCTTAAAATAATTGAAAATATACATAATTCAAACGTATAAGTTTGAACGTATAAGTTTGGACGTTTAAATAGGTTTGAGTAAAATAGGAAGGTATATAGTCCAACTTATTTACCCAAAATTAAAAAAAACCTGTTTTTTAACCTATTTTCTAGATAATATTTAAAAAAATTGCAATCTAAAGTAAGGTACTGTCCGCATCAGCTCCCTTTCTACATCGTTGCGGAATTCTCTGAATTCTAATGCTATCAGTACTTAATGGGTTTTTACTTGACTAAAGTTTAAGCATGCTTTGTCCTAGAGTACGGCCAAAATGTAAATGATTAATTTATTATGGTTATTTCAAGTTTGAGAATTGCGTTTTAAGTTAGTGTATATCATAAATTAATTAAGTGAGATTTTATGCCTAAAGCTAACAAATTATTTAAATATCCTATCATATATATGTATTTAAAATATGTGTACAAGAGTAGATTAAAAAAATTTGACAAAAAGAGATAAAATAAAATTTTTTAAAATTTTAATTTATTTATGTTATAAATACATTTCTCATATATCCTATACGTATTTAATAATTGTATTATAAATACATTTCTCATATATCCTATACGTATTTAAAATATGTGTATAAGTGTAGATTAAAAAAATTTGAACATATGACCAAAAAAATAAAATTTAAAATTTTTTTTATTTATTTGTGTTATAAATACATTTCTCATATATCCTATACGTATTTAATATTTGCAAACTGTCCGACTTTGATAGTCACCATTAACCCATTTTCGTTCTCAAGTCTTCTTCCTCTTAAAATTTTCTTCCATTATCTGAACAAAAATAATCACCAAGAGTGAGATTCGAGTGGGTAAACAATTTATTTGGTGACATGCGATACAGTACATCTTGCACGTCGGATACCTTACAAATTTTGTCAATTTAAGGAGTTAGCCTTTTTTCTATTACTTCCCTTAAGATACCTTTGTTATAACCTACATTTATTGGCGGATAATAAGTTATAATAATTTTAACTAGATTCCAAAAACAGTGGCTGTTGAAGTGGAAGGCAACATTTCAACTTTGAATGCCTTCAGCGGGTTTTTGTCTTTTTGATCCATTTTGTGCACTGCTGTTTTGATTTTAGAACATATCGGTGTCTCAAAATCATCCAGGGTAAGTTTTAAGATTTGACATTTCTGACCAAATCATAAAAACATTTTTCACGTACAAGTGACTACACCAAAGTATCTCCAACTTATTCCTCGATTATGTACAGTTCAGTAACTATTTGTCTTATCTTTATACGGTTAGTTAGTACCAATTTTTTGACTTTTCATCGGTTACAGCGTGTTTGGCTGTTCTAAGCAAGTGTCAGCTTTTAACAATTCTCTGCTGAAAAAGCAGATTCCGATGTTTTACAATATAAAATATTAAGTCACATTCATTATAAATTGGAAATATTTTTCAAACATTACCTTGGGCGTTTTCCTTTTTTTGCAAGAAATTTTGTTACAGCCCAATTCTCCAAATTCTTTAATAGTAGCGATGACTCAACAATGGTTATTTATATGGTATAATAGTAGAAATAATGGTTATGTATATGGTATAAATACTGTAAGTGTAATGAATAACATTTAAATTTCCATATGTACTAATTATAAGTCCATCTACAAGGAAATATGAGATGAAGTATTTATCATGACTACTTATGATAAATACTATCATGAGTATCTTAGGCTCAAAATTTTCAGATTCGTGTCTACAAGACGTAAAATAATCATAGAATTATTAAATTCGCTTAAAATTGTGTCCTGTAAGATAGAAATAAATAAGGTATAAGACCTTCTTGAATATCGAAATAATAGGGAAGTTTACAGTATTAATTTAATTAACACTACGTAATCGCATTCATTACCGAAATAATGTAAGATTAGCTTTTGTACGCATAATTATTCTCGTGAATATCAGACTTAAAAAAAATCTAAAATAAACTGTAATTTTTAGCGCAAGCTTCAACATAAAACAACATAAATGACTTAAGTTTTGCCTATTATATTTTTTATTATGGAAATATTAAACCGTAAAATTATCTATGGTCAAATTACATAAATATAGTTTAAAAAATAAAAGTGTTGATTATATTATAAATTCTAAAATTCCCATTAACCATTTATTAGAAAGTAATGAATGAATATATTTGGCGTTAATTTTGTAGAAATTCATTATTCACAATTAAATAAAACTACGTGATGTAGTATTATTTCTACTTTCTTTAAGTTCTTTACCACGATCTACGTTTCGTTGTATCACTACATCTTCAGGCGGGCTATTAGCAAAGATTGCCAATCTTTGGATTTGGAAAATTTACATTTTGGAAAAATTTATTTGTATTCTTGTTTTTAGATACAAGGAAACCACCGTTTGAAACCACAGTTCAAAGAGCAAAAACATTTTTGTTGCGCCAATATTACACGTTCAACTTCAAAAATTATTTTTAGGTCAAAAAACTCATGTTTTGAGAACGATTATAGACATAAAATATTAACTAAATTTAATAATGACAGAGCTGTGATAAAAAATATAACAAATGTCGGGGTAAACTGCACAAAGTAAGCGAGATAAACAGGATTGTTGATTAATCATCCCGAGTCCTCCAGCCACACCCAACGATTCGACGAACGATATCATTTAGTGAAGAGTGGAAGCGTGGAGTGATCTTCAGTTCACTGAGGGAGCATCATGCGAGGTTCAGTCTGGTGGTTCAGCCGGTCGGAATCTTTAACTGAAAAAAATAATTCCACTAGGGTAAAATGGGAGGCCATAGCAAGTATTAAATATATAATTATGAAAAATTTGTTCTTTGGCTGATATCTCATTGCACAGCCTTAAAACATATCTGTAATTACTAATAATATTAGTCTTTTATTACACATTTTTAAACTACTAGGGCTGTAAAATTAGAATTTTATGATCCGAACGTCTAATAACATTTTCTTTATTCGTATGTATTAGGATGATTTATGAATCTTTGTGGAATTATTATAAGCTTTGTGAAATTTAAGTATTTAAAATAGGATTGAAGGTTCTCCCAAAATATTTAAATAACAGTTTAATGGTATATTTAAAATTAATGCGGCTAAATTAAATATAAAATAGTCACTTTAATTTAGTCCCTTTTAAAAGCACGGTCAAAAACATATTAAATCATTTTAATCAGTAATGGGTTTAGGCTTCTTTGTATTGCAAAGAAAATGGTAATTACGTCGTGACTTAATAAGGAAAAACTGAGTATCTTGATATAAACTTGATATAAGCATTATTAAAATCATTAACTACAACATTAAAGTTAATAACCAGAGCACTAATAATTTATAGATAGGAAACGCATCCACTGCGAATCGATTTGCCCGAAGTGCACTTTAATAAGATCTCGAGGAAAATAAAATCATATGACCCTTGCATTTAATTTTATGACATTTAAACAGAACCAAATATGAAATAACCTATTATGTATAATATAAATACATTCATATCAAAACTTATACTTAAAACATTTTTTAAAACACCACCGATTGAAGTTCCCAGGGAAAAATTACATTTAATTTTTACTCATAATAAATTTTAAGCGACCTACGACCGCTTTATTTTATTACATACTTTCTATGAACATAAGAGGATTACATTTGATGAACGCGTTACGATAATCACGGAAAGGATTACAATTAGATAAGAGTTAGGGCAGCCCATGTCCATTGCTTGTGACCCGCATAATCCGGGGAGATTAAGGGGCACTGTATTCGATTGTCCATGTTCATTTAAGTATAGGGCCAAGTGGAAGAAGGAGTACTTTTAATGGCCAGCTTAGGTTAAGTTCAAAAAATATATATTTTTACTTGTTAATACATATTTTGTAAGGCACTAAATAAATTCGAGCCTTGCATATTGTAAAATAAGTTTAATGCAAAGGTTTGGTATTTAGAAGGGACAAATAGGGATGGGGATAAGAAGAAAGGGGATGAAAACGTAATATCTATATTATTAAATTTTGGCTGTAATCTAAATTACTGTAATTAGTTATCACCAGACTCCTAAATCGGTATCAACATGAATAATTAAAATAAAAATCGACGGTATAAGAATCACGTAAGCTGCAAAGAAAAAATTTTTTCATTTAAAATGTAGTCACCATCGTAGGTATTTGTAAATATAAGGTATTAAAAAATATGAGCATAACAAAGCAAAAGATACTTAAATCTGAATGACACAAAAAAGTGGCATGGCTTCAAAAAATGGAGGCAGACATCAGAGAGCAAAATTTGAGAGGTAAGGAGCATTCACTCAGTTGTCAAGTTAGAACTTTAAAAGGTTTGGGTTTCTCAGACTCGAACCCAATTCAATTACAGAATTAAGTTTTAGAAAAAGTATAAATGTTATCTTGGATGTGAAAGATAGCGATGACAAGTAAATTAGTGGTTATAATATTTCTGACTATTGCAGAAAGGTTAAATTTTAATATTGAATATATTTGGCGTAAATTTGTAGAAATTCGTTATTGACAATTAAATGAAACGACGTGATGTAGTATTATTTCTACTTTCTTTAAGTTCTTTACCACGACCTAAGTTTCGTTGTATTACAACATCTTCAGGTGGGCTATTAGCATAGATTTTTGCTAATAGCCCACCTGAAGATGTAGTAATATAACGAAACCTAGATCGTGGTAAAGAACTTCAAGAAAGTAGAAATAATACCACATCACGTAGTTTCATTTAATTGTTAAACTTTAATCCTAAATTTCAAAGCATTATTTTAGTTTATAGAAAATCGGTAAATTATTAATTAATCGGTAAATTGACTATCATAATAGCAGTGTTTTTGTTGTTTTTTTTATATATTAAACCATAAACAAGTACAATAGCTTCTCCGCAGATATACTAAAACCAAGAACCGTAAATCGGTTACTGAGTATCTGAATACTATATTCTCATCATGTAAGACTATTTTTGAATAAATAGAAAAATAATTTTTTTTCATTTTTACACAGCTAAACAATAATAGGAAATACACATAATTAGTGATGCTTGAGTCTACCAAATATTTCAACTAAAATGTATATGTGCCCATTATAATTATTCTGACAATGCCACATTTACATATAGGAAATACCGAGAGTTGCAAAAAAATTAAAACATTCCAGCTCTCTGAAAATTCAACTCGCTAGGAAAAATTACTGGCGCTCTAGTAACATATTTTTCTTATTTTGATTACATACTTTTATAGCTTTTATTCATTTAATTTCGGGACAATTTTTGGTGACGTGGATGGAGCATGTGCGATGCAATAAGAAGACTATTTGTTATTTCTCTACTATGTTAGTTTTGAAAATTTAGGCACTTTCATTGCAATCCCTTCTTAGTGCATTTTGTATGTCACTCCGTTGTATTACCGGGGAAGACGTATAACAACGTTAAGGGTCCGACTGAGAGCGAGTCTGGCTTGCATATCGAAGGATAAATTCCTCGTGTGAAGTGAAATCACTTTTTTATCAGAAGTGATCCCTAATATGGACGGTCTAGTGGAATAAATATTAATTATATGTAATATTAACTCATTAAAATAAGAAAGAAGGATATACACATGATTGTGGATATTTCAAAAACTTGTGACATCTAGAATTATTGTTAAAGGTATTCAAAACATTTGTGTAAGATTCTATAAGAACTGTTTTTGTTTTTCCATATTATACAGAATATCTTTGAATATATATCACTTAATGTTATGAAAATATTTTAAGACCGTGATCATTGTCCCTTTTAAGTGATACTCAACATTTTATATATCATATGAAATGTTTTTCCGAGCGTTTTAATTTTTCCCAGCCATCCATTTCCATATAAATACTTTTGAATATCAGCACCAGATGGATGCGATTTAATATGTTTTATTATTTGCCAAATATCAAGTTTATATATCAAGCGGATTCTCAGGAAAATGATTGTGACTAATGGGCAGATAAACCCTAATATATATTGTACGGGTTCCAATTTTTATTTTTAAATACGGAATAGTAAAAATTAGGGAATTCATTTGATTCAATAAACGTATTTCATTATATTATTCAATAAACGTATTTCGTTAGTGTTGATTACCATAACTTATCGTGAAGAAAGGGTAACGGAATAAATCAAAGAAATAAATTAGAGAAGACACTGTCTTAAATTAGTCATGCGTGATCGTTACTTATTTACTGTTCAGACAACTCTTCCTGAGTTACAATCACCAATCACGTACTTAACAATAAGTTTCTGCAAACCCTAAGAGTTTAGCGAGATAAATCTATTACATCATCATCCAGCCGAGATCAATGTGAGGGACAGCGCCTCCGAGAGCTGCACACAATTTAACCAGCAAACAGTTCGGATTCCACAAAGTCTCTCGAGCGGCCACGCGTCACGTGCGGCCTAAACCCTTTCGCCGCTCGCACTGTGTCTTAGTATTGATCACGTAACTCTGTTTAATAAACAAGCCATTTCTCTGATTAAGTTATGAGTTGGAATAGCTGAAATATCGCCGATAAGGAGGTAAATAAAATAAAAAATATGCATGTCACGGTTGCGTATAAAGCTTAAGCTGAGTTTAAGTGTATGTATGTTACATATATTTGTCAACGTTGTCATGCAATCAAAATTTACAAGAATGAATACATTTCTACTCATAAATGCTTTAATGCCCTTGAAGTGTCGGTTGTCGTTAAGACCACCGACATCCGAGTATCGCAGTCCATTTTTTTCTTAATTTTCCTGCACTTATTTTCCTTCATTTTATTCTTTAGTTATTTCTATTAATATTATTTGAGCAAAATAATGGACCCTAATTACATATTTAAAACTATCACCGTCTAATTTTTGATAGACTTCTAGAGGATATAAAAAAAATGTTTGAGAAAATTTTCAAGAAAACATCAAGAAGTCTTTGCTTCATATTTTCTTTCCACAGTTTCTGAACTATATATCATATATAGAACTAGAATAGCATCTAGCGTACAGGAAAATGCATTTACACATATACTCATAGGTGTGGCGTGCAGCTAGCCACATGCAATTACTTTTACATTACTCTGCCGTGGTAAATATATACCGTCGTTTATAGGTATTGCAATGTTCAGAATTTACTTTTTGTTACGTCATTTAATGCCATCACCTATATTCTTTGGAATGACGACATTAAATGGTTATTAAGCCCTCAACCTTGCAGGGGTTAAGGAACTTGAATATTTTTAAAAAGTGAATTAGTTCCAGGTAAATCGTGAGGTGTTCCGTAATTCATTCATACATAATTATGTAGTTTTATACTACTAATTATTTATTACAACTACTTATTTATTATTACATGTAGCCGCACTGTAAATACCCACCTATATTTTCACGACATCTCCCATTAAAATGTGATGATCAGCAACGAATACTGAATTTCACTAATACGGTACTCCATAATATTCTACCTTACTCAGCTGAGATAGACATTTTGGAAAGATTCCTCGAATAAAGGTTGGAAAAAATCCGAATTTAGAATTAGAATAGATTTCTTGAATTAGTTTATTCAAACTTTTATTGCAAGTGCTATCAAATAGTAGAGCTCATTTTTAAATTGGAAAACCACCAAGAAACTGATTACCTTGGAGTAAATGTTTGAAAGAGCAACGAAAAAATAGTTCATTTATAATTGGTTGCATGCATGCGATTAGGAAAATTTTTTTGTTTTATTTTTCTCTTATATACTGTTTATAAATTATTACCATCATCGAAATCCATCTTGTAGATTTTGTGTAATACCTGTACAAATTAACATACAGACACTTTTTTTAAATATTATTGAAGTACAGAGAGAAAGATATTTTGGTGTTTCTTTTGGTACCTTGTACGCAAATTCTGTGCTTATATTAAAGTTATTGGAATCATTGCGTAGGAACAATGCTTCTCGCAGCGCATGTTAATCTATTTTTATGTAGGAGGAAGGAATAAATAAGTACTGCAGTATTTTTTGTGCCAGAAGCATAAATCACCACCAAACCGTCATTGGTCTATGGATTTGGTCATAGTGGGACTCCTAAATATTAAAGTCAAATCATTGTTTGTTAACTGCAACATATTTGTCATATAACAGCATCGTCAAATACATTAGTATAAGTTACAAATTCCAATGAAAGTAAGTTTACTAGCTCTTGAATTTTAGAATTTTAAATTTAATTATCCATTTTGCTATTTCACAAGGGATCCAGCCACAAATTTGCTGCAGAAACTGACGTGTAGGGAAAAACTAATTAAATTCACGATAAAGCGAAAACATTTCAAAAATACGCTGCGGAAACATTGGAATATTTCAAAAATATTTTAGCGTTTCTTTTGATATCCTGTACGCAAATTCTATGCTTATACTAAAGTTATTGGAATCATTGCGTAGGAACAATCTTTTTTAATCCTGCTAAAAAAATAGCATGACTATGCACTTCTTACAGTGCAAGTTAATCGATTTTTAAGTGGGAGGAAGGAATAAATAAGTACTACAGGATTTTTTGTGTTAGAGGCATAAAGCACCACCAAACCGTCATTGGATTTGGTCACAGCGGGATTTCTAAATATTATAGTCAAATCGTTGGTTTTAAACTGTAACATATATATTATATAACAGCATCATAAATTATATTAGTATAATTTACAATTTCCAGAAGTAAGTTTGCTAATGAATCTGCACTACAATTTTATTTTTCTCTGATCAAAGCCCAAGATTGCTGATTCACAAATATATTCCACTTTTTAGTTAAACAAATATTAACCTTTATTAAAATTTTAACTTTTTATTATGCGTTGTTTACTTAGCCTAATTATTAACCGACTTCAAAAAGGAGGAGGTTCACAATTTCACTGTATTTTTTGTGTACGTTATCCCCTATTTCTTTGTATAATTCTTTTTTCATTTGGAAGAGCATACTCCCATTATTGTGCCGTGAAAATTAGTCCAAATCTGACAGTCGAAATTAAAAATATGCTATAGAACTCCTCCATGATGAACAACACAGGTGTCGAAATCGAATCCTAATAATGACATAAATCTAATGGGTATCTACGTCTAATGATAGTACGTTCTATACATACAATCATTAGACATAAAAGAAAAAAAAAAAAAATATATATATATATATATATATATATATATATAAAATATAGATAAACACAGGCTTTAAGCTTTAACTTTAACGTTGCAACCCGTTGAACAGGGAATGTCATTTATGTTTTTATGTATTCATGAATGTATGTATATGTGTACACATGATTGTATGTATGCAGATGCATATGAATGTATTTAACTTAACTAAAACGCAGCAAATGGATATTCTAGTATCAAAAATTGAGATAATATTGATATTGAATTCGTCGCAACCTCGTAACTTCCTGAACAACATAGGATATCATAGGTACTAAAAATAGAAAAATAAAACTTTTTTAAAAAGAAAAATAGAATAATAAATAAAATAATACTTTAAATAACCAGTGTATTCAGAAGCACACTGAAAAGTGTAAAAAAATAGAAATGATTTCTATTTTCTTCTCTAATATCTTAAAATTTACCACCTACAGATATTATCATACAACGAACCCTAGGTCGTGGTTAATAATTTTAAATAAATTAGATATAATACTAATCATCTAGTACTTGTGAATAAAAATATTAGGTGATATTGAATTTCTACAAACTTGACGTCAAATATATTCAAAATTTAAATAGATAAATTGGAATATAACAACCGTTATCAAAATAGGAAGCCAAAGTTAATTGTATAATTCTGTCTGATCGATTAAACTTTTATTTAATCGATCCAAACTACTAACTTAATAAGAAATATATTTTATAATCTATATCCTGATTTATATACATTGAATCTTGCTTTGAATTAAAATTAGTCTTTAAGCAAACAGTTTCCTTAATTTATTTTCAATTTTTAATTAAGACGAATTATATATTGTAGGTCATCCAAGATTTAAATAAAAGTGTTTCATTAAAACTTGTCGTAGAAGCCGAGTTCTGGTCCATAAAACTAACCCTTTCTTTTATTTTGCAAGAAATCTATGTAAAGCACAACGCCATAAAGAAGTTCCTATTTGTTATAAGTTTGAAACTGATCGAAAGAACCAACATTCCTGAATAGCCATGATGCTCATAGTAGATGTCGAAAACCTATTGATGAAGATAGAAAGAAAGGTTAAACAAAATTTTACTCTTTGGTATGGCTATGTGTTGCAAAAATTTGTTACACTTGTTTACACGTGCCTGGACCCTAAATTGCGTAGTCCAACACAGTATTATTGACATTAATAATTTAGTTGTAAAATGAG
Source organism: Druceiella hillmani (assembly GCA_039881145.1). NCBI lineage: Eukaryota > Metazoa > Arthropoda > Insecta > Lepidoptera > Hepialidae > Druceiella > Druceiella hillmani. The sequence continues at coordinate 27,310,169 of JAYKKI010000025.1, forward strand.
AAAACAGTCAGACCGTAGTCAGATTAAAATTTTTGTATTTCGTAATATTATTGCAGATTTGTATCCCAAAGTTCGTGCTCATTAGAAGTGTAAATATGTTTTTACACATATTATTTTTTCGTGTATTTTTTACATTACCGGGTATTTCTAAGAAAGTTTTTTTGGATTTTTAAGATCAATAATTTCTGTTGAAAAAAAAATTGTATAGAGGAATGTCAGTGACAAATTTTTAAAAATATTTCATAACATCATGAATAGCGCTTTGTATTTCGAGCAAGCATTTTGCAAGCTTGAAATGAACGTTAATGTTACAATATTTTGTTGAATATTTCAATAATATTAGAGGTTATCTTTAGTCACAACTATTCTGAATGCCATGTGGTTATGTCAAACAGTTCAAATAATATAAACCTATAAAAAGTCGTAAGTCCGAAATGGAAAATAATCGGAACTTCTTATAAGCATTCTGTTTTCTTGTTGAAGTTGAAAATATTATAAATGAATGCAAGTACATAGGAAGAGATTGAAAAGCAAATAGCAAATAACATATTATGGCTACATAATTTACGGAAATGTATTGCAAATTCATTGACACGTACCCAGGTTGTCGTTTTTGAAGTCTCTATTCATTTCGTCGCACAGCCATTGCTCTAAAATCTCTACAAAATTTCAATCCCTTGATAATACCTTTCGCTTCCTATTTCGATTAATTTTAAGTTCCCGGTTGAACAGTCTAAAAACATAACACCAAGTATTCACCGCCAACTGCCAACTCACGAGACAAAATGCAGAAGCTACTAAGAAGCTATTAAAAGAGACAGGTATGCAACACGAAAACTTACGAAGACACCACGGTCGTTTAAATTGGCTTCTTTTGGGAGACACCCACTTTCCAATTTAAGAATTAAGTCACAAACATCAAAAACCATCGTTTCGAGGTAATAGACATTCATGCAAAACGAACCACCGCTAATAATTAGTTTATTACTCCATTACACACGCCACATATATGCAAAATTTTATAAGGTTTAGTTACTTAATTGGAGAGTTATTGAGTAACAAATAAATGAAAAGACTACTATATTTACAATATTTGTAGTTAAATTCTCCTATCGCGTAAAAATAATGAAACTTAATAAAATTAAGAAACTTGGCACTGATTTCCTTCTTGATTACAGAGTTATTGAGTAAAAAACAAACAACTTTCACATACACCATATCAGAATTAAATGTTTATATACAGTGCACAAGAATATAGAAATACAGGAGTATAAACAATTTAGTCGTGAGTAGTTTTAACGGGAAAGTTAATGAATAACTAATAAGTAACCAAAAATATTAGTCCCTCTTTCAGCAAATTAATATAGAACTGTGATAGAATTTTACATCATTTATTAATTTTTTCTTCTATTTCACAGAAATACATATGTCGTGGAGATCTTGGGTTTTGAATTTCAAGGTGATTTTACTATAATGTCAGCAATCATGGTCCCAGAAATCAAATTAAAAAATGAATGTGACAGCCATATATGGTGTAATTCTTATATCTTTGATCAAGATGAGTTATGGCACAAAAATATCGTAGAAAGAAATTTAATTTAATTTCCTTGATGAACAAAATTATCCTAATATTTTCAAAATGGTGGTAGTTTCAAAGCAAAACAATCGCCTAAAGTCACCTTATAACCAAAATACACAGATAATGTGTGGTTAAAAAGAACTTTTAAAATACTATAACTTGTGGTTAAGAATTTGCTCTCAACCGCTTCCTGTATAAACCAAAAACACTAAACTCTGTTACAAACTACGAGTATGCGTTCATGTTACTTATGAGAGCTCCATGTAACATAATTTGATTTGATAAATATTAATTTGAGAAATAATACACCTGATTTCGTATTTTAGCCTATTTATCAAAATAATCGTTCTAATTTATTAATTATTAATGTTCATGCCTTCTAATATTGTATAGATATATATGCCATGTAAATTGGATATGTGATTAACGTCGCACAACCAAAAACAACTCTTTATCAAGTTTCCACTAAATATATATATATATATATATATATATATATATATATATATATATATATATATTTAATGAAATTATGTATGAATTTGAATGTAAAACTTATTAACTTTATACTAGAAATTAACTAGATAACCCAGTGTTGCTACTTCTGTTTCACAATTTCCAATTAAAAAAAAATATGAATCTAAGTAATGAAAAAAGTAAATGCAAAATATTTGTCCCTGGTACACTTTTTCTCATTCCACGAAAGGTCCTTTTTCAAGTAGCGTCAGCAATTCAAGATGAGATATTAGAACTAATAGCCCATGCACGGTCTACCACTATTTAATACTATTTATAAGTATCGATATAGCAAGATAAAAAAATCTTTACCAATTGATATACTTCCGAAAACATTTTTTCCCTCTTCATATCAATTACGCATCCTTCATAATATCAAAAAACGCGAAAAAAGTAATATTACGTCGACAACCAATAAACACGCCGGACAGTTTTCTAAAATACAACACTTTCATAACTTTGCTAGGTATATTCGATCTTCTCTTTAATTTATCAGTGAACATCAGATAGGAAAAATATATAAAATATAAAAATTTTAGGATGAAAATGTCTTCCATGAGGTGAAAAGGGTGCAAAGTGATACTTGGCATTTAAAAACGATGGATAAAAGCATAATCTTCTAAGACACAACCAAGCTCAAAGATTCAGGGAAGGAAATTATGATCGCTTGAATAATTCTCAGCCAATACCACCTTCCACATTAAATTTTGAAAGCTTTATTGAAATAGCTCTTATGCTCTTTCACTGCAATAAAAAACCATTTCATGATTTGGGGAATAAATTTAAGTATTATGTTTGACCATAAGTTAAGACTTATGAAGTGGGATTGTGGGTATCTTGGCCTAATTTTAAAAATATGTTTCTTTTTTAGATTTATTTCGGTACCAAATCAATTTATAATGTAACCTTCACCTTCGAATTTGTAGATAAAAATCACTAATAGTCGAGAAGTGTTCACAATAAAGGTAGGTATTTTGAACTGAGGTATATTACAAGGCTGATAAAATAGGATACATAATCATAAATTAACATGTTAAATTTAAATAAAAACTATTAAGTCGCTTTGATTTTTGGAGCAAGGACATCATTATAAACCAAATCTGGTAAGAGTGCATTTAAATCTAGAAGAAACATCGACGAGGACATAATACCGATTTACTAAAATTGTTGTAAGTAATAACTGCTTTTATAATAATAAATAGGATATTTTTGCATGCATACGTGGAATATCATATTTAATTTTTAGGTGATGTGTATTCATTAATAAAAATTTACCTATTTAAACAGAAATTAATTTAAAGATTCTTAATAATTATGCATATAATTATATTATTAGATTCATGTCTGATGTTAATATATTATTTAAAATGTTTTCATATCGGTACTGTCTCATTATTGTCTATATATTTTATAGATAATTTCACAATGTGAATTAAAGGGTCTTATTAAAATATTTCGATCAACTGGCAACGCATTTCTTTTCAAAAATGTTGTTGCAACATTATCCCTACAATAATTATGTTTACATTTTGCGGTTAATTCATTAACAAAAATAATCTTACCTTGCCATAATTTCCCGCTGTTGCTGAATTAATATTCTTCCAGTGTTAAATTAAATAAACCATTAAGAAACTGGAGACCAGGATTGGAGGGTTCATTTTACAATTTTAATTTAGCAACACGGATGAACACAGCCGAGCCTTAATGAATATTAATGTTCTAGTCCTTTATCACCCTGGCTTTCTCAATGTCTTTCTCGCTTGCTCCTTAGAGTCGTCTCAGCTTATTCTTGTTATTTTAAATAAATTATAACTTTTTCTAATTTAAAGTAACAATAGGAAGATACTTTATTTTTTTGGGATTTTCTCAATAAATGTTTTTAAAATTACTATTTAAAATTTCTATCTTTCACCCTTTCTAATTTTTTCCTTCGTACTTCCCTCTTTTCTTGGAGCCGAAAATTGGTGACAGGAATTCTTCAGTCACAAAGAGTAAACTCTTCGAGTTTATTTTCCATGTCGTGTCTTGACGTAGGCAGCAATTTGAATGATTATTTTCTGTTTGGTAAGATGTACTATCACTATTTCTACCTTCCACCCGGTTGGTCTCAAGGCCCCCCTGGGACCTATAACAACCCACCTCATACAAAAAGGGGACCATTAAAGGTCTTCTAATAGTATCCCGTAACTACAGCCTCAGCGCTTCCACTCAACAAGGTTAAAGTCTATTCTTCCTTAAAGAGTTATTTAGTACCTCCATTTTTTCAAGAACCATTTACCGAACGCTTTAAACCACTTAAAGATCAGTCCATTCTCAACTCAGTCTCAGTGAATAAAGATAATGGTAGATCTTTTGTCTGCCAACTTCGCGATTGAAGAGGTCTTAGCCAAAACTTGCAACGCATACGTTGAGCAAATTCTATTCACGTTGGTTAGCACACTGCAATATCAGCACCACCCATCTAACCTGCTGGACCCCGACGCACCACGTAGCCCAAACCGATGGCGCATAGGCCAATATACCCAGATATATTACTAATAGAATGATGAGGCCATTGCGTAGAAGGCTACCCAAGCCCTTTCACCGATATAAAAAGCTCTTTGTACCTGTGGCAAAAAGCTCCGCCGTGAACGCCCAAGTAGGTCACTTGATCCCTCACACCGATTCTAGCGCCAGCCATCACCACATATAGTTTTCTCGCCAGCTTGACCATGAAGAGAACAGCCTCGGACTTTTGTGGAACAAATCTGAGCTTATTTTTAATGTCCCAGTCATGTAACCTGGCCAGGAGGTCCGCCGTCCGATTCGCTAGTTCTCTTCGGCTACCTCCTTCGACCAACAGCAGAGTATCGTCCGCATAGGCGATGATACCGCAACATTTGAAGAGGAATCGCGAGTATACCATCGAACATCACGGTTCATAGAATTGGTCCAAGGACCAAGGCTTAAGGGCAGTCCCTGTCAACATTTTTCAATCCATTGTGCCTGAATCTTGCGAAAAAAGATAACTCGGTTACAGAAGTAGTCCAAAATGATCCAGCGGAGATCCGATGTTACTCTCCGTAACTCGAACGCGGATAGAATAGCTGGCCATCAGACATTATGAAATGCGCCGGAGATGTCTAAGAAAATTCCGAGAATGTCAGGGCACGATTCCACTCAAAACAAGCTGCAGAAATTGCGTTCGATGTAATACTCTGAAGCAGAATCGGTATTGGTTTATTGATCTCGGCGAATGCGATAACTGCACCAACAAGCGTACCCGCTCGCGCAACTTTCCGTAGACCGGAAGGGCGTAATGGGTCTGTAAAACTTTGGATCGCTGGACGATGTGACTCTTCGGTATGACATATGGATAGAGAGAGAGATAAGATAGAAATAAGCGTCCCCACTTTCATATCTCCGGAAAGTGGTCCTCGCGAAGACAGCGGTTGAAGATCGCAAGTATCTCATGTGCCGAAATTTTCCAAATAATCTTAACTATCTTTTTGTCGATTTTACCTATGCCTGGGGTCTTCTTCGCTTGACGTTTTTGGCACTCTCCACATCCTGCGCTACTCCACTGTTTCTAATTGTCCTATTAATTTTGATTCCCAGACTCTAGAGTTTGATCTCCTTCTTCAGAGTGCTGAGTAGTTCTGCGTTGGTCCTCGGGTCTTATTTAATGCGAATGTTAAATTCTCCACAAACAGAGCCAAATGCGTCATAATTTTTTCGGTGTGTATATCTATCGTCTTCTTGGTCCCAACGAGTACCCTAGTCGAAGCCCCTACAATCTCGTTGATTTTGTCAGTTATGTCACGAGTAATATCAATGCGACCTACACAAAGTTGCTCAGCTTGGCTCTTCTTAGCCACTGAAAAATGTGAAGTATATTCCGTCGACTCCTTTATTTTACCATCCGAGTGAAGATTCTCCTCACGGATAACCTCCGCCCTAGTCAAAATTCTGAGCTCTTCTTCAATTGCCTTCCAAGCTCAGTTCATATCCTCAGCTCTATCATGAGACCGACTTAGAACTTCGGTCATTATTTTCTGGAATATGGCCTATTCTGTAACAACCTCTCTGGACGAGATCGGGCTCTCTGACCTAAAACGCTACCTCCCCCCACTGTCCGGGGGAGTCTCCTTCTTCATTCATTATTCTATTAGGTAATTAAGACAGGTATAGATAAGTCTATAATGTAAAATTAAGGTTGCAAAGTAGATTCCAGTTAGGGAAGTAAATTAAGTATAGATAAGTCAATAAGGAATAAAATAGAAATAATAATAAAAATAAAAAAAGGAAAAAGATTTATTAAATTATAATTTGAGTAATGTCACCCTATTAATTAAGTACACACATAACACATACACACAAACGCACACACACGTTCGTGGATATGTATGCGTATATAACCGTGTATATTAAATTAAATTAAATTAGAATAAACGTTTGGTGTGATACCGCCCAAAAACATTTACATTTCATTAAACTAGATACAATATTCTATGCACAGTATAAATACACAAAAAAAGAAAAAAAGATAAAGTGGTATACCTGTCCCAACATTAGAAGTCAAGAACGTCATTACAGTGGGTCGTTAAGAAAATCACTCACCAGATTACGAATATACTAATAGTAAAACAATCGTATTACACAAGCCTCAGATACGTGAAAACTCGCGAATGGCCGGAACGGGAGATTATTCACAATAGTAAAGAAGACCCTAACAAATACGTAAGCAAAGAAAAATTTTGAGAAAAACAGTCAGAAGTATTTTTACAAATTTTTCGTATACAGTACGCACAAGGACACATCCAATCGCGAGGGCTATCGGGAATAAATTGATGTACCCTCAATGAAGTTCCATAAAAATTTGGATAGAATTTTACCATGTAAATTAAGGTGCACTATGGAATTCCTCAATAATTAATAAGACAGTTGCCGTGATCTACTTTTGATGATACAGGTCTAATAAAAAATTATCTAAAGATTAAGAGCTATATAAATCAGTCCTCTGTTTAAAAATTAGTGTACAACGATGGAGCCGGAAAATAATGACAGAAATACTTTAATGGCGAGAAGTAAACTCATTGAGTTTGGATTCGCTTTACTTGTCTTGATCTAGGCAAGAAAGTAATAGATTAATAGATTAAATACATGGGTCAGTATATGCAAGTGCCTACAAAGGCATGAACTAGGTCATATATAGATAGATAAGTATGTCTAAAAAATGCATGGAGTAACTAAATTATTTGCAGGTATGTAAGGAATAAGTATGTTATTTGCAGTAACTAAATTATTTGCAGGTATGTGAGTAACAGATTCATATCTAGAAGAGGTGGAATAATCAGAAAGTTATTAAATTTGCTTAAAATTGTATCCTGTAAGTTATAATATAAATAAAGTATAAGACCTTCTCGAATATCGAAATAATATTAAAGTTTAAAGATATTAATCTAATTTATGTTGCGTAATCGTATTAAGTAGCGAAATTATGTAAGATTATCTTTTGTACGCAATATCATTCGCGTGTATATCAAACTTATATAGAAATCTAAAGTAAATTGTAATTTTTAGTGCAAGCTTCAGTATAAAACAATATACATGACCAAAGTTTTGCCTACTATACTTTTATATTATGAAAGTAACCATATAATTACCTATAATAAATTTACATGTATATTTTTAAAAATAAAAGTGTTAATGATATTATAAATTCTAAAATTCCAATTAAGCATTTAAAAGAAGATAATGAGTTTACAATATACTTTTTCTAGAAAAAAAAACCTTATTTCTATTTATTTATCGTTGTTATTAAAAATATTATTTAGTAATGTATTGGTTTTGCATCGATATTTAAAAATTATCAGTGCTGCAATATTTGCATACATTATCAATGCTTATTATTCAATCTCACACTGCTTTCGAACTTATAAGTTTCACTATTTCGAATTAAATGAAGATAATCTTCATGGTTATATGGTAGTAAGCATTGGATACGCGGCACGTAGCCTTCTGCCTTATTGAAAGCCTTTCCATTGCTAACATAACACGTCCGTTAGGCATAATTTTCTTAAATTATTAAAGCTACGTAATAGGTAGCATATCATTTGGCGGTCATTTTCTGCCACCAAATATTTTTTCTTATTTCGCTGAATTAAGTTTTAAACACTTGAGCAATTTTTGGGAAAACATTTTTATTTAGGGGAAAGGGAAGTAGAAACATATTTCTTGCTTTTATTTTTACTCAATGCACTTTTACCATCGAGTCTGGTTACTGGATGTAGTAATTAAACTTCAGGTTCTGGTTTTTGATTTCCCAGAAAAAGAAAGAAAATATTTTGAGACTTTCATATTGCAATCAAGTGGTGTCAAGCAATTAATATAACTATGCAAATTTTCAAATATGCAGCGCGAGTAGTAGATAGAAAGACGACAAAAAACCTCGTTAAAGAGTTTCTTTTCTCAACAATTTATATATCGTTATATCACTACACAAGTTCCTTTCGACTATTTTACTAGAATAAATTAGTGTATGTTAAAGTGGTGACTGGAAAACTCCATTTCCGTTAATTTTATAAATTAATTGAAAAGTTCATTTATTCGGTTAGATTGATAATGACGATTAGATGAAAGTTTTTTTCTAATTAGTCCGAAATCTAATTTAAATATATTTATTAACTCAAAGAAGGTTCTAAATTATTTCTTCTCTTGAAGGTTTTTCATTAGCTGAAAAGATATCAATTGAAATATAATTATAATGACGACCGTTTCAGCTGAAGAATTTATTTTAATGAGTTATTAATTGTTTGCATTTCTAATAAAGACAGTGTATACACCATAATGTTCACATTTTGTAAAAAAATATTTGTATTCATGTCTTTAGGTTACAAGGAAACTAATGTTTGAAACCATTGTTAAAAAAAAAATATATTATTAGCACCAATTTCTGGAATTATACGTTCAAATTCAAAAATTACTTTTATATCGAAAAAACCATATTTTGAGGAAAATTATAGACATAAAATATTTACTAAATTTTATAACGATAGAGCTATGATAAAAAATACAACAAATGGGATATACTGCACAAATGAGCGAGGTAAACAGGATTGTTGATTAATCATCCCGAATCTTCCAGCCACCCCCAACGATACGACGAACGATATCGTTTAGTGAACGGTTGAGTCGTGGAGTGATCTTCAGTTTATTGAGGGTGCATGACGCGAGGATTAGTCTGATAGTTCAGTCGGTCGGAATATTTAACTGAAAAAAATAATTCCACGAGGGTAAAATGGGAGGCCATAGCAAGTATTAAATATCTAATTATGAAAAATTTGTTCTTTGGCTGATATCTCATTGCACAGCCTTAAACCATATTAGTAATTTCTAATAGTATTAGTCTTTTTCTACACATTTTTCAACTACTGGGGCTGTAAAATTAGAATTTATAATGACATTTTCTTTATTCGTAGGTACTAGGATGTTTTATGAATCTTTGTGGGATTAATATAAGCTGTGTAAAATTTAATTATTTAAAATGGGATTGAAGGTCCTCCCAACATATTTAAATAACAGTTTAATGGTATATTTAAAATTAATACAACTAAATTAAGGATAAAATAGTCACTTTAATTTAGTCTCTTTTGAAAGCACAGTAAAGAACATATTAAATAATTTTAATCAGTAATGGATTTAGGTTTCTTTGGACTGCAAAGAAAATTGTAATTACGTCAAGACCAAATAAGGAAAAATTGAGTGTCTTGGTCTAAACTTGCTATTGGCATTATTAAAATCAATAACTACATTAAAGTTAATAACCAGAGCACTAATAATTTATAGATATGAAACGCATCTCCAGCGAATCGATTCGCCCGAAGTGCACTTTAGTAAGATCTCGAGGAAAATAAAATCATATGACCCTTGCATTTAATTTTATGACATTTAAACAGAACCAAATAAGAAATAACTTACTATGTATAATATAAATACATTTATATAAAAAATTATACCTAAAACATTTTTTTAAACACCACCGGTTGAAGTTCCCAGGGAAAAATTACATTTAATTTCTACTCATAATAAATTTTAAGCGATCTACGACTGCTTTATTATATTACATACGTTCTGTGAACTTAAGATGATTACATTTGATGTTACGATAATCACGGAAAGGATTACAATTAGATGAGAGTTAGGGTAGCCCATATCCATTGCTTGTGACCAGCATAATCCGGGGAGATTAAGGCGCACTGTATTCGATTGTCCATGTTAATTTAAGTATAGGGCCAAGTGGAGGAAGAAGTACTTTTAATGGACAGCTTAGGATGAGTGCAAGTATTATACATTTTTACTAGTTAATACATATCTTGTAAGGCACTAAATAAATTTGAACCTTGCATATTGTAAAATGCAAAGAGATGGCATTTAGAAGAGGAAAATAGGGATGAGGATAAGAAGAAAGGGGATGAAAACGTAATAACTATATTATTACATTTCGGCTGTAATCTAAGTCACTGAAATTAGCTATAACCAGGCTTCTAAATCGGTATCAACCAGAATAACTAAAACACAAATCGACGGTATAAAAATCACATAACCTACAATGAAAAAACATTTTTCTTTTAAAATGTAGTCACCATCTTATGTAGGGATTTATAAGATAGCAAAAAAACAATTTTATAAAATATGAACATAACAAAGCAAAAGAAACTTATTTCTGAATGATACAAAAAAGTGGCATGGCTTCAAAAAATGGAGGCAGACATCAGACAGCAAAACTTGAGAGGTAGCGAGCATTAATATTCATTACCACTCGGCTGCCTCTCAGTTAGTTGTCAAATTAAAACTTTAAAAGGTTTGGACTTCCAGACTCGGGCCCAATTCAATTGCAGAATCAAGTTTCATAAAAAGTATAAAAGTTATCTTGGATGTGTAAGATAGAGATGACAAGTAGCGATGATAAGTATTGATTATAATATTTCAGAAAGATCAAACTTTAATCCTAAATTCCCAGCATTACTTTAGTTTATAATAAATCAGTCAAGTATTAATTTCACTATCATTATATCAGTATTTTTGATGTTTATTTATGTATTAAACCTTCGGTATACCTAAACCAAGTACCGTAGCTTCGCTGTCGGTAATATATATGATGATTAGCGATTTTGATTTTTAATTTTTTGAAGGTATTGTAAAACTTATGGTCTGGTCTAGCAAGTGTATGGATTTTACGTGTAATTATGTAGTTATTACGTTCATAGGTGTTGGTACGGCACAATTAAAACTAATTACACCATTGTTAAAATTGAGTTTCTGTAGATAACATTATAACTGAAGAATAAAAGATAAAAATAAATAATATTATATAGGCATAGAAATATATATATATATATATATATATATATATATATATATATATATATATATATATATATATATATATATATATATATAAATATATAACAAAAATAATCTTTTCTCATCGATAGCATTCTTTTTTCATGTAGCCATTTATTTATTCATAGTGATCATATTTGTATTTATTAAATGGCTCAAAGTAGTCAATCTCTTTTGCTCATCTTCGAAATTAAAAATTTTAAAATATTCTCGCTCTGTAAATAAAGCGTTACAAACTGAATAAAGATACAGCGTTATGTTTATACCTCAGCGAAACTCAAAGGAAGATACGTTTTTGATCAATGGCTATATTTAAATATATATCCCTAATTTTATCCATCGAACTTCAACAGCTGGATTGATTTTGATAAATCTAAAATAAAATTTTATTATTCCTTACGTATTGAGACAACATGGCGTCGTGAGGAATGTTTTCCTGAATTTCAAGAAAGTAAAAGTAGGGATTTTCAGACACTATATTTTCAGGCGAAGACAAATTTAAATACATTTACTTTTTGAATGTGCTGTCAATTTAAAGAGCTCAATTTACTCCTACATTGTAAATGTACAAATAATGCTAGTCTTAAATATAATGGCACAATACATAATTTTATATTAAAGCTTTTCGATTTTATTACTGTAGAGTTGCGACATAAAATTTATGTTATAATGTATATTTTAGACCCGTTTTAAATTTTTCCTGAAAAAGTGTATTTTACATTGGATCAAAGCGTTTTTTTGCCCTAATGCGACTTTTTTAGTTGTTGTTTTTTAGTTTTTTTCTTCTAATGTATACGATAAATGCATGTCCTTAATTCGACTTTATATTTCGTATTATTCATTTCAAATATATCTGAATAATTCTTGCAGTATTTTATTTTCTTTGGTCCACATACATTATCTGTGAATGAGTTGGACAGGTGTAAAACTTTTAAAACAGGGGTATGTGTAATGAATACCACATATGTATTACGTAATTAGTACCACTATATGAAATAAATATCACTTCGTAAACAGTTGTATGTATAATAAATATCATATATGTAATTAATACAACTGTAGGAAATAAATGCTATTTTCAAAACAGTAGTATGTGTAATAAGTATCGTGGAACGCGTAAACGAAATTTCATTAAATTCCGTTGGGTAATTTAGCCGTCTAGACTTAACAGAGGTTCTCATTTCTGTATTTATGATATTAGTGTGATAATTGAGTGAAATTATAAGATACCTGTTTTTTACTTAAAAAAAATTATGATTTTATGGAATTAATTTTTTTTAATATATTTAATTTTCAAGTTAATTACTAGTGCACGCCAAATTTGTTTGTAGTATACTAATTAATTATACAATAGTAGTAAAAACTAAAGAAAGGATAAAGTAAATTTAAAAAAAGATTATTTATTTAAAAACTAAGATAGGTGTACAAATTAGCAAACGATTTTGCTATTTCTTCTTTTCTAAAAGTTTCTTTTGACAAATTCTGATAATTGATGGACCCATTGATTTTTTAAGCTTGAGGATGACTGTAAACATTTTCTTTTACGTAACACTATCAAATAATTAACAGAGATAAAAGTTGAATATATTTGGCGTTAAATTTGTAGAAATTCATTATTCACAATTAAATGAAACTACGTGATGTAGTATTATTTCTACTATCTTTAATTTCTTTAATATCCCACCTGAAGATGTTGTAATACAACGAAACCTAGGTCGTGGTAAAGAAATTAAAGATAGTAGAAATAATACTACATCACGTAGTTTCATTTAATTGAGACATAAAAGTATTAGAAAATGCAGTGTAAGCACTTCAGAAAATAGAAAAATATTAAAATGAAAACGGCACCAATTTCAGTGTATGAAATTTTCTCATTAGTTGACAATAGCTTTCATGAAGACTTTTCAAGAGCCGTTTAAAGCGCCAATCAAGGTCTATGATGAGAAGAATTCAATGCCGTGGTACTTAAAATGTGTAAATCGACTTATATTCATGCATAAATTAAATTTGAGTCAGAATAAAAATGGGAGTATTCCCTTTCAAATGAGATATTAGTATGCATGAAAAGATTATTCAATACATACCGTCTATCTATGTATTCATTTTATATCATCGCGATATTGAGTACTGTAGATGTGGAAACCGTGTTCGTGACAAAGTGGAGAAAAAATTAATTTATCGTTATAAATGTGAATGATAGACGTTTCTAAATGTAAGTCCGAGATATTTCCGTTCGACCAACTGACCAAATCGAGATGGTCATGTGGCATGATGGCAAGGGAAAAATTTTGATACTAACATCATTTAAATGAGGATGTCAAGGGAAATACTTATTATTATATATAATGAAACGCGGTATTCGGTTTTTAAATCGACTGACATTTATCCTTTATTATATCCATAAGTTAATATACAGTTTTAATAGATGGCACTACTTGTTATCTGGATATACATAATAGTCAGCAGATGGCGTAATTTGTTATCTTTATTTTAATACATTAACAATATAGAATGGTATTTGACGTAGAAGAAAATTAATTACATGGATTTTATCACTTAAGTTCAGTCCAACAATATTATTTGTACTTATATCTTATGACTTTTTAACACTCCTTTACAACAATATTTCGACTTGCATCGATCTATATACGTAAAGAAACCTGGCATATCAGTTTTCACCGACTTCTAAATAATGAATCAATTTGAAACTTTGCACACTTATGCAATTCTGATAACAATAAAATAATATGGAATATACCATCGAGCTGATATGATAATGGAGAATAGAGGTAGTCGTAGGTACTTCTCAATGGCTTAAAGTAAATTCATTGTGTTTGTTTATATTTTGGTTACACGATATAACTTGCAGGATATGATTATTGAGGAGTGGGTGATCATGACAACTTCTCAATGACTAATAATAAATCCATCGATACATGGATATACCATCGAGCTGATATGATAATGGAGGAGAGAGGTAATCATAAACACTTCTCAATGAATTAAAGTAAACGAGTTTGACTTCATTTAACTTGTTACATGATATAACTTGCAGGGTATGATTGTTAGGGAAGGAGGTGAACATGAGAACTTCTCAATGACTAATAATAAATCCATCGCGATTAGACTCGTTAGGTTTGCTTTGGTGAGATGTTTCATTATATATAGTAATTTAGACCGACTGATGCAGTATTATAACCGTAAAATAATCGAGTTTAGGTCCGTTTCATTTATCTCAATAGGTTTTTTATTTACAAAAGATTTTTTTAATTTTTTAAACTGTCTATTTTATTTTTTTCTTATTCAAATACCAATTGATATTTTTATGTAGTTCTTGTTGTAGAAATATATAAAAAACCAAGAAAGTACAGTTTTTGCTTATATGAATATTAATCAAATAAACATGTATTTCTAATTAGATCTTGAGATGTGTAGATGACTAACAAGTTTCAACATGTTTATTTAAAAATAATCTTGATCAATACCAGAGTGAATCATTCAAACTATTTCGAAATTAATAATATTACAAATAGTGGTATGCTTAGTACTAGAGTAATCCTATAACGGTTAAAAAGAATCGTAGGAATTTTAGTCATGATATTGTACAGTTTCCATTAATTATTTTCGTTATTTGTTCCCTTTGAAATAGTATTTATTAATAAACAAGTAATCACCAATCCTCAATCAACATAATAAAATCTAAATAATAAAGAAAAGTAAAATATTTTATTATATTCAATTAATATTAAGTTATCATCTCAGATTGTGAAGGAAGAAGTAGGTTCATGAGAGTAGTCATAACAACAAAATAACACTGTCCTTCATTTACGGACAAAGGACAGTGCTAGAATTTGAACTTGAATAATATGAAAACTCAAAACCGTAAATCGGTTACTGAGTACCTGAATACCATCTTCTCATCATGCAAGACTATTTTTGAATAAATAAAAAAATAATGCGAATAGTTTTTTGCACATATAAACAATAAAAAGAGTCTACAAAATACTTTCCACTAAAATAATTAGTGATACTTATAACAAATTAACTCAACAGTTGTCACAAAAGCAAAATAGCGACAGTTAGTCATAAGCTAAGAAGATATAATACAATTTCATTTGAAACATGTATATGTGCCCATTATAATTATTCTGTTAATGCCAAATTTTACATTTAGGAAATACCGAGACTTGTAAAGAAATTCAAATATTCCAGCTCTCCAAAAAATAAACTCGCTAGGAAAAATTACTGGTTCCCTAGTCACATATTTTTGTTATTTTAATTACATATTTGGATAGCTTGTATTCATTTAATTTCGCGACATTTTTCGGTGAAGTGGATGGAGCAAGTGCCATGGAATAAGTAGACTATTTGTTATTTCTCTGTTATGTTAGTTTTGAAAATAAAAGCACTTCCATTGTGATCTGCTTTTATTGTACTCTATATGTGACTCCATTTGTATACCGGGGAAGACATATATTAACGTAAAGGTACCGGCTAAGAGGGAGTCCGGCTTGCGTATCGAAGGATACATTTGAAGCGAAATACCTTTTTTATCAGAAGCGATCCGTAATATCGACGTTCTAGTGCAATAAATATTAATCATATTTCATATTATCTGATAAACATAAGAAAAAAGGATGTATACAAATGCGTGGACATCGCGCAATTTTTACCAGCGAAATCGCCAAGCTCGCGTCATTTTGGTACGATAGTGAAACGAACGAAAATGGAAATTTTTTAATCAGCTGTCGCTATAACTCTCCGCAACAGTGACTTTAAATTTGTTTCGAGAACAATGCAATAAGGTTTGAGAACAATGCAATTTGAACAAATAATGTATTATTTTAGGAATGCCTTAGGCTGAATAAATAATTTCGGCAGCTATTCCTTGATTTGAGAATGCAGAATTCGCATTCAAAGAGGTACTAGAGAAATACCTTAAGAGGTCAAGGTAAGACTGATGTTTATTACATGATATTATTTAACAATATTTAGATTTAGATTTTTTAAGACATGATATTATTTAAAAATAAGACATCGGAAATTTTGGTTGAATTAGGTTTTCTATAAAATACACATGATTTTTACAGATACTATGCGCCCTAAACTCTTATGCTACGGGTTTGTACCAGCAAATTGTTGACATTACCCAAAATTTGTTGCAACGGACGGCTGCATCACTCGGGTTGTGGATGCACTCAATCACACTGCAATAGCTGATAAATGGATTGTGTTTCAACAATCTTAACAAGAGAGAACACGTAGAAAACAAGAGTAAGTACATATAATTACTAGAATGCATTCAAAATTATAAGGCACTTTACAGTGTTAACATATAATTTGAGCCTAAGAGAAGGTAAAGCTGTAAAAACCTACTAGATCATGAAGTAAAATACTTACAAACATTATCAAAAGTAAATATTTTAAATTCCTAATTTCTGGTTTTAAAGAAAATATGGGTTTTCTGGCATAATCAAGTTCATTTACTGTACCCACATTGCAATAGTGAAACCAACTGATGAGGAGCACCTTTTTTAACTACAAAAAAGGATACCACTCGCTAAATGTTCAAATGGCAACTCTTGTTTTGTAGTAGAAAACTTAATAGAGGAATCGGTAATAAAAGTTAAGTAAAAAATTTATTTGCTAAAACAAACATTTACAAGTTTGTGACAATTTGAAAATTTTGAATCCCAATAGTAATTTTGACGGAGCTACTGATGACTCTTTTATATGGTCTTCAAGTCAGAATGAACTATTTATGCATGGACTTAATCAAAATGGGGAACAAGTGTGGTTATTAAGTTTATGGTTAAATTTTATTTAAATTCGTGTCTAATTCTAAAAAAGTCTAACGTGTGTGTCCTGGCTCATACAAAAAAATCACATATGTATTTTTTTCTTTAATTCATAAAGTTGAAATAAAACAAATTATAAGTGAATTAGTTTTTCGTTGCCCTTTCACACAACGACTCCAGGGTAACGAGTACCTTGTTACTTTTCCTAATTAGAAATGATCTCTACTATTTGATAACCATCGCATTTTAATGGGAGACGGCGTGAAAATATATGTGGGTGAAAATTTAGAAAGCCAAGAATAAATTTTGAACATAAGACGCATTCTGTCTATAAAAATACATAATTACGTATGAATTAATTACAGAACACCTCACGATTTATCTGACACTAATTCACTTTTTCAAAATATTCAAGTTCGTTCACCATTTAATGTCGTGATCCCAAAGAATATAGGAGATGGCATCAAATGACGTAACAAAAAGTAAATTCTAAACATTGGAATACACATAAATGATGGTACATATATACCACGGCATAGTAATGTAACAGTAATTGCACGTGGCTAGCTGCGTGCCACACCTACACTAAGTGCACTTCCCTGCACGTTCTATACATGATATACAGTTCAGAAACTGTGGAAAGAAAATATGAAGAACACGAAGAAAATATGAATATATTATTCATATAGATGAAAAACTGTACTACTTGATATTTTTCTTGAAAGTTTTCTCAAACATTTTTTCAAGATCCTCTATATGTCTATCAAAAATTGGACGGTGATAGTTTTAAATTTGTAAAATTAAGATCCATGATTTTGCTCAAATAATGCTAATATAAATAACTAAAAATCAAATTAAAGAATGGAAATTCAGAAAATGAAGAGAAAAATTGACTGCAATTCTTGAGGAATGAGAGACAGTCTTTACGATAACCGACACTTCAAGGGCATTAAAGCAATTATGAGTAGTAATGTATCCATCCTTATAAATTTCGATTACATGACAACGTTGACAAATATGTGTTACATAAATACACTTAAGCTCACAGCTTTATATGCAACCGTGGCATGCATGTTTTTAATTTTACTTGTCTCTTTATCTGCGATATCTCGGCTATGCCAACTCATAACGTAATCAGACAAATGGCTTGTTTATTAAAAGGAGTTGCGTGATGAATACCAACACTCGGCACGAGCGGCGAAAGGGTTTAGGTCGCACGTGACGCGTGGCCGCTCGAGAGGCTTTGTGGGATCCGGACTGTTTGCTGGTTAAATTATGTACCGCTATCGGAGGCGCTGTCCCTTACATTGATCAAGGCTGGATGATGATGTAATAGATTTATCTCGCTAAGCTCTTAGGGCTTCTGGGTGTTTGCAGAAACTTATTGTTAAGTATGTGATTGATGATTGTAACTTAGGATGAGTTGTCTGAAGAGTAAATAAGTAACGATCACGCATGACTAATTCAAGATAGTGGTTTCTCTAATTTATTTCTTTGATTTATTCGAGTGCCCTTTCTCCATAATAAGTTGTGGTAATCACCAATAATGAAATATATTTATTTATCCTCCTTGTCTCAAACAAATTCTCCAATTTCAAAATGAAAATCGGAACCCGTACAACATACCATCGACCCATTTATCACAACCGTTTTCCTGAGAATTCGCCTGATATAGAAACCTTTATATTTCACAATTAAATGGGGCATGGGTAATTAGGGAAACTAACGAAACCTAAGTCATGGTAAAGAACTTAAAGAAAATAGAAATATTATTAGTTCGTATGTTCGTACGTTAGTAACGTAGTTTCATTTAATTGTGAATAATGAATTTCTACAAAATTAACGCCAAAAATATTCAAAATTTATATTGGGCAAGTAATAAACTATATTAAATCGCACTCATTTCAATAGCTGACATTCAAAAATATTTTTATTTGAAAATAGGCGGATGGCTAGAAAAATTAAAAGGCTCGAAAAGAACATTTCATGCAATATATTAAATACTGAGTATCGGTGAAAAGGGACAGTTATAAAGGTCTTAAAATATTTTCATAATATTAGCTGGTATAAATTCAGAGGTATACTGCATAATATGGAAAAAAATATGTCACACATCCCGCCTCTTATGGCCTAAACTTCTATACTTGAAATTATAAGAAACAGTTTTTTTAGAAATTAACATAAATATTTTGAATTCCTATAATAATGTTGTATAGATAATAATTCCTATATAAGTCGCCTCACCTTAAAAAATTTGATTTTGTCACTCAACTTCGTATTAGGGTTTTCATGTATTATTTACATTTTTCTATCAACTGATTATTGATGTTGCACATCTGTTTGTTGTAGAAACTGTGACTTGAGAAATCAGCCGTTTCTAAAAGAACTGTTTCTTATAATTTCAAGTATAGAGTTTAAGCCATAAGAGGCGGGATGTGTGACATATTTTTTTCCATGTGATGCAGTATACCTCTGAATTTATACCATCTAATATTATGAAAATATTTTAGGACCGTTATAACTGTCCCTTTTCACCGATACTCAATATTTAATATATTGCATGAAATGTTTTTTTTTCGAGTCTTTTAATTTCTTCTAGCCATCCGCCTATTTTCAAATAAAAATTTTAATTTTGTAGAAATTAATTATTAATAATTAAACGAAACTACGTTACTGACGTACGAACATACGAACTAGTATTATTTCTATTTTTTTTCAGTTCTTTACCATGACCTAGGTTTCGTTAGTTTTGCTAATTAGCCATGCCCCATTTAATTGTGAAATATAAAGGTTTCTATATCAGGCGGATTCTCAGGAAAACGGTTGTGATAAATGGGTCGATGGTATGTTGTACGGGTTCCGATTTTTGTTATGAAATACGGAATCGGAAAAATTGGAGGATTTGTTTGAGACAAATAGGAGAAATAAATATATTTCATTATTGGTGATTACCACAACTTATTATGAAGAAAGGACACTCGAATAAATCAAAGAAATAAATTAGAGAAACCACTATCTTGAATTAGTCATGCGTGATCGTTACTTATTTACTCATCAGACAACTCTTCCTAAGTTACAATCACCAATCACGTACTTAACAATAAGTTTCTGCAAACACCCATAAGCCCTAAGAGCTTAGCGAGATAAATCTATTACATCATCATCCAGCCTTGATCAATGTAAGGGACAACGCCTCCGATAGTGGAACATAATATAACCAGCAAACAGTCCGGATCCCACAAAGCCTCTCGTGCGACCTAAACCCTTTCGCCGCTCGCGCCGAGTCTTAGTATTCATCACGCAACTCCGTTAAAGAAACAAGCTATTTCTCTGATTACGTTATGAGTTGGCATAGCCGAGATATCGCATGTAAAGAGATAAGTAAAATTAAAAACATGCATGCCACGGTTGCGTATGAAGCTGTGAGTTTAAGTGTATGATGTAACACATATACGTCAACGTTGTCATGTAATCGAAATTTATAAGGATGGATACATTACTACTCATAATTGCTTTAATGTCCTTGAAGTGTCGGTTGTCGTAAAGACTAACTCTCATTCCTCAAGTATTGCAGTCAATTTTTCTCTTAATTTTCTGAATTTCCTTTCTTTCATTTGATTCTTTAGTTATTTATATTAGCATTATTTGAGCAAAATCATTGATTTTAATTTTACAAATTTAAAACTATCACCGTCCAATTTTTGATAGACATATAGAGGATCTTGAAAAAAGATTTGAGAAAACTTTCAAGAAAAATATCAAGTAGTACAGTTTTTCATCTAATGAATAATATATTCATATTTTCTTCTTATTCTTCATATTTTCTTTCCACAATTTCTGAACTGTATATCGTGTATAGAACGTGCAGGCAAATGCACTTACATATAGGTGTAGCACGCAACTAGCCACGTGCAATTACTGTTACATTACTATGCCGTGGTATATATGTACCATCATTTATGGGTATTCCAATGTTTAGAATTTACATTTTGTTACGTCATTTGATGCCATCACCTATATTCTTTGGGATGACGACATTAAATGGTGAACGAACTTGAATATTTCGAAAAAGTGATTTAGTTCCAGATAAATCGTGAGGTGTTCTGTAATTAATTCATACGTAATTATGTATTTTTATGGACAAAATGCGCCTTATGTTCAAAATTTATTCTTGGTTTTCTAAATTTTCACCCACATATATTTTCACGCCGTCTCCCATTAAAATGCGATGGTCAGCAACGAGTACTAAACTTCACTAATAAAGCACTCCATAATAGACTCCATTACTCAGCATAGACGTACATTTTAGAAATAATTTTTGAATAAATTTTGGAAACAATCTGAATTTAGAATTAAAATAGATTACTCGAATTAATTTTTTCAAACTTTTATTGCAAGTATTATCAAATAGTAGAGATCATTTCTAATTAGGAAAAGTAACAAGACACTCATTACCCTGGAATCGATGTGTGAAAGGGCAACGAAAAACTAATTCACTTATAATTTGTTTTATTTCAACTATATGAATTAAAGACAAAAATACATATGACATTTTTTTGTATGAGCCAGGACACACATGTTAGACTTTTTTAGAATTAGACACGAATTTAAATAAAATTTAATCATAAACTTAATAACCACACTTGTTCCCCATTTTGAGTAAGTCCATGCATAAATAGTTCATTCTGACTTGAAGACCATATAAAAGAGTCATCAGTGGCTCCGCCAAACTTACTATTGGGATTCAAAATTTTCAAATTGTCACAAACTTGTAAATGTTTGTTTTGGCAAATAAATTTCTTACTTAACTTTTATTACCGATTCCTCTATTAGGTTTTCTACTACAAAACAAGAGTTGCCATTTTAACATTTAGCGAGTGGTATCCTTTTTTGTAGTTAAAGAAGGTGCTCCTCATCTATTGGTTTCACTATTGCAATGTGGGTACAGTCAATGAACCCTATTATGTCAGAAAACCCACATTTTCTTTAAAACCAGAAATTAGGAATTTAAAATATTTACTTTTGATAATGTTTGTGAGTATTTTACTTCATGAT